>CM037076.1:41578240-42924740 GCA_020882685.1 Aphelinus atriplicis | reverse complement strand
CTAAGCGAGAAAGGTCACTACATTGCGTCAAATAAAAATTTTCTAACGTAATTTTCTAACGTAAACAAAAACTTTGTTTTTGAATCAACAAAATTAACTTATGCAACATATCATCCTAATATTAATCTCTCAAATTAATGAACATCCTTTTTAGTGTAATACTTATAAATAGTATAGTGCAGTACTTAAAAACGCATAACCTCGAAATTTTTCTCGTTTTAGGATAGCCAATATCTATTAAGCGTTTAGTTCGACTACACAATTCTTCGTTCTGTTCTGTCGTTAACGCATATGGTCAATTCATTTTCCTTTTTTCGGATGTTTTGTTTGACATATCGTTGAAATGTTCAACGAGGTATCTTATATATAGTCGAAGCCATCCTCTGCGATAATTCACTTTTCATGACCTACTCCAGAGCTTAAACAAAATTTTCCTTCAACCATCTTTGGCGGATATTTACCATCCACAAGAAAATAGGGGTGGCGCATATTCGGTACATTTGATAAAAATAACGAAGAGCTATTGAAACGGTTGATAAAAAGGGCGTAAAATGAAAAAAAAATTGGATGATGTAGATGGGATGTCAAAGAATCGAACGATATGTCGCTCGATTTTTTGGCCCAGTTTAAGGGTATTAAAGAAATTCGCACTTACCTGAGCAAAATTAGATCGATAATGAAAATTGGTGAAAAAATGGAGAAAATGAGCTCTAACAAGTTGGTGTAAGGGTTCCCGATCGGGGAAAATTTTTTTTTTCTTCATTATTTAGTATTGTCGACAAGATCCTGTGGCGCGGCGATGCTCTAGACGCGCGTATATATGAAATACGAAGGGTGGCGCATATTGGGTACACCTACCTTACATTTATTATGTTACACGTAAGTTGCTATGTATAGGTCATTCTCACGAAGTCAGAATTTCTCGTGGCCTCGATATTTTAAGTATCAAAAAGTATCATTTGCCATTCCAAACGGCTACAAATAGTTAGAACTAGCTATGTTTTTCAAGTCTGAACAGTTAAAAGTTTCCAACGTTGTTATATTTGATGCGAGTAAGTATCTAAACAACCAAAACATTGAAGAACTGTACGCCTTCATAGAACTATTATTCACTCTCGGAAATCCATACCTTTCCCCAGAAATTTTGATACCCTGATATCGAAAATTGTATTCAATCCTGAACTGTTTATTTGTTAGAATTGTGAATGATTTATTTCATCACTGTGTGCGGAAGAGTTGATCTTTAGACGTTGTTTTTCCACACACACGTGATAAAAAATACAACTTTTTGTGCTCATACTATTGCGATCACTTGCGCGAGAATTCCGAGTAATATACTTTATACTATAGGTATATTTTCGAAATACGGATTTCACATGTAGGAAGAATTACAGCGAATATTATTAGAAAACCAGCCATGAAATGTCAAAGAACGTGACTGAAGATATATTTTGAAATCAATATTAGTAAGAAAACTTCCGGTTGTAAAAATAAAGATAAAAATACAGATTTGAATAAGTATGAATATGTTGGGACACTCGTGAGGAGCTTCAGAATATAGCAATTGTTTGCATGAGTTCATTCGAGTAACGTGTCAACGCGTCTGTTGCAGTCGAGTAACACATTAATCCAATATAAATATCCAATGATTTCAAGTTTTAAAATTGCCCTCTCATTAATAACATTTTGGATTCACCATTCTTCGTGCAACCAACTACTGGACGTATCGTACGGTAGTTCTAGCTACAAATACTGCGGTGCGGTAACAATAAACATTCATTTCTCGAGTGTCAACTTCTATCTCATGATTATTCGAACGATTTGCATCACAGAATGTGGACGGAAGAATAGGGACAGTTTTAACAGTGGTCGAATAGTCGGCGGCACTGAGACTCTCGCTAACGAGTATCCGTGGATAGCCGCAATAGTCGTCTTCGAAGCAGCAATTGCCCAATTGATATGCGGCGGGTCACTGATCAACGATCGATACGTCTTATCCGCGGCTCACTGTCTCCGACCCAAGTGAGATCATTCGAGGAGTTGGTTCCAAAGCCTGCCGAGTCAAACAATCAAAAATATAATTAAGTCGATGAGCATATTCGCCAAACCTATACAGAACGTGTTCCATAGTGCAAACGATCTTTTTCCCGTCGTGTTACAGCCGTTATACATTTTTTCATTTTTTTTGAAGTGTCAAAACAAGGGCTTGGTCGCTTTTTGAACCCAATGCCTCATTCATAAAATCAGTCATAAGTCAAAGCTTTTACCCTTTGTAAACTTCCCGTGTAGGTACACGCAGGATGAGATGAAGGTTATACTGGGCGAGCATAATTTGTGCGAGTCTGACTCTCGTACTGTGGTATTTTCTATTGAAAAATCTATTCAGCATCCCGAGTACGCAGCGACAAGGCATTTATTCTCCGATGTGATGCTCTTCAAACTGAATATGAGGGTGACATTCAATGCTTACATCAGACCCATATGTTTACCCCCGAAAAGTGCGTTTCCCACCATCCTCAACTTTTCCATCGCGTAGTTCCAACTTTTATTTTTAATATTGCGATTCCCACAGCTTCGAGGATGAGCGCAGTAGCGAGATACGCCGGTACGAACGGGGATATCCTTGGCTGGGGACTCGGGGACGTACTCAATGTATCCTGTGCTCTGCGAAAAACTAATCTTGTAATTTACCAACCCAACGATTGTTCATACAAATCATTCCATTTGTTTTGCGCCGGCCATCTGGAAGGAGAAAGAGACGCTTGTGCGGTAACGATAAATTTAATCAAGGGGCGAGAGATTTTTTCAACTAAAGATATATCTTTAGTTGAAAAAATCTACTCTATAGAGTAATTTTCATACACGTATGAGTATACATCCTAAATACAAATCACTTGTAAAGAAACGATTCCACAATCCATTTTTCAATATCAGCTTTCAACTGGGGAGAGGTGCGCGTGTCGAAATAGCCTGGATGAGCGAGGTGCATGTACTATTTTTCGTACCTCGTGGGAGAAAAAGCCATTCTTTGCAAACGCCAAAAGGCAAATTTGACAGTTTGCTCCCGCTGGGACGAAAAGTATGCTTTTCTCGACCTTCCGGCAGAGAAAAGCATACTTCACATTTTCGTCGGAAAAGCTGAAGAAAAACTGGAATGTGCTTTTCTTTGTCGGAGATTTGAAATGTGTTTTTCTTCGTAAGAACCATCATATGCATAGAGCGGCGCAGATTTGTCGTTTTGCGTTCGCCGCTCTGAACTGCTCAAGGAGATTAAAACGATACACTTAAATTATATAATAAAATCATATGAAAATATCTTCTCACGTTTATGTAATCAGTACAAGATTTACGTTTACTATATTAAAGTTTTATTAGAACAGCATGTTACAATTGAAATGTAATAACATAATTTAACGAACGAACGTACTGATGACAATAATTTTGAAAAATAAAATTGACAGCGAAATAAATGACAGTCAATTTAATCAGTTAAGCGTTAGTTAACTGGAGGCACTCAACAGTTGAATATGAATTTTTCGTAAGTATTTTTGCTCATTTTCTGTATATACAGTGTTTATATTCCAGTTTGTTAAGCAATTCTAAGATATCAATTATTTTATCCAAGATAATATTGAAAAATTGACAAGCGAATATCAAATTAGTGTGTAAACTCTGATATGACCGATAATATGAAATACATCAAGTCAAATTCTCGGCTCTAATGCTATCCAAAATCCTCCATCAGGTTTTATTTGAAATGTACTTTTATCGTACTTTAAGGGTATACATGTCTTGGAATTCGGTTTTAAATTGAATTTCGACAGTAAGAAAAATATTGAAATCTTCGTTTCTAATATGGCAAATCGGTTACCAATACAACTCCTGGGCCCTATTCCAAAACCGAGATTTGTGACATCATTCATTGTGATTTTCTTTTTATAGTATCTTTCAGGGTCGAATTTGTGTGGATTTTCATAATACTGTGGATCTTTATGTATAGCTGAGTTCGGAATATAAATATTTATGCCAGGCTGAACTGTAAATGGCTTCGCACCAGGTACAGCGGGAGGCAATTCGAACTTGGTGGTGCACAACCGATCGAGAACAGGAATTTGAGTATGGAATCTCATGGATTCATTAAAAACAGCATCCAGATACAGCATCCCATTAATAGCTTCGTAAGTTGGCTTTCCACTTGTCTCGCGTAAAATTGCATCGATTTCATCCTGTAGCTTCGACTGAATGTCCGGGTTGATGGCAAGCTCATGTGCTATCAGGCACATTTGCGTTGATGACGTATCAAATCCACCGATGAGAAAAATGAAAACTTGAGCTGTCAATTCGGTAATATCCAATTTAAGATTTTCGCTCCCTTTTCCTCGTGCATCCATCATCAACTGGAGCATATCTGACCTATCAGTCCCGTTTTTATCTCTGTACATCACAGTTTCATCCACGATATCGGTGAAAAATTCTGCAATATTGTCGGCAACAAATTTAATGTTAAACCATTTCAACAGTTGTGGCATTGCTTTGGCAATGAAAAATTTGATGGTCATGAGTTCGTCACCACTGGTCGCCTTCTTGCCATACACATAGAAATCATTTTCGGGATCTTTCAACGAATTAACGGACACTCCGAATGCGCATTCGGCTATGACATCATTGGTATACTTTGTGAATAACTCCTTTGTGTCTACCATATGATTCTCCTTTGGATCTCGCTCAGACAAATAGTCGACAAAATTCGTGCCACAAGTCATCATCAAGTCAAACATTCCTTTCATCTTGCTCGATGTAAAAGCTGGGGTAAGCAAATTTCTCACCTCTTTCCACTTATCGCCCGTCATATTGAAGAGATTGCCACCAAAAAGTGGATCAATAGAGTTGTCTACTAATGCCTTGCGATGGGGAAAACTATCGAAATTCTTTATACTGATACTTTTAATGAGATCCGGGTCACGTAGCAAAATCACTGGCCGATTAAACTCAAAAGCGCCAACGTACTTCGCTTCGGAATCAAAATTGTATATATCTATCACCAACTCCGATAAATGTTTCTTGCGCAGAATAGCTTGTAGCATGCTGCCTATGAGGGGCCATCCTGGATAATAAGGTATCCCATATTCTTCGAAATAACTGAGCTTTTTTTTGAAATAATAGTATAATGCATAAGCTGTTATGATTAACAGAGTAAGAGTGAAGAGATACATGCTGTTCTAGCACTCGAGACGTGATGCTGTTCAATTCAAGACAGACGTTCTACTGATGCGCTCGAACAACTACACAGTGTCGATGCTGCCTGACACAGTGGGTGCGACTTTACTCAGGCAGGGCCGTGCGTATAAATTTCGCTTCACTGCACCTATACGCACCAAAACCGCAGCTTCAGCGGTTCACCAGTAGCGCACACCGCGGGAAGAAGCGATGGTAGTTTGTTTGATGAACGAAGATATTTCGCTAAATGGCATAAGCTATGAAAGTGCTATGGCATAATTTAGCATAAAATCCCGACGTATAATTCGCACGTAATAAGAGCTCAGCGGGGGCTATTTTGACTTTAATTTCTCCGATCATGATGCCGGGAGGAATTGGATTACTTTGCGCTCCAGATAATCAAATGATGTAGATAAAGAAATGACAAATTGATTGCGTATACTAAGGAGTGACATCATTAGGTATCTTTGTGCTCTTTCAATCTTATGCGCAATTCGTTCAAAGATAACTATTGGTGAAAGAAATTTACGTCAATGGTTAGGGTGTATCCTTATGAAAATTACGGTTTCATCGGTAAATTGTGCCTTTCCGCGTAACCGGACCGCCGCGCCGGAGTTTGACTTGATGCTATAGCCTGAGGTTCTGTCGGATAGACTCATACTCGAAATAAATAGACACTTCATTATGAACTCGCGTCTTCCTCCTATCAATTAGCCCGTCCCACACTTCCTCATGTACATACAGACCTGCTACAAATTGGCGACAGTGATAGGGCCTGGGGTTGTGTGAAACAAGTTCTGTACACCAGGATGATGAGAGAAACGTGAGTAGCGTCATGTCATGCAACTGCTACACTGTGGGACGATTCACCCAGCCGGGACCCGCAGCGTAGCATATATTGATGAACAATGTTTATCAGTATACATATACGAAAAAAAATTTATATAGATGATGAATTATTGAGAGGTAAATAAAGAATGAGACATGAGGATTTAGGCAAGAAAACTTCAGAATCAAGTGGCAAAGGTTTAAGGGATGCATTTCGCGTTCGGCGCACTTACATAGTGAATCCTAATATTTGCTGGGCACACGGAGATGTTTCAGGAAACATCCCGAATTGGGAAACTGATATTTTCGGAGAGCCGATTACAAAGACAAAGATACTCCTTCAGTAGACAAATCGAAGAAACAGAATCACTTACTCATCGAAAACAGCTTTCCACAAAGATCTGAATAGCTAAATCTCTAAACAGAAACATTTCAGGATGATAGATGGATTGATTGATGGAAATATATTTTGCTTTCTCAAAGAGAAAGTTTTGTAATGGGGTAAATATCGACCCATCGAATCGGACTTTGGGACCTCGATTTTCGTAATCTACGGGTCGAAAAACATGGAAATCCAAAAATGTCTGTCTGTATGTACGTACGTACGTGCACTTTTTTTTTTGACGTACGATAACTTTCGAAGGAATTGTCCGATCGTCCTGAAATTTTCCGCCGCAAAATCTCGGTCGAGTTCAATTTTCAGCCAAATCCGTTGTTTATTTCTCTAGCAACCGTTGCTAACGTGTTTTTGATAAAAGCTCCAAAAATCATCATCAATGCACGATGGGTCTCCAATTCTTTCGACGATCGATGAGAATCGATAAGACATTCATTTTGGAGCAGCCATTGTTTATTCTCTTAGCAACCGTTGCTATGGAGATACAAAATTCAGCTTCAGACTGACTTTTTTTTGTGGTACGATGACTTTCGAAGGAATAGTCCGATCGTCCTAAAATTTTGCACACAGGTCGGTCTCCGGAAGATGTGAACTGAGTTCAGTGTTTAGCAACATCCGTTGTTTATTTCCATGGCAACCGTTGCTATCGTGTTTTTGATAAGTTCCCATATAATTCATGATAAATGATCATTTGGGTTTTTATATTTATGGGATTCTGTAAGAATCAAAGAGACATTTCCCGTAGAAACCATTGTTGATGTCTCTAGCATGAACCGTTGTTTATATCCCTTGCAACCGTAACTGGGGAATGGGAAAAGTCAGTTGGAGGTCCATTTTTGGAACTGTTGATGACTAAGAAGTAAGAACATCGAAGCTCAGACATTTACCATAGCAACCATCGTTCAAGTCCTTAGCAACCGTTACTATGGAGAGGGAAAAGTCTGTTGGAGGTCCATTTTTGGAACTGTTGATGACTAAGAAGTAAGAACATCGAAGCTCCGACATTTACCATAGCAACCGTTGTTTACGTCCTTAGCAACCGTTACTATGGAGTGGGAAAAGTCTGTTGGAGGTCCATTTTCGGAACTGTTGACGACTAAAAAGTAAGAACACCGAAGCTCGGATATCTATCATAGCAACCGTTGTTTACGTCCTTAGCAACCGTTTCTATGGAGTGGAGGAAATGAGTTAGAGGTTCATTTTACTTTCTCAAAGAGTGGTGATTAATGTAAGTTGAGGTCAATTGCAATACTTTGAGAAAGCATTCTGCTGCGGCACTTGGCAGCGGTTTTTTAACTGAGACTGGAGAGTGAAAAACGGATAGTGGGATCTTTGTCTACAGGCAATTTTCATTCAAAACATGTTTTCATATGTGTGAACATTACTTAGCATTAATTAGGAAGCGTTAGGGAGCATTAGAAAAATGATGATTTATTTCCATTGGGAGCTTAACAATTTATCCTACCGTGATCGTTTGTTGTAGGGAGACAGCGGCGGTCCATTTCAAATATTGAACGACGAAGGCAAACATGTGTTGATCGGTAAAATATAATATAAATATCATATTGTACAACAAGGGGGGGGGGAGATTCGCTATTTCTAACGTAGGTGAGGTGATGTTGCACTAGATAAATACGAGTATAGGGATCATCTAACCCTCGCTAGACATCGCCGCTTCAAAACGTTACAGACCGGTCGGATGGTCCTCGGAAAAAAGCTATAAACATTTCTTGAAATATTTCCTACTTATAAGGGTCTTGGAATATTACTTTTAGGTACATTTTACACATTTTAAACTGATGAAAAAAAAATCGTAATGATCTATTTTTCATCCACCTGATATATATATATATATACGAGTGCAGAAAATGAGACGGTCTCACACACGCGTTGGAAAAAATATATGATTATTGTGGTGGAAACAATTTGTTGAAAATACTGTTATGTTTTAGGGATTATATCCTCTGGAATAGCATGTGGCGACAAAGAAGCTCCGGGTCTTTACACTGACATCGCGTACGTATTGTCATGGATTTTCAACGCTGCCGAAGATTCGATGTTCTGCTGGAGATGACGAATCGATCGAGAATTTCATCGAGCCTTGTTCAGAAGGCGGACGTGGGGGGCACAAAATGCAATACTGTTTTTATCGCACCAGGATAGAAATTGCAAAATCCAATGTAGCTCGATAAAGTCTCCGAAAGTTTTATGTTTCGGGTAATAAATATTGATTTATGCACAGACAAATTTAATTGGCTTTGAAGATTGACAGTTTCGACATTGAATCGTACATACACCGACAAACGCAAGCAGGATGGCTCTACGGTTCTTCACTCTGACTTATCTACTAATCATAGACGTTCGTGAAAAGTGATTATATATTCCGTTAAGGAAACTAGATCATCTTTCATAAGTATCAATAGTGACTCGATTCAATTGTCAATTTTCAGGCAGTTATATGTAACCATCAGTTGCTAAATTATGATGAATCGTGTGGTAAAGTATATGACTTTATAATATGGAATCAATAAAATAATCGTTATAAAGATTATATACATATACTATCGTGTTATTTTTTATTATGAAATTTTAAAAAAAGGAAAAAAAATTATTCCAACTGAGGTTTTAACCAGTTTATTAATCAAATTTGATTACTTGTGATATTTATTGGTTCAAATTCAAGTCTGTGGCCAATCGAATGAAAATATCCAGGAGCGCATAATCAATGGGAAGGTGGCAGTTCCTCATGTTTTCCCATGGCTCGTTGCCGTTTTCTATGAAGGTAACATCCACTGTGGCGGGGCTTTGATCAACGATCGTTACATATTGACTGCGGGTCACTGCGTATACGGGTTGGTGTCAAATAATTTCATCAATATAAAATTATGAAATAATGTCTCGGAAGAGTTCCGCCATGTTAGAAAATTTAATTTAATCGAATATATCTTCTTCGAATATATATATCGAATATATTTAAGAAAATATATATTATCCGGCTATTTTCATCTGTGAAATTTCAGCTTTGATACCAGTGAACTCACAGTCGGATTGGGCGTACATGACATCAAGAAAATGCATAGACGACAAGTTATGGGATTAGAAAAAGCTATTCTTCACGAAGATTTTCATTCCGATGAAGCGCACGATTTGAATGACATAGCTCTCCTGAAATTGGAAGAACCAGTTTTGTACAACGATAATCTGCAGCCCTTGTGTTTGGCCACCCGTGGTAATTTTTATACTCACTAAATCCGAAAAAGTTAAAAAATCATTTAGAATATTCGCTATTTTGGATGGTACGTTTTTCTTCTACCGACAAATAGTGAGATATCACTGATGAATCAGCCAGAATCTGTATTTTGCGTACCGGCTTATTCACTATTGAATCAAGAAAAAAAATTATTTGAGCTTATTGACCATTGAATAGTGTATTTTTTAAACAATTTTAAACTTAGAGAGTTCCGTATGCAAGAGTATTGGGATGCGATATTGATCGAATGAAACTTTCAGAGTCAAATTACGAGGGGGAGGAAGTTAAAGTCGCAGGCTGGGGAAGAATGGACAAAGTGGAAAATATTGCGTCCAGATATCTTCGCCAGACAGTTCTTAATATCATGTCTACTGACGAGTGCCGGGCAACCATTATTGGAGAACACATGCACAAAAAAATGCTGTGCGCATATGCAGAAGACACGGACGCATGCCAGGTAATCTACGAGGATCAGAATTTCCAATGGCATCGCGTGTTATACTATTCGGGAATTTGACTCAGAAACCATAGATAGAACTGTTTAACTGTTTAACCGAGATAAAACTGTCTTAACGACGGGATTCCATTTGGATTTTTCACGATTCCATCCTATTTGATTATCAACTATGCCAAATAGTCATTGAAATTAAGTTTTTTACGTAGTTTTAAGTTTTTTTCATTGAACGTTTTACAGGGTGACAGCGGAGGGCCACTTTTCCACGAAAGAGACAGCGGCATATACGAAACCATAGGTGAGAATGGTTAGGATCATGACCGCTGGTACAATTCGTAATTGAGTCTAGTCGTAAGCTTAAATTTTCAGGTATTGTTTCTTGGGGATATGGATGTGCGGATAAAAACTCCCCTGGTGTTTATGTACAAGTTGCAAGTTATTTGCCATGGATTTATAAGAATACAGCTGATGCTACCTATTGTAGTGATTATTGAATATATGTATTTTTTAGTTCGTTAAATAAAACTGTGGTATTTCGAAGGTTCCAAATAAATATTCTGATTGTTCTCGAACGGGAATTTCAATTCAACAGCTATTCCAATTTAATCGAATCATTCGATCGAATATATCTCATAAAAGTTAGTAAAAAGTGAATTCACAATATATGCTTTCTCAACAAGAAAGAAAAGAAAATTTAGCGAACATTCTCGGTTCTGCAGGTCATTCATCAGTGAATTCATCCGCTGATGAAGAGCTGGGGATTGAAGGACGGAAAGAGAATAGTCGATTTTCAAGAATGGTGATTATTTTAAATACGCAATTCAACTTCACAATTGAATTGGGTAAATAGATAGTTTTTGTACAGGTCATTTTCGTTTCGTAGGTGCAAAAATTTAACGGAAGTGTAAAAATTGATAATTTTGTTAACCGACATGACCAATACCACAAAGCTCAAGTCTTTGATAACACAAAAACTGCAGTAAAATTTCATCTGATTAATATGGGTGCTAGTAAAAATAAGTAACAAGTCTTATTATATATTCTTCCATTGGTTAAGAAAAATAAACCTTATTTTATTTTTATACTTATCAATGTAAAAACCTTTTATAATTTACATTTATTAATACAAACCATCACGTTGACTGAGCAACATATTCTATCCATTGTTGCATATTTACTTAATATATTTTTCCAACTTTTATCAGCCATTCATCAGAGTCGAGACGAGATAAATGTATATTAAGGAACTTAGAAAGTATCCAATATCTATACACTAACTTATTCTGCATTAATGTATCATAACAAATAGAAATAATAAAATACACAAATTCATAGAAAATTTCCGAAAAAAACAACATTCTTTTTCAATCTTGAATTGATCATTCTGAACAACTGCAATCTCGATAGCGAGCACATCTATTTTGTTACACAATCTTAAAATTATTTGATTGGACATATTTAAATTTATGCTCATTAACTTTTACAATAAAATTATAATTTAAATTATACAATGCTTTAATAAATGCTCAGTAGTTTTTAGAGTTTGAGGCAGTCTACAGCCATGCTGTAACTATTGCAATAGTTACTGCAAGATTTAAGTGTCTAAGTTTGAGCAACTTATGGTTCCAAGCATAAGCACTACGCTAATGTAAAAATATTCTGTACATGAAAGCAATATCAAACACTCACATAAATTGGTAGATACATTACCACATTAAACTGAAGTAATTGATTTTTTATCTTTGCTATAGCCAAGATTCATGATTCATAATACATTATTTACAAGAATCATCTTTCATTGTATTGCATGAAAATTGTCTCTACTTATTCTAAAGTTAAATGTTGCATGAAAATTTGTTGGCTATAATTTTATAGCAAAAAGAGTTTTGAATTTTTGAAAAATAAAAATATAATAAAGCTTCATTGTCAAGTTTCAAACTAATAAATAACATTTGTAACATTAGCATTACATTGCGATGTCACAGCCTCTTCTAGGTTACAATCAAGCTTACGATAACTTGCTGTACTTGGCCTTCTTCGACTTCCTCGGCTTCCCCGACCTCTTCTTGATCTTCTTCCTTCTAAAACTATTGCCAGGATCTGAACAGCATGAATCATATATTTCAAGTAAATTTTAAATGTATAGTGATGATTCAATGTCAAATTTCACTGGTGGTCAATAAGTACCTTTTGTTTATTATGATAGACGAGATACAATCCAATGAAAAGAAGAATAATGACTGAGAAATATGTGAAAAAATGTGACTCTTCTTCTTCCTTCATCAACGACGAATGAGGATACTTGTTTGTTTCAATTGGGACATCATTTTCAGGACGTTGCTCAGCATCTGTGGAACACATTGTTAATCAGTATTATGATCCACTATCTGTTAACAAATTTCGATTATCTTTTACTTTACCTGAATTTTCTAAGAATTTTTGGTTATCTAAATAATAACAAGAATACAAAATAGAATTATTAGAATTTTCAATATAATATTATAATTTATAAAATATGGAGAAAAATGTGTTACCTAAGTTACTCATTGACTCTTTTGGATCATTATCAATAGTTTCATCATGCTCAACTCCTTTGTCAGCATCATTTTCACTCTCTTTTTTATTATGGTTATCTTCAAGCAATGCAGAATTGTCCAAATTCTCATCACCCGATTGCTGAATGTTTTCAATAACATTTTCTTGTTTAGGAGTTACTGTCTTTACTTTTCCACTGGTAGATGATGGTACATTACTTTTAGTTTCTTGTATTTTTGGTTCTTCAGCAGCTCTAAAAAATACATAAGAATTCAATATCATAACGTCTATTATTATAATTCAGATAAAATACCAAACTTACAGTATTTTTTTATTATCGTTACCCTGAGAATTTGCTCTGTCATTTGGCTTCTTAGGATCATTTAGTAATGTATCTTGCTCTATTTTCTTACTTTTTTCATGGTTAATATTAGCAGGGTCTAACTTTACATTAGGTTCCTGATTATTCAGTTGTTTTTCAGATGGTGCATCATCATTATGTTCATTATTGATTTGGTTGAGTTTGGGTCCAGCACCTCCTGAACCACCCGGTATAGGTTCTGTTTTGGGGAGCAAATTTTCACTACCTAGACGTTCTGTCACTGAACTCATTGAACCAAGTATTCTATTAGCCCATAAAAAAATTGTACACAACGGGTTCAGCTTTGTACCATCAGGGCCATGACAATTGTAATAACAATTGTTTTTTTTCATTAAATTATTAGTGACATTGAAATAAGGGACTACTTCTGGCAACATTTTGATTTCTGATTTGTTTAACTTGACTAACATGGTTGATATATCATCGCAAACAGTATTTTTAACTTTTTCATACTCCTGTCCAGGTTGTATATCAAGTTCCTTAAGATGTCTATCAAATTCATCAGCAGTTTCAGGTATTCTGATGTCTGTACCTGGCTCCATGTGACTTACACTATTGTGTAAACAAACCTTACTCATAATATCAGCTACCACTAAACACATAGCAAGGTTTGGGCTCATATCAGTTGCATTGAAGGTTGATGGTACACGTAACTCCTTGCAATCCTTCATGTAATGAGAATCCTTTACAAATTCAACAGTTTTACAAAATTGTATACGCTTAAGTACACTTTCTGATTTCACTGGGTCACTGGCTTTTGGATGAACACACGTTGAGGATATGAGCAGGAGGAAAAGAACACGATAAATATCTCCGGCTCTTTTCTCCATTGTTTTACAGTTGATAGACGATGGAAAAATACAATTGTACTCTGAAGAAAGATTCCTTATTGGAGGTTATACTGGATCCATGTTGCACAGATCGCTGTGAAATCACTTTTGCAAGCGGATATTCATATTCGAATATTTACAACATTCAACAACGTATGAAATGATTTGAAATGTTTGACTCTCAACACTGAACATCTCATAAAAAAAAACCCGTGGGTTTCCGGCTCCACTCACTGTAACGTTATATTTGGATGGATTGGCTTTTCTTATGACGTTTCGTTCGTTCCGTTCATTCGGTTCATTTCTGCAGTGGACCACAGTGGACCACAGTGGACTGAGAGTGCAGAGTGAGTGGACTGTGGACCTGTGGTCGGTATTGCAGGTGTTACTCAGTGTTATGTCCGTAACAATGAGACCCACATTACCAATAGAAAAATGGGCAAATTTACTGGACTTTGAGTTCCATGCAGAAGAAAACGCTGCCGCAGAAAGAAACACTGCAATTACTAAAACTAATTTTCAAATTGTCGATTACTGAACAAGATTTAGCTGTGAATTTGATTAGTTTATCCCAAAGACTTGATATTAATGATAGAAAAAACAAAGAAATAAATTTAAAAAAAAATACGGAATTTAGCTGTGAAAGAGAATTATTTGATAGAGATTAATCTAATTACGAGACCAAGAATTATTCAAAATCAAAACGCGAAACACATCCGAAACTGTTAGTTGAAATTAAAAATACGACTCGGAAGAGGAAGACGAGTTGGAAGAAGGAGAGCCTTTGATCATTCGACTGCAGTCGAACAGATTTTTTATTTTTGTGAATTAGATTTGTTTGTTAATAACAAATCACACATCATATTATACGATAACTGGAAGTTATTTAACAGTCATTTTGTTGAAACAACTGGTGAGCTGAGTGTGTATGAAATCAAAGTAAAAGTGTCATTACTGAGCATGTTCAACAAAAGTATCGAACGTCTTTGTGAAGTCGTTGCAGTGGATTGGACTGAAGAACATTTGTATAATTTAGAGTTTACCGTCATCTTTGGGCTTTTGTAATTCATCTGATTACGCGAATCCCCGCCACAGATATAATCATGAAGGAAACGCTTATTTTCAAATTAAGCTCGAAATAAGGTATTTGGAAGACTACTTAATATACTTATTACCAATTACTTTGCCATATACATATACTTCATATTTTACCTTATATTTGATAAATTTCTCTATCGCAGGTAGAAAATCTTGGATTAATCCAACGCTACGAAGCTATAGATTTTGTCGGCCATCGAGACTATATGCTATAATGAGAAAACTATTTCAGAGCTTCATGAAAGAACATGACCATTTATAAGTATTCCCGTGTATTTTCCAGCGTAGAATCAGAAAACGATCTTGGTTTCTTTATAAAAACAACGTTTTCAGTTGAACGTTGTTTTGTAAGGTTACGATATATCGACGTGTCTTACGAAGAAAGACACATAACTGAATCTGTCCGCGAAGAAAGACACATATCCGAATCTGTCCGCGAAGAAAGACACAACTCGCAATTTAGCCACGAAGAAAGACACAACTCGCAATCTAGCCACGAAGAAAGACACAACTCGCAATCTGTCCACGAAGAAAGACAAATGTCGGAATTATTCTCCCGCGAATATTAACGAAAAAAGAGTTTAAACTGTAGAAAAGCCTCGTTTTTTTTGTCAATGATAACCTACTCATTCTAAGCTTTCATTCCATATATTTTTCACGCCGGAAAATTGTGGGGTGTGCGCCATGTATCGTCTTTCTTCGCGGACAAATTGAGATGTGTCTTTCTTCGCGGACAGTTTGAGATGTGTCTTTCTTCGTAAGACACGTCGATATACCATGAGTCGGACGTTCAAAAACACGGTAGAATAAATCATAGATTCTTGGTTTTTCTTGCTGATTTTAGGAAACGAAATTTATATTCGAATTCCATGCTGAAAAGTACATACACGGGGAAACCCTTCACACTCGTAAATAGTCTATTATTATTGTCATGACAAAGCAACGAAAACTGACAAAAATCATTTTTTTTTTTAATTTGAAATAATTCGTGACTTTTATAATAGAAGCATTTTCATCGATAATTCTTGAGCACTTTTCTGCTTCAAATGAGCTGTATTTTTGTAAAAAAATGTTTCAAACCAAGTGTTAATTTGTTGAAATGATCGCGTTTTAACCAAATTGTATCACTTTTATAAGCTTCTTATCAATGACTAGAAGCTGTTTAGCACGCGTTACGCGTGCGCGTATATAGTTCTTATGGCCAATATTAGCTGAGTAGAATTAGGCTCAAAATGACCATGGTGTGGATGTTGCGAGGTGGTAGCAAAATAACAATTGGAATTGCTTCAGAACAGTCTCAAGGAAGACATGTTCACCTCCGCACGCTGAAAACCATGTGCGTCTTGAGTTATCAACAATTTAGTGAAAAAATGTGCATTTTTTATCATATTATCGCGAATAACTCGAAAACTATGAGGTTTAGGAAGATAATTTATAGGAAAAATTATGTTCCTGACAAAGTTTTGCACAAGATAGCATTGGTTTCATATCAAAAAATTTATTTTTACAATGTGTTATAGCTTAAATAACATTAAAAAAGCAACAAAATGTTAACATATTTTTACAAGTAACTAAAGTCGATGGAAATGCTCGCCGTTCGAGATTTGGGTACTTCATTATGATATAAATACCCATGCAAAATTTCATTTGAATCGGATTATTAGTTTTTGTGCAATCCATTTGTTAACTTACATTTTTTCTAAAATTGTCAACATTGTCACATCCAGAATCCGGCCTGAAATTGGTCGCCAATTTTTTTTAACATACTTTCTAAGCTGATCTTTCAATTGGCATAGTTATTTCTACCATTTCACATATTTTTACAACTTTATGATTTTTTTTTTTAAAACCGGACAAATTTCACCTTATAAATAAATTGAATATCTTCCTCATTTTTCGATCTTTTTGAAAACTAAAAAAAGATATGAAATCTACATAAATAGCCGCTCACTTTAAGTTTTTTTTTGTCGGAATCGGCCCAGTAGAACCGGAGTTATATTGTTATAAACATATTAGTTGTTTACGTCAAAATGGTAGCAACTACAGCGATAAAAAAAATACTGTTGGCTTTTCTAATATGTACCACATTATGGTACTTTCGATGAAATGTGTTTTATGATGAGAATGTTTGCAAAAAAAAATTCATGAAACAGTCCGATAATGCCCGAAATCGGCTCTCTCAGCCGACTCGCCGGCGGGCGGGAGAGGGGGGAGCGCGCGACAGACTCGCGAGTCGGTGATATATATATATAGTATAACGGGATTGTGAGGTTATGCGGTTATGATGTTATGGGGTTATGGTGTTATGGGTTATGATGTCATGGGGTTGTGGAGTTATGTGCTTATAGAGTTAGAGGTTTTAGACGTTAACTGTTCAAGTTATATAGTTATATACAATGCATAGTTCTGAAAATTCTAATTTACTACGTTTTTTGAGGTTATGGCCAAACAACGTCCAGAGTTTATGGTGTTATGGGCTTATGGTTCCATTCGGTTATGGGATTAGAGGTTCTAGACGTTTACTGTACAATTTATACAGTTATAGAAATTAAAATGTCCTGGAAATTCTAATTTACTACGTTTTTTTGAGGTTATGGCCAAACAACGTCCAGAGTTTATGGTGTTATGGGCTTATGGTGTTATTTGGTTATGGGTTTAGAGGTTTTTGACGTTTACTGTACAATTTATACAGTTATAGAAATTAAAATGTCCTGGAAATTCTAATTTACTACGTTTTTTGAGGTTATGGCCAAACAACGTCCAGAGTTTATGGTGTTATGGGCTTATGGTGTTATTCGGTTATGGGATTAGAGGTTTTAGACGTTTACTGTACAAGTTATACAGTTATAGAAATTAAAATGTCCTGGGAATTCTAATTTACTACGTTTTTTGAGGTTATGGCCAAACAACGTCCAGAGATTATGGTGTTATGTGCTTATGGTTCCATTCGGTTATGGGTTTAGAGGTTTTAGACGTTTACTGTACAATTTATACAGTTATAGAAATTAAAATGTCCCGAAAATTCTAATTTACTAGGCTTTTTGAGGTTATGGCCAAACAACGTCCAGAGCTTATGGTGTTATGGGCTTATGGTGTTATTCGGTTATGGGTTTAGAGGTTTTAGACGTTTACTGTACAATTTATACAGTTATAGAAATTAAAATGTCCTGGAAATTCTAATTCACTAGGTTTTTTGAGGTTATGGCCAAACCTCGACCTGCAGGGTTCAAACCGACCTCGGATTCGGATTCAGCAACCCCGAAAACATATAGTAGACATAGTCAAACCCCCTGCGTCGAAAACTTTTTTTTTTTGTGTGGCTGTGTAATCGATCTATATTTATTATTTCATCCTTATATTTTATTGTTGTTTCGTTACATATCAAAAGATCTAATTACAGTGTTTCATGATGCATGAAAATAATGAGAAGAAGTTCAGTTTACGGAATGCAATAAGAAAACATTGCCTAATTTTCTTCAACGTTCTTGTTCATAAATCAGACGAATGCAGTATCCATTCCAATTTTTTTTAACTTACAAAGCTCACTCAACTCGTCTTTTCACTCATGACTTCTGTCTGCTGAACGCAAAACGAAAACGAAGAGGGGAGTATAGGGTTGGCTATCGGCGGTACAAAACGAGCATTGATGCTCCCAAGTCATCACGGAAGATGTCACAAACAATTAATATTGTGCAGATCAACGAAATTAAGAAGATTCAACAATTTTTCCATAATTTCATCGGGGATCAGACGGAATAACATACAGCCCTTGAGCTTTTCACTGGCAGTGTGTAGTTGTTGCTTCCTCTCCATTCCTCTTCGGACGTTTCGTTCCAATAAATCGCGGTAGAGTGGGTATTTTCCAACGTACTCGCTGCGAGAAAAGTCCTCCTGAATTCGCTCGTTCCTGGCGTAGCAGGCCATCTTCTCCACCGAGGCGGTGAGCAAGTGAAAAATCGTAACTCGGCCGTAGACTCGCTGGTGGCGCATACTATCGATCTCGAGTCTACAACCGTCCACGTAAACCGCCAGCTGTTTGAACTCATCGAGGAGACCGACGAATGCGCTGCTCATCGGTCGACCGAGCACCTCAAGCTTGGCGACGTGACGCAACAGCAGTTTGTCCAATTCAAATGGGCTATCCTCGTGCACCATTTTCAAGTCAGGTAAATCCAACTTGTTCGCATCGGCTTCGTGATCGAGTAGGATTTGCACGATTTCTTTGTGATCCAGCGAGTGGTCCTCGAATAGAACGCTCGACCAGAGGGCTTCATACAGCAACGTCTCACCCACACGAGCGCCTATCTCCAACAAGCAGTGCATCGCTTCTAGGCATCCGGCGTAGATCGCCGAACTGAACGGGGTATATTTGTCTACGCTCGACTCGTCCGTTTCGTTAACGTCTCCCCGATGTTGGTGGATGATTTTTATCAGTTCAACGTTTTTGGTGAAGGGAACCACGTAAAGAGGCACGTCGGCCTCGATAAACGCCCTTACTATATCGTCTTGGCTCATTGCCTTTTTGATCAGCATAGCCTGGTAAATTTCCTCCGTCATGGCAAAATAGTCGGCATATTTGAGTAAATGCAGTGGACCCTTGCCTTCGTTGTTCTTCATCGTAACGTCGGCTCCGTGGTTCAAAAGTATCGTTGCAGCTTCGGCGTTGTCGTACTTTATCGCAGCGATTAACGGCGTGTTGCCCTGGTCGTCGCGTCCGTTCGGATCACAGCCTCTGTTGAGTAAATCTAGAACTAATTTATCACCCTCGTGATCGGAATCGAAGAGCTTCACAGTCAGGTGCAAAAGGCTTTCTCTTTTTTGAGTCCGAAAAATCGAATGGCTGTTGATTGATAGGCAATCACGTAAATCGCAAATCTCGGCCATGTTCAGGGCACCTACGAAACCTTTTGCGATGTGAGATTGTAATTCTTCCGATATATCATCCTCCTGAAATAGAATAGTCCAATCGTCAATGATCTATATGAATTCAGTGATTTAATACGCTTTAAAGTTGACTAAAGTAAAAATTACTGTTTGATAGTGTATAGATTGACTCTTGATTCTTAAAATAGCTTAACTGATAAATAAAGAATTTGGGTGGCAAATTGAGCTGGGCTGAAAATATGTATGCTTAAAAGAAGAGATACGTATTTCTGCATTCTTTTGAATAGGACATTTCAGCTTGATTTTCTGATATGTCAATATCTCACGTA
Organism: Aphelinus atriplicis; assembly: GCA_020882685.1. NCBI lineage: Eukaryota > Metazoa > Arthropoda > Insecta > Hymenoptera > Aphelinidae > Aphelinus > Aphelinus atriplicis. Next base: position 42,904,536 of record CM037076.1, on the reverse strand, counting down.
TATTGAACAAACTTCTTACCATCTTGGACGAATAATATAAGACTCAGGTGTAAATTTACTTCAGAGTAGCTCAATTATAGGTAATCGATGTAGTCAGGTCACTTTGACTTTGTTTGGACATGTGAATCGTTGCCTGTAACGAATAAACTGTTATTCCTCATCTGTGACAAGCTTCTCCTTACATCTGATGGTGGGGGCATGGTTATAGCATGGGATCGCGGGGGTATAGTTATACGACTGGTTTCTATTCAAAAAGTAACAATTCTATGTTCGTAGAAGTACTACATAAAATCAGCAATCATCAGTTAATGTGTTGAGCAAATCAAAACGTTAGCTCACGAACAGCGGCGAATTTCAAATGTTAAGGTGTCAAAAAACTGTGATTCGAGACCCAAATGTGAGGTGATCCAGTTGGATTGCAAGTTCACGGAAGAAGGTCTTACGAAACATGCTTTCTTCTATACTTACGCACCTGCTTGTCGATTTCGTTTATTTTTCAGTTTGTTGAGTATGGGAAAAGAGTTTGCCAAATATGTAGATCGATAGCTTCAGTTGCGTACTACTTCGTATGCATCTTTCCCGGCTGAATTGCTTTCATTTTTGAAAACCTAATTCATAAATTGGCGCAGAAAATCAATGGTATGGCCAAACACTCTTGTATACTTGCATAGGCAGCTAGAGCAACAATCGGCAGATGACGATTTTGCCGTTGAAATTATAACTGTAGGGTTTTATATTTCTCACTTGTGGAGTTGATGATTTTTGAAAATGATTATTTCTCTCCAAAAAGTTGACCATCGATGCCGAATGAAACGTAACGAGTTGAAAGGTAATTGAATTTTGAATGATAGAAATAACCAAGTCCAAGGAAGGTCGGTCAAAATGACTAACTAGAATTCAATATGGAAACAAAATAAGTATGCAAAATTAAATTCAAATATGAATTAAATTACAAGACAAGATTTGGAATCGTTCTCCTTTCAATCACAAACTGCTTCCAGCCAAAATTTATTAGCTCTTCTCACCGAGGCTTCTATAAAATGAATACTACTCGACATCACATGGAAGAGAAAATTTGAGGAAAAGAGATTAACTTGTCGACCTAATCTGCGGGAGAATTCCTCGACCGTCAGGTACACAGGCTTGGGATAATCGGAAGACGAGCAGCACCAAATCATTGTCCTGCGGATCCGTTACAACTGACCTTAGGCTTGTACTCCCACTGCTCTATCCGTTAGACATTCGTGAAATAACTTGGCGTGGCTCTTGAATTTGGCTAAGCAACATTTGGTTTGAACATTTTGAACTTCACTGTCTTTCCCAAAAATTCTAAAAGGAACAAAGTTTATTCCTTTCCCACGATTAAGCATTAAATAAGCGTTTAATCTGTTATTTCATCCTCATATTTTATTGTTGTTTCGTTACATTTTCAAAGATCTAATTACAGTGTTTCATGATGCAATAAAAATAATGAAAAAAGGTTCAGATTACGGAATGCACTAAAAAATTATTAACTAATTTTCGTTTATTTGTTTGCTCATCATTCAGAGGAATACAGTATACATTCTGATTTTTCTCAACTTACAAAGCACTTTCAATAAACCTCTGTTCACTCCTCTGTAATTTTACACATTGTTTCTTATATTACATATTTTCTATTTTTTCCTTCGAAATATATACATTCACATATATATATTTTTCCCAATCCTCGAGTATGCCTGAATGTATGGAATGTTTCGAACTCAGCTAGCGTACAATAAACATTTATATTCAGCAAGTGAACATATTCTAGAAATAAGCCAAGATCTTTTATTGGGTCAGAAAAATTGATTAGTCATCATTTTCTTCCTAATTCAACCGTGTTTAATTGTTTCTCCGAAAATATTATATTATATAGAAACAAGTTTTAGTAAAAAAATCCATCCACGCATTACTTACAAAAAACTTGAAATAACAAAGAATAGCTTAAACCATTTGGCTTTATTATCATGCACTCAGTTTTTTATGATTCGAGCAACTAAAATCTTACTGATTGTGATTTATCTCTTTACTTTGAAAGTTTCATACATACATATCTATATTAATATTTCTGATAAGATTGTCGGGGCAATTTGCATTTGTATAATCCTTATAAATTTTAAATTTCACGTATTTTATTAATTTCCCATCAATAATATCATTATTACTCGTCAATTATGTTTTCTTGGTATTTTGAACTGGGAAAATTGAATGAATTATATTTGTCTGTTTCGTAATGACAAAAGATGATTGAATAATGATTATTTTTGTATATTTAAATGATTAGGCCTTAAATGAGTATATGTCGAAACTAAGTTTATTTGTATGAATTTTTCTTCCGTACACATATTCACGTTGGTTAATTATTCTGTATTGAAACGAAATCGATCAATGAACCGTACGTCTCGCAAAGTTCCCAATAACCTTTGAATCTCAAAGGTATTGACTCGCAAACAAATGTAATAGCAAACATGTGAGGTTATATCTCGCGATGAAAATGAAAAGGTTATAATCAACACGTTAATAGAAGTTATTATTATCTCGTTTGATCTATCTCGAGGTACAGTGAAGCAGATGGCCCGAGAAAATCCATTCGATCAATAAATAATATATATATATATATATATATATATATATATATATATATTATATATATGATGGTGAGTTTTCCGTGTTAACGTTCGACCGATTTGTATAAGTCAGGCTTCGTCATCAAAGCTCTAAAATTGTAATTGGAGTTATTGTACGTACATATTGAATGCGTTTATATTCCGCTAAGGCTACGCACTGGTTAAGCTACACATAATACATTCTGTCGAATGTATTTAATCAATTTTAGTTCGTACCAGATTTGGATTCCACTCTTCGTAATGGCGATTAATTCGTACAAGTTGCTTTCAAGCGAAAATTTTTACTCTCTACGGTCATAATATAATTTAGTTAATAGAGAACAGAACGATTTGTTATTTAAATAACAATTCATATTATTTATTTTATTTTTTATTTATAAACGATAGTATTCGTATCAGCTAACAGGCATTTAATTTTCTCTTATTTTTTTACGTTATATCGAAAGCAAAAATCATAAGTCAAACTCCAAGGAAATGAAAAAGGTTTCAACTTGATGATTTATGATCATCAAATTTACAATTTACATTAGTGTATTATTTGTCGATCAAACATAGTTACGCATTTATCATATAACTACGGTATACTACATGGAATTGACCTAAGCATGTATATATTATCTTATATCGCCTTTCAACGTCATTCATTCTGTATCGAGCTTAGCATGCCGACCGGTGCATAAACAAAACTTGTATACTTATACTCATAAGGTCATCGAGTAAAATATTTTCATTTCCATTTTAAATCCCCGATATTGAACATATATGTTTATATTATAATAATTATATTCTATGACATGACATATATAGTAATATCGATAAACTTCGAGAACTAGATGATTTGCACTTGTACTGTGAGAGAGGCAACACCGTATTTTATACGATTTCAAAAACGATCTCCATCCTTAACAAATAAAGTATGAAATAGATACGGGAAAGGCCTGAAGATTGAGAATACAATGAAGAGCTAAGCCAGCAACGGGCTCAGAAGAGGCTTAGCACTCAACCAGTGTATTCCTAAAATTAACCTCTCTCCTTCTCTCGCACTATCCTCCGCCGAGTACTAAAGTATTTTTGTGCAATGATTAGATTGAGGTAAAAATGCAAGTAGCAAAAATCAATGTTTCGCATGCGTGTCCCCCGATGAAAATGTACACATTATTACAAATCGACGATTCGTACATATATAAACTCTTGCGGCATCATTTGAAAAAAGTATCTTAAAAAAGTTAATATCGAGTTTTGGTCGTATATCATTTATAAAATTGATCAACACGATACACAATTATATTAGTCAAGGAAGTTAAAATAACTTGATTTTCAATAACTATGGAAGTTTATAGAAGAAATCGGAAACGAACCTTAACAACTAAACTATATAATCAATCAATGTCAATGAGAGGCAGGCATAGTTGCTTTTTTGCTAATCCAAACATTCAACCATTTCACTTTATGTCTTCACAGGGGCAAGTTGCCCCCTTTTGAGTAAGCGCTTGATAATTTTACTTAATTCAAAAGCTTACGTATATTTATAAATAAATTACTATAATCTTGAGCATTTGGTTTTTGTCCTGCTTACAATATGTCTACAACCTTTGGCGCTTTTCTCGGCGCGCGATTTTCCCCTCTCTTTCAAAACAATGACGATCGAAAACGTCGTTCGACTCGCACAATACTACTTATTGATTTGTTCGTGACATTTCACAACGGCTCTTTTGTATAGAATACTATTCATTACGTATTGTATATGTTAACCTATTTGTGGCTATAAATTATTCCCTGTCCACTTTATCCATAATACGAACGAACTTTAACAGTTATTATTATGTATCCATATACATTATGTACACTCAAGTTTTTCTCTCCAACTGAAGCTCCCGATGACGTCTTAATATAATTCATCCTTCTTGGTTTATTATCATGTTACATACCGATTAATATTTACACACTTATAATTAGCCGTAGGACACAGTTCTAGTTCTAGTGTTTGCTGTACACGTTATCAAAGCCAGGAGATCAATTGACAATGAAAATCTCTCACTCGAAATTCGCTCGCCTTCCAAACAAGTCAAATTTCCCCTCAGCGCGTCAAACACTGTTTCTACTCCACAACTTTTGAGCTTTTCAATTGTTGAATACACCCTTCGAGGAAGTCAAAACTTATGCCCTGTCACTTTTGAATTTCATATTATATTATTGGGATTGATCTCTTAACCATATACATAAAATCGAATAGCTAACGGCCAATTGTGTACCAATGAGTTTTGATGATTCGACTTTGAATATTTCCAATAATATAGAATTGGATGAGCGACTACGTATTCCACAAATTCCCCCAAGTCATAGTATATTACTGAAATTCAGCTTGGTGACGGCTAAAACTCGAGTTACAATTTCATGCGTGTACGCACACCTTTGGCAAACATATTTTGATTGGTGAGATCGAGAACGTCTCTCTTAAAGTAACAAATGCCAACTGTCCAGGACAATCGGACAACAAATCATATCATTTTCCCGTTTCGAGCTTGAATCAATCAATTTGTTTCTCAGTCCTGCCGAGTGGGGCAAGAGAGCCAAGGATCGGATCGGTGGAGGATGGGTGGTCGGGATTACGTCATGTGCAGGTCCCCCTTGAGTATCCTGGTGAAGGTCTTCTTGAACTGTTGGTTCGCCAGGGCGTAGCAGAAGGGGTTCATGGGGCTGTTGGCGTAGCAGAGGAAGTAGGAGAACATGAAGAGGTGCTCGTTGGTGCAGGGGGGCGAGGTGCAGAAGCCCTCGACGAGCGCGAGGATGTGGTAGGGGGTCCAGCACGCGACGAACGCCCCGAGGATGAAGGATATCGTGCGGAACGCCTTGCGCGCCCTGTTCTCCGTTCGCGACTTCTGCCGGCCGAGGGTCGGGTCCTTCTTCTGCGTCTTCGCCTTGAGCCGCTTGCCGATCGCCTTCACCAGGTCCCGCCTCGAGCCCCCGCCTCCACCTCCCCCGTCTGTCGACTTGTCGCACGAGTCGCACTCCCGCCGACTCGACTGCCTCTTCACGTCCTCCTGCTTCTGCTGCTGCTGTTGCTGCTGTGCCTGCTGCTGCTGCTGCTGCTGCTGCTGCTGCTGCAGCTGCTGCGTTCCCCAACAAATCATTTCATTAGATCGATATCGATATACTGTGAGTCCAGTGAAAAATTCATTTAAATGAAAAGTTTACTAGCTAAGTTGAGCATGAAATCGCTATTTAGTATAGTTCTTGTTGAGTTTTTGAAAATAATCGATATGTGTTTTCGTTGTTTCTTGATTTCTCAAAAATTAAAAAAAAACCGCTGCCAAGTGCCTTAGCAGTATGCTTTCTCAAAGAGGCTTCAACATCACCCACAAACGCGTCTCAAACCTGTATTTTCACCATTCCACTAGCGTAGATACTATCATTTATTTTTCAAAGATTACAAAAAAATTATTTAATCAGTTCAATTCGTATTTTGTGACTGTGTAAAGTGTCGTTCTTTTTCAATTGACCAAACTTTGTCGCGACTGTTGATGTCTGCCCGGGCTCTCGTATGATTTGATCAAATGCAACAAAGCAAATGGTTCTAGGTTCTACACGATGCGAGACATTTTGACCTGCATAATTTTTCGATCAATTCATCTTGTGACTGTCATACGGTTTAATGGTGGTCAAAATCGATCCGGTCCGTATTTAGCACACTTGAAGGCTCATTTTGATCATTTTCGAGGGCAAAAGACACCAAATTTTTCCAATTTTCTCTATAGCACGTTGAAAATACTGGAAACGAAACTTACATGAATTTTTTTCCCCTTAGCAACGGTTGCTAGGGCGGTGAACAACGGTTGCTAAGGAGCTAATTGGGAAGATTTTGTGTCCTTTGCCGTCAAAAATGATGGAAATAGGTCATTAATTAATAATTTCCAACCTTCGTAACGGTTGCTAGGGAGGTAAACAACGGTCGCTATGGAGAAAATAGAACAATTCAGTGTCCTTGGCCATCGAGTGTGACTTAAAACTGATTTTTCGGCTTGCCCCAATGAGCACTCATAAGGATTTGTGAGAAAACACGTTAGGAACGGTTGCTAGCGAAATAACCAACGGATTTTGCTGAAAATTTAACTCGGGCTAAATCTTGTCACAACTAACCGGTGTGCAAAAGTTCAAGAAGATCGGACCATTTCTTCGAGAGTTATCGTGGACGAAAAAAAACGCACACACACACACACACACACACACACACACACACACACACACACACACACACACACACACACACACACACACACACTTTTGGATTTCCATGTTTTTCGACCCGTAGATCCCGAAAATCGAGGTCTGATTCGGTGGGTCGATTTTTGCCCCATTACAAAGCTTTCTCTTTGAGAAAGCAATACGTGTCAATTCTTCTTACAAGCTTAAAAAACAAACAAAAATTCGTTTCATGCGAGTTCCCTATTATCAAAACTGATGTAACTCAAGTAATTATTGAAATATCCACTGGCATTACGTTAAAGTTTAACTGTAATCGACTCAAAAGTTGACCCATGTAGTGAATTTTCACTTTCAGGATCTAAAAGAGTAAGGTTCACGAATAGAGAGTGTAGGGGAAGAAAGAATAGACGATGGAGTTTTTGAAACCACTCGCGAGTCGTATAATTGATTCAGTGATAATTGGTACTCGCGAAACGAGAGTTTGCGTGCGATTGCCCGCGCGTGCAGATCTGCCCAATGCAAGTTGCAAATGATAACGTGCGTACATGCACTTTAGTTTATATCGCTACACGTAGTGGATGAACTCGAGTTTTACTTTCATGAAACTCAAAGGTTTCACTTCGTTGACCCCATATTCATAATCAAACAGTATGAGCGCGATAGTATATGGTTAGTGGGTAAATCGGCCCGAGGTGTATTCGCCTTCTCTAGGCTAACAAAAACATAAAAATTACATATTTGAATGTACGAAAATAAGTTATTCAATCGGAATCATGATAGTACATCATCTGGGCATGGTGTAATGAATATCCGCGTATGAATCAACGTTAGTTTATGTGATTAATTGTACAGGGTGGTTTCACGGTGATAAACGTGTTCCGTGGTGGAATCATCAATCTGTAGAATGTCAAAGGAGTAAGTAACCCTCGGTGATATAGTGACATTCTCCAGATGCCCCTTTTTATGAAATACTTGCGATTTTGAAGTAGCTATTATTCGATTCATCGAATTCTTTCATAAGTTTACGATTCCCACATGTTACTGCACAATCAAAGTTTATGTTTAAATTATTGACAATTTTCGTCAATTTGTTTATATACTGCTTATAACCGCGGTTTCATGGCTATTATTGATTGCGCTTGACTTGGAATCATAGAAAAGAGTGTCTGATTCACAATATTCAAAATGATAAAAATCATAATGTGGGAGATCGATTGAAGAAAATTCCATTATTTGAGGATGAAAAAATCTAGCTGTGCATTAAAATTAAAACAAAAAAAGCTATCGAGCGATTTTCTTTAGGACAGCATCTTTTTTGATGCAAGAAAAATTTGAGTTGCGAAAATGTACGTGCCACAAAAAGTCAAACATTCGAGTACCCATGGTAGATCAACATATACGTATTCGGTCATATCATTTGAATTTACGAGTTTAACATTGTCTATATGTGTAAACGGGAATGAGCGACGATCGATAATGCGTGCCTAGGTAAGGCGGGGGTGGGGATGGGCCAGGACAGACCTGGTTGATGGGCTGGCTGAGGACGGTGGTTCCGGCGGTGCTCGGAAGGATGCTGCTCGACGAGGAGGTGGCCTGGGTGAGCAGAAGGTTGGTGGGCGTGCGCGGCGGCTCGGCCTGGACGATGCTGGTGACGGGCTGCTTGCGGGTCGCGTCCTCCGGCCTTACGCTCACCTCCGTCTGCAGCTTGCTCACCACGATCGGCGACGTCTGCGACGCGGCGTTGCTCTGGTGCGTTATGAAGACCCGCGGCGGGTGCGTCTGGCTTGACGCGTTCGCCATGCTCACCGGCCTGCAACCAACGCGTGCAGTTCAATCACCAACCTTCGTTCGCCAACACGACGCGATCCAAGAGTGAACGGATACACATGGACCGAGGAGAATGATATGAAAATGTGATGATGGCGCACTCAAGGCGGGCTCAAAGTTGCGTTCACCGGGAAATTTTTTTTCTACGGTGTTTCTTTGGTATCTTGCTGAGTTCGTGTATGTTCATCTGTCTCTTGATTTGTGAGAATATCACCCCTCACGGAGGAAGTGATTTTTGATTCGATTGGCTCTAAAGTTGATTTTGAAAACAGTTGTCAACAGACAATCTGGAATCGAAAACGTCAAATTTAACGATATCCCAAATTAAGTGGGACATATATTGTACAAAAAGCTAAGCCCGCATGATAATAACCCATGATACCAGAATTCACATTTCGAAAGATTCGATATGAGACAATATACCCGAGTTATTGTGATGAAAAACTAGTGTGGCGATTGTGCTCGAAGTGTGTTGAATGGTGGTGCATACGAACCTGGTGTCGAGGGCGGGCTTGTCGGTGGCGGTGGCTTGCTGGTGGGTGGCCCTGATGAGGGCCGCCTGTAGCAGGCTGGTGTTGGCCGCGGAGGTCGCGTGGGCCGGAGAGGACGGGGCGCTCGACAGGGGGTTGGCAAGGCTGCACGAGAACGAGGATGGTGGGCTCTCGTACGAGGGGCTCGGCACTATAACCGAGCTCTCGTCCATGAAACGAAGGTCCGCCCCATCCAGGCCCGTCATTATGTCGTACGTCGGGTTCTGCTGGTCCGCGGTCAGCAGCAGCCGCGACGAGTTCGTCGACGACGTGTTGCTGCCCGACCCCGCCCCGCTGCCCCGAAACTCCGACGGTGGTGCTATTATGTGCGAGCTCGACGTAGTCGTCGGTGTTGAGTCTTTCACTTGATGCTGCTGCTGCTGCTGCTGCTGCTGCTGCTGCTGCTGCTGTTGTTGTTGGTTCTGCCGGGTGGACAAGTCGCCAGAGCGCAACGATTGCTCTGGTGTTAACGTCATACTGCTCGCTGCAAGTACAGTTTTGGATTTAGTTAAGAGTATTAGTAGGACGTGCCATTGTGCTCAAAATCGATAGGTTCTCTTGAAGATTTAGAAGAAATTCGGCTTGGAAAAATGTCTCTTTTGTCCTAGCCGAAGTACGACGCACCGAGAGAATTAGGCCCGTCGATATAGCAGAAATTTTAGAAGATGGTTCCTGGGTAGCCAAGTATTGGGCATCTATTCAGTCTAACATGGAGATATTCGTGAGTCATCGTAAATGTCTCTCATGTACAATTTATATTTACCTATAAGGTACAACATAAATTGTCATTCCCTACGAGCATATAGAATCAAACTAACTCACGAAATCATAACGTTAGGCCTAATGACTTAATATATATCATGTCTTTTTGGCATGCCCAAACACCATGTGACAAAGTTTCGCCACGTGTAGCACCATCCTACGTTTACTACAAAGACTACCACCATTTTATTTTTTTTTTTTGCAAGCAACAAAAGAGGTGTGTACTCACCAGGGCTAGACCTGTCGCGTTCTAGGGCCGACAGGTGGCTGGTCTCCTGTATCTTGGACAGTGTGATGTGGGTCCTGGGCGGCACTGCAGGCGGCTCGCCCCTGCCCACGCCAGGCTTGCCCCCCGGCTTGGCCGGGCACGGCTGGGGCCTGGCGGCCAGCGGGCCGCCGTTGGTCGAGCTCGCGGTGGTGAACATCTGCATCGCTCCGGTCTGCACGACCAGACCCGCGATGGAGGAGCGCTTGCGCAGACTAGCCAGCTGCTGGGCCGTCGTCGCCGAGGATACCCCCAAACCCGTCGCACTCTCCTCGTCCGAGTCGAACGCCGGGCTGCTTGAGCGCTCCGACCTGTCCACATCAACGGTCCCGACCCCCGGCTCCAGCTGCTTCGTCACCTGCTACAAAACCCCGCACATTTATCCATCAGCACTGAAGATTGATGGCTACGCTGTGTGAATTACTTTAGGTCTCTTTAGCAAAACCAATGTCTACATTTTGTGATGAAACCGTGACCCGGATTGCTATGTAGCCCGTTGTGGATGTTGATGAAAAATTCGGATGGAAGCTTACGGGTCTTGTCTGTCAGTTCAACGTACAAACATTTTTATGGAAACGATCATGTTATACCTATAAGCACGCATGCCAAGACTTCCAGCCGGTCAGAACTCGAAGCTCGAACAGAAAGGGTCTCGATGATCAATATTTATGCGACGTTGAGATTTACATATACGAAGCAACGGATGTGGATGCTTTATTATCATAGACAAACAGGCCTGGGGAAGGTAGGAACGTTATAATGTTACACCCGAATAAATAGCTGAATCTTAATTGGAAAACAATGGAAAACAATTCCTCGCGCCACTTTTCCATCAGAGTTCCAATGAAACTGGTGGTTGCACACGGGTGAAATAAGAACGTTTCGTCGAGTTTTTCTGGTGTCCGATCTTGAAAACGTCGCAAACAAAATAGTTTACCTTGGTTTCATCAGGCTTGGCGTGTGAATTGTGAGATGAGCAGATAGCCTGAGTGGCGAGTCTGTCGTTGGCTGGAGCATTGGGCGCGTCCTTGAGTTCTGACTCGGGGCCGGTCTCGGTGGTGGTGGTGGTCGTAGTTGCGGTAGCGGTGACGGTCACCGGGGGCTTGGGCTTGTCCTGGAGCAACGGCGTCGTCTGGATGTTGGTGATACCGATCCCCGCGGCCCGGCCGGCCATCCCCGACATAGCCCCCGCCGATAGCGCCACCATCGACTGCATCTTCCGTTGCTTCGCCTCGCTCTTCTTCTGCATGTCGTAAGCCGTCTTATAGATGCCCCCGTACAGTATGAACAGCACTATCAGCGTGGTCCAGTAGTAGCCGATTATTAGCGCCGTGTTGAACACTGGGTCCTGGTAAACACAACTCATACCGTAAAACAATGACATTGAAAATAATAGAAAATAAACCGCGTGAAGAAAGAAGTCTGGCACAAATCTGGTCCATGAGAGCCTGGTAGAAGTCTGACACGTGTCTGGCATTGTGAAATAATTATCCATCTTTCTTTAGAATCTTGAAAGTCTAGCAATACATCGAGGACAGTATATCTTGGACTTTTACCCAGAGAAATCAATGGATTTACATATCTTCATCTAATAATAATTAAATAATTTCAATTATCTGCCAATGTTTCTTAGAGACTGGCCACGGTGATCATGCCTTGTATTATCCTTGAATCCGTGGATGTGGACGATTTTTTTGGTTTGGAAAAATTGCATGAAGTTCCTATTTGTTGTTACCGCGGTACCGACTATTTATCGCAAAACTAGCTTCAACTCTAGAATTTGAAAATCTTTTTCATTTGACTGCAGTCTCGCGGTAACAACATCATGGAGCTTCAAGCTTTTTTTTTAAATCAAGAAAATCATCTAAATCAGCCAAGGATAATATAAAGCGCAATCGTCGCGTCCAGTATGTGAAAAACATGATCAGATAAGTGAATTTGTTACTAGACGAAAATCAAGATTGTTATATATTATTTCCGAATCCATCAACTTCTCTGGGTAAAAGTCACGTACCAGACACGTGCCAGACTTTTCTTCACAGAGGAAGAGGACAATGCTGCATTTTAATGAAATCCTGCAACGTGCGAGCGGATCATGATTTTTACTGCGAGAATCTATTTGAAAACTATTTGGATGGTGGAGAAATGGTAATTTGCCATTTGAAACGTATCCGCGAGTGTATAGTACTGACCTTGAGGAACTGCACGGCACACTGTCCGGGCGCGAGGTCCCTGAATCCGATGAAGTGCTCCCAGCCGAAGATGCTGATGAAGAAGAGAAGGGCGGGTATGATCCAGGTGATGGTGACCATCCAGATGACGCGGTTCTTGGTGCGCCAGCCGCGGTACTTGGCCGCTATCTTCACCGAGCAGAACCGGTCGATGGTGATGAGCAGCACCGTGTACTGCGACACCAGGCACACCGTGTAGTCGACCGAAAGCCACAGGTCGCACAGTAGAGGCCCCAGGTCCCAGTACCCCATCAGCACGTACACCGTGAAGAACGGCATCGAGACCGTGCCTGTGGATACAACCACACACACACACACACTGACATTGACACTGACACTGACGCAGCTATACCAACAAACCGAAACCGATATCGCCCAGAGTTTTGCGGTCAGCGTCGCCGCGTCATTACACCGAGCAATTACCCGCACATAGGCCGCACCACATTCCGCCTCGATTGCGTTTCTTCGTAATTATACTCATCTCTCGCCCCCGCTACGGCTTCGTATAGGGTACAATTCGACTTTAGTACGCGATTGTGCTTTCGCCAAGGTGCGGATTCCTCGAGATCTCGTGTTAACGTGTGAATCGGTTCTAACTTTGAGCAATGCACTTTTCTCGTGTTTTTCAGACGGAAGAATAATTTATAAAAGATAAGGTGCGGTTACCGCGGTCGTTACAGCCACCAATTTCTTTTTCACATAGTAAAACATGCGTTCGCCTGAATCCTTGATCCACGAGTCTTCTAGTACTCATTGAGATACATTTTACTAACACATTTTGACATATGAAAAATGATCTTAGAATGAAAATTGCCTCAGGATCCTTGAACATTTGAGTTTTTTCTCGTGTTCACTCCCTCCCCCGTTACCCCTGTTGGGAATACAGCTATTTTCGAGACATTTTTGACTAACTTAATTGGTCGCATAAAAAAACCAATTCTACCTCATAGAAAAACCAATCGGTACTGAAAATTTTCAGTCAAAAGACATCATGAGTGATAAAAGAAAAATTATCAACCCTTAAGGTGTCCGTCTTATACCCACAAGGACTTTATTAGGAACGCAAGCTCAACTTTCTATCAGACTTTGAGGATTCGTTAGAATATTCAGCTTTCGAGATTTGCGGGAACGTGACTGCAGGATCGTGAGGAGCTTTCAATACGAGATTTTTCCTAATGTCTTACCACTTCAACAGGAATGGAGTATGAACTCCCAAGTTTAGAGTAGCAGATCATACGAATTGACTTTCCATTGGGACGAGACCCGGTAAAATAAGTGTATAAATCGAAGCGTCACTTGTCAATATACAGTTCAAACTCGCGATCTAATAAAATTGCGAAACACGTCGCGATAGTGTTGAGTTCGATTGACTGCAACCGAGTGAGTGTCTAGGTACATCCGCAAAACGCTTTATCGACTCGATGGAAATGGGCTACGCTGATCTGCTGGATTCATGTCAGATTAGCGGGAAACGAGTTTTTTTCCCTGTCCCCTATCCCTTGTTAACTTCCGAGCGTTTATGCTTAAACACGTGTACACTTTACATTGCACGCCTCCACCGGATACCGCATGAATATTCAGCGATTCCAACTAGTATATTTACACAGGATTATATGTGTACAGTATATCTGGTCAGGCCACTCCATCTCGGATCTTGATAGAATAGACTTTCGAGTGTGTGGGTTGTGGATAAGCCGTTACCCTCCATGAATTGGATATCACGGGAATATTGAGAGAATAAATGGAAAAATCTTATTATTTTCATTGAAAGTGGATTGAATAGAATACATAATAATTATTATGCGATCTGGTAATGTAGCTAGTATCCTAAGAAATGCATTAGCTACTTTTAAACCTATTTCAATCTACTTCAGTTATTAATTTTATATTTTCAGTGCGGCTAGCTTATCCATCGACCGTTATTTTATTCTTCAATCTAGATTGATAAACTACTATCTCGTCGAAAATAATTGAACCAATCGAAAAAAAATGGCAAATTTCATCACATAGATTCACTAATATATCGTGGGTAGTTCTGCATGATCAAAACCAAAACTCTGTTCAAAGTTGACGCAGCCCTAATTCGTTTTTAATGACTTTTTCAATGTCTGATCATCCCCCGACATAGACGGACATGATAAAAGCTACTAACCATAATCACTCGTTAGCTACCGCTCGCTTGTGTCTGTCATTTGACCCATTGTAAATTTAATGAAATATCGCGTTTCTCGTTTGCTCCATTGGAAAATTATTCGATCATAGTAACTATCGGGATGTCGTTTTCATGGCAAAAAGAAATCTTTTACACTTGATCATACAAAATAATACAAATAAATTATTCTGAAATTCGTTATTACAAATAAACAAATGCATTAATATATGCTTCGTAAAAAATCACGCCAAGAATTTATTTCACTCTCGATAAAGTTCGGAAATATTTTTGAAATACTTTGTGCAAACAAATAGCAAATAAAAATGAAATAACACGGGTACTTATTTTCCCGATTGTTCAATCAACCAACGGATATTTCGGTGTTTATCTGCTTTGAATTTGGCTTGTTATTTGACGATGACAATTTCACTCTGAAAAATGTATTCTGGAGAAAAAAGATTTACATGTACTTTTTTTCGTCTTTGCTTTTCGGATAAATCCAGTGTTGCGAGATAGAAAATAGACACCTGTACAATTAGTAAATATTTGACATGGCTCGGACCGCGTACATGTGTAGAGTTTGTAACAGTTTGAAAGCTCGTCACGGAAGGACGGTTCGAGTGTACACGTGCTGTCTGCTGACACCAATGGCAGTGCGGGCGAAACGGATATAGCCGGGCGCTATACACAGAGCGAGAGTTGTACACAGATACAGAGGAGGACTTACCGATGAGCATATCAGTGGCGGCGAGGGACGCGATGAAATAGTTGCTCGGCTGCCTGATGGTCCTGTCGACGATGAAGGCCAGCAGCACGAGGATGTTGCCCGCGACTGTCAGCACTATGCAAATCCCGAGGAACAGGGCTATCAGGACCGTCTGCCACGTCTCGAACGGCGGCAGCACCGGTTTCAGCACCTCGTCTGCGTCCAGTGAGAATATTAGTCCCACCCCCGCAACACACACACGCGCGCGCGCGCCCGCATTCGAAATCAATTCGCTGTACGCGTCGGGGTGCGTTGTCGGAGTGGGCAGAAAAAAAAGAGGCCGGGACGAGCGAAATTGCAAATTGATCAACGCTGTTGAACACTGCAGCTCGAGCGAGTTTCCTTGTTACGCCGACGCGGGCCGTATAATGCGCGCTTCGATTAATCCTGAAATATTGAGTGCAGTTCATAAATTGAAACGAGCGATGCATTGCAACGCGCCGAATCGTTATGTTGCCTGCGCTCCGAGATTTAGATTGAAATCAGCAGGTGTACTGCACGTACGAATGTTTGCGAGGCTCCGTTCCACTCGAATCGACTCGCTCGTCGACTTTGTACCAATCCCGGAATAATTAAGCGCGATACACTGGAAATTGGCGCGAGAACGAGACGGAGGGAGAAAGAGCTGTGCGACCGGTATAGCCGGGGATGGACCATAACACCTTCTCGAGAATTTCGACGCGAAATCTCTACTATCGTCCACCTTTAATGCGATGAGAGTACTCGAGCCAAGTATCCTCTTTGATACATGTGATGATATTTGGGTTGCAGAGTGACTTGGGAATACAAGTTCCGAAATATTCGAAAATATCATATCGATAGCTATCAAAATCTCGATTGTAGCTCGACTCTGTGTTCGTTCAATGACATTGTACAAGTTTTGAATTATGAAAGTCACTGTATATCTGTCATACTCTTGGTCAGTTGAATATCGAGATTTTTTTCGACGAGCGCACTCGATCAACCGCTACTCACCAAGTTTTGAATAAATTTACTTTGCTACAGCTAAATCGAGACTTCAAAGTTTGGAATGGGCCTTTTTTTCATTTTCCGACAAGGTTGCCCAACTCATTTTTCAAAATTACCGGCGATGCGTATTCGCCACGCTCCGAGAGCCAATTAAGACTCTCAAAAGATTCTATTTCTCGTTATTTTTTGCTTCAAGAAAGGATCAACAACCTTTAGATGACATAGTTATAAATGTTTAATCGTTCTTTAGTCACAGACATGTCGATCCTCCCTATTCATAAGGACGTATCTCGGAGAGTCGCGAAATAAGGACGTATCTCGAGCGGTAGAATAATAAAGACGTATCTCGGCAAAGCGCAAAGTAAGGACGTATCTCGGACGAGCGCAAAATAATGTCGCAGCTCGGATAATCGCGAATCAATATCGAATCTCACTGGTTGAAAATTATAACCGATTACAAAACATGAAGCATCTGTATTTTTTTATTCGTGAGTCAAAAGCACAGAAACGATGGTCAAGAGCCTATCTGGCATTTCTATACGTGGCATCACGGTGGCTCTGTTGCAGTCGCAAGCCGCGAGCGATTAGAAACAAGTTACAAGACGCAGTTCACAGTTCTTCTTCTTCGTCTCTCGCTACTGGCTTGTAGTTTACTTTCAATAAACTGGCTAGCCACAATCATATGCAATGCTCACGGTGGAGCGTGTTTTTATTTTTGCTTTCCATATAAAACTGGCCCTACAGAGGTGCATGCCGGCGAATTGAACCCCGACGCTCTGGGCGAGAGTCCAGAAGTCTTATCCACGAATAAAGCTTTACCGGCGCGCGGCGACTCATTCATTAGAACCGTTTGTTGTTCGATATTTCCAGTCTGCATTTGGAAAAAAAACGATCTCTCAAGATTGCTATAACGATTCAACTGTAGTAAATCCTATCAATTAAATAATAAAGTAATGCGTACATTGATTTAATCTACAATGGAGAAATAAGGTAAAATCTAAAATACAGTTCTGCAAATACTTATTAATCGGGAAAAATTCTCCGAAAGCTCATGTTTCCGCGAACCTTTGGTCTTAGAATAGCTTGTTTATATCGATAATGGGAATTTATCTTCTCATATGAACTGCATTAATTAATTTTAAACCGTTGAGATACTTTCTTACTTTGCGATTCTCCGAGCTACGATATTATTTTGCGCGTCCCTCCGAGATACGTCTTTACTTTGCGCTCATGCGAGATACGTCCTTACTTTGCGCTCCCAAGATACGTCTTTATTATTTAATTCTACCGCCCGAGATACGTCCTTATGAATAGGGAGGATCGATGTGTTACTCATTCATGCAAACTTTATGCCTCGATCGTGCGAAAATTCTTTGTCAGTTTTATATACAAGCATAATTGATCCGGTATGATTTATGGATATTGTTTTGCACTCCGGCGAATTGTTCAAAACGGAGCAGCACCGATATATGTGCGAGTGTCAAGTGTGTACGTACCCTCGAAGGCGAAGGCGGTGGCGTTGGTGGGCGCTGACAAGTTGGTGGAGTTGAAGGCGAGCCAGTCGGGGTAGAGTTCGGGGTACTCGCCGCTGCCCCACCCGGCCAGGTCCTGCTCGGGCCAGCTGCCGTTCAGCGGACTGCACTCGGCGGTTAGCACCTTATTGTACACGTAACGGCAGACCCGCTCCTGCTGCTTCTTCAATTTCCTGCGCGCACCACACCAGCTCGTTTATTATTCATTCGGGGCTCTCTCCTCCACCGGGCCAAACCACTTCCCTTCGCCCCCCCCCCGGCCCCTCCACCTCTCCTTTTTTTCATCGCTTTTTCCTCTTCCCTCGCGACGCACTTTTTAGATAATTTTCCCACGACTCTCGCTTCGACGGATGATCAAGATCACGACGCCGAGGTCCGAAGCTTTCGATCGAATTCGAGCGTCGAGAAGAATAACGAGAAAATATGCGTAACTTTTTCCACCCGTATATACGGGTATACATTATTATTATTATTATTATTCTATATACATAGAATATTCTATGCGTTCATGGCCTGGGACGTTTTACTTCTCGACTAATGGATTCAGCCAAGGGGGATGAAAAAAAAAAAGGAAAACGAGAAAAATATTCAGAGAGCCAGGGTTTTTTTCGGAGATACGCGACTCTTGCAAACGTGTATCCAGAGAAGAAAGGAACAAGGACAATTGTCTTGTCTGAACGGCAGACCATGTAGTTTCCCTTGCCCTCCCCCAACTCGAATAGAAAGATTCTTTATTGTTGTAAAATGTCAGGACAGTCGAGCGAGGGGAGAATAATACCCACGAAATAGGGAGAGGGAGAGAGAAGAGAATGGAGTAGATTTTGTCGTGAAAATTGGGATTAGCTATAGGTTGCGCAAAGGAATGGAGCTCGAGCGAATAACTATGCGGCAGCGAGGATCGGTGTGCGGGCGCGCGCGCATTTGCGCGGAGGGGGCTTAGATTCGGACGCAGAGATTCGAAAGGGAGGAAAATGCAGCGAATCGCGGAGGAAGGGATCCATCAGCGGAATCTGTCTGAAGGCTAGACATAAAAAGGGGAGTATAGCGATTCGCGACTTCTTTATACACGTGAATATCAGGTGACATTTTCAGAGCGAGAGCAGCAGCGGGAGGGAAGCTAGCGGTGAAAAGGGCTGAATGCTGCGCGCGGGTATAGAACAAGCTTGAAATAAGCATGAATGGCAGCGGTGCAGCCCCTTGAAGAGCTGCAAGAGCTGGCTCTTTAAATAATTTAGCCGCTCGATCAGCCGGCTGCACACACAGATGCAGCCTGCTGAATAATCTCTCTTTCCCCGCGGGCCGCCCCGCGCGCGAGCTTTTCTCCTCGCAGCTGCGCCCCGGCAATTAAAAGGCCGCCGCGACTACCGTCCGACAGCAGCTGATCGCACGGGCCATATTATTGCGCGGCCGTGTATTGTGCCAGCGAGAAGCGTCTTAAACGAGACACGGAAAATCCATTCGGATCGCTGCTCCAAGTTTAATCGGAGACGGCTCGAGCCTCTTAGCAGTCGAGTCTTACTTTATCTAATGCGCTCCCGACTCGTCGCTATGGGTATTATTCTTCGGCTTTCCGAATCATCTCGAGGCGAGAGGATCCATAGTGAGATCGCGAGTGCGCGGAACCGCGTTGTACGAATATTGTTATGAACTATGGTTATAGCTTATACCCGAAGGGTTGGGCAAATGGACCCGTTCACTTCAAGAGACGAGCCACCGAGAAGAGCCACAGGCCCTTAAAAGAGGACGGACGAGTGGAAAATTGCAGTCATCTGGGAAACTCCAATTGAAAGCTATCGAGATTGGACCCTCAGCACCAAACTATGAGACCCGATTGCTCTTTGATGAAACAAAAGATTCAAACTTTTTATTATGAGTGAGTCTCAAAACCCAAAAAATATAAAGACTACCATTCATTAGTAGAAATCGTATAACCGAATGAATACTTTTAATGTGGTATGACGAGTATGAACGTGCCTGGGTCGAGTCATAGGCGTAAACCCGACACTACGCCTAAACATCGATATCGACTGGCGTCCATATGGACCGGGGATCTATGTGCAAGGCACGGGTCGAAGGCGCAGGGCGAACAGTTTATCCCGAGAGCTCATACTGATCGGTCACTTTCTCTAGAAGGCTCTCCAGATCCATACTTTGCATAGCAGAATTCTCAATAAATGGAATATATATTAATAAAATAGTATTTTCTTATTTATTAAAATATCTTTCCTACAGTAAATATTCAGAAAATTAGTAAAATTTTCATCAGATACATAAATTCTAATATTTTAAATTTAAAGAATATGCTGCAAAGATAAAGGAATATTATGATAAATCTTTAAGGCAATGCATTCGAAAAAGTTATCAACTCATTGGTATTTTCCGTGTTTTTGAATAAAAAAAATATTTTGCACCTGTACGTGCAGGCGTTCTTTGGAACGCGAACAGGTTATGACCCGAACGACAGTTCACACTCTATATAGATCTCGCCTCTCGAGAGTCGAGCTATATATAGGCATACAGAGGCAAACACGAAGACCAAAACAAAACAGAAGCTCCATAAGATACAAGTATGTTGATCAGTGAGCTCTTGTTGATTGTAATTGCAGATTAAGTAGTCAATTTAACGTGAATCAACAGTTTTCGAGTTCACATTATTCAGTTGTCAATATATATTTTAGACGTGTTATAATAATAAATCATGGATCTTTATCCCGAGGTAATTAAAAATTAAGTATAAACTTCATTTAGTCGTGATAAAACATACTCTTATTCTACGCCTATTGGATAATTCTAATCGAATGGCAATGAATCAAGCATGACCAACAGTTTGGTAGACACTTTTAATAACTTTTCGTAAACGCGTGACTTGTTCTCGATAAAATTTTGTAGGTATGATTGTGGACGATTAGTTAGATCCTTTGGGAAAGCATATTGTCAATTTAGTTGGCAGCGATGTTTTAATATTTTCAAAATGCTTCTAATATTTATTAAAGAATATCCATGTATGAGTGAGATTCCATGTTCACATCCTAGTCAAAGTTGGTTATTTACATGATGATCCAATTTTGAAGCACTTAATATTTGAGTTATTTGAACTCATCGAGATATCTGTACAGCATAATGTAAAACTGATACGATTAACTGAGGTATTCATGCTTCGCAAACTTCATGTAGTAAATAAAATGATGTACAGATTGAGTCGATCAAATGTGTCTTTGAGAGAAACAATCCTGTTAATACTATTCATGGTGTTGTTAATCAACTCTTCTTCATTTCTCGAGTCTTCTTGATCAGTCATATTTTCCTTGTCTGACCCTATGAACAAGGAGAGTATCAGACCTTTGGGTCACCAATCTGGACCAAACTTGATACGTAAAGTTCTTTAGAATATAATGACCATACGCAGAAAGTTTGAGGACCTAACGCTCCCTCAGTGAAAAGATATTCACACTACAAGGTTATTTAACTTAATATTTATAATAATACTCTAACTTACCAGGAGACGCATGAGAACCGGATCACCAATCTTGACCAAACTTTTTTTGATGTTAGTTTGGCTCAAGAATAGGCTGTGTGCACAGTCTCAGTGATTAGTGTGAAAGTGCAGTAGTGAGTGAAAATACGCCTCAGATGACACATTGTCATTTGGGACAAAAAGTATGGCTCCAACCAGGCTATAACATTAATAATTAATATTTTGGAAGTTTAGGAGTGTTGGTCCCTGAGACTGTGGACATAGCCTATTCTTGAGCCCAACTAACATCAAAAAAAGTTTGGTCAAGATTGGTGACCCGGTTCTCAAGCGTCTCCTGGTAAGTGAGAGTATTATTATAAATATTGAGTTAAATAACCTTGTAGTATGAATATCTTTTCACTGAGGGAGCGTTAGGTCCTCAAACTTTCTGCGTATTGCCATTATATTCTAAAGAACATACGTATCAAGTTTGGTCCAGATTGGTGACCCAAAGGCCTGAAACTCTCTTTGGAAGTACAATTTCACCATCGTAAATAGTTTAATAAGGATTCATTTTGGTATATGAAATATTCATTCACGACTTGAAAATTGTAGGTAACTGAATGGAGGAGAAAACTTCTAAAAGCTGCCAGAGAACACTCTTTGCAAAATTTGCCATGTATCCTGGAAGATGTTACAAACGACTATTCTATAAATGTTTTGGACATGGCTATTGAACGTGATGATTGGTATATACTCAAACTTGTTATTGATACTCTCTTGGAAGCACAAATAAAGTAAGTAACTTTAAGCTTGTATGTATTTATTGATGAAAAGGAAAAATACCATCAAAATCAAGACCCACTTGTTAAAAATTCGAATAGAGATGAAAATAATTGATAATATTTACAAAATCAATATGTCTGTTTCTTCATATATTCAATTCAGATAAAAGAGAATAAATTTTAAAAATATATCCGATGAAAATCTATGTAAAACTTATTTCTGCGAAAAAATATTCATCAGAAAATTTATTCCATATGGATAAAAATAATTTATTTTGAAAAACTTTTGGATTGTTTTTACAGGCGTGAAGATATAACAGAATTATTGATGCAAACCTACTGTCCCTTGTATCTATTCGTGCACCATGAGATGGACTTGGAAATTTTTGAAAAAATGACAAAAATATGCCCTGATTTGAACGAAGTGGATGAATGCGACAGATCTGCTTTATTTTATGCAATCGAACAAGGTCTGGATGAAGCGGTTGCTATTCTCGTACGCTCAGGGGCTGACATCGACTTAAGCGAATATGAATGGCGTCGCCAGATACACATAACATCTCTTCCAGTATTGAAATCACTTGTAACAAACGGAGTAGACGTTAACGGTGTGGATGAAGAGGGACAAACGCTATTGAAAATTATTATGTTACTTAGAGATGAAATATACTATGATGAGTTATTATCCTATGATTGTAACACAGAAGAGTTCATACTATGTTTGCTGGAGAATGGAGCTCATTTGAATTTGGGAAGGAAATGTAGACACGTGGAAAAGCATGGCTCTCCCGACAGGCAACTGACTGATGCTGTTGATCACCTTATCGACTGCGAAATGACGTCTGATGAAAGGTATATTTACTGGCACCGAGCCATCGAACACGGATGGTTACGGTTGATAAAGTCATTCCTAAAACGAGAGATCGATATAAATCGAAGAGACGAAGTCGGCTTCACTCCTCTGCATAACCTAATGAGTTATTGGAATCAAACTCGACTAGTATCGCCGATAGAAAAACACGAAAGACTAGAAATTGTACTGCGTTTGAGTCTTGATCATGGCGCTGACGTTAATGCGAAGGTAAGTGCCGATGGTTGGATGCACTATGAGGCGCGTCACCGATGCCCCAGAGGCAAACGTTGCGATGGGGAATGTACCATACTTCATTTGGCAACTTGGGAACAAGGCCTTGGACTTGAAACAAAAAGTATAGAACAGACTAGAATGATGCAAAAACCCATAATAGAGAACATCGCAAGACTCGTCCATCTTCGTAAATCCGTTAATTCGTCCGATCTACAAATTATTGAAGAATGTGACTATCTGAAAAACTACTTCGAAAGTTGCATGCAAGAGCTGGAATCCATGCAGGCCCGAACGTTTCATAAGAATATTACTCTATCTGATGTATTAAATGATGACATCGTGCAACAATTGAGCAAACTACAAACTATCCATTCAATTGAGTCTTCCGTGGCAGATGAGTATCGAAATGAGTTTCCGATTTTCTCAAAAACGCTAATTTACAAAATCAAGAAAATAGCAATATTGCAGTGCAAAAGATTGTTAAAACAGGGATCAATCACTTTGAATGATTTATATGATTCTGCGTTATCAACTGCGCTCAATGAGTCAATCATAATGTGATAGTCCATCTTAGAATGATACAAAAGGAATAAGGAGAGAATATGAGAAAAGTATATAATGTCAAGATCGATACCGATCGACGTCGTTTAGCAGTGGTTTAGTTTTACTTGTGAATATATTCTGTTATATTCTTGTGGCACTGTTTCCTTCTTCTTTATGAATAATTTAAGAAACAATGAATGAGATACATGTGTTTTTGAATAACCTCCATTCTTGAAATAAATTTATATATGATTTTCGTTAAGGTCTCCGTGTTTCTCTTTAAAAGCTTCTGTCCGTCATTATTGCGCTGCTAAGTTCATACATAATCCCTGTCTATTATAGTACAATTTTAAAAATGAAATAGCTTAGTGCAATTTGATCCAAGTCTAGTGTCTTTGTAACGTCCAGGCAGCAAAGAAAGAATTGTGACGCGATGCATAAAAATGACACTCGTAGACAATGCATAGTTAATTCACATCCTTACAATGATATAATCTGGTTAGCAGACCGCCCCGCAAAGTTAAAATCGATTCTTACAAATGATACTCTGTCACAAATGATTTGTTCGGATGGGCACGGAGATGATTAATTGGCATTTTCTTCGAACGACAATCGAGAGATTATCTATTCACGCCGGTGGATTTGAGTGAGACGGCTGCACAACTCTCTATATCCCCGCAGAGAAGCTCACGTGTTATTTTGAAATGATCAACTAAGCCCCGCGCGCGTGACGTCTATCAGGATGATTGAAACGCAAAGTCGCGGGCGTTTCGATATTCGCCTGTCAAGTCGGGGGCGGCGGCGGCGGCGGCGGCGGCGGCGGCTCTTTTTCCAAAACGTTTCCCGCGCTTCAAATCGTCGGCACACATCCGGACTCAATCCCCTCCGCTCGGAACAAAAAGAAAAGAACAATCACAACGCATACCTAATCGTCGGATATTCAACGCTCGAAGACCCGGGCAGCGGGCGCGAAACAGACGTACAGTATATTTATATACGCGCAGGCGGCGCCGGTGGTTGAAGAGAGCGGAAGCAGCGACGGGCGGCATTGTTCCTTTACCGGATAAATAATCCCGGGCGAAAGGGGATGAAGCGTCATCAGCCGATTTGGCCGAGTTGCGAGATGAAGAGCTGCGCCACCGCCGGGGGCTTTACGCTCATCGCCCGTCGATCGATGCTCGCCTCGCTCCGCGCCCTCAAGATCCGACACGCTCGACTCGCGGCTCCGAGCGATTTATACATGCATATATGTATCAGACGGAATTTTGACCCGCAAGCTCCATTTGAATTTGAAATCTTACCCTGGCTCCTTTGTCCATCTGCGCGAGAACACTTTTTCCTTTCGAAGGGCAGTGAAACTTGTCACTCCTTGCGCGCATATTATACATGTCTAAGCGTAAGGGGCGTCGGGTAGTTTGTCTCCCGCGATGCACCTGCTCTCATATACGTATAGAAAATGCGGCTACTATACTCTCTTAAAAGCTCACTGTATGAAAGTGGATAAACTATTGGACATGGAACTGGAGTGAATTGTTCACGTGATAAAAGTGTATGTACACTTTAGTTCCATGAGTTTTGATACCAAAAATTGATAGCTAATTTTATGCAAAAGTTTTCTTCTATCAAAACTCATGGAACTAAAGTGACAATTTCATTTTGATCGCATGAAAAATTCACTTCAATTCGGTGAATAATTCATCCACCTTCTCCCAGTGATTTTTCACTTCGATACAGCGGTCTTTCACCGCGAGTTTTCAAGCGAGTACTCATTCGAGCCGCACGACATCACAGCATAGACACACACACATACAAGAGAGCCCTTGCCCGGTGTATTCTGGGCTCCTGCGGGTCTTTTCTCAAACTCGATACACCCGAGTCGCGAGCTTAACGAGAGCCGCAGCGCAGCCTCTCCCCGGCGTGCTCTCGATGCGTCCTTTGAAGATTTTTCGTTCCGCGCGGCACGAAAATGAGATACACGGGGGGCGGATCTGCTGCGTCGCTCCACCGACTCTCCTCGTCGGATACATATATATACACACATCCTCGTGCTTTGCTTCGCGAGCGTATACCAAAAACACACACGCGCCGGGTGTATCGAAGGAGCTGACAAAAATACGGATGGCGTATATTCGATTCGACGTGTAAGTGTGTGTGTGTGTGTGTGTGTGTGTGTGTGTGTGTGTGTGTGTGTGTACGTCGCCGATTCAGCAGTTGTATATGTCACCGCGCACCACCCAGATATTATATCGGGATCTCGATTCGGCGGAGATAATAAAGCGGTTCAGGGGTTGGAAACGCCAACTCAGCTGCCCGGGAGTAAGCGTCTCCTTTTGACAATCGGCGGAACTCGTGGGTGTGGTGGTGTCAATACCTCTCGGGACACTCAATTATTTTTCGACTCGGCCCGTTTCGCGGACGTATATACGTCGAGTCTCTCGCTACACCATCATCTCGTTATACTCGAGAGCACCGGTCTTACGTGTACTTATCGGTCAAAGCCGAAATAACAAGCCGGCGAGGGAGGCATGGAGCGGGTCACAAAGGGAGTACACGCGAGCGACTATTATTCACCGTTGGCTCGCTGTCGATGCGCGCAAACGACGATATATATATATATATATATATATATATATATATATATATATATATATATATATATAATATACAATTGATAGGCGCGTGTTAAAACGAGGAGAAGCGAGGCGGAACGAGGAGGAAGATTGACGTGGAATATATACGATTCTAATATAGCCGGCTGAGAGGGAGAGAGAGGACGGGCCGTCGGTATGCGCTGGATGTACGCGCGCCTGCGGGTGAAAAGTGAAATTCGCGCGCGGGAAGGGAAAGAAAGAGAAGAGCTTGCGCACAATGCGCTTTTCTTCGCGTATCTGCTCCACCCCCTGCCCCGGCGAGCTGCTCTCACGTTGTCCGTCACGCGCGGCTTTTTTCCCCGCCGCAGCAGCAGCATAACCGGGTCAACGACTGTCGGAGCTCGCGCGCGCGCATTGCCGCGTGATCCAGCTTGTGTATACGTAGCGTGTGTGCGCCGTAACAGGTGTTCCTGTTTCCCCGAGAGAAACAGCAGCCGGCGTTCGATGTATATGTGCGTATATACCTCACGGACCCATTGTTTTCACCCGCGTTTTTTCCAGCCCCGCCTCTCTCTCTCTCTCTCTCTCTCTCTCTCTTGATGCTGCCAAGAGCTAAACGAGTACTCGCGAGTTTCGCGACGCTCTTTTGCACGAGCATTGTAGAGCGGCTGATGTGCCGAGCGATCGGCCAACTCGGGTTACACGTAGAAATTCGTTGCTATCAAGCGAGCGTAATTTGACTGGCGCTTCACCGTGAAGCATCGGTGAAAAAAAAACCGGGCACTGTGTTGCTGTGGGGAACGAGTGCAGTGGAGAGTGTAGACGCGTGTATATCCGTGTACAATATGCGATGTCTCACTGGTGAGCTCACAGGTGAATGTTCCACTGTGACCGTGAGCCCAGATGGAAATATTATTGTGAGAGATTGTCACTCGTCGTGTATTCCTATGAAACTTTTGTAATAAAGCTCGAAGTGATGCGAATGTAAGTGAAAAATTGTTCACATTCGTTCTATCCCAATTTCGCGGTTCGAATATATTTCAGTTTCTGCAGCTTTTTCGAATGGTTTATTGAAATAATTCGTAACGATATTCAAGGCGTTTCATCTCGATTAAAAATATTTTGTCACGAAGTTTCATATTTTGTGTATGGTTATATTCGCAGAGAAATGAGGTAAATGATTCAAATTCAATTTTCGATATATTCTTTATTACGCGGTAAATGTAGACAAAAATGAAAATCTGTTTGTATGATTATTGCGAAATTTTACATAAAAAAATTTGATGAATCCTCGTGTGGAAATATTATGGCTTCCAGAGGGAAGCCAAAATAATCGTGAAATTGATTGTTCGGTTATGATACATTAATTAATGAACGAGGAGACTCTTGAAGTGCAGGGTTCAATTGGTATACTTATTATACTATCAATAAAGAATCATCACAATTTGTTATTATATTTCACAATAGGTAAAATATTATAAAAAACGGACAAATCACGAAAATTGAAATAAGGTAACTGTACCCAATGTGCCCCCCCCTAAGGGTTTTTCGCGAATTTGACTATGATAGACTTCGAATTTTAAAATTCTGTGAAAGGCATCTCAAAGCTTAGCTCAATACCTATTAGAAACCATCTTCATAATCATCATTCGACTACTTTAACCTATCGAAAATCGCAATTTAAAAAAAAACGCAAAAAGGCTAAATGCACAAAACGTGTACCCAATTTGGCACAATTTTTTAATCATTAGCTACAGCCTATATAGGCCTACAGGGACCATCCAATTGGCATTGAAATAAACTCTCAATTATGTTCCCAGTGATATTTATACAAAATTTTTAACATACAACTCAAAAATACGCGTCTAAATCATCGTAATATGTCTATACAAATATTCAATGATTTCACTCAATCTTCCCATTTAAAAACGCGTAGAGGGGCACATTGGGTACACTTTTTTTTGATGCGAAAAACAGCAATTTGAGTAGGATAAAAAATAATTTTAGGAAAACTGATGAGACCAATCGAAAGCTGAGATGTTTTTACACAAAAAAGAGTAATGACACTTTGAGAGATAAAAATTATTGACACCTGATTTTTGAGGTTGAGTGTGAAAAGTGAAATAAGAAAATGGTGAAAAAATGAGTAAGTGAAAGTTCAAAGTGTTGTAGGAGAGTGGTTTTAAGGGCTAAATGGGCGGGGAAGATACCGAAAATTTTCTTTTAATTCCCCCAACATAACCCAAGAGCGACTGATGCTCAGAGAGCACCGGAAATACGAAATCTGACGATTGTGCCAAATTGGGTACAGTGCCAAATTGGGTACAGTTACCTTAGTCAATTTTATTTGACAAGCTAGATCGGTCGCGGCGTGTAGTGTCGGACCAATTCAGAGAGTGGGCGATTCGAGAAACAGAAACGTATCGAACCGCTAATCCAGACACGCATCGTCACGGCGCTGAACATCCAGATCACGGGGGGGAGGATACATTTCCAAGCTTCGTCGGGATTGCCCGAGCCGTACGTGCGATTAGAATACATACTCTCTTCCAAAGGAAAAACTCGTCCCTAGCTTGGCATGTAAATATAACGCGTGTCCCGCGTCGACGCATATTTCGCCCGAAACAATACACGGGTGTATACTGGATATATACGCGAGCGCAGCTCGTTCCGCGACTGGCAGATTTAGCGTCGGGCGGCGCGTCTTTCCCGGCGGTGGCGGCTTTAATCATAGGGATTGGTGTACCACTGCCACCTCGTCTGATCTACATTTCACGAGAGGATTGGAGCGCGTGCGCGCGGCTGTACACCGATGGTCAAACTCAGCCGTGCTCCATTCACGGGTGTGTGTGTGTGTGTGTTGTCCCGCAGCTGCATTATGCGCGATATCTAAGTAACCTATTTTGCCCGCAGCGACCCACATAAATGCTATGGCAAAGACGCGCGAGCGAAGCTCTCAAATGCGCGGCCCACTCGACACGGGCTTTGTCCGCGCGACTCGAGCTACATGTACTCGCCCCGACTGTTGCTGCACTATGCGCCCTATTATCATACTCGTGCGCGCCCCCGCCTCGATCGCATCTTGCGGCTCGCGTATACGCGCGTGTATACACACACACACACACACAAATACAGGGCGGCGCGCGCGGGCGATCCCCGTCACCGATACGATATACGCGCGGTGCGTTTGATTAATTGCGCGCGCGCGGCTCAATTAGTCGAGGCGCGCGGGTATCGGGAAATATGATATACAGCAATCACGCGGATATCCAGCCGCACTCTGTTACAGATTGAATTCAACTTTGCGATGCAGTACGCGTGTGTACACGTATGTGTACACGTGTAACCGGGGAGAAAATTGCACTCATCCCCGAATCACACCTCTGATCGCGTGTGGCGTCGATGTTGCGTATGATGTGCCGCGCGGCGAAAGGGCCAACGCGCTGTCATTGGGGAGCAGTCGATTCTGGGCTAAGCCATTTTTTTTTCCAATCTGTTGCCGGAGGGGGGGGCAATCGCCCGTCTGACCATAGCCGGGCTTTTCTACTGGCGGCTCTGGATACACGAAGGATACACCGCGCGATACGTTTTGAGACGAATTTCGTGTAATGAAAATTGAACGTGCGAGGAATTGCCCGAGCCATGGATAAACGATATATCGCCTAAATGATATGAGCAATCGATTCGACTTGAGCGAGGATTAAAGTATATACGCGACGATTGCTATGTTAACAGGCCGAATCAACTTGAGACCGACGCGTCGAGTGGATCGAGAGTCGAGACAACGGGACGGGAATTACTGCGGGGTGTCGGCAATTGTTCTACCCCTCCGGTATGAGCCACCCAGCCCCCAACGCGTCGACGCGCATCGAGCATACCGCGGGGTACATCTGCAGGCAGTAAGCGTAATATCCAGGAACTCGCTCGCACTTGGATCGAAGGGTGTGTGACGGGAGGAGGAAGAAGCGTTATACCCGGGGGGCGCACTAACTCAAAGCGCAATCCCGCGCGTCAGTGCGACGCGTGTATAGCCTTGGGCTGGTCGGTCGACGCGGCGCGGCGGCGGCGACATGGTTTTTCCCGCTCGCGAGCGTCAAGCAGCTGCGGATGTCGCGCGCGCGAATCTCGTTCAGCCTCGGTATACATGTACAGACGCGCGCACACACATGAGCGCGCGCATATACGCACGAAGATTATCTGTCTCTGGAGGGAGGAGGGGGGGTGGCAGGCAGGCGCCGCGGGGCTCGCTCCCGCGTATTTTCATTTTTTCCCAACTCCAGCTACTGTATAGCCCGGGCTTTCAGCCGCAAAATACATAAGGGCCGTTGCGCTCGGGGCCGTCTATCGAGCTTCCGCATTTTGGGTAGCGCGCGACTGTTTCTCAGACGCCCACGGCACACACACACACACACACACACACACACACACACACACACACACACACACGGTCGCGACGGTTTTGTTTCAGCCGACTATACACACACACACGGTTGCGTGGCCCGCGATATTGCCAGGATGAAATGTAGCTGGAAGATTGCATTGTTTCCTCGCTCGCTCGCCCCGGATAAGGGATATTTCGAAGATTCGTGAATAGAGATATTCGTATATATATATGAGCGCTCGAGAAAAAAATGTGATTTAGGTTGGAGAAGGAAAATCTGCTCGGCGAGCTGTACGCCGAGGGGATTTCTTCCCAGCTGCTAAAATGAATTTTTTCAGGATCCAAGAAGAGAGTCTCCCGTGGAGCATGTTATCTTCTAGACGCAAGCTGATTTTTTCTTTTTTAACTAATTATAAAGAACCGATTGTCAATTCTACTTTGAACATTTTTTTTCAAATTTGTTTCATTCATGGCTTGAGACGCGTGTAATATGTCTAAAGACGATGTTACTTCATTCTTGTAAAGGAGGAAATATTCATAAATACATTTACAGTGGAGCTCCTCCCTCCCCGTCATAAAAAGACTAAGAAAAAAGACTTAAAAAGCGATATTGATACGATACTACGAAGAAGCGAAACAATTTTCATTTGTATTTTAAATCCATCATCAGAACACGCTCATATATATATTTCCTGGAAGTCGAATTGTCAGCAAATATTCCTGGCTCTCTAGAACGACCGAGGAATTGTCTGCATTCAAATCACTTCCTGACGACATCACTTTCGGAGAAATAAAAAAAGTCGGAAGAATAACAACGAGCGCCAGGGTTCGAATTGGTCATTTGTATATCTCTCTGTTGTTGCCTTGATTAATTCTAGAGCGCGTTTTCCCTCTTCCTAGTATTTTTTTCTACTTTCTGGCACCACTTTCTCACACTAGGGCGAGAAAGTACTTTCCCGCGTTATACGTATGACATTCCATGTATACAGATATACATAACATGACAAATTAAAGTTTGACAAACCGAAACATTAGCTGACAAAAAACTGCCTCTCTCTTGGGAGCTATGTGTATCCTAGTGAGATAACATTTTTGCGTGTAAGAAATTTCGAATTCGCGGCTCAAAGGACTCAACTTCTTCTACTGAGCCGAATCATGATACGAATACTCGTGTTTTGATTCAGTATCGTTGACACGTGAGTTTCATACCACCAACCACCAGGCAGTAATTGTAATCGATTCGCATACAAGGAAAAGGATGTTCCTCGTCGTCCCGTCGGGAATTCGATCGCGGGATTCCCAGCTGCAAAAGTATGAGGTGTGGACTTTTTCATCGAGTGGGCCGAAAGTTGTCCACTCGCGGAAGTTGCCCGTGGAAACGTAGTTCGGAATGGTGACGACATCCTCCGATTTATGTTGCGCAAATTGAATTCACCGCGTTACACGGCGAGAGTAGTTCTCCGCGAACTGAGAGGGCGGCAAAATTTCGCCGACACCGTTGGCTTTGTCCATTTGTATACGCTCGCTGCGCGATAGAGGTCGCGACGATGGCATCGAATTTTTCGGATATTAAAGCTCTCAGGTGAAATGGATTCCTTTCAAGCCGCATATATATCCCCGGGACTCATCGCCGTCGGGACGACGGCTCAGCCAAAATTGAGCCTTTGAATCTTGAGCATTACCTGGTCGACTCGCGCGTGCGGTTCGATTGAAATGTTAATGCCAATTTCACATTCGTACATTGTGACACAGTCCTCTACATTATATATCATTCACGATTTTTCGTTGGGTAAATATTGAAATCGAACCGTGAAAAAGCTCGAGCGATTTCCAATCCGTTCTATTCTATTTTCAGCGAATGGTAGCGCTCCCGGCGAGCGATGAAGAAAACTTCAAGCTCCTCTCTCGACGTTTCCCGTTATTGGTTATGGGATATAACCGGGCGAATCGTTGATACTTGAAACAACGGCGAAAATTCTGCAGCCGAGTGGAACGACGCGATCCTCCTGGGGCGGACGCGTGACACGTATTCTCATCGACGAGTTTTCAACGTCAAAGCCTTTGGACAATACGCCAAGCGACAGAACCCAAAATGAATGATTTCGTGACGAAAATACTACCTGGGAACCGGCAGTGCCCTCGCAGTCCATCGTAGTTATGTTCCATCATTTTTTCTACTAGATTTTAGATGTGTTCTTTAGATTTTAAATCGATAATATAATATTTTTATAAAATTAATAAATTAATAAAAATTAATAAAATTAAAATTAAAATCAATAAAGCGATTTTGTTGCTGTACTACGAATAATTTTAGAGAATAGAAATACCAACCGAATGAGACATTGGTTCGACTCGATCGTGTCATTAGTCACGGAGAAAAGCCGGAATAACCGGACAAGTTAGCGCTTCTTCGAAAATTCTTTTCGAAAAGTCTTTGTCATCCGAAAACTCTCTCATATCCTCTCAGTGGAAATTCACCGTATGAAAGTGAATTTTCACTCTAATCCGAGTGAATATTCCCTTGAATTCCATGAGATTCAACCGTGAATCAACAGCGAGTCAAGTGAAAGAGTTAAATCATCAAAATTCACTCCACTCGCGAGAGCTTTTACATTCACCGGTTTTATATATGAGGATGAAAAATTCGCCGTGTATAGGACGCTTGAAAATTCCAGAGTGAAACACTTCAGTTTCACACGGCAAATTTTCACCCGGTAAAGATTTAAGCGACTATTGTTCCGACGTCTCGAGCTTTGAACTTGGCGAGCGGGTGGGAAAAAACACCTGGGCCGCCAAGAACTAATTAAGCTTGTTTGTTTGCCCGGCGCGCAGGAATCCGCGCACTCCTCAGATTTGACTCGCGCATAGTCGCGCGCGCACCAGTTGGTTCTGTTGAATTTTCACTACAGCGGCCTCCCTCTCTGCGCCTCGCATACCGTGGAAGTACGGGAAGCAATTAAAAGTTCGCTCCTTTGTGGAGATGGGCGGCGGAAAGTTGCGAATCGCGCGGAGCGCCGGCCAAGGTAAATATGGGCGCCACGGAAAAATTACGCACCAAACAAATTCGGCCAGCGGCGAACGGGTCAAGCCTCAAACATCGGCTTTCGCGGCGACTCCTCCCCTCCCGCCGCAATTCAATTTTGCCTATACCACGAGTAAAAATTACAAAAAGCCCAGATTTGTATATATCCATGCGCGTCTCTGTCTCTCGGGCTCATCCGTCTGCACGAATACACACGCGTGTAATCGTTGGAGAAGAGGAAGAAAAAAAAACATTTTGAACCCGCGGGGAAACTCGGCGAGATTCAAAGACACATATAGAGTAGTATATACGTGCACGCGGCTCGCGGCTGCGCTGCAATTCGCAACGCACGCGCGTCTCGCGAGATCCCGCCCGGATGGAGAGTTGGGCCAATATATACAGCCGAGCTGTAGGGCAATAAAGTGAAATGCGATCGTTGCATGTGTTTGCGGTTGGCAGAGATGTTCCTCCCCGACTTTGCGGGAGGAAACTCGCGTGAGTGTTTCGACAAACTACATTTGTGATTCGGGCTCCGAAGAAACTGATGCACGCGCGTGTGTACATATGGCCGGGCTCGCAAATGACGCTTCCGTATCCCGCGCCTCCATATCTCGAGATGTAAGCCAGTACGGTTACGCAGTGACTGATCGAAGTAAATATTGGATCCTGATTCTTGTACGGATGACATGCGGAACATGTGTCCGATACAATATATGTATGTTTCCTCGACTCTTCGCGTCACGGGTCACCGACGCCTCTGATTCGCTTCGGTGAGCTCAAATTCCAGCTTCGAGTCAACGGGAAGCCTCGTGTTTTTCCTCAGAATTCAAACAGGCGATTCGTACTGTTCTACGATCGATCGATCCAGCTAATTTTTTCACGAGCAATGATGAGTTTACCGAGTGTTTACGTGAAAAAGTTTTGGGAGAATCCTCGTGGAATTTTCGTGGTGAAAATGTTTCGGGTTTCATTTTCGGTGCATTTTTCCGTGTCGACGACAGAGTCTAGCAATCAATCTTGGAAACGAATATATCTCGACGAATCTTCGCAATAATAACAACGAAGCGGGCTCGTGCGAATCCGATGCTCCTTTTACTTCTTGACTGTGAAATATTTAATGGATAGATCGAGTCGAGAGAGAAGAGAACAGCTCGATCAAGTTTCTCTGCTGTAGGTTAATTATTCAATCAAATAGTTTGGAGCTGCGAGTGCAACTTTCCACAAACGCACCAACATATCATTTGTCTTCTTGCTATGGCATTTCGGAATGCTTCCACGAGGAAAGCTCTTCGATCGAGCACACTCCGTCGTTAGGGATATTTCTGACAATACAGCCGGAGCATGCCGTACGCACCAACTGAATTATTCGAATATCAAATACAGCTTTGATCGTCACAATTATTTACGAGGCGCATGAAATATCAATGACGTATTTACTTGGCCGAATTGGACATGGGAAAAGGAGCTTTTGACCAAAAAAACAAATCGGTGCCATTATCAATCTTGTATCTCGCTCGATCAACACGTAAAGTTGTTTGTAATTAATTTCAAGTCCTGGTTATCGGAGAAAAAAAAATTTTTCAACTAAAGTTAATAAAAGTTGTTTAGTTGATAAATTAAATCAAAAGAAATTTTTAGTTGATGCTTTTATTATACTAAGTAATTGTTTTTACCAAGGACGAATATCAGGGCAACTGAACTCTCCAAAACGTAGCAGTAAATAGGTATATAATTAGTTTGCTCGATCGATAATGTCCTTGTCTTTTCTTGGATTCTTGTCAAGTAGCCAGACATTTATCAAATCAGCCGTAGTTAGCGCCGAGCCCACGATATTTTCTTTTACTTCTAGGGGTTATCCTCACTTAGCCCACGGTATTATTGATTCTCGCCTAAAAATGTTCTCGACGGAGTATAAATAAATCGCAATGATTCGAGGTGGGGAATATTTAGAAACGTCACGTTCATTCTTATTTCTTCCACTCAAATCTGACCCGACCACCTTCTGTATCCTATTCAAGTGAACAGTTAATTCGAATCGAACTGCGACTTTTTTTAGAGAACGAGTGTGTAAATCGTAAGTTCTATTGAGCATGCGCTGAACAAGTAAGTATTCTTTTATATTCATAACTTTGACTTCAGTACGATCCTCGCTGCTTGGATAAGTTTTTTTCTCTATCAAATATCTTATATGAAACTTCACCGAAGACTCGAACGTAAAACTCCGGAATTTAACCTTATTCGAGTTGATATTTGGATACTTTTTACTTTTTACACTGACACAGAGTACAAACATTGCTTCCCTCGTGGAATAAAGCAGAGTTCTTTCTCAAAGAGGCTGTATGATTCAAGATATGCTGGACCTCACATTGAATTCTTCTTACTCTTCCCAACAATTTCTGAGAAGATTGATACCAGTTGCTAGGGATATAAAATCAGCTCTCAAATATCAAGTATTTTGTAGTTTTTTAAAAGTTAATAATTATTTTTTAACGTCCACATGTTTCAAACGACGAATAAATTCGGGCTTGGTGGACTATCCCAAGATGATATTGCGAGAAAAAAATTTCCACGCTCCCCGGGCTGGATTTGAACCAGCCCGGGGAGCGTGGAATTTTTTTCTCGCAATATCATCTTGGGATAGTCCACCAAGCCCGAATTTATTCGTCGTTTTTTTAAAATTTGTTTGTTAGACATATCGAAAGTGGATTTTATCCTTATTTTTTTTTGCCTTTATAGCAACGGTTTCTAGGAATGAGATCGGTGATTGCTATAAAAAATTATGAAAATTCTGTATGCTTCACTGACAAGAGTTCTGAAAATCGATCTTACACTAATTTTATCCTGCCCGTGGCAACATTTGCTAGTAATGTGAACAACGGTTGATATGGAGCTTTAGATACATCTCGTTGATTCTCATCTGTCATTCGTCATCAAAAGTTTTTGAAATGGACTTTTTGAGTAAAATTTCACTGTAACTACAGTCAATTTCTACAGTAACTACGGTGAATTTCAAACTATGAATATAAAATTACCGATATTCACTGTAACTTGCAGTGACTTTTGACTATGCAATACCGCGAGAAATATTTGACCGAAGCTTACAGCGAATATTCACCGTAGTACATTGAGATTTCACCGTAAAGAATTTTGCGAGCAGCGAATGAGCTGGTAGATTATTTCATCCTCGCCATTCGTTCGATACAATAGACTATACGCCCGTGATTTTGTCCAAGCTGCTATATAGAAACAAACGAGAGCATCGGGGATCGAGCGAGTAGATTGTGTCGTGGCGGAGGAACACTCTCGTTCGCACATACGCTCGATGTGTCCTTATCGCCTGGGGGGTGGAAATTGAACGAGTGGTGTGGGGTCGGTTAATTGCGGCTCGAGGAGCCGCTCACTTGTCACACCCTGCTCACGTCGCGCAGCTGCGCGCGGTTCACGCGCTGACCGCGCGACGCAAGATTTCGATAGCGATCTGCGATCTCCAAACGGCCGGCTCGAGCGTTTTTCCGCCGAGAGATAGGAGACACCTTGCACTCCAAACTCTCGTCCTCCGCTGTCTTATCTACGTGACTGACGGCCCAGGCAGAAGGTCAGATAAGTCTTACCTCGTTCTCACGAAGCAGCCGGTGAATCGATCGAGCCGTATGTACGAGAGTCCCGTGTGCGACGCTGTGCGCCTTGGAATTCTTTAGTTCGAGCTCAGTTATCCTTTTCTTTGTTCGTCGATCGACCAATGACGCGTTGAGGAAATTTTATAAAATGCCGATTGAGAGTTGGCGAAGCGACGCCATACACTCGTATGTATGATTGTCGTATTTGGATCTGCGCATTGATTTTTTTGCTGTAATGAATTTTGAGGACTGAAGAGTCGTCAAATATCGGATGATGAAAAGTTGATGTAACGACTCCGAGGAAGACTTTATACGGGGTTGACAGCTTTGACTTTTTTCAACTTCTTGACTTTTGTTCCAAAACTCTTCATTATTTCCATGCGACATTTTCACGCAGTTTCCGAACAACCGCGGCTTGGTCCTAATACAGGGTGAGAGCTGTAATATTCCAAGTGCAATTCCACTGAATTTTCTCTCTCCACGGATTTCCCCGACAGGCGTGCTCTTTTGAACCCCTTCTTACCCTCAGTGAAATCCACTATAAACGCGTATGAGGGTGCGTATGAATTTTTGAGCGGATAACAGTAGTATTTTCATCGTAGTACTAGTGAATATTCCATTTGATTCTATGAGATTTAACAATTTAGCTTTCCACGAGAATCAACTTCAAGTTAATTTTCACTGGAATCCACTCGAAAATTCATCCTTCTGCTTACAGCGGAATTTCACTTTCATGCAGTGTAAGGATTTGGAGAGAGTATTATATTCTCGGTGCAAATCTGGTATATAGTTTTGATTAAAGCCGTTATTCATGTTCCAGATGGGTGAAGAAAATTTCGACGTAAATTTCGATGTAATTTTCCGAGACAACCATCCATGCATCGTTATATTTTTTATGAGAAAAATTTCCAAGATTTTTTGCATTTTCACTACCTCTTCTTGTAAATATTTCCAAACATTACTGTCAAACGCGTCACACTGGCCTCCTCTCGCTGTGTCATTAAAAAAAATAATAATCGTGACTGTATTGTTTTCCGCCGTGTATCAAATATAATTCGAAAGAATTTTGATGTTTTCTCGATCGTTGACTTATAAGAATTGTTGAGTCGTTAAAACGACTCAACAATTCTTTCTGCAAGTGAAGAGACACGAATGATTTTATTAAAACAAGTTCCGTTCTCATTTCTCCGAACAAATACGTTCTCAGTGCTAGTATACGAGTATGGTTTCCAATTGACACTAATTCGTATATATATTTTCCAGCGACTTTCTCGTACAAATATAAATCACAGGAGGACACAGTACTTATAACGAGAGAAATAACGACGCCAGAAAGTAACAACGTCCGTAGATTATACACATGTATATCTAAATCCGCAGCTGGTCACTACTCGGTTCGACTCGCGTGATAAACGGGGATTACTTTGTCGTGAGGGGTAACTTCGGATACTACTTCCAGAAAAAGATAGAATTGCTTCAACTTTAATCCTACATACACGTATTGCACTCGGTCGATCGTACGATTTTAGAGATTAGAGTCTCTAGTTTTTTTTGTTCATCCGTTTATAAAATGATATTTTAAGTTGATATTTTCACGATATATTTTCGGATTGTCAAATTTCACAAAATTCGCAGCATGAAAAATTTCATATTCAGCTTGTTGTTGATATCTGTAATTATCTCTTAAAATTAAATTGATACAATCACGAGAATAACCGTTTTGATTACAAATTCTATTACTTCATTAAATATTGTCGATAACAAGGAAATATTGCATGCTCCAAAGTTGCACTCTAAACTGCAGAAACGATTCTTCGCTTTTAAGTACATGTTGCAACTTGATCTGAGCGATTAAATTACAATTAAGGGGGGATATACAGGTCGAACGACAAAAAAATTCGATTTTTTTTTCTTTCATGAAAAGTTAGTAAATTTTCCGTAGAATACGCTCCTGAAACCCTTTCTTCGAAATTCGAACTCCAAGTGTTTTTTTCAAGGGATTGCTGATTGAAGTGTAAGTACGATTTAACGGTAATTTAAAACTTTCAACGCGTTTTTCTCAAAACTGCATTTTTGGAGTTTATGCCGGTGATAACTCGAAAACTAATTATCCGATTGAGCTGAAACTTATAGGGTTTCTTTATTATAGTATTACCTATCAGATGAATTAAAATATTATTGTAATATTATTGTAATATTTTATTATTAGATATGGAAAAATGTGAGAAAATGGCGGGAAAAAAATTGAAAAAAATTGAGTTTTTCGAAAAAGATACGCTAAAAGTGCAAATTTTTTTTTTAATTTTTTTTTGATAATTCATCTACTAACTATGAATGTAATTAATGTACATTTTTTTGATTTTTTGATTTCCGATCAAAATTGCGACCAGGAGAGCCGGCACAAGCAAAATAGAGGTAATTTTTCAACGCTTTCTAACGGCCGCCATTTTGTGAGAAAAAATTTAAAAAAAATATTTTTGTATACTACATGGATCAACTTATAACTGTCAAAATACTGTTTCGATAGATTTGATTAAAAACTACCCTTGAAAAACGATTTTCAAAAATGAGTTTTTTTTCTCGTTCGACCTGTATATCCCCCCTTAAGTTGAAACACGTAGTCGAATCAAATAATCGCTTCTGCACTGTATTCGGGAGTGAACGCAACAGTGTCGGGGGAAAAACGGAGATCTTGGCGATGATCGCGACTCAACTGTCGAGTAGCCGCAGGATATACGATTATCAGCCATGGTCGTGGTAGACTTGACAAGTTGGCGAGTGTCCAAAGTAACCAAACGTTCACGCGGTCGTATATTTTCGAATATAGGACCACGCGCGTGCACAGCCGCCGCCGGAATCAAGAAGAATAGGGGTGGCGCGAGAGCGCGTGCCTTTGAGGTGTACATATTTATTTAATGTTCGGCCTATTTGCATTTGTCGTGATCGGCGCGCGTTGTTGCTTTTTTTCTTCCGCCCGCGAGTTGGCTAATCGTCGGCGCCCGTGCCCGACGAGCTGGCTTACCAGGTCAGCTGCAGCGACCACGTGTGTGTCGTGCGACGCGCGATTATTGCCACACTCGCGCACACACGCAGACGTATGTAAGCAGGAAACGCGCAGCGATCAATGGCTCGTCGAGCTATCGGGCCGCAGTTCTTCGCGTGTCAATTACGCGTCGGGCAGCTGTCCTCCTCCCCCACCCCCGCGACCTTCATTGTTTATATCCACTATATGGAGCAAGCAGTGGCTATCGACGAGCCGCAGCCGACGTTTTGCAGTTTCTACCTCCACCCCCTTCCCCCTCGTATATGTATACTCGGGGACTCGCGTTGCTGTTTTGAATGCGACGGGCCGAATTTTCATTTCGATATCCGGCGGTAACTGAGGCGTCGCACGTCGCTGTTTTTTCTTTGCGACCTGCGTTGCGCGCGAACTCGGTCTCGCGTGAATTCACCCCGTCGTGGGAAGGGGAAGCTCGTCGAGATTTTTTGAAAATTTTTCCGAGGCTTCTCTCGCCAAACTGGGTCGACTGGGAGGTTGTACACCCGAGAGTTCGGGTTGCATTGCTCGCAGGCAACTTTTGTCACGAGGATATATTATGTGGGACCGCGACGATGCGGGAGGTTATTAGGGGTATTCCGCCCGTATTCCTCGGCGATCAAGCGAGGTGTATCGTGTGCAACGGAAACACGAAGATAACGAATGAGGACGTTGAAACATGAGGATTGGTTTATTGTAAAAAAAGAAAAAAATCGCGCGTGCAAAGGAGCAAGGGTATCCCGTTCGCGCAAGCTCGGGCTCGTAATACTCGGATTCCACCCACAAGTCGAGAGTATAAAGAATAAAATAAGCCGAGGAGGGGGCAGTGTGAATGTCTTGGGCGCGGACTCGATCAATGCGGCGGCGGCTGAACGAAATAACAACTCGTGCCTCGCCGATTACATTGGATTTTTCGTCGCGGGCAAAGTTCAAGGTCGGACGGTGTACGGACGTATACTTGTATACATCGGCTGGCTTTGCCCTCCTTATTTTCTCATAAAAACGTTTGCACTGATTTCTAAAACGTTATTACTTTTTTTGCTAAGCCGTAATTCCCGGGGGCAAAGTTTCTTTGCCCTCGACCATTTAACTAACATACGTCCAATCAAGATTTAGCCGAATAACCTTTTATATCATTATTTCACGTCTACCTGTACTTATTTCGGGATGAAAAAAAATCCCCTCGGTAATTTATATTTTTCAATTTCGTTCTCTCATCAGGTTCACACGTGGGCCATCACGGTCACGCATGAATATGGAACAGCGGGAAAATCGTTCGCAGTTAAACGTTCGATGTATAAAGCGATCGATATTTCTTTTCCTCCCGAAATCCCGAGGTGTTGACGCGCTCGATTTAGTCAACGGATATTAGATCCGAATAAAATACAAATTCAGAAGGGTGAAAACGTGTCCGCGTTAACAATACATTTATTTACGCTCACTAAATGTACGAAAACGACCATGGAATACGGACCCGTTTCGATGTTACACTGGTTGAATACATTATTACAACGTCCATATGCGATTCGGATCATCATCCGGAATCGGCTATTTCGTATTTCGATCATATATAAACGTGCCCCAAATCGCAATGCATCAGAATATCTCGATATATCCGAAAATCCAATTCACTTATAATTGTGGAGCTCATTTCGAACGTGGAATAATGTTAAAAAATCTCAGAGATGCAATGTCCACTGTTAATTTCGTTCTCTGGCTGGTTGCATACTGATTTTGTCAATAACCGAAAACGAAAACGAATATGATATTGATAGTATAATATTATTTAGTGAACTAACGAATGAGACGATTGATTCGTTGAATACAAAAAGAAAGAGAGTTGGGATTAGCTCGGTGCTTCAAAAAAACGTAGAAGCAATCTTTTTCTGAGCGATTGGATTATTCAAATATAATTGATTTGAGAAAAAAAAATTTGTGTTTCATTCGGCTCTTGTAATGGAAGTTAGATTAACTTTTTTCATGAATTTCCGTAGGAGTGGACCATTCAAAAATGATATTTCATAACCTCTACATGTAGAGAATATTTCAGAAAAAAATTTACAGCGTATTTTCCGAGGGTCCTCCAAGCCGTCTGTAATATAAGGTACCTGTACCCAATATGCGCCACCTAAGCGAGAAAGGTCACTACACCACGTCAAATGAAAATTTTCTAACGGGATTGCTGTCAAATGAAAGGTTTACTTAATACCTTCAAAATCAGCTGAGTCTCATTTAATTTGAACAGTTTTACGCTGACGACGAATAAATTCGGGCTTGGTGGACTATCCCAAAGTGATATTGCGAGAAAAAAATATCGCTTTGGGATAGTCCACCAAGCCCGAATTTATTCGTCGTTTGAAATATGTGGACGTTAAAAAATAATTATTAGTTTTACGCTGAGATACGGCGTTTTAAAAAAAAAAATTTTCGGGAAAAAATTTTTAGTGTACCCAACATGGCGCCACCCTGAAAATACTTCTTTTCATCCAGTTTGTCGCATGTAGCATGTCTGAAATAAATGAAATACAAATAAAAGAGTATATTTCTGATATCATTTTATTAAAAAATACATTTGTCTTTGATTAATCCATATTACATTGACTATATGAACTTCTAACAACCTAAATCAAATCAAGTTTTCAGTAAAAATTCATGAAAAAACGTTGTTTTTGAATCAACAAAATTATTTCATGCAACATTAAATTCCAATATCAACCTCTCAAATTAATAAACATTATTTTTAGTATAATTTTAAATATAATTGAGATGTTCTCACTGAAATAGAAAAGTTCAATTTTAAAAATGTCCGAGCCCATTTGGGAATAGCTATTGTCTTGATGACTTCCTAGACAGTACTTATAAACGCATAACCTCAAAATTTTTCTCGTTATAGGATAGCCAATATCTGCTAAGCGTTCAATTCGACTACACAATTTTTCATTCTGCACTGTTGTTAACGCATATGGTCGACTCATTTTCCTTTTTTCGGATATGTTTTGTTTGACATATCGTTGAAATGTTCGACGAGGTATCTTATCTATAGTCGAAGCCATCCTCTGCTATATCTCACCTTTCTTCACCTGCTCCAGAGCTTGAACTAAATTTTCTTTCGACCCTGTTTGGCGGATATTTACCATGAATGGGTTGATTGTAGCAGCTGGAACAAGAAAATAGGGGTGGCGCATATTGGGTACATTTGATAAAAATAACGAAGAGCTATTGAAACGGTTGATAAAAAGGGCGTAAGATGAAAAAAAAATTGGATGATTAGATGGGATGTCAAGGAATCGAATGATATGTCGCTCAATTTTTTTGGCCCAGTTTAAGGGTATTAAAAAAATTCGCACTTACCTGAGCAAAATTAAATCGAGAATCAAAATTGGTGAAAAAATGGAGAAAACGAGCTCTAACAAGTTGGTGTAAGGGTTCACGATCGGTGAAAATGTTTTCTTTCTTCATTATTTAGTATTGCCGACAAGATCCTATGCCGCGGCGATGCTCTAGACGCGCGTATATATGAAATACGAAGGGTGGCGCATATTGGGTACACCTACCTTATCAATAACACTTGAACGTCATTACGTTGGAACTGCATTCTTCAAACTAATGTGCAGCATAACTCGATCATTTTTCATCTTCGATTGACTTGAAATGTTAAATTTAGCTCTACAGATACATAAACAACTGTGTTACTACCTGTTTTTTTTTGCGATCAATAAATGATTACATTTTCATGAATATTTCAAAACAGATTTTCCCATGAGAAAACGAACAGAATACCAGGACACTGTCACGACGCTATTTTGTAATCTTACTCGAAATGAAAAATATTATTTTATGCTCCAAAACCTCCTCTTTATTTCAATTTCTTCATTAGTTGCGAAGAAAATAAGTACTTGAAAAACTCATTCAAAGTCAACTAACTCGTAAACGTAATATCCTCGGAAATAGAAAACATGCTAATTATGTGTATATAAACCAAACATAATTCGAAAGCTGTGTAAAAATTGTGTTTCAGCTCGTTTTGATAAG
This sequence comes from Aphelinus atriplicis, assembly GCA_020882685.1. Classification (NCBI taxonomy): domain Eukaryota; kingdom Metazoa; phylum Arthropoda; class Insecta; order Hymenoptera; family Aphelinidae; genus Aphelinus; species Aphelinus atriplicis. The sequence continues at coordinate 42,860,102 of CM037076.1, read as the reverse complement.
GCAACACGTGCTGTGCAAGACGAGATGCACTTGTTTGTACAAGGCCATGAATTTCCAGGGGAAAGAGTTGAATCGAGTTGGAAGAAATCGATATTGAAGAAACGACAGGATTGACGAATGGCTCATCCGATGTATAGTACGTGTACGACCAGTGCCAATGTCGCCTCGAACATCCGGAAATTAACGCGAAAGTGCCCCTCGACAGTTTTACACGCGAGACTTCTCAGCTTAACGAATGGCATTCGCTGCGACTCTTTAAAGCTCCGTCATTCTGAAGATTTAAAGGAAATTGAAAATGTATATAAACAGAACGACATACATGTGTGGGTGTGTTCTTATATAGTCCTACCTAGGTTCTGGATTCCAATGTCATTTGATCAATGCAAATGATGTATAAATACATATTGTATGGGTCGATTCATTAACTTGTAAATGTTATCTGAGATTTCTCATCGGATTGAGCAAGAAGCAACTCGTAAAATAATTCGTATTCTTTAAAAAATTTCGTGTATTCTTCGATATTCCGCAGTTTTCTCAATACTCCACAGCATTATACTTTGTGGTCATCTTCATGGGAGACACTCGCTAGGAGGCCTTGTCAACTTATGACGAAATTTTTTGAAATGCTTTCCGAGTACCTCGACAAGTCATAATATATACATTGATTTAGTCTAACGTTTCAATTTCCGAGTAATTTTCTATCAATTATTCTCGATTCCATGCATTCACAGAATACACAGTATATTTACAGAAACCTATCAATACATAAGTATATACTACATAAAATCAGTTATGAATTGTGAGTATCTCCGAGAGAACTAAACACTCGACTAAATAGCTTCATGTCTGACTTATTGAGACAGCCAATAGTCATGTTGGAAAGTTTCACGATGATTGGTCACCCAGAGTTGACCACCTCTCCAAGTCAATTTGTAATATTTTAAAGTTTTGGAAATGTGAAAAACAGATTATGCTCTCTCTTAGAATTTTGTAAAAGATCCAGAACAAGAATAAACGGACATGCGCACCTCTACATTTTTTACATATTATTACATTACGCGTAATACATATAATAATCATACATATTGTTCAGTATTCCATGATATTGCATGTTATTCTTTGGCGTTCTTTGAGAGAATACTTTAGCGAATTGCCCCTCGGAATCGAGTTAAAAGTTTATGGCTGGTTATTACCGTATTCGTATCAATAAAGAAACCCGAACGATTCAACTCGAAGTGAGCCTTTTTTCTTCCCCGTAATTACATCGCGCTTCGTATTCGGTTTCGAAAAGTAATAATTTACACCTTTACGAAAGTTCGCATTGAGAAAAGTGATGAACTTTACCGAGAAACAGCAGACATCTCTTATGCATGTAACGTTTCTAATTCGCAACAAGTATCAGAGCTTGCTTACATATGCAATGAAGCTACAATGCAATGCATGCCAATGCGCAGTGTCGAGCAGACACATAAAATCTGGCGAATCTTTATTTTTCACGAATCATACGATAAAAGTAATTTGTTTTATGTATTGCTTGTACACTGTACATCGGGTGTATTCACTCGCTGCACGATGTATCGGACGAGATTGTGGCTCGCAATAGAATATATGACTTTTCGGGGAAATCTCATATAAGCTCCGAGGAATTGCAAAGCACACAGCCGTTAAAAGTGGTTTTTCACTTGTCTGAGAATTCATTTTGGAATCACAGGAGAGTTTCCCTGGACAGAGATGCTTACATTGCTAAGTCAAGTGAGCTCGGAGAGTAGGATGAAATGGATCCTTGGGCAAAATGGATTTTTCAATGGAGATTGGGATTCAACGGGATTAAAAATAAACGTGTATATATATATGCCGCGTGATTTTGAATATGCATTCGCGCATTTTTTTTTCTGTCTTATCGTAGAGCATTTCAATTTCTTTTCACAAAACTTCATTCGAACTCTCGTTTGCTGCAGATTTCGATGGTACAGCTTTTGACAAGTATGCGTATGTTAATTTAAAATAATTCATAAGAAGATTGTTTTCTTTTCCACATATATTTACGTAAAATATTGAATCATCCGTAATCGACGATTTTTTATCGATATTTATCGATGAATTTCAACACTTGGCAACTACGTAATTTTAGTTCGAGATCGATTCTGTAAAAAAAAAAGAGATAGATTGAATCAAATGACAATATTTGACTTCAATAGACTCGGGAACAAGTTTGACAATGGAACTCAAAGCAGTGTTCGATACAAAGGATAAAAAAACTGAATAATCTCGAAGTGTTACGCGAATTCTGAAAAGCTTGTGGGCTCAGTCCACTTCATTGCAAAGTTCGCGTAACTTCGAAACTTCCTCACCGGGCTGCATGAGAATTGAATCACTCGTCGTACAAAAATCAAGTCGCAAGGCTTCCCCATTGGTCCGTGGGACGTAGGGTTACAATATTCCCCTTGAATGACACGGTCGGATGAAAAGCTCCAACGTTTGCTCTTACAATTTCCAAAGGCGAGACTCGGGACTCGCGCGACATTCGACTCATCAATCATTCCATATCACGAGTACACAATCCGTGCATGTATATATACAGAGTTTGGCAATGTTATTCAGGCGGCTATCACTAGAGAGACGGGCCGATGGGAGGATCGTGGTGGATTAAGAACTTTTTCACACTCCACTCGTGGAGTATATATGTATATTTGTACGCCGTGAAGCCACTTCTTGTATACTGCCGAGCAGAAGGAATTGTCAAGTATCTTCCAACGGCAGGTGACTTCGTGACGTGATTCAACGTCTGGTGAATTTACAACGAAGACTTCAAGCCGCCTCTCTTCGGGGCTGCTTTTTTTTTAGCGAGTGGATATTCCAACGAAAATTCATGCGAATCCGTTTCGGACGAACTCTTTGTCAAGAGTGTCACGAATCCCGGGAGCCCCTTTGCGCAGTGATTAAAATTGCCGCGTGTTCCGAGATTACATTCTAATACTATGAGTTCAACCGACAGCTCAACCTCTTCGTGCGTTGATGGAATTAATTTTTTCGACGTCGATCGTAGCTTCGAGACACATACAGGCAATAGTTGTCTAATAATTGTCCGCGAACTTGGGATTGAAATTGACATGGGGAGAAATTCCATCACACGCCATAGTTACGTGGTGACACTTGGACAGTTGTTCCTCAGACAGGGGGATGACAACAACGTGGGTCACCGAAACATTGATATAATAAACGTCTTGTTCAGATCGGCGAGTTAATGAAATTCTCACGCGTAAATCTACGAATGAACCACTTTTGGACCATAACCACACGAAATGATGGTTTTACATCTAACACTCCTTTATTCATCGAGCTACGAAATCGGATTAAAACTACTAGCTACAGAGATTCAACCAAAGTATAAACAAGAAGCTTCCGCTTTAAAAAATATTATCAAGCTCTATATTTTCACACTATGTTGGCTCCCTAATAATATGAATTCTCCCACTCGTTTTACAATAAAATCCCTCGGTTTATCCAGTTCTACGAGAGTATTTCGACACCTCCTACGGAGAAAAGCACATGTCAGAATGTGGTGTCCGGCGAAGAAGGCAGATTTCAAGTCTCGGGCCGAACAAGAGCTCGACATTTGATTTCCTCGCTATACAAGTAATAAACTTTTGCTCAATCCATGTATTCTCGTATATTTTTCATCGTAATATCCGAAGATGTTGGTCAGAATTCGTCAAAAGTAACATACTTTTCCCGTGAAATGCAATTTTTCACAAAAGCGGTGAAGACGTTTTTTTTTATCCTTTGGGATAATTCTAGATAGAAAAAGTCCCCACTATAATCCTCCAATTCTCGACCCATTCGATGTTCTGAATTTTTCAAAATTACGAAATATGCTTTCCTTCGTGGGGCGCGCATCTATTCGTACGACTAATCCCACTATATCGAATCCAAAGAGTCCACCACTCGCACCTAACAAGATCCAAAATAATATTATATATTATATATATATATATATATATATATATATATATACACGACTGGCGCGCGAGAAAATCCATTTCCGAAATTAGATGGAGACGAGAGTGTCGAACGGGTATACCGAGGACCCGTTGAAAATACGCGAATCGAACTCCGGAGGTGCTATTCATCGATCCTATCGGCTCCGAGCGCGGCATTATGTTTCGCAGCACGTTGCCGTATTCGGGACGCGAACTCTCGCCGTACAATTTAGGAGTCTGAAAGGGATGAAGAGGGATCTGTTCTATCCGAGCCCGTCTCGCTCTCCAACTTCTCCGCGGCTGCTTCTGCTGCTAGCTCTGTGTGTTGCGAAGAGGCAATCGCGAGCGGTAAACAGCTGTAATCAGATTAAATTTAACGAGGCGTCGAAAATGCGAGAGTATACTCTTTGATCGGGGCACCGTTCCTCCCCTGCGTCTATTCCCTCTGTCGCTCCTACCCCGGCCCACCCCCTCCCTTACCTCGCGGAATTCCTCAATCTCTGTGCTCACCTAATTCCACTCGCTGCCTGCACCGCCGCGATCCTCGATGAATTTCATTGCCTCATCGCGTGTACATATGCGTATTACAAAAGGCAAATGTTTCACATGGCGTACATCGTCGTGATTGAAAGCGAAATTCGCGCGAACGTTTCGGTTATTTCGTTTATCAAAAATTGATTCGCGTTGACTCGGACGATGGAGGTCCAATCGCATCAATTATCTCTTTTGTTTCGACTGTGACGAACGAATGGAAATCGGACAACTGTGCGTTTCGGATTACCGCGGAATTTCAAAACCACACGATAATTTCACACGCAATATTGAATGTATCCAGATGTGTATCAAGTGTACCGGTAGAAAACATGTTGTTTTTGTATTCAATGTTTGACAACGGCAATACTGGCCTCTGGGATGTATGTCGACCGCGAGAAATTTTTATGATGCAGGCACCCGAGAAAAGAACGTCAAACATGTCATCGCTGGTGTACGTTATAACCACTGGCTAACGACCCATCGAGTCGTTTTTTCTTTTTCCTCAAAAAATCAACGCGATTTTGGAAGTCAACGAATAATTAGAGGCGCAAACCGACATATTATGTCGGGCTGTGTCGCGCGGTGAATAAACAGCATCCCTCCCACGAGTTTACCCTCTAAAATTTGGGTAATTAAGCCACTTATCGGGTAGGATGGTTATTGAACGAAGCAGGCGCGCAGGCCGGAGCGTTCGCTAAAAAGCTTCAGAATGTTGCCTGTGACGTATATCGCCTGCACGCGCCCGACATACTCTCGGCTTTGGTATATATACACAGCCCCGCTCGCTTTACTCGTTTATATTTGAAGCGCAGATTGGAACACACACCGCGCGTGCTTTTCCGATAAGCAGCAAGGATGGATGAAAGGGTCGACGGATGAAAAATGAAGAGAGGAGGGAAATTTGATTTCCGCCATCGCGGCTCACCGTCGGAATAAAACAGCATAATACGCGTACATATATTTGAAAGCTTGATTTCGTATACATATACGCGTCGCTGGTCAAATTTCTCGCCTAACATATATAAATCTGTCCGATGCAACGTACTCGCGTCGCGGTGCCTTGGGACGTTGAGGACATCAAGATATCGGCGAGCCGTTTTCATTTTGTTTATAAGAGTGCAAGTGTGCAAGGAGCAAACGAACTCGACCTTGCGAGCCTTGCGCCAACTGAATCGGGGTTAGCTTCTAAAATTTTTTTTCTCTCTCCATCCAGCCGCTGCGGATAATGTGAAAGACTAACACAATCGATAATGGATCTGTTTTTACGTCCAACGTTTCCAGGTCATCACTCACCCTCACGCGTGCGTGAGCTCACCGGCAGGTACGTATAGTCACACAGAGACGACTTGTTCGTCCCAGCTCTATACGGCCCGCGGCTCTCAGGCGGGGATATAAAAAAGAGACTCGCCCGCGAGTACGTATACGTACACAGGTGGCCGATGGCCGATCGTATCTCGCAAAGTTTTTCCCTGCGCTGTGGGGCCAAAGTATAGCGACATTGGTCAGTGTATTTATATTGGGCCGGAAAACTAACGAAAATCCATGGAATTGTGGAAGTTGCCGAGATAAGATCGTTTGTGCTAGTTGAAAGATTCAGAGTTTTTCGATATACATTAAATGTATAAGTGACGTGACATTCTCGTGTATTAGCTTGAACTTCGATCGAATTGAATTAATTGGAAATGGGAAAAAATATGACCTAATTATTTTTGCATTAGAACATGACAAAAGAAAAGAATTTAAATTCTCTATTCCCTGATTTTGAATAAGAATTTTCAGATTCTTTCGAAAAAGTTGAACAATGATAAAGTGATAAGACGCGCGAATATGATCGAGAAATGTATAGACAATTTTGTATCAGGGTGACTTGAAAATCGTATCGTTGTTTATTTAAATCGCGAGTTACCGAATTCAACTTCGTCTAATATCTCATCTAATATTCAATGTTCCCCCATTGATGATCCCAAAATGAGCTTATTTTAGCTCTAAGACGATTATTCAACGAGGTAATCGCATTTGAACCTATATCTCCATAATGCGAAACTTCAGGAATAGTTCTTACCTACAGTAAAGCAAGCTTCCGACTCTAAGACATACTTGACATTGTAGTAAGCCAACTTCAAATTGAAATTTGGAAACCCCAGCGAGCATATATGATGTCGAAAAGGAATATACAATTGAATATACGATTGTGTGTATTAGAGATTCGTTGATTTTTTTTCGATGTTTGTTTTTGGCTTGACGACATTCCAGTACCCTTATAAGAATGAGATATTTTTCAAAATGATTATTAGATTATTTTCCGAGGAACCTTCGAGTAGTCTGGAACGTTGAAATAAAAAGATTTGATCGATAAACCGATGCGATCGACTTGAAAATTTAGCTGTACCTTTTCATAAGCATGTTTGTTTTTCCACCCTCACGAATTTTTGTTTTTCCTCCCGGACTTTTCCACCTTCACGGATTGGCCCTCAAAGATCGCAACTAATACGAACCTTTTCATAAGCGTTACCTTGTTTTTCGTGGTCAATGGCGCTCTTTATAAACAACTAGCTATATTAGGACGCGCTACGCGCAATTCACATCCACACGCTTCTAAATTATATTTCAATTAGCGTACTGAAATTTCATTATAAACATTATATTTTATCACGTACATCAACATATACATTTATCAAACCTACATTGATGATTCATTCAGTTTTTGAAAAATAAATTTAGCCATTAGAACCTCAAAACACATTAGCTTCTTCTACTGTTCACAAAACCAGCTGAAACTATTGTAAACCTAGAAAAGATCTATCTTGTTCATACTAACCTATTTTTTCAACAACTTGCTCAATATTTATATCTATACCTCACTTACATCACTTTGTTTGGTCTAAACCAATCAAATCACGAGTTAATTAGCTTCGCTTTTCATGTGAAGCTTTTGAGCCAATTAAGTCGAAATAATAAACAATTAATCATGCCTCGAAACATGTTCAACAAACCCTAAGAACTTCGTTTTATTTGTTTTACCAATAGCAAAGGAGAAAATACACACTCGGGCCGTCTACCGGGGACATTTGCAGAGTCAGGTGGTCGGCGAAGAGGGCGTGAGCCAGCCAGCAGTTACCTTCGCGGTGCGCAGGTGATCGCGTGCCGCCCGAGCTTCCGACTCGTTTCACCGGGGCAAAAAGACCGAGTTGCGAGGCATGGAGGTCAAGGACGCGCGCGCGCAATGCATTTTCCCGCCTCGCCAAATTCACCCTCGGCTGTCTGCTCGGGCGCGGATTACGGTGGATGAGGCGCCGCACACAATTTGCGGAAGACTCGGATGCAGGACCGGCTGGAGCGACGTCGGTGTGCTCCGCTGTGCAGTGGCAAAGACCGTGTGGGATGCGCCGGGAAGGAGGCAGGAGTCGCAGTCGCAGAACGGCACGCTGCGGGTGGCGGAGGATTCTCGGAAAATATTTTGTGGCGAAATTTTAAACGTATACCGTGGAGAACGTACTGCATTGTTCGAAAATCAAAAGAAAGAAGATATTTCGGGGCCAATCGAGCGTACGCCATTTGTACTATTGATTATTGTTTTTTCTTTTAAATAAATGTAGCGTGGCGAGGCAAAATTACTCGCAAAATTAAGCGACGGAGTTTGCAATTTTTTATTCTCCATATACCACTAGATTGGCCACCAGACGTCGCCTTCACTTTAAATTTTTAAAATTTTCGTCAGGTGATTACCGTGACGTGATTTGTCTTTTTCTCATTGTCAATAAACTAAATTATTGGAAACATATGATCATCAGATACGTACGTTACCGTACGTGTACCTAAAGCATGTTTCGCGATACAATTTTAAATCCAACAGAATAATTATGGAACTTATGTATGAAACGTTATAAATTCAATTTACCTATCAGCCAATAATATCGAAATCCATACCGACCGATTTGTTTATCCTGAAATTACTGAATTCCATGTTTTTCTTGATTAAATTCCGCGAGTTAATGGATGAAAAGAAAATTGAAATTGTGGTTATTTGGATCAGTGTTCTGAGCTCAGTTAGAACCTCACCAAACCTCGACAATGACGTAGATATTGAGAGGAGTATAATTTTAATCTTATTATTAATTTAGCTTCATTTGGTTCCATATATCTAGTATAACAGAATCGAATGGAAATATATAGTCATTTCAGATATAACAAATAATAGTTCCCACAATATATTTAGTATGGCTCATTTTATATGCATGCTACTATACATTTCAACTTTCTATGTCCCACAGCTTGTAATATTGAATGTTTCGAAATAACAACGGATGCTACTCTAATAAACTAATTTTAAGAATCATAGCTTCGTAACTAATATCTCTCATCAGGCGAAACTTCAAAACTTCATAACTTCAAAACTCTCCTTCAAACCGATCGATGATTTAGATCTAAACATTTAAGTATAGAATTGAGAGAGTATTGTGCAAATCACTATCCATGTAATCAATTTCATCTGAAAATATACGGGGTATAGTATTAATTAGCAACAGAATGTTGATGTTACAATAAAAGTATTCTTTGTAACAAATGAAGTTGAAACAACTATCTTTCACCGTACTATATGGTACTGTGGATTTTACTTGGTCAATTTTTCTCGATGTAACTGGCAAGATCCTTCAAAAGTTCCCTCACGATACACACACAAACACATGTGAAAATTAATCTGTGCACAAACAGTTTTCTATCCGCTGCATCCATGTGCTCGTCGGGGGAAAGCGAAGAGAGTAGAGCCAGCCTGTAGAAAATGTGGAATATCGAGTGGGGCATCCTCTTTTTGCTAACGATCCCCGGTCTAGCTATACATAGCGACTATTATTTTGTAAGAACGGATGGCGCGAGCGGGGCGGATTGCGAATTTTCAGTGGCGGCTTTCCTTCTGTTTTTTTTTTGTTCGGCTTTTTCAGCGTCGGCTGATTGAGATAGCGCTTTTAACCCGGGCTCTCTCTCTCTCTCTCTGTCTCTCTCTCTCTCTCTGCCGGCGTGCTCTGCCCGAAGTAGAACAGCGGGAGACCGATGGTAATCAAAGTATCCCTATATAACCACCAATCGCACGGAACCGAACCGCCCGCGGAATAATCCGTTCCCGGCTTCGAACTTTCGCCGGATTATATCGCGTCTTTTGAATATAAACGAGCTTGCCCAAGATTTCCATCGCGAGATTTTCTAGGGTTTTTTTTTCGCTTCTCCCACTCTCGTCCTCCTCATGAAGAGCCCCGCACGTAATTGGATTTAAATTATCTCGTCCCCGAGTCCGCACCGACGAGAGGAGCGCGCATTTTGTCTCGAGAGCGGAGGAAAATATTTACGCTTGTCTAAGTCGGCTAATTGTGAGCCTATACAGCTACAACCGCTCCAAGATTCATATCGGATTTTAATTACGAGCATTTGGCTGCGAGTGGATTAGTATGCGTTTTCCGGGGGATAATCTCTCGCGCCGGTGCGATGTCAACGAATCGCGCGCGTTTCGAGGATTGCATGATTTTTCGTGGAGACCCTACTCAAACCGGAGCCACCCTTGCATATACGTATAATCGTAGCCATATTCTCGCCTCGCAGAGAGGAATACAAAAGGATGAAAGCTAATTGAAATTTAAATAAGGCTCAGACCAGGATTTCTGCTGCGCATACGGAATATTATCCACCGACACGTGACAACACGCGAAGTCTTCCGTTAATTTGTCTACTTGGGAAAAAGAGAGAGAGAGAGAGAGAGAGAGAGAGAGAGATACAGGGCCACCGTGGTCTGATTCCAAAATAATTATACGCGTGTATTAATCGTGTAACGCCTGTGTGGGGCGTCATTTTTCAATCAAATCAGTATCCAATTATAAATCCAACTGTTCCCCTCGATATTTCATTCCCGCGCGGGCATGAAAAATTAGTCGCGTCGCGGCTATTAATTGATAAGAATCCACGATGGATTGAACGCGGAAAGTGCGCGGCTGTATATGGAAAGATGTTTCTCGTTACAAATCCAACGTCTCATTCGGCTCGAAGTTTAAACGGGCAAATAAGAAAGTAATTTCCGCGCTCGTTCGCGCGCGTGCCAGATATTCCATTAAAACTTTTTGATTGACACGTGCCGCGCAGCAGTTTAAGGAAGCCTCAAGCGCGTCGTATATATAGCTATGCTCAGGACCGAAAACATTTAATAGCCGCTCGTAAATCGGCCATCCCTGTATTAAACCTCTTGCCTCCTTTTTTTACTCGCTACCGGCACGGCTGCAGGCATACTCTTCTCTTTCCAGCAACAAGTCGGCGTGTATCCGATGGCCGGGTTATTGATAGATATACAAAAAGTTGCAGTACGCTTTCAACAACTTTTTAATGCGTATTCGTCCTGGAGCAACGAGTGGGGAAGAAGGAGAGAAGTTGAAATTGAACGACGCGGACTTCTGAACAAATACGAGTTGCCGAGCGTTTGGTACTGGGGGCATTGGGTACCAAATGCTGCCAAGTCATTGTTATTCCGAGGAAAACGCAAAAAAACGTATAACGGCTAGATTATGGCGGGAAAAGTGGTCGTATAGCGATACGGATCGTTTGGGCTATGGTTTCATATGTTTCTTATATAATAGGGTTTTAGAGAATCAAGGTTGGTAACATTGAAAAAAAATATAGCGATTTGACAAAAAACAGATGAATCGCGTTAGAGATGCTTGGCTACGAGATGTTTCTCGCTCTCTATTGTTGATATAATTTCTAATGAAGATTTTTGTTGCATGATTTATTTGATTTCTCTCACTGTGCGCTCCTTTGTTTTGTGAACGAACAAGTAAATTAATAAAAATAAAATGTCCTTTTTAATTATGGAACTAATATTTCAACTGAAAATATAATGCACAAAAAAATGTATTATTCAAACTCATTGCATAGTGTAATAACAAATGAAATGACACATTTTTGTACGTGCATGAAATACTTAGTATATTACTTCAGTGAGAAACATCAACACGTGATTGAGCATTCAGAAATTATTGATTTGGCTTCACACTGTTGTGGTTTTGAACATTTTAGTGGTTTTATTTTACGTATACTCAGTATATACCTCAGAAATTATGTTTATTTTCGAATTTCTAAAATGAAACATTTTGCGAGAGAGAGAGAGAGAGAGAGAGAGAGAGAGAGAGAGAGAGAGAGAGAGAGAGAGAGAGAGAGAGAGAGAGAGAGAGAGAGGGAGGGAGGGAGAGACGTGGCAAAGACGCGTCTATCCCTTTGCTAACGATTGGCAAACTGAGGGCTCTATATATACATAACGCGCGGAGTTAATCAAGTGGCTGGTGGCGGGATATGGGGGTACCCGCGCGCGAGTCGCCCTGCTGTTTGTTGAAACGCTTTCGCAGCCTACTTGCATCTGTACGCCCATATATATACATGTATGTGCACCGAATCAGGATTAATTATTCTGGCTTGCGCGATTACTGCACGCTGCATATTATTACGTGGGCCAATCGGACCCGCCACTCATCGCAGCGTATATATACCTGGAGAGCCGATTCATTGTCGATTATATATGTATCCACGACGTACACACGGCCAAATGAGTTTTGGATGACGAGCCGTATTTCGATCGCCGGGGTAAATGTACATCATCGAGGTTATGAGGAATAACATAGGATCGAGAGCTCGAGGGGGGCAGCGCCAGTCTATTATTGCAGAGCCCACAGTCTAGCTTATGCTACAGATATACATCGTCTATCATCTGCGCTCCCCCGATCATTACTGCAGCTCGATTGGAACTTTTCGACTGCCGTATATATCCGCGAAGCTAACCGACTCTGGATATATCGAGGGTTCCATAACGCCGGCGATCTGGTGCTGGAGCTCGTTGGGACTGGTATGAACGTGATTTTCATCGACGCATCTACCGCGTTTATGATAATTTCACGAGTCCAATGGGGAACTCATTCGATAATTCAGTTTGGCTTTTTCCAATGAGCTCTCGAGAATAATCGACTTGGTTTTATTTTCCGAAGTAGGATTTTTCGCCAAAAAATACAAGGATTTGTTTCTGGGAGATTTCGATGATATTTTAAGGCTGCAATTACTAATTCCATCATTAGGCGCGAATACTTAAATGGAGCATCCCGAATAACAATTCTACACTAATTTGTACGCGAGAATCAATTGAAACTCGAGAAAGATATCCAAACTTGTGCACGTAAACGATGCAATAGCTGCATTGTCTATAACACGTGTAGAATTAATGTCCCGTCGGATCCTCGACTCGCTACGTTTAATATCATCCGTGTAATATTTTCGTCGAATAAGATAACAGAAGGAAACACGTCTGGCCGAGCTCAAGAAATAACATCCAGCATCACCCGGCCATGTCCGTGCGATGACAAGAAAGAGCGGCGAGCTTTGAGATAAGATATGAATGTGGGAGGTACTTGCCATTTTTCAATGAATTTAGTGCCGATGGTGAATACCGGCGTGGCGGTGTGGTTGACATCGGCGCCGATGAGGCCGCTGTCCGTTGCGTTTTCCACCTCCATACCTCTGATGGCGAGGGCTCGTTCCGCCGGTGAGAGCAATCCTCCTTATCGCTTCGCCCTCCGCCTCGATATCCAGTCACCTGAGATGCATCCTGCAACATCCAACACGCGCGACGTGTCAGTGCTTTTATTAAAACTAATCGGAAAGTCTCCCGCAACGGGGATGAAAATTGTAAATTTGTTCGGTCATATACCGTTATATATATACATTAGATTTTATTCGTGGATTCGTGGGGGATTGAAAGTAGGGTGGCGTCGGTGTACAAGTAAAATGCAGCTCGTTATACACAGGTTGGAAAAAAAAACGCGTGTGCGCATTTTGTGGGATGACGCACCGGTTACATGAGGTATTGTTTGTGCATTACCCTACTTTATTTTCAATTCATCTGGCGTGATACATGAAATTCTGTCATACTATCTCATTTTTAAGAAATTGCAAGTTACTATTCGGCAGTTCGGGAATTGCATAACTGATGAATAATGGATATTTACCTGATTGATTTGTGAATAATTCGAAGGTCGAAATAGTAGTTTCGGACAAACTTTCAATAAAATGTCATGATTCATCAGCGGAAAAGAAGTTTACTGTCCAAAATAGTAAATACTTCAATAATTTTTCAGTGAATATCTACTACTATGGTGCCAGGAGCACATAGCGCCAACATACATGGAACATCGGAATTTGATCGTTCTGGATGCGGCGTGTCTGTGCTTGGGCAGCCAAGTTACCTTTTCTGTGGGTTATCCAACTTCGTCCCGCGAACAAACCGCGATCGAAGAGAGCGTCCGAGTATACGACCTGTTGATACCGCACGCCCGACTTTGAGTGTGGGGACAGGCCGATTATGGAACAGAATTCCAGGGAATACCAGAGCATTGTACAAACGAGCTTGCTTTGAACACGAGCTGGAGAAATACATACTACAGCATAACTATATGCATATACCAGTGACTCGGGATGCGTAGTTTCAATATCATTTGAGTGAGGCTTGCGCCCTAGCCCCCCTGAATGCGTTTTTCATATAAAGTCACTTTTTACGCTCACCCGTTTAATATACTATATCTATGGGTGGCGCATATTGGATGTACTCGGATTTTTTTTCATGACTCTTCTTTTGAAAGTTCTATATCTCAGCGTGGAGAATTAAAAACGAATAGGACTTGATTCATTTTGAACGTATTGAGTACAGCTCGTTGGAAATTTCACATTTGACTCGGTGTAAGCTTTCTCGCTTAGGCGGTGCATGTACACGAATCTTATTTATTTTTAAGCATCGTAACACGTTTTTGTATAAGCCCCAACTATCTAGGACCTAGAGTCATCGGTCTCAATGAATATCAATATCAAAATATCAAATATCAAACTATTCATGGCACATCCAATTTCTATACTAATGAATAGTAATTTTCAACTATTTTATATATAGAGTGTATGCAATTGATCTTTACCTTAAAATAAACGAGTATTTTGGAGTTTGCGCGCGCTCGCGCAAAGGCGCGCATGGGGAATCAGAATAAAATGGAGGAAGCTTTGTGTGAATGAATTGACAGTAGCCGTCCGTCCGTTCGATGCTTCGCGAGATCTAATTAGGCGAGACAATTGAGTTACGATCTGGCTTCACAGAGAAAATTGAAAAAGTGCAAAAAAAAGCCATCGCACATTTGATTGCGGCTAAGTTCGTTACTGGAAGTATCCGGTGGCAAGGGCAATTTAATAAAGTGAAAAAACGCCGAGCAACGCTGGCGGGAGGGATGCAGGTTGAGGAGGAAATTTGCTTTTTTATCAATATGAATTACAAGCCTCGGCCTGTTAGTGACGGGAAATTTCATCGTTCGCCGGAGTACGTATACAAGCCGGCTCGGAGTGCAAATCCCATTCGAAGAGGTATTTTGCGGGTAATGTTTTGGAAAAGCGAAAGACGAGGACCGAGCCGGAGGCGAGAGAGGCGAGGCTTATCGAGTTAGCCCGAGCAACGCGAGCCGCTTTTTAGAAAGGACTAACGACTTTAACCGGATTCTATCTTCGCAGACCATATATATATCTGGCCTGGATATACCAATTAGCCTCTGCTGGAACTTCGTTAAATTCATACTTTTTGTATGATATACGTCCTCGTATACTGCCACTTTCTTGCCCTGCCTTGACTCCTCATCTACATAAGTACGAAAATCATTTTAATCTTTTCGTCGCAAATGAAACTTTCGACTCCGAGCTTGTCATCCGTGAAATGGAGTTTGGATTCAAAGTCAAAATGAGAACGAAAAATACACGTTGTTCCATTTTGATAACTAACGGTTAAATTCCCTCTGCCTTTTGGTTGGGAAAAAAATGAGCGACTCGATCCAGATTTAGATGAAGCTTTTACTTTGACGCAAAGTTTTAGGCTACAGGAACTGTGAAAAGTGAATTTGAAGCTACTTCGGCTATGGAAAGATAGATTGTTAAGTTTCTAGTTTCTTTTGTTGCTCGGGATCCTGTCCCTCGTCCCCCTTCCAGTCCTATGATTCCATAATTCAAAATGTTCATCCAATGCTTTCTTGGTAGCTTCATAATTCTTGTTTGGAAAATAATAACTTTACGTAGAATTCAAACAATCAAGTTCATTACAAGAATTCCTACAGAAATGTGTGTATGGAGAAAGCACCTATACAATACAATGGACAGACATTTTACAAAATCAGATATTCTCACAATTCTGTTTTCTATTTACCTATCTAGATGAAATTTGTGAAATATCAGTCGGGTAGAAACTATTAAAGTGACCATCTTACATTCACATATCTATAAATTTTTCTAAATGTTTAAACCAAAGTATGTACTATTTTCAGTCGTTCGTCAGCTAACGCTTTTATTTGCCCGAGACGTTGACCGATCATCGCTGATTCTATGAACATGTGATGTATAATATACGCGGGTCAAAAAGTCTGCATACATATATATGTAGCGATACACACTGGTCGTATAAAAATATGAAAATATCTCTAGTAAATCGAAACATTACTATTTTAGTAGGCGCATAAACCAGCTGCATAAGTTTGAGGTAGATATCCCGGCGAATCCCAAGTGGTTCGTTCTGGCAACGTTGATCGATAATCAATTTTATCCAAAACCCTGCAAATCACCCAAGCAGCTTTCAATCGAGATAAGAGTCCCGTAGCTTCTAGCCTGCGATCCGCAACTATTGCTACCTCTTGCTCTATTTCACCATCAAGTTTCCCGGAGAAACAACAAGAGCTTCGATTCATCCGCATCATGATTCGACCGTAGCGTCGACGCGCGTTCGATTCGCTGAATTACCAATAACGCGAGACAAGCCGCGCATATCCGTCCAATCCATTCCGAGCGACGAAGCCGCTCTAACGAAGACGGGACAAATTAATCGCGAACTTCCCAACGCTCGCGTGAATTATCGAACAGACGAGGCGCGCCGGGGTAACCAAAGCGCGGACGAATCGAAAAAAGTTGGCCCGGCGGCCGCGATAATCTCGCGCGGCGTCGCCCCCGGCGCTTCTTTTTTCGAGCCCCCGAAAGATTTGCATGCCCCGCCCGTCACGGCGTTTGATCGCCGATATCGACATGGCGCGTCTCGGGGAAGCAGGGGAAAACCGTTGCCGACGCAAAAAGAAATATAAGACGGAGCAAGAGCGATTGGATGTACACGCGTTTGCCGCGCGCGGCCGAGCATTCGTTAGGCTCTGCGTTCGATCGCTCGCTCGCTCGTCGATTTCGTCGAAATTGCGCGGGGGAATCGCGACCAGGGCGAGGGAAAAAAAAGCGTCCCCGGCTAACGAACGGACGGCTCAATCGAATGAAGCACGGATCTGTGTGTGTGTGTGTGTGTGTGTGTGTGTGACGCGCACTCGACTCTCGCCTAATTCATTCCTAATTCGGGTCAGCGACACTGTAGCCTTCGCCCGATCGGCCAGTCAAACAATCAGTTGTCCCTCGTTGTTGTGAATTTCCCTCTTTCACCGGCTCTCCCCAGCGCCCCCAGCCCCCAGCCCCCCCTCCCCTCACTCTGGCGTGTATATCACGCGATACGACTTTGGCGTGTGCACGTCAATCAGCTACACGTCAAACTCTTCGCGGGCTCTCCGCGACCGGCTCGCCGATCCTATATATGGACCAATCTCGCCACACATTGTCTCGGTGTTTTGCTCCCCGTTCGCTTCTTTCGACTCCTCTTTCCGCGCCAGCTTCTCTCTTTTGTTTTCCGCCCTCGCAATTCGTGACCCAGGATAAAAAGCTATCAAACGCACGTTGACAGCAGCAGCGGATGCTCGCACGTGCGGGTATATATATATATGCGCCCAGTTCGAATTTTTGATACTCCTCGAGGATTCGCGCAATAGTTGGATATGAGTCTGTTTCCGTAATTCGACGCTGCAATGAGAAAAAAAGGGGTTAAAACCTCGGAATAGGCACATATAATACAGCGAGCTACGCTATTTTTTATTGTCAAAATTACCATACATTATTGGAGACTCGATAAGAATATTTTTGGAAAATCAACAAACTGATATATCATTGTATATGTAGGATAGACTGTATATTCCACCACGAATTTTTTTGTAAATTCTTCTAATAATCAGGATACCATTTCGTGTATATATATATATATATATATATATGGAATACAATACGCATATAAAAAGAAGATAACAGTATCGCCGTGAAACGGAAACTTTAGGATGAACGAATCCATATATTCTTTACTTTGGTAACCGTATACTACAACTCTCCAAAAGTTTCAGTGAGACCCAAATCCCAAGTAGTGTGTCCTGGTATGTAAATGGAAAGAAGAAATATTTTTTAACAACAATCAGCAGTAAAAATGCTAAAATTTGATAATGTATGTAACCCTGGTCACAAAAGCTACTTAATGTGGCCACTCTAGTTTTGGAAGCCACCCTATTATATCCAATACTAAGAATCTCAGCATTCGAAGTGCGAAAGTTATAGATAGATAGAAATGAACGATTGATATGAATTGATGATGATGTTGCCACTTTTCATAGCTACGATTTGATTGGTCAAACCGACTATATTTCCACTAAATCCTTCTACTATCTGTTTGTAAAATTAAGAATACTAATTTAACACATCTGTCCCGCATTAGAATTCACCAAATCCATATCATTATCCTACTATTCCATACTCTTCAGTATTGTCCAAATTTTCACTATATTTTTCCCCTGTAAAAACACCAACTACAGCGAAATGAGATGATATTCTATTCTCGATCGATAAAATTGCGAATTTGAAGATGCTCCAACCCCGTGACGGGTTGAAGAAGCGACTTCCACTTCGGTTAGCCAAGTTTGAAATTCTAATCAAGCTTTTATCACTCAAGTTTAGGCACTTTCGTGAAGTGATCCGCACTGAATCACTCATTCAAATCATATGCAGAGGTTCTACCAATGATACTTGCGTTAAGTCTCAAGGACAGTACCGTGAGCATCTAAGTCATAGGAAAAAAATTCAATTTACGGTTCAAAAAAATTATATTCAACTTTCATTTTATTTTATTGTCATTTTAACGTAGATTCACAGGTTATACTCATAACCTTCCATTTATTAGCAGGTTATAAAAATTAATCTCAATATCCACCCGAAAGATAGAGAATATTCTGAACGAATTATTTTTGAATTACCATGGTGGATAATTTCGATGAAAATTATTAATCTTCGTGATTTACTTCTCGAAACTCCGATGAAATATTAGCTATATTAGAGCTATATTAGATATTAGGGCTATATTAGAGAATTCCATAAGCTGCTCTAAACATTTTATCTAATAAAAGTTGTCTCGAATAATTAGCTCAAACATGTTAGTTTCGAAACAGAGTATCAAGGAATTCAGTTCTAATCAGGTGGGAAATCAAATTAGTTTGTATACAAAAAAAAGTATTCATCAAAAACTCGTCGCTTGTTCTTTAAATTGTTCTACGAACGCGAACAATTATAATGGATTCAGAAAATTCAGAGTAAATGGAATTTATTCTAACAAGATTTTCTCCGCGTAATATTGGAAAATAACAGATTCTTAATTGCTTCGCAGCTCTTCTTCGCTTCTGTGCCTTTCCTCATCATCCTCACTTTTTCCTGTACGCTAAGGACAAAGAAAGAAATTGCAAATAATTCAAGGCGCGAAAGAGGAAAACGTTTCCTCCGCGCGTCTTTCTTTTTCACCGTCTTCTCTCTGCCCTTCGACGCTGGTAAATACAAGCTGGCCTCGTGGCTATTCGATAAACGAATTTTCACGGGAAATCAGGTGATGGTGGAATTGGCACAATTTAAATACGGGCGCAACAGGAAGCTTGATGGAAAGATTTCCTTATTACTCAAGATTGCTGTAAATTACTTTCCATTTCGATGAACTTTTTTGCCGAGCCTTTTTTTTATTCGGGGAAAAGAACAATCTTTCCACGATTTATCCAACGGAAAACATTTCATCGAGAATTTGACGTACGTATTTTTGCGGTTAATGAATTAGTTTGGAGGTTCTTTCTCATGTCGAGAATTTATATTTTAATAGAAAAATAATTAGTTTCCGCGAGATCTGCAAATTTGTTATACTCTAAAGAAAAAATCTCGAATCATAAAAGAGCAGGAGTCTAAAACTCCTTGATTGAAATTATCTTCATTAGGCAGGAGCAAAAATGAGCAAAACTCGGGAGAAAATGAGAACAGAAACAAAGGACTCAATAAAAAAGCCAGAGTATTCAAAATTCTTATCTAGTAATGATTTCCCGTATTAAAATGTAAATAACTTGAAAAATATCGTGACTGTTAACAAAACGCTTGAATCACAATCTTTTCACGAAATTTTCGCACTCCATCGGAAGTCACAGTTACAATTACAATTTAAAAACTAGTTGTCCGACGTGCCTAAAGCAGGCCCAAATAAAAAGTTGTTTCCTAGTTAATAACTCATATGTGCGCGCGGTTATTGTGCACACTAAAGCCAGATAAAGAGCCAAGATCACACGTAAATGAAAATAAAAAAGACTATAGTGCATGTTTTCCCCTTCTTCCACATCCCTGACCTTATCGTGTCTACGAAGGCGGAAAGCAGCGGGGGAAGAAAGGGGGTAAAAAAGTTTCTTTCAAAATGTGCTCTGCAGTGGCTTGGGTCACCGATTGTTCGCCCTCGTATCTTCATAGAATTACTGCTTCTCAATGCTTTTGAGTTTCGCATGAGCATTTGGCCATAAGCTTGATGAAAACTTGACGGGATAAAATTCGCCGGAGTTATTCGCAAAAGTCGCGTACGCTTGTTGCAGCGATTGTTTTGATATATCCTATAAATAATCGAGCAACTACGTTTTCGTTGAATATGAAAAATGATTCCTCTCTCTTTTCGAGTTTTTTTCCAACATGTCGGAGAGCGAAGGTTTCAATATGCAACGATCCGATTTCGAATCGATGGAATTCCCGATTAGCAACGATTCACATGGAAATTAAGTCTGCATGGAATACATCTAACAATACGCGATTCGACACATTTTATCGTAAACCAGTGTTCCTCCACAATATTTCATTCAGACGTCCATTTAATATTTGCAGCTTTCGAACGTTCCGACGTTTGAAGACCGGGTATGGGAATGACGAACGATTCCATTGACAATGGGTCAATGGATGAATTTTGAAACGTAGCATAACGTGCATACATGACATTATTCAAACAAAATTTAATCGATATTGATGTATGGGATGTTTCATGTCAACTCGCCGTTCAAAATTCTTTTTCACATTTTTTTCAGCGAATTAATTGATAATGATGCCTTCAATACTCTTACATTTTCCTTCTGATTTTCAAGCTCATGTATGAGAGAATTTTTATAGCACTTGATGTTCGAAGTTACATTTTTTTACATGTCCATCAACTTCGTTGCCAGATCTACTCTGGGAATGATCACCAAATAAAAAAAATATTCAGAATAAAAGTTGTTCCAAATTGTTTATTCTTTATTGAAAACTACTTTTTAACCTTAACATCGAACTCTTTCAAATATCCAGTGCAGTATCCAATACGTATGTAAAAGTCCAACTTGTAGGATACATCTTACACCATGATATATTTTTGGATTGATCAAAATTCATTTGATTAGATTCATTCAGATGGGCTACGCACGGTCTATCTCCACACGTTTTCAAAATTATATTTTAACTGTTGTGCTCACGTATTTCATTAGGATTACCTATTTCACGTTAATACTTATCAATCCATCTCAGTATGTTCAACTTTAAAACGTTCATTTATTTTTCATTTTGATTTTCGAAATAGGCTTTCATAATTACAATCTTGAAGCTTATTATCCTCGGCTTACAAAACTGTCTAACTTAATCTATTCCTTCTTCAACTGGTTGCCCTGCTTTCAGTGCTGCATGTTTCTCCCTCGCCAGCACTTTCTATCTCAATATCTATATCTAGGACTCACGTGTAATGCGGTTAGGTCGAAACAAATAAGATCACGTGAAGCATGCTTCCTATCGCGTTTTTAAGGATGAATTCCATGGGCTGAAAGCTTTAAAATGAGCTACATCAAGTGTTCGGACCATGATTACAACCCTAGAAACATTGATATAAACCTATATATAGTCGCTATTTCGTTGCTTTCGGCAAAATAATCAAAGACACGTGATCAATCATATATACGGGGGAGGATATGCGCACACGTAGCTTTCAGTGAAACGTTGAGAAGCATATATATTGGAAATATGTTCACAAGCCCTATATACTCACAAGCACGTAAGCGACTGGTTCGCACGTGCAGTGACACTCGATACGAAGGTTAATTTATGAGCACACGTTGCCCCCCCTCGCACACACACACACACACACACACACACACACACACACACACACACACACACACACACGTACACGTAGATTACAGTGTATTGGTAAATGTAAAATGCGCTTCATGCACCCGCTAGCAACGAATTCGAAGTAACGAGCGTTCGATTTCATCTTGAAAAATTCAAATCGAGTACAAAGAAGTGGAAGACGTTGGATATATATACGCAGTTTTATTCAGCTGTACACGGAAAATCTAGATTTTTTTCAAGATTTTCTATTAATCTTCAGCTGTCCACCTAGCAGAAGAGAGAAGTTCGAAACTTCAACATCGAGTTTTAACACCTACTTCTCGAGGAGCTTGAGATCTTAAAGCTTTGCACGTATACTCATTTTTGATGACAATGAAATATTTCGATCATTTTTTCATTCATTAAAATTAATTGCCTGAAAAATATACAATTTCAAACGTGTAGATTGAAGCTGGACATGGTCAGCCATTGCGTTCCAAAGTGCATTATTGTCGCTCATTGTAACAAATCAGTATAACTCGTGGCTATGGTCAATTTTACTAGTTCCACGAGAAAAAAAAACTCTGCCCATTGCATTGATTGTATGCTTTCTCGAACAGGTTTTGTGTAAAAGAACTAGAAAAGTAAACAACAGTTATATGGATATAGTTGCTGTGAAAAATACAAAGACATGGTGTTCCTGAAAATTTTGAGCCTCTCAACAGCGGTTACTGGGATAGTAAACAACGGTTGTTATGTAGGAATGAAGATTCTGTTTCTTTTGCCATAAACAAATAGACATCGAACT
Source organism: Aphelinus atriplicis (assembly GCA_020882685.1). Lineage (NCBI taxonomy): Eukaryota > Metazoa > Arthropoda > Insecta > Hymenoptera > Aphelinidae > Aphelinus > Aphelinus atriplicis. Next base: position 42,837,431 of record CM037076.1, on the reverse strand, counting down.
GACTTTTCAAACTACCCAGCAACGGTTGCAATTTCACGTACTGGTAACATAAAATTAATTTCTTCTCTTCAACCGTTGGCATGAAAACATATTTTCAATAAACGCTTGTCTGCAATCTGTTTTCATTATTGCGATTTATATTTGCATAATAAAACCGAGCGAGTCATCGATAATAATCGCATCAACTCATGCTATGAGTATGGTTATATCATGTACTCCCCGTAATCGTACCTCCCAACAATTCCCCCAGCTCCGCCAACTGATGTACCCAATCCCATACGCTTTCGATCAATTTCACCTCCTCGACATGATCAAACAACAATATCGGAGTAACGGAGAAGTTGGCGAAAGACGACACTGGGCCGTCACGAGGAATTCGGCATGCGCCGTCCAATATACGTAAGAGCAAATGTTATTGGATCCGGTGGAAGTTAGCGTTGGTGCGCGCGATAGCAGCAAGATTCAGGATCACGGGGCATTCAATCGGCAATCAAAGGACGCGTCTTTCGGTGACAATGATGTTCCGCAACGATACGTCATATCCCGTGACGGACATGCGTGCCAACGCGTATCCGATATCTACACACACACACACACACACACACACACACACACACACACACACTCAAGTAAACGTGGCCCCGATGATTGATTGATTGTATTACCCGATGAATCGACTGGAAAGAGCCTGACGCACGAATGGCCATCGGCTCCGACGTTCATTCGCTTTATTTCACTGGGGCTTTTTTTCTATCGCGGCACATAATAAATTAATTTCATATCTGCGTTTTCATAATACACAATGATTCGGCACTTTTACCCAATCGCAAAGTTTAAACGGCGTTTGATTTTCCTGTACAGCGAGTGTTGAAGGCACCGATGCACATATCGAATTAGTCACACTCAACATTGGAACAGCCCATCGATCATCGAGTCGAATTTTACACGATATATATATATATATATATATATATATATATATATATATTATATATATATATATATATATATATTTATTTATTTATTTATTTATTCATTTATTTATTTGTCGAATACAAGCGAAAATGCTATTTTCGCGCTCTACTCATAGGTATTGAAAAGAATATACTATAGGCATTTTTGCACATATACCTTTTATTTCGCTTGTACACTCTGAAAGCTCGTATCGATCATTTTGAAGAGTCCTCCAGTAGCTATTTCTAAATGTGAGTAATTATTGCCCTCGAACGTTCTCGAAACGTATCCGTTAGATATATCTCGACATAATAATCGCCTTTGAAAAGTGTAATCCTCCGTAGAGTGGTGAAATTCAGAAGGAAATCAATAAAATGACATTCGATAACGATTCGAGTGGAGTAGCTGTATGAAATCCCATAGGAATTTCGGGAGATGAAAAATTTTTCGGAATATAGTTATTTTTGTCAAAATTTAACAATGTTTATTGCATGATACGTCATGGCTATTTTCTATGACCATAATCAGTGTTTCAAATACCCAACTTATGTAAATTTAAACGAACATATACCTATATAGATAAATCCATAGAAGCCCTGAAAGATTCCAAGGTACGTGAGAATTGGCAGTAGTTTTTGCTTTCTCAAAGAGAAAGCTTTGTAACGGGGTAAAAATCGACCCACCGAATCGGACTTCGGGACCTCGATTTTCGTAATCTACGGGTCGAAAAACATGGAAATCTAAAAATGTCTGTATGTATGTATGTACGTACGTGCACTTTTTTGTCGTACGATAACTCTCGAAGGAATTGTCCGATCGTCCTGAAACTTTGCACACAGGTTAGTCGCCACAAAATCTCGGTCGAGTTCAATTTTCAGCCAATTCCGTTGTTTATTTCTCTAGCAACCGTTGCTAACGTGTTTTTGATAAAAGCTCCAAAAATCATCATCAATGCACGATGGGTCTCTACTATTTTTCGACGATCGATGAGAATCGATAAGACATTCATTTTGGAACAACCATTGTTTATTCTCCTAGCAACCGTTGCTATGGAGATACAAAATTCAGCTTCAGACTGACTTTTTTTTGTCGTGCGATAATTTTCGAAGGAATAGTCCGATCGTCCTGAAATTTTGGACACAGGTCGGTCTCCGGCAGATGTGAACCGAGTTCGGTGTTCAGCAACATCCGTTGTTTATTTCCATGGCAACCGTTGCTAGCGTGTTTTCGATAAGTTCCCATATAATTCATGATAAATGATCATTTGGGTTTGTATATTTATGGGATTCTATAACAATCAAAGAGACCTTTCCCGTATAAACCATTGCTGATGTCTCTAGCAACCGGTGTTTATATCGCTTGCAACCGTAACTAGGGAATGGGAAAAGTCAGTTGGAGGTCCATTTTTGGAACTGTAGATGACTAACTAGGAGACCACTTGGGATGTGGGTCACCAATCTTGACCAAAATTTTTTTGGTGTTTACTTGTGGCAAGAATAGAGTGTATCCAAAGTTTTAGGGTCTAACGCTCCTAAACTTCCAAGATATTAATTTATGTATTTTAGTCAAAAACGCTGGTCTCGTCCCAAATGACAATATGTCATCTGAAACGTATTTTCCTCACTGCACTACACTTTCATTGTTCTCACTGAACACTGCATCACATTTTATCCTCAGAAACATATAAAAGGAGTAAATAACGTGTATACTCAACAAATTTTACTTCCATGTCATACTCACATAGAGTAAAACATGAAATATATGAAAAAATCAACGCTAATCGACTTTTCACTCTGTGCTTGGATACTGGAGCAATAACAATATGTGTGTGTTATAGTATGATATTGGTCGGCACATGTTCAGAATTGAAGTTTCCATGAATAAAAATCAAGTCTGACACTGAATTGTTGTTTTATGATACTACATTTGTGGTCTTTGTGCATATATACATGTTTTTATTGCTTCAGTACCAAGCACAGCATGAAAAGTCGATTAGCGTTGATTTTTTCACATATTTCATGTTTCACTCTATGTGAGTAAGACATGGAAGTAAGAGTTGTTGAGTATACACGTTATTTACTCCTTTTATATGTTTTTCAGGATAAAATGTGATGTGGTATTTAAGTTATGGCAGTGAAAGTGTAGTGCAGTGAGGGAAATACGTCTCAGATTGCATATGGTCATTTGGGACAAGACCAGCGTTTTTAACTAAAATACATAAATTAATATCTTGGAAGTTTGGGAGCGTTGGACCCTAAAACTTTGGATACACTCTATTCTTGCCACAAGTAAACACCAAAAAAATTTTGGTCAAGATTGGTGACCCACATCCCAAGTGGTCTCCTAGTAAGAAGTAAGAACATCGAAGCTCAGACATTTACCATAGCAGCTGTTGTTTACGTCCTTAGCAACCGTTACTATGGAATGGGAAAAGTCAGTTAGTGGTCCATTTTCGGAACTGTTGACGACTAAGAAGTAAGAACACCGAAGCTCGGATAATTACCATAGCAACCGTTATTATGGAGTGGAGGAAATGAGTTAGAGGTTCATTTTGCTTTCTCAAAGAGTGGTGATTAATGCAAGTTGAGGTTCAATTGCAATACTTTGAGAAAGCATACTGCTGAGGCACTTGGCAGCGGTTTTTTTACCTACAGTTCAGTAGCACTCAGCATATGAGCCTCAGAACTGATGTTATGCCAAACGTTAGCTCACGAAAAGAACAAGTATAGATATACGATTGGATATATTGAAATAATATATTGAAACATCATAATCAATAATATATATGAATACATGTGATGATAATCCATCCCTGAGAAAATCTCTACTCAAGTTTAGGAATCTCGCGATCAAACTTAGAAGATATTGGAACATTTCTTTTCTCATTCTTTCGTTCTATTTGTTTGAATATTCTAGCCTCTATGTGACTTCCTGATAATTCTATACTATATAAGGTAGGTGTACCCAATATGCGCCACCCTTCGTATTTCATATATATACGGGCGTCTAGAGCATCGCCGCGGCACAGAATCTTGTCGGGATTGCTAAATAATGAGGGAAGAAAACATTTTCACCGATCGGGAACCCTTATACCAACTTGTTACAGCTCGTTTTATCCATTTTTTCGCCAATTTTCATTCTCGATCTAATTTCGCTCAGGTAAGTGCGATTTTTTGCTTTCTCAAAGAGAAAGCTTTGTAACGGGGTAAAAATCGACCCACCGAATCGGACTTCGGGACCTCGATTTTCGTAATCTACGGGTCGAAAAACATGGAAATCCGAATATGTCTGTATGTATGTACGTACGTACGTACGTACGTATGTACGTACGTGCACTTTTTTGTCGTACGATAACTCTCGAAGGAATTGTCCGATCGTCCTGAAATTTTGCACACAGGTTAGTCGCCGCAAAATCTCGGTCGAGTTCAATTTTCAGCCAATTCCGTTGTTTATTTCTCTAGCAACCGTTGCTAACGTGTTTTTGATAAAAGCTCCGAAAATCATCATCAATGCACGATGGGTCTCCAATTCTTTCGACGACGATCGATGAGAATCGATAAGACATTCATTTTGGAACAACCATTGTTTATTCCCCTAGCAACCGTTGCTATGGAGATACAAAATTCAGCTTCAGACTGACTTTTTTTGTCGTACGTTAATTTTCGAAGGAATGGTCCGATCGTCCTGAAATTTTGCACACAGGTCGGTCTCCGGCAGATGTGAACCGAGTTCGGTGTTCAGCAACATCCGTTGTTTGATTCCATGGCAACCGTTGCTAGCGTGTTTTCGATAATGGATAATTTTCGTTACTATGGAGTGGAGGAAATAAGTTAGAGGTTCTTTTTGCTTTCTCAAAGAGTGGTGATTAATGCAAATTGAGGTTCAATTGCAATACTTTGAGAAAGCATACTGCTGAGGCACTTGGCAGCGGTTTTTTAATACCCTTAAACTGGGCCAAAAAAATTGAGCGACATATCATTCGATTCCTTGACATCCCATCTAATCATCCAATTTTTTTTTCATCTTACGCCCTTTTTATCAACCGTTTCAATAGCTCTTCGTTATTTTTATCAAATGTACCCAATATGCGCCACCCCTATTTTCTTGTTCCAGCTGCTACAATCAACCCATTCATGGTAAATATCCGCCAAACAGGGTCGAAAGAAAATTTAGTTCAAGCTCTGGAGCAGGTGAAGAAAGGTGAGATATAGCAGAGGATGGCTTCGACTATAGATAAGATACCTCGTCGAACATTTCAACGATATGTCAAACGTAACATATTCGAAAAAAGGAAAATGAGTCGACCATATGCGTTAACGACAGTACAGAACGAAGAATTATGTAGTCGAATTAAACGCGTAGCAGATATTGGCTATCCTGTAACGAGAAAAATCTTGAGATTATGCGTTTATAAGTACTGTCTAGGAAAAAACATCAAACAGAATTTTTCTACCATTATGACAATAGCTAGTCTCAAATAGGCTCGGACATTTTTTAAATTGAACTCTTCCATTTCAGTGAGAACATCTCAATTATATTTCAAATTACACTAAAAATAATGTTCATCAATTTGAGAGATTAATATTGGAATTAGATGTTGCATAAGTTAATTTTGTTGATTCAAAAACAACGGTTTTTCATGAATTTTAACTGAAAACTTGATTTGATTTAGGTTGTTAGAAGTTCATATAATCTATGTACTATGGTTCAATCAAAGACAAAATGTATTTTTCAATAAAATTATATCAGAAATATACTTTTTTGTTTGTATTTTATTCATTTCAGACATGCTTCATGCTTCAAATTGGATGAAAAGAAGTATTTTCAGGGTGGCGCCATATTGGGTACACTAAAAATTTTTTCCCGAAATTTTTATTTTTTTTAAAACCGCGGTATCTTAGCGTAAAACTGTTCAAATTGAAAAAGACTTAGCTCATTTTTTAGGTATTGAGTAGACCTTTCATTTGACACCAATTATGTTAGAAAATATTCATTTGTCGCTGTGTAGTGACCTTTCTCGCTTAGGTGGCGCATATTGGGTACAGGTACCTTATTCAAGGTAAATGTATCCACTGTATGAACCACTACCTTTTGACTGGTTCTTAGCAGCCATTTTGCTTTCTCAAAGAGAAAGCTTTGTAATGGGGCAAAAATCGACCCACCGAATCGGACCTCGGGACCTCGATTTTCGTAATCTACGGGTCGAAAAACATGGAAATCCAAAAGTGTCTGTATGTATGTATGTGTGTGTGTGTGTGTGTGTGTGTATGTATGTGTGTAACGTTTTTTTTCGTCCACGATAACTCTCGAAGAAATGGTCCGATCTTCTTGAAATTTTGCACACAGGTTAGTCACGGCAAAATCCCGGCCGAGTTCAATTTTCAGCAAAATCCGTTGTTTATTTCTCTAGCAACCGTTGCTAAGGTGTAAAATTTTTCGTTTCTTTTGTCTAGGATAACTTTCGAAGGAATCGTCCGATCTTGCTGAAATTTCGCACACCGGTTAGTTGTGGCAAGATCTATCACGGGTTCAATTTTCAGCAAAATCCGTTGGTTATTTCCTTAGCAACCGTTTCTAACGTGTTTTCTCACAAATCCTTATGAGTGCTCATTGGGGCAAGCCGGAAAATCAGTTTTAAGTCACACTCGATGGCCAAGGACACTGAATTGTTCTATTTTCTTCATAGCAACCGTGTTTACTTCCCTAGCAACCGTTATGAAGGTTGGAAATTATTAATTTAAGATCTATTTCCATCATTTTCGACGGCAAAGGACACAAAATCTTCCCAATTAGCTCCTTAGCAACCGTTGTTCACCGCCCTAGCAACCGTTGCTAAGGGGGAAAAAAATTGATGTAAGTTTCGTTTCCAGTATTTTCAAAGTACTATAGAGAAAATTGGGAAAATTTGGTGTCTTTTGCCGTCGAAAATGATCAAAATAGATTTTGAATTGATCATTTCCAACCTCAGCCGTCGAAAATGATCAAAAACTGACTTAAGGGCAGGGCGGATCGATTTTGACCGCTATTAAACTGTATGACATTCACAAGATGAATTGATCGAAAAATTATGCAGGTCCAAATGTCTCGCATCGTGTAGAATCTAGAACCGTTTGCTTTGTTGCATTTGATCAAATAATAAGAGAGCCCGGGCAGACATCAACACTCGCAACATAGTTTGGTCAATTGAAATAGTATCTTATGCAACTAGTGCGTTAAATGCGATTTTACGCACCAGTGTGACAAGCTGGCACGAGTCGTCGGCGAAGCCGGCGAACGAGGGTTAGATGGTCACACGAATGCGTGGAATCGTATTTCACGAGTTGCATACAATATTTTATGGCATAGTGATCAAACGCGAATTTTACGCATCGATTAGAGTGCGTAAAATCCGATTTTACGCACTAGTGCTATAATAATCAGGCAAAAACACTGGTGCGTAAAATCGCATTTAAGGCACGAAAATCGATGCGTAAAATGAGCGTTTATGATCACGTATACCATAAAAGAACGACACTTTACACAGTCACAAAGATACGAATTGAATTGATTAAATAATTTTTTTGTAATTTTTGAAAAATAGATGATAGTATCTACGGTAGTGGAAAGGTGAAAATACAGGTTTGGGAAGCGTTTGTCGGTGATATTGAAGCCTCTTTGAGAAAGCATACTGCTAAGGCACTTGGCAGCGGTTTTTTGTATTTTGTCACTGCTTTGGACTCACTCCATGTAATTTCGCTCGGGTGAGTGAGAATTTTTTTAATATACCGAGACTTGGCTAATAAAAATGGCGAACAACTAATACTCGTAGCGTAGATGAGTCCAAACCGGATGCGGCTCGGCTCATTCTGAAAAAATTGAGTGGACCTTTAATTCCCCACCAGTAGCGTTACAAAATTCATATATAACGCGATGTAGTGACTGTTTGCTCTTAGGCAGCTTGTATTGGGTACAATCTTTTGATTTGGCGTTCCTCGCTTAGGGAACTGATGAACTCTTTGAATTTGTTTCATTCAAGATTGACTGTAATATAGTGGCGGACATTTCACTAATGCTTTACAGTCAATATTCACTGTGAGCTCACCAGTAAAATATCGGTTATTGTGTTGCATAAGAGAAATGTAGAAAGCTCTTTAGATATACACGTCTATCCCGCATAACGTTTATTTCCATAAAAAAAAAACAGGGCGCGATTTTCTTACTGATGCTTACAGTAAATAATCACTATAAGTACCAGTGTCATGTATTACAGTGCATTTTTACTTTGAGGAATTTAGTTAGAAGAATATCAAGATATATATATATGTAAATTAGACTGGGTTGACTGATGCAAATGAAACTGCATTGAAAAAGACCGTCTTTGATCCTATAGTCTTCACGGCAGAAGCTTTGGATTGCATGCACACTTGCTTGAGAACAAATTGAGAAGAAATACGAGAAAAAGGGAGTTGAAAAGAGAGGCAGGGAAGAATCTTCTAATCAACAAGTATTTCGATCGACTGATCCGGAGCAAGGTTTATTCAAGCCACGAGTCAATGCGATTTTACGTCAAAGCCAATGAGGCAAAAACTAGTAGAGAAGGAGCAACAGAAAATTTGCAAATCGATGAGAGAATGTTTCGTATGAAGTTTAGGTTGTAAAACTGAGTTAGAAATGTCGCCTTTAATTCTTACACATGTTGTTGGGGGTCGATAAGCTTTAAGGTGTCACTTCAGCCTATTTCACTAGCCACCCGTCACAGGTGAAAATCTCTGGGACAACAAAAACATTTTTAATCCGTTTTAAGTTTTATGTATGCTTTCAACATCTACTAACATTAATAACACAATTATAATTACAGCGATAGAATTGTTTTGATTCCAAATTCTTAATGATTGTCTAGATTAAATTGAATAAATGCAAGAATTCTCAGAATCATTCCTCCAGTTTTATTTGTGAATCACAATCCAAGTTGTGGTAAAATTCTACAGTAATTCCAATTCATACAGACTTTGAAAAAAAATAAGGATTTTTTAGAATCATTTTTTTCATACGAATTTCGTAACGAACCATACAGAATCTCATAAAAACTTGGAGAAACTGTTTCACATGGATGGACACGCACGTGAAAATTTGAATGGCTTACATACTACAGGTATGAATTTATTGTGTTTGATAGTGGAACAGTTGGAGAAACTCCTGGGCTACAGAACGAGAATACCGCCCAATTGAATAATGAGAATTGAGCGATGACGAAGTCCCAGTAACTATGATAAATTAATCACTCGCCATCGTGACTCTGCCGGCTTTTGAAACTTTTTAATCCATCAAAAATACACACTAGTTTGATTCGCGTAATAGTATGAAAAATGCAAAATTCGCACTATCCATCAGAAAAACCATCTAGCATATATCCCACGGGAAAAATCAATCTCTCGAAGCTAATGTAATCGAGCCGGAGTTTTATAAATTTCGCTGGCGAACGAGCGACTGGCTAACGAGGCGCAAATGGATTTAATCAAGGGGATCTCGACCTTTTGCGTATACCAATCGTGAAATCCATTTTTCCTCGATAAGATGGCAGAGAGAAAAAGAGAGAGAGAGAGAGAGAGAGAGAGAGAGAGAGAGTGTGTGTGTGTGTATGTGTTAGGACGCAATCAAGGGACAGCCGAGCTGTACATCTCCAGGTTAGCTCCTGGTGCCTATGAATACTGATAAGGACACGCGATGCTGGAAGAGAACGAGAAATGTGTTGATGGATATATATACACCTATAGATATGAGTGTGTGACCCTCGTCCCGCTGTCTACACTACATCGGGGTGACAAAATGCTGCCCGCGAACTCGAGAGCCGTATGTAGACATATATATTTATGTATACGTCGGATCGATACGACCTCGGAAAATATGCCGGACGTTGCTTATTGTCATCGCTGCCAAAGTCGCGATCCTTCACTGCCCGCGTCTCTCTCTCTCTCTCTCTCTCTCTCTCTCTCTCTCTCTCTCTCGCCACGTCCAAATTCATCCCGCTCGTTCATCGCGATTTCGTCCCTGCTCTGAGATCGGGAAAAATTTCTGAGGCCATAGGCCCGCTCATATTCCCTTGTCCAAGTTTGGTCGCGGTCAAAGATGCGTCGATGCAAACGAGGAAATTTTGAGAGAGAGAGAGAGAGAGAGAGAGAGAGAGCTGTTGCACGATCGTCTGATCTGTCGGACATGAAAAATATTACGTAGTGAAAAATGAGTTTGGATTTTTGTCACTCGAAATATGAATGAGCATTTGGCTTATAGATTGAAACAGATAATATTGTGGTGAACAATTCCTTGGACAAATCACTGCTTTACCTTCTATAGAATTTTGAATTTAAATTGTTTTTTTTTTCCACTCCAAACAAACAGTTTTGAGGATAAACAAAATTCTCGATGACATGATTTGTACTTTTGCTCCGATGATTTTGAATACGTTTCGTTCTTTTTTCGTCCATATATATAGTATTGCGTGCTGTTCTTACGATTCACGATTTATTCCAAGACTCTTGCAACCAAATCATCAGATCAAGGGCGCTCCCGTCAATTCGTTCCTGGTTACATTGAGCATCGTCGACTGTTCGGCCAACACTTGAATTCAATCATCAACACTTCACATAAGATTTTTCCCGATTCTGCCACTAATGGGATTCAACGCGACTGTTTCTCCAAATACGGACGAGTATACGAAAGAGCTTCGCCTCTTTGGCCAAGTTCCTCTTTATCCCAACGAGTCTCGCTCATCGAGTACAATCGTTCAGCGGGGTTTGGCAACTCGTTGGGTTATATTCGGGCCGCTACAGCGAGTCGACGCGCATTAGGCGCACGAAATAACGCAGACTAAGCGCGGGATCGAGTGGGATATCATATTGCCGTGTTATCATACAGGGGGACATTTAATAAGACAGAAAGCAAACTAAGCATATCGGATATACGCCGAGCCGGCATTCTCGCAATGTCCGGGATACTCGAGTACAATATATGTATATACATTTGTGCCCCCGCGTCTCCCCCAGCCATCGGTGGGCGCAAACAAATTGATGGATCTCAGCGGGGCCGGCCTGTTTAACGAGGTTTTTCGGGGCGGGAGCCGGGCTCGGACGCGTAAAACGCTCGACAGCCGCGAGGGACTGTGCTGTGTCAGCGACAGCTGGGTGTATAGGTCCGGCGGATCCGTGTATATGGACCGGCCCCGCTGGCGAGACATCGATTTCTCGCTGCGCCGCGCGCTAACCTCCGGGTGGCCGATCCTCTGGCGGCTCGCTCGGCCGAGCCATAACGACACTTGTTGGCTACGTCCTGAGCTCGAGTTCACACCGTCCGGCAGCTCTTTGTTCCCCGGCTTTTTCGCGCGACACCCGCGACCCACCTTTTTCTCTTGTGCTGTTACTCTTCGCCAACTCGCTGGCAAACGATGCGCGAAACACACGCCGACGGCTACGAGATTATCCGCTCCATATATGCCTGCCCAGATGATTCACGCGCCGCCGTGTGGCGTGATTTTATTTTGAAAAATCACTGCAGCGTCGACGAGGTGTTGTTTCGCGATGGAAAGACGCGCGGAATGGACTCTGGGGGAGGGGGGGGGATTAAGGACACGGAGCCGAGGAGAAGCAGCGAATTCACGGCTGCCGTCTTCGAGCTCTTGTTCATTTTCTTATACACTTTGACGGTCGGCCGACGTTGAAAATGACAATCGCGAGCTACAACGGGGCGATATAATCTATGGCTCGTGTCTGTGTTAAGCTCGTTTCGCGCGTATGATATTTTACTTCCGTTATCGACCCGAACGACGCGATGTTCGCTTACACTGAAATTTCGGAACGAGATAACTTTTTGAATTAACGCGCAACTCTGCATGACCCAATGGCTGCGTCGAATGACGTTTTGGAGTTGGTAACTTCTGCGAAAGTTGCGTGCTTGAGTTCGGGGAAATACAGTATTTTATCTACATCACACGAAGTACACGAAATATTCTACGTGTTTCTCAAGTATTTCGTGAACTTTAAAATGTTTCCCCGCCACCCCTCCACCTACCCATTCGCATTGTTCGGCCGAGCAATATTTTCGAAACTACCGGCTAAAAGGACGGGAGACGCGAGGCTTCCCTCTAGCGATGCACTCCTTTTTTCTACGAGTTATTTTATTCGTTTAAACCCCCCGGAGTTTTGTATTTCTAGACCTGATTCTTTATACCACTCTATTCTTCTGCTCATTCGAATTTGTACACTTTCAACTTACTTTATTCCATTGTGCTGCCTGCGGAAGCCAATTATTTTTCAATCAAGGTTATTATACGACCTCCATGAGAATGCAGTAGCTGCGAACGTTGCAATTTACAGATCGATCCACGATACCATCACGGCTCTTTTATTTTTAATGAAAAAATTGAATAATGCATCATCTTGAATTGTGTGACATGAAGACAATACCAATTACGATAATCCACAACATGTTCAGCTACAACCGATGCGCTAACTTCTCATTTGCATTTTGAGAGAAGCCAATGTTGCATTGACTTCAAGTACTTTTAAAGTCGAACCATCTGAGAATCTTCTGCAAGGTCCCACGTAAAACGATTTTATAGGATTCCTATACAATTGTATAGGACTGTCCTATATAGTTCCTATACGATTTTGATTCTATACAAATTGTATACAAATTGTATACAATTCGTGATTGCGTATAGGAACTATATAGGACAGTCCTATACAATTGTATAGGAATCCTATGAAATCGTTTTACGTGGGGTAAAACACCAAAAACTCAGCCCTCACGTTTACTTATCAACCAAAGTTCCCATACAAAATGTTTGATTTCGAAAACCTCCACACACCCGGCCCGTAACGTATATAGAAACGAAGACGCGTAGAGATTGGCGCGGGAGATTCGCGCCGTACAACAAACTTGTTTGCGACATAGCCCACGCGAGAGACGGTAAAAGAGAGACAAAACTTGGGAGATGGCATCTCGAAAAAAGTGCGATAAAGTATATACGTGGCCAGAATCGCGAGTCCTCCGTACAAACGCGACGCGCTCGAGTCTGGGGAAGGGACGAGCCGGGGATACATATCGAGCAGTAGAAAAGCCCGGCTCGGGTCAGACGCCCGGGCGGCAGCCAAGTTGGAGGGGCCCAATCAGCTTCGAATATATACCTATAATGTACGTAAGCCCGAGGTTAATCAAAGATACGCGGCGGAAGCGACGGCGCGCGGGGCCAAGTTATGCGGTGGAGTTTCCTCTCTCTAGCCGGCGCAGCGGCGGTGGCGGCGGCGGCTGTTTGACTAATTTGCCCCCGGTAGACTGGACACGCGCGCGCGGCATCGCCGTGGCGTACAGGCCCACGAGAGGTTTACATTGCAAGTCGATTGAAAGTGATGACGCGCGCCACGACAGCGGCCGAGCGACGACGGTTTCATTACGCGCCGGCTTCAATAGAGACACACGCCCCGGAGCCGCTCCACTTTCCTCCTCTCCTCTCCCGACAGCCTTTGATACGGCCGCTTCAAACGCTCCTTCCCTCGCCGCTGTCGAGCTGAAATCGAGCATCCCCCCGACGGCAGCTCGTAATAATGCCAACTCCCTCGCGCTGCGCCACCGCCGCCACACTTTTTACCGAATTTCTACTTTTCTTTCTTTTTTTCACCACCACCACCAGCACCACCAGCAGAAAAGTGTCTCGGAAACAGCCGAGCTCGCCCACGTATTTCGGGGAATAATCACGGGAGTGCGTGGATTTTTGACGGACGTACTCGTTTGAGATCAGAATGTTCACAGCTGTGCCCTTTGAATTATCACGGAGGGAATTGAGGCGAATAGTGGATGTGAATATAAAGCAACCCAATGTATTTATCGTTGTTGGAACTATTTCAACCGCAACTCTTGTTAATTAATCAAAATTAATCGATGTACACATCAATTTTAGCGTGTGTGACAATGATACGAATCCTGTAGTACAGAGTCATTAATTTTGTAATTATCGCGAGGAAATATCCATTCTATTCGAAATCATGGATAATAATCAATTAAAGACGATTCATATTCAATTTCGCTCTCGTCATACGAATAGTCTGCTGGAATGAGAATATTGCCAAATTGTAAGTTTTATTCGGATTAACTGGGAAATTGAAAAATTGAACAAAGCTTTCTTCCTTACTGAGACCGTACATTCATGCCGAGAACAACGAGAAATTATTGTTCCAATGACTATAAATGTTTAGTTGTTCAATCATAAAACAGCCGAAATTCTCTTTTCAGTGAATTACAATCATGGATCTTTACTCGTGAACGTGAATATTGATGAAAATTTCGCGACACGAGTAATTCATGAATGATTGTTACGAATTCCTGAGAGAGGTCTCTTTGATCAATGGGGCGCAATTAAAAGCATTAATTAAAATCATATAGCTAATAATGAATAATTCCTGCAGGATTAAAGAAACGGGAAGGAAGAGGGATGACATTCGAGTGAATAATTCATATTTATAGGCCGTTACGTTCATCATTGTCGCCAAAAAGGATTAAACTCGCATTTCGCAGCTACGTGTAATTCAACAATAATTCAATTTTATATTTTCGAGTAGAAGTTTAACTGCAAATACAAATACAGATCGAGCTATTTCAGCCGTCAATTTAAGTTGGACGGAAACATTTGCTCCGAGTAAAGTAGAGGAGACGGTTGGTGACTAAATTACTACTATGCGCCATTTAATCAGGAACGAACGTAAGAGTAAAGTTTCAAACGTATACGTTCAAGAGCTTTGTAAGTTACAACTTCATTAGATGCACAACGTTAAATTCTAAATAGTTCTCCAGTAAAAGATACGCACTCATGGATGATCTGAATTCTCAACTTGGAAACTCAGATTTTCCATTACTTTACCTGAAATCATTGCGGAACTTTCGATGTCTTTTCTTCGGATGCCATAGGCACAATTTCCCCCCATTTTCAAATGCTAATCTTGATATTGTACGATGGAATCACTCATAGAAGGAATGACGTTATCAAAAGCAATGCGAAGGTACTTATTTTAAAATGAGTTCCCGTATAAATCCGTATGTTCGTCTGGGGAAATGATCACGACTCCCGAAGAGATTTCATCTCTCTTGAGCACAACGTATACCAGTACTTTTGAAATACGAGGATTCTTATCGATGTTAAATTTATTTCGGTCCGCGTAAAAAAAGGAGCAAAAAGAAAACTCATAATTAGTCGAATATAGTTGCGAGCTTCTCCTCGAATTCTCACAGTTCCAAAATTGCATTATCCTATAAATACGGCTGCCCTCCCTGAGGGGAAGAATTATTTTAGCAGTATTTCCACGCCGTTGTGGCATCAACGCAACAAAATAACATTATTTCTAGAAGCCAGTTGGTGAATATTTAAAAACAGTCGCTTTGCGTAATTAGAGTAATGCTTTTAACATTCTCGCAAAAGTTTAAATTATTCCGAAATGATGAATGTAAAAGGATTCATTAACATACTACAGAAGTTGATCTACTTTTAGAGAAAAAAAAAGAACGAAACTAGGTAAATATCATACCGGGGGGGATTCCTTCCCTCGCAGTTGCTGCACAATTTTGCTCGCCTCTGTAGTTACCCACGGGTTCGTTGTTCCGAGACATCTAACTTTTGTGTAATTCCCTCCTATTACATTTCAAGAAGTCAGTTCGGAACCTCATTTCCACCTGCAGGGTCGGTATTCAGTCTATACACCGGAGCCTTTTGAAAAAGAAAATCCTGCACCACGAACGCCTTTCCCAATAACTATCAATTTCTGTGAGGTATCTATTTTAAAATGGTAATCGACCCGCCCGTTCAGCAGCCACGGGAAATTCAAATTTTCCCATCCCGGGCTACACGAAGCACTCGGGATATAACGGTGGAGATTTTAAAAATTCTACTGGCGCAGCGCGTCATAATGCGCACGCGTTATAACGCCGCGAAAATTGAGATGGGGAACGAGCGTTGGCCAACGGGGCGTCAAAATAACGACTCGAGAATTTCGGCTAAACGTCGCTGGGAGCTAATTTTTCATGGCTCGAGAATTGAAATTCAACGGCCGTACGAAACGTGGCTCGAGTGCGAATATATACATGGACACGTGTACGGAAGGGACGTTTTCATCAGCTTCGTTCACATTGTCGTTAAGCCGAAACAATTGTTTTTTATCGACGACGTCGGTATAGTACGGATAAGTGTACAGCTGGAGTTCGGCTCATTAGGGCTGTTTCCGTATTCGCGGAGGGAGCTCGGCGGGACAATTCGAGAACGGCCAAGTCACGCGCGTTCGCGTCGCTTCACGATCGCCGCGGAGCTCAGCCGAAAAGCTCCACGGCAGCGATAACGCGTCGAGTGGCTCAAGCATTAACCAATTCATGCTCGGCCCATATCGAATTTCGATGCGCGCGCGCGCTCGAGCACCTGCGTACGGCCAGTCGAAGGGTAGGTCGACTCGTCGTCAACGCCAATAAGGCCGTGTACGCCGATTGCGACGCGTCGCCGGTAAAATTGTCTGAATTGAAAATGTCGTGTAACACTATACCGATCTGGAAGAAAGAGCGAGCGAGGGGTGTGAAACCGCATTGACGAATGTGGCTTTTCGGGGGCTTTTCCAAACCGCCCGCGACACGCATGTGTTAACCCGGCGCAAACAGACTGCGACTAATATTATCCCGCAATCTAATCCCACTAACAATTAGTGAATTTCTGCCGTAGTGTTTGTATGTCTATGTAGCGCGTGTGTGCCCGCTCGATACTTGTGTCCACACGGGAGCCTCGCTCGGATTTTATCCATAGCGAAACCGACACACACACACACACACACACACACACACACACACACACACACACACACACACACACACACACACACATCGCAACGAGGAGTATTGGAACATTTATAACCGCGAACGGGGGCTTATTCCACTCACAAAAATCGATTCTCTATTGCACGAGGAAAATCAATTTGACCAGCAATTACAAACAAACAGACTCCTCTAGCATCAAGAGATGAAATCGTTTCGCTGTAGCGTCGAGTTGATTTTTCTACTTCAACCAAGATTTAATTTTTTTCTTTCGATTGTTTGAATTCGAGGATAATTTTGGATACTGCATCAGGTAAATCACTGCTCCAACTTTGACGCCCTATACACTGTGTACAGCAGTCGGCGTGTGCTATTTTCGAGATGTTCTAAAAGCATCAAAAACCGAAAACCGCATTTCCTATTCAGCTCGCAACAGAGTCCGTTAACATTGTAGTAATGAAATCAAGATGATAGAAATATGAAAACAACTGTTTGTAATGACAATTTCATGAAATATTGTTGAGAACAACAAAATATTGCATACTAATAATTTACCTAGTCCAAAGTTACATTGGTATGGAGTGTAACTTTGGAACAAGAGAGTTTTCATATTCAAACTTAGTCAAACATAGTCAAACAATATTGTTGGAAAAAAATTGTGATCCGAGAAGCATAATTTGAGCGTAACTGAGCATACGCACGATTTGATTTTCAACATTCTTATGGGTTGGCAGGCTTTAAAAATTGACAAGGGTCCAAAGTAACTCCGGCTTACATTCGAGTTGCAAGACAAATATTCAAATTTCGAATACAAAATTTCGTTAAGGGGGACTCGGTCAACAGTGATTGCCAATTTTCAACAATTTCGCTTTAGCTGCGAGGATATAAGGTGATTTCAGCGAGTTCTTATAAAACTTATAAAATTATAGATAGAGTTGAAACTCTCAAGGAACGTATACCTGACACAACCAAACTTCAATTGCGCTAAGGAAAATCAGAGGTCAGTGAATTCATTTGCATGTGACAGTCATAACGAAAATGACATTTATGTTATTTGTTGCGTGAAACGCCATTTCACGCACTAGTGCACTTTTTAAATGTCCTTTTAAACGAGCATCCATAACATAAAATATCGTATCCGTCTGATGCGTTAAAACTTAAACACTTGTGTGAACGTTCAACACGCGTCACCGGCTTCGCTGATCACTCGTGGACGCGTCCACACGTTTTTACGCACTAGTTGCATATAATATACCATTTTACATTGGCCATTGTATCTAGAATCGAAAACTCACTTCTAAATTGAGTATAAAACATTTGAAAAAATCTCGAAGCAATAGTAATTATCAGTAGATTACAACGAGCTAGAGAAAATTATATGCTGCTGAAGAAATAAGATTTCGAGAAAACTGGATCTCAAAAATTGGATAGGTGTTGTCTGTGTATAATTTGGCTTAGTTACAATCTGTATTATCTTTCAAGCATTCATAAATAGTCCAGAATGAGATGGACCTACAATTCGAAACGACAGATTCCGGAAAATTTGAAAAAAACAGTTGCTGCTCCCGCATTGGTGAAGCAACCCAAGATCACGACAAAGCAAATGATGCTCTAAGAGGAGGGGAGTTATACTTAAGGGGTACCATACACTCTTATTAAAAATTCCCTAACTGATGATATAGTAATTATTAACTGGAAAGTAAGTAAAAGTTTACTTTTGATCAGTTACGCAATTTCTAATATTTCAATCTTAGAGGGTGAGTTATGAACAAAATAGAGAATATTGCAAAAATAACACGAACAATGGATTGAATCCGCAAGAAGAAAAGTATTCGCGGCAATTGACATCGTATCATCATCAAGCGAGTTACCTCTGGACGCGATAACGATTTAACGTAACGATTGAGACTGCACATCTGGCGGGAATCACTGCTGGTCAATTGAAAGTCTTTCATGCTACCCGTTCGGCACGACGCCGCTCGAGAAAAACCAGGATAAAACGGCGCAAACTTGAAATCGTTGGGTCGCGATCTTGCACGTCGAAATGCGGAAGCGATCCACGGACGGTCGGCTGGGGGGGTCGCAAAGGAGTAAGTGGCTACAGGGACGAACCTGGTCAATCGGCGAAGATATCGGACTTGGTGTTGTGGCTGGGTCGGTAGGCCGTTTGATTTGGCAGCCAGTCAACAGCAGCAGCAGCAGCAGCAGCAGCAGCGGGGGGTCGTCGGCGCACACTCGACGACGGCGCACGCTCCAGTTGGCTCGCGGCGATCGGCATGCTGCAGCGAGCGAGCTGTGCTCCGCTCGATCGATCGCTCGAGCGACGCGCGCGCGGCTCAGCCTCGCTCGGACACGCCGCGGCTATTGAGAAGCGCCAGCCCGCCCCGAGCGCTCTCCACCTTCCGAACCTGCGATCCCCCCCGAGCCCCGCCGCCCCACCCCCGACGACACGTGCGCACGAGCTGTTGCACAGCCGCCCCCCCCCCTCCTCCCCCGCCCGCCCGCCACCCATCCAAGCCCCCGAGCCCCCTCCCGACCGACCCCCAGGATACACGTGCGCGCACCGCAACCGACACTTCGCCCCACTCCCCCCTTCGTTTGCATGTTACAATCTAACTTTGACGCGCCCCAGCCATTGCTCGCTTGGGATTTTACGCACTGCACAATGCGAATCGTTTGCCAATCTCGTGTGAAGAAAAAAATATGATAAAATTCGGGTACAGAGGGTTTTTTTTGCTATTTTTTCATTCTATTATTTGGAGACGCTTTGGAGCAAACCGGTGCCTTTCAGCGTCTAAACAAACGGCTGCTATTCAGCGTCTAAGGTACGGAATGTGTATGGATATGTGGGACGCTGTTTATGGTCGCGATAACTCGCAAAGAAATCTTCCAATCTTCCCGAAATTTTGCACACAAGTTATTCGTGTAACAAGATCCGTTGTTTACGTCCCTAGTAACCGCTGCTAAGGGAATGAAATGTCAAGTAAAGTTCATTTCAGCGGGAGGAAAGTGTCAATTTTGCTCCCTGACGTTCGCAAAGAATGACACTTTTCTCCCACTGAAGACGAAAAATAGCATATGCACCTCGCTCATCTAGGCTATTTCGGCACGCGCAAACCTACGACCCTCGCTACGCTTGGGTACCCGCAAACGATTCGCGTGCCGACATCGCCTAACCTCGCTCAGGTGCATAATATACTATTACAGTACTTCTGAGATCACACAACATGGTATCTTCCGATTGTTGTTGATATCCCTAACCAGCGTTGCTAGGTCATTTGGAAAATCAGTTCTAGATCTAGGTGTCGATGGCAAAAAACATAGAATCTTTATTCCTACATAGCAACCGTTGTTTACTTCTCTATGAACCGTTACTAAGGGAATGAAATTAGAGTTGAAGTTCTAATACTTTCGATGACAAAGGACACAGAATCTCTATATTCCCCAAGCAACTGTTGTAGGTATTCCTATAGCAATCATTGTCTATATCCCTATCAACCATTGCTACGAAATAACGGTCAATTAGTTTTAGGTTGCTACCGATGGCAGAATCTCTATTTGGCATTTTCTCGCTCAAAGTCTCTTTGAGAAAGCAAACTATTGTTGCAGTTAGTAGCGATTTTCCTAATAAAACACTTAGCTGGAGTAATTTCTTACAAAATTTTACAATCAAGCCTAGTTTTTCTAATTAATGCGATTTACATTCACATGAGAACCGTTGAGCTCGGGATTTTTAAGAATATCGACAAAGGGCCGTTTGACGTCTATCGCAAATTCACGGTGATTTTTTCGATCGGGCTTCGTTTGAACCGAGACGAGCAAATCTGACTAATTAATTTCAGACCAATGTTAGGTTAATCAAGTGATCCGAAAACAATGTGAGTTTAACAATGGAAGATTATTTGATTTTACGGTTTATAACGTAGAGATTCAAATGCCAGTCGATGATTATTCTTGTAATTATTCGGCTTCGAAAAAATATTTTCAACAGTTTATTTGTTACTACGCAAGGGTAACTCCAACATACATTTCAAATGATGACTTTTGTAAAGAAAGCTGAATCGCTGACTGAAGATCAACAAGATATTCAGTAACTTTGGATTCCTTCCACTGGAAATTGAAGTTTCTAACATTATGTAGCTCTCAAGATTCAACTCAGCATACATAGAAAGTTAAATTTCAAGACTTCATTGATCGTGTACTAATGAGTTCATTAATTTCATAAGACTATTATATAATTTAATAATAATGATGTATTACATATTACAATAATTCCATATTATTAAAACTACCTATTCACCACCGACACGCACACACTTTTGCAAGTATTGAGAGTTACTTTTCAAATTCAAATTTAAAGGACATTTGCTCGATTATATAAGAAGAGATAGTTATTTTCGTATCAAGGGCGTAAAATGCAACTTCAGTCCTGCGGGTGATTGGATGGGCCGGATGAACACATGATCACCCATGGGACTAAAATACATATTTTGGAGCGCTTGTTTAAAAAACCGCTGCCAAGTGCCTTAGCAGTATGCTTTCTCAAAGAGGCTTCAACATCACCTACAAACGCGTTCCAAACCTGTATTTTCACCATTCCACTAGCGTAGATACTATCATTTATTTTTTAAAGATTACAAAAAAATTATTTAATCAGTTCAATTCGTATTTTTGTGATTGTGTAAAGTGTCGTTCTTTTTCAATTGACCAAACTTTGTCGCGAGTGTTGATGTCTGCCCGGGCTCTCTTATTATTTGATCAAATGCAACAAAGCAAACGGTTCTAGGTTCTACACGATGCGAGACATTTGATTTTGAAATGATTAATTCAAAATCTATTTTGATCATTTTCGACGGCAAAAGACACCAAATTTTCCCAATTTTCTCTATAGCACGTTGAAAATACTGAAAACGAAACTTACATGAATTTTTCTTCCCGTTAGCAATGGTTGCTAAGGAGCTAATTGGGAAGATTTTGTGTCCTTTGCCGTCGAAAATGATGGAAATGGGTAATAAATTGATCATTTCCAACCTTCGTAACGGTTGCTAGGGAGGTAAACAACGATTGCTATGGAGCAAATACAACAATTCAGTGTCCTTAGCCATCGAGTGTGACTTAAAACTGATTTTCTGGCTTGCCCCCATGAGCACTCATAAGGATTTGTAAGGAAACACGTTAGGAACGGTTGCTAGCGAAATAACCAACGAATTTTGCTGAAAATTGATCTCGGGCTAGATCTTGCCACAACTAACCGGTGTGCAAAATTTCAGCAAGATTGGACCATTCCTCCGAAAGTTATCATGGATGGATGAAACGAAAAAATACACACCTTAGCAACGGTTGCTAAGGAAATAACCAACGGATTTTGCTGAAAAATGAACTCGGCCGAGATTTTGCCACGACTAACCTGTGTGCAAAATTTCAAAAAGATCGGACCATTTCTTCGAGAGTTATCGTGGACGAAAAAAAACGTTACACACACACACACACACACACACACAGACACTTTTGGATTTCCATGTTTTTCGACCCGTAGATTACGAAAATCGAGGTCCCGAGGTCTGATTCGGTGGGTCGATTTTTGCCCCATTACAAAGCTTTCTCTTTGAGAAAGCAAAATGCACTTATGTGCGAAATGCTGTCGTTTCACGCATCGAATAATATAATAGTATCTTATGCAACTAGTGCGTTAAATGCGATTTTACGCACCAGTGTGACAAGCTGGCACGAGTCGTCGGCGAAGCCGGCGAACGAGGGCTAGATGGTCACACGAGTGCGTGGAATCGTATTTCACGAGTTGCATACAATATTTTATGGCATAGTGATCAAACGCGAATTTTACGCATCGATTAGAGTGCGTAAAATCCGATTTTACGCACTAGTGCTATAATAATTAGGCAAAAACACTGGTGCGTAAAATCGCATTTAAGGCACGAAAATCGATGTGTAAAATGAGCGTTTATGATCACGTATACCATAAATATATTTTGTCCCTGCAGACACTATTAAGGATCGAAATAAAGGAAACTCGGCCATACATTGTAAATCCAGTGGAAAAATGCTTAAATTCCTATCAGATGAATTGAAAGTAACTGAGAAAGTCTTATTCGGCGAATTTAAACTCATACTACTGACTATTGAACCAAACACAAATATTGGCAGTAAATACTTACAGTTACTAATACAAAATGTTTATGAAATGCTGCGTCTCAGACTTCCCAGAACTCATAACGTTTATTTTATCTGTAGAATCCTTTTAATCCTTTTATTCCTTCTGTTCGACAGAAGATTTATCGTACTGTTTCTGTTACGTGGGGATTGGATTTCATATATTTTAGTACTTACTGCTCAATGCACCCCATCAGTCAACTCTCGTAAAAACCCAATAGACAAAGAAAGATATTGCAAATTTGTCATTGCTGGTGCATCTCATTGATTCTCATTGACTATCATAAGTGATAATTCAAGTATACCGATAAGCATTTGTGAGGATTTATCAATGATTTTCACCAGGGAATTTCTGATCCAACGACATTCTCGATCCTTATTTATTACGTGTTATAGTCCAAAGTAACAGAACGGAAGGGGAAACATGTAATAGAGCCAATGGCTTTCTGTCCCTTCAATTTTTCGCACGTCACTGAGCCGATAACGAGCGGATATACCTCGAGCTGCACCTCATTCGGACGCTGCTCGTGAGTCATTGAGCAACAGACACACGACTTGCATTATTAACATCAACCAGCTCGTCTATGATCGATATTTTCACGCTGCCACGCCACGAAAAACCAGCTCTCCAAAATTACCGATTCCATCTCAAGGTGGCTTTTGAAAATGTACTTCCCATGCTCTTCTTCGTAGATCGAACTTGATATCCTGATGCTACTCGGGTTTTTCAAAGACTGGAGCGACTTTATTTCCGCGCGAGAGATTGAATTTATCGGACTTTCGAGGTATCAAGGAGAGAAATCGAATTCTCCATGCGTCATTTCGGAATTCTCCAACGCCTTTCAACAGGTTCCTCGCGAGGATTTTCCAAGATGAGAAATGTTGAAAGGATCCGCTGTTCAACATAATAAAGCCATCGTGTTGAATCGCCATGCGTACACATAAGCCTTTAAAGATTCGAATTCAAATAGAGAGCGCCGAAATATTGGAGTTCCAATAAAAAAAAATAGAGCACGCGCTGCAGCAGGAGCAATAAAGTTGAAAAGTTTTCAGAGAGCTTGACTCCGAGATCGAATCATGAAAATCCATCAAACATTGCCCGCGTCTTCGCGGAGCGCCAATTTTCCGATAAAAATATTGTGAATCTACCTAGTGTACATCCAGCTCGAGCAATCAAAAAGTCCGTATTTTCTTGAATCTTCGTTGTGGAAAAAAACGATCGGATGCCAGGGATATACGCGTCTGATTAATTTGAATACTCGATGAGCCCGGGACAAAAGTGATTGAGGAATTCCAACGACGCGCGGAGCTGATACAAAAAGGGCTTGGCTATACGTATATACATAAAAGTATCGGGGGGCATTTTCACGGATCGCCGGTTAATCGAGACTCGAGCTCTGGGGAATGGCGCGGCGAACCGAATTGTCGCATTATCACGCGCATTGAATTTTTCAAACTTAATGCATACGGCTGATTGCGTTGCGCCGCTCGGGTCCGGCGCTAACTCGTATGTATATAATATATACCGAGCGCGTCTCCCTCGCTCTGGCTTTGGGTCGCATTTTGACGTTTTCTAACCATCGGCCGCGCTGGACGTCTTCTTGTCGTGGATATTCCACGCCACTGTTCGGCTTGCAAATGAGGTTCGAGCGCGCACGAGGCCACGGCTAACACGTCTCGCGCTCCTGTCCCTCCCTGCAACGCTACCCTGCCCGTCCGACTAATGAGTTTCTCTCCACACACAAACACACACACACACACACACACACACACACACACACACACACACACACACACACACACACACACACACATACATTACACCACTGTTACTGCGGACACAAGGACGATTGATTTTTCTGCTTCGTTTTTTTCTTCGAGCTAATTGTGGTTGTGTGTTGATTCACGATTAAATGGTAACTCGGGTAAGCTGATTTAGCAGAAAAGGAATCTAATCGGTACTTAACGGTAAAGAAGGACTGAATACATGGCGAAAGAATTATTGTGAATATATATTTTGAGAAAAAAAACATATTTATAGACAATTGTCCTGTACACTGAAAAAAAAATAATGCAAAGCTTACTATACTTTTTACTCTGTTTTTTAGTCACGGCTAGGTGATAGTAGTAAACTCAGTGAATCGTAACATTGTTGGAAAAAATAGCATGCTTCATTATATTAACAGGAAAACTACACGTATATCTAGTAAAAAGTTATATTTCAATTTACTATGTTTCTAGTGAAATGTATGGTAAAGATTGAACACTATTAGTACATTTAAGATGGACCAATTAAAGTTTGAATTTATTCGAATTGTAAAAATTGTATGGTACAGAAATTGATGTCATTAAAATTTCTTATTGATTAATGCATTAATAATTCTCTTTCGTCAATTATATTTCATACTGATCGATATTACGTTATAAAATGAATAGCTACTTAAGACACTAGGTAGTAGAAACTGTATAGTCATTTATTCCTCAACGTGAATACAAAACAATTCTTCCGACATTTTAATCTATACTAGAACGTCTGATTTCTTATACCTTCCGAGAACTATGAATTTTTATAGACGCAGAATCTTGAAGATTACAATGATCATAAAGCTGTCTGGATCGATGTAGCTTAATAATTTTCTCATATATAGGCAAATAAGTATCATCATAAAAATTAATAAATATAAGTTCTCGTTCACAAATGAAAAATTATTCAATTCTATGTATTTGATACTTTCAAACACATCGCTTTTTGTAAACCAAAAATCATTCACTCGCCTGAAGAACAATATCGTATCGCTTAATACATTTCACTATATATAGACACATGGACTATAGTGAGATTCTTCGAATAATTGTCTTTCCGTCAACAGCACCTTGAAAAATTTGGAATGAACAAACGGTTTAAATAAAGGATTTAAAAGAAAAAATATATTATTAATAATATTCCATGAATAATTAAGTAACATTTCATATGCACCTTACGACAATTAACTAGAATCATAGTAAAGAGCTGATAAGATAATTTTCATCGTAAACGATTCCATCAAATTTTATTATGCGCTAAATGTGAAATTAACTTACATAGTAAAAGATAGTAACAACTAAGTACTATGTTTATCTCTACTATGTCGGAATATTAAACTCTCATAATCAGATTTGTCTCAGTATAGATCATCCAAACCAATGTTTCCCTATATTTGACAGTGTTTGAAATCCATAAATCGAGACATCCCTCGTGCCGTGACATTCCAATTTAATAATTCGTTCAGACGTAACATTTTTCGTACTACACTATTCAAAGTAATAGTGATTTGAAGATATTCTCAAAATTCCGCGGTATAACGTGAAGAGTACGGCTCGAACTTCGAGATTCTGTAAATTTTCGCGAGAACCAAGTTGTGCACGCATGAGAATGATGTAAAAGCGCGCTCGCGAGGTTGGAGCAAATGATTCGGGCGCCAGTGTGCAGCTTGTAACGGCCGGTACGTTAAGATGTTCGAGATTGTTCCGTTGTATTTTTCTCCCTTTTGAAGATCAACTTTCGCGCTGGTCTCTACACTCACATTTTAATTGAAAATAGAAACCAGTCGCTGAGGAGCAGGCCGACTCATTTGAGAGCGAGTACTTTGCCACACCCGATCTTGAAAGTCCTCTCAGCAAGTAAGAACAGCGGTGGAAGAGCCGGGGGATAATTTTCACTCGGAGTCCCTGCACGGCGTGCGAATCCGTATATCTACCCCCTCCCTCCCCCCGTCAACAAGTGCGCGCACGATCCTCGAGAGGCCGAAAATCGCGGCCGGTCGGATTGATATACAGGTGTTCCGGAGGGCCGGCAGCGAGTCGGGCTAAAAAAAGCCGCGAACCCTGTGAGAACAGGCGAGTCTGGCGGAAGCGGCGAGGTTATTTTGGTCAAAGCACGGGGGTCGGTCGCAGTGAAAGCCCTCGCAGTGTCTGCGCGCGCGAGGGCCAAGATAAAAAGGTAGGCGCAAAGAAGAAGAAGAAGAAGAAGAAGACGCTCGGAGCTGCCCTCATCATTCTCCGCCAATATTTGCCGAGTGCGGCCACAAAGCAAAGCGAGCCAAAGAGTCCGCGTACACGTTATAGAACGCAGCAGCAGCAGCAGCAGCAGTCCGCCCGCCCTTCCTCCCCTACACACACGAACACGCACACACACACACACACACACACACACACACACACACACACACACACACACACACACACACACACACACACACACACACACACACACACACACACACACACACACACACACACACACACACACACACATACACACACACACACGAGTAGCAGCCCAAGCAGACGCTCGATATCGAGGCGAGCAGTCGATCAAGACACCGCGCCAGAGCCACCCACTCGAGCTGACAATCTTTTGCCGGATTACACCGGAGAGCCGTTATATCGTCGGTCGACCGCCGGCAGCTCGTAATACGTAATGTCGATTGACATATATACCGTTGACATTATCGGCTCGACGCTACTACTAGTAGCCTACTAGCGAAGCGCGCGGCTGATGCCAATTCAAGCAGATATCACTTGCGCGGCTTTTTTCGAGACAATTCGTTTGTTCCGGATTTGCCCAGCTCAGATTCGAGTTCGCATTCGTTGTGGATTTCTTTATGTTTTTATTTTATGCCATATTATTGTTTGGTTATCTACTCGCCGGCTGGTGGAAACATCGAAGCCTGCATGTCGTAGACTGTGTCACGGCGATACCACTGTTGCTCGAACATTGAATCCTGCGTGTCGTAGGCTGGATCACGGCGACACCACTGCTGCTCGTCCAGGGTCATATACTTCTTCATTGCCAATTGATCACGAGGAGAGTACGGAATGAAGGAGAAATTGTACTCCTTCATGGCCGTGGTATATAAGCCAAAGAGTATCTGTGGTCAATTAGCTATAAGATTTATCATGGATGCAATTATGACAAATTGCACAGCTTGTTCCAAGGAATGAAGATTCGTTCGCAACTATATGATCAATCAGCTATTCGCGATTCGGAAAAGGGCAGTGATTTTTTGTTGAGCATCAAAGGGTACTCGTTTTCTCATGTACGAGCATCACTTGGATTTCTAAGCTGAAACTTTCGGGCGGGGAAAGAGCTGCCGGATTATTCATCGACTTTTCACAAACACTTTGATTCGAGCTCGAGAACATCAAAAGCAATGCTCTCGAATGTTCGTTGGGTATAACTGGATTGGTTGAATATGAGAGTTTATAAAGTGCTCCATGAAGACTGGATAGTTTGTATATTCTATGTGGAGTATGTGTGTTGAAAAATTTCCACGTTCCACAAGGATAGACACGTAGAACTGAAGAATCCCTTTCACTATCATGATATCGTAATTTTCGTAAAACACGGTTCCTACGTTTTCGATGAGATTTCACGTGAATAACGAAGAAAGTCGGCAATGGAAACGAGATAATTCTCAAGTTTTCCAAAACTTGGAACGCGATTCATGAAACGGGACATCTTTCTTCTGCAAACTATCCTCTTGAATTTTCTTATATATACTCATGAGTTCTCGTTCCGATGATTTACGCGACAAAAGTTCGACGGACCAACAAGTGTGTCGCACCATCAATTTGAAACCGAGCGATTCTTTTACGTTGCTCGAAAATTAACTTTTAAACCGCAACACACGGTGTGCATTGCGTTCAAATCTCACGCTCGTGTTACATTTCAAGGTCATTAGAGAGCAGTTCGAAGTGAAAATGTAATGGGAAAATAAATATATACGGATACGAGAGCTTCTACTGCTAGCCGTGAGTTTCAAACTATGAATTGAACTTTGATAACAAATTTACTGGACAAACCATCGAGAGGATTTAAACAAATGTCCATTAGGTGGCAAAACCACATTACGCGTAAAATTTATCCCACGCTCGCTGCCCAACGGTTCTAACAACTTCATATCGAGTTTCCACTGCGAATATGTTGGATATATCGTGTATTTTCGTCCCTCAAACCACAAGCTACAAAGACAAGCTGCACCGGCCGTCCAACGTTATATTGAATTTTATTCAACTGATTTTCACAATCTCTTTATTTGCCTTTGATGTGAGAGACGATTCCGCAAATTGTATCCAGAAGATGATAATCCATGTTCTGCTGATACGCATCGTTTCCAATAAATCCATATGTTTCAAAGTTCAATAAATCCAATGGTTCTTTGAAAGTGAAATCCTTGATGCTGCCCGTTTCGAATATCTGACTGATCATATGTTCGCGAACGAACCTACATTTCTTGGTACTACTGATTACTTGATTGATTAAATAAATAGACATAAATGAATATTGAAATTTAAATTATTGAATGAATCTAACAACAGTTATAAAAAATTTTAGAGCGAATTGCCCAGACACTCTATCGTTTCAACGGCCGAGTACTATTTCGCCTTCACTTCCTATACTTTCCTCTTTCTGTCAATTAAACATAACTAATTGGCAGAGGAAAATCGTATGGCCTCGGACAAGCCAAAGTGTTCACCGTAACATGTATCCACTACGACGAAAATCGCAATTCCTTAACAATAATAAGCAACGATTGAAAAAATATTTTATCTTAAAATATAAGAAACGATCACAAATATGAACTTGATCGAATCCCAGCTAGCCATTCCGGTATATCATATTTTTGGTTTTCGATGTTTATACCCCTCGTGTATTTTTCCCAAAGTGTCATTCATTCTACTGGGGTTGATTTTCAACGAACAACAATAAACAGAGGAAAAGCGTATAGGACATTCGAGCGGTTGTCGAGCAAATCATTGGATCAAATTTGCCCAGACGCGGGAGCATCTTGCCTAGGAGAGGGTAAGAGAGAGGGAGAGAGTGAGAGAGAGAGAGAGAGAGAGAGAGAGAGAGAGAGAGAGAGAGAGAGAGAGAGAAGCTTTCAAGTGGAGCCTTAACAAAATTAGGTATCCCGCTCGGCAGCCAATGCGAGCGGCCGGGTCGGAGTAGTAGCGGCAGGCTCGCGTCAGACAGGCAGTTTGCAAAAGCCCCCGAGCAAATCGCGCCCCGCGTCTATGCTACCTGTCTCACGACACACACTAAGTACTTGGCGGCGGCGTCGGCGGCGGCGTTGGCGGCGGCCCGGATGCATCAAGTTGCAACCACCGGGCAAACATCATTTGGCCGATTTAATGTGGTAACAAGGTCGTACCCGCACATACACCGCTCCGCTCGATAATCTTATCAACTTGCTCTTTCGAAGCGCAATCGATCGAAAAAATTACGTGGGACTCGACATGTCTATATACACCCTCCACAATTTTATTCATCCACATTCAGCAAAATCGAATTTTGGTTCGAGAAGAAAAAGCAGTTCGAATTTTCAAATCGTTATACAAATTTTCAGAAAAAAAATTATTCGAAGATAGAATAAATGTCTTTTCTATATATTTTTTGCGAGTATCGCATTTTACGGGAAATGAACGACTTCTGACGAATATGATTTGCCGGAAATGAATAGAGCACGAGTACAGTTCTTTAAGAAAGAAGTTCTTCTCAGAAAAGCCCCCGTGGAATGTGTTTTTTTTTCGTCGGAAGATTTGAAATATGCTTTCTTTCACCTCCAGGTTTGAAGTGTGCTTGTCTCCGTCAGGAGAATCTGAAATGTGATTTTTACGTATAAAAGAGCCATAAATATGTAATATCTCGAAATCTCCAAATAATATTCCGTCACCGCTATGAGTAGAAAATATTTTCAAAAATGTTCACAGCTCATTTTTCGAGTACCCTCCAAAACGCAACATTTAAATAAAACTTCAAACGCGATTATCTCGAAACTTCATTCTGTAAACTGGTGTGCAGCATAACTTGGTCATTGTTGATCCGATTAGCTTGAAATTTCAACTGTAATTTTTAACTGAATAATTTAAAGCTGACACTTTTACAAAAAAATGTTTTGAAGTAAGCCAAAATTGCAAAAATCAATATTTTTTTTTTTTTCGTTTGAAGGAGACGCTCTTCATTGACCAGTTGTCACGACACGATTTTGTAATCTAAATTAAAATGAAAAATATTTTTTCGAGCCTTAATACATGTTTAATATATTCTCAAAACTTTAGTTTGATTTCTTAACTCTAAATTTGAATTAGCAAAATACTACAATTTATCAGTAAAAATTGCATATTTAATAAATAATAGTCTATATTCACCGAAAAATCAGTAACATTTTATCATAATTTTGATCAGTTGGGCAACTTAAACTATTTTAAAGTTGGAGAATTTATTAATTGCGAAGGAAAGAAATACTTGAAAAAGACCTTATTTTTCAACCTTCTAAAAACAACCAACCCCTTAATCCTGGACGAAATTTCCTTGTCATAGCTTCGGTTTTCATTAGCTAAAAGTTGTCCGAATCTCTTCGTTAGCGGGATCTTAACAGTATTTTATGTTACTACTAACGATAATTCAGCTGAGGATATTAACTCTAACCGTTCTTAGCTAAATTATGTTTAACGTTTCTACCAGGGTCGGCCATTGTCGAATCGCTTTCGACGCTTTTCCGAAATGCCAAATTGTGCTTGCTCGAGAATCACAGGTTATAATCTCTTTTCCCCGCGAATTGCGAACTCGACGTTGAGAGAGAGAAATTACTATCCAGTCACGCGGTATTGTGTCCCACACACATACGCATTTTCAAATTCATAAAGTTTCCAAAACGCAAACTCATTTTCATCCAAGTCGAGTAATCTTCTTGAGAGGGTAACATTTATACCATTGTTCCGCGCAAGTTGGCGGTGAAATCTTTGCGATGGAGCGTTGGGAAGTCATATTCCATTGAAAAAGTTTTTGTTCGGCGGAAAGACCCTTTTTAGAAGCGACATTTCCCAGGTCGAGCGGCACTATACTATCCGCATGAAGTGACTCGGAAAATACATCACTTTCAACTCGTCGCTCCCGCGCGATCGAAGCCCAGAAGAATCATTAAAATCAAGCGGGACGCTTGAATCGCGCTTCGAAAAATATTTCACGTCGAAACTTCGCTTGTGTGTGCACAAGGTCCAGAGTGCGACAAGCAAATAACAAGTGCGCATCGCCGCGCGGGAGAATCTCGAAAAGAGTCTCGTGGCCGCGTGACTCTTTGCTCCTCGCTCGGACTGACGCTTTGCCGGCCGCGCGCGCGAGAGAAAGGGTATTTATATAAATGTCGACGAGTTTTTCCCCCTCGGTTCTCCGCGCCCCACTCTATCCGTCACAAAGGCTCGCGCTATAGGGCTGGTCGGGCTGGTTCGGGTGTATAAAGATGCTGATAAAAATGCAGAATGAAGGTGTCATGGGAGGCGCGCTCGGCAGCTCGTACATCCCCCCGAGCAGTACCGAGAGCCGGCTGTCATCATCGTATCGCTATTCTTATCTCGCGCGGGAGAGCCGAGCGAAAATAAGGAGAGAAGAAACCGAATGATACACCGCGAGCTACATCACAAAGGCTCTGCCCCACCTCCATCCAGCTACTACCTCTCTATATCTCTGTCTCGTCGCTCTTGGCCCGCCGCATCAACCCACCCCAACACACAGGCCCTGCGTACACGCGCGTGTATGAATTTCCCGATCTGCACCGACACACCGAGGGGCTTTGCGCATCTGCATATTTCACTCGATTCTGATCCACTTCATACAGTGGGTTTTGCGGCTCTCGACAGCGGCAAAGCCCCAGTTAAAGAGGATTGGTATATAGCTGGCCGCGGCTCTGCTGCGCGCGAGCGCACCGATATTAAGTCAGCGGGTAAACAACGTTTCTCATTATATTCAGCAATGGGACGCTTCGCCGCGCGTACAGATTAGCGAGGATCGTAAGAACCTTGTTACGGTGATGGATCTATATATGCATCGGTTGTATACCTACTTCGATATAGCCCCGTTTCCCCATTACCTCGTGTTATCTGTATACATGCGACTGTCCGAAAATTGATGACTCTCCGCTTGGGCTGTGATGGCTTTTTGATATTACAAACGGAAGATGAGGCTATTTAACTGGCGCGGGCTTCCGTCCAATGACTCGCGTACAAAGTTAATTCTGATGAAAATTAGTTGGCAGGGAAATTAGCCCGGGAGAGAACGAGACGATTGATGCGTCGAATATCCTGACTGTGAATTGATTTTATCTGGCTAATTTTTTTTTTATTTTCGAAAAAAAAGAAATTCCGATACGAAACGACATTATCCAAATCATAACCGCGTTCTATGGAAACTAGACAGATTTATATGATCTCACTGTCATTTTAATAGAAAAAATATCTCACATTGTGTAGTGCCCACCATTGAACTTGATGAAACTTTGCGAGAAGGTTTCTTTTATGTAAAAACGAAGTTTCGTACAAAGATTCGGTCGAGTGCTTCGATTTCCTTAAAATATCCAAGACTATTCATTGACTATATATATATATATATATATATATATATATATATATATAATGGAGAATATCTATAATTATACAGGAAGTCTTGCACATAAGTACATTAATAAAATCGATAACAATTTACATGACGGAAATCGAAATGCATTTGGCGAGATTTTGCTGCTGAAGTTGAAGCATGTCGCGTTGAAGGAGCAGAAAATGTATCTGATTTAGACGCGGTATACATTTCTGTGCTTTCCTAATAATATATAAGTATCTAGATCGGCTGATTTGAAAAATCTTCTCGAAAAAATCCATCGACATCCATTATCCACTTATTAGTAATATTTATAGATTGGGAAACAATCCGAGTGCTGCAGAACTTCAAAATTATGAAATTCTCGTGATAATGTTGTCGAGAGGATTAGTTGACTAATATACTATTCTATGCAGAATGAATGTCTAGAAAACGTGATGAATCAATAATGCTCCGTATAATGGTGCAAAATAGGTTATCTTCGCACGTGTGCGAGAATCACCCGTTGCACGTGTGTACCAAGCGATACTTTGCGTTTGCGCATGAAAGCGTTTGAAATTCACCAGAACCTACATTGAAAATTTTACAATTTTCGTCGACGGCTAAACCTTCTTTTCTTTTTCGTCCATGTGTGTAAGGGGCTAACTATGTCATGTAGTGCAAAGAGCTCTCGGCAGGTAATTGAAGCAAAGGAGGATCGTGAATGTGTCAAAAAAGAGTGAAAATAGAGTGAGCAGAGAGTTGAAGGTCCCGCGGAGTGATTAATAAAGGAAGCCGGCGGTTTGGATCGAGCGAGCCGAGTGGCAGAGAGATGGAAAAATCCAGGAGCAGGTCAAGAGAGACAAACGAGCTTCGGGAATTTACATTGCAAATACAGCCGAGCGTCTCCTCCCTTTTCTGCTGCCGGAGCATTTTGTGGGGGTGCGTTTAAAAAGCCAAAGGGGACCGCAGGCTTCTTCCCTTCTTTTTTTCCTTTTTTTCGTACGCAGCCCGTATAGGGGGCGGGGCGGGGAGGGGGAGGGGACATAAGCGACGCGATTCGCAAGCGCAAACAGCCGCGCCACGTATTAGCCCACCTGAACAATGAGCGGATATAGACGCGCGAGCGCGTCCCCACCCCGAAACAATGCGTGACATCTCGTTCTATCCTCCAAAGATGAATAATTGCGAACTTTTAACGAGCACTGCCCAGCGACTTCTAATGAGCCCCTGCTCTCCCTTTACAATTTTTTTTCCTTTTTCCTCTTTTTCCCACGCGAAGCATTGTGGCGCGACAACGCGCGAGAACACCGCTATCGCTTATTATCGATTCCGAAGCTCCGCCACACTGAGCCTGTTCTGTTTTCTGCTTTCTGGGACACTCTGCCATCGGGTGCCGATGACGATTTGCCGCTTTCGCTTTCCATTGTTGCTCTGGCTTGGCTTCGCTCGAATGCAAGCTCCTTTACCGTTGCATTCGATTTTCTATACTCGATGGGAGCTTAGTATGCTCACAGCAGTGTATAGTATTGTAATTTGTTGGTCAGTGCCAGTGATGATGGATCGTTTCGTAAATAAAATCGTCGAGGGCAACGATAGTTCAAACTCGATGTGTTTGGGACGCTACGACATTGCCAAGCTTTATCCCTGAATAATTGGATTTACAAAACAAGCGTTTTACGTGAACAGCGAATTCGGAATTGGATAGAAAAAATTCGAACATGAACGAGGAACTTACTTTTTTCACAATGCAATTGGATAGGGAAGGACACGATAGTTTTTCTCGTGGAGAACATAACTATAATCTTTGAATTGATCATTCTCGAAATATAAAGTATTGAATTAATCAGGGAAGTACATGTTTACGTCGTGTTATCGTCGACTCGATATTATAACGCTTTCACAGGATTAATTACGGTATAGTGCATTGATTTGCGGAGTAAGGAATTTCATGGAGGTGTGCCGAAAATTTTCGTTCTTGCTCAAAGGCTTTGGCGCAACTTTTATAATTTCCGATTGAATTCACGTGGTATACGTTTTCGCACGAGTAGTGGTTCAAACGTGGAATTATTGCTTTGTGGATGCTAAATTTTTCAAATAATACAACTATCCAACATTCTTATATCCAGAGAATTGTTCTGATGATTTCACGCGATAATACAAAATGCGCTTCGCTCAGTGCGAACCGCTGTTAAATATAAATGTTCGAAATGATTACATGAAAAATGCTAACTCGTTATTCCATGTATTATCGTGAAACTCTCCGCAGTATTAGTGTGTGCTATTACAAATATATTTGAAATTATATTGACAAAGAGCTGGTTGTCTTTGTCAGCTTATTCGAATATGATACACTCAATTCATTCTATTGAGGAGCTTATGTTCATTAGATTTTGGCTGAACAGGAGAACGGAGAAGATTGATTTTGCGCGGGAAATTCGAAAAGCTCCATTGGTATTCTGTGAAAGGAATTGAAATTAATCATTGACAGAAGTCGAACGAGGCTGGAGAGAGAGAGAGAGAGAGAGAGAGAGAGAGAGAGAGAGAGAGAGAGAGAGAGAGTCACTGGTATAATTGCCCTGCATAATGAAGAAAGCCACTGTACCGCGCGCTAATACCTCCGGGGCAATCGTGGCAATTTCGCTTTTGGATGCCGCGATTCGAAGACGTCACTGAATCGCGTTTTCTTTGTTGAATCTTGCTAATAAATGCGGCACACACGTAGGGCCCCCGGGGCTATGACCACACGACCTTATATGACACAACACCCGGGCGCCGAGCCTTTGTGCTAGTCTACAATGCCACTCCAAGCCAAACTGAGCGGAGTAAATTAAGAAGCGGGATATTTCAATCAATTATGTCTGTAAGTAGCTTCCTCCAGCATTTTTCATCTAGTTTTCTTTATACTCTTTTCTGCTTTTCCCCATCGGTCTGTGTGTTTGTGGTGGAATGGTCGACATTTTGGAGTCGAGAAACCAAGTACTCGAGGACGAGATAAATCATTGCTGCGATGCATCAGTACGCACTAGTCACATAAACAAATTTTTAGCCAGGAAAAAATACTTGCAACTTTTTCCCCGACATTATACCTGCTACCGTCATAAACAAGTTGGTAGACGAAAATGATGGGATGGTGCACAAAACACGTGGAGCTTTGAATTTGTCGTACAACAACTGGTTCCGATCATCACATCGCGTCCCCAACGTGTTATCGATAAAATTGAAGCTTGCTTATCAGGAAATTCTCGGATCACAATGGATAGGCATTGGAAAAATGATTTACAATTGAGTAATCTTCTGGATGCTTCAGGAAAATTCACATACGACGTGGCTCGTTTTTTCTTTCCAATCTCTGCAATGGAATACAGAGGTCCACCAACACCAAACTCCATATAACTTCATTGAAGTAAAAAAGCGTACTCATACGCACGCAGCAACAAGAATCTCAACTTGTCGAAAATTCGAAACGTGTCAAGCTATGACGTATACATATGCGAAGGGATAGGCAAAAGCAGAGCGAGCCCGCCCGCGCGGATCAAAACATGGCGAACCCGGCTGCAGTGCGGCGTTGGGTACAACATTTAGGTTTCCAATATTGAGGTCTGCGAGGCGTAAGTAAACCTCGGCCCATAGCCCGGAGGCTGGGGCGCATAGGCGCAACGTGTATAGTCTATTTCAATTACATGCAAATCCTAGCGAGCGGCGCGCAGCAACCACCTCGCCGCGCTCGTTTCGTTCTCGGCTGTCGTCGGTTAAGCTCATCTTTCTTATCTGCGCCTCCGATGCTCTCCTACTCTATTTCCTGCCCTCGCCCACAGACTGTCTGTCTGTTCAGCTGCATTTATCTCGGTGTCCAGCTGTAATATCGCGAACAAATGTCGCTATTGTCAATTGTATCCTCGGGAAGGGGGTGGCGATACAAGCAGCAGGCAGCATGTTAATTATGTGTCCTTCGCCATAAAAAGTTCTGAAAATGATCTTATTAATAATTTATTCATAACCTTAGCAACTTTCAAATGTGTGTGAATTGTCGATCTTCGAGGGCCAATCCAGAGTGAAGTGGAAAAAGGAAAATTCACAAAATCCACCACATATTTATTTTATGCGACGTTTCGCCAGTTAGGTTCACTGACCTCATCAGGCTAAAAATTTATTACACAAAAAAACACGTAATAAATAATACAATTTAAGTACAAAACAATCGACGAAGTAACAATAAAATATTCTTTCTCACCAGTTTTGAATGAAAATATAATATTACGTTCGGCAGTGGAAGCGGCTTCCACTGCCATTGTCAAACTATTGTGTATAAAGCTAACGTCAGTGGTCTTATATACCATCAGATACATTGGTGTGTTTGTTTTGAAAAATCTTGCTAAGCTTCCTATACGTGTGACTGAGTTGTTGTGTGTCTTCCTTCCTATTAAGTGTGTGTTGGTGCATGTTGATATGGAGCATTTCCGAAATAAGTCGTTTCTTATAATTCGCTTCGCGGTCTAAAATTTTAACGTTATTCCAATCAAATGTGTGCGTATTATTGCTTTCTCAAAGAGAAAGCTTTGTAACGGGGTAAAAATCGACCCACCGAATCGGACTTCGGGACCTCGATTTTCGTAAACTACGGGTCGAAAAACATGGAAATCCGAAAATGTCTGTATGTACGTACGTGCACTTTTTTTTGTCGTACGATAACTCTCGAAGGAATTGTCCGATCGTCCTGAAATTTTGCACACAGGTTAGACGCCGCAAAATCTCGGTCGAGTTCAATTTTCAGCCAATTCCGTTGTTTATTTCTCTAGCAACCGTTGCTAACGTGTTTTTGATAAAAGCTCCAAAAATCATCATCAATGCACGATGGGTCTCGAATTCTTTCGACGATCGATGAGAATCGATGAGACATTCATTTTGGAACAACCATTGTTTATTCTCCTAGCAACCGTTGCTATGGAGATACAAAATTCAGCTTCAGACTGACTTTTTTTTTGTCGTACGTTAATTTTCGAAGGAATGGTCCGATCGTCCTGAAATTTTGCACACAGGTCGGTCACCGGCAGATGTGAACCGAGTTCGGTCTTCAGCAACATCCGTTGTTTGATTCCATGGCAACCGTTGCTAGCGTGTTTTCGATAAGTTCCCATATAATTCATGATAAATGATCATTTGGGTTTGTATATTTATGGGATTCTATAACAATCAAAGAGACCTTTCCCGTATAAACCATTGTTGATGTCTCTAGCAACCGGTGTTTATATCGGTTGCAACCGTAACTAGGGAATGGGAAAAGTCAGTTGGAGGTTCATTTTTGGAACTGTTGATGACTAAGAAGTAAGAACATCGAAGCTCCGACATTTACCATAGCAACCGTTGTTTACGTCCTTAGCAACCGTTACTATGGAGTGTGAAAAGTCAGTTGGAGGTCCATTTTCGGAACTATTGATGACTAAGAAGTAATAACGTCGAAGCTCCGATATTTACCATAGCAGCCGTTGTTTACGTCCTTAGCAACCGTTACTATGGAGTGGGAAAAGTCAGTTTGAAGTCCATTTTTGGAACTATTGG
Organism: Aphelinus atriplicis; assembly: GCA_020882685.1. Classification (NCBI taxonomy): domain Eukaryota; kingdom Metazoa; phylum Arthropoda; class Insecta; order Hymenoptera; family Aphelinidae; genus Aphelinus; species Aphelinus atriplicis. Next base: position 42,798,550 of record CM037076.1, on the reverse strand, counting down.
TGACTAAGAAGTAAGAACATCGAAGCTCCGACATTTACCATAGCAACCATTGTTTACGTCCTTAGCAACCGTTACTATGGAGTGGGAAAAGTCAGTTAGAGGTCTATTTTCGGAACTGTTGACGATTAAGAAGTAAGAACACCGAAGCTCGGATATTTACCATAGCAACCGTTACTATAGAGTGGAGGAAATGAGTTAGAGGTTCATTTTGCTTTCTCAAAGAGTGGTGATTAATGCAAGTTGAGGTTCAATTGCAATACTTTGAGAAAGCATACTGCTGAGGCACTTGGCAGCGGTTTTTTTTATTAAATGCAAAGAAACCGGAAGTGGTTTATCAGTAATTTTTTGATGTTCTGTGATTCTATCTTTTAATTTTCTCTTCGTCTCGCCAATATAACATGCCGAACAGTCGTTGCAATTAAATTTATAAACTACCTCAGTTTGATCTAAAATATCTGTTTCATCTTTGCCTAATTTTATTATGTTTGTACGATTGTGATTGACTAAAGGAACTGTTCTAATGTTTAATTTTTCAAGAGAGCCGGATACTTTATTGTAGAATGAATCTTGAAAAGGTATTGCCAAAGTACAAAGGGGACTTTTTTTATCTGAATTATTTTTCTTTTTAGAGAATCTAATTGAACGTAGTCGGACATTTACACATGATTCTATGAATTTCTGTGGATAATCGTTCTCCAATAATATTCTTTTAACTTTATTAATATTGTCGTTATGGAATCTTTTATCTGAAAGTAAAACTGATCTATCTATTAAATTGGAAATGATGTTATGTTTTTGTTGAATTGTATGATTTGAATTGAAATTTAACAATCTACCAGAGCATGTTGGTACGTAATATTATATTTTCATTCAAAACTGGTGAGAAAGAATATTTTATTGTTACTTCGTCGATTGTTTTGTACTTAAATTGTATTATTTATTACGTGTTTTTTGTGTAATAAATTTTTAGCCTGATGAGGCCAGTGAACCTAACTGGCGAAACGTCGCATAAAATAAATATGTGGTGGATTTTGTGAATTTCCCTTTTTTCCACTTCACTCTGGATTGGCCTTCAAAGATCGACAATTTACACGCATTTGGAATTATGGAGGGTGCACAATATAATACTTAGCAACTTTCGTTACAGGTGTGTTCATCGGTTGCTATGGAAAATATACGTATCCTTATTTCTCATTGACCTTAAAAAACAATAACTGTGAATTTCAATGAGCAATTATATCGATGGTTACTAGGGATGTTAAAAATGGATTTCCCACAGTCAGTTGCTAATGGAATTGCAATGGTTATTACACGACAGATTCATGTGCAAAATTTCAGGAATTCCGGACAATTTCTTCGGAAGATATTATGTCCCGAAAATAGCGTCACGTACACACGCGTATACAGACGTTTCTACGATTCGAAATATTTCGATACGTATATACATTACGAAAATGAAAGTGCGGAGGTCCAATTCGAAAATTCGATTTTCACCCCGTCACAAAACTTTCTCATTGAGGAAGCAACACTGCACGTACAGAAAGACTACACGGTGAAACTCTAATCGATATTCCTACATTATTACATAAAATGCGATGAAAAATCTTATTCAGAAAAACTCACTGTGGAATCCTATACGAGGTTAAAATGCGGGCGAGGTTTTGTTGATAGTTTTGTTAGTAGGGAGATTAAACACGTTGGGTAATATCAATGTATTCGAGGAAAAATCTTGAGCCACTGTGAGATTTTATCAGTCAATGGATACTACATGTTAATTATCATCATGTCACAGATCATTGCTCTATACAACTTTTTTTTTTATTTTCAAGCAGCTTTAATCTCTTGCGAGATTATCCTGCGCTCTATACAACTTGATTTAGATGTATGGTGTGCAGATTGAATGATTATCATTTGCCTTTTGTTTTATAACTTTTCAAAGCGTCAAGAAAAAAAAATCAATGTTTCAATAATGTTGTTTGTGTCATTACGTAACTGTTCCGCGCCATAAGAGTTGCCTCACATTAAAAGTGAAATTAACTCAAAATACTATACAGTTCGACTGATAAAATCCGTCAATATAAAATTGCGAATTTGAATGCCATAGACTCATTGATATTTCGGATGGAAGCTCGTTAGTGCCTTGTCCAATAAAACTCTCTTCGACAACCGCGAGTACGAATGAACATGGATAACGGGCTGAATCTTTCTATATGCACAGTTTTTTCATTGGAATAAATTTCATGTTGTAATTCAGAGCTGGACACTACCCTGTATAATTACTAATCGTGAAAAACTTGGTCATATTCACCCTGTAGATAATTCTTATGCGGGGCTCATCTGTGCTTTACTTTCCCACTGCAGTGAGTAGGTCGCTCTTAACTTCACGTTAAATTATTCAAAACGAAAATACTACTCAAATCGCGAAACCAAAAACTTATACCTCAGAGTTAGTTTGTGAAAATCAAGTCCCGTTCCGCGTACAGTAGGAGTTCGAAGTCGCGGATAAGGCAGTATTATGTATACGCGGAAAAAACAAGACAAACCAAATTTGTTAATTCAACTTTTCAACTTGATTTTGATTAACGACGTAGAGCAAGTGACACACGAGATAAACAGTATCGTAAAATCCGGGAAAAAAGACACGAAAGTGAGATATGAAAACGAGTATCGGCCATGTTATCGTAGAGAGAACTTGTTGAGCGTAACAAGTAAACAGTATCCACGAGTTTTCTCGGTGGCTCACAAGGAGGCCAGTTGGACGCGTGCCCGTGAACTAGAAGCTCGCTCGTATCCCGAAGCCGTTCGATAATGAAACGCTTCTTGATCCTCATTGCCATTTACTGTTGGGCTCGCGTATCGTGGGCCGCAATGAGTGCCGAACTACACGCGAGAAGTAGTGATAATTCTTCGTTGTACAGACTCCCCAAGGATGTTGTTCCTGAATCGTACGATATATTACTGCTTACCAGTGTGACTACTGGCGATTTCAATTACACAGGGGAAGTCAATATCACGCTCAGTGTCAAAGAAAAAACTAGGCGAATCGTCGTGCATTCGGAAGGACTCGGTATAGTCAGTGCGAAAACGGTGCTTCGAAGAACATCTCAAAAAGACGATGCTCCATCCGTATTGATAAATGGTCAAACGTATGACGGAGAGAGCCAATTTTATTCCATCACTTTCTTGAATGACTTGTCGCCTGGGAAATATATTTTATCACTGTACTTTGGAGGCGAAGTGCTCGACGATATTTTCGGATTCTACCGAAGTTCTTATGTGACAAACAACGAAACGAGGTGATTCGCTACAATCGATCGCAGAGTCGCGTGGAGCATAGAATCTCATTGCACCGATGATTTTCACAGGTGGATAGGCGTGACGCAATTTTCACCCACATTCGCCAGAAGGGCATTCCCTTGCATGGACGAGCCTGGATTCAAGGCTACTTTCCAACTTCGCATTGGTCACTTCGCAAATGAGACCGTCACTTCAAATACCGATCAAGAATCCAGAAAAACCACGTGAGTATTCTTGTTATCGGCTCTCCGATCAAACATAGAGCATTGTTCCGGCAACTAACGCACAATATTAATGAAACGCGACGAGGAATAATGAATGTAAGAAGTGTGCACACACGCCGCGAAAAATTATGACGGCCGCACGGAAGCAAAGGAGGCCCAAGTCAAATATTGTCGCGACAGCGCGGGCATATAGTTGGGTCGAATAAGGAATCCTCAAGGATGTTGGGAGTTAGACTCTCGTTTTCAATTAGAATCGTTTGGGGACAGTATCAGAATATGCCATCTCAATTTGCAAACACGAAAACCTCTTGCGTCTCAACTTATAAACAATTGGGTGGGAGAAGTGTAATTTTTCTTTATATTCGTTTGAATAACTGAATAAATATCAGATTGCGTTTGATAATTTATGAGAGAAACTTTTTTCCTTGAGAAAGCATTGGTGTTATTCCGAAAAGTTAAATTTTCAGCGTGCTATAGCGTTATAATACTGAAAAACGCTTAAAAAACAACGACATTTTCACGTGTCAGTTATGGGTGGATATAAATAGTTGCCATTCGAGATTTTAATACTTCAACTTGATTTGATTATCCATGCAAAATTTCAGTCTCAGAATACGGTCTCCCAAGTCTCGCCAATTTTTTTCAACAATGTTTATAGACAGATCTTTCAAACAGCACAATTATTTGTATCATAGAATACATTCAAACATCCACGATTTTTTTGAAAAACTAGTGGAAAATTTTCCCTATGAATTAATTGAATATATCTGGCATTTAAAGATACTAGCTACATCAAACGCGCTGCGCGCGATCTACATGTATGCGTTTCAAAACCATATTTCAATTATTTTTTCCACGTATCTTGACCATAATCGTTCTGACGTACATCTCAATTCATGGTGCGAATTTCTAAAAGCTAAATGAATAACCAAACCCCAGATTTTCAATACTAAACTATTCATCAAACCACATAACACATAAAATTTACAAGTCAGACATCTTAACCTAACAGAGTTATCCAATTCGACAACTGTTCAAAACTAAAAGGTAGCCTAAAATATCCACGTACCATCAATCAAATTCACATACCTACAATTATAGTTTTGAAAATAAATTGTCAATACTTATGACAGCATCATCAAAGAAACTGACTATGCTAACCTATAATATCATGTCATCGGCTACTCTCTATCTATATATACATCTATCACTCTATATCTACATACACCCCACTACAAATCACGTGGTTAGATCTACACCAATCAAATCACGAGTTAATGCCTTCACTCTAAAGGCCATCACTTTTTTATATAAGGATTTTGGAAAGTGGAAAAAAAGCTATTGAAAGTACATGAGATAGGGCTCATTTTATAGTATCATAACATTGTACATGTTTATGTGATAACGGTTCTAGTTAGAGCGTCGAAAAAAAAATACAGTGGGTTACCTTCAAGAGTATCGTAACGTGTTACATTGATAGAAGTAACCCTCATAACCCGATAATCAGTAAAAATAATAATCAAAGTTACCTGATGATGCGAGAGAACGGTTCTTTCGGCCTACTTTCCGCACTGAGAAAAATGTGGTTATAGAAATTTACTAATCCAACTTAATAGAGGAAAACCTAGTAGCCGTTACTACAATTTATAACACAGAATACTTTATTTTTAGTAAAGATAAAAATTACGAATAGTAAAATTTGCTAATACCGTTCACTATGTGAATTCTAGTAAAGTTTACTATACTAAAGTAGTAAAATACTAAATTTCAACGTGGTATTCTACTATACTAGTAGAATGCCGAGTTGAAATTGAGAAAAGATTTTAGCCTTCATTTTTGTCATGAAAGTACATCTACATAGTTTGAAATAATTTAATCCATTAAATCTTATAAACCCTCTCTATCCTATCTCTGCCGCGAAGAAGTATCTTTCACAACGCGTATACCATATCTACTATTACCAATCTAGTGCGTCTGCCGTTGCGATCATCGATTCGATCTCAAACCAAAGTACCCATCAAAGAAACTAAAGCCGAAGTTTGGATCGTTCTGAGAAAACTATTTAAATCCAAATCGAATGATTATCATCAAACTCGCTCTAATGATGTCTATTGTTTGTGAAGCAATCGAAGGAACTACTTCATAACGACGTTTCTGCGAACGCCTCGGATGTCAACTTACCTCTTGGGCTGGGCGGTCCACGACTTTTGCCGAGTAAACACATCGGATCCACGCTTCTCACTCTGGACGAGGTTCGATGAATCGACTCTACCGCAGCCTCTGATTGAGAGTCCGCTTCTCGTCGAGGGGCCGAAAATTTACTCGGCCCTCGTTGACTGGATGGTCCTTGAAAATCCTCTGAACAAAGTCGAACAGTTCGCCGTTCCCGACTTCCATTTCAATGCCATGGAGAACTGGGGCTTGGTGACCTACCGCGAGTCCGTTCCCCTTTCGTTTTACGAAACGACCCCGCTGCAGACGATCCATAGCAGGCTCGAAACCATCGCTCACGAGTACGCACACACGTGGTTTGGCAATCTGGTCACCCCAGAGTTCTGGAGTTACGCCTGGCTCAAGGAAGGTTTCGCAACCTATTTCGCGCATTATATCATCGGGCTGGTTCATCAGGATTGGCGGAAGATGGATCTGTTCACGGTGAACGTCGTGCAGAAGTCCCTCGTGTCAGACTCCAAGAACCACACTCGAACTATGAACGGCCATAACATTGGCAGTCCCAAATCGTGCAAAGCTGCTCTAGATTTTGTCACCTACGAGAAAGGCGAGTCTTGCATCATTCCTCCTTCTTGCAATGCTATTTCAAAGTCACAATTTTGTCCACGAATATTTTAGGTTCTTCTATCATACGCATGTTTGCCAATATAATTGGGGAGGAAGCATTTCAGAAAGCAATGCGATCGTATCTCAAACAGAAGTAAGAATATTACGCGTTGAAATAGCGATAATCTGGACTTGGTAATATCCAAAACATAAATCATCATTTTATAAAAAATAATGAAAACTCACCAGGAGACCCCTTGAGATTTGGGTCTCTTCAATTGAACTGACACTTTTGGTTAATGTTTTGATACTCAAATAGTTGAAATTTGCATTGGTTCGTCCTAATATTTTGATTTTCCGGAAATACCGATATTGCGGATTTCATGCACGTTATGCATTTCTATATAAGTGAAATGTCATACGTATAAAATTAAATTCAAATTCTTTGTATAAGGAGATAACAATATCTCCAGCAAATCGAAACGTTAAGATAAATGACTACAAATATTATTTATGTGGAAACTACAAACCACCTCCAGAAGTTTCAGCGAGACCTAAGACCTAAATCTTAAGTGATGTTCTAGTCAGTCTACATGGATTGAACGTAGCTCAGGTCATTGAGAATCCGTTCCCCGTAGATGGATAAATACTACAAAAAATTCATATTTTTTATTTAGCCAATACGAGGCTGCAACTCCTTCCATATTATACAAACACTTGGAATTGGCTCTCAAATCGAGTTCCCCATCAAATGAGATTCCAGTCTCTATTGGCGAGGCGATTGAAACTTGGGCAAGTCAGACAAATTTTCCTTTGATCCGAGCGTCTTGCTTAGGTCAAAATCTGCTGCAAGTATCCCAGGAACCCTTTCAGTTTGGTCTGGACAACATCACCCTTCAAACTGATTCTCGATTCTGGTGGGTGCCACTGCACATATTATCGACCTCACAAACTGAATGCAAGACTGTTGCAGAGTCCCGTATTTGGCTGGGGCCTGAAAAGTCAAAAACAATCAAGTTACCTATCAACACGAAAGCCAAGTGGTTCTTGTTGAACCCTCAACAAGTCGGGTATTACCGAGTCGATTACGACGTGGACAACTGGAAGGCTCTGAGCCAGCTGCTGAACTCAAGCGATTATGTAATGCTATCACCGGTTAGTAGAGCCGTTCTAATCGATGATGCGTTCAACTTGGCGAGAGGTGGTTACCGCAATTACGAGCTGCCTCTGAATTTGATTCGGTATCTCATCCGAGAAGATGATTATGAACCGTGGCTGGCAGCCAACCGAGCTATCACTTTGTTGAACAACAATTTCAAAGATAGACCGAATGTGCGAGATGCCTTCAAGGTGAGTCTTTTATTACTCTAATAAATCATGAACGAATACATAAAAATTTCATCAGAAAGGAGATTTTTGTAAAAACAACTAGATTCAGAATTCACTTGCAAACACCTAGAAACCAATACTTTAAATAGTCATCATGAGAGTTTATTTATTAGGAATTTTGTGTAAGGTAACTGTACCCAATGTGCCCCCCCCTAAGGGTTTTTCGCGAATTTGACTATGATAGACTTCGAATTTTAAAATTCTGTGAACGGCATCTCAAAGCTTAGCTCAATACCTATTAGAAACCATCTTCATAATCATCATTCGACTACTTTAACCTATCGAAAATTGCAATTTAAAAAAAAACGCAAAAAGGCTAAATGCACAAAACGTGTACTCAATTTGGCACAATTTTTTAATCATTAGCTACAGCCTATATAGGCCTACAGGGACGATCCAATTGGCATTGAAATAAACTCTCAATCATGTTCCCAGTGATATTTATACAAAATTTTTAACATACAACTCAAAAATACGCGTCTAAATCATCGTAATATGTCTATACAAATATTCAATGATTTCACTCAGTCTTCCCATTTAAAAACGCGTAGAGGGGCACATTGGGTTCACTTTTTTTTGATGCGAAAAACAGCAATTTGAGTAGGATAAAAAATAATTTTAGGAAAACTGATGAGACCAATCGAAAGCTGAGATGTTTTTACCCAAAAAAGAGTAATGACACTTTGAGAGATAAAAATTATTGACACCTGATTTTTGAGGTTGAGTGTGAAAAGTGAAATAAGAAAATGGTGAAAAAATCAGTAAGTGAAACTTCAAAGTGTTGTAGGAGAGTGGTTTTAAGGGCTAAATGGGCGGGAAAGATACCGAAAATTTTCTTTTAATTCCCCCAACATAACCCAAGAGCGACTGATGCTCAGAGAGCACCGGAAATACGAAATCTGACGATTGTGCCAAATTGGGTACAGTGCCAAATTGGGTACAGTTACCTTACTAAAAATTTTATGTAATTTATCTTTTGAACTTTTGGAAGGGTTTCTTAATATATGTACATACCTAATTAATTTATTTTATCCTTTAGCGTTACGCGATCGGCTTGATTTCTTCAATTTACCAACGATTGGGTTTCAGAGAGAATTTTTTGGATTCTGACATGAAAAAGATGCATCGAAATTCGGTGCTTTCTACTGCGTGCTCACTAGGCCTTGTACAGTGCGTTTCGAGCGCTAAATCAATTTTTGATAATTGGATTTCTGGAAAAAATAAAACGTAAGTTCTATAAAAAGTGCTCGACACAGCTTACCTGTTATACTCAGTGGATGCAACGGCAGTGATGAAATCACTTTGTCTTTTCAGCGTGCCACCGAACTTGAAAAACTTCGTATACCGAGTAGGTATCCTCAAAGGAACAGACACTGATTGGATTCAGCTGTGGGACATTTTTTCAAAAACTAACTTGCACTCTGAAAAAGAATTATTATTCGATGCGTTAGGGTGCACCGATAATGTTACTTTTATAAACAAGTAAGTCGAAAAAAAAGGAATCAAATTGTCATTATTTACTTGCGCTCTTCAAAACTATGATTCCAGGTACCTCGAGTATTCCATTGAAGACACTTCAGACATAGCTAAACAATATCGAGTCACCATAATTCGATCAGTAGTTTCTAGGAGCCATGAACATTTTGTTCTCACGTTGAATTTTGTAGAAGAAAACCTACATAGAATTATTGAATTGTATGTAAAAGTTTATTTGTTTCATGAATGATTAGTAACTTATGACATCAATTGGATAAATTTGCACTTTCAGAAGAGGTATTCAATTTTTAAAAGACACATTAACTGCTATTGGAGAAGAGTTAACTACGAAGAAAGGAGTTGATATGGTAAGAATTTATTTCGTACAATATATAAAAAAAATACTGACTATAGTAAATTATTATGCAGTTCGTGCGATTCGTAGACCGAAAATCAAAAGAACTGGGTAGTGCATTGGAAAATGGTATGACAGCTGTAGAGTCAGCCAAAAACAACATAAAGTGGATCGATAAATGTGCTGCGGAAGTGGGTGCTTTCTTAGAGAATTTAACAAAAAATCATTAAGTATTATAGAGAAATAATATGAGTTCTATAAATCTTTGATACATCACATGAAATTATCTATTTTCATAGTAAGATACGTATGTACATGTAATTAAATTGCCGTAGTAGCCGGTATGACCATCTGAGCGCTTCAATGTTGTCGGTCGGTTAGACGGATGTTTATTTTACCTGTGGTAGGAAGTAAAATCCCATTCTTCAGGAGTTCTGAATTCATTTCTTGCAAATTATTATGAAAAAAATTGCGAAGAAGTAATAAAATTCGTATAACCTGCAATTTTAATTTAGTATTTTTTCTAACTTATATTACTTGATAATTTCACAAGTATAAAGATATTATCAGTTTTATGATATTTATCAGGAAATGCACATTGATTGCTTGAAGTGCTTTAACCAATTATGAAGAATGAAACAACGTAATACTTTTGAATAAACTTTATAGAATTTGTTATCTACACTATTTTCTAAGTAAAATCGAGAATAATCAATCTGAACGTGCACTTTCCCGATGCACCTGAGGACTATTTTTTTCATATATGTTACTCTTAATCCATGTATGAATTGATTGATAAAATGATTATTAAAATAGAAGTGACTCTTTTACTGCATAAGTAATATATTATTGACGAAATATTTCCTTTATCCGTATATAAACTAAATTGTCTGTTCATCTATCTTGATTAAGTGACAATCTTATATAATATTATATTACAACAATGAATCTACAAAATTTATTTAGATTGCGAATTGGAGAATAATAGTTTACCCTGTATACTTTGAAATCTGTGAGATCAACTAATCAGTCACTGAATAACTAGAACGTGTTCAGTAGTTTGGAAGATTTTCGAAAAGAAACATCGGGAAAATAGTTTTCGTTCTTATAGTTGTTTATAATAAGGACTGAAAATGCTCAAAAAAAATTTGAAGAACATTGATGATACTCACCTAACAGTTATACGAATTGCGATTTCTTACAATGGAACATTGAAATCAAATTTAGAATGTGTGATGTGATTATGGATAGCCCGATAGTGAATTACAAAAATAAGATAACTCACATTTTCATTCACAGTTTTTTCTATTTACTATCAATTATAATTTCGTTTCCCTGAAACCTAGATTTTAGGAAAAATCCGCTGCCAAATGCCTTAGCAGTATGCTTTTTCAAAGAGATTTTGTGTGTGAAAGTTATTATGCAAGATATTGTTATACTTCTGAAATACAAAGATTTTGTATCATTTGTCACAAGATGTACTGCAAATGGTTTTCTATTCTCTTAGCAACGGTTGTTTCAAACAACCTAGCCATATTTGCTACGGATATCAATAACAATGCAATGGAAAACACTAGGACACTGTGCCCTTTATCCTGAAAAATCTAGAAATCAACTTCAACTTAATTTTCATTTCCTTAGTAACGGTTGCTAGTGAAGTAAACAACGGTTGCTAGGGACATCAACATCAATTGCTATAGAAAATACTAAGATACGGGGTTCTGTAACCTCAAAAGTACTGTAGATGAATTTACTCGTTATTTTATTCCCCTAGCAACGGTTACTAGCGACGTAAACAACGGTTGCTACGGGAAATATCTCATTAATTCTCGTCGATCTTCGTTATCGATATTGATAGAAAGTACCTAGCAATAGTTGCTAAGGGAATGAAATATCGAGTTGAAGTTTATTTACAGTACTTTTGAAGTCACATAATACAGTATCTTTGTATTTTCCTTAGCATTTTTTGTTGATAGTAATCGTTGCTAGGTAGTTTGGCAAGTCAATTCTAGGTCGCTTTGTCGGTGGCAAAAGACACAGAATTCTAGAAACCGTTTTTCACTCAGACTCTTTGAGAAAGCATACTATTAATGCAGTTAGCGGCGGTTTTTTCTACAGAAACTAAAAGAGTTGTTTCTATGCATTTCTTCCAAGTGGCTAGAATTGAATTAGACACAACGATAGTGGTTGGTTCAATAATGATACATGTAGATTATGGGCTTATCGGAATCAATATTTGTTTTGACACCCTCCATTGTTTTAAACTCTTGTTTATTACGATTTTTGAGGCCCAATCGGTAATATGGAGTTGAATAAATGGAAACTTCATATAAACTTATCCTTTAGTATAAATCAAGGATCATAACATGATATTAAATTAGGGAGTGGAAGAGAATGACTTCCACCGTCAAATTTGTATCTCAACTGATGATCTTAACATGAAATTTACTGCCTGATGAGGCCAGCGAAACATGCTCGGCAAAACCTCGCAAAAGAAAAATTTCATGGAGTTTTCATTTATTGAACTCCATATTATGTGGATTAGCCCTCAAATAACGCAGTGAACAAGAATCTTATCCAAATCAATTACAGTCGATAAATATGGCAAACATCATCAATCATCATCGTTGGTTTCGTTCCATTACGGAGTAATTTTTTTTATCACTATCCCCGTCGATCAAGATTCAATCTCGAGTGTGAAAAAATTATAAAAGTCGCTCTGATTCCTAAGTTGTAATGAAAATAAATCATTGTACTTCGAGACTAAACAATATATATTGATTAACTTATTTTATAGAGAATATAGATTTTTTTTATTATAAGTATCGTTGAAAATATTTAGTGATTATACAAAAAGATGTGTAGAGTGAATTATAGCGAGGGTTTGTAATTAAAAACATGGTTTTAGTATACTCGTCACAAATAAGAAGAGATACCGTGACTCATTACTTCTCACTCGAAAAGTCTGAGTGCGAAAAACTGTGAGCGAATTTCAGGACAATCGCAAGATTGCTTCGAAGTTATCGCGCGCCAAAAAAAAGCGTAACATATACCGTTTACATGTGTTCCACTATCCTCGCTCTCTAGTGCCCCATCGTCACAAAAACTGTACACAAGTTTTCCACTCGGTTCAAATAGTACGTGTTATGAGTTTAGATCATAATATAGTTATAGACACCAAAAAGGTAACATACTCTTGGACTACGAGTACCTTCGGCTTTCCGTGTAACAACTGAGAATTGAGTCATTGATAAGATAGAGCTGTTGGATGTATTATATATCAAATTCCTAACGCAATAATTCAAGTCATCGTTCCTTGATTCATTCAGATTCATGTAGATCAAGATAATCAAACAGCTTCTACTGGTGAGGTTTTAATGATATTTCAAAGTTTCTGAGTTCTCTAAGTTTTTGCAAATTTCGTGGAACTTTGTATCTATTATTCTCAAAATAGAGGTATTGTCATGAGAAGAATTTGCGGCGCGATAAAGCTTGATGCGATATTTCATCATTTGATATTGCAAAGATAAGAAATAAAAAATTAAGAACATCCATGATTCATAGAGGATTTGATGGGTGGAGATAAACGAGCTGTATTAAAGAAAATCACGTTATTTCCCAGTTTTATCTGAATTCTTTGGACTAATTTAGTTTATGAAAAACTTATTTCTCTCATTGAATTACGAAATGAATATATATAAGAAGTAGAAATGGAGAAATGGTAAATAATTTGTTTTCTCAAAAAAAATGTTAGTTTTCAAATAGATTTCAATCATTTTATTAGTCAGTGATCTATCCAGCAGTCTGTTTACGAATAGTTACATTCTGATACTAGGAGATTTTCGTACGTAGATTCACTTGAGTTGAGCCTTATCTATTCCCTAACGAGCAGCGAAAATGTGGACTTCCCCGCGTGCCTGCGCAAAATTGTTATTTCCGCTTACTCGTAGAAAATTTGTTTTATTATATAATCAATCCACAAAGAAAAGTATCTATTTGGGGCAAATGCTCTATGCATAAAGATTCAACGATGTATGTACAATATTCCAACAAAGTCTAAGAAGTAGATGTAATGATAGGGAAAACATGATCGACAATTACAAGAATCCTAATATTGTAATTATACCGAAGATTGACTCCTCACAAACAATATGCATTCTTCAATACCTGTTCATAAAGCTCATATCTTGAATTTGTATCTACTCAAAGATAATTTCAATATTTCCGACAAGTTACTGATTTTATTTTTTCATGAGCCAGTAGGCAAAACGAAAGTTCTCCAAAACATGTCTTATTATTCGATTATTTTCCAACATATTTTACGGATGCATTTATCTTCTTTTCGTAGGTAGGTATTAGGCATTCGACCTGTAGCAATTATTTTGCCACGGTGAATGCTACAAGACTGTAACATTATCGATATAGAAATTGTATGAGTTTTATAAAGACTTCATTTACAAAGGAATATTGTGACACCTCATGAAGTCAGAAAATCGAGGAGTTTTTGCAATAATCACTCAGTCGGTTTTGCGGTCATCTTCACTCCAATATACTGTATCGCTGATAGCTTAGATAAGATTAGAAATGAGATTAAATGCCTTATCGAACAATTCGTATGGATAGATGTTATAAGTCCTCGGATTTTCTTCAACGCGCTTTAGACCACGTATTGCTTTCCCTCTGAAAATAACTTGATACATTCCATCGCATGCGACCTTTCCTAAATTAGTGAGTAAGTCTAAATTGAAAATCGAAATAGTTTCATTCAACATCGTATTTATATCCAGTAATAGTTATTTATTTATGCTATAGGGATCACGAAAAATTGTGAAAATGTTAAAGTTAGTGAGTGTGATTTTACTTTTGAGCTCCGTAGTCGCGGAGACGCGATCAAGGCTCGGTTCCGATGGGGACACACTGCTTGATGGATTAAAGAATGAAGCAATCAACTACAGATTGAGCGAAAAAGTTATCCCCGAATCTTACGTTTTGGAACTAACAACGCACCTTAAAAAAGGAAATGTCACCGATAAAAATTTTTTCAAGTATGAAGGTTCAGTAAAGATCAAATTGAAAGTAGAGTCGAAACAGGACAACATAATTCTCCATTCAAGAAACTTGACGATAGAAAGCATTGTAGTAATGGAACCCTATATAAAAGATGGCATAAATCATCGACTTGATACTGAAAGAGATTTTCTCATTATTTCGAGAAAGGATGGACAGCCTTTGGAAGTAGGCAAATATGAATTACGTATAAATTTTGAGAGTGAACTTGGTTCGGATATGCGTGGTTTTTATAGAAGCTCATACAAACGAGATAATGGAGCTATACAGTAAGTAGAAAAATAGACATTATTATAATATCGTAGCTGAACTCACAATCGAGACTCAATGTATTGCAGATGGTTGGCAACGACACATTTCGAGCCCGTCGGAGCACGTCGTGCGTTCCCATGTTTCGACGAGCCAAAATTCAAAGCGACTTTTGATATATCTATAACTCACGATAATCAACTACATGCTGTTTCGAACACGCCATTCCTTGAGAAAACAAATATTACTGGAACAAATAATACTAAGACAACCTTTAAACAAACTCCGAAAATGTCGACCTACCTAGTAGCCCTTTTGGTCTCTGATTTTAAAAACAGACATCAAAATAATACCAGGTTTAGAGTGCTCACTCGTGAAAATGCTATAGAAAATAGTGATTTGGCCGTGACGACTGGAGAAAAGCTGCTGAAAGCGTTAGAAGATTATACAGGAATTCCGTACTTCAGAGATACAGAAAATGCAACTAAGCTCACTCTATCCATGGACAAGATGGACCAGGCTGCTATTCCGGACTTCAGAGCTGGAGCAATGGAGAATTGGGGATTAGTCCTTTACAAGTGAATATAAAATATATAATATATATATATATATATATATACTACTTGTCTATCTTTGTAGATTCAAATTATATCGATACAAATAATATTGAAGATGTTTTATGAACTCAATTTGATTTCGAGGTTCATAAAAAAACTCGATCATTCCCGGTTAGAGAAGCCAATATTATTCTTAGGACAGTCGAGAAAAAAATCATATATCTCTATATAATATTTCTATATCTATATATAATACTTTCGTCATGTTTATTGTCCAAATTTTATTTGAATTTTAGTAGACTATGTACACTATTACAATATACTTCATAAACTTGAATTCAATAGATACATACATACATACAATATGTCATTACAGAGAAGGGTCTTTATTATACAACGAAAATAAAACTGCTACAAGTGATTTGCAGAACATAGTACAAACAATCGCTCACGAATTCGCTCATCAATGGTTTGGCAACTTGATAAGCCCTAAATGGTGGCAATACGTATGGCTTAACGAAGGATTCGCGAATTTCTTCCAAAGTTTGATAACTGAAAAAGTAAGTATCATCTCTTCACCTATTTTGATAGGGAATAATTTTCGTAGATTCTCCAAATTATCTACAACTTTACTTTTGGGAGAATATCTCTAGTATTACTGAACCTTTGTGACTAGTATTAACAAGGTGTCTAATTCATACAATCAACTTTAAAGGTGAACCCGGAATGGAGATCGATTGACCAATCAGTTGTATCGTCCATTCAAACTACTGCGTTCAATGCAGATAGCAAAGATAGTAAGCCACTCAATCACAATGTGAACAGCCCTGAAGAAATAAGCAATAAGTTCGACAGCATTTCGTATCAAAAAGGTATCTTTAAGATGAAATTATAAATTTCTGCCTTGTCTATTTCGCAAACCGAACGTATTTCGTTTATTTACCAAAAACTTAGATCTGAGTGAGAATCTTGATAAGATTAGATTAAATATCCTCTTAGCGACACTGTTATATGTCGGTCACGTGTAATTGATTTTGCCTTAAATTTTATTATAGGTGGGGCTGTCATTCGCATGATGCAACATTTTCTAACTGAAAAAATATTCCAGGAAGGTATCCAAAATTATCTTAAAAAAAAGTAAGCCAATGAACGCTTGTGTTTCTATATGCATAATTATAAGAGTAGTTACTTTTATTGAGCTATACATAATTCCAAACGGGGAAGTTTTCTCATTGATAAAAGAACAGCATAGCTTATGTATATCATGGAAATTCTTTGGTCAACTCACAAGAAGAGACTAGCATCATTGGTTCACCGATCATGATAAAACTTTGGCTGATGGTCTTAGGGTATCCAGAAAGGTTATTTACATACATGAAGCCATTTAGCATAATCTTTTATATTTTTTTTAAATAATAATTCATCATTGACATAATGTGTCTATCTTAACAAGTATAATTCCACGTATACATCAAATATTAGGTACATATAAAATCAATGATGAGCTACGAAATATTTCCGGGAAATCTAAACGTTGAGCTTCATTTGGATCATCTCAGGAAGGTTTCATCTGGATTGTTGACAAAAAATTATGTGATTACTTTTATATTAGTTTGAATGATTCAGATTTAAAATCATAGTCATTTCGTTATTCGTATTTTCTTCAATATTATATTTGATAAAAGGAAAAATATCATTCAATATGAATTGTTCATTTGGATTATTTGAAACATGTGACTGAATGACAAGCTAGTCTGAAGATATTTTGTACATTCTTTATTGATGACAAGTTTTAAATACTTTTTCAGTCAGTTCAAAGCCGCGGATTCAGATGACCTATTCAGCGCACTTCAAGAAATCGTTGACAAAAACAATTTCACTCTTCCAGACAAAGTGAAAGAAATAATGAATTCATGGGTCAACTCTCCGGGCTATCCTGTCATTACTGTCAATAGAGCAAGTGACGATAAAATTAAGATTAAACAGGAACGTTTCATCACATACAAAAATGAACATGGTAATGATGTATCCAACACATGGCACATTCCAATTAATTACGTAGTTGGATCAAAGCCTAACTTTACGGAAACTCTTGCTTCTGAATGGTTAACTGGAGCTGAGAAAGAAATCACGGTTGAAGCTCAATCTAACGAATGGATTATCTTGAATAAACAACAAACAGGTTTGTACAGATCTTTACAGATCATAAAATTACTATTTGGAACCATTAATAAATTGTATAGTTTTAGTTCTGCAGTAGGCAGATGAATTTCTATAAAATCGGTCTAATTTTCGTAGGTTATTATCGTGTTGATTACGATGAAAAAAGCTGGGAACTCATAATCAAACATTTGAATTCTGCGGACGAGGCTGAAATTAAAAAAATTCACGTATTGAATCGTGCTCAACTCACCAATGATGCACTCGCCTTGGCTCAACAAGGAAAATTGAGACTTCGAAGCCTGCTTGACTTGATCGCTTACTTGAAAAATGAAACGGATTACATTGCATGGAATCCAGGATTCAAAACCATTTCATGGCTCAATGAAAAACTCGCCAACACCGACTACTATCCAGAACTCAAGGTACTCATTTAGAGACAGCCAATCCGATCTATTGTACGCTTTATTAAAACGAAAAATCAAATTCGACATTTGAATTTACAAATATATGTCTCTTACATTGCGATAGTGATACACTCTTTCGGAAATGAAGTTGAACATTTTATATTTACTGAATTGATCTTGAAACAAATTAATTTGACGGTTATTACGAATAGTGTAGGAGTATTTAAATTCCCACAAAATGTAACATTATTAAACTATTTTTTTCCGACAATCTTAGACTGCTGTTTATAATAGTATATTATGCACCTGAACAAGGTTAGACCAAGGGCATTCAAGTACTATTTTTACAGATTTTATCACGAAATAATTAAGAATATCTTCTTGTACTGGGAGAAAAAGTCAAATAATATCATTCTTGGTGAAAACGTTACAATAATTTCTTATTTAACACGTGCACAAAATTATTTTTCAACTAGTTGAATATTTCGTGGAAATTATTGTTATCATTCATCTGAATGATAGTAATTTTATTATTGCAGTCGTTTTTACTCGACAAGTTCAGTAAGATAATGAATAAGACTGGCTTAGAAGAAACGAAGGAAGATGATCACTTAACCAAACTCAATAGAAAAACGGTCGTTGATTGGGCTTGCTATCTAGGTGACAAAGGTTGTACCGACAAAATGAACAGTCGATTGGGAGCATGGTTGAACGACTCCACGAAAAATCCGTAATATTTATATAAGAAAATGGAACTGTAAAATTCCATTCTGACCTGAAATATAATGATAAATAAAAATTGTATTTCAGAATCTCCGAAGACATGAAGAAAATAACACTTTGTCACGGGTTACGATTGGCTGATGAAAACACGTGGTATCGAGTATTTAATAAAACATTAATAACAACGGATGAAACAGAAAAAAATCAGTTAATAGAGGGTATGACATGTACGAACGATAAAAAGCTCCTGGAGTATCTTTTGAATTATACTTTGGAAAATAATTCAGTTTACAACGATACCCTTGCCGTAGTAAAAAGTGTACGAGACAATAGTAATATTGGTGTCGATACCGTCATAGACTTTGTGACCAGTAGAACCACCCGAATCTTGATCAAATAGTGAGTATTCTTGAATCTACACATATATAATGTGTTCAAATGACTTATAACGAATTAATATTTGTAATACTTTACAGCGAGAAAAAAGAACGTTTGACTGAATTCTTGAGGGCTATTTTAGAGAAAATCTCGATCGAGGCTCAGTTGCAACAGGTTAGTTGTGATATTGAAAATCAGTCTATTATATCCATTAATTGATCTTTCATTCGATAAACTCATTCACTCATGTTATTCCAGTTTTTGAAAGCAATAGACGAAGATATCCCCGACGTAATAATAGCTGACGCTAAGGCTTCAGCTGAAGCGAATATCAATTGGCTGAAGAAAAATAGCGCAACACTTCAAAGTTGGGTAGAAGATGTACATAAAACTCAGAAAGATAATGGTGCTGGAATGATTTCAGCATCACTTGGGCTTGTTTTATCCCTATTACTAATTGCTTTCAATAATATGAAATGAAATTTTTTAACCATTCACAATTTCAAACTATAATGAGGAGGCGATGCGGATGTAAATACCGAAAGGGATATTTTAATAGGAACAATAGATAATTATGTAATCTAAGGTAAAATTCACTACGACTAAAATTAAGATTTGTAAAATATGCCGAGAATTTAAAATAAATGAAGATTTTTATAATTGCCTGTACGATTAGTTTTATCTCTTTTCACCTGGATGATGTTCCATAGGAGTTACGATTCAATAATTATAGTATTGTCCAACTTCAGACAAAACTTGTTCTGACCCCCCTCTCCTTCCCACAGTAAAAATTACGGACGTTCTATGATACAGACAAGTTCAAAAAATTTAAAAAGAAAGACATCTTGTTATATACAACAGTCCATTTGGTACAATACAAAATGAAACAAAATAAAAAACCAGTTCAATGAATAGAATGAAAATCAGTTTTGTATATCCGTCAATTAGTAACTACTTTTGATACATGATAATTATGATTTTGGTTATACAGAGCAAGGAATGTCGCAGTTCGCGTGTTGCAGAGCAAGTATGTTTATCTGAAGACGATTAGAGCAGTATTATTCAAAACCCACAAAAAGATGAAGGGACCCGAACAAATATAATTAAGAAACATACAATTAAAGTTATAATGAACAATTTATACTTATATTGGAAAAAAACTTCAACTTATTTTGGGTATATTTTGCAGGATAACAAAAAAATGCGTACAATATGATTATTGCAAGATATATTTCCGTACTCGCCACTTAACGTCATGTTTCTCATAGAATTCCTCATATTTGCTTTAAAAAATGTTCAAAGCTATAGTTGAGATACATCATGTGATCGGGTCAAAAGTAAAACGTTTCAACATAACAGGTAATTTGTTCAATCAGTGTCGCTCGAAATCGCTCCATGGTCTCATTGGTTCTGACGTCACCACAGCGCAGTGAGATACAACAATAATCTCAACAGTTTCATCATTTGTTTGAACTTGATCCAATTAGTCAAAACTAGAGAACTAATTCTTTCACAATCCTGAACGTATCCAGTCAATATTCAGATCTTTCAAAAATGTTGTACACAGTTCAATTATTTTTTTTTGTATGGTTAAAATTTGTGGGAAAAAGTTGAACCGGTGTAATTTTTTTTTGTTTTTTTTTTTGCGTCCACGTCAAGAAAAATATCGTCAACTGAAAAATCGATAATTTTATTACAATGCGTATTATTAAATTTCTTATTATCTTTATCGAGTAATTATATTTTTCTGCGATATCATAACTGTTGCATGATTCATTGATGCCCGATACATGTATTTAACTTCTTAGATATAAATAGATCTCGTATACATTTATCTCTGTTAGGTCTTGACATAAGTAATTCCCTGTTCAAGGTTAATTCAATGAGTGCACTGTCAGGTGCTGTATGGTCATAAGAAATGTGTCAAATGGCATTTGCCAGTAGCTCGAGCAACATGATAGTCCAAAAGTTCATCTTGATAATTTTTTTTACGTGCTCAAGTGTATCCTCAACAACTGCCACGAAAAATGATTGTGGAGAAAATGAGGATAATAAAGACGATTCAGCATCCCAATTTTTAAGTTACATCAAGCCTCTACGATATCAAGTTTACATTGATCCCTGCATCAGCGATGGAAATTTCAGTGGATACGTCAACGTTGATCTGCTTTTACTCGAGCCAACTAAAAATCTATCGTTACACGCCCAGGAGTTGGAGTTTTGCGAGGAGGGTGTTTACTTGACAAAGAAAGGAGACCTCAACAACACGGTCCTGAAGCCAGTAGCAAATAATGATCAAGAATCCAGCTCGTTTCAAGATTCGGACGAATTGTCCGAGGATTCGTCCGAAACAATACGACCATTTGGATTCGTGTATCACAAGATACAGCAAATAGTCACGATGAAATTCAAAGAATCTTTGAAACCAGGGAAATACTCACTTGAAATAAACTACCTAGGCACGATAAATGTAGAATCTATTGGCATTTATCGACAGTCTTACAAGGATTTGAACGGCGAGGATGGGTGAGTTAGTCAATAATTAGTTCTTGCCGATTAAAATGAATCCTCAATGAATTGATTCTTAACGAACGATGAAAATGCATTTTAGAGTTGTATTACTGGCGAATACCTTCCCAACATCGGCGCGTCAAATTTTCCCATGCCGAGATGAGCCAGCAGTGAAGGCAGAGATGTACTTTACTATGCAAACTTCTTTGAATTACACAACTGTCTTGCCTAGCGTACCCAAAAACTATGTAGAATATAAGGAAGGCCAGAGATGGACTCACTCCTACCCAATTGTCAATACTTCAACTTACCAACTTAATTTCGCAGTTTTAAGTAACATGAAGAATGTGACGAAATTCAGTGCAAATAGAACTTACGTCACGTACGCCACGGCATCTGATTTGAAATTGGTCAAATTGGCGCAAGATACCTACATGAAGATTCTACCCCTAATGGAAGATTATACGAAAATCGGTTATCCTCTGAATACCTTGACCAATTTGGTTATCCCAGAAAAAAACGAGGCCACGTCTTCAGCTACTTTGGGCTTGATTTCAACGAAGTAAAATTGTTCCCTTGGATATCCTATATCTCAGTTTTGTTTTTCAAAATTCGTTCTACGTAAATTTCTTGATTGAACAGTCGTTGACGATTTTCAGGAAATCCCACGCTCTTTACAACGAACGTTCGGGGCCTGAAAAAAAGAGAGACGTGGTTTTGCGAAGTTCGCGAGATGTTGTGAGCCAGTGGTTCACCCAGATAATAAGCCCTGCCTCGTGGAAATATCTTTGGCTGAACGAAGGTCTCACAGAATACATGAAATATTATCTTTCGGACAAGGTAAATGATCATCTGTGTTTTGTATGAGAATTATTCCATGAATTTATCACCAGTAGCGTGGGTTCTACAATAGGTAATGCCCAAGTGGAGGCTGAAGGAGATGTTTGTTATCTGGGAACTGCAACGCAGATCGTTTATCCCTAATAAATTTACTGACGGCCATCCGCTGAATAAGGCTACAGCTGAAAATCCAAATGATATAAAATGTCTGTTGACCAGGTCTTTCTCTCTTTATTCAAGGGGTAAGTGAAGAAAAATCATTCGTACATACTTTGTAGATTAAACGAGTTAGTTTGAATTTTAGGAGCATCGATAATTAGGATGATGTCTCATTTCTTATCCGAAAACATATTTCACTCCGGTATAATAAATTTCATGAAGACTCAGTAAGCGTAAAAACTTTTTCATCACTGGATAATTTTCTGCTCGACAAAAATAATAATAAAGAGTAAATTGATTTATATTCGAATAATAGCCGAGATAATTCTGCAATGCCAAACGACTTGTGGAAGGCCATGCAATGTGCTGTAAGAGATTCGAACGACAAAAGACTAGTCGATGTTAACGTCACCCAAATAATGAAAACTTGGACCGACATGGAGTTTTATCCCATACTGAATGTTACGAGAAATTACAAAACTGGCTCGATTCAAGTTGCTCAAATGCCGGCAGCTAATTTTTTCGGATTATCCAAAAACAATACCACCAATAAATGGTGGATTCCCATAAGCTATACGACGCAGACCGCGCTGAATTTCAATGAAACCTTCCCGAGCCATTGGCTGAAACCCAACAATGAAAATTTGAAGATCGACGGTGTCGATCCCAAAGACTGGATCATCTTCAATATTCAACAAACAGGTAACGAGTCGGTTATATAATCCGCACCGAAACATCGAGTGATCAATAGACGGTTGTTTACCAAGTATTTTTTAAGGATACTACCGGGTCTTGTACGACGAAGAGAATTGGAGGCGTTTAGCAGCTTTTTTAAACAGTACAGATTACCATAAAATCTCGCCTGTCAATCGAGCCCAAATAATGAACGACGCTATACAATTTTCTCTGAAGAGGCAATTGGACATGGGCATATTTCTCGACTTGATATCCTACTTGGAGCATGAAACCGATTACGTCCCGTGGTACGACGCTCAATTTATATTCAGTTTTTTGGACTATCATTTGTCAAATACAAAAGCGTACACCAGTTTTAAGGCGAGTATTATGAATCCCTATGGCATTATGCTGTCATTACGAATAATTTTATCCCAATACGTTAATCGTATAATTCAAATTATTGAATAGAGGTTCGGCTTGCGCTTAATCGTTCCATTGGTTGATAAAATTGGTTACGAGGATCGGCCTAACGATGATTTTGCTACTCTACTGCTGAGGAGGATAAGCAACCATTGGGCTTGTCACTTTGGTTACGAGAGATGCTGGAAGAACGCGACTAAACAGTTGGAAATTTACTTGGAGAATAACAAAACTGGATTGTCAGTGTCAATATGCACATGAATTTACTATACTTCGGAACTTCCAAACTGCGGATTCATAATCAGCACCAATATTCTATTTTACAGAGGCTCAGTTGACTTGCAGGAATGGGCACGATGTGTTGGATTAAATGGGGCAAACATAACGATTTGGAATAAAATGTTTCAGAAGTACAAGGAGAGTTCGTCGGAAGATGCACTGATATATTTGGCGTGCTCGGAAAATTCAACTATTTTGAATCATTTCCTCAACACATCGATTTCTAACGATTCGTCGATCCCACAGAAGCAACTTCAGTCTGTTTTCAAATCAGTTTGCTTATATCCATCGGGAGATGATAAAAGGATCAACTTGTGCTTAGACTTTATTGATCGTAATTTCGACCAGATTAAAATAAGGTATAGTTTGTGGATTTTTTGTGAAATATCTCTTCTCTCGTCACTGAAGAATTTTAATGCATTCTTCCAGACTTAACAATGAAAACGAATCGTTCATGTACCTTCTCGACCTCTTAGCGTCAGAAATTAGACAGAAGCTTCAACTGGAAAAGGTGAATTTTTTTCTCATCAAAATTCAAAACGGTTATTCATACTTCAACATTGTTATCATGTTTTTATTATCTTTAGTTCAAAAAGATAATGGCGCAAGATCGAGCTTCGTTCGCTTCGGATAAACTTAGCGCTAGAATCCAACAAACAGAAAGTCGAGTTCTGGTCTTCGAACAAAAGGCAAATTACTACGAACCATTCTTGAAAGAGAGGATTAAAATAAATTACGAAGATGACGAAAAAGATTGTTGAATTCATGGATTCACTGGGAAGCAATGCGCGTCTGATCAATAACTGGGGCTCTTGGAAAAAGGCCAATATATAATATGCACAGCAATAGAATGTAAATAGTTGTAATCTTCATCGATGAAATTGAGATAAAAATTTAGAATACACAGTCCGTGAGATTTAATTGATAAATATAAACTTTCATACGCAGGTTATAGATGTCATTTAGGCATTTTTGAAATCACTGTTATTCCACGTCACTGTAATTGATTTTCTTAAAACTTCACATACACCCGAGAAATCTGAAAAGTTTCGAATTCGTCATATTGAGAATATTCGAGATTAATCACAGTATATCTAAGGTTATCACTGATAATTTAGTTCAAAACATTGATGACAGTTGTTCAAGCAAACACCAATGTACTTCATTTTTAGGAAAGAAAACAAGATACATTCATTATTAAAAGATCATCAAATACTTAATTTTCTTATTATGGAATTGCATCTCATCGATTGCTTCACAAAATAGTAAACAGATGAGAAAAAAAACATTTTGCGAAACTGACCGACTAAAACAGCATAAAAATAATGATCATTCCGAATTATCATTATCTTGGAAAAATTACACTTACAATTTCGTATTTTAGTTGCAATGTCATTATAGTTAACAAAGAAAAATGCTCACTCATCAAAGAAGTAGTATTTGATTATAATGAATTCCCATTCTTCACCATTAACTCACCTAACTTGATTCAATACAGAATACAATGATGAAATGCAGAATGATAATACTTTAGCAAAAAGAGCCGTTTGTCAATCATGATCTGGGAGGCCGATTTAATTTTAATAAAGTTTAAATATTCAGATTTATTTCTATCTGCTGTATCTATATCAAGAATGTGCTCTCAATGTTTTTTAAAAATCGTGAATCATTATGAATTGATATTAAACGAATCGATCAATGATTAAATAATACAAATACGTGTGTGCTGGAGCAGTTCTACATGAAATATATATAAATTCAGCAATTACGATATTTACGGAATTATTTAAGTACAGTTTGGTGGAACATAAAATCCATCTTGATATTATCAATTTACGCGTGAAATTGTCATTTTAGAGCTTGACGACATCCAAATGCCCCTCCGTGTCGGTAATGACTTGCAATATTTCTCCCCTCCCTCCTCAAAGTCCCAATTCTTGGTCGTATTGGCATTTTTCAAAAATTATCACTAATGCCAACATACCTACTCAATTCCACAGCCCTGAATTATTGAAAAATTAATAAATAATACATGCAATCATGTACAAAAATGTACAGAGTCGTGGAAAACGTCTGGAATGTGCAAAAATGGACAACCGCGTGTAATTGTGTGCCATTTGGAACAACACTAAAAAAATTTCGGGATCACGTATCTACGTTTATGTAGATTTTGTACTGTTTTTCGCATTTCTCTACATTTGTGTACATTTGTGAACGCATAGTAGATTTTTTGTTCATTCTTCTACATTTTTATGCACTTCTACATTTTGCAAGAAAAAAAAAAACAAATAAAACGACTCACAAAAATGTACAGAAATATACGAAGACGTTCGGAATGTAAACAAATGTATTGTACTTGTTGAAAATGGGACACTTGTATACACGCTCCTGTACGTTTCTGTGCGCGTATTTGTCTATACATTCGTTATTTTCACTAGAAAGCCGCGCGCGCGAGCACACCCACACGCGCGTACACGAGGCGCAGGAGGAAAGAAACGTGCGCGGCGAAGCGAACTGCATCGTCGCGGGCCGAGGCCGAGCGAGTTGAGAACCGCGCGCGGCCGCGACATATACGTGTGCGTATATCTCGCGTTGATCGCGAGGGGCGTTTCGCGTGTGTTGGTGCACGCTTGGCGCACAACTCGAGCCGGCGAGTACATTAGAGCTGCAGCGGCTTGCCGGCATATAACCTGCCGGCGAGCGCCGATCCAGACGCAGTCCCCGAGTCTCCGCGAGCGCGTGCGCGTCAACCTCCTCCTCGAGACAACCAGCCCCGAAACCCCGTGAGTATACATACAATTTGCTCTCTTCTCCCCGCCGCCGCGCGCCGGTGCGCTACTGTGTACACGTGCATGTATAGCTTTGTTGCCGGGCAGATTTTTGCGCGAGCGTGTCCCGGTGCTCAGGGCTGCAGCCGTGTCACGGGAGACACGGGAATAGGATATAGAAAGGCTTTGTACGGAGCTCCGAGTGGGCCGAGTGCCTCGCGGCGTCGTGAAAGTATACTTTTACAACTACATCGCGATCACAAGTGCTCTCGACAATTGCCGGCTAGTCTACATTTCTCTTTGCCTCTCCATCGACGACGACGATCGCGTCTGCCCAGTCGTCGAAGCTCGCGGTTCTCACTGTGCGATTCGCGGTGTGTGCGAGAGACAAAGTGTGCCGATATATCGGTTGTCTTGGGGCGCCGGCGCGAATCGCGACCGGTGCCGCATATAATGAATGCATAATCACGCGGCGCACGCCCAGGCGCGAAAAAAACGCGACCTTGTGCGCGGCGATAGCTCTGTATCTCGCTGCAATTAATGCATTAGTTACTCGCGCGCGCGCGCGAGCTGTGTTAAGCCTGTCGCAGCGGCGAGATGTATATAGCCTTGGGCTCTGGGGTAATTAGTGCGCGCGCGCGCCGCAACCGACGAGGGACGGATGCGGAGAAAAGCGAGAGCGGCGCGAATCTATGCGCCGGCGATCTGCACCGCGGTAGACAACGCGTAACAGGTGATACGCCTGTGCGATTTGCCGGTCCTCAATACCGGTTCTCTCCTCCCCCCCCCCCTCTCTGTATATATACCTACTAAATCGCGTGATATTGGTAGGGGACCGGCGATACAAACCAGCACACAACCAAATTCTATTCGCTAAATTTTGGTCGGTTCAAAATTACTATTTGATAGATAAAATTTGCTATTTTCCAGTGAACAAATGCATAATCAACAAGCAGAGAATAATCACTTGATGGTGCGAATAGTTAACTGTTTTTTTTTCTTAGTAAAGGTAGTAGTGTCGATGTAAAGGTAGTAGTGTCGGTAAAATTTTCAGAGAAATTTAACTATTCATTATTACTAATAGAAAAATTATTAATACCCAAGATAGAGAATATTCTACCAATTTTCGAACGAGTCATGCAATTTTTACAATTATATTGTAGTTTGTAATTCCAACTATTTTGAATTTAGAGAGTAAAAATCTTCTCACGAAGGAGAAGTATGACTCACCCACGTGAATTGCCTCACGCTATCCTCGGGTGGAAATTATAGCGATAATCATAGAAGTTTTCACTTGAAAAATGATCCTTCGAGAGAATGTTCGAAGTCATGAAGTCGGAAAAGGCAATGAGAGGGAGAAGTGATTTCGCATTACGAAACTATACACAACTAACACGAGCGAAGTCGCCATCTAACCCCATTCCAATCGTTTTATGCAGTCTTGAGGTATTCCCATGCGTTTCTAGGCCTTTCCCCGCTGTATTATCGGGAGGGGGGAGATACATTCCTCATGCGGTAAATCTCAGAATGATCATCGAAGCATTTGCTCGAGCATGTCTCCGAATGAAAATATTCCTCCAACAGTAATTAATAATTCTCTGTTTAATTATTTCATTTATGCAACGAGTGAGCCTCAATCAGTATTACCTTTAGATATTCATTCAATTGAAACATCGACATTAGCTATGTATAAGCTTATTAGCAACCAATGTGACAAGTACTTGAACAAACGGTCCGGAAACTTTATACATTTATCGTGATTCGAGTTATCAACCCGGCAAAACGTCCGTAATTGTTGGGGGGCGATACAACTTGTTTCACGATTATTTCTCCAATATTGTCAGTCAATAGACGTACGTATAATCCAAGGATTACAAAGGGTTGATCGATAGCATGGAATACAATATCTGATCATAGGGTCACGTAGCCGTTATGTCCAGAAATATAGTTTTTTTGAAAAATTGTTATATGAAAATACATCTCAGAATTATTAGCTGTTTTTTAATGGTTCACTAAGTCTCGAAAAATTTACATTTTTTGGAAAGAGAAAGTAAGAGTGTCTGACACGCCGAACGGTACGGTTATACGCTTGTGACTAGAATTATTAATTTTAATAAAATAAGTACCAAAAAAGTAACGAGGCAAGATCGAATGGGAAATTACGTTGATAAATCAAGGGCAAGGGACAAAAAACAAACTTTCAATTCAACGATCAAGACTGATCAGACATCTTTTAGCGCTTCGGCGAAAAACTTTTGAATAAATACATCCATTCAAAACTTGGGGGAAAATTCTAAAAACTGTTTTTCGACTTCATGACTGTACGCGTACCCCTCGATAGTATATTATAAATGCATTGGCTAAGCGTAGGCAGTGCGTGAGGCTGGAAGTACACCGACCGCTCCCATATCCGATTAGTTTCGTCAGTTCTCACTTCCTAGTATAAATACTCACTGGATAGGGAAAAGTACGCTTTTCAGTTTCGCCACCCCGAAGCCCACTCACTTGAAACCGTACAGTGAAAAACTAGTGTATGAGAGTGATAGATCACTGTATGAAGGTGGATGAATGATTGAATGGAATGCAGTTAATTTTTCTGATAATCAAAGTGAATTTTCTCTCAAGTTTCATGAGTTTTAATACCTAAAATTTACTGCTAATCTATACGTAAAAATTGGTTGCTATCAAAACTCATGAAATTGAAGTGAAAATTCACTTTGATTATATGATAAATTAACTGCAGTTTCCCTCAGTCATTCATCCCCCTTCATACAGTGATTTTTCACTTTCATACGCTGGTTTTCCACTGTAAGGTTCCAAAATCTCACAAACTCGAAATTCTCCCATACATTGTAGATCTAGCTCACATTGGATAGTATCCAAAGGAGTGTCTGATGACATTTGAAATCGCAATTGGATTGTGAAATTACGAAAACGCAAAGGTTCCATCGTGAAAAGTAATATAAACTAGAAAGGAATATTCTTTCCCTCGATCGGCGTATCGTAGTATTGATTAATCATGAATGATTTACTTGTTTAGAGAAGAAAATGCCTATCGACCTGTACTACGTTCCCGGAAGCGGGCCATGCCGCTCGGTTCGATTGGTTGCCGCAGCCATTGGTGTCGATCTCAACCTCAAGATGACCGACCTCATGACAGGAGAAAATAAGAAGCCAGAATTCATCAAGGCAAGCTAAATCATACGTTATTAACACGTCTTGTTTCCCATAGTTACACGGCTTTCATGACACTTTTTCAATCCAATTACATGTCGATAAAATAACTGTGGAACATTGATTTCTGTCTCATTTTACGATGAGCTCGAGGGTCAACCTTCTTATGACTCTTTTATTATTAAATCAACCGTATATCTTACCTAATAATTCGTGATTCACTTGGGAATTTTTACATACATTCGGATTCTTCATATAGTATAACAGCCAGAAGTTTTGAAAAAATTAAAAACCACGTAGGAATCTTTTGTATGCTGATCAATTTTGTATTGAAGCTATTCTTAAATAACTGATTTCGTTCTCTATGTTAATGAGAAAGTATACAAAATTATGCCAGTTTATGTTCGATGCATAGGATATTTCAGAAAGAATGGCTTCTTAAAAGGATTTACAAATGAAATGAGCTCGCAAGAGGTTTTCCCGCATGTCGCTACTAGCTAGTAAACCATGGAATCGATCCGTGTAAACCGGTACACGTCAATACTCACGTGAGTCCTAGACGTAAAATTGTGGAAAAAGGAATACGAAGCAATAAACGACATAGAGGTTATTTAACAACAACATGAAAGAATGTTTCGTAACAAATTTACTTTATGTGGAAGTTATACAATTTCCGACGAGTCACGTGACTGTTTCATTTGCAGATGAACCCACAACACACAGTCCCTACCTTGGACGACAATGGATTTTATCTGTGGGAAAGGTAAGAATATCAGCTATTGATTTTCTTATTGATTTTTTTATTCAACTCTTTAACGGTGGGTAGGAGTGAATATATCGACATGGTTACGGTTTCATTTTAAAAATCAAAGATGCATCTAATCATGAAAAAAAAAATTGGAGAGCACAAGGGTGACACTGCACCAGTTTCAAACTCTATCAAATGGTGCAAAAATCGCATAAAAAAAAGAGAGATGAGCATAATATAGACGTCATTTTTTTTAGAATTGGAATATCTCAAATGTATGCCTTGAAATATGTGAACAATTTGCATCAAAAACATCCAAACCGAAAACTAGGAGTTATAAAACATTGGAAACTACCCCTAGCAATGACGATAAGCCCAGAAAATAGCACTCTGCCAAACCTTCAGAAAAAAATTATCTCATTGGAGGGCTAATAGAATTTCAATTTTTCTGAACGAAAGCAAAATATTCGATCTTTGCATATTACTGTTCAAGCCAAAAATTCTAAGATAATTTCCTTTATAAACAAATGTTACTATATGCTGATACTTGAGATATTGAAATTGAAAAATTTTTATGACAGCCGAGCAATCTGCACGTACTTGATCGAGAAGTACGCGAAGAACGATTCCCTGTATCCGAAGAACCCAAAACAACGCGCCATCATCAATCAGCGACTGTACTTTGACATGGGCACACTGTACCACTCCTTTGCCGAATACTACGTGAGTCCTTCTCTAGAACCACAACTATGATTTTCCATAGAACTTTGTGCACTACTTGATGTATTTATGTATTTTTTCAGTATCCACAAATATTCGCCGGAGCCCCTGCAGACCCAGAAAAGTTCAAGAAAGTGGAAGAGGCCTTCGAGTACCTCGAGAAGTTCCTCGATGGTCAAGATTACTTCGCAGGGAGTACCATGACTGTCGCCGATCTCGTACTTCTACCATCTGTCTCGAACTTAACGGTGAATATTATACTTTTGATTATTTTCCATTTGTTAATTGAAAAATGAAAACCTTTTGTTCATCAGCCTTCATTGAACTCGATGCGAGTATTTTGAAGCTAGATCAAGCCTTTCTCCGTCAATGAGTCGGATATCAAAATAAAATAGTAACACTGATGTCACAGAAAGAGTTATTTATTGTCGTTATTTCTCCAGCTTTTCAGTGACTTCGATCTAGGCAAATACAAGAATACTGCCAGGTGGCTCAAACGCATGGAGTCCGAGGCAACAAAATACGAAGAGACAAATGGAGAGGGTCTGAAGGCCTTTAAATTCCTCGTAGATAAGATGAAGAAGAATTAGAATGAATTTCGCCACTCTAAGATTCATTAGTCCAGCGCATCACATTACCACATCACGAAGATTTCGATCACTTACTTTTTTTTATTTTGCTTAAGTAAAAAATAAAAGAGTTGAAAAAAATGTACCTTGCTGTTATTACAAAAAGTCTTTGTTCTAAAATATTCATCAATCGTCATTAGATAACTTCGAGATATAATTGTATTGTTCATTACTTCTTCGGAATCTAATGAGTAGCCGTGACAGGCCCAAACACTGAAAATCCAAATGAAGTATTCAATGAAAACTTCGATATCGATTTCTCTAAGGAGAACACACACATGTGGAGAAAATAATGTTATCGACACAGGATACGTACGTCTTTTGCTTACCGTGTACCGATCTTACCAAATCTTTGAAAAATCTTTTTCATCTCTCAATCTCAAAGGAAATCTTTGTAGTGTTATTCGTTTCATACAGAAGAATCTTTCCAAATTTCTGTAGAAATAGTATATTATTCACCTGAACGAGGTTAGGCGATTTCAGTAGCCAGTTTGCATAAGCTGAAATACCCTACGTAAGATACTATTTTTCATAAACAGGGTGGGGCAGGTGTTATTGTTTGCGAACGCCAGGAGGTAAAGTTGGAAATTTCCTCCTCCATTGTACATAGTATGTAATGAAATATAATGAAAAATGGGAAACGACATCCCAAAATCATCTTCTAACCATTACTATGAAACATAATTGCTGGCCAAACAAAAATATTGCAGTATACCGTATACGTGAATATTTTATAAAAACTAGGAAATCATTAAATAAGAATCATTCCTAAACTGCTTCTTATTCGTCCTGAAATATTATAGAAACTTGGTAGAAGGTCAATAGATTCTAATCGAAGAAGTAACTATCGATTGGAATAAGAATTATGATCTCCTCATGAATAAACAATTTATGTAACTAATTACTGGGAATATGTTAGTCATTTTTAAACGCACGAATGTGGGAGGGAAAAAGAGAGAGGATATACGTTTATAAATGTGGTTTTTACTCGTTCTTTGAGCTGAATCAACAAAGAAGACGGAGTGAACCTGTAACATTATGAAGACTCTTATCGTACCGTGAAGTTCTTTGCGTTGCATTGCTTGACCGTAAGTAGCAAAATTATTAGAACTTCGATGGCAATATTGAGAAATGCACAACGTATAATTATCTATTTTTTGTGGACATCAAAAGAGTAATATAATTATTGCTAAGTCATCGAAAATCCTGATCACGAGGAAATTTCAATTTATATTTCGAGATTATTGCTTTATATCGTTGAGTAGCATTTTTAAGAATATTATCCGAGTATAAGAAGACTGTTGAATATAAAATTGATTCATGTTGTAGCTATATCAAAATGTCCGTTGATCTGTACCATCATCCTGCAAGTGGGCCTTGTCGATCAGTTCGATTGATTGCATCTTTGATTGGCGTCGAACTGAATCTCAAATATGTTGATCTCCTGGCAGAAGAACAGTTCAAGCTCGAATTCACAAAGGTTAACGAGACAGTATTCAATTAAATGAAATAATCGCATGATAAAAAATAATCAAGTTTGAGGTTTCACTCATGTAGGGGAGACCGGGGCTAGTTGGCTACAGGAGCAAGCTGGCGCTGTAGCTATATCTCGTAATCTATCATATATATATATATATATATATATATACATATATATATATATATATATATATAGCACCACACATGTATACCCAACCATCAACTCTTTGTTCGATATATATGCTGTGAGTCTCAGTCCGATAGTTTAAAAGAACTACTCATCAGATCTCAGTAAATTCGATTTCAACATAATTCGTGACCGAAGTACTATCAGTTGATATATTTAGATTTTTATTTCTATCGTGTGGGTGGAAGCTACGAGCACGATTGTAAAAAGAGCGCCAACCAGCCCCGGTCTTCCCTACTGACGACGGCATTGTCTACTGTTAATAATAGCCACTTTACATTCGAATTTCTATAGATGAACCCACAACATGCTGTACCTGTTATCAACGATAATGGTTTCATCTTGAGTGAAAGGTATTAATTAATGATGACAACGTAAACTCACTGAGATTGTTTCTAGAATTATTACTAGAAAATTTAATCGTTTGTTGAGCATATAAATGTTGATTTTAAAACATGTCAATTTTCAATTCCAAAATTGAACGATTTCTTTCAACCATTGAATGTTTTAGTCGGGCCATCTGCACCTATTTGATTGAAAAATATGGAAAAGATGATTCGCTTTATCCAAAGGACCCACAACGACGAGCCCTTGTTAATCATCGGTTGTATTTTGATATTGCAACCTTATCACAATCATATCTTGACTATTACGTAAGATCTTATCCATCAACGAAAATTGAAATTGAAATAAACGCGAATCAACAATGAAATAATTGTTTCTAGATCGATAAATATTTTAATAAGAAAACGGTTGACCAAGAAAAGATGGCGAAAATTCACGACGCTTTTGGATACCTCGAAAAGTTTCTGCAGGATTCAGATTATGTGGCCGGTAATAATATGACTGTAGCTGATATTGTACTACTAACTGCAGTGTCGAATTTCACGGTATCGTCAAACTTGCGAATTTCTATCCGTGTTCCAAAATGTTTATCCTAATCATTGATTTTTTTTCAGGTATATGCATTTGATTACAGCTATTACAAAAACGTAGTTAGATGGTTTGCGACAATAAAGTCAAAGATACCAAGCTATGAGGAAATTAATGAAGATGGTTTGGAAGTTTATAGGAAATTAGTGAAGAAGTTAACCGAAGAATAAATCCTGAAGCAACTACACATCCTGTAAAAATATTCAAGCATCAAGAAATAATTTTGTTTATTATGTTCTTTTAGATGAATAATTAGTTATTTTTGAAGGGGGAAATGAGATCCTTTTGAAGGTTTTTTTTTCTTTGCAACTAATAAACGAATTAAAATGAAGTTTCGAGGGCTTTTATTGAACACGTTTTAAAGCATGTAAACATATTTTTATTTCAATTCAAATTGCAAAATTTTGTCATGACAGTGGGTAAGTCGAGGTCGTTTCTTTTATTATTCTACATGAGTTTAGCCATCACGGTACCTTAGCTTTTACAATATTATTGATTTTTGAAAATTTAGCTTACATCAGAATGAAAAATTTTTGAAAATATTTCATTCTCATGAGGACGATGGAATATCATTCTCAAGTGTGATTATATATCTATATAGATATTAAGCCAATGAATAAAAATCGTTTTGTACTTTTTTCATAGATGAGAAAAAAACCGCTGCCAAGTGGTATGTTTTCTCAAAGTATTGCAATTGAACCTCAACTTGCATTAATCACCACTCTTTGAGAGAGCAAAATGAACCTCTAACTCATTTCCTCCACTCCATAGTAACGGTTGCTAAGGACATAAACAACGGTTGCTATGGTAAATATCCGAACTTCGGTGTTCTTACTTCTTAGCCGTCAACGGTTCCAAAAATGGACTTCAAACTGACTTTTCCCACTCCACAGTAACGGCTGCGAAGGACGTAAACAACAGCTGCTATGGTAAATGTCTGAGCTTCGGTGTTCTTACTTTTTAGTCATCAACAGTTCTAGAAACTCGGACTAGATCTTGTCACAACTAACCGGTGTGCAAAATTTCAAGACGATCGGATCATTCCTTCGGGAGTTATCGTGGACGAAAGAAACGAAAAAACCGCTGCCAAGTGCCTTAGCAGTATGCTTTCTCAAAGAGGCTTCAATATCACCGACAAACGCTTCCCAAACCTGTATTTTCACCTTTCCACTACCGTAGATACTATCATCTATTTTTCAAAAATTACAAAAAAATTATTTAATCAATTCAATTCGTATCTTTGTGACTGTGTAAAGTGTCGTTCTTTTTCAATTGACCAAACTATGTTGCGAGTGTTGATGTCTGCCCGGGCTCTCTTATTATTTGATCAAATGCAACAAAGCAAACGGTTCTAGGTTCTACACGATGCGAGATATTTAGAGCTGCATAATTTTTCGATCAATTCATCTTGTGACTGTCATACGGTTTAATAGCGGTCAAAATCGATCCGCCCTGCCCTTAAGTCCGTTTTTGATCATTTTCGACGGCTGAGGTTGGAAATGATCAATTCAAAATCTATTTTGATCATTTTCGACGGCAAAAGACACCAAATTTTCCCAATTTTCTCTATAGTACGTTGAAAATACTAGAAACGAAACTTACATCAATTTTTTTCCCCCTTAGCAACGGTTGCTAGGGCGGTGAACAACGGTTGCTAAGGAGCTAATTGGGAAGATTTTGTGTCCTTTGCCGTCGAAAATGATGGAAATGGGTCATAAATTAATGATTTCCAACCTTCGTAACTGTTGCTAGGGAGGTAAACAACCGTTGCTATGGAGCAAATACAACAATTCAGTGTCCTTGGCCATCGAGTGTGACTTAAAACTGATTTTCCGGCTTGCCCCAATGAGCACTCATAAGGATTTGTGAGAAAACACGTTAGGAACGGTTGCTAGGGAAATAACCAACGGATTTTGCTGAAAATTTAACTCGGACTAGATCTTGTCACAACTAACCGGTGTGCAAAATTTCAAGACGATCGGACCATTCCTTCGAGAGTTATCGTGGACGAAAAAAAAACGGGACGCACACACACACACACACACACACATACATACATACACACACACACACACACACACACACACACACACACACACACACACACACATACATACATACAGACACTTTTGAAAGCAAAATGGACCTCCAACTGACTTTTCCCATTCCCTATAGGGGATAACTAAAGTTAACTATAGTTACGGTTGCAAGGGATATAAACAACGGTTGCTAGAGACATCAACAATGGTTTCTACGTCTAACGGTTTCTAACGGTATGGAAATGTCTCTTTGATTCTTATATAATCCCATAAATATACAAACCCAAATGATCATTTATCATGAATTATATAGGAACTTATCAAAAACACGCTAGCAACGGTTGCCATGGAAATAAATAACGGATGTTGCTGAACACCGAACTCGGTTACATCTTCCGAAGACCGAACTGTGTGCAAAATTTCAGGACGATCGGACTATTTCTTCGAAAGTTATCGTACGACAAAAAAAAGTCAGTCTGAAGCTGAATTTTGTATCTCCATAGCAACGGTTGCTAGGAGAATAAACAATGGTTGTTCCAAAATGAATGTCTTATCGATTCTCATCGATCGTCGAAAGAATTGGAGACCCATCGTGCATTGATGATGATTTTTGGAGCTTTTATCAAAAACACGTTAGCAACGGTTGCTAGAGAAATAAACAACGGATTTGGCTGAAAATTGAACTCGACCGAGATTTTGTAGCGACTAACTTGTGGGCAAAATTTCAGAACGATCGAACAATTCCTTCGAAAGTTATCGTACGACAAAAAAAGTGCACGTACGTACGTACGTACCTACATACATACAGACATTTTTGGATTCCCATGTTTTGCTTTCTCAAAGAGAAAGCTTTGTAATGGGGTAAAAATCGACCCATCGAATCGGACTTCGGGACCTCGATTTTCGTAATCTACGGGTCGAAAAACATGGAAATCCGAAAATGTCTGTATGTATGTACGTACGTACGTGCACTTTTTTGTCATACGATAACTTTCGAAGGAATGGTCCGATCGTCCTGGAATTTTGCACACAGGTTAGTCGCCGCAAAATCTCGGCCGAGTTCAATTTTAAGCCAAATCCGTTGTTTATTTCTCTAGCAACCGTTGCTAACGTGTTTTTGATAAAAGCTCCAAAAATCATCATCAATGCACGATGGGTCTCCAATTCTTTCGACGATCGATGAGAATCGATAAGACATTCATTTTGGAACAACCATTGTTTGTTCCTCTAGCAACCGTTGCTATGGAGATACAAAATTCAGCTTCAGACTGACTTTTTTTTGTCGTACGATAACTTTCGAAGGAATAGTCCGATCGTCCTGGAATTTTGCAAACAGGTCGGTCTCCGGAAGATGTGCACCGAGTTCGGTGTTCAGCAACATCCATTGTTTATTTTCATGGCAACCGTTGCTAGCATGTTTTTGATAAGTTCCCATATAATTTATGATAAGTGATCATTTGGGTTTGTATATTTATGGGATTCTATAAGAATCAAAGAGACATTTCCCGTAGAAACCATTGTTGATAGCAACCGTTGTTTATATCCCTTGCAACCGTAACTAGGGAATGGGAAAAGTCAGTTGGAGGTCCATTTTTGGAACTGTTGATGACTAAGAAGTAAGAACATCGAAACTCAGACAGTTACATAGCAGCTGTTGTTTACGTCCTTAGCAACCGTTACTATGGAGTGGGAAAAGTCAGTTTGAAGTCCATTTTTGGAACTGTTTATGACTAAGAAGTAAGAACATCGAAGCTCCGACATTCACCATAGCAACCATTGTTTATGTCCTTAGCAACTGTTACTATGGAGTGGGAAAAGTCTGTTGGAGGTCCATTTTCGGAACTGTTGACGACTAAGAAGTAAGAACACCGAAGCTCGGATATTTACCATAGCAACCGTTGTTTACGTCCTTAGCATCCGTTAGTATGGAGTGGAGAAAATTAGTTAGAGGTTCATTTTGCTTTCTCAAAGAGTGGTGATTAATGCAAGTTGAGGTTCAATTGCAATAATTTGAGAAAGCATACTGCTGAGGCACTTGGCAGCGGTTTATTTTTGAGGGATCGAATTATGCATTTCATTAGCGTCTCAGCGTGAAGAGTATTTCGTGAACAATATGGAGTTTCTTTTTCATTGTTGATTATAGAATGTTATCAGCATCTGGTGACGGCAATCATAATGAAACGTCTTTCAGGTGATCTTTGGGTATCACGATGAGTCTCATGCACGAACGTTTAGTCTACAGTTTCGATTTCTGAGAGAAATGTTGTTAATTATCAGTGATTTTGTGCTAATTCGGAATATCTATAGTTATGATTTACTATACGTAGATACAGATTCACCGTTAATTTCAACATTCATGGCGAATTTTTACCTAGCATCTGGCTAATGATGTACACCATTGTTGACTATAGCTAACAAATAAAAAATAATCCATATATTCGATTAAAAAGTGCTTACCATCTTAACGAAGAACATCAAACGTAAAAATCAAGTTGAAAAATATGAATTGAGGAAGAACAAAGAACAAATTAATAAACATTGATGATCATACTTTTTCGATCTCGTCGAAAGTTTGTTTTCAAAGGGGTTGACTGTGTACAGAATGAGGATAAAATAAAAATATGAAAAAATAATATGAATATTGATTTTCAACACTGACCGAGTTGAAACTGTATACCTTGCGCTCTCGGGAGACTTTCAACTTTTTGCTTTCTCAAAGAGAAAGCTTTGTAATGGGGCAAAAATCGACCCGGCGAATCAGACCTCGGGACCTCGATTTTCGTAATCTACAGGTCGAAAAACATGGAAATCCAAAAGTGTCTGTGTGTGTGTGTGTGTGTGTGTGTGTGTGTGTGTGTGTGTGTGTGTGTGTGTGTGTGTGTGTGTGTGTGTGTGTGTGTGTGTGTGTGTGTGTGTGTGTGTATGTATGTGTGTAACGTTTTTTTTCGTCCACGATAACTCTCGAAGAAATGGTCCGATCGTCTTGAAATTTTACACACCGGTTAGTTGTGGCAAGATCTCGGCCAAGTTCATTTTTCAGCAAAATCCGTTGGTTATTTCCCTAGCAACCGTTTTTAACGTGTTTCCTCACAAATCCTCATAAATACTCTTTGGAACTATGAGAATCAATAAGAATTGAAGAGAATCAATGAGATATTTCCCATAGCAATCACTGTTGATATCCTTGGCAACCGTTTGTTTACATCCCTAGCAACCGTTGCTTCGGAAGTCGGAAATAGAGTTTTCAAGTCACACTCGATGGCCAAAGACACTGAATTGTTGTATTTGCTCCATAGAAACCGTTGTTTGCCTCCCTAGCAACCGTTACGAAGGTTGAAAATTATCAATTTATGACTCATTTCCATCATTTTCGACGGCAAAGGACACAAAATCTTCCCAATTAGCTCCTTAGCAACCGTTGTCACACCATGTCCGAATGCTCCATTTATTGAGGAAGCGATACAAATGGAACTGATTAAATAGTTTTTTTGTAATTTTTGGAAAATGAATTATTCTATCTACGCTTGTAAATGGTGAAAATATATGTTTGGGATGCGTTTGTGGGTGATGTTGAAGCCTCTTTGAGAAAGCATACTGCTAAGGCACTTGGCAGCGGTTTTTCGACCCGTAGATTACGAAAATCGAGGTCCCGAAGTCCGATTCGGTGGGTCGATTTTTACCCCGTTACAAAGCTTTCTCTTTGAGAAAGCAAAATTAAACCTCAGTAATCGTAAATAAAATAGAATGCCTCTCTGTTTTCTTCAATGTCAGAAAATACTGCTTAATCAAACGGAAAATTCTAATTCTAATAAGAACAGTTGAAAAATTCAATCACTCAGACTAATATCTCTGCTATGTACATACATCCAACGTCCAATATGAAACCTTAATGGATTATCCAGTATGTTAACATTGACCCCGTCAATAATATGGTACATACGTAACATTTGATTATCAATCAACAGAATCAACGTAACTGAAATGATCTTCTAATACAACTAACTAGGAGACCGCTTGGGATTCGGGTCACCAATCTTGACCAACATTTTTTTCATATTTCCTGGTGGCCATAGTAGAGAGAATCCAGAATTTTAGGGTCCAACGCTCCCAAACTTCCCAGATATTAATTTATGTATCCTGGGTTGAGACGTTGTTCTCGTCCCAAATCACAATGTCATCTGAGACGTATTTCCCTCATTGCACTGAACTTTAACTATTGACACTTGAACACCACATCACATTCTATCCTAGAAAACATATGAAAGGAGTAAATAGCGTGTCCATGCAACAAATCTTACTCTCATGTCTTACTCACATAGAGTAAAACATGAAATATATGGAAAAATCAACGATTATCGACTTTTCACTCTGTGCTTGGATACTGAAGCAATAATAACATGTATCCAAGCACAAAGACAACAAATGCAGTATAATTGGACGACAATTCAGTGTCAGAATTGATTTTCACTCATGAAAACTTCAATTCTGAGCATGTGTCGACCAATATCATACTATAACCAATAATATTAAAACTTATGTACTCACAGTTTTCTTCTCACTTCAATGCAATTTCTGGCTCTGTACAGCATACCTGGAACACAAAAATTATCACAAAGAAACATCTTTCAAAAATATATGAAGAAAGGCAAAGGTTAAGAATACTTATCTGAATTCCCTTGCGCCTTGAATAAAAATTATCCTCATCAGCTGCACACGATCAAGCTCCAAACTTACTGGAGAAGACTGTGGTGGAAATTAATCTGGAAACTTTTCTTACAATCACTCAAACTGTAGTGAGTAAGCAATGTCTACTTGATGAGTACACATCACATGTCTAACTGACTGTGTTTACAAACGACACCTATGGTAACCTGCAGGGCGGAGTCGGTAACACAGGTACTGTTCTGCAGGTTACCATAAGCGTCGTTTGTAAACACCCTGAAAATGACCTCTGAGGCAAAAAATGAATGGGACACTTTTTTCTGCAAATTGCTTGAATTTCATAGAAAAATTATCTCTAAGGTCATTGGAGCACATTAAGTACTCCACATTACCAATTGGAGCCTCTATTTTTGAACCCTGGGAGTTCGCTCGTCAAGCCCCATACCACATGGGTACTAAAAGTTGTCCCAACTCATACCACATACAGCCTATATAGTGAAAAAATGGGCCTGGACTCTGGAAGCTCCCAAAAAAATAATATATTAACTAAAATAGGGGTAAAAACAGGCTAAAATGACTATTCAAGGGGAGCCTTGGACCGCCAACACTTCCAATTTTTGCAAACACTTGTCTGTGGTATTATTACTATGATCCACTGTAAAAACTCACATTCTATCATACCAATACATATCCTGAGTTGTCAATATCATATTTATATAGATCAAGCATGACTATACTACTTGACGCCACCTAACTTTCAGTAGTTACATGTATTGATGGTCAATATATTGTCTCTATTGTGCTAAAATTTACAAGAAACTATCAATAAAGTACATGTGTCGTGGATTGCGTTCACTCGATAAGAAAGATTAATTCAAAAAGTAAATTATAAGCTGTGAATTACACGTACACTTTATAACACACTAGGCAGTGCATAGATATCTTATGATTTTTATAATATCAATAAGAAAATGTTGAAGTTCACTAAACATGCGTTAGGTGGCGTCAAGTATTAGTAATGCTTGATCTATATAAATATGATATTGATAACTCAGGATATGTATTAGCATGATAGAATATAAGTTTTTACAGTGCACAATTGTAATAATACCACAGACAAGTATTTGCAAAATTTGGAAGTGTTGGCGGTACAATTAAGGCTCCCCTTGAATAGTCATTTTAGCCTATTTTTACCCCCAATCTAGTTAATATATTAATTTTTTGGGAGCTTCCAGAGTCCAGGCCTATTTTTTCACTATATAGGCTGTATGTGGTATGAGTTGGGACAACTTTCAGTACTCATGTGGTGTGGGGCTTGACGAGCGAACTCCCAGGGTTCAAAAATAGAGGCTCCAATTGGTAATGTGGAGTACTTAATGTGCTCCAATGACCTTGGAAATAATTTTTCTATAAAATTCAGGCAATTTGCAGATAAAAGTGTCCCATTCATTTTTTGCCTCTGAGGTCATTTTCAGGGTGTAAATGAAGGTTGAAAATGCCTCTGAAAATGCAAAAACAGCAAAATCAGCAACTTTGCCTATTTATTGAGCAGCGTTAAAGTGCTCGAAAAAATCTGAAAAAATTCTGGGAATTCGGCATGATGCCCTTGAACTTGAGCCAAATCAAATTTTTTCATGTTCGATCCCACAGAGAATTGCCCAAATATACATATCTCTCTATATTAAAAGCTAGACCGCCGCCGCCGCCGCCGTGGAAATTTCATCCCTCATTTTCATCCCTCATTTTTATCCCTCATTTTCATCCCTCATTTTATCTCTCATTTTTATCCCTCATTTTCATCCCTCATTGAATTAAAAAACAGAATAGGTAAAATATGATAATTCAGCATGCTATAAAAAATTTTTTTTTCATTGTCAATTTTGTTTAAGATTTTTTCATTGATTATTCGGACATCATCATTACGACTGGTTATAAGGAAAGATGAAAACTCTTCATCTTTTGATCTTACATTATGATGTAGATTAAAAATTTAAAAATTTTTCCATAAAGCAGAGAATTTTATGGTTTCGTTTATTACTGAGATTTTTGTTCCAACTGGGAGAATTTGTTGAAAATCTCCTCCCGAAAGTAATATTTCATCCAAAAGGTTTATTATCTCTCTATATTAAAAGCCAGACCGCCGCCGCCGTGGGAAATTTTGACCCCCAAGTTGCCCCCCCAAGTTGCCCCTATGTTGCCCCCCATTTTTCACCCTTTTTTTCCACCCTTTTTTCACCCCATTTTTCACCCTCTTTTTCCACCCATTTTTTCACTTTTTTTTCACCCCATTTTTCACCCTCTTTTTCCACCTTTTTTTCACCCATTTTTTTCACCTCTTTTTCCCCTCCCTTTTTTTCACCCTCCTTTTTTCACCCTTTTTTCACCCCCCTTTTTTCACCCTTTTTTATCCCTCTTTCCAACCCTTTTTTCCACCCTTTTTGCCACCCTTTTTTCCACCCTTTTTTCCACCCTTTTTTCCACCTTTTTTTCCACCTCTTTTTTCACCCCTTTTTTCACCTCTTTTTTCACCCTTCAATGAGAACCGAAGAGAATCGATGAGATATTTCCCATAGCAACCACTGTTGATATCCTTAGCAACCGTTGCTTCGAAAGTTGGAAACTCAATTTTAAGTTACACTCGATGACCAAGAAAACTGAATTGTTATATTTGCTCCATAGCAACCGTTGTTTACCTCCCTAGCAACCATTGCGA
This sequence comes from Aphelinus atriplicis, assembly GCA_020882685.1. Taxonomy (NCBI): domain Eukaryota; kingdom Metazoa; phylum Arthropoda; class Insecta; order Hymenoptera; family Aphelinidae; genus Aphelinus; species Aphelinus atriplicis. The sequence continues at coordinate 42,754,551 of CM037076.1, read as the reverse complement.
AGGTTGGAAATGATCAATCTATGACCCATGTCCATAATTTTCGATTGCAAAGGACACAAAATTTTCCCACTTAGCTCCTCAGTAACCGTTGTTAAACGCCCTAGCAACCGTTGCCAAGGGAAAGAAAAAGTAAGTTTCGTTTCCAGTATTTTCAACTGCACAGGATACAAAATCTCCGTTTTACCCATAGCAACCATTGTTTACGTGTCTAGAAACCGTTGCTGCAGTAGAAGAAAAGGACTAAATATTATTTTGGACAAGTTTTTTTCAATATAAATCCACTTATTCGTCGAAATTACCGTTTATTTACATCCCTAGCAACCGTTGTTTTGGAAGCTGGAAAAACAGTTTTAAGTCACACTCGATGGCCAGAGGCACTAAATTGGTATATTTGTTCAATAGCAATCGTTTTTTACCTCCCTAGCAACCATTACGAAGGTTGGAAATTATCAATTTATGACCTATTTCCATCATTCTCTACGGCAAAGGACACAAAATCTTCCCAATTAGCTTTTCAGTAACCGTTGTTTACCGCCCTAGCAACCGTTGCTAAGGGAAAGAAAAATTCACGTAAGTTTCGTTTCCAGTATTTTCAACTGCACAGGATACAAAATCTCCATTTTACCCATAGCAACTATTGTTTACGTGTCTAGCAACCATTGCAATCTTACTCAAAATCTGCTGCTGAAAATCTGAAATGGAACACGCGGAATACCCAAACCAAAAAATATGATCTAGCACATGTCACTATTAACCTAAAGTTAAACCCACTATTAATCTGAAAACCGCTGCCAAGTGCCTTAGCAGTATGCTTTCTCAAAGAGGCTTCAACATCACCCACAAACGCGTCCCAAACCTGTATTTTCACCTTTCCACTAGCGTAGATACTATCATCTATTTTTCAAAAATTACAAAAAAATTATTTAATCAATTCAATTCGTATCTTTGTGACTGTGTAAAGTGTCGTTCTTTTTCAATTGACCAAACTATGTTGCGAGTGTTGATGTCTGACCGGGCTCTCTTATTATTTGATCAAATGCAACAAAGCAAACTGTTCTAGGTTCTACACGATGCGAGACATTTGGACCTGCATAATTTTTCGATCAGTTCATCTTGTGACTGTCATACGGTTAAATGGCGGTCAAAATCGATCCGCACTGACCTTAAGTCCGTATTTAGCACACTTGAAGACTCATTTTGATCATTTTCGACGGCAAAAGACACCAAATTTTCCCAATCTTCTCTATAGTACGTTGAAAATACTGGAAACGAAACTTACATCAATTTTTTTCCCCATTAGCAACGGTTGCTAGGGCGGTGAACAATGGTTGCTAAGGAGCTAATTGGGAAGATTTTGTTCTTGTCGTCGAAAATGATGGAAATAGGTCTTAAATTATTAATTTCCAACCTTCATAACGGTTGCTAGGGAAGTAAACAACGGTTGCTATGAAGAAAATAGAACAATTCAGTGTCCTTGGCCATCGAGTGTGACTTAAAACTGATTTTCCGGCTTGCTCCAATGAGCACTCATAAGGATTTGTGAGAAAACACGTTAGAAACGGTTTCAGCAAGATCGGACGATTCCTTCGAAAGTTATCCTAGACAAAAGAAACGAAAAATTTTACACCTTAGCAACGGTTGCTAGAGAAATAAACAACGGATTTTGCTGAAAATTGAACTCGGCCGAGATTTTGCCGCGACTAACCTGTGTGCAAAATTTCAGGAAGATCGGACCATTTCTTCGAGAGTTATCGTGGACGAAAAAAAACGTTACACACATACATACATACATACATACATACATACATACACACATACATACAGACACTTTTGGATTTCCTTGTTTTTCGACCCGTAGATTACGAAAATCGAGGTCCCGAGGTTTGATTCGGTGGGTTGATTTTTGCCCCATTACAAAGCTTTCTCTTTGAGAAAGCAAAAACAAACGTTTAACATGAATATAGCTGACATTAATCTTTTATTTTGATTCGAATCGTTCGTTCAGTATTCTTTTCAATCGAACAAAATCGAAAGTTCAAGTTTAAAGTTTTATTGTTTTGAATGTAATTTTCTTTTAATTATTACTACACTTATTATTGAAATTATTGATTTCTAAAGAACACACGGGGGGTTGGCGAGCGAAGCGAGCAGGGGGGTACCCCCCTAGTATATATATATATATATATATATATATATATATATATATATTATATATATATGTGTGTGTGTGTGAGTATATATATATACAAATGTATACATATGTATATAAGTATATATGTAGCGAGTGCGCGCTAGCTGCAATACGCTCGCTGGCACGCTCGCATGCGATGCACTAAAGAAGTCGCATGCGGAGTTGATGAAGAGTCAGATCGGGAAAGGAGGCGTATCCTATCAGTCGGCAGTGCGCATGTGCCCCACCAAGCAACTGCTGCGGCGACGGATCCGTCTCCGAGCTGTGAGAACGCGCGGAGTTCTGGGGGGGGGGAAATGCTGCAGCGCCAAGCTTGTTTCAGTGTACATTCATCAAGAAATATTGAAAAAAGGAAAAGAAGGAAAAGAGAGGGAACAGTAGGAGTTTATAAATTCGCGCCCCCCCCCCCGTCCCCCAGCAATTACACAACTCTATCAATGAGCCGCTGAGTTGGATACTTGGTAGCAACAGTCATGAGATTCATATTGTCCAGTAACGTTCGTCAAGAGTTGTACGTGAGCCCAATTAAAATTATCATTCGGCGTGTATGTATCCTCTAGAGACCAAGTTTATAATTAGAAATTTTTATTCCTGAAATTCTGGAAAGAATTGTTATTGAAATATTAGAATGTCTAATCAAAATGTTGTTTTATTTGTACAAACTTTTGAACAATAAAATTAAGAATTATTCAGGAATGAGTTTCTTTTGCTTTTGGCTATCGTCTATTTCGTGTGAAAAGATTTGTAGATAGATTAACTGCGCCACAGTTCAATATCGATCCATCACCTAACCTAAGTTTGAAATCATCCTACGTTAAAATCAAATGTAAGGGTCTTTCGCTCAGTTAACTTATACCAGATGAATGAACTCAATTTTTCCTCCGAGATATAATGAATCTGTGAAAATCTGAAAATTATCATTCTAGTAGAAAAATGTCTATCGATCTGTACCATTTTTCTGCGAGTGGACCTTGCCGATCAGTTCGATTGGTCGCCTCAACGTTAGGTGTTCAGCTGAATCTTAAATACGTCGATCTTGCAGCAGGCGAACAGCACAAACCAGAATTCGTGAAGGTTGATAATATGATCATCCATGCTCTTGTATATAAGATATATTTTGTTGTTTTTCTATTAGAGATAACTTTATTCTTTATTTTCAATTTTCTATACGAGAATAATAACAATTATTTTGGTACGCAATGAATTAAAGAATTTCTCCATTTTATTTGTTACTAATCAAAATCACTCCATATCACTTCCAAACCAAGTAAATAAGTTGAAATTTATTGCTTATGATCAAAATCTGACAGAAATTCAAATTATTTTTTTGGTTTTCGATTTTGCAGATGAATTCACAGCACGTTGTACCCGTTTTGGACGATGGTGGCTTCTACGTGTCTGAAAGGTATATATTTTTTTTTAATATTCAGTTTAAATTAGAAGATAATGAGATTAAATATATTTGACCAACACTGAATGGATAGAAATTTGTTCTCTCGATAATTTTTGTCAATCAATTTTTGAAATTGTAGTAAAAAAATGTGAAGTATCAATTTTAAATACTTATTTGAGATTATCAAATAATAGATATAACAAATGACTGATTATTTTTCAGTCGAGCGATTTGCACATACTTATGTGAAAAGTATGGTAAACATGATTCGTTCTATCCAAAGGATCCACAACAACGTGCTACCGTGAATCAACGATTATACTTTGACATGGGAACACTTTATCAATCTTTTGTGGACTACTATGTAAGGGTATATTGTGTAGTATGTACAATATAATAGTCATTAAAACCACTACTCATTGATTACAGATTCAGCAAGTCATTTATGGAAAACCAGCAGATCCCACGAAGCTGGAAAAAATAAACGAAGCTTTCAAGCATCTAGAAACATACTTGGAAGGTCAAGAATATGTGGCTGGAAAAAACCTCACGGTTGCCGATGTTGTACTGTTAACTTCTGTTTCCAATTTCCCGGTACTTGATAATTTCTAAATCATAATCCAAATTTTTCATATGAATGTGTTTTATTTCAACTATAAATTTATTCTTGGCTAATTTATTCCAGGTATTTGGGTTTGATTACAATGGTTACAAGAATGTCGTGAAGTGGTTCAAAAAAGTCAAATCTGAAATACCAAAATATGAAGAGATCAACGGAGAAGGTTTAATAGCTTACAAAGAACTAGTTGATCATTTCACTAAGAATAAGCTCTATGTGGATGGAGAAGGTACAATTCGTCAGAAATAGAAAAGCATATTTCTATCATTATCTAATCACAATTCTATATCAATCGACGTATTTATCGGCACGCATTACGGCCAACTTAAGGTTTTTTTTTCTGGTACTGCAATTGCTTTTTGGCTGGAAATTTTAGGGAGATGATTTAAGGAATTGCTTGGGGAGCATGGAACAAAACAAGTGTTGAGAATATGCCAAAGCATATAATGGAAGTATTCCACAAATGCTGTATAAGATGTCGGTGAAATTAAAATTCCGACATGATTTTTCACGCGTTAAAGTCACGTCGATATTTTGCCCAAATGGTCAAACCACCCGGTTGAGGATAATTGTAGAGAGTAAGATAGGGCATGGCTAATTTATCTGCGTAGCGCCAGAAATACGCTAACAAAGTACGAACAAATGAAAAAATCACGTTGGGATATAAATTCTATAAGGATCCTGCTGAGCACATTGAATACTTTGATTTTATGTACTATTGCATTTTATCTATTGATTTAGAAATGGATACGAGCAGACGCAGAACTTTGAAAGCTAACCAAACTATTACTAATCTTGCAAAGAAAAGTTGCCCGCTGGTCTTTTATATTGGGTACAATTGGAATGACTTTTTGCACTTTATCCCGTTGAAATAGATAGAATAATCGTGGATCGCGGATACAATGCGTAAAACTGTACAGAAAATGAGGTATTCGTTTCTCCTCTGGCCGTATTACCAGCAACCACCTTACACGAAGAGAAAACATACAGTAAATTTTACAAAAAAAATTTGTAAAAATTACCATTTCTTTTAGTAATGCAGGACAGACGGCCACTTCAGTAAACTTTACTAGAGACTATGGTAATTTTTCCTATAGAGCCCAAGGCTTCGATCACATGTTAATTTTTACTATTTTCCATTGTATATTTTACAGAAATAATTGTGAAAATTATTTTCAAGTATCGTACATGAAAAATTTTATATATGATTGTTTCTCACTTATTAAATTTCGTACTTTGAAACTTTTGGTTATTTGGATGCTCAAGTCATATTAGTTTTTTTTTATTTTATAGAGATATAGAACTTCTCTTTTTGGTGATCCTAGTGAACTTTGTATATTATATCGCACGATTTCACTAGGATCGCATTATATTTATATATGTGGGCTGTTTCACGTCTATTCAGCATGACGAAATTTATTTCTAAAAATCATTTCAGCCAATTTCTTTGCCTTGATCCCCATAGCGCAATAGAATTTTCTCAGATTTTTAAATCTATTTTTGAGACAGTTTTTCTATAGCTTGATTTTGGAGGTTTCAAATATCTATCAACTTTGAGGCCTGATTTACTCTGAAAATATTAAATCAAAATAATAAAATCAAAAAATGTATGAGAGTAAAAGTTGTTTTAAATTGTCACTATTTTATGGAAAAATATTTTCTACCCTCGAAATTAGATCCTATCAACTGCTCACTGAATTGTCCAGTACGTATCAATCATTTCCAACTTGTACGCCATGATATTTTTGGACCGAACAAAATTTATTTGATTCTACTGACAAAGAGCTTTAAAATGGTCCACTTGTAGTGATTGGTAAACCCTTACAACCCTAAGAAAATTAAACTTTTCCCTGAATAATTTCTCACGTATAGACTTACTATAGGGGACTGCTTGGGATTCAGGTCTCCAATCTTAACTAAAACTTTTTTAAATGTATGTTCGAGTCAAGGGTAGTGTGTCCCAGGGTCCATTGCTTCCAAACTTTCAAGATATTAATTAATGTATCTTGGTTGGAGCTGGCGGTAGTGCCCCAAACAACAATATGTCATCTGAGACGTATTTCCACTCACTGCACTGCACTTTCACACTTGGCACTGAAGATTACATCACATTTGAACCTGGAAGACACATGGAAACAGACAATAACATGTATATTTATCAAAATTGACTATCGTATTCCATCACATAAAGTAAAATATGCAATATATGGAAGAAAGTTACGGTTCTCGACTTTTCAATCTGTGCTTAGATACTGAAGCAGTAGCAACATGTATCCAAGCACAAGTGACATAAATACACTGAAATTGTGCAATGATTCAGTGTCAGAATCGAATTTCTTCAATGAAAACTTCAATTCAAAACTTATAAATCACAGCATATACTGTAATAATGAATTTTCTTCACTTACAGTTATTCGCTGACTTTAATAAAATTCCTGGCCCTGTACAGCTTACCTGGAATATAAAATTGACAACAAAGAATCACATTCTATCATAAAATATATATAACAAAGTACAGGTTAAGAGTGTACTTATCTACGTATAAGTACACTCTTAACCTGTACTTTCTTATATCTTTCTAATATTACTGTAGAGTGCAGACGATTGTCGACGCGGGCGCACTCGACCGTCTTCTTCTTCTTCGGTTGGTTTATTGGCACCGAGGTGGCACTCGACCGTCGAGTCTCGACGAGTCGTCACGCATGCGCACAACACTCGTTATTAGGATCTCACATAGCGTCACGTGGTTTCAATATGGTGGCTCAGCTAGCCAAGGATAAGCATTGGGTATATGGGAGTCTGGCAGTTATTCTCCAAAATTGTCACGGATAGAAGGTATTTGGAAGTATGCTGAACAAAATATGAAGCAGATAAAATATTTTAAAGGTGGGAGAGTTTTTATAGCAGGAGACATCGTAGTATGTGGAAAAGTCGGCACTTCGAACACCTCTCGAGAGGTTATCCGGAGCTGGACTTGGTAAATTAGATCAGATGTCTCGGCGCAGAGAGCTATTGTTTACACTCGGATAACCTCTCGAGAGGTGTTCGGAGTGCCGACTTTTCCACATACTACGATGTCTCCTGCCACAAAAACTCTCCCACCTTTGAAATATTTCATCTGATTCATATTTTGTTCAGTATACTTCCAAATACCTTCTACCCGTGACAATTTTGGAGAATAACTGCCAGACTCCCATATACCCAATGCTTATCCTTGGCTAGCTGAGCCACCATATTGAAACCACGTGACGCTATGTGAGATCCCAATAAGCAAAATTACCATTTTTTCTAGTAAAACATGCCAGAGCCCATAGGGAATATTTCCAACGTAATAAACTTTACAATAGTCCATAGTAATTTTTTCTATCTGGTCTAGTGATTTTTCTTGCTTTTCTTAGTAATTTTTCCTGGAAGGTTATGTAAAAAGCCTCATTATCTCATCTGTCCCTGCGTAACTATAAGAACGTGGTAATTTTTACTACATCTTCTCTCTCCGTATAGTAATCGATGATAAATAATAAAAAATAATGGACATTCCCTGTCTTTCTTCTGTTTAGATGTGTATATTGATTAGCATCAGTTTTTGCTAAAGAATGATCAGGTTTTAGAGAAAATTGTAGTGATATTGATGTATGATTAACTTACGATCATGAAAATATTTATTTTAGTACAGAGTTTAGATTTTTTTTATCCATAACAATACTTCGGATGGTGAATTCATATTGGCTCAGGAAAATTTGATTCACATACATTTTATTGATGTTTTAAGCTGGAACATAAAATAAGCTGAGAATCAATTGTCCTCTGTATACACTAATAAAACTTATTAGTCTTTCATCAATTTTCTAGTCTCAATTAACTAGAATATGAATACTACTATCTCGGACTAATCATACACTGTACATGAAAACTATTGGGTTGTCTCCAAAATATGACTGGGAATGATATGAGACATGTGCGTCAAACTGTAAAGTATGGTTTGTTGTTATTATTTATGAAAATGTTAAAAAATTTGCATTTTTTGCTCTTAATTTTGAGTTGGTATGAAAACTATCAATCCTAGAGTAAAATGGAAGGAGAGAAAAATTTTGTTATGAAATTTTGCAAAAGGATTGAGTATTCCAAAACATCAATCTTGAATATTGTTGTTGCAAAATAGGTAGAAAAAGAAAAATGACACCAAGAGGCAATCCATTATTTGTGATTTTTTTTCAAGGTTCCAAATCATACCTACGATAATAAGATTGTAATTCATTTAATAAACTCTAGATTAGAAAGTCGAAGTGATAACGAATTTTGCTTATTTTCGCTCTAAACCCATTATTCATCGAGATAAAGTTTTCGAGTTGCCCCGAGGAAGAACCAGGCTTGATATCAGTTTCACCGTCGACCCTACGACTCAAATACACTCTATATTCTGTAAGAATTTCGTATATAAAGGATAGTTCGCTCCCAAGAATTTTAGTGAAAAGTCGAAGTGATCACGAATTTTGCTTATTTTCGCTCTATACCAATTATTCTGCGAGATAATCGCATTTAAAGTTTTCGAGTTGCCCCGAGGAAAAACCAGGCTCGATATCAGTTTCTCCGTCGATCCTACGGCTCCATACACTCTGTATTTCGTAAGTATCTGAATTTTCATTATCCAATTGTCAATGTTCAAGTACAAAATACAAAATACAAAATATTATACTAACAAGGAGAGGCCACTACCTCCGGGTCACTAATCTTGACCAAAATTTTTTTGGTGTTTCTTAGTGACAAGAATAGAGAGTATGCAGAGTTTTAGGGTCCAACGCTTCCAAACTTCCAAGATATTAATTTATGTATCCTGAGTGGAGCAGTTGTTCTCGTCCCAAATGACAATATGTCATCTGAGACGTATTTCCCTCACTGCACTGCACTATCGCTGTTCCAACTTGAATACCACATCACATTTTATCCTAAAAACCATACAAAATGAGTAAATTGCGTGTATTCTCAACAAATCTTACTTTCATGTCTTACTCACATAGAGTAAATCATGAAATGTATGAAAAAATTAACTCTACTCGCCTTTTCTCTGTGCTTGGATACTGAAGCAATAACTATATGTATCCAAGCACAAAGACAACAAATGTAGTATCATTGGACGACAATTCAGTGTCAGAATTGATTTTCACTCATGAAAACTTCAATCCTGAGCATGTGTCGACCAATATAATACCATAACCAATTATATCAAAACTCATCTACTCACAGTTTTATTCATGCTTCAATACAATTTCTGGCCCTGTACAGCATACCTGGAACACAAAAAGTATCACAAAGAAACATTTTTAAAAATATGTGAAGAAAGGCAAAGGTTAAGTTTACTTATCTGAATTCCCTTGCGTCTTGAATAAAAATTATCCTCATCAGCTGCACACGATAAAGCTCCAAACCTGCTGGAGAACACTGTGGCGGAAATCAATCTGGAAACTTTTATTACAATTACTCAAACTGTAGTGAGTAAGCAATGTCTACCTGATGACTACACATCACATGTCTATTTAAACATGGTTTTTACAAACGACGCCTATGGTAACCTGCAGCGCGAAGTCGTTAACACAGGTTAGGTACTGCGCTGCAGGTTACCATAAACGTCGTTTATAAACACAGTCAGTGTTTACAAACGACTTAGTTGGGGCATTGCTTCGGCAATGAAAAATTTGATTATCATGAGTTCGTCACCACTGGTCGCCTTCTTGCCATACACATAGAAATCATTTTCGGGATCTTTTAACGAATTAACGGACACTCCGAATGGGCATTCGGCTATGACATCATTGGTATACTTGGTAAAAAGCTCCTTTGTGTCTACCATATGATTCTCCTTTGGATCTCGCTCAGACAAATAGTCGACAAAGTTCTTGCCACAAGTCATCATCAATTCAAACATTCTTTTCATCTTGCTCGATGTAAATGCTGGGGTAAGCAAGTTTTTCGCCTCTTTCCACCTATCGCCCGTCATGTTTAAGAGATTGCCAAAAAGTGGATCAATAGAGTTGTCTATTAATGCCTTGCGATGGGGAAAACTATCGAAATTCTTTATACTGATACTTTTGATAAGATCCGGGTCACGTAGCAAAATCACTGGCCGATTAAACTCAAAAGCGCCAACGTACTTCGGGATCAAAATTGTATATGTCAATCACCAATTCCGAAAAATGTTTCTTGCGCAGAATAGCTTGTAGCATGCTGCCTATGAGGGGCCATCCTGGATAATAAGGTATTCCATTTTCTTCGAAATAACTGAGCTCCTTTTTAAAATAATAGTATAATGCATAAGCTATTATAATAATCAAAGTAAGAGTGAAGAGATCCATGCTGTTCTGGCACTCGAGACGTGATGCTGCCCAATTTAAGACAGACGCTCTACTGATGCGCTCGAGCGACTACTTCCAGAGGTGGTGGCGCAGCCAGCCGGTGGAGTGCGTGCGCGCTCGGGTCACGCGTCACGCTTGTAGCATTGAAACAAGATAGAGTGATCGCAGGCGTTATATTACCGGTCATTTTTCAATCCAAACAGCCATTTTCCAAATACTTTGAAATTAAACAACGTTGGATTATCTGTTTTCATGCGGCAATTGCTATTTCCGGACAGTAAGTATCCTCCACTAAATAAGTATATTTATTTTTTCTATTCAATTGTAGCTGCATAGTTTCTTATAAAAAAGCGCATCTTCAGATTGGTTCCATTAGTTTTCCTCAAACTATTTTTCTTCAATCTGTAGATATAGTTTTTTACGTTAAACTCGAGTAAGCCCAAGAAGGCCCCTTTACCCCTCCCCTCCTTTACGAGATGTATTTTTCGGTTAAATGTCATTATAGCTGTTTATCGTAAGAAACATATGAAGGCGTGCACCTGTGGTAGTTGGCACGCGGCACTATCATGTAGCGCAATTGGGGTGGGATGTGCAAGAACGTGGATTGGTGATGCAGAAGTTATGTATATTCGTATTTTATTTTAAGTCATCTACATCACTGCTCATCTTAAACTAAACTCATGATATAATTCTACCTAACAGAATACCTCTCATTTCGGCAGTTGAGGAGGGAAATACATCCTATTGGTTAATGACGCTAGTAGAGGGGTACGTGGTTCGAGTAGGGACACAGGTAGAAGGGACGGAACCTGGTCAGGTATCGGATTTGGAGTACGTATAATTAAGCGGTGGGTCATTAGGCGTAATGATATTTACGGGTTTGGGGCACATTAGGACTGGGTTGGGGAATTCCGAATACACTATTTATGAGGATTAGGATTAAGCATATTTATAGTTGGAGTACATACAATATTTTGGGTTACTTTTCTCTACATTACGTTTGAGGCTTAACATTCTCCCCGCCCTGAACCGAATGGTTCAACAACTTATAGTTACTGGTTAAATATGCGATTGAATAAACTATAAGTAAATAATGCATAAGCACGAATGAATGAAAGTTATAATTCTAATTTACAATCATATAATAATGAATTTTGATGAATTTTGAGCTTTTGTTTGAGCTTAAATGCTAGAGTAGTATTGTTTTATGAAATGGGCAAGATCGCCACTGATTTAGCACTTCGCACATATTCTCCGGATTTTGTTTTGATGGTAACTGCTCGTACGATGCCGTCGTCTCCAGGGTGCACCTTGCTGATGATTCCCAAAGGCCAATGCAGCGGTTCTTGATTCTTTTCCTTTAAAATTACCATGGTTCCGGGCTGGATATCTGCGGCCCGCTGTTGTTGCCATTTCGTACGTGTATTTAACTCGTTCAAGTATTCCTTTGACCAGCGTTTCCAAAAATGCTGCTTCATGAATTGAATATGTTGCCAAACTGACAATTGATTGATTTTCAGGTGCGTTACGTCACATTCGGGTAAGGTGGCAAGCGATGTTCCAATAAGGAAGTGTGCAGGAGATAGGGCGTGTAAATCATTAGGATCTGAGGATAAGGCTGTGATAGGTCTTGTATTGAGAATTCCTTCGATTTCGGTTGTGAATGTATATAATTCTTCGTATGTGAATAATTTATCACCTATTGTACGCGCAAGGTGATATTTAAACGACTTTACCGCGGCTTCCCATAATCCACCGAAGTGAGGTGATCCTGGCGGTGAAAAATGCCAATTGATTCCCTCGTTGGAAAGACTTTGATTCATGTCCTGATTGAATGAGTTTGATTTGACGAATTCGATCAAGGATTTGATTTCATTTTTTGCTCCAACAAAATTTGTACCGTTGTCGGAGTATAAATTTAATGATTTACCACGTCTCGCGAAAAATCGTCTCAAGGCCGCTAAGAAGGCACTAGTTGTCAAGTCTGTAACTAGTTCAATATGACATGCTTTAGTTGCGAAACAAACAAATATTGATGCGTAAACTTTTACCTTGCCCCTGTTTCTGAATTTTTTCTCTTTGATATAAAAGGGCCCGCAGTAATCTATTCCTGTGTTTGAAAAAGGTCGTGTTACGTTTACTCTGTCCTTTGGTAAATTACCCATTAAGTATTCGTAGTTATTTGGTTTTGCGCGGAAGCATTTTATGCAATTTCTAATGACCTTCTTTATCGAATTTTTGCCTGAAATCGGCCAGTAATTTGATCTCATTATGTGCAACGTTGTTTGGGTACCACTGTGAAAGTTGTCTCTATGAATTTTTTCGATAATTAAGTCAGTTATGTGATGATTTTTAGGAAGCACTATCGGGTGTTTTTCGGAATGTGAGAGACTTGATTTTTGCAATCTCCCGCCGACTCTAACAATCTCGTTCTCGTCTAAGAATGGATTGAGAGCTTTCAACTTGCTTGTGTTGGTGATCGATTTATCTGTCTTGAGATTTCTTATATCGTCTGAGAAACACTCGGTTTGTACCATTTTAATAACCATGACCCTCGCCTCCTTTAATTCATCTGTTGTTAAGGGATCAGTATTTTTGGATTTCGTTTTTAGATTATTTATGAATCTCACGCAGTAGGCTATGACGCGGTTTAGCTTAGCAAATGACGAATATTTTTTCAGCAAGTTGAAAAATGGATTGTTTATTGGAATACACGAAAGCATTACGGTTTGTTTTACTTCCAATAACGGAGTGTTTGATAATTCCATATTGGGCCAATGACTTTCGCCTGACTTAAGCCATATCGGTCCATTTTTCCAAAGTTCATTTTTTATAAGTTCTGAAGGTAATTGACCTCGCGATAAACAATCTGCGGGATTTTCTTTAGACGGTACGTGTCTCCATGATTTAATATCGGAGTTTGATCTTATTTCGGAGACTCTATTGGCTACGAATGTTTTTAGATGATGAGGTTGCGTATTTATCCATTGTAATGTAATAGTCGAATCTGTCCATAAATAAGTTTCATGAATCTCTCTATTAATACTTTCAGTTACGGATTTCAGGAGTCTTGTAAGAAGCAAGGCTCCACATAGTTCCAATTTTGGCAATGAAATGGATTTCAAAGGAGCGACCCTATTTTTGGAACATAATAGATTTATCATGATTTCGTTCTCATGATTTATAGATCTGATAAAAATGCAAGCTCCGTAAGCTTTCTCGGATGCATCACTAAAACCGTGAATCTCGGTTCGCTTCGGATTTGAAATTAAAACTTTCCTATCGAATTTTATATCATTTAAAATCGGTAATTGATTATTGTAAATTTCCCAACTGGAATTTATTTCTGGAGTGACTTGAACATCCCATCTTAATTTACTTTGCCATAGATTTTGCATCATTAATTTAGCCGCTACTATTACTGGGCCCAAGAGACCTATCGGGTCAAACAATTTTGCAATATTAGAAAGCATTATTCTTTTGGTTAATAGAGGACCTTCATATTTTTTCGCGTGGTATTTTATTAAGTCAAGTCTCGTATCCCATTGCACTCCTAAAGCACCTTGACATTCATCGTCTAGTAATAGGTTAACGTTAGAATTTTGAGTAGGTAATGATTTTATTAATTCAAAACTATTAGACGCCCATTTTTGTAGAGGAAATCCACCCTCTTTCATAACTTCGATTAATTGATTTATTAGGAGTACGGCTTCATCTAACGTGTCTACGCCAGTTACGCAGTCGTCCATGTACATATCTCTGCACAGTATTTCATGTACCTTCGGATATTTGTTTTTAAATGTTTCAGCGATTTTCACGACACTCCGGGTAGCTAGGAAACTCGCGGGCTTTGTTCCGTACGTCACCGTTTTTGCTTCGTATACCTCGATGGCTTCGTCTTTACCTTTGCGATACAAGATTTTTTGGTATGGCGTATCTCGGTCATCTACTAGTACCTGTCTAAACATTTTCTCGATATCTGTGGTTATTCCGATTTGATGAGTTCTAAATCTGGTTATGATTTGAAATATATTCTGTTGAATGTTGGGCCCAGCCTTTAAACAATCATTAAGTGAAAATCCGGATTTCGTTTTTGCAGAGGCGTCGAAAACAACTCTGTATTTCGTCGTCTGACTTGATGGTTTCATTACAATTTGCTGGGGTAGAAAATAACCGTTATTTTTAGACCTATCCGTGGATTTTTCCATATGCTTTAGATCAATGTATTCTTGCATGAACTTGTGATACTGTTTATGTTGTTCAGGATTTCTTTCGAGTCGCTTTTCTAAGGATAAAAATCGTTTTTCTGCGTTCTCATATGATTCTCCGAGATTATTTATTCTGTTATTAAATGGCAAACGAGTAATTATTCTCCCGGTGACCTTGTCGCGTCGCGTGGTTTCATCGTAGAATTTTTGCACCTGATATTCTTCTTCGGATACGAATTTTGAATTTTGAATTTCTTCTATTTCCCAGAGTTTACTTACTTCTTTGTGAATAACATCAAGTGATAGAAAACATTTCCTTGAATTCGATTTATTAGTATCGGTTTTTAAAGGTCCTGCGAAGATCCATCCAAATTTAGTTTTGGTGAACATTGCCCTCTGATCCGCAATTTTTATCTGACCTGCGCATAAAGTTTCCCAAAAAATTTCACCTCCGATTAACGCGTCTATTTCATGTGGTTCGTAGAATTCAGGATCCGCCAATCTGATTCCATTTGGAATGTTAAATTCCTTGACGTTTATACTCTCATTTGGTAATTTACTGCAAACTTGAGGAACGATTAAGAATTGTAATTTGGTCGTATAATTCGAATTTTGGGATTTTATTGTTGCAATTAATAGATTATTTATTGTCGCTTCAAGACCACAGATTCCTCCCACAGGTTGGCTTATTTGCTGTCGATTTAAATTTAAGCGTTTGGCTAATTTCTCGCTAATGAAGTTAGATTGCGATGCGCTGTCCAGTAAAACACGCGCAGCGACATTCTCTCCATTTGCATTAATAAAATTTACTATGGCTGTTCCTAGCACTACGTTCGGTTGTGTACTGGCGCTTACACACGAGTTCGTGAGACTTCTATTTTCCGTGGAATTATTCGGTTCTTGGTGACTACTTGTTTGCTGACTGTTTTGTTCTACATTTCTAGATTGATCATGGGAATTCGATACCTTTGAATCATAATGCAGTAGAGTATTGTGTTTTTTATTACATTTTTTGCAACCTGACCATCGACACTCGTTATTTCGGTGTCCTGGATTTAGACAATTGAAGCAAAGCTTATTTGCCTTAACGACTTCAGTTCTTTCAAATACTGTCATCTTCAAAAATTGCTCGCAGCTGCTGACTTTGTGAGGCCCATTACAACGTATACAAATGTAAACCTTTTGAGTTACCGCAAACGTTTGATGTTTACCGGAGCTGCTGTTTTTCATAGAATTATCGGATTTAGAGTTACTACTGTTATTATAATTGCTTGTGCTTAGAAACGACGTTGCTTGTAAAATTTGACTACGTTTCTCAAGGAAACTTATAAACGTTTGCAATTTAGGCATTAATTTACCAGTGACAGATTTTTCCCACTCCCGATGCGTATTTCGATCAACCTTGACTATTATCGCGTGTATAAGTAGTGTGTCCCACGAATCTACGCTCTCGCCTAAGGTTTTCAATGCGCGTAAATGGCTCCGAATACTATCAAGCATCTTAATAAGGTCTGGAGCGGATTCCTTATGTATCGTAGGTAGATTCATCAACGCATTAACGTGTTTTTGTATAATAACGCGACGATTGTCGTAGCGTTCTCTGACTAAGTCCCATGCCGTGGAGTAGTTTTCGGCACGCGTCTCTAGCGATTCAATCACTGCGGCAGCGTCACCGATCAAGGAAGCGCGTAAATAAATCAATTTATGAATGTCCGATATATTAGCATCGTGTACTGCCGTTTTAAAGTTGTCGTAAAATTCGGGAAATTTTTCTATTGTACCGTCGAATGTTTTTAATTCTAATTCTGGCAACCGAATGTTAATTGGTATGGGATTTCCCACATTAAAGTTAGGGGGCGCGTTAGTATGAGTATCATTCCTTGCACTTGGAAGTGGACTTTGGCGTGTATCCGAATTGTTCGTAAAGGGATTCATTCGATTAAAACCTTGTACATTATTAATTGCACTGATTGAATTTAGATTTGAATTTCTATTTTCGTTTGGATTTAAATTCTCAACTCGATTGTCGATTGAATCTTGCTCATGGCTAATTTCATTTTCGATTTCGCTCGAATCATTGCGATTTATTGCGCTTCGTTCGGGTTGTTCATTAGTGTACGCCTCAATACTTGGATCTAATGGAGGGATTTGCAAGACTCTGCCATCAGGAGGCAAGACGCTTACTGTGGCTGGATTTTTAGCAGCCTCGATTAACTTTTTAGCGCGTGTTATGGCTCTGTAATAATTAATCTCAAATTCTTCGATTACAGGACACAAATAATCGTCTTCCTTGTCACAATTGATTTCGTTTTGGATTTCTTCGAATTTGTATAAAGTTGATTTCGTATTTTCTAAACGAGATTCGATTTCTTCAATATTCGTATCGGATTTTTTCTCCTCCGTGTCGAGAAACTTCACGAATCTGGTTAATTTGGCTTTGATTTGACCGCGTTTTTTAGTCAAAACTTTAACTTCCTCGGCCCTTTCGTTCATGGTAGCATCAAGATTATCTTCGCCCATTTTAGGATGAACCGAAATCAAAGGATTGTTCCGAATGGATCTTAGAGAAGGATAGGAACTTATCGCTCACACACCAACCTGAGTGATCTGCACGTGACAGTCCTGGTCATCTGAAGAGGGTTGTGCCGCTGCTCTTCTGCTGCGACGTGTGGCTGTGTAAGATGTCCGTGCAGATTGGATTGTCGCCTTAGCCGTGTTGTAGATTTCGTCGCTTTCGTTCGATTTGTTCGCTTCAATCTTCGATCCGATTAACTTTGATCTGTCGATTTTCCTGCACCACCCGATTATGATTTCTATTAAATAAATTATCCTCGCACATCCGGCTCGAAGGACCATTTGTTTATCGTAAGAAACATATGAAGGCGTGCACCTGTGGTAGTTGGCACGCGGCACTATCATGTAGCGCAATTGGGGTGGGATGTGCAAGAACGTGGATTGGTGATGCAGAAGTTATGTATATTCGTATTTTATTTTAAGTCATCTACATCACTGCTCATCTTAAACTAAACTCATGATATAATTCTACCTAACAGAATACCTCTCATTTCGGCAGTTGAGGAGGGAAATACATCCTATTGGTTAATGACGCTAGTAGAGGGGTACGTGGTTCGAGTAGGGACACAGGTAGAAGGGACGGGACCTGGTCAGGTATCGGATTTGGAGTACGTATAATTAAGCGGTGGGTCATTAGGCGTAATGATATTTACGGGTTTGGGGCACATTAGGACTGGGTTGGGGAATTCCGAATACACTATTTATGAGGATTAGGATTAAGCATATTTATAGTTGGAGTACATACAATATTTTGGGTTACTTTTCTCTACATTACATTTGAGGCTTAACAATAGCCAAATTTGCAAAAAAAAAAACTCAAAGAGTGGCAGATTAGATGCTGTTAATTTATTTTTGAAGAAAATTTGGTCTGACGGTTCGAAAGGAGAAGCAAAGCGTTGTTAAACTGTTTACGATTTCAAAAACAGTTATTTAGAGTGTAGAGATCATGAACAACAAATCATCGAACAAACATGAATCATATTTGGCCCCTGATGTTCCCACACTAATTAAAAAAACTGTTGCCAATTGCATTAACAGTATTCTTTCTCAGAGAGGCTTTATGTGGAAAAAATACTAATTTTCGAAACTACACAGCAACGGATGCTAGAGATATCAACAGCAGTTGCCATGGAAAATACAAAGATACTGTATCGAATCATTTCAAATGTACTTTGAATGAATTTTAACTCAATATTTCATTCCCTTAGCAACGGTTGTTAGCGATGTAAATAAAAGTTGCTATTGCCGCGAGAAACCAAGTTTCCGTATCTTTTGCTATCGACAAATGGATCTTGAACTGATTTCCTCTTCTCGTAGCAATGGCTGCTATCATGAATGTCAACAACGGTTGCTATGTTACCTTACTCATGATCTCGTTGATTCTCGTCGATTCTCGTGACTGCTTTTTCCTTTCTCCAATTAACCGAATTTATCGCCTCTCGGGCATGTGCCTTATGACTGTTTGGGCCCCAACGCGCATTTACGAAGAATGACAGGGAACTCGCCAAAAAATACGTTCGCAACAATTGCTAGGGAAATAAACAGCTGTCGCTGAATACCGTACTCAAAAGCTATCACATGTGTACGCACATACATGACATACAGACCATTCTGGCACGAATATCAAGATCCCGAGGTCCAATTCGATAGGTCGATTTTACCTCATTACAATGCTTTTTCTTTGAAGAAAAAGTCAATGAAAGGGTGGATTCACTCGATATCTGCTTTGATAGATCGATGGCTTTTCGAGGACTATATCATATTCCGATGTTAAAAATTTGAAAAAAGTGAAGCGTGGGCATCTATACTTCTATACTATACTATAAAGTTAATCCTCTCGGAAATTTCATAGAAAGATTTTTCAATGAAGGAGTTGACTTCCATGGAAACTGTTTTGTTGTATGTACGTTGGGAATGATTATGATACAAGTGTTTTAAAACTCGGAGTCAAAGATGAATCTATTTGGATAAACTATATTTATTCGAAATTACTAGTCTACAAAAAAGATATACATTGATATACAGAGGGCTCAGGACAAGTATACGATGGAGTCCCTCTGTGACACTGCTTCTCTCGAAACATTTCGGGCAGCACCAAACCTCGGGTGCATTCCCACTCTTGCACAGTGTGCTTATACCTGTACCGAGGAAAAGGGATCTAATACTAAATACGACTATTCCTATAATCTAACAGAAACAAATGAAACGGATCAAAAGGAAATTGCCTGCGGTATCATGTTCCACATTGAAATTTACGAAAAAAACGATGCGTGGGCGTCAAAAATGGTAAAAATCAAGTTGCGTTTTTTTTGGTGTCCGATAAACCATTGGAAAAAACTGTAAAATAGTTGTATTGTGCAGATTTGAGTTTCACTGATTTATAGATCAATCGAAGATCTTTCCTATTCTATGGTGAGAATTTTGGAAAAAATGATGCGTGGGCGTGAAATATGGAAAAAACTGACTTTTGTCAACTTGTGCCGCATAAACCGTTAAAAAAATCTATGAAACAGCGTCGTGATGAAAATTCTGATTAGAGTTATCGATAGAGCTCATTGAGCGCTTCAATTATTCATCGTAAAAAATTCAAAAATATTGATGCGTGGGCGTGAAGTATGTGATTGAAAATTGGTGGTTTACTTTGCGATTTTTATGCTTTCAGATAAATACGTGAGATTATGATTTGGTGAAATGTCGGGTATGTTCGATCGAAAGAACATCGGATGGGCTTGAATATCCATGAAGAGAATTTTGGAAAAAATGATGCGTGGGCGTGAAATGTGGAAAAAACTCATTTTTGGCAAGATGTGCCTCGTGAATACGAAATAATTGGAAGTGATAAACAACTTGGAAGATGATGATTTGAAGGAAATTCGGTGTAATGGGTCAGAAGAGGAGGTCAAGAGCTACAATTTGATTTGGTTATGTGTTGGAAAAATTGATACTGTGGGGGCGTATAGACCACAAAAATAATTATTCGACGTTTGATTCCAGGATAACGTTAAAAAAATAATATTATTGGGTTATCTATTCAAAATCTGATCTTGCAGATTTATAGAGTAAAACGAGCATTTTCATAATCTGAGGTGAAAAATCCAGAAAAATAGACGCGGGGGCGTAATCTATGTCACAGAAAATTATGTATAGTCGAATTTTCGTCATACGAAAGAATTGGAAGTGATAAACAACTTGGAAAATGATGATTTGAAGGAAATTCGGTATAATGGGTCGGAAGAGGAGGTCAAGAGCTACAATTTTGAAACTGGCTATGTGTTGGAAAATTCATACTGTGGGGCGTATGACCATAAAAACAATTATTCGACGTTTGATTCAGGATAACGTAAAAAATAACAGGATTTCAGAGGTGAAAATAACGAATTTTCGTGCATACGAAAGAATTGGAAGTGATAAACAACTTGGAAAATGATTGATTTGAAGGAAATTCGGTATAATGGGTCGGAAGAGGAGGTCAAGAGCTACAATTTGAACTGGCTATGTGTTGGAAAAATTGATATTGTG
Source organism: Aphelinus atriplicis (assembly GCA_020882685.1). Taxonomy (NCBI): domain Eukaryota; kingdom Metazoa; phylum Arthropoda; class Insecta; order Hymenoptera; family Aphelinidae; genus Aphelinus; species Aphelinus atriplicis. The sequence continues at coordinate 42,733,700 of CM037076.1, read as the reverse complement.
GGGGCGTATTGACATGGAAACAATTATTCGACGTTTGATTTCAGGATAACGTAAAAAAAATAATATAAATGGGTTATCTATTCAAAATCTGATCTTGCATATTTATAGAGTGTAATGAGCATTTTCATAATCTGAGGTGAAAAATCCAGAAAAATAGACGCGGGGGCGTAATCTATGTCATAGAAAATTATGCATAGTCGAATTTTCGTCATACGAAAGAATTGGAATTGATAAACAACTTGGAAAATGATGATTTGAAGGAAATTCGGTATAATGGGCCAGAAGAGGAGGTCAAGAGCTACAATTTGAACTGGCTATATGTTGGAAAAATTGATACTGTGGGGGCGTATAGACCACAAAAATAATTATTCGACGTTTGATTCCAGGATAACGTTAAAAAAATAATATTAATGGGTTATCTATTCAAAATCTGATCTTGCAGATTTATAGAGTAAAATGGGCATTTTCATAATCTGAGGTGAAAAATCCAGAAAAATAGACGCGGGGGTGTAATCTATGTCATAGAAAATTATGCATAGTCGAATTTTCGTCATACGAAAGAATTGGAAGTGATAAACAATTCGGAAAATGATGATTTGAAGGAAATTCGGTGTAATGGGTCGGAAGAGGAGGTCAAGAGCTACAATTTGATTTGGCTATGTGTTGGAAAAAATCATACTGTGGGGGCGTATTGACCATAAAAACAATTATTTGACGTTTGATTTCAGGATAACGTTAAAAAATTAATATAAATGGGTTATCTATTCAAAATCTGATCTTGCAGATTTATAGAGTCAAATGAGCATTTTCATAATCTGAGGTGAAAAATCCAGAAAAATAGACGCGGGGGCATAGTATACGTCATAGAAAACTTGCCGCGTTGCCGAAAACCATTTTTTCCAATTGTCTATCTGATAAACACCTCAGAAAATAACGATTTGAAGAACATGTGGTGTGATGGATCGAAAGAGAAGATCGAGGGTTATAATTTATATGCATCATGATGTCGATTGATATCTATTTACAATAGATAATTATCAACAAAAGTATAACTTATCAAAACTGAATTGAATATTGAAGATTATTGAATATTTTGTAGATTTTTCAATCAAAATTCACTCGAATGACTCGAGCGAGCGACAGCGAGCGAGAGGTTATTGCTCGTATCATATTGTTGTTGTTAACATTTTGCTTTCTCAAAGAGAAAGCTTTGTAACGGGGTAAAAATCGACCCACCGAATCGGATTTCGGGACCTCGATTTTCGTAATCTACGGGTCGAAAAACATGGAAATCCAAAAATGTCTGTATGTATGTACGTACGTACGTACGTACGTGCACTTTTTTGTCGTACGATAACTCTCGAAGGAATTATCCGATCGTCCTGAAATTTTGCACACAGGTTAGTCGCCGCAAAATCTCGGTCGAGTTCAATTTTCAGCCAATTCCGTTGTTTATTTCTCTAGCAACCGTTGCTAACGTGTTTTTGATAAAAGCTCCGAAAATCATCATCAATGCACGATGGGTCTCCAATTCTTTCGACGACGATCGATGAGAATCGATAAGATATTCATTTTGGAACAACCATTGTTTATTCTCCTAGCAACCGTTGCTATGGAGATATAAAATTCAGCTTCAGACTGACTTTTTTTTGTCGTACGTTAATTTTCGAAGGAATGGTCCGATCGTCCTGAAATTTTGCACACAGGTCGGTCTCCGGCAGATGTGAACCGAGTTCGGTGTTCAGCAACATCCGTTGTTTGATTCCATGGCAACCGTTGCTAGCGTGTTTTCGATAAGTTCCATATAATTCATGATAAATGATCATTTGGGTTTGTATATTTATGGGATTCTATAACAATCAAAGAGACCTTTCCCGTATAAACCATTGTTGATGTCTCTAGCAACCGGTGTTTATATCGCTTGCAACCGTAACTAGGGAATGGGAAAAGTCAGTTGGAGGTTCATTTTTGGAACTGTTGATGACTAAGAAGTAAGAACATCGAAGCTCCGACATTTACCATAGCAACCGTTGTTTACGTCCTTAGCAACCGTTACTATGGAGTGTGAAAAGTCAGTTGGAGGTCCATTTTCGGAACTGTTGATGACTAAGAAGTAATAACGTCGAAGCTCCGACATTTACCATAGCAACCGTTGTTTACGTCCTTAGCAACCGTTACTATGGAGTGGGAAAAGTCAGTTAGAGGTCCATTTTCGGAACTGTTGACGACTAAGAAGTAAGAACACCGAAGCTCGGATATTTACCATAGCAACCGTTACTATAGAGTGGAGGAAATGAGTTAGAGGTTCATTTTGCTTTCTCAAAGAGTGGTGATTAATGCAAGTTGAGGTTCAATTGCAATACTTTGAGAAAGCATACTGCTGAGGCACTTGGCAGCGGTTTTTTTTTAAACTTTGAATGGACAAAAAACATGGCAATGGATTATTTGAGAGAAATGTGGTCTGATTGAATGATCTTATTTGAATATTTCAAGTAAGATAATGAGGATAAGTAATCCAAGAATGATGTCTTAAATTATTCTGAAACATTTTTGGAAAACTCATTTCCAGTTCCTACACATCTCACTAGTATCTGATACATTTTCTTCTCCCAGTGTAAAAGAGATAATACAATATGTCATATCAGCTTTGAATATTTTCATAGTATATGCTTGCTAATGGTTCTCATACTTCAATGAAAGCGAATGTTTTCACTTGTCCTAAAATAGAAGAATCAAGTTCCCACGACTCACTCGTTTTTAGAAGAGAATATTCTTTGTACCATCAATCATTCGTCTAAGAAACACCAGTTCGATCAACATAACAATATATCATCGAAATTTGATTCAGGAGTAAATTTGATTCAATATATCATCGAAATTTGATCAAGATATAATCACACATTGGAGCTGATTTAGAACCTTAACCAATTTGTCAAAGTTGAATCATTTCAAATGCAGTTCCATTGACCTTTATTTTGTTCTTCAGTAGAAGTTGGAGCAATATAATTAAATATTCATCACACGACCACAAAGTACATCGTTTTATTTCTAATCATCGATTTATTTTGCTATACGGTTCATTTGTTAATTACAAGAAATACGTGTACGAGAATGTAATGCTTCAGCTCAAACTATACTTACAGTATGACATTGAACTATCGACTTTACGGGAATAAGCAAAACGATAGCAGAGACAGGTCTATAGTATCAGTTCGCCACTGTCGCTCTTTCGAATCGTTACATTGTCTCTGCTAAAAGTTAGCGAGGTTTCAACAAAAATTAAATTGATTTCACGCGATGGACCTGTATTACGCTCCCTACAGTCCACCGAGCCGTGCGGTTCTGCTTGCTGCAGAGTACATCGGCGTTACCTTCAATCTCAATATTATTGATATTCTGAAAGGGGAACATTTGACTCCAGATTACGAAGAAGTGAGTATTTTTTTGCATGCTAGAAGAAATGACATATTCGCTTTGGACAAGGTAACAAATGAAATTTTTAAAACTTGAATTTCGTTTCAAAGGTATACCCGCAGAAAAAAGTACCATTTCTCATAGATGGAGATTTCAAACTTGGGGAAAGGTAGGTCATCATTTTTAATTGTTAATCGAAGTAGCAGAAAACTTTCTTACCAACGCCGGATTTACAAGCTTGTAGCTCTTTGTTGGTAAGACCATGAAGTTTATGCTTACTACCAACAGATGGCCCTAGCCCACAGTTCACTATTATAAGATAGAATATGAAAAATTCGCATAGATATAGGAATATTTTTTATAATATTCAACTTGATCGCCAAGAGAGGCGTTTTCGTAATCGAAAAATTCTCATGAATCTATTATTCCGAAATAATTGTTAATTTTACTCGATACAGCCGAGCTATAATGATCTACTTGGTGGAAAAATATGGCGAGAACTCGAACATTCTCCCAGCTGATCCGGAAAATCGAGCACTTGTTAATCAGGCTCTTAATTTCGATATAGGCACACTCTACAAGGCAGTGACCGATTATTATGTAAGATCATTAATATTCTTCGTTGGTGTATATGTATATAAATGGATATGCATGGACAATTAACGGGATTTATTTTGATTCTGAAAGTAATTAATTAATTTAACATCACCTGAATCTTCTTCGATTATCAAGTATGTATGATTTCAATAAGAATTAGGAATTCATAAAAAATCCAACTATTCATTAATTGCAATATTGCGCTTCAAAAATACATTCATTGCCCGACGAAGATAAATGTCGAGAATTTTACTTTATTAGTTATTTTACGCTCTTTCTTCAACATGCAAAAATTTCTGAATTTTTCTTTAAAATCATTCGAAATCGCCACGATACAGAATACCTATACACAACGCGATACAATTTGAAAAATATATCTGATCCGGAAGTATCGATTAGCTCACTAATAGCGTAAAATATATCAAACGAAAGAATCTTGAAAAAAAATCCAAGGTCGAGTGCTTCTGTGAAAAACGAAATTTGTACTGAATTCTCGGGAGACGTTTTTGCGGATTACGGCGCGGCATTGAATTACACGTGTGTTACGTTGCGATATGGGTCGCATTCCTCAGCTAGAATTGACAGCTTCCTTTTTATGTTTCAAAAATTGCAGTTCCCGGTAATATTTAAGATGGAGGAGACGTACTCCCCAGAGAGATACGACAAGCTGAAGGAGGCTTTTGAAATTCTAGACAAAATGCTAGAAAGCCGGGATTACGTAGCCGGTCGGAATTTGACCGTAGCGGACCTATCGATAGTAGTATCGGTAACGACAGCCGAGGTGACATCTTGATCATGTATACATACATACACACACACACAACATATATAAGTATCCCTGAATTTATAGTGCTGTCTAATAATTTTAAACTCTCAGTTCTTTAACGACATTTCTTTCTCCAATCATTATTCATGAAGGAAAGCAATACATGGAATTTGTTTAATCGCACGTAAAAATCACGTAGACATCAGTTTATCCCAGTTGAAAATTTCACTACATAACTTTGTGCTTTTTAGGCGTTTGGCTTTGAAATAGACAATTATGAAAATGTGACGAATTGGATTGAAAAGGTTAAGACAGCCACACCAGGATATGAGTCAATCAACGTCGAAGGGGTTAAACTTTTGAAGCAGAACGTTGCGTTATTTCAGGCTTCATAGTGGTGGTATATAATTATTATTATTAATATCCGTGATTTATATATATTCCTTGTCAATTTGAGAAGGACCACACGTTCTCTGTAGTTTTGAAATGATATCTTCTGTCTGGAATTTGACATGTCACTGTAGTTTGGGAAAAATACAATAAATTGCCCACAAGCAGATTCGTTTTTGATATTTTAATCCTCGAATATTTCATCCTTCACACGGTAACATTTTATCTAAAATAAAAAGAGCAAATTTGAACCATTTTCGAATCTTCTAATTCCAAACACCGTAGAACTGTTTCTACTTCACCGTTGGCAAACGAAAATGAAATTTCTCAAATCTAACCCGACGTTTTTGACGTCGAGCCTCGACACCATGAACTGACGAAGTCGACAGTAATATTACTACCGTTTAATACTATCCGTTCACACTCGAACGTCGCGTAGTCTGCAAAATTTCGGCCAAGCTCGATTGTTTTGCCTCGGTTGAGCGTGACAAAGTGCCTCCCCGTCGATCGGCTCACTTTTTCGGTATGCGCGCGCGCAAGAGCCGTGTAAGAAAAAGAGGAGCTGCGACAGGAAGCCTTAGCTGGTGTTGTTCTTACCGCCATGCGTCGGACGTTCGCTTCTATATAGCTTTCTCCTTGTCGGTGCGGCGATATTTAAAAATAGAGAAGCCCTTCGGTTATCTGTCCTTTCTCTCTCGGGCCGCAATACAGGAGCAGACGGAGAAAGAGATAGCCGAGAGAGACCGGTAGCCCCGGCGCGAGCTCTCGAGCTTCAAATCGCCGTGAGAAAAATCCCTTCCTGTATATAAGTATATGCTTTGTCACTGCTTCTCCGAAATAGAGAGAAAGAGGCCGACAATTTCGCTTATACGTTCGACTACTTTTCCTCTTATCGCTCACATCCTATACTCCTTTGCTCTTTTTGTTTTTTCTCCAAAGTTCCGTCAATCGGCTGTTTTTTCCAAAATGCCCTTTTTCTGAACGATTTTCGTAGATAATCTTTTTTCGATTTTTTTTTTCTTCGAGTAAAAACTGTTTCATGAGACCAAATTAATTTTTACATCATTTTTTTTAAACACAAGTAAAAAATAGCTCAATACTGGCCGTTTCTCCAGCATATGCAGATTAAACGAGCCGCTGTGTATTCTTACAAGATCCCGATGGATTTTTTGTCCCAACATAAATTTTCACACGTAAAAGCATTTTTCCCAGATTATGCTGGTAAAACAAGCCACTCGAGATGTGGAATATTATAGAAAACGGTCGTTTTACCTTCATAGCCCGAGAAATGCGTCGAACTATAGTGTTAACGTATGACAAATTATTACAAAAATTCTAACGGTACCTTTTCGAGCGAATCCAATACTTCGGTCTCATTTTTTCCATCGATTTAGAGGTACTATCATAAAACTTAAGTGAAAAACCACCGTTATGAAAAAGAAAAATTACTATAACAAAAGTGTATTTCCAATTTTGTTCCACGATTTTTGATAGCAAAAATTTACTGCTGATTTAATGTAAAAATTGTTACAAAAAAAATTCATAAAACTATCGAGAGAAATTTCACTTTGATTACATGAACCATTAACTGCAGTTCCGCTTAATCATTACTCCACCTTCATACACAGTGACTTTTCACTTTCATACACTGTTTCTTCACTAAAAGGTTCTAAGAGAGTATATCACTTGCCCCCTTTTGATATGACCATCTCCTAATCATTTCAATCGTATCCGTTAACGTCAAATAGAATTAAAAATTCTGCGATATGCACCTGTTACACACCTATTAGCGGTATTCGAAACCGATCGATGAGCTGAAATTATTCGGGCCAGATGAGATTGGCATATCGCATGACGAACCGATACGTATGTATAAATCCTCGATATTATCCCTCTTGGCGTCGTTTGCCATCCCGTAAAACGCAAACAAAGCAATCGCCCACAACAGTGCCACGCTACGGGTGATTCCCTTGCCCCTCCCGTCCCTCTCAGCCTAATTTATATACCTTTTCTTTTAGCTCTTCCTCCCGGGGCGCGAGCATAGAATGAAGACCTCTCGGAGGCGCCGCTTTTACACGAGCCACGCACGCACGCGAGTCTCACCTATACGCGTATATATCGCAGTCGTTCAGATCCCTCGCGTGAACCGCCAACCCAGAATGATTCACCTGCGACTCTCGAGCTTGTATATACGTCAGCTATATACGACGCGAAGAGCGTCGAATCATCCGGGGGAGATTTACGGTTTCGGCGGTAGATAAGAATCGCAGGTATATCCGAATTGGCGAGTTGGTGAATCATCCGAGCATCGAGAACCGCGGCTACCGGTTGCCCGGTTCTAAAAGGAGACGACTAACCCGTGGAACCGCGAGTCGGCGGACGCTGATCGATTAGAAATTCACGGCTCTTGGAACGACGCTCAGATGGCGATTTTACAATGATTCTTCTGAGCTGCAGCGTTGTGCTCCTTTATTTTTGCGCGCGCGCGCGCGCGAGTGCGTAGACTCACGCGTCACAAGCTCGATCTCTTCCCGATAGGTTACAAGGCTATTTCCACAATCATGCGCGCAGGTGAGAGAAAATTTATATAAGCGTTGGAGGATCGAGACACGTCGCCTCGGGTTTCCTCAACACTGACGCCGGTCGCTCTTTAACGCGCGTCATTTTTCAATTGCCCAGCCTATATAACCGGGACGAGTCATTGTGGCTCGGACGTACAGCATCCCTCGGCTGTCCGGTTGTGTTCACCGAGAAAACGCTGGTGGCGATACTGTCGGCTGGGAAAAACAACGACACAGATCTGCAAAAGCAGCGGCGAACGGAGCGTCCCCCGCGAGGGACAGCCGCGCACAGAGCCACCCCCGACGACGAGTAAACAGCCGTACTCGTGTACACGGGGGCGGGGGCACACGCGATTTAGCGCGCGACGTATAATCTGGCACCGGGGAAATCCCGCGACGTTGGGTGCGACGTCGGTCGCGATTCAGAGAATCGGTGTGTACACCACCCACCCTTCGCGCCACGTGGCTGGCTCTGTATACACATGCACGGAATACGGGACTGTGACTTGGCTGCAAGTGCCGCCTATAACATATATAATCGATTCCCGGACTCGGCGCTTAGTCACCCCGTATGAGGATCGCGTGCGCGCCACCCGCCGAATCGCGCCCTTTGCCCTCTCTTAGTTCTGTGTCGGTGCACGTGTATGGGATCGCCGCAGTTCTATCGAATTGGCTCGTGCGTTTTATATGCCTAATTGATCCAGCCGCGACGAGGGGGAGGAGGATTGTGTTCGATCCGACATGTATCAAATTGTTCTTTGTTGAAAAGTACATCCACTCAGCTACTGTTAATCTTGTACAGCTGTCGTTCTTCATCAATGAACACAAAAACTACTCTTCTGATTTATATAATACTATATCTATATCAATATTTATCAATTATCAATCAGCCTATAGGGTCATTACAGCCGATCGATCAGTCGCTGAGAGCTGGGCAAGTGCAGATGCGCGATTGGCGTTAAGTGGCGCGAGCGCGTAGTTGTCTAATGCCCAATGACATTTTTTTCCGAGAATTCCACGTTGACAAACTCGGTGTATCTATACGAGCTGTTTAGACGTGCGCATGCATCGCGAGCGTCATTAAAACGTAACGGATGAGCTATTCTAAATACACGTATATAATATACCGCATCGTCCATACTTCCTCCGTGGCGAGCGCGCGCAGTATAGATTCAATTGCTTAGGGGTGACCACCGGGTACTATAGGCCCCCTGACTTTTTCTACTTGTTACAAACAAACAATTGATCCTGGAGTAATGAAAAGCACTTGAACGCAAAGTTTTGGATATCTGTAATCTAGATAAGTAAGTATCATCTCACGATTTTAAACAGAGTATGTTTCAAATGGCCCGAAACAAAGAAGGCTGAAATTGTCCTTTATGTCCAGGGTACCGGCGTACCGCAGGTGGTTGCAATTTTTCGACGTACGACAGTATGCCGTATACCTCAAAAAGTACATGAATTTCCTCTGCAACATACTCTACCCGGCATAGTCAATAAACGCCGGTGCTCTTCGGCACCAGTCGCAGTTGGCTCACGTTGACAACATCAAAACAACATTTTCGGTCGCTTCCTCGGTCATTTACAATAGTTTGAAGATTCACTATGAAAATCGATGTGCCCGATTCGAGTGACTTTAGTTTATTGACATTTTTAATTGATCAAAATCGTCAGATAGTGATTATAGCAATGGTTTCTGATAGGTATTGGCTAGCCTTTGAGAAGCCAGTCGCAGAATTTTGAAATTTCTGAAATTTTTACCATATAGTCGAATCCGCGAAAAACCCTTAGGGGTGGCACATCGGGCATGGTTACCTTATTTGAACTCGTTGCAAGAACATTTGCATTGAAATATATATTATGCAATTGAGAATATAGAGTAATCCCGATATCTGCCTCACATTGAGAGCTGAACTCGTTGAATAATCACTGTTCTTCGATGTGCCATGTGGTATGAGGACGCGCGGAGCAGCTGTCAATCCATGAAGGAAACGACGCACGACCGGCCGTGGACTCTAGGGTAAACAGAGATCGTCGTGATAGCGGAAAGCGTTTATAGAATCGCGGGAAAACGAAAGCATTCATCATGTGCGATATTGAGAGTGTGTACTTGGCGGACGTTAGTAGTGCAAGTTGAAGGCCGCGAGCAGCGGGTGCGTCGCTCATTGATTAACTTGACGGAGGCGAGGATTCGCGGAAAGTCTATTGCACCCGCGAAGCGACGCGCGTCGTATCATCATACTTAAGTATATCACGTATGACTGACGTGGCGCGACACACGTTCGCGCTCAGCAGCGACGTTAGTCCAATGCCACAGGTGAAATGAGTGTTATTAACTTTTTGTACCGAAAGACAAATGAATTATCAAATATTATTTTGAAAATTACGGGTAATCCTTAGTATTAGTTTATAAAACACGATTTGAAATATTGTTATAAGACATACATACACACTCTGGGCTTTGCGAGGAGACTCATGTGTATGATGATGTAATCCCAAAAATACTATTTAATGCTATTGTAAGGAAAAAACCGCTGCCAAGTGCCTCAGCAGTATGCTTTCTCAAAGTATTGCAATTGAACCTCAACTTGCATTAATCACCACTCTTTGAGAAAGCAAAATGAACCTCTAACTCATTTCCTCCACTCCATAGTAACGGTTGCTATGGTAAATATCCGAGCTTCGGTGTTCTTACTTCTTAGTCGTCAACAGTTCCGAAAATGGACCTCTAACTGACTTTTCCCACTCCATAGTAACGGTTGCTAAGGACGTAAACAACGGTTGCTATGGTAAATGTCGGAGCTTCGACGTTATTACTTCTTAGTCATCAACAGTTCCGAAAATGGACCTCCAACAGACTTTTCCCACTCCATAGTAACGGTTGCTAAGGACGTAAACAATGGTTGCTATGGTAAATGTCGGAGCTTCGACGTTATTACTTCTTAGTCATCAACAGTTCCGAAAATGGACCTCCAACTGACTTTTCACACTCCATAGTAACGGTTGCTAAGGACGTAAACAACGGTTGCTATGGTAAATGTCGGAGCTTCGACGTTATTACTTCTTAGTCATCAACAGTTCCGAAAATGGACCTCCAACTGACTTTTCACACTCCATAGTAACGGTTGCTAAGGACGTAAACAACGGTTGCTATGGTAAATGTCGGAGCTTCGATGTTCTTACTTCTTAGTCATCAACAGTTCCAAAAATGAACCTCCAACTGACTTTTCCCATTCCCTAGTTACGGTTGCAAGCGATATAAACACCGGTTGCTAGAGACATCAACAATGGTTTATACGGGAAAGGTCTCTTTGATTGTTATAGAATCCCATAAATATACAAACCCAAATGATCATTTATCATGAATTATATGGGAACTTATCGAAAACACGCTAGCAACGGTTGCCATGGAATCAAACAACGGATGTTGCTGAACACCGAACTCGGTTCACATCTGCCGGAGACCGACCTGTGTGCAAAATTTCAGGTCGATCGGACCATTCCTTCGAAAATTAACGTACGACAAAAAAAAGTCAGTCTGAAGCTGAATTTTATATCTCCATAGCAACGGTTGCTAGGAGAATAAACAATGGTTGTTCCAAAATGAATGTCTTATCGATTCTCATCGATCGTCGAAAGAATTGGAGACCCATCGTGCATTGATGATGATTTTCGGAGCTTTTATCAAAAACACGTTAGCAACGGTTGCTAGAGAAATAAACAACGGAATTGGCTGAAAATTGAACTCGACCGAGATTTTGCGGCGACTAACCTGTGTGCAAAATTTCAGGACGATCGGACAATTCCTTCGAGAGTTATCGTACGACAAAAAAGTGCACGTACGTACATACATACATACAGACATTTTTAGATTTCCATGTTTTTCGACCCGTAGATTACGAAAATCGAGGTCCCGAAGTCCGATTCGGTGTGTCGATTTTTACCCCGTTACAAAGCTTTCTCTTTGAGAAAGCAATACAATGTATTGTCAGCTAAAAACGATTCAATATTTTCATTCATTCTCACAAAACGTTGCTATTCGCGTTGAACTTGACTTTTAAAATTTGTTTTTGCTTTCTCAAAGAGAAAGCTTTGTAACGGGGTAAAAATCGACCCACCGAATCGGACATCGGGACCTCGATTTTCGTAATCTACGGGTCGAAAAACATGGAAATCCGAAAATGTCTGTATGTATGTACGTACGTGCACTTTTTTGTCGTACGATAACTCTCGAAGGAATTGTCCGATCGTCCTGAAATTTTGCACACAGGTTAGTCGCCGCAAAATCTCGGTCGAGTTCAATTTTCAGCCAATTCCGTTGTTTATTTCTCTAGCAACCGTTGCTAACGTGTTTTTGATAAAAGCTCCGAAAATCATCATCAATGCACGATGGGTCTCCAATTCTTTCGACGACGATCGATGAGAATCGATAAGACATTCATTTTGGAACAACCATTGTTTATTCTCCTGGCAACCGTTGCTATGGAGATACAAAATTCAGCTTCAGACTGACTTTTTTTGTCGTACGTTAATTTTCGAAGGAATGGTCCGATCATCCTGAAATTTTGTACACAGGTCGGTCTCCGGCAGATGTGAACCGAGTTCGGTGGTCAGCAACATCCGTTGTTTGATTCCATGGCAACCGTTGCTAGCGTGTTTTCGATAAATTCCCATATAATTCATGATAAATGATCATTTGGGTTTGTATATTTATGGGATTCTATAACAATCAAAGAGACCTTTCCCGTATAAACCATTGTTGATGTCTCTAGCAACCGGTGTTTATATCGCTTGCAACCGTAACTAGGGAATGGGAAAAGTCAGTTGGAGGTTCATTTTTGGAACTGTTGATGACTAAGAAGTAAGAACATCGAAGCTCCGACATTTACCATAGCAACCATTGTTTACGTCCTTAGCAACCGTTACTATGGAGTGGGAAAAGTCAGTTGGAGGTCCATTTTCGGAACTGTTGATGACTAAGAAGTAATAACGTCGAAGCTCCGACATTTACCATAGCAACCGTTGTTTACGTCCTTAGCAACCGTTACTATGGAGTGGGAAAAGTCAGTTAGAGGTCCATTTTCGGAACTGTTGATGACTAAGAAGTAATAACGTCGAAGCTCCGACATTTACCATAGCAACCGTTGTTTACGTCCTTAGCAACCGTTACTATGGAGTGGGAAAAGTCAGTTAGAGGTCCATTTTCGGAACTGTTGACGACTAAGAAGTAATTTCACCGAAGCTCGGATATTTACCATAGCAACCGTTACTATGGAGTGGAGGAAATAAGTTAGAGGTTCATTTTGCTTTCTCAAAGAGTGGTGATTAATGCAAATTGAGGTTCAATTGTAATACTTTGAGAAAGCATACTGCTGAGGCACTTGGCAGCGGTTTTTGATTCTCGAGGGAGAGTAGCGGCAGGCCGGTAATTTCTACTGTCTTTCTTGAATCTCTCACTCCAAATTTTACCGGATTCACCTTTCATTGTTCAAAAATGAAAAACCGACATTATACTCATTCATCTCGAATTACTCTCTAAATAGCTCCCAGTGAAAATTCACTATAATACAGTGCCCGACATTTCACTGATGATTTACAATGAATAGTCACTCATTCATATGAGAAATATAAAAAGCTCTTTCGATAAACAACCCACACTGAAAAAATCCAATTTCGGTTCAAAAAGAAAAATAATTTTGATGTTATAGTGAGAAGATTTATTTTTCTGCCAAACCAACTACTCCGGGATAAAAAAAGTGTTTTAATCCTATATGGGGGAAATATTTTTGCTGTAGCGTCGAAATTATTTTTCTTCTTGAATTTTTATTTTAGTGAATGCGTGGCAGTAAGTGCCCTGATTTTTTCATTGATGTTTCGCAGTGAATATTTACTATAAAAAATTGAGATAGTACTCATGAATTTTCATCCGACCTTTCCTTGCTTCTTTCCACGGTTTCTCAAACGTTTGCACTCAACGTCACCCATTCATCTTCTCTCATATTCTATATTTGGCATGCCAAGATTCACATAACGCTTAACACACCAATTTTATTATTCGATGTATTATATGGTTGACAATGTCAATGTCAGTTGAGCTTCGAACCATACAATGCAGTACAATTCATAGATGTTTCGTTACCGGACGAGTGTCATATACACGCATAATTATGAGCCGTAACTGGTTACAAGGGAGGTCTTGGTGGAAAACAAAAGCAAGTGCCCACAAGCAGTCTATCGCATACGCGCTCACTTCGTATTTCCAAGCTGGCTTTATGTAGCATCCAACACTCACGAGTGGCATCTCATTCCGACAAATAATTGCAAGGCCGTACATGAGTTTGTAATTTACAACTGGCGGGAAGACCCGGTGATCAGTCGCAACACTCGGTTCCCGCTAATTGATTGACCTGGTAAAAGTATGCAAATGAGATGGATCAAAGATCGGGGGGTTTCCCTCGTTCACGATATAGAGTCTTATTAGGGGAATAAGGGACGCAGTTTCGACATGATCAAACTTCCAATCCTATCTGTTTAATTTGCGTGGAAGACGCGAAAGCCGACGATTGAACCAGCATGGACTGTTTTCTCTTATATAATTATATAAGACTTTTATATATTACTTATTTCCACGTCGAATTACTCACGGAAAAAGTCATTATTATTTAATTTGAATATGAATCAATGGAGAATATCAACTTGTCGCCGCGAGCTTGTAATAATTCAATTAAAACTTCACACATCAGCGGTTACCACAACAGAATATTACGATATGTACGTATATTGTATAATACTAAGACGCAACTAATACCGTCCTAGCCAAGCCAAGAGTACAGTGTTGATAAAACGGTAATTCAAAAAATCAACAATGATGTAACTAGTTTGAATAAAAATTGCTCCTATCATACCTTATTTATTAAAACATAATAAATATTCATTTATTCCGGGGATAATTCAATCATCATGTAAGAAAGAAGACTCGTTTCAATGAGACCTCATTTCGAGATGTTCTATAGATTTCTGCGTCTTTTCACGACATCGTGGGCAGTTAACCGAGGCTACGTGCAGGTAAATATTTCTCGCAAATAAATTATTGTAATCCATACTGAATCATCGAAGTATTACACGAGACAGTACACCGAGCAGTTAAAAAACCAAAAATTTGCAGTTCTTGTGACTCTAAGAGGGTACCCCAAAAAAGCGTTCAACATGTTATTCGATGGTTTTGTATACACGATCGAATTTCTGCATCAGCTGGTCCAATGTAAAAAATAGTCTGGCACATGTCTGGTCATAGTCTGGCACTCTAAGTCTGGCATAGAGGATGCGAGACTTCATGTGAGGAGAATCTAGCATGGAGCTCCGCGTGCCGCTGGCACAAAAAACAGCGGAAATCTCTTGAAATAAAAATAAAAATTTATACTAAGAATTGTTTTACATACTCCAGAATTGCATTTGGTTGGTTCATTCAGACTATCTAAATTGATAAAATTATAATCTATATGGCGAGATTCATCGTAGAAATTTCTATTTTTATTTTTAGAAATCTTCTGCTTCACCGACGAATGATTCAAACGGTGGTCCATCTGGAAACGCAGGTCATATAATAAGTCTGCCCAGCCACTTCTACCAGCTGCACGCGAAGCTCCCATCTACAGCTTCCACAAATAAATTATGGCATAAAATGTGGCATCAAGTCAGGCTCAAGAATTTACCACATTTTCTCAGTACAAACTGAAAATACTGATTTAAAGTCTTTAAATTTTGTGAAATAAAGAGAGCCTGGAGTAGTGGACTGTGCCAAACTTCGAGTGCAAGACTACTGCCAGACTTTCTCTATACAGGGTCTAAGCTCGCGTTCTAGCGAGCAAAATTCGGATCGGGATAATTGTAATGGGCGGCTTAACACCCATTTAATCGCGGCGTAGCTCGAGGCGAACAGCGAACCCGAAGCGTCGAAGCCCTTTGGGACGGAGCCGTTGTACGCATATATATACGCATATGTAGGTATATGTGTATATTATAAGGAGCGAGGCGGGACCACCCGCGCGCGAGGCGCACCTCACGTACCGCTCTCGAGTAATTAAACCCGACGGGCTGCAGCCTTGGCTCGAGTCTCAAGGCCCACATTATCGCCCCCCCCCCCGCCGATGATGAAGCAATCGAGCCTGCATATCTTTTGGGACTCGGTACAAGTACACGCCACATGAATTGCGCCGCCGCCGCCGTTGCCGCCTCGGTTTGTTTGCCAAGGGGTGTTCGCCACGCGGAATCGGACGAAAAACAACCCATATGCGCTCGCGATATGTTTGTTTCGTTTTGCGTTGGAACCGTGAAAAAACGCGTATTACCAGCTCCGTGATACGCGTCACCATTGAATGACGCGCAGTTGCGGCCGGCCATTTTTTTTAATAGTGAACCGTTTTGCTGGACCGGATGTATCCGTGATCTGTGATTCTTCTGCTATATACGTATATTGAGAAACGATAAGGTGAAAAAATCCCTTCCCAATTGTTACAGAATGATTGAAATTCATGATTAGACCGGAACTGCGTCACCTATCCCCACAATCGGACTTTATATCGTCCCCCAGCTTTGATCCATCTCATTTGCGTACTTTCACAAGGTCAATCAATTGGCCGCGGAGACCGAGTGTTGCGGATGATCAACGCGGACCGTCCCACCTGTCGTGAATTACAAACTCTTGTGCAGCCCGGCAATTATCTGTCAGTATGAGATGCCGCTCGTGCAGCATATGAGAGACGATCGAGATACGTGCTATTGACTACCAGAGGGCACTTGCTTTTGTTTTCCACTAAGACTTGCTCAGCTCTGCGTGCAGGTGACGACTCGTAATTATGCGTGACTCCATTTATTGACCATGTATTGTGTGGCTCGAAGGCTAGACTGTCTTTGACACATTGCTTATCAATATCTACTGATTGGTGAAATCGGCGTGTAAGCATTATATGCAGCTTGGCGTGGTTAATCCAGAAAAGAGACGAACGTATGACTGTCGAACGTATGAGTGACGAGGTTAGAGAAACATTTCAAATGCGTCGAGACGAATGAGCATATAATGTCAGTCTCCCCTCTGAATGACGAAAGGATATTCCGGCAAAAGTTACCGGCCCGCCAAGAAACCGTTCTGTAATTGATCAACGAAAGGATTGAATCGCTCTCAGCTCATAACAAATCATTGTAAGGTGGTTGAGGGTTACACGGCCATGCAAAACAGCCAACCGTTTAGATTGTAAAAAGTCCCTTCCAATCGTATATCTGTTTTGAAAGAGTAATGGGCAATTTGTTTTCAATTCATCTCTTCAGAAAATTGCAAAACCTCGTTCCTATCTCTATGTCATGGAGGGGAAAAATGTGACGGGATATAAAATCGAAGAATTCGATATGATCTACGTTGGAAACAGGTTAACGAGCCATGGCTGTGCAATGGTTTCTGATAGGTCGTGCGTTCGTACAATTATAAGATTCCAATTTTATCAGAACCAAATTAGCGAAAGAGCCTTAGGGCATATTGGCTGCAGTTACCTTATATACATGCTTAAAATCCGGTATATTTGACAGTAATTTTTTTTGTCTCCCAATCTCACTCTTCCGATGAATAAGGTTTAACTCACTATAGGATGGAAAATTTAATTGTAAAGTTGGACATTGTACGACCAGAGATATAGGCTATTAGCCACGTATCATCTCACAAAGTTTCATCGCGCGATTGGTTTCTAAAAGGTTGAACAGTCACTCTTGTTTTTCAAACTGACCAGCCAATCTTGTGAATCCCGCATGTGACTCTCGACTGGCGACTAAACTGTGAATAAGTATATATATACGTATCCGTCCTATCAAACATGTCAAGTACTAGCAATCGAATCCACTTGAAAACCTACACAGCAAACACAGCTTATTTTTTATGGATAGATCACCTCTCGGTCACATGCGGATCTCAAAAGCCCAGTAGCTCCGATAGAACCACCTGTTATTCATATGTACTTCCTCTGGAATCATAAGGACAGCTTATAGCGCAATGGAATTTAATCTACACGCGGCGAATTCGAAATATTCCGCTTATGCGATAAGATATACTATGTAAGTATAAATCGGATCGGCGCCAGGCGCGAGCATTGCCTCAAAATACATTGGTTTTCGAAATCAGACTTTCCAAAGGATTTAACCGCGATGCGACGGGTATTGCTTTTACAAAGAGAACGCATAATTGCAACGGGGTAAAAATCCAACTTCCAAACTGGACCATCCGACCTTCATTTCTGATGTCGAATCCTAAAATGTGCGTACGTATATGTACGGGACATCACCCGACCTTCCAGGAATGTACGTCCCATGCAAGTCGGTTTTCGCGAATTGTGAACCAAATTCAATTGTTCACAGCAATCAATAGATCTATCTCGACGGCGAAGGAATCTCTATGACTTCCCGTAGAAAACGTTGTTTACGTCTCTGCCAACCACTGCTGAGATCTAGGCGATGGCAAGAATCATTAAAAAGTTCAGTATCGATAATTCTATCGTCAAACGTTCGGAAATCTTCGAAATACTGCATATATCACATGCCAACGACTATTCACATCCCTAGTAACCTATGTTAATTTCTGTAGAGACCATTGAAAAGAGATTGAGAGAGAGAGAGAGAGAGAGAGAGAGAGAGAGAGAGAGAGAGAGAGAGCGAGAGAAATGGGAATTGAATGTCCATTTCCGAGAATCCTCGATTCACAAAGCGCCTCTTCGAGAAAGCATACTGCTAATTCACTCGACCGCGGAGGACCTCTTTTTTTCCTTCTTTAATTTTAGGAAACCACTCTTGTCTGGCGTATACGCGCGCTCGAACGTTCCCTCTCGGAAAGGAACGCCGTTGTTTTTCAGGGTTAACGAGGATCGCGAGCGCGCCGGTCGTAGCTCTATACATAAAACATCGCGTAAAAGTCGCCCTGCCTTCTTCCCGCGAAGCCGATTTGTCCGTGTGTGCGCGCCAGCCACCCCCGACTTCTGGGAAGAGCCGCGCGTTAGAGAGAGAGAGAGAGCGCCGAGCTTGCGCGCGAATACGTCGACGCTCGGGGAGCCTTCGAACTCGCGTCCGAGGGAGGATAATCGAGACGCTGCCGTGTACATACGGTTATCCTGCCGAGCGTCGATCCCGCGGCTGGGTTTTCCCCTGGCGAGTATACGCACACGTGCTCGGCGGGCAGGGCAAGGGTGGTTGGGTGGGCTGGGGGAGGCGTACAGTAGTGGGCGCGAGAGAGCGCGACTGGAGAGCCGGTAAGCCGGCGCTTGCGGGAGAGCGCGAGCCGCTAAGAGAGCCGCTCGCGCGGCGCGGCGTGGCGGAGAAGAGGAGGAGAGAGGGCTCGCGGTATATACGCTCGGGTCGTGAGCGCCGGAGCAAACAGTCGACACGCGGCAGCGCCGGGGAGAGCAGCACCAGCAGCACCAGCAGCACAAGCCGAATTGTAGCAGCAGCAGTTGCAGGTCGCTCGCGATCGTGCTGGTGCACCGCGAAGAGCAGCCCTCCCCCCCAACAGCCCCATTTGGCCCCTAAAAGTGCGAGTGAGTGCGCGAGCTCGAGCGAGCCGGGCTATGGGCAGCCCCAGGCCCGCCGCCTGGCTGCCTCGGGACCGCCCGCGCCTGGTCGTGCTCGTTTGGGCCCTGGCGGCCCTGGTCGCGCCGCCCACCGGCTCCGCGGCCCTGCACCACCAACACCAGCTCGGCCAGATCAGGTCGAGCATCGTCGAGGCCCTCGGGCTCACCAGCCTGCCCGACCCCGCCAAAGTGAGTAGCCCTATCTCCGCCCTTGACCCGCTCTCGTTTCCCCGCGCTACTACTCGATCCTCCCTGTGTCTTCCGGATTCCTACCGTAGAAATGTAACGCGCTGTGCCGATGCCCCGGTGCTCACATAGCCTTTCGGGGGGAAAAGAAAAAAAATGGTACGATCGATGTTTTACTGGTGCGCGAGCTTACGATGAATGTGTTCGCTATGAAAAAATCAGTGAAAAATCCACGCGTCGTATCGCCGTCAACTTTCACTGTTCGACGAATTCCGAGAGTATTTGTACGGTGACCGACATTTGACTGGTGATAGATTCACTGCGGAGCATCAGTGAAAAACCCGCGACACTGTATCGAAATGTTCAAGTGCGAGTGTGCAGTGAGGCAGTGCATCCGAGGAGCTTCCTATGTTTCTCACATGGGATAAAACAATCGAAATTTCCCCCGGAATTCATATCCACCGATGGAGAACCAGTGAAACATCAGCCGCCACGTTGCGGTGAAAATTTACTGTAAAAAATTGTCGCGATCGGGACAGCCCGAGTACTCGCGATTACGGCGCGCGACAACGATATGGAAAATCGCTCGCCAAGCCGGGTGTAGAAACGTATACGCGTATAACGCAACCGTCGGTGTGTATATATCTGCATAAGTGCCAATCGCGCGCGGCTTCTCCGCGACTCGTCATTGATGCCGCGGGGAAATAGTCGAGCTCCGCGGGACGTTTCGCGCGCCCAGCACGACAGAAGGTGTTTGAACGAAAAACCGTTCGCGCCGAGGCTCTCCTCTCTCTCTCTCTCTCCCACACACACACACACGCACACACACACGCACACATGCACACGCTCGTGTATGTATACGACGCGTGAAACGGACTATTTTCAAATCGAGAATAATTACATTCAGCGTTGGCACTTTGCGCTTGGTCATTGCGTACTGTGTCGGCGGCGCTAAACGAGCGCCGCTCTCTCGGCCGCGCGCGTATACGCGTCTATAGACGGGAATATATTAAACGCGGCTCGCTCGGCGGGCCGTATATGTGTCAAAAACGTCTCTCGCTCTCACTGACACGTCGCTGACAAATTCGCCATACATCACACACGGCGCGCGACCGCGGCCGTATACAATCTTTGCGAATCCCGTCGATATACCGGCGCGCGCCCGTTAATATACATACGCATATATCGAAGGACCGGCCGATCGGTGATCGTAAATCATCGGCAATACAAATATTGGCGGGCCCCGAAAGCTTCGCGCCACGCTCGGTACGGGCCGCCGGCCGCATTATTTTACGAGCGAATATACATATGTATACCGGGGCTTTTCTCTCTCTCTCTCTCTCGCCCAGGCCACTCTTTGTTCGCAGCCTCGAAATTCCTGGGGTAGGCTGTGTATAAATCAAGCCGCGCGCGGCCCCGAGGGCGCGATATACTTTTTTTCCTCTCTCCCCGATCGGCCCCTCTGGATTCTTCATCCGGAGATCCATTTGTCTGGTGGAGCGGCGGATCCCGGAGTAGGTGTCGAGTGCGCGTACATCACACGATCTCGGGGCGAGCTGTCTCGACGCCAAGTAGGTTGGCCGATGTTTTCGGGGGCGCTCGCGCGCGAGCTCGTCCGTATATAAACGCCAGAAAAGTGCTTTTAGTTACTGGCGGCGGGCGGCGGGGGGGGGGGAGTATTTTGAAAGGGAGCGCGAAGCGAGGAATTACGATAACAGCTCTGCGGATCGCGGCTCCCGATTCGGATATCGCGGGGATGATATTGGTCCCTCGTTATACGAATCATACCCCGCACGGGGGTCGCGAGCGTGACGGACGACGACGAAAAAGATAACGAGCCAAAGATGGAAATGGACGGGGCGGACGCGTCGTAATTCAATTGGCTCTGTATAAGCGATGTTCCGGGAATTGCGGCGCGCGAACCCATACAACTTGTCGCGCAGCCCGCATAGCTGCACACCGCGAATCTCCCCGCGCGCCGTTCTCAATCGTCGGATGTGTATACACATGCAGACTGCAGCCCGAGCGCAGAGAGAGAGAGAGAGAGAGAGGCGGGTGGAAAAGTTGGCTTCTGATGCCGCGTGGCAATCGGAGCGTGGATTATCGTTGTCGCGCGTAGCTCCGTATATACGTACATGTGTATGTGTAAACGCGCCGCGAGTAATTTACGCGCGATTGCCCCCTCTCTCGGAGTTCATTCGCATCGGGGGGGTTGTTTCTAACACGTGTATATACGCCAGCGAGGATATTACACACCTTCGACTCGGATGCAGTCGCGCGCTACACGTTCTGTGTATACAGACTTAACACACATTTGCGTGGGCTTACGTGTGTCTTCGGATCGAGAAAGAGATACGATTTGTAGACTCATTGGGGGTTCGCTCCATTTTTCCCTCGTCGCGTATTTTCCTCGTTTTCGTTTGTAAACATAGCGGTGAAACGTCCGCGAAGGCCGATCTCGCTTGCGCACATATATGTATATACATATATACGTTCGATTAATTAGCCGACGCGGCTTTTCCGCCTACTGATTAATCATTAAAGAGATTGGTTTTATCTCGTTCCAATCTGTTTTAATGGGCCGCCAGTTGTAATTAAACTCGACGACGTTTTCCTCGTTCGCGACGGATCCATTCGACTTTCTCCGACGCGTCGAAGCGATGCGAAGAAAAAAAAGGTGTCTTTTGTATCGGACTAATCCGACTGCCATTGTCCACGCGACATCGCGCAGAAGAAGAGAAAAAAATAAATCGAGCCAAAAATCCGCTTCGCACAATCACCAGCTGGCCGGACGAGAGTAGAATTCGTTTATCGCGCGCTCGGGCGAAAAGAGGATTTGGCTGCGGGTGTATATACAAGCGGCGCGCGCCGAGTCGGCAACAGGTGTCAGCGTCGGCTGCTCTCCCCGGCTCCCGGCGCCTCCGAATTCTGTGTCCCCGGCGCGGCTCGTCCCCATTGTATCGGCGGATAAAAGCACGCGAGGAAAAAAAAAGTCTTCGAGACAGTCGAGTTTGGTGTTGGCGAATTTCGAATCTTCACGCCTCTGGCAATTCTGTTTTTTTTTCTTACTTTCTCCACACATAGTTACTCTTTTACCAGTTGCCGAGTGAAAAATAGTACGAGCGAAAATCATACGATTAGCAATGCGACTCCATTGGAAAAGAATATTGTGAAATCTGCTTGATTCTAACGATACTGCATATTGTCACTGAATTTGTTTCAGTTATTTTATACATGGATGATCCACGAGAGATCCAAATCTCCAAGTAGTTTTCTGGTTGGTATTTTTTTTCGCACCAATTCATCATAGTAGAATTTCCAAACCACTTTTTGTGATGATAAATGATAGTAAAATTTACAATGACTCATATACAGCAAACCGTATTATCCAATTAATCTATGCGTTAATACTTCACGACACATTTCACATTAATCTATATCTTGATCGGATGTATCTCAGCCGTGCAGTGTGTACAGTATCGCCGATTTTCTCTCGATCCCGATGAAAAAAAAAACGTCAACGAAGAAAGACAAACGAATAAAAACTACCATCTCGCGCGACATCGCATCGTCCCGAAGCATATACCCAGGTGCGGTATCAAAGTATGGCCGGGACGATTTCGGGAGCTTTCGCGTCTGCCGCCCCGACGGAGTCCGACACATTTCGTCGCGATCCCCTACATATGTACCCTCGGTACCGCCTGCATAGATGCGCTTGAGCGTCAGCTCGTGAGAATCAAGGTTGCGGACTAGGCTGCGGCCTAGTCGTGCTAGCAAAGAGCGATGAACTCAGCGAACTCGAGTGTATATACGTGTGTGTACACCGCAGCGGCGGCGGCGGCGGCGGCGCGCGGATAACAACACCCGGCTCTTCGCAGCGCACTGGGTTACATCACAAACTAGGCTAATGTGTATCTATATCAATGCGCTCGCGCGTCCCTGCTTTACGATAATTCCAACAGAGCTAATTCCATCGCTCGACTGTCGTGCGTGTGTATAGCGCGTCTGCGTCGATTTTCCGCGTCGGCCGTGCGTTTTATCCTCGTTCCGATAGAGCTCGCCCCGTCAACCCGGCCGCGCGGGACGGAACAACAATATCGCCGCGGGATCTCGTGCCCCGCGCGTTCGGAAGAATTTTAATTCAATTCCTATTCGAGCCATTGGGAAAACAGTGCGTGTGTGCGTATAAAGTACCCGATGTAACTACCGAGATTGGCGTGATAATGAGACAGGCGCGCAGGAGGAGGAGGAGGAGGAGGAGGAGGAGGAGGAGGAGGAGGACGGGAAAGATTTCTCACTCGACCGCCTGTTGCTGCTGCAGTGCGCCTCATATCCGAGAGCTTTATATTAGGCGCTCGCGAGCGCGCGGCTCCCGTCGCACGAATTCCTCGCCGTTTTATACTCGCGCCCGCGTGTTTATACACGTGTAAGAGACGACTTTCGAAATTATGCTAATGCGCCGCCTCGGAATCCCGCCGGTGTGTAGAAGCAGCAGAGGATAACAACAATTTACCCGGTTGAGTGCTTGATAAAACTAGCGGGAGAAATTTTTACAACGCTCCTCTTTGCCTCTCTTTATTATATCACCCGTGTAACGTGTGTGCAACTGCGAGAGACAAGATTCATGATCGTGTAAGCTCGGCCGGGTGCAAACTGACTCGAGCGTTTCGAGTTTGCGCCGCGC
This sequence comes from Aphelinus atriplicis, assembly GCA_020882685.1. Taxonomy (NCBI): domain Eukaryota; kingdom Metazoa; phylum Arthropoda; class Insecta; order Hymenoptera; family Aphelinidae; genus Aphelinus; species Aphelinus atriplicis. Next base: position 42,709,502 of record CM037076.1, on the reverse strand, counting down.
ACCGTAAGGTATATATATATTCTCTGCCCTCATCATCCGACATTTCTCGATGAGCTCTCGCTCGGAGAAACAGAGAGAAAGACACGTTACACGTTAACCCGGTCTTTTTTCCTCCGCCTTTTTCGCACCGGTGATAATTCAATTGTGTACAGTACCTGCTCGAGGCGATTTATACGACTTACGTATACGGAGGGCAAGAGAAAAAGGTACGATAAATTACTCGCGGACGATACAGCACGCGGTGCGTACGAGCAACGAAAATGACAACGACTTCTCATAGTCGTCGTCGTGTCTTTCTTGATTCGCGTAACGACAGGTACACGACAACTAAATCGAACTGACTCGAGCGCGACTCCCTCGACGATAGTATGATTTGTAACCGCGACGCGGAAGAAACGCGTAGGGCCGAAACGGAGACGCATCGCTGCAATCGCATGACCGGATGCTCGACCAAATTATCGATATTTGCCGCGATCGAACCACCGTACGACACACGCACACACGCGGCCGATCATGCGCGAGAAGAAGAACGTGTATATAATATCGTACGTACGGCCGTATCGCCGCGAGATCGCCGACATTCCTGCGGCGCTGCTGTGCATCGGCTTACACGCATTCCGCGGAGTTGGAGAGAGAAAAAAAACGCGCGAGAGAGAAGCCGCGCACCCCCGCGGTGCCGTGAGGCCGGCGCGCAACCGGCACCGGACGGGGGCGCGCGATAAAAAGTTTGCGCTCGTGGCTTTTGGCGTCGGAAGTCGCAGCTGTGTGTGTGTGTGTGTGTGTGTGTATACGAACGCGTCTTCATTAGCCTTCGTCGCGCGGGCATCTCCGATTACCAGCCAAACCATTACGCGTTCGAGTCTCTCCTTTTTTTGTTCCTTCCAGATCCGCGGGTGTTTCACCCGAAAAACGGCCGTCAACCGCCACACGGGATTAGCATGTGACTCGGGTGGGTACACGTTTATGTTGTGTGTGTATACGAGGAGAGTAATTAGCAGGTGTGTCTATCGGGGCCGAGGCGAGAAAACGGCGAATCGCGTCGTGAATTTCAAAAGCCGCGACTCGTCGCGGATAATGAGCGACCGAGTGAGAGAGGGCTCGATCGTCGCGCGCAGCTCGTTGTGTATTACACACTGCACTGTGCCGCCGTCGCGCGAGGCGTCAAAAAATCCCCCCGACAATTGCGCCTCTCTCCAGTGTCGCCTCTTTCCCTCGTTTTTTTCTTCTCTCCTCTCATTTCTCGCGCGGCATTGTACACACTCGCGCGCGTGGCACATGAAACGCCAAGATATATACGTGTCTGTCTCGTTGCATAATTAAAGTACGCGCCGCTCGCTGCAGGCGCGCGCGCGCGAGACAGCGGAAAGAGCATTCTTCCACGCCCGCACACACACGCGCACGAGCACTGCACGCAACACACACACGCGAGCTTTCCAAACTTGGCCGCCGAGGAAAATTAGTGAAAAATGCTGCTGTGCATCGACGGGGCACAGACGCGCACACCTGTCTAGCCCTCGCTTCTTCTTTTTTTCCTCTCCTCCTCCCCCCGTTGTTATCTCGACGTCTTTCACGCGTGTGCACGTGTATATACACAGAGACACACAGACGGAGACGGCTGGCTCTGGTCTTTGATCCGCGCGTTTTCGAGAAGCCGTGTCTTCTTTGAGCGGGGCAGAGCCGCCTCTTCTCGGCCCCTCCTTTGTCGCGCCCCTGCAGCCTCCCTCGAGTCGCGTATATATATACACACCCGGATTACGTACACGTGATACAGCTCGTCGCTCGCTCTGCTTCGTTTGCAAATTGGCCAAAATGCAGCCGGATTCGGGACGGATGCGCCCTGAAAGCTCGAGAGAGCTTCCCTGTGTAGAGTACCCAGAATCTCTCGGCGAGGCTGCTGTCTGTGCGTATCGTCCGTTGATCAAAAAATGTAAATCTCTGTTCATTGGGAAAGTTTTCTTGTTTATTCACATGTCATTTGAATAATGGAAGATAAGTGTGAATATGTACATGGCGGAAAATGATTTGAGAGAGGAATTCGAAAAGAGATGTGCTAGAATCAATGAGAGGGAAAAAGATCGAATCGATAGACTAGCTCATGTGAACATTATTTCAATACCATTCGTGGATTGAAATTCGAAAAGGAAATGACATAAATTTCATGACAAATAATTGTATTATGAGAAAAATAATAATTTTGGAAACGTTGATAGAATATCCGCTATACGAATATATTTGATACTGGGGATTAAATTCAACAAACTTTGGATATTTTTATTCATATTCGGTCAAATATTATAGTTATACGGTGTTGGGTCTTTAAAATATGTATAGTGATATTCATTAGATATATAAATTCACAGTGCAGGAAATCAAAACGTTTTGCCGAATGCCAGCGTATACATGACTCATGTCATCAATGAGAAAATATAAATAATAATTTGTGCGGGGATTCACCAACGCTCGAAGCTTCGATCTACAGACTGAAGCGAAAAAATCAATGCGCGCGCCTCGACCCTTTAAATTATCGATTTTTAAATTATCGATTTCCTCAAAAAAACATCGCCTCGTGTCTGCCGTATTCGAATATCGGCAACTCCGGTAGCGCAGCACCGAAGAGTGTATATACGTATAAGAACGCGACGGGACAACTCGCCGAATCCTTACTGATCTTTAAAAAAACGTACGATAAAAAGGTGCGTAAGGCTTCGCGCGTGCGGTATACAACGTGCCCCTCCCCCTTTGCGCTCGCGCAAATGCTCAAAAACAAAGTATTCGGTAGCTAAGGGGAGGGGGGTTGATCCGCATTGTAAATCGATACTGGCGCGAGCCCCGGCAGTTGGACGTATATACATATATGTATACGGAAGATCAAACTCGCCGAATCGCGGCGGAGCCGAGTGGTCGACGAGACAAGCCATGTGGCGATGAGCAATTCTGTGTCGCCCGAGCCCGAGTGGACCGATGGCTCCAGGGCCACTCGGGATTTTGTCGTCGGGAAATGCCGCGCGGCGCCTTCTTCCCCGTACTCTCGAGCCTGGCGCGTGAGAAACGGACCGTTTCGATTTCGACCTCGATTACCCGTTTTTTCTTCGCTCGTCGAAATTGGTGTAATTGACTATCGTCGATGAGTCGCTTGTATCTTAACAAAATATGACTTTCAAGTCTGCAATATAGGGTAGAACAACGCCTAATTTTTTTTCTTGGGTGCGTCACATACAAAATAGAAAAAATAACTAGATCGTACTTTTTTAGTTTCTTCACAACTGAATAATCAATGAAATACAGATATTGAAAAGTTCGGTGATTATTGGTATATTTATATTTAGTATGATGGATATGGTACGTCAGGTCGTTACCATATACCCATGCGACGCCACATGGATTTCATCCTCTTGTATTAAGGGGTAATATACCTTTGTGACTTTTTTTTTCTCCAATTTTTTTTTATTGGCTTAAACACTCCACAAACTATCTAAGAATGATATGAAAAGTCAATCAAGTGGGGGAAGAAGTTCTAAGTGCCTCAAAAAATCGATTCTCTGAACAAAGTCGTATAGTATTAGTATTGTACTCAAAACTTTAAACGCGTTTATCTCGGAACCGTCTTTTTTGACATTAGCGTACCGATAGCGCCGTCAATTTTCAACCGATTCTCTTCAAATTTTAACTGTAGCTTGGAAACATGATTTTTAAGTGAACCGCACGATTTTTTTGATGTTTTGATTTTTACCGATTTTATTCCCGATTTTAGATCGATTTTTTTGCGAAAAAAAAAGAAAAAAATTCAAATTGACGCCATTTGGCCCCAAATTTGAATTCCAAAAAAACCGCCCGACGTTCACTGAGTTTTTTATTTCACTTCAAAACCCCGTTCGATTATTTCTTCTAGGGTCAAAATTGTGACCTGTAGCGGTACGCTAGTGGAGAAAAAGTAAAAAAATTTTTTCTTCTTTGACGAGCTGGTACGCCGCCATTTTGTATTTTTTAGAAAAAAGAAAGTGTGTTTTCTATAGTTGGAAAGTAGTACTTTCATATGCAACAAACCCCATATCCCTAGGATTTTTTCTGCGCTTATGGTAAGTGTTTGAAAATGACTTCGAAATCGGAGGTCACAAAGGTATATTACCCCTTAACTCGAATTTTGATAAGATCAGAGAAAAAATTCGACCTAATTATTTTCGCACGTTCTATTGATTTTGAAAATGAAAAAAATTAGCGTATCAGTGTGTTCTAGATTGATTTGAATAATCTTCAATTGTTTGCACTGAAAATTCGTTGCTACACTATATATAGTGATTAATAATAATGTCATAAGCTAATTTAGTACTAACCATTACATGGTGAGCGTCATCAAGTTAATAATAGCTCGAAATTCTCGACAGTTCTACTAAATCAACAACACTCTGTAGTGATTTTTTATTCACACTCAAAAAAAATGAATTTTGGTTGAAGAAGAGAGATCAGAGATATCTTCTATGATTAAGACTTTTTCGTTGATTCTAGAGAAGTTCTGTTTAACAGAAGAAGAAGTTTTTCCGTTATAGCTTGTCAAACTGATTTTTCTTGTTGAACCAAAAGTCGATTGTTCTAAGAGTAGACAGCTGTTAATGGATCAATCGAGAGATTCAAATATCTGTTTCTGTTCTCTTTTCCTCATGTTAATCCTATCGACTCAAGTCGGAACGTATATTATTGGTAAATAAATTAAAACACAGAAACAAACACAATGCGGTCACTGGATAATAGACAAATAAATTGGTAAATAGTGTTTATTTTTCTCAAAACCGCGAAGGGGATTATACTTCCTGATTATTGAAGAAACGAATGAATTGAAATATATATCCAACGGTAATTTCCAACTCTTTATAATCGATCGATTTCGAAAGACGGTGTGTATTTCAGCATTACATCAGCATCGAAATCGTCAAAACCGCAACGAGTATAAATATTCCGGGAGTCTCGAGTTCACCTGCACGTATCCGTCCCCTTAACTTATACGCCGTCGAGCTCTCTCACTCGCATTCGAATTAATCTCGAAATCCTTGATTCTATGCAAAAGATTTTCGATTTTCTCTCGCGCGATTCACGAATGTCTCTCGAGTCGCTCGTGTGTGGTGCCTCGCGGATCTCGCGACGTATATCCAACCAATCTAAATTCCGACCAGCACCTGGATCCAAGTGATTCCCCACTCGGCGCTGGATGTACGCAAACTAACCGGAAGATGACTGTGTGTTTCGCTCGCACGGTACGGGCTGCACTGCACAATTACACCAAGCGCCGTGTTTGTGTTTTAGAATTTCGACATTGAGAGAAAAATTTTTGTGAAAATTACTTCAGTCAATGGTAACGGGATCTCGGACTGATTCGGACTACTATGGTGAAACACTAGAAGTTCTGTGAAAATTGCGAAAATGTATTATTGGAGATTTGCGAGTAGCAAAAGCTCGAACTATATCTGCTCGTTTTTACGATACAAACATACTGTCTGTAAACTTTCTTATTCTATATCCGTTTTTAAACGTTCTTAGCATAGCCGTCGATGTGTTAAGTGCTGATACTTGATTGAATAATATATTCGATTAGAATGTAACATTGAATTATCATAATTTTACCGTCGATGTTCAAATTCGACTATGATATACTTCCCTGATAAAGGTTCCACTTCTCGCGCATTGAATCCGAATTCCAATGCCGGTGCAACAATTTTATCCGAGATAAAAGGTAATTGAATTGATAAACTAGCAACTCAGTTTGAACCGTACCGCGCACGCGACGCGGAATTCAAATTAAACTTTTCAAATATTTTTTGAAAAATATACCAAAAAAAAACTTATTATAATTAACTCGAGTACGTTGTTCTGGGACTAAAACTTCGAATATCAGCTATTAAAAAGTATTTCCTAGTAAATTTCACCAGAAGATTTGTCACCGTCAACAACATATACATCCCACGTGAGCTGACATCGCGTGCTGAATTGATACAATAGCAAAACACAGGAAGGAATGAGATGCGGTGTTTTCCGAAGCCGTCGAACGGATCATCGAAATCCGCGTTTGTATAATGTCGGCGAGTGTTTCGTCCGTTCGAGCACACACACGCGCACATTAGGACGCGCGTTCATGTCCGCTCGGCCTCGCTCGGCTCTCGAGGACTCGGCCTCCCGCGCACCAACTTCCGTGTGTTCAATACACTGCAGCAACAGGCCGTTCACTCCTCCCGTACCCACACACCTACACGTATTTTTGTCTTCGAACGTGCGCTTGTAAACCCGTAAAAATAACTGCGAATCCACGAAGGTACGTGTGTGCGTCTTTATATATCTGTATAATACAGGAGGGAGGCGATCCACGTGTGATTTAGTGAGATTCGATTTAATCCGGCCGCGGTCCAAACGTGCAATTAGCCGCGTGTCTATCTGCGCTGATTCGCGCGCAGATGCTGTTTAGTCAGCTCCCTCCCCCGCCCACCGAGCCTAATTGGCATTCCGCGATTCTTTTTTCTCTTTCCTCGTTCGTTCTACGGGGCCCGAAGATCCGCGCGCACGCGTTCAAAACTGCAGCTGGCCTGATTTGATTGATTGCTACTCGAGTTTGCCCGTGGGGACATTCGATTTCTCGCCATTATTAAGATGGATGTTACGTTGTTCCCAAAGGTATATCTCTCGAATATCTCGATTCTCGACTTGGTTTAGAGTTGACGTTTTTGCTTTCATCTCGAATCGCGATCATCGCGATTAAATGACAATTTTACAATTTCAAATGAGTGTATGTATGTAACTGTTGACGTCGCGTAATTCCAGCTTCGATTATAATAATCAATTATATGACAATTTACAAGTGTTTTTTCGTAAATAGATATATACACACACACACGCGCGTGAAAACCGAAATTCATGCATTCATCATTGATAAATTTAATGAGATGGATATTTTCTACTCTGGAAAATTTCTGTATATACATATATGTAACTGTAACTTTAACTATCAAATTAATTTCGAATGCTTTGAGAAGATAGTTACGAATCGAGTGTACAAATGGAGAAAGCAAAACTAATGCTCGAAGCATATCGAGAACAGCAGTAACTAACGAGCGCATTGATGATTTTCGATTCTCCGTCGTCAACCCCCCACTGCAACCAGATTTCGAAACATGGACGTTTCGAAACGACACGATGGAACCGTGGAGTCATCGAGGCGAATCGTTATTTTAATAAAAAATTGTGTACTTATTAATTGCAGTCGATCGACTCGCCGGGCTATTATTTTCTTCATTATAAACCCGATAAATACAGGAGACAGTTGGACAACGACTAGTCAATTCATCAAATTAACGTACATCCAATAAACGCGGATTCAGATTAGTCATCGCACACCCACACGCTCGTAGCTCTCCCATTGACAAAACAAAGAACGTCGCGGACGATCAATTATATATCGTTTTCCCGACGCACATGACCCGGTGCTGCGCGGGCGCGGGACAAGACAAAAGCAGTTGGACGGAGAAAAATAATTGAAAGTCGCGTAAAGTGTCGTGGCCGTCAGTCGGCCCGTATCGAACGAGAGCGAGCGAGCGAGCGCCGCGATCGATTCGAAATTTCAACTCGTCCGCTGGCGCTGGCGGCCGTGCCCGGGAGAAAGTCACCATTAAAAATTCGGATAAGTACGTCCCGGGCCGAGTTAATATCGTTTGTAACGTATATAAGTACTGTTGAAGCTCGCTCGCGCGGCTGCGCTCGTACGAGATCTCATTAACTCATCGAGGGCCGGAGAGAGGAGCGAAGGAGCAAGAGAAAAAACAAAACAAACAAAAACTCGCGGATAATGGAAAGGAAGATATAGAGAGGCTCTCACGGGCGGCGCAGCGCAGGGGAAAAGGTAAACACGAGCTGGTGCGCGCGCGCGTGTGTGTGTGAAGTGAGTAGCGAGGCCCCGCGGCTGAGAGGCTGGGTTGAGCGGCGGCTCCGACCCTGTGTATATACACATAAATTAATGCATCTCGATTATCGACTCGCGCGCGCGCTTGCCGATCGCTCCGAGATGGATCGCTCGGTTCTTACCACTCGGACGGGGAGCGCGACTAGAGAAATTGGGTCTCGGGACGCAAGGCCAGTTCTCGATTGGTTTTTTCTCCCTTCTCCCTTTCAAATTCGTACGATTCGGATTTATTGGCAACCGGCTGCCGTATACAATCGCGCGCCATCGTAACTCAACCGAGCCGTGTAAAATCAACAAGTTTGCCGCAGTCGAAATCGTTCGTGGGATCCCATGTCGTTTTTTTGCGGCTTGCGACCCTCGTCGACGCGTCTATTTAGAGACGCGATCTGTCAACACCTGCTTTTGGTCCCACCGTCGCGTACATTAGGACTTGTCGAAATATTGGCCGGTAGGCGTCGCCACGGTCAACAAATCAATGCAACGAGCGGATTATACAAGTATACAATAATTGGACACACGTTTGATGTATGCATGCGTTGGGTATATAGCTACAGTTATAGTGGCCGTATAGACTTTCGATATACGTCCTAATCGAATTATCCGAATGTGTTTTGACGAGCCGCAATGACTCGACGCTCGTGTACAGCTTTCGACCGTGTGCAAGTGTTTCGCGTTGGGGGAGGGCAGCTGTTACGGAACTCGCGATGCGCTCGATCGGTCGCGCGCGTGGGTGTCGCGTTGGATGGCCGCGCCGCGCCGCCAAAAGAGCCTTCGGCGCGTCTGTCGCAACGGGGATATACGCCGATGCGCTGAAGCAACCGCGCGAGCCGTCATACGAAGCCAATGACGGATGCTCCTCGTCGATTTTTTATCCTCGAACCACCGCGCTCGCGCCTGTCAATTTGATCGGTTACGAGATGCACGTAACCGCTCGCGAGGGGAATCCAGGCGTAATGGCCGATTAAAGAAACATCCCATCCGAGTGCGCGACGGACACAAGTCGTATATATACGAGCGAACGAGGCATTGTTGGAAAAATAATCGGCCAAGTTGGAAGGGAGCAAAGGAGGATGTTTGATCGATGAAAACGAAGCGACTGAGATGGACGAGTGCGGATTTGAAAGGGACGCTTAATACACACAAGCGAAAGCATTAGGATTTATTTGGGTCAGGCTCGTCTGTTGCGACTAGCATCTTTCTTCCCCCGAGCGACTCCCGTGTATACACGCATTTTCGCATGTCGCAGACACGCCGTATTCGTTCTGCTGCTCGATTACCGTGTCTCATACGCGTAGCGAGATGTCACACTCCTGTAAGGGCCGGCGCGCAGCTTCGGCCAAACTACCCATTCACCCAGCACTGCACAATCGTTTCAAATTGGACCCGACGCGTTGTGCAACGTTTCGCGCACGCGAGTGTTTAAATGGGTGCGCGTAGTTTTTCGTTACGATATATATATACGCAGCGCTTGAATGGACTTGAATGAACGCAGAGTCGCGTGTACGTATACGCGATTGTGCTTGCAGGCGCGAGCGCGACATCAGAGTCGCGTTTATATACCTGAAGTAGCACATCTCAGTCGGTCCGTTACAATTTTTTCCTGAATTTCAAACCACAAAATGGAACGTTAAAACTCGGCTCCCACGTTCCAAGTATTATCATTCGTATGTTAACGTTATTTGCGGAGCTTGAACTCGCGTACGAATATAATGATTTCGTCTATTCGATCAGTATTCTCAATCCAGCGTTAATTAGACACTCGGAAAAATGTTATCTTTGTTCAAGAGGAAAATATGGGTATGACTGTAACAAGTGAAGATTCCTTCTGCTCGAGACACGCTTTACTCCATGCTATAGAACCTAATCTTCTCATTATAGCGTCGAGTACATATTTTTTTGTGAAACGAGATAACATTTTAGTGAACGGACATTGAGATATTTCAGGATATAAAAATCAATTGATATGATGAATGTCCAGTCGCAAACTGAGCGTTGAGTGCGGGCAAGCGAAGAAAAGCTGCGAATCTAATTTACCACCTATGCGATTTTCCCATTGGACAAGAGAAAAGAAGAGAATCGAGTTTTTAAGGTGGGGGCCACGGTACGTATTTCATATGTAGGCCAAGGTAACCGTTAATTGTCGCTCGCCACGTCTATGCACGTTTTTTTCTCTATCAGCCCCACGATATCTACAGATATATACGTAATACGTGTATACACACGTAAACTAAAAGTGTGACCAAGTTATTTCGAGAGGTCATCGCCCAAATCACGGCCGAACCGATAAGCCAATTCTCGATTTCACTCTTGTCCGTACTATACATTGATCTAGTCGACGATTAGCCGACAAAGTGTATCGGATCAATGCTGCTTTTTCCACGACGCGTCTCCAGCTGATGATGTCATCGATACATTTTGACGTTGGCTTCTGTATACGTAATTCTGTATTTTGTCGAGTACGCGATTTTGCCTTGGCACCATCCGTAACCCCTGTTTGATTCCTTAAAGGGGGATCATACCAAAGAGGTTACATGAGCTACTTAGAAAATTAAAAATTTGTCAACCGAATTAACTTTTGATCCTTTTCCTGGATATATTAATATGTTTTCATATAAATAATGTATTCTATATGTATCACATTCTATGTATGTAAAAATACATCACACTCGCATGAAATCGGCAATGATCGGTAAATACCTCGGAGAAATCTGAACGTAAACTGCCAAACGGCTGCATTCGTCATCTATTCGGGAAAAAAAAGACTATCTGTCAAAAAGTTCCAGTCGAATTGGCGACCCAAATGTGGGATCTGTGATCTCGGCTGGTGTGATGAACGGTCGTGAAAATTTAAGGGTACAATTTTCGCGGTGAACGAGTATTCATGCGCTCAACCAAAATGTCCATAGCGTATACACACGTAGATTCTGAATTTTCAATCTATTTTACACCTGACAAACACGGGGATTGACTGAGATTGAACGAAACTGAACGAATCCGATTGAAAAGAGTCGAATAGATGCTACTTGAATATAGTTTTAGTGAATCATTGAGAGATTATGTCATCGGCCAAGTATCGTCAGGTTTATTGGTTTCCTCTCGTCGAGCCGATTGAATCGTGTGAAATGAAAAAGCAGGTGCTAAATCATCCGGCACTGCAACGCGAATGCGCGCAACAGTATAATATCAAGTTCAAGGACCGAGCCGCGAGCGGCGCGCGGATGATTCTTTTTCTCTTGCCCCCGCCGCCGCTGGCGCGACCGCAAGCGATGAATCAGGCTCGATTAATCTCGCGATAATACATACCCATCGGAGCGCTCGCGTGGAAACGCGAAAAATTCGATGATTCAATCAACTGGTCCGGTTATACATACATACATACACCGCGGTAATATCGTTCGCGGCTTCTATTATACCCCAAAGCTGCATGATTCACCCGATCCTTCGGCGGCTCACGCACGTGCCAGATATAAATCACTCCCCCGAGCGTCCGAGGATGGTTTAAAATCTCTTAATTCCCCTTCTCCCCGAAAAAAAATCGTCTATCTCGGCAGGGCCGGCTGGATTTCGAACGGGGCTGTGCACTTAGCAAGCTGGAAAAACCGCGTCTAATCCGGAAGTCGGGCCAATTGGCGTCTCGGGACGCGCCGCGTGGGTGAGTCAGCTAATAATAATGAGCTTCGCCGAACTGATTAGGCCACTTCTCTGTCTGGCAGGCGCGCGCGCGACCGACCGACCGACCGACACTATCGCTATACACGGGCTACACCGGAGAAAGCGCGCCTCTGATAATGCCCGAGCCCTCGTCGCGCTCGTGGGACATTTTACTTGTTATATACCTGCACGCTCGTAAAGCTCGAGCCTATCCGAGATAAGCGTAATGCGCGCCTCGTCAATTACATGCCCATCGGTGATTTATACATTGTCGTCTCCGCGCGCGAGTCTCGGTCTCCGTAACGAGGCTCCTCGGGTGCGCCCGCTCGATGCAACACATTCAAATTCAACGCTCTACCGGACTGGCGTGAATATAGATGTTTATATAGGTGCACCGAACGAAAAATGCGTGGTGAAGAGCAAAGAATGTTTTATGTTCGATTGATTTTTGGTAGGATACTTGTTTCATCAACGTGGTTCTCATATGCGGTTTATTCTCCGATTGACAGGAAGTACTCGAGTAAATTTCTCAACCCGGATGAATTCGAAGGTCATCGAATCTGTGGTTTTATAGTACCCATAACTAAAATATATAATTTTGTCTATTTTATAGCTAGTGAAATATAATGAAAATAAATCTAAATACGTTACATATTTCAGTCACATCATTCAGTTCATTCTATTGAAAAAGTAGTATTTCCAATAATATAGTAAATTGAAGATTCAGCAACTCACTATATTATATTCTCATTTACGGTATAGTGAAATTTCCTAACCACTCGTCACTCCATGTGATTTTCTCTACATTTTTTGTTTTTAACAAATAGATAAATGAATAAACAAACGTACGGTTTATCACAAAATTTGCATAAGCTCAGACGGCGTTTGCAAAGCATGGCGCTTTTCTCCCGCGCGTATTACGAAAAATAGTATATGCAGCTCGCTCGTCTGGGCTATTAGGCACGCGCTAACTTGCGACCCACGCAGCAGTTGGTACGTTTTCGTCGAAATCGCCTGATTTCGCTCAGGTATGCATATACTGATACCCACATAAGAACTAGAATTTTACAAATTTTTATAAACGTTACATATATAATAATGAATCAACATGATTAACCACCACTGCAGCTAATCCTTTCACTGCAATAACAGCCGTTATTGGCAAAGTTTCGGGGACGCGTCTGTCCCCTCTGGGACCACAAGACTAACCAAAACCTGTAAATATCATTTGTATCATTTGAAAAACGTGGAAATGGCAAGAGGCCCGCAACGCCGCGCAAATTCGAGAAAGCAGAGATCGTCCGTGAACCAAATGGAAAACCTCTAAATTGGAAAATCCAACTCAACGTACACATATAGGAAACGGATAACGATGGCGCACTCGGTGAAGAAAACGCGTGTGCACAGGCAAGGCTTCCGCGGAATCTCCGGACAAACACGTACGCGTATCTCGCGCACGCGAGAGACGCCCAGATAACAGCGTGGTGACAAAAGAATTTTAAAAATTCGATACAGTCCACGCGCCTCAAACGTGCAGTGTGCGTCCGTGTGTAAGTATACAGACGATCGGTATACGCGCGACAGTTCGACCTGAATTCGGTAGCGTTGCTAAATCGCGCTTCGTAATTCGTGTTTTTCCAGCTCACATCTATACTAACACATATACGTATACGGTGTGAGAACGTCTCTCGAGGGGCGGCAGATAAGCCATGTATGTGTGTGTGTGTGTGTGTGTGTGTGTGTGTGTGTGTGTGTGTGTGCTCACCCAAAGAGTTTGTACAAAAGCACGAACAATATGAGATGTGAGCGGCCTTTCTTCGACGAGTCAACACGCACGCACACTTCCCGTCCTGCACTTGTCGCGGCTCACCAAACTCCACGAGTGTGCGTGTGCGTATATTATACATATATGTATAACCAAAAAGTGGCGCTGGCGTGGGAGAGAGAAACGGCGCGCGAGCGCGGATGTAACGAAGCTGTGCGAAAAAAAGCGCTTCGCGACACTCGTTATCCGCTCTCTCTCTCTCTCTCGGAATATCCGTGCCGTCATCGGCCGCGGGTGATTTTTACATGCATCGTGTATATGTATATACCTGCGCGCGCGGCGGTGCAGCTTTTCGCGAGTCGTTATACGCGGCGATAAGAGAGCCCGGTTACTCGCGCCCCGACTCGTTTGGAACATATATATATATATACATTTATATATATATATATACATATATATATATATATATATATATATACATGTATATATATGTATATAGATATGCGTGTATGTGCGCGCGCGTGTGTGTGTAAGATTATGTCAATACGAAAAACACCAGGTACGGTTTTTTCTTCACGGTTGTTTGCACCTGTTGCGGCTTCGTTAACGCGATTAAATTCATTCAACGAAGAGCATACAGTTATATACGTCGCTTCGTTCATGCGTCTGCTCCGGTCCATTCATTCACTGTACCCATCGTGTGCGCGCGTATATGAATTATGCTTTGTATACCGAATCTCGATGTCAAGGTAGCGGAATTCCATAGACGGTTTCCATGACTCGAATTTCTTGCGAGTAGAAATCGAGTAGAAATGTTGACAACTTCCGGCCAAGTTTTCAAGTTCGAATCGAGATTGCGTGAAATTGACAAAAATCACATTTGGCATCGTGTCATCAGACAACTGGTCCCAAAAGTATGTATGTTGAACTGCCATCGATTCATCCACGCGACCTAATCGGATCCATACAGCATCCGAATAACATCCGTGAATATTAGTTATTAGTTGATAATTAGTTGATTGTTAATGTAGTTAGATTAGTAGATAGTTGATTGATATTCAATTTATATGTTGGATTGCTTTGGAAAAATTTGGAAACGAAAAAATTCATCCACATGAACCGCCTGACTATATAGATAATGAGCAATAGTGCCAGTGCAACTGTATACCGTCTATGATCAGATCGAGAGATTCAAAAGCCAAAAACCTTGTAGATATATATCACGCGCGTACATTGATACATCGACCTATGGTGTGATATATATATATATATATATATATATATATATATGTACGTTAAAAACGGCTGACAAACGGATAATATGCAGTGGTACATAACAAGCAATTAAACATCCGAGTCGTGTTGCACACAATGGCGATAGCTCGCAATACAATCGGATTCATTATACACCCGGGAGACAAGTCGCTCTCGTTAATACATGTATATAGGCACTCATCTCAATCGCGTCACATACAGTGTGACAAGTGACGACGATTTAATTGAATTCATTATACAATCGAGAATCGGACAGTGACAAAGAGATAGAGAGACTGGGGGGGGGGGAGATGTGAACGAGAGCCGGTGCTGTGTAAATAGGCTGGATTGATGGATAAGTCTCCCGACGCTTCGCACAGAGCGACTTTTCAATTGGTTCGCAGCCGTCTTGTTCGAGATTCCCCAGATCGCGGGATAGATATATAGATTCGCTCTAACTACTTCCGCGTAGCTATGTTTTGCAAACGGGGATGAGTTTGGACCGAGCGCGAAAGGATCGGGTATTGCTATCGAAGTAAATCGGGATTTGATCGGTTTGTACCTGACCACGTGGCGTGAGTTGGTAGCGGAACGCAGGAGAGAATTAGTTGAGAGTGGTCAGTTTTGCCAACGAACGGGAAAACTGGGGACAATCGAGTTTTGAGATAATGATCGCGGATGAACTGTTAAATTTTCAAATAATAAAAAAATGAAAAAACGAAGGAGAAGGGAGCCAATATATTGGCTTTGGTGCGACTAAAAGGGGCAATCAATGGAATATGTGGATGAAAAAAAAATTTGTATAATTTGACAGGTAGTATTAGATAATTCTTTTGGATGGAAGTGATTACTTTACCTTAGTGCCGATAACATATTTTGGGGATTTATTATGCATGAAATTGAAAGATATAATAGTATATTATGCAACTATTGCGTGAAATTTTAAAGACGCGTAGTGGCTGGCGAAACCGACTACGAATGTGACACGTTCACGCGAGTGATTTAAATTTAACGCACCAGTCGGACACGATATTTTATGTTTCGAATTCTCATTTGCAGGACATTCTAAAAATACATTATAGTGCGTGAAATGCCGTTTCCGTAACAGTAAAACATTGTGATTGGGGTAGGATCTTACGAGCGCGCGTATATAGGATTTGATTTGCAACGATCTCACGTGGCACGTCAAATTATTTGCCTCGAATATGCGGCTGTACACGCTTGGGGGGTATTTTTAGCCGTACTTTTGTCGTTCATTAACTTACTCGCTATACGGGGCGGCCGCGTGTCCCGTAAAAATAGTCGGGCAAAATTTATACTCGCGCGGCTCCCGATTCTCGCGCGATCGCTTGCCAAAATTGACTCTTCGTGACGCGCGTCCGAAGCGTTTTGACAGACGCGTACAGGACATCCCTAATAATTCACGGGAAACTAGGCGGTACTGTGTAATCGGATTCAAAATACTGTACCGTGCGAAAGCGAGGTATTCGACTGCGAGCAGGCTCGTATGAGATATCGAGTGAAAATTCCGCCACTTAAATTACACGGTGCAGTTCGATAACACTGCTTGCCGTGAACTCACCGTGATTCCAGTGAAAATTCACAATAAATTACCAAAAGATTGCGCTATCAATTCTGACGGCCGACTCTGTTGAATATTCGATGACGTTGGTGTGAAAATTTCACTCGAATCCACTGGGAAAATCCACCCCCGCAGCTTCACACGTGGAACAAATCGGTCTCGCGCGTACGGGGGCTTCTCGTCGTCGAGCGAGGATTATTTTTTCAAAACGGCCGCGCTGCGAGCTCTTCGGTTTCTCCGTAACGGACCGCGAGAAGGTCGCCGGTTGCATTGAATTTTCTTAACTGCCACGCAAGGTTGAAAATGTGCGAGAACAAAGAAGCGTGATTAGTCAAAACGCGGTGATTTCAATGGCTTCGCTATTCCCCTCGCCGCGTCTCCCCGCTACTATACCAAAAAAAACCATCAGCCCAGAGTTGCATACAGTTTTCTCTCGGATAGAGAGACCATCTCATCCGCGCCTACTCTGTCCACGTAAACCTAAACGTATCGATGCACAGGTTTACATATATTATATACGGACGAGAGCCGTCGTATGCGGCTCTCATACACGCAAGCTATATAACGCTCCTCGTCTCGCGCGCGAACCTGTTGGTTGAGTCACAATAGGACTTTTGTGCACTTATACAAACTTGGAGCGTTCATTATTCACACGTACGGCTCGCGAGCGCTCGCGTATTTTTAGCCTTGGATTCATCAATGAATAACTTCACCGTGAGAATCATTACTAAATGCATCTGCCCCGGTGGCAACGCTCTTTTGCCTATATATACACACACTCGCACACACACACACACACACACACACACACATGCGCGAGACAGCTTTGCCAATAGCCAATATAACGCATTCCTCGGTAGAATCCACAAATCGATAAAAATACAAATAGCGCATTCCGCTCGAGGCTTTCGCACCTCGAACATCGCGGTGACGAAACTCTTCAGCGCGCGGCGTGCTGCAGCTCACGCGTATATGACATTCCGCGAGAGCGGGACCAAATGAAGCCGAGCACCGAACGTACACTATACATACACGCCTCGCGGCGAACGACGAGAGAGCAGAGCGAAAAAAGCGAGCCCAATTACAATCACCGCGGGGAAGGTGGTGGACGGGGGGTCTCGAGTCTGCCCCGCGCGATTCCCTTTGACTGCGCGCCGGCCTCCCCCCCAACCCACCTCCCCGTGCTCCGTTATATACTTAAGGTGCCGTGCTCTCATTGTTTTGATCCTGTCGCGCTCTCTCTCTCTCTCTCTCTCTCTCTCTCTCTCTCTCTGGCACCATATTACTCGAGCTTAGGTTGGCTGTCTCTGGAGAATCGAAGAAATTATTTTCTTGCCATACAAACTTACAAAATATTTACAACCTCTAAGCCCGAATACCTCCTCGAACTATTTAAACTGTATGATGGTAGCCTCAGACGATCCCATAGAATCAAACAATCAGATTTCATGCCACCAAAAACATCCTTAAAATGCTACGAAAACTCATTCTCCATCTTGGCAATGAATCTCTGGGACTCACTACCTACCTCCATAAAATTAAAAAATTCTACAGACTCATTCAAAAAATCACTATTTGCTTACTTTATAAAATTCAATCAAAATCTAGTCTATCGATGAAAATGGCTCGCCACAAATAAATGAACAAATTCTGTCTATACAATGTAAATAAACTACGAACTACCCATAAAATGAAATTTGATTCTTGAAATATCTGTAATTTAGTTTTACTGTAATCTATTCTACACTTGTTTTTAAATTTATTATTATATACTGTGTAATAAAATGTATGTTCTCCTTGCCATCCGGCCCTATGGGCTTTGGCATTAATAAATACGTTATCAATCAATCTCTCTCTCTCTCTCTCTCTCTCTCTCTCTCTCTCTCTCTCTCTCTCTCTCAAAGAGAAGAGTATTATATACTTTGTTGAACTCGTGCGGGCCTGGGCTTTTCCCTTTGCGCGCGAGCACCAGAGGTGATTCGTTCCTTCTCGGGTGCAGCGTGGCCGCAGCGCGACGAATCTCGCCTGATTGGATTTGCGCGTGAGCTTATGTAATACGTGATATTTCATTTCGCGCGATGCTGGTCTTTGGGAAAGTAAGCCAACGCACGGCAATTGTATCAATGTTTGAATGCGTGTCAAACGTGAGTCGGCTCGACGGAACGAACGAGACGATATTGCGGCGACGGTCAGAAGCAATTGCCCGATCGTAGGAAAGACGAACGATTGTCGATTTGCTATAAACGGATACCAGCTGTAATATATAGAATGAAGGTTCTTCTTTCAAGAAACACGAGGAAAATCCAAATCTGAAACATATTGAATTGAAATCTGACGAAAATCGGGAAAGAGGTCGATAAAGATCTGAAGAGATCGAGAAGACATCAAAAGAACACATGAGGAAGATCAGAAAAACGTTCATTCTCATCAAAAATACGTAAAATCAATTAAATGATAAAATATCTATGACGAATCTGAGAGGCATCATAAATTTTTTTGCAAAGAATATTTATGGATAGAGAAGGGAACATTTCACCTGATGTTGAGCATACAAATAGGTGTCATTTTTGGTATACACATCTTATTTTTATACATTTATGATTGGAATTACTTTCAAGCTGGATATACCTCGTCAGCCTCTGCAAATAATAATTCGAGTCGGCTATTTTTAATCCCACCGTTACACTCGTTATCCATTTCACCAGTCTATGAATTTCTCATACAGGTATATTCCAAAAGATCTTCCAAATCGAATGTTGAACCAAGCCAGCGTGTAGAACTATTCCCCAGCCCCCCAACGGCTTTTAGCCCGAGCTTGATGCAATAAAGCTGGCGCATACTGCACATATATATATCTACGAAAAAGGCGCGCGCGAGCGAACGCGACAATGAAAGTTGGGATGCTGAAGTTTTTTTTTTGTTGCATGGGCGCGCCAGGCGAACGTGAGCCAGGCGGAGTACGAGAGGGCGCACAAGGAGTACCTGACGAGGTTACGCCGCTCGGCAGAAGGAGACGCCCGGCAAAGGAGGCTTTTTACCATGTACGCCGAGGGTAAGTGAATTTTCATCGCACGTTTAATTGCCCACGCTCGCGCGCCTTTTAAAACGCACACGCAGCTCGAGCCAGTGCGGGGGGGGGGGGCTGTGGTGGCGAGGAGCGCGTCGCGGCAGGCCAATCGATAAGCCTCCCCCCCCCCCCCCCCCAACACTTCTCGAGAGAGCCTTCCCGTTTACGACGGCGCGAACAGTCTGCACGAGAGATTCATATCGAGGAGTAGTTTTAGGTATTGTCATCGGGATGACTAATTCCTCGTCAAACTTCGACTGATTTTGATTATTAAATAATTTCGATATACGTTCTTTATTTCAACATTGAGATATAGAGGACTTTTGAAATGATGTTATAGAAAATACGAAAGTACTTTAAACGTCTCGTCCTAGATCCACCTGATAGGGCATCATAAGTAAGATTTTTCGTTGTATACTTCTAATCAAGTATGGTATTTGATCGTTATAGGGTTTGATCCAGGGAAAATAACCTCACGGACGAATCTAATGGGGTGGAAGAAAAAGCATATTTCAATCCTATGGCGAAGAAAAGCACATCTCAATTTCTTCGACCGAGATACTAATATGTACTTTTCTACGATGGAAGGTCGAATTGTGCTTTTTTCCGCAAGGGCCGTCGATACACACTCATAATGACATCCACATACAATTTATCATATACACACATATTCGCAAGAAATTACGAATTTACATGTCATTCTGCGCACAGATAAGGTTTTTTTGAAAATCTCGACTTTGCCTCGATTGCAAGACTTTAGTTAGACAACATTAGAAACGCTGATAGAATCAGTCGTCTGAATCGTTTTTCATTCTCTCTGCCGATAGCAACATGGATAGCTGCGTCGTAAGTGAGCGCACAGTAAGAACAACAGATTCTCTGGAATCGTCGCAGCTAAAAATGGGTAAAATTTTTCTCTTCGAGACAGCTAACTTGTCAATTCTCGGTCGGGCATATACTTTCACAATTAAAAACACGGTAAACATGATCGATTCTCTTTTTCGCCGATTACCTGTAAACAGACATCGTGAACTGTTTCATGTAATAGCTCGGAAAAAACGCATACCACGTGCGGTGCGTAAGTAGAGTGCGCGTTATAACGGGAGGATGAATGATCGGGCGCGCGCCATTCATTGTTTCAAATTTGCGCGGATCACGCGGGGATTTCTAAAATTAAAACAAACTGCAGCGGTGATTCGGCGAGTATTTACCGGTGGGGCTCTCTATTCGCGGCCACCTCGAGTCAACGGATTATTTCGGGCGATATACATGCGTATAGACCCCGGAAATAATGGACAAGCGGGCCATTGATCCTTCCCAGATCGAGCCAAGTGCTCGCGCGCTTGTGTTACGGGGGAAAGAAGCGTCTCGTTGATCGACTCGAGTCAATCAGTATACGTTTTCCTTAAGTACCTATGTGTGCCGTCTAAATGAATAAATCCGTCATAATTCAACCATTTGAAGCATACATTTTTTGGAGGGTAGTTTTTTCGAACAGTTTATAGGTTTTCCGGGTCACTGATCACGAACCCCTTGTCGGATTTGTGAATTTCAGAATGGCGAATTCAACACTAGGTACCTGTGTACTCGGAGCAGACAAGATTGTACTTGACTCAAAAGTATGGGAAAAAAGTTGGTGTGGTCGATAATCACATTTTTTTTAGTTAATTTCCTTATGTATAGCTCATATTATTATACAAATTTATGTCAATTAACCTGTAGTTTTTTATGCTCTAATCATAATCACTGATTTAAGTAAATATATCCAACAAATACCATCAGCCGATTCAAACATAAATAACAATATCCAAAAGTTGTTGATTCTATCCTCCGGTAAACTTCACCGATGAGTCTCATCTGCAGTTGGATTTAGAATGACATAATATTTTCCAAAGATATTACTGCTTATATTCACAAGGAGGTACAAATTCACTATGTCATTACACCGAAGAGGGGAAAAAGTTCATTTTGTTGAAAATCTTGACATGGTCATGATTAACTTGTGTAGTTGGATATACTTGGACAAGATAGATATGTTATTAAGAATCATCCAAAAACTGTAGCTCTTCAGGAATGCTGACAGAGACAATTTATGAATCATTTTTTCCTCATTCCCAACAGAGCCGGCTTGAGCTATACATGTACTTTCGAAAAAGAAGCGGCATCGTCGTTGAGAACGTGTCGCGGCGTATTAGGTGTCGAAACGAAGCGTCTGTACAGCCGACACGCGCAACCTATAAACATTAAAACCGAGTGACTAGAGAGATAATTATGGGAGGATGGACTGAGCGGGAGTCGACGGTGAAAGTCACTCGATGCGCCGCTTAAATCCTCTCCGCGACGGATGCGATATACGTGTCGCTCGACGTAAATTGTTCGATTGACACACGGACAAATGTGGAGAGACAATTTCTCATAATCCCACTGAGGTTTTTCCGCGTGTGCGTTATCGTATATCTCTACGTATTCAGAATAGTTGAAAGCTGCTACTAATTAAGTGAAAAATGAATGTGAATGAATATTCACTATCAAATAGTAATTATTAACTGAGAGTAGAACGAGGAGGAATAATCGCGTCGATTTTTAATTATTTTTTTCCCAACTCAATAATCGCAGTTCGTCATAGACGCGCGGAAAGTTTCCTCAATTTCGGATCATATGATGGACATGACGTCCCATCATCACCAACACGACGTGTCAACTTCTACGACTGTCCAAGCCAGAAAGGGATAAAAACACGACCTGATTACTTTGGCGCGTGCGCTATCGATTGACGAGACAAGAGATTCGAACGCGGCGTACGCTAAAATAGGATTTGTGGGAAGAATAATTCGGGAACGCAATCTCGGGGGGGGGGGGGGCAAGTCGCGCGGCCAGCGCATCGCTCCGGATCGGGCGCGCAACGATCTGTTTACCCCGCGGCTCCGACACGCGAGATGGCTTTTCCGCCGCTAGATGCCCACGCGACTGGGAAACGGCCAATTGTCCGACGAGCGCACGCTCTGAGGCTAACGCAGCGGAAGCCCGCGAGCGCCCGGCTATTAACCGCTATATGCGGATTAATCGCTTTTCGACACGCAGCTTGGATTTTCATTGTTCATACAATACCGCCAGTCCGTAGTGCGGGCAATTTTGGGACACTCGGAAAATTTGTCTTATTTGCGCCAGTGTGAAATCAATCATTTTAGTGGCGGATTGGCTCGGATGTACATGTATAACGAGACGCTGCCCATCCCGTGACGTCAACTGACATTTTTTGACTGACAATATTAATCTTAAATTCACATGCGAGGACCCCTGGTGGATGCAAGATCCACGGATATCATTCTTCTCCGCATGTTAACACGCGTACCGATTTGATCGAGGGGCTTCTCGCTCCGGTAACTCTCCCAGACAGACTAACATGGAGTTCTTGCGGATCGCTGCGGATTTATCACCGAAAAGTACCCATTATTCTTGCCAATATTTAACAAGAGCCATTGAGCTCGGTTTAAGATGCTTCACCAAAATTGAATGAGTTCATGTAGTTGATTCTGTAGGCAGTTCCAGAGAGAGAGTATTTTGAAAATTGAAAAATATTACTAAACTCTAATTTTGAACTAGTTTTCATTTGACAATAACACATTCATAAGTTTTCTAACCATATCAACATACACAGATAGATACACACAATAGTAATGTTCAAATAAAAAAAAAAGTAACCTCAAGTGGTTCAAAATGCTTAAAAAAATATTGATTCCTAAAGTTTTTTTGTGAATATTAAATAGTTGAAAGATACTATTTATAAGTGAAAATTAACTATTCGTGAGTAAAATTAAACAACTGATATTGACAGTAATTATCAAATTTTTTTTCCTCAACATAATAGTGAATAATTCAATATACGAACTAGAGATTTCGGTTAATTTATTAGTAAATATTTGACTGTACAAAATAATTTACTGTCTACAATAGTGAATATTTAACTTATTTCTCAAGTACAAATTCACTGTTATTCATCGATTATGCAGTTTTTACTAATGAATAGTCATGTTCTACTGTACCAGCCATAGATTGTAAGTTTCACTTGAAAATAATAATATTTTTCTCGGAGTATGCATAAGAATACTCGTTACATGTATATGAATAAGTTTATGTGGATAAGATAAAACCGTCGCGAATGCGAGAAATAGCTAAAATATAAAGGGGATAACGTAAACGAGAGTTACTTTGGACACTTGTAAACCAACATGTAGAGTCTACCGCGACCATTAGACTGTTGCTAATCATAAGTTATAAGAATTTCTAATCATAGTTATAAGAAAAATATGCACTTGAGTTTTTGGGCGGATGAAAAATAAAAGAAGAAAAAATTGAAAATTGTGAGCTATGAAATGGTATAGCATCAGGACCGCGACGTCCGTATAACGAATAGGATCCAAGTTTGAAGCAATTGTATCTTTGTTCCGGACGTAGTGTCCAAAGTTACTCAGATTCATAGTTTTTCGGGAGTACCGGCTCGTGGGAAGCCCCGATTCGATTCAAATTAATTCATCGGCGCGCGCATCGCGTCGGCCGCGTGACGCTAATGACACGGCGCGTCTATAAATAGTCCCGGCACAAAAGGACCGGCGCAGCATAATTCATCGGTGCTCGTGATTCGCGCCTATATACGTGCGTAATGATGATGGGCTCTTGGCGTTTGACGGGCGGAGGGGCATACATACATATAGGCACGGCTGTCGTCGCGAGCCCGCGAGTGTGTTTATTCTATATCCCTGTTTCTCCCTCGCTCGCTTGGCTGCTGGTGCACGCGCGGGCCTGCGCGATGGTGAAAGTGCCTCTCCCCCGCCGCACTTGATTCACTCGGAAGAAAAAATATATATATACACTAGTGCGTGTGTATTAACACACGCACGGGCGCGCGCGCGCGCGCGAGCAGATTTAAGCGATAACACTTTGACAAGCGATGAGCGACGGGGGGCCACGTGCGAGTGACTATACGAGCTACCGCGGATTTGAATTTGGATATGCCGATCTGCACAGCCTTGGCCGAGTAGTTGTACGCACTTATCGGGGGCCGAGACACTTCGGATGGACGTTTCGGGGAAGTACATACACGGGGTTTCGGCTAAGTCTGCCCGTTTGGGAACGGGGACTCTCCAGGTACTCGAACATTCCGCGAACTCTCACTCGGGATGTACGGGGACGTCTTGTGCGTATACATATTTTCATGTATCCTCGAGTCGGATTTGTCTTTGGGGAAAAATTACATTCGCGAGACGCGGCCTTGCGGAAATATATACATCTGTACACGATTATTTCGAACTATCGCTTCAACGTACGCTCAAATCTCCGCGGCGATCAATTTAGCCGTACAGTCCGGCCGCGAGTGGACGAATCCCATCGATAACGCAATTATCGATCGGGCTCTACAGATCCGCGGATAAGATATCCCAAAGTTTCGAGTACATTATTGACATCGGATCTGGACTCGAGCGTGACTTATCAAGATCCTGTCTCGCGATCTCACCCAAAATCCAATTGCTCGACTTTCAATAACACTCGAGTACGCGACTATTCCTACTATAGCCCGCGCGACGACGCGATCGACAATCGTCCAACACTTGGAAAAGTTAATCCCGCGGAAATACCGAGTGCAAAATACCGTGAGAATCATCGCGCGCGTCACGCAGAGTTCGAAAAGCGATCGCGCGCGCGAGTGACGTGTGGAGAGCTCCGGAGAGCGGGAGCGAGTAAACAAACGAACGCGTGCACATTTGAAATACCCGCGTCGCGGTGCGTGCCGCAATTCAACGAGTTATTCGGGGACGGGTCGCGGTCGGTTCTTCCTTTTTTTTTTCTTCGTTTTGCTGTTGTAACGGTCTCCTCCCCCCCCCCCCCTTCCCCCCCCCTCCACACACACTCACACACACACACGGCAAACAACCTTTTCTCACACGGAAAGCCGTAAATACGTATATATATATATATACGTGCGAGTCGTATGTATATCGTATGGAAAAGGCGGGTTCCTCGTTTTTTTTTATTGCGCCGATAAGCGCTGCAGATTTGGCGAGACAATGCCGCGCGCGGGTCTCAAATATTTGAAGGGGCTCATCCTCTTTCGTCCCCTGCGCTTTCCCTTTTTTCTTTTTATTTTTCTAGGCGCGCTTTTGGGCGAGGCCTCCTCGAGCCGGACGCATTTCCACCTCCACGCCGCGGTGTCCTGTCGTATGAGGAAAAAGCCGATCCCTATACATAGGTATATATCCGAAGGGGCTCGTCAGGCGTCAGATCTGAAAGCAAAAAACGCGCGGCGCGCACGCATTCCTCAGATAGCGCGTCGATCGAAGCGTGCGCGGCCTATACCAGTGCCAAGTTTAAAACCGTCGGAATTTTCGAATTCTAATCTATGACTAAGGCAGGAGTTTCCTCCGTTATATAGAGTCGTGTACAGTCAGGGTTGGGAAATGCTGCGGCCGGCGCTGGGCAACCATCCGTCAGACCCGCCGCCGCCGTTGGATTCCAAAGTGAATCAGAGCTTTCGAACTGCACGCGCTGCTGGAAAACGACTGTCTCGTGCGGCAGTCCCCATTTGAAAAGCCCATACTTCGTTCTCTGTTACACACTCGTGTTTGCTTATTTCTCTGAAGCTTACGTAGGATCAAAGCACTCGGCGAATCGCGGCAAAGTAATTTCCACTTATTCTTAAGAAAGAAAGTTTTTAAAATGATTCGAATTCCCACACTTGTAGAACGGAGAAATAATCCGTAAACTCCGAGAGTTTTAACGCGCGTAAACATGATAAAAAAAAATCTAAGCTATAAATTGCTCAGATATTCACAGTGGGATATATTTCATCACATTGAATAACAGCAATGTATTGATTTATCGCGCGATCACTAAAAAATTACTGTCTAGTCACGATCGTGCAGTACACAAAACTCTCAAAAACGCGTCCACAACCGAGGAAAATTTTCCGGAAACCTAATAGGAAATAATTTTGTTTCAACGTAGCGATTTACTCTAAACTTTGATGCTCGAGAGAATCGAAATAGTCCAATTGTAGCAAGTCCAATTGCAATAAGTGGATTTGCACGTGCCGCAATTAGACGAGGAACGCTTGAATCACATAGATATAACAGTGCAGCTTACAGAGGAAAATCCATTTCTTCCGATAGGATTTTCGCTTGCTTCTAGTAAAATTCTGATCCAAGTCCGAATCATTTAAATGTATGAAATATTTGTATTTCACAATTATCACTTATTTGAGTAATAAAATTAGTGAATTTGTTCATTCGAACGGTAACTTTTTTCAACAATGTGAAACTTTTGATGTGACTTAAGAAATGTGCACTGGCACACCAAATCAATGGGGATTCGCGATTGCTTCGAGCATCAAAGTTTTGCAATGAACAAAAATCACCGTATCGTGAGCCTCCCTTCTGGCGAAACCCAACCGATCGTCGATCCAAAAGCCCACACACGTCCGCATGTAATACGATTATGATTGTATCCGTTGCAGAGGAGCAGAGCCGGGAGGGCAGTTGGCTGAGCTTCCCGCTTAGCCTGAAGGAGGTGGACAGCGGCTCGACGCTGGTCGAGTCGGCGACGCTGCGGCTGCTGGTGGACCACGACGAGTCGGCCGGCGGCGTGGAGGTGCGGGTGTACCGGTCGCGGGGCCGCCGGGAGCCGCGGCTGCTGGCCAGCAGACCGTTCGCCGAGGCTCGCCAGCTCAGGCGGCGCTGGCTCGAGTTCGACCTGAGCGACGAGGTCGCCGACGCCCTCGACGCGGCCGCCCCCCTCGCCCTCCTCGTCCAGGTGCTGCACAAGGTACGTACACGCGCCAGCTCAGTGTCAACACTCGCCACACTTCCCCGAACGAGCCACACTTTGATGCCATTAGCAATGCTAATGCGCGCGCGCGGGCGAGCGAGCGAGCGAGCGAGCTCGTCCTATAGCCCGCAGCACTGCTGGGTAGCTTCGTCTTTCACACCGTTCGCCCCGTTAGACTAGACGCTCGTCCTGTGCCAATTATCGACTGGTTCGCGCATTTCGAAACGACTCGTTGGGAATTCGGGGCCTGTACAATTACAGCCGGCCGCGCGAATCCATTGTATACGCGTGTGTACGTATACCCATCGGTGCCCTTCGTCAAATTCACGCTTCTCTCTTCAAATTTTGATCCACGCCCGTGTGAATGTTTGCCGCCGTAACCCTAGTGTGAATTGACTTTTTTTTTCTTCTTCTTCTTCTTCTTCTTCTTCTTCTTCTTCTTCGGCTTCAATGTCACGCATCAGCCGCGCGCGCGCGTGACCACGAATAATGAGCCGAATTCCGACGAGACGTTAGTTTATAATAAGTTTCGCGTGATACGAAAACGTGTGGCGCGCGTGAAAGGATCGAAACGGATGTACCGATGAAATTTACGCTGTTATAAACAAAAAATATATATATTTTTGCGCATTGTAATGTTAATGTTGAGGCGATCGAGCTAAACGCGCAGCTCGTATAGTACGGACGTAATGAGGCTTTCTTTACGAGAACAGTCGGCTCGAAATCGGCCGGAGAACCGGCTTAATAGATCCAGGATATTACGGATAGCGCGTATAAAGAACGCGGACTGTGCAATTGCAATAAATTTCATTCCAGAAATTCTGTCTCTGTGTTAATGCACTCCGATATATATATCGCTTGTATATGGAAAGAGTCTAAATTGGTTCGAATATTGTGAAATGTCTGGTGACAATATGAGTACTATTTCAGTCTGACGTCTAGATTTTCCCGAGGGTTGCCCAAATTTAATGATGATTCTCGAATATCTGAAGGGGCAGACGTTAGACTGAACGTTTGACGATATACTATACTCTTTTACAGTGATTTTAATTGCAACCATTCTAAATAATAATTTTTTCGTCCCAGCGGCAGTAAAGTGCCTACTTTGCGTCTTGGCGTTTGCAAAGAATGGCACTTTTCTGCCGCGGGGTACGAAAAATAGTATATGCACCTCGCTCATCTAGGCTATTTCGGCACGCGCAAACTTGCAATCCTCGCTGCGCTCGGATCGCAAACGTTTTTCGTGCCGAAATCGCAGCTAACCTCGCTCGGGTGCATAATATACTATTATCAGTGACGCGTCAAGTTTAAATTGATATATATATATATATAACTCGAATAAAATTTCATGTTTACTTATATAATCTTTTGGTTGATTTTATTGATCCGCAGGAACGTTTCAAAAGTGAATAATTTTACCACGTAGAACTGGCTCTGTGGGTATAAAAGGAAGAATAATGACCTAACAAAATTTAAGCACTACGTATACACAAAAAATATTGCAGTATATACTAGTATTGTATATTATGTGGCATTTTGCAGTGCATGGAGAATCTAATTGAAAATGTATAATTGCAGAAATATAGCTCATATACATTGGTCTTAATTAATGTTTCCAATATGTTACCGATTTATTTTCTGAATTCTCTGATTTTGGAATAGTAGGAACCTAATATTTATAAGTATACTTAGAAGTTGGGTAACTGTTGAATCATAGTAGATATTCACTTGAAATTTCGTAAAATTTCCCTATCAGCTATGCAACTTCTACTATTTTAAATTTAGATTAAATTTAAACTTTGACGTGGGACTCTATTCTCGATTAGCAATATCACACAGACGGCTGTTAGTTGAGCATACGATTGTATTTGGGTGAGCCAGAAAGTTATTTCAGAAAGTTTTTCACAATATTTAACCCTGCGGTTTGGTCACACAGCATAACAGACCCCCCGAATAAGTGAATCGCTAAAAGTCTAATAAAAAAAAGTGTGGTTGCCCTAAGCAAAGTTGAGTTTGAAGGACGCTCGAGCTGCGATGTAATTGCACATGTACGTACATTAGATGTAACCTACGAACACATGGCGAACGCTTTTGTTTGCAGGAGGAGAAGGAGAGGCTGGCGCAGGGCAGGAGGGTCGCGAGGGCCGCGCTGAACGTGCACGCGCTGCTCGAGTCGCGGCCGAGGTCGCGTCGGTCGGCGGGCGGCGGCGGCAGGAGGCAGCAGCTGATGGCCCTGCACCGGAGCCGGCGCACCGAGTGCCGGGGCGAGGGCAAGAAGTGCTGCCGCCACAGTCTGAGCATCACGTTCAAGGAGCTCGAGGGCTTCGACTTCGTGATCCAGCCGATAAGCTTCGACCTGGGCTACTGCAAGGGCCGCTGCCCGCCCCGGTTCAACCCGGCCCACCACCACGCGCTCCTCCAGAGCCTCATCTGGAAGGAGGACCGGCGCAAGGCGCCCCGGCCCTGCTGCGCCCCCAGCAAGCTCGCCCAGCTCGAGGTCCTCTACATGGACGAGAAGGACGCGACCAAGCTCAAGATGGCCAACTGGAAGGACATGCGCGTCCTCGAGTGCGCCTGCTCCTGAGGACACTCTCGTCCCCCCAAGCCAACTGCCAACTACCCAACTCCCCAACCCCCCCCCCCAACACCAACACCAAAGCGTCAAAACAAATTACGCTCGTATATATATATGTATGTATTATAATATATACCTGCAGTGTGCTCGCGCTACTTGACTGCAAAAACTCTATGCGCCCCTCTCGATCGCGGCGACCAGCTCTCTCCTCGTGTATGGGTCGTTCTCTTGGAAACGATATTTTCTGATGGACTAAATGGAAATGTTCGATTCGTCATCGTGCGGATCACTTTTTTCTCTTCGTCAATCGTGTTTCCCAGTACCAACAGAAGCTAAACTTGAGCGTGTTTGTCGAAATCATCACAATTTCGTTGTACGTTTTTCACGATTTTTCAGCTGTGCGAATAAGTTTAGGATAAAGTTGTTTCTAAATCAGATAGAGAAATACATCAGATGGAACGGAAAAAAATACATGAGTTTTGTTTCCATAGTTGTCTTTGGTCAGTGCCGTTTCAACGGGGTTATTAATGCTCAGTGGTAAGAGAAACGCGATTTCCCGGATGATTTTATACTCAAGAAATTTAATTTTTGAACGATGACAACTCCGTTAAGAAAACAACTATTAGAAATAAAATCTTATGTATTTTTGGTCTTTCTTCCGGATGATTCCATCTAATTCGCCAAAAAATGCATTCCACTACCGCGAAATGTGAGCACCGACCAGAATCTATGAATGTTACAAAATAGCGTTTGTCCATAGACCCCATTTTCATGAGTTGTGTCGATTCGATTCCAAAGTTCCAAAGTGCCAAACTCATCATTACCATTCGATTGTTGCCGCGTGATTGATTAAAGAACTTATTGGCTAGCGCAATAGAAGAACTCAGAATTATATCTATAAGTTCGAGAAAAATTTCTTTGTAATTTTCGAACAATAAATTTTAGCATGTACGCTATTAGTAACATGAAGATTTTAGTTTGGACGCGTCAGGCGAATGACGTTTCAGCCTGTTCCGGTGCTCATTCGCTCCCGAAATAACAATTTTGATAACTGTTTACTGTTCAAACTTCCAATAGAATAACTAATTTAATCTACAGCCGTTCGGGTTGGCCAACAGTTGCTTTCAATATTGTCGAAGACACAGAAAATACCGGTAATCCGTGAGAATGGCCCATATGTAGCTGTTTCTCAGTCCGTGTCAATCTGTATGTATAATGTGCCGCGATCGCCCGCCGCATCTCTCAACTGTGATATTAATATACTTTTGTTTGCGCTATGATTTTTAACGTATGTGTGTGTGTGTGTGTGTGTGTGCGTGTGTATAACGAACGTGGATGAATGCGCGCGCGCGCGCGTATGTGTGTGGAGGCTGCAATCGGATTGCACTGTATTATATTATTACTTTTGTACTCACACTGTGTATATATATATATATATATATATGTGTGTTATGATTTGCGCTTGGTAGCTCGAGACTGTATACATGATATACGGAATATTTTTACTCATCGCTGTTTCTGTGCATAAACTAAATAAGTGTCTGCCGTGTTATATATATACCAAGAGGGATGCTGACGTCCGCACAAGTGTTTTTTTTTACATGCGACCCGCAAATACTTCACATTTGTGAATTCATCTCTCTGTCTTTATACGAATACTCAGCGTTTTGATACACTTGGTTCTTTTTTTTATATATTGCGATACTCCCTAGGACGTAATGATTGTATATGCTTGTGTATGTATATTGTTTAGTAATTTATTGAGGAAAAAAAACACAGAATAGGTTTGTATAATACTTGAGCTGTAATTGTAATGAGCGCGTGTCTGTCGGCGAGTCCTGTGCGACGTAGAATCGGTAGTGTGATATATGTACCGGCCGATGAATTATGTTAATTAAAATTTTCTAATGAGATGTTGGACTGTGTAATGTGTGTGTTGTATTTTTACTCGTCGAAAGACACTACTACAAGACATACTTCTGGATGAATTAACTTTTCAAGAATTTCCAAAGGGATAGAGAGTCTTGTTCTCGATATCTCCTACAAGGACTACTGTGTCAAAATATAATTTAAACGAATAAATATCGATATGAAGAAAATTATCATTTCTTAACTGAATCGAACTATACCTTTCCTCATCCTCGCAGTACTCGTTCCGAGAAGAATCACAACTGAATTCGGTATAGATGGAGATTTGGGAAACCCGCGAAGAACAATTTCCCGTCGTATAACGAAAGTGTATATTTCATGTGTGCAGTCGGATGAATATAAACACTCATACATATAAGAAAGGCAAAATTGATTTGAGTAAAGTATACTGAATCGATAATGCTATCCAAGAATATATCGATAAAATATCCAAAAGTAATTGATCTACCCTCTGTTATGCGATTATTTGATAATAAGAGTCAACTAGAAATGCATTACTTTGGAAAAACCGATAGAATCAGTTATATGAATTGATAGTGTATATGATTACGAAGTGTCGATTTCAAATTTATCAGGGGATAAAAAATGTAAGATTGATTGTAAATCGATTGAAATTCGCACTGATGTAGAATCATTATAATACCATGGATCGAACGGAATCGGCACCGTTCACTTCACAATATCCAAGTCACAGCAGAACTACCTGCACGTAAGTACAAGTACTCAATACATACGTGTCGCTTGAGAGTGAAATTGGTGATTCGAGTGGTTTGTTCCGATAGTCAGGGTCTCTCGAGCGTGCGACGGGTGGACAAAGCGCAATTTGCGGGCGAAAAACTGCCGCTCGTAAGTACATATGTTTAATATGTAGATGCGCGTAACAAAGGAGTTGTCGATGATCGGCGCGGGAGCCGCTGTCTCCGACTTGTGCGTGTGTGCGTGCGTGTGTGTGTGTGTGTGTGTGTGTGTGTGTGTGTGTGTGTGTGTGTGTACATATACTCATGGCTTATTTCCTGAGTCGCGGAGTTTGCCAGGATGTATATATTCATCGGCCGCCATGCCGAGCCATTGGCATACGTTGACCTCAGCCATACGTTGTCGCGGATTCCACAGCACACGCACAAGAGTGGGTATATAACGGAAGGGACGTGATCGAAAATTAAAGTCGCGCACTTTCGCTTAGATCCGAGCGAGTCTTCGAGCATATCACGCGCGGCGCCTCCGCGTGTCGTCCGGTAGTTTCACGCGCCCGCACCAGCGGCATATTATCGGAAATATATGGGAAAATCGGCCGTTGCACCAGTTGAGCAACCCCATACCGATCGAATAATCTCTGGAAGGGAAAATAAAACCGCGAACCGATTTTCTTTTCGTGAATCTGTAACGGCATCGGGCTCTATTTCGGATCGTTCGATAGCGATCAAATATTGGTGGGTTTAAGAATGGAAGCTAAGGGAATCTGCAATTCAAATCTAAATTAGTGAAAAACTATCATTTAATAGTACAAATTGCAAAACTGATGAAAATAGTGGATATTGACTAGAAAATAGTAAAATTTTACTAATATTTTAATAACTTAGTGAAAGTTTACCGTTTTTTTCTTATCAAAATTTTACTACATTCATCAGTTGTGGAATTTGCAGTATTGACTCGCAGTTTTTTACTATTTTAGATTTGGAGACTTGCTGCATGCATATTTATATGGGTCATTCTCTTGCCCTCGACATTTTGAGCATCGAAAGAAACTGTTTGCCATCCCGAACGACTACAAATACTTTATATTATTAGTTATGTTCTTCGAGTTTGAACAGTGAACAGTCACCGAAGTAGTTATTTGGGATGTTGATCAGTCCACCAAAACAGGCCAAAAATGTTATGGTATGTTATGCTCGTCTCTAACCCAAATTTTCACTTTCCCACTAGCGTCGATGCAATTATTTGTTTGCATATTTATAAAAAAAAAAAAATTTCGTTTGTTAACAAGTCCGTTGAAACAGTACTGACAAAAAAACTATGTAAAATCAATCCTAAGTATTTTTTTCCATTGTATCCGATAAATATTTCCAAGTTTAGAAACGATTGTATTATAAATTTAATCTCGTGTTATACTAAGGAAAGGCGTCATTACCGAAATAACTAGAAAACCATTACAACAAGAAACGTCTGAAAAAAATGTATATCGACTTGGAAGGGCCTTCGAAGGTAGTTTTAGCTTCTGTTTGTGCCGAAAAACATAATTAATGGAGAATTCTAGTAATTCCATCTTTGCCATCAAAAAAATTCTGTTTTCATGAGAATGACTCATACAAAGTCAGTTGCTTCAGATCCGAGTGAGATATTTCAGAATAATATGTTTCTATATCAGTCTGTTAATTAAATAACATGGTTTTCCATACATAGGTATATAACTATGCAGTGAATGCATTATTGATGTTCCACAAATATTTCCAGGAAATTGAATCGAGTCAAGACTTTATGAATGCAGGTAAAGTCAGTCAGAATCTGCAACCCTGTCGCACATGAGTATGAGCTGTTTCAATTTTCAATAGCATTCACGAAGGAAACAAAAATGTTCTCTTCGTCTCGTGTGTTTTTCATCAAAATGTTTATGATTCCCTTTGTAAACTGTTCCAAGTGCTGAACAATTCGAGAAATTACTCGAACCGGCTTGGACATCCCCGCGGCCATATTCGTTAACGATATTTCCAAAGCTCGATTGCGTTTCAGGTCCAAATTACTTATATGTTTCCTAGTTTGTATTTGTGTATAGTTACAAAGAGTGATGATTTGAATGGGAAATATAGATAAAATTTGGAATCAGTTTTGTGGGGTGACAATGGAAGAAGTCTTATGATAAAAAATTTTCGATTATAAGTTCGGGTATTTCTCTGCATTTCTCCGAAGAAATAACGTATAGACCCTGATGATCTATATCTTCTTTGACAACGGATATCAAATATGATTCAATGAAATTAAATGGTAGGTATATGATTTATCGGGCTTAGAAAACCGATTCTTCAAAAACACTCGAAACACTTTGAGTATACAATAGATTATGTCCTTTGGTAATGAAACGGGCGTTACAGCTATCTGCCGACTGCGCGTATACTGTATTTCTCACTTCTATATGTATAAAAATCTGTATTTTCAAGTTTTTGTTCTATATGTGCACATTAATATATGTCCCAATTCTATCGTTTTAGAGTAGATCAATCTTATCCTAGACCACTTGTGGATGCTTGAAAAGGATAAATAAATTGTAACTAAGTCACGATCTACACATAAACAATTGTCAATTGCATCAAAATTCAATTTTTCCAATTTCATGATCTTAAATCGATGGTGACATACCATTTTTCCGAGCATACTATAATCTACTTATAAATACCTATTACTTAGAATTTTTTCTAAGTATGATCCCATGATTTTCTTTGTTGCAATTGAAAGTTGATTGTGCTAGGTACATTCTGTGAAAGTTTCAACTCATTCTATAATTTTAAACGAACTCGCTGAAGCCCCCGTAAGCGCTCAGAACATGAAAACGAGTTATCGATATATATCGACTGTGTCCAAAGAAAAACGGTTCGTCCACAGGTTCATCTTAATGGCGCCTAGACGTAATCTTTTCGACGCGTTTTATCTGGAGTATATCATCTCATCTACGTCGCTATCTGGTTACTGGGAGATCGCTGTTTACAAACGTTAAACGGCCACTTTCAAAACTTTCTGGCTGAAACCAGCTAAAACGCCGACGCAGACTGCAGACTGTTGAAGAAAAAAGACAAAAATGTCTCTAAAAACAAAGCAAATGTTGAAAATCTTCCAACCGATTGAAGAACAAGTAATTAAATTACTTTTGGTTATCGCTCATATCACAAAATAATATAAATCTAACTTTCAAATATAGTTAATAAAAAATCGTCTGCACAAGTCAGAAATATTAAAAATCTTAACATTGTTTTAGGTTAAAAAATTATCAGAGTTACTCAATATAACAACAGACAGTTGTGACGAAATGGTATCATTGAAAAAACTCATTCTTGATCAATTATATAAGTTAGCTGAAAAATTTGAAGCAGTTTCAAAAGATGAAGCCGGCAGCTATCAGGAAATGACAAGTAGAATCACGTCTATCATAGAAGAATTTTGTACGTTGGACTTTGATAGACAGGTGAGACTCAATATATAAATTTTAAATTATTACTCACATCAAATTTTAAAATAATACTTCATTAATTAGGAAAGAGATATGCAGAGTCAATTGGACGACAAAATATTCAATTCACTGCTTGAACAGTTTTCAAGCTTATTGGAGAATCTTGAAAAGACTGAGATTTTCCCTTTAAAACAACGTCTTGGAGAGTGTTTGAACTACATAAGAGAAATGGGAGCTGCTTGTGAAATAGAAGATTTACAGAACATTAAAGTAATTTCTATAATATAATTCCATCAGAAGAATCATTTTTCTACTATTTAAGTACTCTTTCTACTTTTATATTTTCTCCAGGAATTGGGGACATCAATCGTAGACATTCTAAAACCTCTCCAAGTGTATAGAAAAAATCTAATATCAAATCTATTATCAGATAAATTTACATTATACTGCTGTCAGTTGTGTACCTCATTCACAATGCTGGTTCAGGTGATTGAAGAACAGCACCTATTAAAGGTGCCAATTTATGTGAGTTGTACATTAATGTTCTCTCAATATTATCTAATGGACAGATAATCATCAGCTCAGCTGTTCATGAACATCCATTGCTTTTCAGACTTGTAAAAAGTATATATGCGAAAGATTATGTTTATGTCTAGACTCCATTATAAGTATTCTAGATGCTCCAAAACCTTCTGACGAAGAAGAATGTTTTGAACAAGAAAACAATTTTGTATTCAGGTATGAGAAAATACTATACAAGAGCAAGAGTGATATTTATATTTGTTCTAAAAAGTCGTTTCATTTTTCTAGGATTGATTTAATGTTGGATATGATTGCAAGTTTATCCAACAAAACACAAGCAGAACAAATTGGAGAATGTTCTGATTTATGGCTTGGAATTGAAGACATATTCGCTCATGCCATGTCAATAGCTCAAGTTTGTCAACCTTATAGTTTCAAAGCTATTAGTGGCTCATGCCAAACTATATTAACCGAATATGAAAATTTAAAAGCACAACTCTGTTCAGATTCACCAGATCCAACTATGAATAATCTTTTCATGAACACATTAACTGATGCCCTCTATAGATTAGAACGTAATATTAACATCTCAGTTCTCACTTTAGTCATGGAAGTCTTTAGTGACCCTTTCGGACCTTTAAAAAAGTTGATTAAAGTTTGTGGAACTTCGTTGAATGCCAGAGACCGTACAAAAAACGATTTAAACTCGGCCATTGAAGAGCTTGATCAATTGACAGATAAAGCTGTGCAAATTGGAAAATTTGCTATTGCATGTTCTAGAGATAAAAGCCGTAAATATGATGCATTCTTCTTGATAATTTTAAAATACTTAGAAAATTGAGAATTTATACATTTTCAAAATTATAGGAGCTGGTCAAATAAAAAACTGCTTGGCTAGTTTTGAATCACTGGAAATGGAATTAGTACCTGCAATATCAGCATTCTACTTGCACCCTGACAATAAAGAAATGCGTGCTTGTGTTAAACTTTTGACAGCCCAGTGGCAAATGGAAATGAACAAATTTCATCACACCGTGGATTTAATTATTGACCCATCTGCTTATTGTCAGGTATTGTCTATGTAATTCTATAAAATTTCGATATAATGCTCAAATAACCAATCTTCGTAATATTCACGGTCTCAGATCATCTTAGACGATTTACAAATACGCATAAATGAAATGCAAAAATATTTGGATGACAGACAAGATATAACTCAGTCACAAGTACAAGTTATAGTCCAGAGGGCTTTGTCACTTTCTCGGCAAATTAATGCTACAATTGATGATGTTGGTCAACAAAATATCGAGAAACAAACTATCATGTTGATTCGAGAATTCAAAGCTGGTAAACTTATTTTTAATTTCTTAGATTTTATATGAACATTAAACTTTATTCTGGTTTAATTACATTTTAACTAATTTCTAGCTATTTATGAAGCCGATGCTGCTTCAAAAAAATTCCTTGTCAATAAAGCTACAGCTCCTGAACAGCTTCGAATTATCAATCGATGTGAAATATTGCTGAGGGTCATCAAACGTTTACTTCCAGCGTTATCCACGATCGTAAATAACTTGATTTCAATGAATACAGTGTATGGAAAATCATCAAAAAGAAGAGCGGATTCGATATATACAAGTAAATGAATCACCTATAGAAATTTGAATTCTAGTTCAGTACTGGTAAAGATATTAAAATGATTTATCCTTCCCAGGTGCCCTCAGCTTTCCGTCAAGTGTTCACGGTCTGCCTATTGACCAGAAATCTTCCGCATACATCAAAACTCCTTACTCAGGTAAATTATACAATCATTTCAACTTTCAAACTCTGAGAAAATTATTTTCTAGTATATCATTTGCAAAAAAAAATTTCCAGTGAAAAATTGTAAGCAGCCCCTTTCCATTCAACCAGCAAATACAGTCCCTCGAAATGAATCAGACGTATCTATATTAATTCCGTACATAGAAAAGGGCAGAACAATGCGTACTGAATGGTCAGTTATGTATAAAACTCCCACATTTTCCACATGCAAGAAAACACTTACCCAGAATTTACTGAGAATGAGGAATCTGTCGAGTGTCAGGCAGCATTTATTCAGCAGAGATAGTTTCTTACAAGATAGTGATATAGATATTACAGCTGCCAGTCTCGATTTAACAAGTAAGAATATCTGAGACAAATTTCAGTATGAAAAATATAATTGAGAAAAAATTCACGGTTATTTAACTATTTTTTCTAGATATTTTAGAAAAACTTACTGGGCTTTCGGATACATTGAGCTCAGTTGCAGATGATGACGTTCCAGCAAGAGAAAAATCTCAGACACCATCTCCATCGATTCAGAATGTAAAAAACTTAAGTAAAGTCCAAGTAAACAGAATAACAAAAAAACTTGACGAATGTTCAGTAACAGGTGGAGGAGATGCTCCACCTTCTTTACCAAGCTTGGAAAAATCTAAATTTACCAAGAAAAAAGGAAAAATTAATGTCTTGATGAAAATATGAATTTATAATTGTTAGGATTCATCTTGCTCAGTATTCTGCTTCGAGTTTATCAATTATGAATGAATGAATTTTTCCAATTATCAATTATGAAATTTAAATTTATATCCATAAAAATATGGAATTGGAATATATGAAAATTATATATTTTTATAGTTGTTAGTTATCAGTTTTAAATGAAAGTAATCGAATGAATTTGTAACTCTTGAAATGACGATCAAATGTTTCTTGTTAAACAATGTGATTATTTATTAATTTAGGTATCGCTGTTTGATTTAGAATGTTATATTAATAAAAACTGTTGATTTTTAAAATTCCCACGCAATTTTTCTATCACGTGATCGCCGGCTCGAGATAAATCGATTGCTCCACTCGCGCATGCTTCATACTCGTCATGTGATAGAGTGGATAGAGGCACTCCTCAGCAGACATCCTCAGTCCGCATCGGCAACAAATTGTAGTTGCAAATTTTAGTTATTTTTTGGACAATTGATCGAGAACCATGGGCGCGGCTTTCTTCCCTGTCTTATTTTTCACATGCCTGTGGGGTGCAGTTGGAATCGTCCTCCCATTTTTCGTACCAAAAGGACCCAACAAAGGGTAAGTAATTCAGACGTTGCAAACCTCTTCCATCACCTGTTTTTCCATTTACCCAAATAATTGTTTATTCAATACGGCCTATTTCTCTTTTTCACAGGATTCTGCAAGTTATTCTTATGTTAACAGCATTTACCTGTTGGTTATTGTAAGTATTGATCTGTGCTACTCGTGAATCAATATTTTATTTCTAGTCAAAAGGTTTAATTAGTGGTCGTTTTCTATTTACTCCACAGCTGGCTGTGTTGTTACATGGCTCAAATGAATCCTCTTGTTGGACCATCATTGAGAAGTAACACTATCCTTCTGATGGGCAGAGACTGGGTAAGCTAATTTTAAAATTGAATCCAGTTTACCAAGATAAGCTGTATTAATCATGGCTTGTACTTTTTCTTGATAAGAATTCGTTGGAATTAATTTTTTGTTGGGTATTCAATAGAATTGAATCAATCTGTTTGGTAAGAGAATTGAATGAATCAAACAAATTCAATGTGATGTTTTCAACAGAAAAGCGTTCTTTCAGTTTAATTTTATCTGACATGATAGTTCTAGAATTCACAAGATAAAAAGCCATATTGAGATTTTTGAGATACTGAGTGTTTGGAAAGATGTCAATAGACTAGTTTACACTAAATATATAGACTTGAATATATAGAGAATATATAGACTTGATACAATAAAAGGAGTTATAACCAGGCAACAAAGAAAATAACTAATGCATTAATATCTCTTCTTTTGCAGAACGACAAGAATCCATTCTTGCTGTGAATACAAAAGGCACCTGAAAATAATCACGTATATAAGTATATCAGTGGTATAATTTGTTAATGTTTGCCCGAGGTAATTTATCCAGTATATAAATGTCAATCTATTGTAGAAATGTTTGTTCAAAAGAAATTTAATGCCAATCTACTATGTTGTCTTGTAAATTTAAACAGTATTTGAATGTAATCAATGTAAAGAATTCCGTAATGTTCATTTGATTAGAAGAATCAGTTAAAATCAACATGTACTCTGTTATTTATAATGTTATTGTATCTCTAATGAAGAGAAAAATAAAATTTGTTTTGTAAAGGTAGCACGTC
Organism: Aphelinus atriplicis; assembly: GCA_020882685.1. Taxonomy (NCBI): domain Eukaryota; kingdom Metazoa; phylum Arthropoda; class Insecta; order Hymenoptera; family Aphelinidae; genus Aphelinus; species Aphelinus atriplicis. The sequence continues at coordinate 42,669,063 of CM037076.1, read as the reverse complement.
TTAGTTAGTATGTACCTTAATATTGATTTTTCGAAAAATTACAATAGTTTTGTGATTTTTAATGAAAAAAAAAAATGTAAACGAGATTGCTCTCTTGGTTGCAGAAAATGTCGATATTTCATTTATGTTATACAAAATCATTGGTTACTTCAGGTAAAATACTAGGTGAATATTGTTGGTATCGCGTACTATGACTGCAAAGACAATGTTGATTTCGATAACGAAGATAATCTTGGATATCTTGGATTTCTTATTATTACATTTTTTGTGGGAAAAATGGAGAGAAATACATACATATACACATATATGTGTATATATATATATATATATATATATAAACGTTCAATCTGGCAACACTGGCGTTGACGTCAGCTGGCTGCTGCACTACTCGGCGCTGTGTGGGCTCTGCAGACGCGCGACATATCGCGCAGTGTGGCGCAGTGAGAAAACAATAATGGAGGCGTGCAATGCCGTCGAACGCGAGGTCGATAGAGTCTTATTAAAATTCGGAGCAATAAATGATCATGCGGATACAACGCTCAGGGATCTCATCAATCACATCGAGTCTCTTAAGAAAGAACTGGAAGAAGGTGAGGGAACGCTGCGTCCGTGCGCCGTCCGGACCTTTCAAAACAAAGGCCGAGTGAGGCCTTCAAAACATCGCCGTCTCACTTGCATATTTCTATTTCTGTACCTCTTCTCGCAGTGCCTATCTCGAAAAACTGCGCGCTTTCGTTCCCATCGGTTGCTCCGAATCGCGACCGATTCATTCTATTATTTAGGTTATGCTCCAATTTATCAACTGCTTTGTCATAACATTCGAAAGTGCGTCAGCTGTCTTTGTTGACAAGTAGTTATCTAACTTTCTTCAGTACCTCATTAGGAGCTGATGTTGGCGATGTGTACTATATGATTTTTTTCTTCAATCTACTGTTTTACAGCGCCACCCGATCATGAATTGACGCCAGGTCAAGTTCAAGTTTTGAAACAGGCAATGACAAAAGCGAGAGATACAGTGCACAGATTAGCGACAGATCACAGAGAACTGCACAGTACAGTATCAAAAGTAGGTAAAGCCATCGACAGAAACTTTATAGCTGACTTTGCTAGTACGAGTAGGGAAGATGTATTCTCCGGTGCAGAAAAAACACATCTCCTTAACCAGGTCATTTGCCAACACTTCTATCGCCAAGGGATGTTGGACATTGCTGATGAATTAGCTTCAGTATGTTATTCGAATGTGTATTTTCTTTGATTATTATTTGGATAAATCTGGAAAACAATTGCGTTTTTATTCAATTACAGGAAGCTGGAATTAAGACTGATGAAGGGCGGAAAGAACCGTTTACAGAATTAAATTATATCCTCGATTGCTTAAAGCAGAAAAACTTAGAACCTGCACTCGAATGGGCCACAAAGCACAGGGATGCACTGATTGCACAAGTACGAAATAGTAAAATCACTTGTCTCCTAAATTCTGAAGAGATTATTCAATTTGATATTATTTCAGAACTCTTCGTTGGAATTCAAACTGCATAGGTTGCAATTCATACGATTGGTCCAGCAAGGGCCAAGTAAACAAAACGAAGCTATTGCATATGCTCGTAAATATCTCATACAATTTGTTAATAGATATGAAAAAGAAGTCCAGTCGCTGATGGGTACATTATTATATTTGCCAAATGGTATACAATCATCTCCATACAGTCACTTGTTAGATCCTACTCTGTGGCTTGACATCCATGATGTTTTCACAAAAGAAGCATGTACTCTATTAGGATTAAGTGTTGATAGTCCCTTATCCGTTTGGTAATTATAATTGATCTTTCTCTTTAAATTTTTCTCCATGCTAAAATAGAAACCCAGACTAAATTAATGCTATTAACTTACAGTATAAACGCTGGAATCACCGCGCTTCCTGCTCTCCTGAACATAAAACAAGTAATGCAACAACGACAAGTTGCTGGAATCTGGAGTGGAAAGGATGAACTTCCTGTACGGTTTATGGCAAAATTATCGAGAAGTATACTCAAACTGTATTAATCATATTTTTTTTGTACGTTTCAGATTGAAATTGACTTGGGTAAGCAAGGACGCTATCATTCGGTATTTGCTTGCCCGATTTTAAGGCAACAAAGTACAGAAAACAATCCGCCAATGAAATTAGTCTGTGGACATGTTATTTCACGGGATGCTCTGAACAAACTCACCAATGCCAACAAGTATGCCGTTCATTAAGAGTTGACCATCGGTAATGTGATAGCATAAACACTTTTTAAAGGAACCAATTTGTTTCCAGGTTGAAATGTCCATACTGCCCAGTGGATCAAAACCCAGAAGATGCCAGGCTCATTTACTTCTAGTTTGCTGTGATAATAGAAGAAGGTGTATTTGTATATTACTTTGGAAGTATATTTTTCTCTCATTATTAGTATTACTTTATATTTTGGTGCGACGTTGAAAATGCAAATCTTATCTAAACCAGTTTTTTTTTCTTGACATTTTTCAAAACCTGTGAAAAAATTTGGAACATTGTCTTTGGAACGTTTTTGTAAGTGATTCCAGTAGTAATTTGTTTTCGAATTTATTTTCAAGTGTGAATAGAAAAACTTCAAGATAACTTTAAATTCTTAAAAGAAACAAATTTTGTAGCATATGAAAATTTTTATTGAAAATTTTTTAGGTAATCATTTCACTGTGTAAGTTGAGAAGCTTTTCTATCAAAAAAATCTGGGCTATTTATGAGTGCATCATAGCTATGGAATAACAGTTTTTTTTTACTGATTCAGCGCGTTTAAAGCTGGGTAGACGAATGAATATTTGTATATACATATTTATTAACGCACTGAATTAACTGAATCCTACAAAACCATGTTGAAAGTCGTGACTCTACTTGGAGTCGTTGGTTCAACCTTGATATAAAATTTATTATTTAGTAATTTAAAGACAATGACAGTAAGAAAAAAATATCTTCAGAAATCATATTACTTGCAATTTTGGGAATATATGGAATGCTATCAATTCTCTTGTGCTCATATCGCTGATGCTATGTAGAGCAACAAGTTTATGATTATATCATGGTTATTAATCTTATTTATGCGGAGAATGATTATTAAACAATAACAATAATGAAAACATGCTGAAGTGCAAGGAATAAAATTATAATTATAAGTTTAGATAGTCATTAGAACATTAACGGAGTTTGGAAGAAATAGCTGTTTTATATATTGATGAGACATTGAATAATAAATGTTATGACTCTGAACAAATAATTTATTATGTTAGTATCTTGTTTACCATTGAAATTGATTAAGTTCTTTTATAACTTTATGTATGTACATAAAAATCTTTGTAGTATGTATTCTATTATTATTAATATTATAATTATTATTATTATGTCACTTGATTATACTTTTGATTTGCTGGAAACGATTTTACATTATTAGTAGGATATAGATTTGAACTATATTCATAGATTTATATCACATCGATAGAAGAATGTAATTATTATGTCAAAATAGAATATTGATCTAGTTTCATGTTCATTCATTTTTCGTTCAAAGATTTATAAATATCTAAGAAATTATTACTAACACCTGGTCCAAATAATCTCTTATGCATATAGAGAACTGTGGAAACAATCATTTAGTAATATATAGATGAGTTAGTGGCTTGTAGACTGGGATTTTTGGTACATATATGTAATATGAAAAACATATGAGGCCTTGATTATAATTTTGGTATCAAAGTCTTATTGTGGCATAAAAATTAGAGAATTAAACGAACTTACGTGTTAGTAATGTTTTATCATCGCTCTACCCAAAGTAATCCGTTTTCTACGATTGTATATTTATCTAGGAATTTTTAATTTGTTGATTTTCACCATACAATGATGAAGGAAAAATGATTGTCGGAAAGTTGTTTAATTGTATTGATAACGAATTTTTCAAATAATAAAACACAAAGTCTGTACTGCTATTTAATGGATGAAAAAATTTAAAAAGTGTCGCAAATAAACTTCGATAAAAATAATTTCAAAATGCATAAATAATAAATCTTCAAGTGATTAAAATCATTCTCGGTTTGAAGTTACATCTTTCATATATATAAGACGTATTGAAAGTTGCGTATGGTATAAACAAATTCACTTCTAAAGTTATTGTTTCTTCAACCAACTAGTGATTTTATGATACTGAATGCAATTCGTGCTCCTATGCATGTATGAAGTATGGAAAAATTACTATTGAAGTTTTTTGACAGTCTAGAGTTCTGATTACGAAGAAACTAGATATTACTGAAAAACTAGTGGATCTCTATACGTAAAAGAATCAATTTGTTAGTGCAAAATATTTTTTCTGAAAATTCAACTGAAGTCAAAGTGAAAATAGAGTTTGTGTTCTTTTTATAAATCATAACTTCATAAATTTCGTTGAGGAATAGAGTGTATACTTATAAATGAACATCATTAAACTCAAATATATTTCATAGGTATACAAATTTGAGTATATATCCTAACGGTAAAAATACGCATGACTTGTTATACGTAAATTATTATTAAATTGTGTCAACTTTGTTCAATACTTGAATAATTTCAAATGATGTAGAATCAATTAACCTGACTATTATTTTATTAAAATGCTACGTGGTTTTACATACTAATGTTTATAAGGCAACAGTAGCAAAAACAACACAAGACAATAAAAAAATGAGAAAAAATAATTATATACGTAAGAATCTAGTTGGAAAGAAAAAGAAAACGTGTTGACTGAACTTTGAACTCTGACGAATGTCATTTTCCGCCATGTTAACGTTACAATTTCTCGCTAGTCCCTCTGCATACTTAATTAATATACAACCATTTTAAAGAATTTTTATCAAAAAGAAAGGGGGAGAATATCGAGAATTATGTTTTCTTGAAAGAGGAAGGGGGAAGGGGGTAATTAATGAAAAAAACCGTAAAATAATGGAAAATATTGAATAATTTATTCAAAATAACGGCTGATTCTTCTCATGGCATACATGGAGAGCTGGTCGATGCTTGAAATTTTGATGAAGCTTGGGAATATTCTTATTTTACAATTTCAATATTGATGAATTCTCATCGTGATAATACTAATCTGGTATTGATTCAATTGGTAATCACGCTTACTTACTCTTCCATTATTCCATGAACGTACGTTCATCTTCCCAATCATCTGGTGAATACTTTCGAAAAAAAATTAAGAACCCTATTAGCAACAGGAATATCAACAACAGATAAACGATGATATTCAAAATTGATGTTGTGATGGTGATAAATTTTGAATCATCACGGCATACGTTTTTATACGATATTCTTTCTTCCGTGATGTTGAAGTGTCGTTGATCGTCCTTAAATCCAACTAATAATCCGATAGTAAGGGGAAATTATCTGCTCCGTCCAGCGCACAGATCCTTAGTTGATTTGGATTTAGGTTTTTGATGAAAAAAAATGATCCTATCTTCCAGGAAAATGCTAAATTTTGAACTCCCTATGTCACATCTTCTTAGTAAGAAAATATGAGCGCAGTTCAATAGGAAATTGAAGCTGCTGAAATTTGGATGAGGCTTTGTGATGCCATTTGTCTGGGAGTGATTTCCTATTTCAGAGTTTCGAAAACGAAATGATTCAATGCAGTTGATAAAAAGAATATTAGGTCGAAGTATTCACTTTGGAAGTGTAATCGTTTCGAAAATGTTGTCGAATAAAAATCAGATCAGCTAGAACCTCAGCCATAGAATGTACACATTTGTACAAAATTTATCTGCACAATTAATGACGAACGAACGCGTGATGAACTCATTCGTCGCGAGTATTTACAGTGAAGAAACAGCGTATATATATAGAGATTTATATACATAAATGAGACTGTACAAAAGAAGAAATAACACGATTCGACGCTTGGAACGTCGGGAATGGAATAAATGAAGAAACCATACGTCTCCGAACTGTTACAAGTCGTTCGGAGTTGAAAATCTCCCACATCATATACATCTTACACAATAATTAACTTTGTACAAAGTTTCTCCATTGAACCGAATATTTGGAAAAGCACACTCAAAGGTCGCTTTTTGATATGCATTATTGACATGCATATACATTTCAAATGAAAGGCCATTAGTTCTCTTCCAAATATCTGATTCGCAGAGGAGTTTTATCAGTTCATCCTCTCTTTCATATGTTCACATTTTTTGAAAATTCTCATTCAAAGAAATCTTCAAAAAATTTGTTTGCGATTATTTCACACTTTTCATGCCGGTTCGAAAGGGCAAGGGTATGTCGGAAGTAAATTACGTTCCGAGGACCATATAACGATGAAATTTTCAGACACTTCTCGAGCTTTTTGGAAAATCCACTTGAAATCATCCGATAAAACAGGAGATTCCGTGATCTTGGGTAAGGGCGAATTTGCAGTTGCATTCGAAGATCTTTACCACGAACCTACAGAAGCACTGCTTGTCTTGCAGTCGATTTGCTGCCGTCCAAGATCAGAGTAAACCAATCCGAACTCAGCGACAAATTCATAAAACTTCTCCAATGATTCAAACGCCAATTCCGCAACGATGAATTCGACCACCAAATTTTGTCGATAGCTAAACAGCAGAAGAAAAGAAAACATTAATTACATTTAGAACAGACAATAGTTTAATAATTTTCATAAATATTATGATATTGTATTGTGATCAAATTCAAAGATTGGATTATTTCTGTATGATGTTTTTTGTTCCTGAAACATAAAAATTTTTATTAAGTCCTGAGAGTCCCAACCACGAGTCACTACAGGAGACAATTTCCATTCTCACTCCATAGACAGCCACATTCAGAAGCACCATTGATAGCCCAAGTTTGACAGAAAACTGTTATGGGAAACTTGTGCAAAGTGATAATAAGTGACTTCAGGTAGCAGGAAATACCAAGTCGATTATGTATAAAATTGATAATTTTTAAAACATAGAAATAATTATCTTACTAATTTGTTATGGCAATCAAATGAAGATTGAAGTCATGTATTGCATAACACAAATAAATAAATTACAATTTCAATGATTTATGTAATGAGAAGTTTCATTAGGATTGTACGATGATTTTAGAATGTTTGGTTTTAAGTCTTGTCGAACACCCAGAATACTCATATTCGTGAGTACTTGATCTTACACCTGATGTGCATATTTAAGGTTGACAAATACATAGCATTTCCTGCTACTGGTGAAATTTATGGTATTTGATCCTCGCAATATAAAGAAAACTTCAAATATTCATAACAATGAATTATAAGTACCATTTGCAATACAATTAACAATCTTAATATTAATAGAAAATTTGAGATAATGAATACTTTCAATGCTATTTTGAAACTTTCTATATATTGCAAATGATTTTGAATAAATAAATATCCATTATGCTTTTGTAATTGCTCATCAAGAATAAGAGTGCCTCATGGGGAAATAGTTTTGTATAAAAATTTGCAAAATCGAATGATTAAATCATGATTCATTGGGTAGTAATACCAGTCTCATCAATTATTATATGAAACATAATTACTTCCCGAAAATATCAACTTATTAATACATAGCCACACACTTTTCAAGCAGTGAAATGTTTGATTCCAAAGCCGAAAAAAATTTCAAAACCCTAATAAAATTTCAATAATTCAATATTCTGTGACTGTTTATTCTTAGGAATAAACAAGATATTATTGAATTAAGTATAGCACATAATGCCACAAAAGCATAAAATATTGTCAATGTAAAAAAAACAAAAGGCGTAAATACGTACACTTTGATCATTTGTTTAAGAGCAAGCTTCCTCTCCCTGGCTAAGAACCAGTCCATGAGGAATGCTGCCATTTTTGGTGCTTTTTTGTAAAGGTTAAAGAAACTATGGTAATTGCCTAGCCACCAAGCCGACCGGACTTTTAATGCGTGCTTAATACAATCGTCTTGCTTATCACTCTCTGTGAGCGCTGCGAGTATTGTCGTCAGATCTGAAAGAGAAAAATGCAAGATATAAATCCAATCCAGTAAAATAAGATTTAGAGTATTTGTTTGTATGTGTGTATAATCTACATACCTAATGTGTTCTTCGTGTAAATATAATAGAGGATTCGATAAGCGACAAACTCGCAGCGGTTTTCACCACCTATCTCTGAATACAACATTTTGAGTTGCGTTTGACACTGATTGAATTCTTCATGATCGCATTTTTCCAACGCGACTCGGGCGTGGGTCTCATAAACATGAATAGTGAACGAGTCCCTTATGCCCTGAACCGTCAGATCTTGTCGGATCGATTTTAATTGGTCACAAGTGTAACGGTACTCCTGTTTTTCTACCCAACGTCTTTTAACATGGGCCAGAGATTTTTGCAGTACGCCTACTGGCCGGACTGCCGATGCAGCTGGAGCCTGAAACACAGAGATAATCAAGTCAAAAATATTTAAAGTAGAAATTGTAATAAATGCAGTCTTCAGCGCTTCAGACTATACACAAAAAACTGTGAAGCGAATATATAGTAATAATAAAAATAGTGATAATAATAATAATAATAATAATAATAATAATAATAATAATAATAATAAAAATAAAAGTACGAACCGAGGTGAGACGCAGATAGGGCTTCTCGAGGTCCTTACAAGTACCAACAATATGGAGCTCCGTAAAGTCAAATTCAGCAGTGGGGTCATCCCTGATCATACTCGAGATCTGGGTTACAGGTCTGGAGAAGGGGGACTGTGGCTTGACCACGCTGCTGCAGACCTGAGGCACCGGCTTGCTCTTTTGGTACGAGTTGAACCTCGCAGCCCTCTGCTGCAGTTTCTCTTTGGTGCCGAACTCCTCGACCTGACCACCGCTCATGCCGAATTCTGAGTAGAAGTGGCAGTTGGCTTTATTGATTTTTTGCTTGTTCTTGTTTTTCTTGTTTTGTTTGGCATTCTGGCCTTGGTTGGGATTCTGGTTTTGCTTTTGAGCCTTCTTGCTCTTTTGGCTAGGATGCTGCTGATTTTGTTGCTGTTGCTGCTGCTGCTGATTTTGATGTTGCTGCTGTTGTTGCTGTTGCTGGTGCTGCTGTAGTTGCTCCTTGTGCATCGTCGGCATCCTATAGTCATGCTCGCTCGAAGAGGAAGAGGTGCTGCGCCTGTACTTGCGCGGGGTTGGCGAGGGCGAGCGCGAGTTCGACCTGTTCTTGGAATTGGAGAGGCCGCGCGACGGCTGGTTGAAAACGTTGCTGTTGCCCAAGGAGCCGCGGTTGCCGAGCCTCGAGCCCATGCTCATCGACAGTCCGGGCTTTCTCTGGCCCGAGGGTGACACCGTTACGGTGAGGGGCTTGATCGTCATGGTCATGCGCTCGCTGTGGATGCTGGGCAGTGGCTCTTTGTCCCAGTCCCTTACCCAGAGCGAGCCGTCGTTCGCTGCGCGCGTAATTTTACCCTTCAGAATTATTTCTACCTGATCCTTGTCTACGGGGGTTAGGCACTTCTCGTAGCAGCGATTAACGAAGTTTTTCAACGAGTCGGGCCAGTCACCCACGGGGTCTGGGATAGGCTGGGGTTTCGCGGCGGGGCTCGGTGGCATCGGCGGCAGAGGTACTTTTGAAGGCGTCATTGGCAGCTTTGGGGGTAACGGCGGCGGGGGTTTGCTCAGATCCACTGGTGGGATCTTGGGTAGAGGAGGGAGATCTGGGGGCATGAGGATGTCGTCAATTGGAGGAGGTGTTGGTGGCTTTTCCATTGGAGGAGGAAGTGGCGGTGGCGGAGGCAAATCTGCCTTGCTTAGCTGCTGTTGCGGCTGTTGTTGCTGTTTGTAAAGATTGGGATTGAAATTGGGTGGTGGCACTGAGGTATTGGGCAAGCCTGACGGGAATGCTAGCCCAAAAGAATTCTGGAGGTTTTTATTCTTCTTCCGCTTCTTCTTGGAGTTCATGTTATTGTTGTTGCTGTTGTTGCTGTTGTTGCTATTGTTGTTGGACTGTGGAGATGTGAAGCCCAAACCAGCTTTCTTGTTAGGTAGATTGAAACGAATCCCGCTGAAATCTGTTAAATGATTTTTAAGTATCGTAATATTAACCTGAAGAAGCTTTTAGTTGTTTGTGAATGATTAAAATGTTGAAATTTTATACTTTGAAAATGATTGATAATATTATGATGGTTCGATGGCTGATCATCCTAAACGCTATTTGCAATAGATACACGCAGGTATACAGGGAAAGACATCTAATGGTGGGACACCGCGTCATTCAGGTATATTATTACCGTTACAAGGTTAGTTTGTGAATATATCAATGTATATGTAGGATTAGCCCTTTGTCCTTTCTGACCACTAGCAGTAGACAAGCTGGCAAGGTTCAAGTTTCAAGAGATGGGTGCCCACCATAAGATTCTTTTCTGGATAGACGACACATTGCAAATTAGACTGAGCCGAAAATTATAAACATCTATCTACACGAAATTCTTTTAAAAATGATTTTTTATAATTTCTCTGTATGATATGTTTGTATACTATGCCGATGTGCAGTCTTTCAATTATTATTTTTGGTATCAATCAATTTCTCGTATACTATTTAGAATTGCTAAAGCTGCCATACAACATATGATTTAGGGTAACCTCCATTGTTTAAATCGGAGGTAATATAACTAATGAATGGAGATGATGAATTTACTCAAAGTGAATGGAAATAAAATCGTGACTAAGTAATGGGCATCATGAAAAACAATGAAAAGAACTTACGATTAGAATCAGATTGTTGTACGGAACTCCAGCCACCATAGGGGTAATTGCTATAGGGATACTGCTGGTTGTGAGAAGATTGCTGATTCAGTGAGGACTGCTGATTTTGCAAATTCTTCTGACCAAGCAGAGGTTGAGGTGTAGAAGAAGACTGCTGGTTTTTGTGCTGTTGGATTGAAGAGGAAGGAGGTGGGGGTCCTGGTGGAAGAGGAGGAAGGTCAGAATCGTCATCAAAGGTCATAGGAATGGGTGGCATAGGAGGTGGTTCAAGCTGCTTTCCTTGATTACTCAGCGTTTGTTTGGATTGGTGCTGCTGTTGCTGATACTGATTCATTTGCTGTTGCATTTTCTGCTGATATGATTGTTGTTGGAGTGTCTGCTGCTGCACTGATTGCTGCTGCTGCTGTTTCTGTGACTGCTGCTGTTGTTGCTGCTGTTGCGGCGACTGCTGCTGCTGTTGTGTTAGCTTCTGTTGCTGCGATAGCTGCTGCTGTTGCGCTGGCTGCTGTGGTTGTTGCGACTTTTGTTGCTGTTGTTGCTTTTGTTGTGATTGCTGCTGTTGCTTTTGATTCTGCTGCTGCTGACCTTGCATGTGCTGCTGCATCAAATTGTACTGACCATAGCCCATCATACCATAATGTTGATAATATTGTTGCATTTGGCTCTGATGCGCATAGTCGTGACTGTACATTTGCCTGAAAGTTCAAGTTGACATTGAGTATGTTTTTTTCAATTATTATTTTGAAAACAAAGTAAACATTTTTTGGAACACTGATTATTTGACTAGATCTTTGCATAGGAACAGGCTCAAGACAATCTTGTGACTTTTATATAGGGGTAGTGGAAATTAATGTTTTAGCCCTTATAATTCAATGCCGAAGTTTACACTTGCAAACACAATTAATTCATTGTGTACATTGAATAGATCTAAGATTTGAATATTCAAAGGAAATAGATCGAAGCATATCCTCGGATATGTAAACACGAAACATGTAGCTCATGACAAATATTCTACTGTAGTTGACAATTCAGTTTATAACCAACTGTATGCGGTAAAAATAAATGAAATTGCTCCAATTTGCTTGAAATGAATAATGCCACACAGCCCTATCAGAATAGTAAATCTTTCAATGAGTAATTTGAGAAGAATCTTCATAAAATACGGTAACTAAAGTCTATTATTAACTTGAATTTCTGTTAGCACAGAATAATGGGCTATTTGTGACCGCGGGACTGCTCAGAGTTGTAATTCAGCTGCCCCTTCCAAGTCCAACCCTGACTCACAAGCAAGCACATTCGCATAATCTCCCACCCATACACAAACAGAGCACACAGACAAAGAGATTTGGCAGGCCTGCTCGAGTCGATTGATGGGCGCGCGGGGTAAACTCGTCTGCGAGCTCGCACCCTATTCACGAAAACCTTGGGAAAAGAAGCGAGCAACGGCACTGACACTAATAGCGAATTAGGCGAGAGCAGCGGAAGAAGGGAGAGAGACTCATTCGATTTGTCGCGTAGACGCGTGCTAACCGTTATATATATAGCACTCACCCAGCGTAAGAATTATAGAGGTGCATGTTGTTCTGGGGATACTGCCAGGACTGCTGCTGCGACGTCTGCGACTGGAACTGGCCGGACGATTGCGACTGCGACTGCTTCTGCGTCGCGGCCATTCCCTCGCTTTCCGACATACCTGAAAGCGAAATATTTACGGAGCTCGGAGCTCCGTTCTCTCTGCTCTCAAACTTGGACTGCTCCTCTCGACCGCGCGCCCGCGCACACACACACGCGTGCCTCACTAACTATATAATCTGCCTATATATATATATATATATATATATGTATGTATGTATATATGTTACACGACCGAACGATTCCCAGCTCGAGAGAGCTATCCCAAGCGCGCACGAGACGTCCTCCTCGACATCTCTTGAATATAGGTATAATATATCTCTGGAAACGCGCGCGCGCCTCAAACGTATTCTCGACGATTATTTTCCACGAAAACGCCCCGAACGGAAGAATCGATCGGGCGGACCACACTGGACTGCACTGCGCGCAACGCGACGCAGCGACTTGCGACTGCAGCAACGCGTGCGAATTACAAAATGGGCGTCGACGTAGAGACGTGCGCGCGCAGCCCCGGGACAGACTACGCGCCGGCTTTCAAAAATATAATGTAGATTTTAAAAGTTATACGCAATGTATACCAAGGTCTACCAGGTGTCAAAAGTTTCGTCTTTAACAGAGCTATAAATGTGTTATGATGGGCGGGATCGGTCTGTTCCGGAACGAGAACTAACACAACTTTCACAGAGGCTGATTTTTACAGAAACGCTTGCGAAAACAACGATGGATCCGTTACGGGTAATATGACGGGCGAATATTGTCCGACAATTATTGATAAGTGTTCGTCTCTAGTAATAAGTTTAATCTGCTATTCCGGCGCCCAATAAAAGTTATTCTAGAATTAAGTAACATCGAATCGTACTCTTGCCCAGCGGGTACTTTTGCCCCGGTCTCCCCTATAGTGATATTTGACGAGATTTTGGTCATTCTCAAAAAAAAAAACGGTAATAAATTTTTAATGGTGAAAATGGAAATATCAAATTCGTCATTTTGGATTTTTTTCTCTATTAATTATGTTTTCTGGTATGTACCAACGAGAGCTAAATAAAAACCACTTGTGACCCTTCGAAATCGCCATGATTTATTATTTTTTCAGTCATTTCCTGTTTTTATAGATATTACGGTAATGACGCGTTTTATGGATATAACATAAGATTAAGTTCAAAATACATTTTTTTTTCTTAACCTGATGAGTTCGTCTTTTTGCCAGTGCCGTTTCATCGGAGTTATTAACGCTCTGAGGTAAGGAAATCGTGATTTTCGGTATGATTTTAACTCTGAACTATGACAATTGGGTTGAAAAACTCTTGCAAAACAAATGATAGGAAAGAAAATCCCTATCATTTCTTCACATGTTACTATTGTGTATCACGTAAAAGTATCTCATCTTTCGATTGGTCACGTCAAAATACTCTCTTTCGCATGGAATAAAAGTGAAACCAATCTGGCTCGTTTTTGATTTTTCGTATTTTGAGCATTTTATGCGCTCTGGTGGCGCATATAGCGGCGCAAGGTCGCGTTTGAAATATTAAAATAAGAGTGCCTGTCATTTTTAAGGGGGTAGCCTACCTAAATTTCAACATGGTTAAAAAAAAATCGTACAAGGCTGTAAATTTATATTCTAATTCATTTTTTACGGCGGTTTCAATGACGTATCGACCACCCCGAAAAAAAATTTTTTTGAGGGTTCCTCAATACAATGTCCACAAACATACGTATCGGTTTTGCGATTAGACTTCTAGGAGCCGAGAAAAAAAAGCCCAAGTACGTTCTAAAAAATTTTTTTTCAGTGAAAAAATTGTTTTCCGGGGTGGTCGATACGTCATTGAAACCGCCGTAAAAAAATGGATTAGAATATAAATTTACAGCCTCGTACAATTTTTTTTTAACCATGTTAAAATTTAGGTAGGCTACCCCCTTAATATGGTTTTTTTGCATGAAACAGATGGAACTCAAGTGAGCCCAAGAAGATCCCTTTGAGCAGAAATTCAAAATGATCATTTATTGACTATAATGATTACCGTCAATTTCAAAGCATTTAATAGATATCATTATGTATTAGACGCTTGAAAAACAAATTGTAGTATGGTTATCTGAGTGAGCCATGGCCACCCGTGCAACGGCGCACGGAGTTGTCAAGTTTTATCGTTCGAACAATCGCACATCGCATATTAACGCGTGTTTGGTCTTCTCACCCGGTTTTACCTTTTCCAATTTTATTCACAAAAATACTTGCGGTCACGCAGTTTTCGACAATTTAATCTGTTGATTCAACCACGAGAGAAAATTCACAGAATCATTATTCACTTCGGGTGGCGAGCATATTCATCGCGAGACTATCTCATCACAAATTCCGATACTAGAAAATTAAATTGCAAAGCAAACATTGGCTATCTGAATTGCTTACAGCGAAAAACCTGCACTGTACGAAAGTGGAAGGCTGTTTCACTTTCCGAAAAAGTGAATTTTCACTTGACCCTAAGCGATTTTCCGTCAGTGAATAGTGAAATTGTAAAAAATGCACTGTCATCACAGTGGAAATTTCACTGCAACGGATTGCGAGGACAGATACACGAAGTCGTTGGGATATCTCATTACTCGCGTCGGAGGCTCCGCAACAATCGCGCATCCATGATACAATCCATACACCGCGAAAGATCCGTCAGTCAAAGTGCGCGTTTCATTTCGAAAATCCGCTGCTTGTCTTTGACCCGATCAAAGCTCGGCGAGTTTCCCTCTGCGTTTTTCGCGGTGGCGGCTTGCGCGCAACCGACGACGTGTTTTTCCCCGAGCGCACAAATATAAAAGCGTCGGAGCAGCTCGTCTTCGTCTCTGAGGGGCTTTGTTCTGTATATACACACACCCGGAAGCACGTGTATACCTGTATACGCGTGCTCGGGTATATAATTCGTGCGCGAGACTCGTCCGGAGCCCGGGTAAAAACAAAGAAGGAGGAAAAGTCAATCCCTCCGGGGGCTGACGTTCGCTTAAAAGCCCACCACCAGCAGCAGCAGTAGCAGCAACTCTCTTCGCCGCTTATTAAGCGATTTAGGCATTCATGGACATCGATCCGACCCAGTGTGTATATATCGGATCGCTGCCTCGCCATCGATACTCAGCTTTCCACCGGACAAGTGTTCCTCGCCTTATCCCCCCAACAGCAGTGAAATGGACCAGCTTAGTTTTTTCCATTTCGACTGCGTTAAAATATACATTTCCGCGATTATCGTGAATAATCACGGTATCCCTGGAATCTTCAGTTCCATAGCGAGCCACGAATAGTCCTATTTTTGGAGTGCGTAGCTCTGTTTCGCCATAATCGAGCAAAATGTGTCGGGTAGTGTCGCGGGAGGACGGTCAGCAGAACGAGCCATAGCTGCACTTATTTCTCGTAGCATTTTGTGAATACTCAAATTTCTTACAAAAATGAAGTTCCAGTCGATAGATATTTATTATAGGCAGCCGCAAATACTCGAATCATCTTCGATATGTAAATACATTTTTTGTATAATGCAAAATACATCCAACGTCATCTGACGTCAAAGTAGATATGACCCCCTCTTAACGACGGCAAAGACTGGCGCGTGTCTGGCACTTTTTCCAGATCAGAGACTTAATGCTCTGCCTGGGACGGTTTTATGCCAGATCTTTACCCAGTGTCTTAATTCGTGGAAAAATTGCGGGATGTGTCTTTGTTCGTGAGAAAATTTGGAATGTGTGTTTCTCCGTGGGAGGATTTCGAGATTGTATCTTTCTTCGCAAAGGGCGTCGATATATTATCAATTTTTCTTGGTAAAAGTCATAAAACACTCCGGGACATAATAACCCAAACTTTGAAGGTGTACCAAAGGCCTAAAAGAGTCTGGATTCTCTGGAGGCGTCTCGCGACGAGTATACGCGGACAATCGAGGCCCTCGCAAACGCAATCACGAGGGGCGGAGGAATTCCGCCCGCTGTAGCGTGTATCATATCTGCATCCTTTTTGATCGCGCTCGCTGCAGTATTTAACTCATCATGTCGCTCGGCTGCAGCGTCGAGACGCGAAAAGATGTTTATGAGGATATATCAGCCGTCAGAGAATGAAGCTCGTGTCTTGTCTCCCGCGCGCCCGCGCGCGCAACTTTTCAATCAAGACGCTCTTGCGTGCACGCGAGCGTGTACTTATAAGTGTGAGCGGCTGTGTGTGTGTGTGTGTGTGTGTGTGTGTGTGTGTGTGTGTGTGTGTGTGTGTATGCACGGGATACACGCGCGACACATCTCAAGTATATATATATATATATATATACGCGCGGAGATGGAATTGAATTCGTCCCGTAGTTCTTTTTCCTTTTACTGTTCCCTTGATCCTTTAAGGGGTAATATCCGGCAAATATTTTTTTTCTTTTCATTTTTTTTTTATTGGCTTAAATCTTGCTAAAACTATCCTAGAATCTAAATCTACAACTCCCAAGTACTGATCTAAACTCAAAATTCGTTTAAATCAATTTTTACCGAACAACTTTCATATAAGATACATAGCATTTTGAAACTTTAAACGCGTTTTTCTCAAAACCATGTTTTCAAACTCGGCGAGCAGTAGAACTGAAAAAGTTTACATCCGATTGACTTGAAATTTTAACTGTAGCTTCTTCATTAGATTATCTAGTGGAGTACACACCATTTTACCGATTGATTGACAAAAAAAAAGTTATAAACAATCAAAGTTGACTTTTTTGGTCGAAAAAAATTTTTTTTCTTCAAGCCGTCGCCATTTTGCGAAAAAAAATTCTAAAAATATAATGATGTGTACTTCACTAGATAATCTAATGGAGAAGCTACAGTTGAAATTTCAAGTCAATCGGATGTAAACTTTTCCAGTTCTACTGCTCGCCGCGGAAGAACTCTTTGAAAAAGCGGTTCACGGCAATCGCTGCACAGCCGCCATTTTGTAAAAAAACTAACAATAACAAATTTTTTTCCATTCACCAAGAGTTGCTTAACCCAGTGATATATTATTTATATACCTTACATCTCAAATGTCGTTTAAAAAAAATCATGAAAAAAGCCTTGTTTTTTTGAGCATTTGGTGGATACTACCCCTTAAAGCCTATTTGTACACGTATAACTGACAGGCCTCCGACGCCGCACAGGCTTACTCGACTCGCGTATATATACGAGTATATTAGACAGCGCATATGTGCCTGTGCATCCGATTTTGAGAGAGTCAAGTTTGTTGGATTCATTCATGGGAAATTTGGGGCTATGGACGTGTACGATATATAACTTGTTCGCATAACTATACAAATCTAATCCCAGCCAGATTCGAACGTCATGCCAAGTCGTAGTCCTCGTTTTGTCGATGAACAATCGAACGAGAAAGCTGAGAACGATATATATTCGACAGTTGATTCAGTGGAAATCGTCTTCCATTTGCGATTGAATTCAACAATGGTAGATGAATTGAGTCGTATATACACTGCTGCAGGAACGAGAAGAAACATCAACAAATCCGCTGTTGATGGAGCCGTGCGCTACGATACTTCTCAGGTGCAGCGAGTAAGCGAGAGGAAACAATGTACTCCGCGTGCGGTTAAATTCGAATCTACTCGTAAAAACTTATTTCCCTCGCAAGTTATGACGCGATATAAACACTATACTTACAACCCGACAGATTCGTATACAGTATACATACAGATTCGTATTTGACGCAGCTATATCAGCAGCTGGTGTTACACTATATACACACTTCAATAGTCAATTTCCGTCAACTCCCACGGCTACATTTTCCAAAGTCTGGTAGGAGGCATTCGTACAGCACGACGCCGCACAATGTTTCTCATCTGCAGAGGCCTCGCGAGTTCATTCTCTTCTAAAATTCCACTCGGACTCGTTGCTTTTTCTTGGGACGGAAAGAAAAAAAGAAGAGAGAAGTATAAAACAAGCCTGGTCGGCTGCGAAACTGCTGAAAAACACGCGCGCGCTCATATGACGTTCCGCCCCAAGTGTATTTTCCTCCACTCTTGCCGTTCTTCCTCTCTCTCTCGCTCTCCCTCAGGCATACTCCGATGTTATATCGCGCAAGGCACGCGCCCCAACATCCTCCCCTATATAGCTCGCGATGAGGGACGCGCCGTTCGCCGATCTAATTGAGGATGAGCTGCTTTGCTGTGCTTCATGCCGATGGATATTTCCCATTTGCCCGCAAAGACTCGCGTCTGTATACACCTTTGGTGTGGATTTTCGTGCCCCCCTGGGCTCGGTTCTCCATTTGCATTTTCCTTTAATTATTGGTCCGCCGCTTTCATTTTAGCGTCGGGTCAGAAGCTGCGTTTGTTCAAGCAGGCCAAGAGTGCGGACCAGGCGAAATGCGTGAAACGATACAGAGTAATTGGCGTTTGCGAGGCCAGTTGACGCTCGACGATATAGATATTTCGTGTTATTCGGCGCGTGAAATGCCGTTTTTCGCACTTGTGCACTTGACCATTAAACGAACCACTCGAGCAACATAAAACCGGTTTTGCCGACCACTCGTCGACGCATTCACACGAGTCTTTGAATTTTTAGTGACATAATGTACATACTATTTCATTTGCCTCTTGGCCAATATTTCCTTAAGATCTTTTTACCCGAATTTTTCAAATTGTAGTCTCGACGGAACAAAAATGTGGGTCTCATCAGATAACCATCAAAATCGTTATTTAATATTTTTTGTTTTTCATTCCGGAATTTTCATTCTCATCCGGCTTTTTGAAAATGACCGTTTTTATTCTCTCAATCATATCATGTGATAACTTGAAATCTCACGGAGACCCGGCTTCAAAATTACGTATAGTTTTTTTACACGCAAATGATCTATGAAAGATTCCGGAGAATATATCAAGGGATTTACGTGAAGCGAATTTAATAATTGAATCTTGCGGACTCGAGAATTGCATCGGAAGAGGCAAAAATGCGCAACAAAAAGACAAAGGAGCATAAAACGCGCGGCCGTATCAATCGCTCCGGTACTTTGGTTTCTGCGTGCAGTGCATCGCGAGAAAAGTGCTGCTCGCATAAGTATCAAACGTTTATATGCGCGCAGGGCTGGAGGAAAATAAGTGACGCGGGGAGAAAATTTTCATTTGGCTAATGTCGAGCGGATCGTGCGGGGCATTATTCAGGCTTTCGCGATATCGACCAGGCCATTCCTCCACTTATTGCTCCTATCCCGGGAAAATCGCCGCTTCGCCATAATGCAGTGCGTTTGTGGTCGACTGTGTAGTGGTTTCGATTACCCAAAGTCGTTCCAGGGCTCGATTCACAGTAGAATAAAAACTGTCTGTGTTGATCCAGAGCTATGTCATCCCGTTGCTGAGCCACTTGTTGGCAGCTGTTGTGTTTTACCACGTCGAACTTGTGAGTAATATTGAGGCCACTGCAGATAGACAGCCGAATTGATCACAAGTGTTGTGTGTACAAATTTTTTGAATACTTGTATCTCAATCACCTCAAGCATAAGTAATCGATAAATTCATATGCCTCTCGTTTACTGGTTACAACGACGCTATAGTATTTTTCATCGCGTGTGTGGAAAAACAACGTCCAAAGATAAACTTTTTCGAACACAGTGATGAAAATATTTTCATCATACAGAGGAGAAGCGAGTCCAATTCGGCGGGGTTTTCATGCAAGTCTACAACTGTCGGCGATCTACAGCAGCGTCTGACAATTTCGCATCAGCCGTTGGTTTCATTTTAGTATTGCTATACGTCACAATTTACTGTCATACAATTCTCGGGTTATTTCACGAGTTTTAAATTAATTCAGTGGAGGTAGCAAAAGAGATGCTCGCGATTATTATGGTAAATGTGTCCAAAGAGCAAAAGATTTGAAATTTCTCAAAACGTCACGTTGGCAGACATTCTCTCAACCGGGAACTCTGTGACACTCGATAGTATTTCGCAAAATATTGTTAATCAAAATTATGCATAAACCGTTGATCTCATGGATAGCCGATTTCCAATTCATGCTTTCCTGGAATAATTGGGAAGCAATTATGAAAAAATGATGCGGAAAATGTCAAGTTCCATACAGAATCGTATTTTCAAAGATATTAAATAAAAATATTCCATTATATAGTTATTAACTGATCGTCGACACTATAGTAATATATTGAAGTTAAAATTGTATTAACGCACTCCTGTGATATACAACATTGATTGTTGTCTGGAATGATCCAACATGGACAATGCCAATCTAGAATTCAGTTGAATCCGAAGTCTCTGCCATGAAGTGTTCTGATACTATGAGTTCTGATACGTTAAGTTGTACTTCACGCCCGTGGCTGATCATAGATACCGATCCGAGGTTAGTATAGGGTTGCTATATCGCTACCCCGATGCGGGCATTATATTTTGCCATAGGTATGCACGTATATGTTTGTACGTATACGTTGTATATGCTTTTTGGTCTTGGTTTTTAAAAGTGCAGTTGTATGTACCGGGGTGTAAAGTTGGCTATTTTGCTTTCTCAAAGAGAAAGCTTTGTAATGGGGCAAAAATCGACCCACCGAATCGGACCTCGGGACCTCGATTTTCGTGATCTACGGGTCGAAAAACATAGAAATCCAAAAATGTCTGTATGTATGTATGTGTGTGTGTGTGTGTGTGTGTGTGTGTGTGTGTGTGTGTGTGTGTGTGTGTGTGTGTGTGTGTGTGTGTGTGTGTGTGTGTGTGTGTGTGTGTGTGTGTGTGTGTATGTATGTGTGTAACGTTTTTTTTCGTCCACGGTAACTCTCGAAGAAATGGTCCGATCTTCTTGAAATTTTGCACACAGGTTAGTCGCGGCAAAATCTCGGCCGAGTTCAATTTTCAGCAAAATCCGTTGGTTATTTCCCTAGCAACCGTTCCTAACGTGTTTTCTCACAAATCCTTATGAGTGCTCATTGGGGCAAGCCGGAAAATCAGTTTTAAGTCACACTCGATGGCCAAGGACACTGAATTGTTGTATTTGCTCCATAACAACGGTTGTTTACCTCCCTAGCAACAGTTACGAAGGTTGGAAATCATTAATTTATGACCCATTTCCATCATTTTCGACGGCAAAGGACACAAAATCTTCCCGATTAGCTCCTTAGCAACCGTTGCTAAGGGGGAAAAAAATTGATGTAAGTTTCGTTTCCAGTATTTTCAACGTACTATAGAGAAAATTGGGAAAATTTGGTGTCTTTTGCCGTCGAAAATGATCGAAATAGATTTTGAATTGATCATTTCCAACCTCAGCCGTCGAAAATGATCAAAAACGGACTTAAGGGCAGGGCGGATCGATTTTGACCGCTATTAAACCGTATGACAGTCACAAGATGAATTGATCAAAAAATTATGCAGGCCCAAATGTCTCGCATCGTGTAGAACCTAGAACCGTTTGCTTTGTTGCATTTGATCAAATAATAAGAGAGCCCGGTCAGACATCAACACTCGCAACATAGTTTGGTCAATTGAAAAAGAACGACACTTTACACAGTCACAAAGATACGAATTGAATTGATTAAATAATTTTTTTGTAATTTTTGAAAAATAGATGATAGTATCTACGCTAGTGGAAAGGTGAAAATACAGGTTTGGGACGCGTTTGTGGGTGATGTTGAAGCCTCTTTGAGAAAGCATACTGCTAAGGCACTTGGCAGCGGTTTTTTACTATTTTTCCCATAATCCTGATGAAATTTGCTATTAGAAAACACCTTAAAAAAGGGGTCCCAGGGAAACCGTAGAATCCCCGGGTAACTGACTATTACAGCAGTACCGTATGTTATTTTAGGGTGTCAGATTGACTCAACACAGCCATGGACTCATGAAAACATACATAGTGAAAGTACATTTGGGCCCAGACGTGAAAACTATATTCATAATAATCCCTTCTATGATAAGAATAATAACAATATGTCATGCGAATAGAATATAGATCTACCCAGTACACTTCCATATCATATTGATTGATAGATGATTAGTTGGTGTTCTGGACCCAATAATACCTCATGAAAATGACAATGATGATGTAATATGTATACTTTCACTTCCTAACATTGATCTTCTAAACAAACTTGATATCTCATCTTATTATTTTTTATTGATCTTATTTTTACAAGGAATGTAAGGAGCATTCCACAAACTCCACTGCAGATTATTTGAGAAGTAGTTTTTTTCTTTATATTGGGTAAATTAGCTTATTCAATAGAAGTAGAATTTTTTACATTAATTTTATTCACTTCATTATTTTTGTTTTGAGTACTCAAGAACTTCATCTAAACTGTGTGTTATCTTCTCTCAATGTTTCCATGCTTGACATTTAATAAGAAAACCAGAGAACGTTGCCTTGTTAACGGGGCTTCCCCGTCATTACCTCAAATATGAATAATCGATAGTTAGATTCTTCTCATTTTCTAGCTACGAAAACGCTAAAATTTGCACCGTACAAGAGGGTAGTCGGAGTATTTCTGCAGCTGTCAGCGAATATAGGTATACACTACCTGATTAGTAGCGCCTATACTCTGACGCTTTTGCATCGATGGCCTTCTTTAAGTGAGTATTTCGTAACGTGTATTGACAATTTTATTTTGATAAATTTCTCGAGTATCTCGCGCGTTCCCATTGAATTTACGCTTTTCTACATCGATTAAATTCTATTCTACCTGTAGACTCGCAACATCGAGACAGTTATGTATTACTTGACTTGATGAATATTTGTTTTGTACTATTTTATTCACGATCGATTTTAGAATCGAAAAATACGTTTCTTGTGTCGAATTATTTTTCGAATAGTCTTGAGCTTGAATAACGAACGTTCAGTATGTAAATGAAATTGAAACTTGCCCAACAGAATCGGCCAGGAGATTGGCGTGAAATTGCCGCCGAACGCCCAAGCCCAACTGATGTCCATCAGAAAATTATTTGATAAAATATTGAATCATGAAATCGATAGTGTACGAACAATGCTGCTAGAAGGATCAAATGTCAATGCAAGAAAACCAGTTATGGACATTACTCCGTTAATTATCGCAGCAGAGAATTCACTGGTTCACATCGTCGACATGCTCAAAAGTGAGTTAGCCGCTCTCGGTTTATCAGCAGAGTGTCCTGATGTATCAAAAATATTGGAAATCACTGGAATGCTGATAAGGCGTCAAGCTGACATTATGGAGCTGCTACTGCAACACGGAGCCGATGTGAACGCAAAAAACGGTTACGGATTCACTCCATTGTACGTGGCAACGGGTGTTGATCTACTCCCCATTATCCAGGACCTAAGTGATAATTGGCCAGGTATCGAATGGAAGAGACAGTTTGATGTTTCAATCTTGAAAGTATTCGACGAAACTTCTATTCGGAAAGTCGAGCTGTTGTTGTCCAAAGGTGCCAACGTGAATTTGGCAGACAATGTGGGGGCAACTCCACTGTATAATGCGGTGACATTCGAAACTCCAAGAATCGTCCAATTATTGTTGGATCATGGGGTGCACGTGAATGTAACAACTGTCGGTGCAGAAACTCCACTGTACGAGGCAGTAGAAAACGATACGCCGAGCATCGTCAAACTGCTATTGGAACATGGAGCAGACGTTAACGTTAGAACTCGCACTAGTCTAACTCCGTTGCATAATGCAGTAGTGTACGGCTCGACAAGGGTTGTGGAAATGTTGTTGGAACGCGGGGCGGATGTAAAGGCTCGAGATCTATATGGGAGAACTGCACTGCAATTTTTAGTCTACAAAACCTCGCTTGGCGACTTCAAGGATAATTTAAACTTATTGCTCAAGTATGGAGCCGATTTGGAGTCTCGGAATAACGAAGGACTAACTCTGGCTCATATGATGTGCGAGCCCGGACCAAGTATCAGCGACGAAGTGTTATTAGGCATGATTAATGAAGTTTTCTCGCACGGAGTGAACGTCAATGCAAAGGATCACTTTGGCCGCACTCCTTACACTCATTTGATACAACACTTGAAAGAGAATCACATCCAACATTCAGGCGGACTACAAAATTCTATATTTGTTCAACATGTACGAAAATTGGTCACGTTGGGTGTAATACACATGGCGAAAAAAAATCGATCATTGTTCTTCGAGATCATGAATTCCTCAACAGAGAAATTGACTTGTTTAGTGCAAAAATACCAATTGGTTCCAATAGAGATAGAAGAAGATGATCGTCATTATTATTGTAAATGTGTCGAAGAAGTGGGAAAATTGAGAAATATTAAAATTTCTCCCAACATCACGTTGGCTGACATTCTCACTGTCGGGAATCCTGTGACACTCGCTAGGATTTCGCAGAATATTGTTTTTCAAGATTATGCACAATCCGTGGATCTGGATAGCAGATTTCCAATTTATGCTTTCCTAATGAAGCACCAGTACGAAAGAGGTTTGGAGATGAGAGAATTATGCGAAAAATGTGAAGTTTCATTCAGAATCGTATTTTCAGGAAAGTTGAATAAAGATTGTGCCCAAGAAGTTTTGCAGTATTTGTCTGCGGTCGAATTGAAGAATTTGAGCGAAGTTGTGAATCAGTGGAATCATTACGTTTTCGCATAAAACATACAATTCGAGGAAGTTATAATCGCGAGACGACTTGATTATTTAATCTATCATTCCACTATCACGAGACTTATTATTCGTTTTTATAATTACGTGTTATGTTTTGTCAAAAGTAAATTATGTGTTATTCATGGATAATATCTAATTTAAACATGTAATTTTAACGTTTATCTGATGAGATATTTATTATAATAAATATGATTTACTTTGAAAATAATTCTCATAATAAATGTGTACCTCACAACAACTTGAAATTTCTTCTTCATCACTGTGTGTAGAAGATGATCTTGGGACGTTGTTTTTCCACGCGCATGGTAAAAAATATTGTTCGATACAGTAAAAAAAAAAAAAAAAAAAATAAATTCGAAAAATTAGATTCTAGGCTCGTGTGCTGATTCACGCCCCTAGAATTCGTTTTTCGCTTCTGTGTCGAAATTTTGATATCTTATGAAGTGTAGAATATGCCCCTAAGAGCGTGTGACCACGATAGTTTTTTTCAAAAAGTTATAGCATAATAATCAACTGATGATTAACGTTATTGATACGGATAACCGAATCTCGCGTTTATCTCGAAACGACTTTTTTTAAACTGGTGGGAATCGTAACTCAAAAACTAATCAAGGGATCGACTTGAATCTTTTTTTATTCTAAAGGCAATTAAATTCCTGGGAGCTTATACCTATGAAACCATCAATTTTTTTTATTATTTTTCGTCTATATATCGATTTTAAGAGCAAAAAAAAAAGTGCGAAATCGGTACGTAAATTTCACAAGTCCGCCATTTTGTTAATTTTCAAGTTTTTTTCGGTACTATCGGTATAATATCCCACAAATGTTATATATTTTCTGAAACTTTTTCGTTATTTGATCTCAGATAAAAATTGGAGGCTCTAGAGTTCCCACCATGCGGAAACTTTTTTTAGAGGCGTGCCCATAAATGTGTGTTTAATTCATTATATAATGATTATTTTTTAATAAAAAAATTTTTTTGTATACTCGAATAATATATAAATACGTGTGAAAAAGTTCCATACCATTATTTAATTCCTTCTATGAAAAAAAAATTTCTGCGAGTTGAGGCGTTCTTTCCAAATAAACGACTTTTCATTTACAGCAATAAAGTAATTCATAGAAATTTTCCAATGCTCTCATAGACTATTGCACCCCCAGCGAGAGGTCACTCCGGTTAAGCGATGAATCTTCACAAGTTACAACTCTTCGCGGAATTCCTCAACCGAATGCTGATCCAATGTACGTGATTTGGTAATCCAGAAGATCAACATTGCAGGCGCGCAGACACCGAGGAACGACGCGCGCCGGTTGCCGGCCAGGGATAATAACGTTATATATACACCATCTAGCCGCGCGCGCCGCGTTGCGCGCGAGAGCTCTTTTCACTTTCCCTCTCGGAATTCTTTCTCTCGCGCGCGCTTGCTATATATATATATATATATATATATTACAAAGCAAGCTGGGTCGGCCCAGCGTATACGTATATACATACATACAAGTTTGTGTATAGCCCGGCAGCGGCGGCGGCGGCGGCGGCGGCACCGCGCTGAAATTTTCATGAGGCTCAAAGGAATCGCGCGAGGCTTTCGCCGCCCCGGGAGCAAAGCACTCAATGCCTCGGCACACGGTAAAAAGCCACTTTGCATTTGTAATTCAGCCGGTCGCTCTGTATACGGGGCCCGCGTGCGCGCGTGTGTGTTTTGTGTGCCGGGGCTTTAATTCAATGGAACAAATGCGGCTGGGTGGCAAACGAGCGCACAACGGCCGCGCCGCTGGTTTCAGGGCGCGCGTATAGATGGTATACACGCGCGCACAGCCGCGGATTGAACGCGGGCTCTGAAAAGGGGCAGTGCTAATTTTTTCATAAGCCGGCGAAAATGCGCGGAAGGAAATAAGGTATGTCGCGCCAAGTGCAGCGCGCGGACGCGATGAATTTTGCCGAGAGGGTCGCATAAATTTATATATATGTATATGTATACACGCGCCTGCGCGCGCGTAATTCGTCGGGGCACCGGCGCCCGGCATAAATCCATTTTGATTGCTTTCGACGAGGTAACACTTGGCAGACGGATTTTATTCCGTCCCATTGGTTTGAATTGCCGGCATCGAGCTTTGGAGTGTATAATATACCAGAAGCCGCGCAGTCGAGCGATAATCGCGATATCAACGCGGTTTTATTCATTACCAAAGAACACGCCTCGAGAGATCGATCGACCAAACTCGCCGGCTCCATCGAGCGGGATATAACAACGCGAGAGACGAGGGGCAAATCCAATCGAAATATACCGGTTGAACGAAAATTCGGAAATAGAATCGAGTCGTTCATCCGTTCGATCTATATGCACGTAGACACGTGTTGGCAGTATAAATTGAATTACACATACAATTAAATCGATAGCCGTCGCTCGACGCGAACATCGTTAGGCGCGCGTGAAGAATAATCCACATATATATATACATGATATACGCACAAACAGAGGCCGAGTGACCATTGTTGCATCGCAGCCGTTATCTCGCATAATACGCGCTATCCCATAGCGACGCGAGTGCGCACACGTTTGTACCTGTTGGCCTGGCCCTATGGGCATTGATGCTCGACTGCGAGTCTGGAGGCGCGATAGAATTCAACACACGCAAACACAGAGCGTAGGCGGGGGCATTCAGGTGCAGCAGAGACTGGCTACAGCTGTCCTCCGTCCCCGCCGTATAGAGCGGACCCGCAGATGTTGCCCAGGATATCTCCGTTGTTTCCCCGCCGGCGAGCGCAATGTTCGGCGGCTCGAGCTCCTCTTGCACTCGTTATCAGCGCGCCAGGGTCTAATTCGCGCTTCGTGTAATTTATACTTTCCCGGCGGAAAAATGCAACGAACTCTGCGCTATACACATAATGTGAATACTTTGACGGTTTCTACTTTGGGGTTTTTCATTTTCCGTCCGGGTGAATTGATGCCTGACGTGTTATTGTTGTCTCCCCGTTCGCGCTGGCTCAATGGAACACACATACGGTTGTATATACGGTCCACGTCACAATCGCAAGTTAGATTTTAGTTGATTGAGTTGTCGGCGGATAAACTTCGCTGATGACCGAACGTCGGGACTTTAATTGAACGATACGACGATTTACCAATCGACTTATTTAATTTTATCTGATTTAACGTTTTTGAACTTCGAACAAGTCGATCGATATGAGTTCACATCATTTTTTAAATGCGTAAATTGACTGTCCAAACGTTTTGTGTATTGAATCTAATTTTTCAAACTGGAATGAAAGACGCGCTGTATTTGTAACTCTATAATCGAAGATGAGCTGCTGCTGTCCTTCAGCTGGGTCACATCAAATCCTCGATACATATATATATAGATGGATTTTTCTTCTCACTCTACGAAAAATCATATCTACTT
Source organism: Aphelinus atriplicis (assembly GCA_020882685.1). Classification (NCBI taxonomy): domain Eukaryota; kingdom Metazoa; phylum Arthropoda; class Insecta; order Hymenoptera; family Aphelinidae; genus Aphelinus; species Aphelinus atriplicis. The sequence continues at coordinate 42,640,724 of CM037076.1, read as the reverse complement.
TTTGGTGTGAATTTTTATTCCCCTGCGTTCATTTGTATAGTATCATTTTCCTTCAAATGGTCCGCGACTCTCGGAACGTTTATTTTCGTGTCAAGTCAACTATCTAAATTGCTTACAGTGATACGTTTTTTGTAGTATTAACATTGGATTGTTCACCGTAATATAGTGAAATATCACTGTGATACAGTGGGATACATTTGACTGAAGCTCACAGTGAATATAGTAGTATGGTACAGTGAGATTACACTGTAAGGAATTTACAGAGAAAAGCGGTGTTTGTAAGCAAGGCAAGTGAGTGGACTGGAGCACAAGCCATATGCGTGAATCGATACAGTGTAATTGATGTTTTTGCAAAGCGAGTTGACGCTATGATATGGATTTTATCCATTTGCCTCCCCGTCAATTGTCCTCCGATTTTTTCACCCGAATTTTTTTTTAACATGTCCCCATACAATGAAAAGTTGAGTCTCGGATGGCTAGCATCAAAATTGTGATTTGATGTTTTTGTTTCGTATCCATGATTCTAGAGTGACTGAAATTGACGAGCTAACAATAGGCTCGGAATTAGACTAATATGATCACATTTGATTTTAGGTCTTTAACGAAGAATCGAAACCTATGATTTTTATTTTGATCCAGTTCTTTGAAAATGACAGTTTTTATTCTCTCAATCATATCATGTGATAACTTGAAATCTCACGGAGACCCGGCTTCAAAATTACGTATAGTTTTTTTACACGCAAATGATGACACGCTATGACACGCTATGAAAGATTCCGGAGAATATATCAAGGGATTTACGTGAAGCGAATAATTGAATCTTGCGGACTCGAGAATCGCATCGGAAGAGGCAAAAATGAGCAACAAAACGACAAAGGAGCATAAAACGCGCGGCCGTATCAATCGCTCCGGTACTTTGGTTTCTGCGTGCAGTGCATCGCGAGAAAAGTGCTGCTCGCATAAGTATCAAACGTTTATATGCGCGCAGGGCTGGAGGAAAATAAGTGACGCGGGGAGAAAATTTTCATTTGGCTAATGTCGAGCGGATCGTGCGGGGCATTATTCAGGCTTTCGCGATATCGACCAGGCCATTCCTCCACTTATTGCTCCTATCCTGGGAAAATCGCCGCTTCGCCATAATGCGGTGCGTTTGTGGTCGACTGTGTAGTGGTTTCGATTACCCAAAGTAGTTCCATGGCTCGATTCACAGTAGAATAAAAACTTTCTGTGTTGATCCAGAGCTATGTCATCCTGTTGCTGAGCCACTTGTTGGCAGCTGTTGTGTTTCACGACGTCGGATTTAATGCTTTAGAGGTCTGCACTGGGGTCGCCGTCACCATTGAACAATCGTTGACCAGAAGTTGACTTTATCTGACGTGCTATGATTTTTTTTTCAATAATGCAACTCCCAACAATAGAGAAATATCGAGCTTTATAATCAATCATGACGACAGTTTTTGAATAACTTTTCGGATATCTCCATGAGCTATGTATACAACCATGAAGTCTAACGTTTCTCAGAGATATTCGATCAATAAAATAGTCATTTAACCAAGAAACCTTACATATAATGTATAGTATTGATATAACAGGTAAAATGTGAAACGGCCGATTTTTAACGCAGCAAAAGGTATACGCGAACGGACATTGGACTCGATATCAATATTAAAAGGTATTTATGCATTATATTAAAGTACAGATAAGGTAGACAATTTTATGATGATAAACATGTAGGACAGTCTTTTCACAACAGAGAAATATGTTAATATTGACGATTAGAAAACGTGGGCGCAATTGCTGATATAAAATTTTATTTGGCTATAATTTTTGAGCTCTTGAAACTGAGAGCGGGTCGTTGAACAAGTTAACTTATTGATCAATATCGATTGGACTTTGAATGGATATTAGGGGAGTCTGGTTGAAGCGATGATTAGTTACCGCGGCTTCTAGTTCACATGTAGAAAGCCTGTGAGGGCACATACATAATCAGTTTAGCGCAGCTGAAAGGGATTATCCACAGTCAACCCTAGTTTATGTGCAACGGGGAAAAGTATATGCACACCATGCCTGAATGGAAGCTCTGATTATAAGTAAAAATTAACGGTGAATATTTTAAACTCATTTGAGACTTAGTTCTCGGTTGACCGACAAGTAGAGTGTGCAGATAAGTCATCACGCGTCATTAGAATGATTGTTACGTTTCACTTGAATGCCTATTTAGGGACGAATCCAAGGACGACTTTACTGGCGTATCAATTACTAAACCCAATCTGTTTCATCAAGTTTACTTTTAGTGCAAAGCGAATTGATATATGTTGACTAATATCAGTGATTGGCTCTTGTATGTTTACGACGTATGTGTCCGAGGTTTGCGATAGTTAGTGCTGCTTCCGTAGTTCGTCAAAGAAGATTTGCGAGGCTGCAGAAGTTACCAGTTCGGCAATCGTAAGCGAGGTTCTCTAGTTCAGACGGTTGGAGTTTCTGAAAACAATTAAAAAGTTGAAGAATATGAAGAGCTATTCATACAGGCCCGGTGCATTAGCATAAGTAAAATCAAGTACACTAGTAAACAGTCAATTAATCACAAAACATTCCAAGTTATTTTCCTTTTCTCTCGCAAACACATCTTACATCACGCCATATCACATCGCGGACGACTGCACGAAGCGATCCTTCATCTGGTGTATTAACATGATGAATTAAAAGCAAGTATTTCCGTGTGATAAATTAGACGCTGTGTTTCGACTGTGCGATATTACGATCGAGTGTAATTGGTGCGCGCGCCGCGCGCGAGAGCAGCTGAATCACGCTAATAACCCATCAGCGCGGCCGGGATAAATCGTATAGCGGGTGATTAGCCGCGTCATCGTCATATCGCAGCTCCTCTTGCGCACGCGACGGCTCGAGTTTACATCACGCGACTCGAGGGCCCCGATGTCGTAAATTGGCTCCGGTACGGACACGTTGCTAACGACCCCGTGGCACGTCTCAATTGGGTACGAAGCGCCTCGCGCCAGCCTCCACGGCACAATTCGGACCTGTGCGTACGTCGAGCTATCCTCCAACCCACTCGCGTGAGCATGATTTTCCAAAGTTACACTGAGAATTTGTCCGACGCGTTGTATATTGCAATAGGGGGAATTGTGATTGGGATACGAGAGAAGAGGATCGCTGTGGCTTGGATCCTGAGCGTCGTGCGGCAGTCGGCCGGTCGTACCGTTTTAGAGATTACAATTTTCAGTTTATTTTTCACCCGCTCGCAAACTTCTGAGATAAGTAATATTTCGGTTGATATTTTCGCGGTGTATTCTAAGGGCATCAAATTTCACAAAATTCGCAGCATAGACAATTTTACTCCACTGAACCTTCATCCAGCGTGCTGTTAACATTTTAGTTATTTCTTGACGTTATAATAAGGAATTTAAACTTATATGATCATGAAAATAACGGTTTTTATTGAAAATATCCCGCTATTGACGTAAATTGTAAATATTTGCCGACAATATTCGATGAATAACCATAATGTACGTTGTCAAAAATTTATTTGGACAACGTACGTTATTTTTTTCGATTTTTCCTATTTTTTATATTTACTAGGAGAGGTTATCAACTCCGGGTGACCAATCATGACCAAACTCTCCGAAATGCTTTTTGGGTACCTCAATAAGCCATATATACAGTCTTTCAGTCTAACGATTCAATTTACCGGAGATATTCTCAATTAGTTTCGAATTTATGTATTGTACAGTATATCTATATACACAAAAAGTTATAGATATAAATATACTGTACATTATATAAATCAGATATAATTGATGAAATATCTCGGAGAAATCCAAACGTTAGACTGGATAGCTGTATATATGGCTTATTCAGGTACCCAAAGAGGATTTCAGAAAGTATCATCATGATCGGTGACCCGCAGTTGACAACGTCTCCTAGTTACTTAAATAATGTAATTTTCATCATGGCTGTCATATGGATATGAAGTCGGTGACTCTTGATTTTCTTAAGCGCAATTGAAATTCGGTTATGTTAGATACGTTTCGTAATAATTCCAACGTAATCTAACATCTTATGAAAACTCGCTGGAGCTTATTCAAGTCGACGAATGAATCGAGTTGTCTCTCGTCGAGGAAAATCGAACATCGACAAATGGTAGATCATGAATATTGAAAGTACCTTTCGAACTAATTCGTCGATTTTACAAATTGATTATGTCACGTCGAATTGACCGCCCTGAGATTTTATATAGGTACAAAGTCTCTAACTCGAACTCGAGAACGAAGCTGTTGTCCTATCCGCTCGAGGGACAACGCGAAACTCCGGGTATAGTTGGCGTAGCAACAGCTGAGCCCCTCGCCGCTACCGCCACGAAAAAATAACAAGTACACATAAACGGATAAGAAAAGTCTGCTAATCATGCGGGAGAATAGCAGAGAGGGAAAGAGAGTATACGGGGACGGGTGCGCGGCCGGGCGTGTGTATACGTTCAAGCTTGTTTTGCTGCGCGGCTTTGAATGTTAAACTTGTTAAGCTCATACATGCGCGCGTGTAGCGCAAGGGGCTCTCTCTCTCTCTCTCTCTCTCTCTCTCTCTCGCGCGCGCGCGCGCGGGCGCGGGTGTCAAAGCGCGCGGCAATTTTCCCGCGCTTCTGTAGCGGCCCGCCGCTGCGCGTGTGCATTATAAATGTAAATGTAATTTCGAGCCCTGAAGAGTTTGCAGCTGGGCCCAAGAGCTGCATGTGTGTATATAGGCACGCGTGTACAGGCCAGCCGCGGAGAGCCAGACAAGGAGAAAATGCCCTTTCGCCAGTGAGCGTATGTATTCGTGCGACTTAGCGTCAGCAGAGAAAGAGCAGCTGGAGCCGCGGAACGATGGGTTTTTGATGGCCTCGTTGAAATTGAAATACGCGCGCGCGCGTGCATCAAGCTTCCACGGATGATTCCCTTCGCTCATGTTTATTTTAGACGGGTCAAAGAGGATTCGTCCGCCTTATTGTTTCCCCGCAGTACTCCGTTGTAATGCTCTTTTGATTTTCGCGCGAGCGACTCGTTCGTGCTCGATCGCGAGAGGAAAATTATCAACCGGAAGTGTCCTGAATGTTCGACGCACGGGCGTCGATGAGATTCCTTTCTTCCCATTCGACACACGCGGATTAACCGAGGCGACGAGCCGACGCGTTTGAGCGAACACCGACATTTTTGCCATAAATTTTGTATAACTGGCGGCGTACGCAATTTAGACGGAGTAATTTTAACTTTTAATCAACTTGGCGCGAGGGAGAAAATCAATTGGAACGAGTTTTGATATCGGAATTGATCACACGGCTCACGACAAGTATGATGATTTAAATTAATTACGAGTTCTAAATGTGTGTATCAAATGGAATGATGTTTCATGAGCCCCAATTATTCATTAACAGTAATGCCAATGCGTATATCAACTTGTTTGATCCGAAAATTTTAACTGCAGTTGTTTGTTATTAGAACTGATTCAGTTTGGTGCCGCACACTTTTCACATTTCTATTTCCACATTTTCATTTTACATTTATGGAACATTTATGGATATTTAACTTGTGTAACGAAAATCGCCACTACGTCGATTGAATTTAAGAAAACCCCAAAAAACTAATTTTAAAAACATATAAAAGCAACAAAAATGGAATGAACTCGAAAAATCTTAATTTTTTATTTGAAAAAAGCCATGAATTAGTTTCTTATATTTAAAACACATTCAATCTATAGCAAATCTAATAAACTTTCACTTGAACTTCCAAACATAAAAATACGTCGAGCCGTTCTTGAGATATCGTGTCAACGAGGTTGAAAAACGATGTTTTAAGGAAATCGCGTTTAAAAGTTTCGGCCGCTATCTACGTCATAAAATTTGGCAGCGTCGCTAGGACGAATCAAAATAGTCAAATACACAAAATGTACTTGCAATACAGACTACTTAGAAGATTTGAACCATGTACTATGGCAATGCAAACTCTACGACAGCCAACGTATCAAAATGATAAGAAAATTAAAATCTTTCAAAAACCAATTCCCCCTCAACGTTGAATCGCTAATTGTGACACCCTCAAGTAAATCTTGCATTGCCATATTCGACTTTCTAAAAGAATATAATCTAAATATATATATATATATATATATATATATATATATATATATATATATATATATATAATATTTATATTATAATATATATATATATGAGACGTTCCACGTCAAGTGAGCATGGTCAAAATTTTGTTCACAATTCTGCATTGACAAATTGATTGGTATCCATCCCCCGAATACTCAAAAATTTTTTCAGATTTTCAGGTGCATTTATGTGAAAGTTAGTCTATCCACTCAAAACCTGAATTATTCAAAATTTGACTTTTTTCTCAATTTTGAGAGCCCAAATAATCTTGTATATGTGTGAAAATGAAAAAAAGTTGAGAACAAAAGTTATGCTGAATACTACAAAGATTATAAAAAAAAATTGTTCGACACCAAAATCCTCCATCCGGATAGGCTACTATATCAACTAAACATGTTTCAACCAGTTTGGCTATGTTCGCCCACTTATTTTTGACCTTCCAAGTTATACGTACAAACCTCTGTTCGATAGCTTGAAAATGGTCTCATACATTTTTTGGAGAAATTCCAATATCTCCTGCAATTAATTGTTTAAATCTGCAATATCACAATCCCCTTCTTGTTAGTTTCAACATATCAGGTCCACGATGAAGCTCACAGTGAGGATATCTTGCCTTCGGGTCATCAATCTCAGCCAATCTCTACAGATATGTTCCCTGACACTGGATCAAGCTACCGGTAAAGTTTGGAGTTCCAGCGCTGCCTTGTTATAGAGCTTTTTATGACTTTAGGCTGAGGCAGCTATATATACAGATATACATATCTGCCTTGATTTGTCTAAAATTCACATAATTTTCATAATTTCATCAAGAAAATGATGTACTGACAATGTATGCTTTGGAAATAAACCTTCTCTAAGGTTTCAAGACCAAATAAAGAAAAAAAAAATCTACGTCATAAACCGTCCGGTCGGTTTTCCACGAAATGATCCTTCCCCCTGACTTCAATTCTTCAAATTTCTCAATCCTATTTGCGCCAAAATACACTTGAATAGTTGCTATGATTCCATGAGCAAACGGGGAATCGATATTTTCGAAATTTCAAACCCTTACAGACCGAGGACGAGAGAGAGAGAGAGAGAGAGAGAGAGAGAGAGAGAGAGAGAGAAAGTCTCTGTCCTCGCAAAGGTCCGGCGGGGGCAGACTTGCTTGTGCGAACTCTTCAGCCTGTGTTCGACAGTATGATAACCGGCGACAACAGCCTTTTGTCGGACTGCGTGAGCGTTTTGTGCACATCTGCACACAGATACATCTGGTATCGACAAGTGGCTCGGGCGCGCGTTGTTCGACGACGCTCCACGACTTCTCGTTCCGCGTACCGAAAGCAACAAGCTGCACGATGAAAGCGGGACAATTTAGAAACTCGCGCTTCGATAGATAAAATTTCAAATCCTCACCAGTGTGGGTCTTACAAACTCGTTGCCAATAATGTCGAATGGTGAATCGCAATACTGCGTGTCTTGTGGCTGCAATTTTCACGTTGAATTTCGAAGAGTTAGTTTTGCTGCCCATTCAATTACACCACATTGTAATAATAATAATACGTAACTGAAAATATCGAGTATAAGTCTGAGATATTTACATTGAGCTCAAACGTTAAGTAGATTGATCACCACTGGAATAAGCTGTTCCTACATTTCGCATTCGGACTACTTCATTAAAAAAGTTATCAATCTAGTTCTCGTTCGTTAGTTCGTCCCTCTTGGTTGAAGTAACACCCAATTACTCGAACCATCCTTCGCTGCAAACGAGTTGAAAAAACAAAAATCACCGTTCAGAATTTGCCCAAACTCACGCCTCCAATTAGTTCGTTCGCGAATCGGAGCGGATCGTTCTACATCCATCACTCGTCCCGATCCCGCTCGATTGTTCGGAAATTTAAAAATAAGACCGCGAACGACGAAGAATACCGGAACGATGCGCGTACCGACCGTTGTATACACCAATACGTGTATTGCCGCGCGCGTGTCGGCCCCCGAGTCCTCGTGCAATTACAGCGTCGGCAGATGGCGACGATAGCAGCTGATAAGCGCCAGTTGTGCGTGTGCGCGGCCACCCGGTCGACAGAATGTCCCCGTTAATTGGCAATCAGAGCCGGCTTATCGGCCGCGCGCACCGGACACACAGCCATACTCTTACTGTGCTCAGCGCCATCCCACCCCCACCCCCCCCCTTCCGCACTCCAACTATAACCTATAATCTAGGTCTTGTGATATTCTCAGGGCTGATGGCCCATTCGAGTTTGGATCGGAATTTCTATGTGAGCCGGGGGAGGAGTTTGCGCTTGTAGCGAGGCAAGCTGTTTTTTCATATACTCGTTCTCTCGAGAGCTTTCAGCGGAATTGGAGATCCGAATGCGAGCTTTGGTCTCCTGATAAGGAGGTAGAATACTGGTTTACAAACGTCGAGAGATTCGATTTTCTGAACGATTGTAATGTAAGCCGGGAAACCTTATTGGCCCCTGATGTTTGTGGATATTTCATTATTCATTGCTTGCATTGTACGTGTTCCGGATATCTCCACGTAGAGTAGACGTTATGTAAAATTATGCTGGATCATAGAATTGCAGTTAGACAGAGTCGGGCCTATTTGGGCCTATTTAGAAACGGGGGGAGTCGGCCGCGGTTGGGCCCCCTTCCACCGCTCCACGGTAAAGAGAAGCCGGGCGGGGGCGCTGGAAAACGAGCCCGCGCGAGGGCAAGTAAGAGAAAAAAGAGGCTGAGGCAGTACTATTTGTAGATCGGGAGAAAGTAGTTGGGACAGATGTGAGTTGGCCTCGACGTAGAGTGATTATTGTTCCGGAATGAAGCGAATGTTGTTAGTTTGAGATTGTGCAATTTAAATGAATTAGTTTTGTAATGTGTAATTTGAATGAATCAATTTGTGATATGTAAGTTAAATGGATCAGTTCGTAATGTGTAGTTTAATTTTTGAATGTGATTTATATGATGTATTGAGGCACTATTCACGAGTATGATTGGTACAGTGTTGTTGTGTGATCAAATGTGACATTCGCTGCAAGTGAGATTCGTGCAATGTAATTTGTTAATATTTACAGTGACCAATTCGCGCATGTGATTTATTTGGTTTAGCGTATGTAATTAAGAGTTACAATTTGAGTATATGCTGTGTATATGAATGATTGCAATGATAGTTTATATTCAGCTGAGCATTTATTTAGTTTTAAAATGAAACAAATCTCTAATTTCATCGCTCGCGAGTAAATTCGTTTAGAGTTTGATTTATCTGAGTAATTTAAGTTTGATATATTAGATGTTGTTTATAATTGTAAATGTGGATGGACTAGGTTTCACTGGGTTCCCTAGTCCTCGAACAGCGAATGCTGGTCCACATCTTTGGTTAGTCCCAGCAAATAAATAACTCATGTTTCGTAAATTGTGATTATTTGTTTTCAACCTATCCCCGCCCGAGACAGTACGATTTTTCCAAAATTATAAATGTATAGTCATTTTATAACTGATATGTAATGTATGTCAGTTATAAAATGACTGATCTCGAAAGCTTACACCAAGTTCTTAAAGCTATTCATTTCTTCGACATTCCAACTACATCATCGAGTTTTTTTTTATCAACTGTTTTAGTAGGCCCTCGTTATTTTCATCGACTGTATTTAATATGCGCCATCCCCCATATCATGCATTACATACTCTCTATTTCACGCGTCCAACGACCGAAAAGAACATTTTTTAAAAATGCTTATTTCGCGCAGAAAAGTCCAAATCGAATACGGCTCGGCTCGTTTTGAAGGTATTGAATAGCCTTTTTATTTGCCACGTTGAAAAATACAAACTTGGCGCTATGTATAGTGATTTTTCTGGTTAAGGTGGCGAATATTGGCTACGCGTACCTTACACATATACGAAACAAGCGTTCGCAAGATTGGGCCAACGGGGGTAAAGATGTATACGAGTAGTAGAGTCGCGCGCAGGCGCGAGCCGGCGGCGGGAGACTCGGTGCGGCTGCAGTTTGCGGGGCTGTCGTCGAGCGCGTCAGTGTAGTGCGCGCCGCGCTCCCCGTACCAGCCTGAGCCCCGTCTCTCCCGCGGCCGACTTTCGCCGCATACACCGAACACGTGTGTGATCGAGCATCAGCGTTGCAGAGATCCCGGCTTTGGACGGTGCGACCCAAGGTATGCGACGACTGCATACGTCGATTCGAAACTAATCTCCCTCCCCCTCCAATCCGCACCTCTTCGTTATTCGACACACCCGCAATGCAACACGGCTCGATCACAACGGTTTCATCCTGGACCTTCCATGATACTACCGAGGGAGGGGGAAAATCGTGATTCGGTATATATACACACGGTATGGAGCTTTCGCGCGCTTTCTCTCTCTCTCTCTCTCTCTCTCTCTCGTCACGTTCGTTTTGATTCGGCTGCGATATGGCTTAAGCACTGCTACCGCTGTTACGTTTTACGAGGATCGCACGTGTGAAATACACGCGGCTGCCAGAGAGAATTGAGCGCACTTCATACAGATGACTATCGTTGGATTTGCTTGGGCGGGAGGTAGGGGGTTTGCCGCGTATCGAAACGTGACGCCCCGTCCACGAATTGATTTTCCTCGCGTATTTTTTCACGCGAGCTCGTAAAAAGTCGGAATGGCCAGGCGCGCCGATCGTCTGAACGACACTGACTTGTACTACTTGAACGGCTTATACCCTGGGTGTCGGGGGAACGCGTCGAATACTCGATCGAGCGAATGGTATACCTGACACAGCACAAGCGAACGTTGACTATGTCCCGACTGAAGACGCATCGCTCCGAAGATTATGTTTACACGGACCCAGAGCCCAGAATACAAACCCCAAGATGAACGCGTGTATTTTTAAGCGGCGAAACGTGGAACAAAGGAGGGCCGAGGATCGATCGCCGGGGATTCCGCGTATTTACTCACCCAGTCACAGGTTCTTCGGCTCGATAGATTCATTTCGATTCGGTAAATTTCCGCTCAACGTGTATATCGCAAAAAGCGACGACCCGTCGTCTGTTGGACACGCGCGACCCGACAACTCTTCCTTCCCAGTTTCTTTTGCTCCGAGTTAGCTTTGAAAATTAAGATGCGGTCGTGCGCGCGCGCGTGCGCGTTTTATTTACCCTGTATCAAAGTGCCGCGACTGGCCATTAGCCGGAGCGAGTAGTACGTACACACGCCCGGCTGATTACCGGCGCGGAATAACGCGCGCGTCGGCAAAAACGTGCGCCAGTTGGTTGGAGGGGGGCCCGCGGGAGTCGACGTCGCCGGATGATAATGACACGACTGCGCGGGGCCCCCGCGTAACGATGATGAGATTATTCCAAGCGCGAGACTCGGAAAAAGTGTTCATTAGGCGACTAGCTGCGCGTACGTATATTATATATCCTCCGAGCCGCGCCGGCTCGGCCAAGTGCAAATAATCACCCACATAGCATGCAACATTGCGTTGAAATATTTCACTGAAATATTTCAGTGCAAGATTTCAGCAAGATTGCTGCAATATTTCAATGCAGCTTTCGGAAGCGGATTTGGTATCTTTCAATGAAATATTTCAAAAATATTGCAGCAACATTTCATGAAAGATTCAACGAAATATTTCACAATATTACAATAAAATATTGCAGTGCAAGATTACTGCAAGATTTCTGAAATATTTTCCTGAAATATTCTATGCAACATTGCTGCAAGATTCCTGCAAGATTTGACTGCAAGATTGAGGACAGTCAAAAGCTGCATTGAAATATTGCAGAAATATTGCATTGCAAGATTTCATGCAATATTGCTGCAAGATTTCTGCAAGATTCTTCTGCAAGCTCATGTAAAGTCAAAGGCTACATTGGAATATTGCAGAAATATTGCATTGCAAGATTTCATGCAATATTACTGCAAGATTTCTGCAAGATTCAACTGAAAGACGCTGAGAAGTCAACGACTGCAGTAAAATATTGCAGATATATTGCATTGCAAGATTTCATGCAATATTGCTGCAAGATTTTTGCAAGATTCTGCTGCAAGATTGAGGACAGTCAGAAGCTGTATTGAAATATTGCAGAAATATTGCATTGTAACATTTCATGCAATATTGCTGCAAGCTTTCTGCAAGATTGGACTGCAAGAAAACAAAGCGATATGGCAATGACGAGGTCCGGTGGCGGGGGACAAGTGCGACGCCTATTGGCTCTGCCGCGCCGTTGCCCGCCGAGCGGTTTGGTGATTGTGCCGCGCGTCCACAACATAACGAGCACGAGTGGCACACGATATTTTTGTTGAAATTATGATTAGGTGGGTGGGTGAGGGTTATAATATCCCATGTGCCCTGAGGTCAAAACGTTCAATAAATTTCGAAAATTATTTTCTAATATAAAAGTTTTTTATTTTGGTCCGTTGAGTTAATACTTGGAATGAAAACCTAAAAATCGGATGATTCTATCTGATTCAACTAAATAAAAAAAAAAATAAAGTCGGGGGGTCGGGCGCGAACCACCGATCCTTGGGTCGCGAAGCAAAAGCTTTGCCCCGGGACCACCGCGCACTCTTACAATATAAATTTCAGATGTTATATTTAAGTTGTGAGTCCTGAGGGGAATTTACTTATTTATCGGCTGTGTAGTGCGGTGCCGGAACTATTGAAAATGAGTACTGGGTGCTCATTAGACAACCCTCACCCACCCACCTAATCATAATTTCAACAAAAATACTGTGTTTGACACGTGCTCGTTGTGTTGTGAACGCGCGGCATAATCGCCAAACCGTTCGCCGGGCGCGGCGCGGCCGCCGCGGCAGAGCCAATAGGTGTCGCGCTCGTCCCCCGCCAACAGACCTCGTCATCGCCATATCACTTCGTTGCTGCAAGATCCTGAGAAGTCGAAAGCTGCATTGAAATATTGCAGAAATATTGCATTGAAACATTTCATGCAATATTGCTGCAAGATTTCTGCAAGATTCTTCTGCAAGCTCATGTAAAGTCGAAGGCTACATTGAAATATTGCACAAATATTTCGATGGAAGATTTCATGCAATATTGCTGCAAGATTTCTGAAAGATTCTGGTCGCTTACATCGAATTCAATGTGGGAAAATGTATACGAATTCTCACTATGAGACCAGGCGCGAACCCGTGATTCTTTGGACGCGGCGCAAAATTCTTGCCGCCAGACCAGCACACACTTTTATAATACATAATTCCGTCAATGCTGTATTCAAATTCTGATCTTCCGAAAGGAACTATAATATTGCACCAACCTTGCAGAAATATTGATTAAGAGATTTAAAGGGTTTCAAAAAATCGGCTCTCAAATATTGCAGCAATCTTGCAGCAATCTTTCCATGCAATATTTCAAAGTTGTATTTCTAGAATCTTGCAGAAATATTGCATTGCTCCTTGCACTACCGATAGGTGGCGACTCGCTTCTCGCAAGTAAAACTGTATGCCTCTGTCTATATACCAGCATCCACAATGATGGGTACCAAACTCGATTCCAACTCTTATTTCTGAGTCAAACTGGAAAAACTATTTTTGTGGGAGTCTCTACCGCATTCTCAAACTAGAGAGTCATTGAAGAGTTCCCGATAATCTAAAATTATTCACAGGTTTGTCAGCACTGGAATATTGTAGCAATCTTGCAGCAATCTTTCAACGCAATATGTTCAATCATGTTAGTAAAATCTTGCAGAAATATTGCAGTGCAAGATTTCTGCAATATTTCAAATTTTCCTAGCCAATACTGCAATATCTAGTATCAATCTCTAAATGCAATATTGCAAACAGATATTGCTGAAATGTTGCTTGAAAGATTCGGAGGCTGTCGATGAATCGGCAGTGAAATATTGCAGTAATCTTTCAATGTAATAATAATTATAATATTGTTAAAATCTTGCAGCAATATTGCATGAAAGATTCAACGAATGTCGATGAATCGGCAATGAAATATTGCAACAATCTTGCAGCAATCTTTCAATGCAATATTTCAAATTTATATTGCTGGAATATCACAGAAATATTGCATGAAAGATTTCAAGGGTCTCATCGAATCGGCCGAGAAATATTGCAGCAATCTTGCAGCAATCTTTCAATGCAATATTCGAAAGTTATATTTCTGTAATCTTGCAGAAATATTGTATGAAAGATTTCAAGGGTGTCGACGAATCTGCAGTGAAATATTGCAACAATCTTGCAGTAATCTTTCAATGCAATATTCATAATCATATTGTTGAAATCTTGCAGAAATATTTCATTGCTTTCTTGCAAGCCGGACATATCAATATTGCAGAAACATTGCAGTGCAAGATTGCTGCAATATTTCAAATCTTTCTTGCCAATATTGCAGCAATATTGCAGCAATATTGCATGCTGTGTGGGCAGTGTGCCGACTCGAAACTGCAGCGCGTCCACGATTGTCCACCACCCGCCGCAGCTTTACATAGCCGAAATTAATGATTGCTCGGCTGTCGCCGAAACTGTTTACGCTGTATCAATTCGAGTGCGGTTTTATATTTGTACCTACGAGAAGCCGGAAAAACCTGCGGAAAATCAAAATTATGATGGAACTTTGATCACCTAAAGTCTAACGTTTGGTTTTCCCCATGATATCAACTGACACATATATTGGTTCTCAGGCACTGACAGTATATCTGCGTATACAAAAAACCTTAATTATAGATACATTGTGAATTCATAAAATCGAATGAATTGACAGAATACCTCCTGAAAATCGAAATGTTAGACTTGACGGACGTAGATAGGAGCCATTATTATCTAAGGTACTCAAGAACCATCTCACAAAGTTTCGGATTATGATTGGCGACCCAAACGTTGTGCCGGCTCTCCCTACTTAGTACACTGCAGCCTAGTCGGTATACTCACACAAGTCTCATCGCACGTATCATATAATTTTTCAAAGTTTCACGTTCCATTGGCGAGAGTTTCTGTTCGAGAAAATATAAACGTGAGTATACGTTTTTACACGCATGAATTTTCATCGCTGCATTTCGGAAGGGATCGGTGCTCGCTCTCGTGACCGGTATCAGCATCATTGACTGAGTATCGGAGATAGCTCGGTCGGTTGCTTTAGATCAACTATATTATATATCCTATATATATATATACGGAGGAGTGTTCGAACGGGTTATACGGCTCGCGTATAAAATAACGTGAAAAACATAAAACCTTTCGGCGCGTAAGCGAGACTATAGCAGATAAGAATCGTATTTGTTGAGAGGAACGAGGACAGAGAGCAAAGAGGAGGAGACAAAAAAGAAAGATGAGCGAAGAGAGACTGCAGAAATTTTGCCCCGCGAGTAACTTGTCGAAAATGAATTTTCTGAAAAAATAGGGAAGACGTTATTACATTCAAGAGACAATATACTCTTTTTAAGGGTGGCTACAGCATTAGACAACGTTCCAATTATTGGGCGTCTCGCATTGAATTCTTAACGCTTTGCCCATTCTATTGTTTTAGAGAAAATCAATCTTATGCGAAAAGAAAACAAACGTACACTGAGAAAAATTCTTATCGGAAACTGCTATATGATATAGTAAACGTAATTAAAGAAGAATCTACTATAAATATCGTTAAATTAACTTTATTTTTGCAAATAACCCTCATGTTTTATAGATGTTTCAACAATGTTCAATTACTATTTGATTATTGTTCATCGACCAATAATTATTGTTTAATGAACCAGAATTATAAGTCAACTGTGTCCGCTCAGTCACATCTACTATAATTAAAGTATTGTATAGAGTGAAATCTACTCTAAATATAGTATAATTAATACTTTTTCCATGGTATACATGAGTGAACTTATTTGTATAGTTGGATTCACAATATCTCATAGCTGGGTCAAAATAGAACTATATTTATAGTAGATTTATAGTTCACCCAACTCTAAACTGCTCTCAGTGTAAAAATATGGAAAATACACTGGAATAAGATCAAAACTTTTTCGGATTTTTGATCTTATTTTTTCGGCGTTATGCGATTTTCTTGAACATATCCTAATCTACTCCAAAATACCTAAAACTTCGAATTTTTCTAATTCCTTCCTATGTTCTATATCAAGTTTAGAAGAGAATAGTTGATTCTCGCTAAACAAAAGCCAATGTAAAAATATCACTTACGTTATGACTGTCGGATAGAAATGAATTCAGTAACCCCTGATTTTCTTCTACGCGATTGTTTGGTCAAAAAATTTCAACTGCGATAAATCTGTAATATTATAAAAACTCGCTGAAGCCATCTCGATTGAATGAAATTCGCACTGAATTTCGAAGACATAATAGCTATGACCGCTGTGAATCCCGATGCTGGTACACTTTGCCCTCAACAAGTCGGAAAACGAATGAGCGCAGATCAAACTAATGAAAAATTGAGCAAACGACACGGCGAACAAACGGATAATCAATATGGCAACTTACTTCCTCCACCCAAGGGCGAGAAGTTTTTTCAAACAGCCGAGTCAGTTTTATCTTCCCACGAGTCGGGGTGGGGGGGGGGGGGAGAAAGAAAAACTGGAGAGTTCGAACAGCGGGTTAAGTAGATAAAGGTCGAGCTCGGTCGGACTGAGCGGCTCGCTCCCGGTCAAGTCGCTCTCGTCACTCGTCTGCCGCGTAACTTTTCCATTTGTTGAATTCGCTCTCGAATAATAAGGCTCGAGTCCACTTTATTCTGGGCTCATCAGCGATTCATCGGGGGTGGGGGGGGGCGCAGCTCGGCTATATATATACACGTAACCAAAAGAAAAAAGACTATATTTGATCTCGCTGTCAAAGGGCTAACTCGAGCCGAGAGCGGCCAGGTCGAATGAGACGAGGATCGGATCGTGGTAAAGGGCCCCGAGAGCTCGTTGAGCCGGCGCGCGGTGTACCGTGCGGCTCGCCGCGCGTCGTTAAACGCAGCAATTTGAGGGATACGTGCGCCCCGAATTAGCCTCGGTCGCGTGCTGTAGTTCGATCGGCCGCACGATTCAATGGCGCCCAACGTGAGGGAGGGAGGGAGGGAGGGAGGGGGGAGAGGCGTTGAAAAAAAAAGAGGCGAACGCGGGATAAAGAGTCGGGTTAACCATGTGATTACGCGCGGCCGACGTCCAGCCGCCACCGCCGGCGGGGAAAATCCCGTTATCGTCGCGCGTACCGCTACTGGAATTGCTTTGTGATTTTCCCGACTCGCCGCCTGATAGCCGCGTTTCATTAGGAGCTCTCGGCTCTTTTTCAGCCCGTCGTGCACCCTTTCTTTTGCATCGATTAGTCCCTCCACGATCTACCGTTTTTTCTTTTCTCTTCGCCGCCGGAGATCCGCGGAACTTGAATGCATTCCGCGGCTCTGCGCGTGTGAAACAGTTGTATATATGCGTGAAACGTATTAGGTCCCAGCTTCATTCTGATATTCTGGTACTTTATAATATTTCTCGATTCAGTAGCAAAAAACGAATTTTAGGCCTATCTGGCGCTTGCGTTATGGTAATCATACATGAGCCTACAATCAGCTTTTGCAACTGGATAAAATGGTATTTTTCATCACGTGTGTGGAAAAACAACGTCCAAAGATCAAAAGTTCCGCACAAAGTGATGAATATTTTTCCTTTTAGTAAAAGCATCTGGTAAATTATGTTTTTGAATTTTTTTCTATAATTTAACATTTTTCCTTGCGACCTATTCAAGCTTTTACTTTCTTTTATTCAAGTAAAAAATGCCTAGAAAATCCCAGCATGTACAGGTGGAACGGTCACTTTGGGGAGTTGTAATTTAAACATGGGACAAAACAAGTGTAGAAAAAATGCTAGGGCATAAAGTATGAAGGATTATCCTGGCAAAACGACCTGTTCGATGAGAATTGTATGGAGTAAGCTAGGTTTAGTCGTTATACCTGCACAGCCTCAAACAACTATATTTTAAACGCATAAAAAATAATCCGATCGGAATCTTGTAGACCACATAGAATACTCTAATCTCATGCCCCAATACACATTTTTCCACTAATTTAGAGATGGATAGAAGATTTTGCTAAAAGCAAGTTACGGCCGTTAGCCTTTCGAATCAGATAGGACTGGGCGGGACTTTTCTCACTCAATCGTACGTCAACAGCCACGTATTAGAAGAATCGCGGATTTTCGGTTCAACGCGTTTGTCTATATGAAAAAAAACTTCGTTTTGCAGCTTCCACTCGCTCGACCACCACCACCTCAAGTAGATTCGCTCGGAAACTAATCTAGCCATTCTTCCCTCGGAACATCCGAGTTATAATACGCTCGTGGCGCCGGTGGCGAAGCCATGTTTCCAACGGCTCGATCGAGCGCGTGGCGGCATTTAAAAGATGTGGGGGAGGGGGAATGGAGCGTATATCATGCACGCCGGCGTTGGGTCGTAGCGGGAGACGGGTCGCACGGACCATCGGCTCGGTAGTCGATCCACTCGGAGCCCGGGGGACACGGAGAGGCTGCAACGTCGGGCAGCTGAACCGGCGCATCGTCACGTAGCATCTTATCGAGTGTTTAGCCGTCGCCAGCTGCATGTCTCCGGGCCGACGGCGGCGACGCGGCGGCGCATGGGGATGATGAAAAATGCGCGAGCGGCCTTTGTGCCCGGGAGAAATTGATTGAGAGAAGGTGCGAGCGCACTTTTTGCTATATTCTTCGTCGGCGTCGGGCCGATCGATACGTCCCCCTCCACAAGTGCGAGCGTACGTATATATAAACGGCCGTGCTTTATTGGGCATGAAAAATTCCGGCGTCAAATGACGCGCCGCGCCGAGGAAACACACGCGGGGGCCTCGCGAACAAACCCTTATTATATTTCCAATGATATAAATCCCTTGCCGTCGCCGCCGCCGACGCCGCCTCCGTCGTTCGGAATGCACCGATTAAATGCAATTAAATTTTCCAAGCATCTCGTGCAAGTGACATTCCACAGTCGGGAGAATATCCTGCAGCCCTCTACACTGCGTGCCATTGACAAGGTCTACTCCACGGACGAGAGACGGGCGTTTTACAGCTCTCTATTTCTCTTTCCCTCTCTCTCTCTCTCTCTCTCTCTCTCTCTCTCTCTCTCTATGCCGCGGCGACTTTATTACGCGCAGGGATTCATTCTCCCGCGGGGGGAGCTTCAATCAAATTTATTTACTCTCTCGCGCGCGTTTAATGCGACTCACCGCGCCGCGCCGAGAAGCCCTCGGAGAAGTTTGCGTATTTCGCGCCGACCTCTGGAATACTCGTGTTTTCGTTGATACACTCAAGTAAGGCGCCCCCCTCCTCCCCCGCTCGGAACGAGGGATTAAGGTGCGTTACATACACGCATTAATGAATATTTCGACCGTATACCGTTGAACGCTAATGCCCCTCCATTACCTTCGGGAGCATCGGAAGTTCAACGCAGAGTTTTGCTGCACGTCGTAATTCACGTGTTTCGACACTTTGATCAGTCGAATATTTTGATGAAATCGAAAATCTGAAAATTCGGCTGCTGGACTGGTTGATGCATTTCGGGAAATTGATGGATTCTAAAATCACACGATACTGATTTTAATTTTGATTTGTACTCTGCAACGTAAGCACGTATCTGACGGGGGAAAGGGACTAAAAACTCACTCGAAGAAGTTTAGACCCGTCTTCTCCCTTCTTTCTCCCTTCAGATAAGTTCTCAGATTATATAATCGGGATAAAATTGTCTCAGATATATACTGTCATACTCTAAAGAAGACTGGCTTGAAGTCGGGCATAAGTTCACAATGATACAATGTGCCAGATTTTTACCCATGGTCCAGACAATGGGTCAAACGTGTATCGAGTTTTTTTTACACGAGATTTATGGTACAAAACATGTTGCAATATCGCAGTATCCTTCGATTTGTTCCGCGACCAACAGAATCCGCGCGTCAACGTCAAGTGTACACCGGACTCGGTGGACGCTTCTCACACGGGCCTCGAGCTCCGTCAGAGACACGGGGAATTTTGAGCCGCGGATATCGGGTCGACAATGTCGGCTCGGTCACGCTGCGCACAGTACTTAAGCCGTATCTTCATCTTGTATTCATTAGGTGTCCTCTCCACCGGCTGTGGCCTCCGGCTCCGACGCGATCAAGTATTCTCTTTCGACTCGAGCTGGCCTCCACCGACCGGATAAACTCGCTTCCGTTTATCGGACTCACCCACCCCCCTGCCGCGGTTTGTTGGGCTGCTCGATTCCATATGTGTGTGTATGCGTATGTGTGTGTGTGCAAAAAGTTAAGGCCGCAACTATTCTACATACAAAGAGCGTTGAGCCGCGCAGTCGCGCGCAACTTTGCTCCGCTCTGCGCGTTTTCAATTCCATTCTCCGCGGACGTACACTTTTTTTTATCTCCTCTCTTTCTTTTCCCTCCCCCCTCCTCATCCGAGTTCATCCGTCTGCCAGAGTCGACAGACGAAAATTTGCCAGCGCGCGCGGCCAATTCTTCTTCCCCGCGCGGGCGCGCGTACTCATCTTGGAACCTTGAAAATAACGAGAGAATAACAGAGGCGGCAGACGTACATATATATATATGTGTATACCAGCTATTCATTTGGCGAAAATTCCTCGGGTATTGTTCCGTTGCAGACAATCGTTACGCGTATAAACGTATACGTACATATACCCTGGCAAAGCCACTCGTGAGAGTCGCAGGATCTATCCGGCCGGCTTTTCGGATTGGAAGCTTCCCCGGCGCGGAGCAGAGCGCGTGTGCGTCTTGGAGCGCGCGCCGAACTTCCGACCGGCACATGTTGGTTAGGCGATACAAATGCTACGTGCATTCGCGCTTGTCCGAGCGTGATGTGTTGCGCGTCTGCGAGGGTATGCGTACGCGCCCGGGCCTCGTTACCGCGCGCTGTAAACATGAAAAATGAAGATACATACACATACTTCCACCTGCGCGCTTGTAAGCATCCTTCGGATATTCTGTTTGCTCCTCAGTGCTCTGACTTTTAGTGTGGGAGGCTAAAGGGCAAAATGAAATCTCCATTTCAGCCCCTTTTCGTGTTTATACGCTCTACCACGCGTTCAGTTTTTTTCTTCCCATCCGAACGTGTTCCCGACACGTGATACGATCGCGCGAAATCGACCGTCCCGAATGCGCGCGGTTGTCCCGGCGGAGCTTCCTCTGCACGCTCTCGATCACACGAATGAGGATACATCGGGATCCGAAGTATCTGTTTTTCGCGGTTCGCGAAAAATCGCATGAAACACACACGCGCGGCGTTTGCCTTTTGCTCCTCGCAGCTCGCGTCAGCGGATAGAACGACGCGATGTTTATACGTTCGCAGCGAAAAACAATGAATCCTCTCCGTGACTACGATTGGGAAAAATTTGAGTAGCAGTGAATTTTTGCGGGGAACGGGTGTGTATACGGTAGGGAAACGAGATCTCGTATTCATATAGTAGCGCAATCGTTTCCGTATAACTTTGAAAATTCCCTACCGCAGGCGACCACCACGCCAATTCCATACTGAAACTTCAGAAAGTAGTTTTTCGATATTTGCAATACGTTGTCCGCGTCTCGGCTTTTCGATTCGTCCGGGTGATACATCGACCGATCGAAGCCGATTGATCTCTCTGCATGTGAACAAGGTTATCGTTAACTGTACGTACCGGGACGAGGGAATATCTTGGGGTGACATCGAGACGCTAAACTGACGAACGACTGAGCAGATATTACACGTACGTGTGCGGGGTAACCGTATATAACCCCTGCAAAAGTTTCAGCGACATATATCCCGTGCGAGCCGAATGCGAGATGCTCCGGTGGCTCGAGTGTAATTTCGAAATACCAGCCCCGCAGTCCTCCGGGACGGAGGGAAGACAAGAGCGATCTTTCATAACACGCGGCTCGACGTGCCGTGTGCATAGGGACATCTTTCGAAAACTCGTCTTCGCGTCCGCGCTTATATGCGCACATGGAAAAAGGCGTAATTGGCAGGGTGTGTTTCAGGATGGGATGCTCGGCTCGGAGCTGAAGCCAGGCCGGCTCGGATGGGTGCAGGGCGATGCGCTTGAGCAGGAGCGCTTGAGCAGCAATGGAGGGTGGGAAGGCGGCGGGGCCGAGGCTGGTGTACTGGCTGCTGGTCGCGCAGGCGGTCGGCCAGCTGGCGAGCTTCGCCTACCTCTACGGCCACGTGGCCCGGCTCGAGCAGCAGCTGGCCCGCGGCCCCGACTGCCCGGCCGACCACCGCGCCATGAGCCCCCCCGCGAGGCGCAAGAGGAGCGGCGCCATACCCGCCGCCGAGGACAACGCCGTCATGCACGTGTTCAGGGTGAGAGACAGTCTATATATATACCTTGCGAATTCGTTGCGTGCTCTCGCAGCTTGAAGCACCAGCGAAGAACCCGGCCACTGCCATGGGGACGAGCTCGGTTCCGTGTATGGACGCGCGCGTCTCAAGAGCTTTCTCGCGTGCAATGACACAACAATCAAAATTTTAGCATCAGTGACTTAAATCGGCCTCAATTCACTGTGACAAATTCAGAATCGTAAATACCTCACGGTGAAATTTCATTGTTTAGGCATCCGTGAGCTACAATGGCTTTCATGGAGTTGCTACGGTGAGACCCATGGATTCCTCACTGATATCACAGTGGGAATAGTTCTACTGAATGTTACACTAGCATTTTTACTCTGAAAAATTTACACAGCGAGTTTGATGATGATTGCACACTATAATTCTGTTACAGTGAAACTATATTATGTTCACTGAGTAATTTCAGTGAAAAATTCATGGGTCACTGAAGCAATCTTGCTAGCCATCTTCACTGTGGCTTACAGTGTGACTGTTCCCTGGATTGCAGTAATTGGGTTATAACTGATTCTTTGCAATGAATATTTCCCGTATGAGCACCAGTCAAATATTGTTTTTAACTCGGGTTTACAGTGAATATTCAATGTAAAGCACCAGTGTCATCAGTCGACCATTTTATTACAGTGAATTTTAACTGTAGAAAATTTGAAGATTGACATGAATGTCTTTGATAATCGCCGTAGGTATCGATGTCTAGCTTGAAGCTAATAGCTCGTCTTATCCAGAAGCAGACGAAATGCACTCATTGAGTGTTCAAAGGATTATACCTCCCGGCTATATTGAGAGCTCGATTATGCTCCACCGGGATGAGAAACTGAGTATAAAGCTAAAACGTAGGCAATTGTCCGATCGATACTTATGAACGCAATTTTTTGTAATTTACTTTTTTTCTGTTTACCCCTCCACGCGTGTACCGATTCCACCGTAAGCGTGTACGTGATCCGGCTAATTTTCCAGAAGCGGTTTGAATTAATTAGCGAATACGCTTGTTCTTTTAATTCCACTGTTTCACTATATATGCACAAGCTCGCGCTTATACAAGAATTAAAAGATTTACAGTGGGCTCGTTGCCGGGCCTGTGTTTACGTTGCATTAACACGACGTTGTTTCGCGTGCGTATTTTTTCTTGCTCTCTCTCTCCCCCTCTTCCTTTCTCATTCTCATTCTCTCTCACTATGAAGAATATATATCCCGCAGGGTACAGTCGGAGCGGAAAGAAAGACTAACATTTTGAAACACGCGTGGGGGAAAAAGGTGACCAATGGCAGCAGCAGTATAGCAGCAGCGGGGCGGGACGCTCGAGTGCCCGCTGATCTCTGCTTTTCTAGTGTCTCGAGTAACTAGACCGGCACAACGATCCGCTCAAAATAAACCCCGAGAGATACTCTTTCCGCTGCGACTGGCCGGAAGAGCGAAACTTCCCGTCCCTCAAATCAACGTACAATTATACCTTTGCCCCCCCCCCCCCTCACGCGGCCGGCAAAACACGAGTGATTAATCCGCGAGCGAGCGAACGATGAAGGGGGGGGGGAGAAAAAAAAGTCCGCTCGAGAATTAAGGAGCGCAATTACCCGTGAAATTCGAGTCGGCCGCGAGAAGGAGCCGGGATATCCCGGCCGTCTGTTTACAAAACCGCTCGGCCTCTCTCCTTCTCATTTCTCATAGCCCGCCCGGGGCAGATTTTTCACGAGCCGCTCGGCTGATTTAATGCGGGCCCGCGTATATTATAGCGTAAATCACGGCTCTCCCGAGCGCGCGGCCGCGGACAAGCCAAATATTAGCGAGCTTTTATCGCGATGTCGCGCCGCAGGAAATTAAAGAGGCTGATGCGGCCGCACGTGCCAAGGTGGGCAGATATTACGAGTGGCCGCGGGGCTCGTGGGCCGCGTATTATATACCGCGGTCGGCTATGGAAAACAACGCTGGCCAACTTTGACCGTATATCACCGAGCGGGCGCGGCTGGCCGGATTCATTCGGCTCGCCGCTCGAGTGTCTTACCCTTCCCGCCCGCGGAATTAATTTTCTAAATGATTTACGCCGAGTTTTACAAAGTTATCCCCCATCCTTTCAATATCGTGTCCTTTTTAATTAGTCCCAACCGCCCGAGTCAGTGGATATACCGTCTTTGTCGAGCTCGTCGTCTCTTCGTACCCGAACGTGTGTATCGTGTAAATGATAAATCGAGTCTTATCTATTCACGGCCCGTAAGCGTGTAATCGCGCAGTTTCGCCCCCATGTATATATGCACGTATATATACGTAGCGAGCACGAAGCGGTCGCGAGCTCGTGTAGTTGGAGAGCTTAATATGAGTTCTTACACCTGCGAGCTCAGAGCCTTGCGCAGCGGCTATTAAACTGAAGCTCCGCAAGAGCCGTACGTAACACGCGGAACCATTCGTTGCGAGTTACCCCTCGGATTATGCGAAAATTTCGTTAAATTAACGCGTCAACCTGCTACGGGATACCTCGCGCGGCCTATTCTTCTTGCGGGAAAGCTGAGAAGCGAGGAGTTACACGCGTGCCTCGTAGTAGCTAATTGGAGAAAAAACAAAATGAGCCGGTGAGTTTTTTTTTCACTTTTCGAATTTCAATACGCGAACGTCCGCCAGGCGGACGGATACCGCGGTTCGGTCGCTCAATGAAAGACCCGCTAGATCGGACTCGTAACGTGATATTCTTGTTCGACATTCAAACGTGACCCTTGACAAATTGATCGTTCGTGCGTGAAAAAATAAAAAGGAAAACATCGCTTCGAGCATCGACGAATGCTAAACGAGCTTGTTACGCGCG
This sequence comes from Aphelinus atriplicis, assembly GCA_020882685.1. Lineage (NCBI taxonomy): Eukaryota > Metazoa > Arthropoda > Insecta > Hymenoptera > Aphelinidae > Aphelinus > Aphelinus atriplicis. The sequence continues at coordinate 42,615,484 of CM037076.1, read as the reverse complement.
CAGTCGGTGCGACCGAAGTGAAACGCTTGAGAAATTCAGGTAACAAAGCCGCGCGGAGCGATTGTTTCGACGCAAGCGCAGCCTGTATATATACGTGTGTGTGTATGTCTACTATAGGAAACGCTCGAGCCATCCAATGCATCGCGGTCAATTCGATAAACGGCACGCGATTCTCGATTCGGCCGTTGCTTCGCGCAAACGTATATGCACACACCTCATTATATAGGATGCGTGCACCGAGTGTGCTTATATAGCGAATCTGAATAACCTGGCTTATAAACTTTTCCGTCGGTCAGATTCGAAGCATACGTGACGAGCTGATCATTTCAGCTGTGTTGTAATAAGCTTGAGCTTCTGAATCACTCTTGATTCTAATAAATTTTCTTATCGCTTGATGATAAAAGAGGTACGCTGAAAAAAAATAAAGTGTATTGAATTTTAACAATACTGTATAATGAAAAAACGGGATAGCGATGTATGATTTTTGCGGTTCCTAATATGTTACAAAATTAGTTTTGTTCATTGAACAAACACATGGGAAACATGTTGCATGGGTGCCGATATTTTCATAGATTTGGATTCGACATGTGAGGTTCAGCAATCAGAGTCCGAAATTCATTAACCTATACGGAGGTGTTGAAATACTCAAACCTTTTATTCAAATTTGAAGAGTTCAATTGCATCCATTACCAATGCAAAGTTCAATAGTTTTTCTCAATCAAGATGAGTTACTTCATAAACTTCCATGACCAACTTTACTAACAAGCAGACTTTGTCAATTTTGGGTTGTGAATCATGACGTAACTTTCCGAAATCTTTTCTGGGTACCTCAATATGTCATATAAGATTAACTTCAGCAAATGTGCCACCCTCTAAGGATCTTTCGCAAATTTGGCTGCGAAAAACGGTTGTAAGTCAGAATATCTTGACAAAAACAAAATGTTAGATTAGAGATGGCTTATTGAAGTGGTAAACAATTAACTTGAGAAGTTTCACCGCGTGATTGCTCAACTCAAGTTAACAAAATCTTCTTGTAAAATTATCAAATTTTTTGTATATTATATTATACTCAACAGAATCCACTAAAAATATAGCACAATACAGTGTCTATTATATGGTGATATAAGTTAATTAATTCTACTAAAAGAGCATAATTGAATTTCCGATAATATAATATTTATTGAGGATAAAATATCATGCACCTAACTGTACTGTTTTTCACCTATATTACTCAGTAGAAATTCAACTTTTTCTCAGTAAATAAATTTCATAATCTAACGAGACAAATACTGGTAACGAATCAGCTAATAGGATAAAAAATAGTCATGTGTGATCTTGGTTAGTATATACTAATAAAATATAACTAAAATAGTACATTACGTGACTAGTGCGCAAAGTAGGTGAATCCAGCACGAGTGGAGATTGGCGCCCGAGCGCAGCGAGGGTGACAACACGAGTTCTGGATTCACTTACGTGCGCACGAGTTGCGTATACTATTTTTCGTATCGAAGTGCGAAAAGTTTGACTATGTAATGGATGATTGACACGCGTACATAGTGCCCATGCTCTTGTTGCTCGAGTTCAACGAAGGTACGATAAGCGGAGTACGAGTAGGCGAAGGGAAAGAGCGGGTCCAGGGGCGCAGGGGGCGAAGCCCCCGCCGGGGGGTTGGGGGGGCGGAGCCCCCCCACTTGAAACAACAAAAATATCAACATCAAAAAGAAAATAAATATGATACTACAAAAAAAATGAACACAATTGGGCAATACATTTTACATCAGGGCAAAATGATAGTATTACTGAAACATTGCAATTTGTTAATTTTCCTTTCTCGCAAGTGAAATAGAACACCCTTGTGTATATATACCGGCCATGTGAACCTCACGTTTTCAAGCATCACTCTGAAGAGTTGAGCTCTACTGTATTGTAACTGCTTAATCTTGTCCTTTCGACTCCCAGAGGTTTGAATTTTGAACTTGACCGAGTCGATTTGGACAGAAATTTTTGTGGGGATTTTGTTTTAGAAATTAAATGAGAGGAATATCATAATGCATACATATATATGTATATAGAAATGCATTGGTCTCTCTGCTACGCAGAATCCCCAAGAATCTAAAGTTATACGTGGCTGCGTAATACGATGACCGTAAATTTTATATCTTTCTCGCAGTGCATTCGTATATTTTCAATTTCTCGCACTACTTTCTCGCACTGGTGCGGGAAAAAGCTTTCTCGCACTGGTGCTGGAAAGTTTTTTCTCGCACTGCTTTCTAGCACGGTGAAAAAAAAAGGTACTTTGCGCACCCTAGTCCGTGAAAAAAAGACAAACTTTGTGCACTAAGATACGAAATAGTACATTACGTGACTAGTGCGCAAAGTAGGTGAATCCAGCACGAGTGGAGATTGGCGCCCGAGCGCAGCGAGGGTGACAACACGAGTTCTGGATTCACTTACGTGCGCACGAGTTGCGTATACTATTTTTCGTATCGAAGTGCGAAAAGTTTGACTATGTAATGGATGATTGACACGCGTACATAGTGCCCATGCTCTTGTTGCTCGAGTTCAACGAAGGTACGATAAGCGGAGTACGAGTAGGCGAAGGGAAAGAGCGGGTCCAGGGGCGCAGGGGGCGAAGCCCCCGCCGGGGGGTTGGGGGGGCGGAGCCCCCCCACTTGAAACAACAAAAATATCAACATCAAAAAGAAAATAAATATGATACTACAAAAAAAATGAACACAATTGGGCAATACATTTTACATCAGGGCAAAATGATAGTATTACTGAAACATTGCAATTTGTTAATTTTCCTTTCTCGCAAGTGAAATAGAACACCCTTGTGTATATATACCGGCCATGTGAACCTCACGTTTTCAAGCATCACTCTGAAGAGTTGAGCTCTACTGTATTGTAACTGCTTAATCTTGTCCTTTCGACTCCCAGAGGTTTGAATTTTGAACTTGACCGAGTCGATTTGGACAGAAATTTTTGTGGGGATTTTGTTTTAGAAATTAAATGAGAGGAATATCATAATGCATACATATATATGTATATAGAAATGCATTGGTCTCTCTGCTACGCAGAATCCCCAAGAATCTAAAGTTATACGTGGCTGCGTAATACGATGACCGTAAATTTTATATCTTTCTCGCAGTGCATTCGTATATTTTCAATTTCTCGCACTACTTTCTCGCACTGGTGCGGGAAAAAGCTTTCTCGCACTGGTGCTGGAAAGTTTTTTCTCGCACTGCTTTCTAGCACGGTGAAAAAAAAAGGTACTTTGCGCACCCTAGTCCGTGAAAAAAAGACAAACTTTGCGCACTAAGATACGAAAAAATATATATTTCTATAAGAGACAATATGTAAAACATTTGAAATATTACCTATCTTCGTTAGACTCACGTAACTAATTCTTGCCAAAGCAAATCGCGACACTCGGGTCCATTATCTCGTCAGAGCCGAACACGACTCGGCGTAGCGCGTGTACATTCGTCAAAGAGACATGAAAATGAGGGTATGAATTTTCGAGCGAGATTTGCTTGTCCGCGTAACGGAACGTCGTTGGATCTCTAATAAAATCAGTCGCAGCTAACAAGACTCACCTATTGTAGACGAGCCTAATTCCCGGCAATGGCGAGCAGCCGAACAGGGCATTTGCGAGAGTCGAACCAGCCAAAGGAGTAATGCGAGGATGATGCGTTTGCTCCCGAGCAAATTGATGGGGGTAGTAGGAAAGGGGGTAGACTTATGCCAGCTCGACGCGTTTTACGAGTCCCATCGATTCGTCGTTCGGTGATCGCGTAAATTTTTCAACGCGCCGCCAGCGATCGTTCCTTTTTTTCCCCATACGATACGGCGCTTCAAATTAATTGGAAGCTCGGCTGGCGTTTATACCGACAATTGGATTTTCACGACTAGTGGGGACAACTGCGTTTTCTTGAGCTCACCCGTGACGCTGACGATTTTCCAGCCTGCGAATTTCGAAATTACATTCTATCGTGGATATAACGATACTGGATAAAGTATACACTTTAGCGAGAACGAGTGTAGGTACACACTGGGGAATGGGTGATCTGGATAGAGGATAAATATACACAGAGTTGTAAAACACGATTGAAATTTAAAAGCCACCCCGAAATCGGATTTGCGCACAGAATCAAAGCGTAGACGCGTTGAAAGTTTAATCGCGAAATGTCCGGGGTAGCAAATTGATTACCACGAATTTAAGTAGATCGTAGATATAGCAGAGACGAAAGCTCACAACGGACAATATCCGCGCAGTTCGAGTCGACTTCAATTAATTATTGACATATCACCAGGTACCATTAAAACTTTTAACTAACTCGTATATGTACACAGCACTAAAAGGGCACTGAAAAGCCGCGCGGTCTGACCAAACTCGGAGCCCATCTACTTAACGGAGCGAAATCCGAAAGACGTTATACGGTGGCCGATACAGAGAGGATTAGAGCCCAGGTGAACCGGGCCGCTAATGGGGATTGGAAATAGGGTTAATCAAAATCTCGGTGAACGCGTTTTATTGGATTAAAGTACAAAAATTAGTGGAATAATTAGGTGCTTAAATCATTTTGATTCATGCGGTGCACTGAGAACTTTTTAATGGATCCGCCGTCCCCTGTGAGTTTTGATTAAAGTTGAAGATTCATTTTTCAGAGCTATACTATTATTCTTTAGACTCACTTCCCCATGGATTTTATCAAATCATTAAGTTATTGTCGAGTTTACAACAGGAGAATGTCGGCTTGTAATTTGTTAATATATGCGATGAGAGTGATTGAAAAACTCACCGCTCGAAATTGAAGGGGAAACCTTCTGTAAACTGCTCGTTTTCCGTGAATATTACTTATATGATGAGAAGAAGTTGATGATATAAGCTGAAAACTGATATTCTGACCAACTTACATTAGCAACACAAGATATACATACAAAGAAAAAATTAAGCCGAAACATTTCAATATGGTACAATGAAATTGAAGCGACGATTAAAAATGCAGAAGAAAAAACTGACTTATAGCTGTGTTTCCCGTAGAGGGAGAAAATAATTTTCATAAGAAGATATCCTGATTTTGCCTTTGTAAAAGCGTGAGTTATATACTCATCATTTTCACGCTTTCACACGAAGGAAGTATAAAAGCATTCAGGATAACTTCGGGTCATGAACATTATTCTTCCGCATGAGCGTATTTTCATTCAACAGAAGATTATTCTAATCTTCTGTTTTGCGTGTGAATGCGGCCGGCAAGAGAACAAAAAAAACACACACACTCAACAATTCACATTGCCGCATTGTCATCGTTGTCACGTTTATTTTCGTTGAAAATATTTGCGCTCTCAAAACGAACCTCGTATTACCACGTTCAATTTGAAATGGTCGGATAACTCGTTGATCGTATTACGCGTTGTAGTGCCATTATCAATGCTCAAATCTACATGTGGCTGATATTGCACGAATGATCGCCTCTGAATGTGCTCGTTCCCATTGGAGCTGCTTATGAATAATTCATAGACGCACGTATTTACATGATTATCAATTTATCACAGGCTCGCGACGACAAGGATACCACGAAGGAGACAAAGACCGGCACGCTTAAAGGGGATGAATGGGTCTGGCTGTCAGCTGACACTCGCATACCGGTGAGTGAACTCTTTATGTCCCGTACTCCACGGCCTCGGCAAACTTTGCCGTATTTACCCTAGAAGCTCGAGTTATAGCTGACCCGCGAGTCCTGAATATTATTATGACAACGATTCACGTCTATTGACATTATGACATTTTGATGAGCCGCGAAAGATACTCGAATAATGTCGAACATATCGAATTCGATTGTCACGATGCTGGAACGCTGCGATACAATGAATAGAGAAGCGAATAGTGCGTCCGAATCGCGTACAAGTGAAATTGAGAATCGTTTCTGTGTGATCTTTCAATGGCTTATATCGACGTGTCGCTATTGACTGGCCTCGATTAGCGGTAAATAGGATACAACGCGATAAAGATTTCTTCGCTCCGTGGTACTCTTGCGCCATAGAATTATATTTTTCGAAATTCATATACGCTGTATTTCATGCCGAGTTGTTGCCGAATCCGGATCGCGAATCGAGCTGTTGCAATATTTAGCGGAAAATCGAATATTCAAACGATGAAATTGTGAATTAAGTCATCGGAAGACTGGAGAATCTAATAAAAATTTCACAATTCGTTAGTGAACCTCAACACACGTTATTGTCAATCAAGAAAACCACCAGTTGCCGACCACATTAGCTAGAAAAAGTCACTTGGAAGTGGCATGCAGTACCCACCCATGTTAACTTGCCTCATTTTCGTGTCGTTTTTTCTGGCTAATTCAGTCAGTGCAACCTATTGCTTTCTTGATTGAGATTATATATTTGAGACTCATTTACAAATCCTGTTAGATTTCCTTTGATTCTCCTGTCTCATGATTAATATTATATTTTTTTCTATTCATCCACGTAGCACGAAGCGTTTCAGAAACGCTGTTGAAAGTTTCGCTGTTATAATGTATTTCAATAATCCTCAGATGGAATATTATCGAGAACCTCGACGTTACTATTGTCACCCCCGACTCGAATAATTCCCAAGAACCATCGAACGGAGCATTTTATTATCCTCGGAGAGTTTCCACGGCGCACTCGGTGACTGGAGATTGAAATTCAACGAGCGACTTGCAATAGACGGCGATGCTCCCTCGCTCGTGGCGCCAAAAAAAAAGTTTGTTAAAAAGAAAAAAGACCGGCCGGGTAAACATGTTTGTAGTTAATGCGCTCGCCATAAAGAAGTGTATTTCGCGCGTCGCGCGTCCGGTGTATGCCGGCTCTCTGCCACGCTCGTACTAAATCACAGTCGCTCATTTGATCTGCATATACTTCGTTACGCCCGCCGCGCTGTCGCTCCATATTCCCCCGAGGGCTTTTTCCCACCCTCCTCGAAATATTTCTCAGCCGACGTTTCACGCGCCGCGTCGGGGATACGTATAGCCGCCCGCATCGATGTTATTAATACAGCTCTGTCGTCTGATGGTTTTCTCGGCATTTTCACGCGCATCCTTCCTCCGGGGACTGGCTATACGCTCGAGGGAGATATATTTTTCACTTGATTTTTTTTCACTTTGTTCCTCGCGCGGCTGCTTCTTCTCGCTCGCTTCCCAAGTATGCCGGGCGCAACTCGCGGAGATTTTATTTCGATGAAGCGCAGACGCGATATCTTCGCAACGCACGGTATATAATACACAGATGAGCTGACATCGATATTATCAGTTCGACGAACGCATCGGGAATATCAAGAATCCATACACGCATCCGCATCTATACGTGAATGTAGGATCAACTTGGGAGAGTAAATTTTTTCACAATCTCGCCTGTAAGGAGTATCATCGGGAGATCATCTCAAATTTTGCTTTCCGGTATTTCACTGGAATTGTCAGAAGTATTTTTCGCTTAGCCAAATATTTCATGAATATACGTAGAGCTGTTCAAAAGTTCCCGATAAACGATACACTCACGAAAATGTAATCTCTGTTCAGAAGGAGAAATCTTATAGCGTTCTATACGGCGTCGAGCGGATTTTTCTCCCGATTATTAATGAAACTCGATCGAAAAGATGAAAATTGGAAGGCTATAAGAATATTCAGGTAGCCCGTTTGACAAGATCCACGGTAGATAATTAATCGATGCTGAGTTACTTAAAACGTCTTTTTCTGCCGAGAGCCATCGTCTGACGACTGAAATTGAGCAATTTGACCAAAGTCGTCAATCATCGTCCGAATCGATAACAAATTATATTTCACCCTGTCACTTTGAGCCCAGCCGGGTATAATCCAAAGGAGTGGGCTCGAGACTCGAGGATAAACCGGGGGTGAGATCGAGGTGACTTCAAAGCTTTGCAGCGCCTAATGAGAGCCGCGCGCACGTCCTACCCCCCGAGAGTCTTTTGAATGGCCAATCGGCCGCTTGTACGTCGCCGCGCGGTGAATGATGGCCTTCGCCCGATGTGCCCAGCATCCATCGGAATCCCGGTGGCCAATACCAGCCCCCCCCCCCCTGCACCCAAGATCGACGCTAATGGCCGAACAATCGATCCCCGATTCCCACCCCGGAATTAGCTTTTCATTCGAGAACGGACGAGCGCGCGCGCGCCCAGCAGAGAGACTATGATTCATTGGGCGTCGCGAGCCGCGATATTCCGCAGTGACGCGCGATCCCGACTAATGACGCGCGACGCGACGCAGACGGACGGAGGTTCGGATCGAGCTCGAAAAAGTTTCGTTTCGTTTCGCTTGCCAATCGAATGTTTTCGTTAATGAGCTCCGGCTTAATGAGGAGCGTCTCTAATTATTCCCCGAGGCAAACATTTCGCCTTGTCGAGTGTGGTCTGATGGTTTTCATCCATCTCCCCCTGCCTCTCTCGCGTTGCCAATGCGAACGAGTTCAATTTACGCAGTTTCGAATTATGTCTCCACTTTTCATTATAAAAAGAAAATAAACATTTTGTTACGGGGGACCTTTTCATTTTTCAAATAAAATTACAGACAAGCCGTCGCGTGAAACGCGTCCACGCCCGAGAGTCGAGGGTCTAATTGCAGCTCGGGTTTCCCTTCCAGCGAATGAACGTACGCGATTATAAATGGATATATAATTCTCGTCTCCGAAGCGTATACGTATGATTTAACTCTGTGTGTTACACTAAACTTTTCTGAACTAAAAATACACAGAGCGCGCGCGCGTGTGTTGGAACAGGCGAATGTACATGTACATCCAATTTGAAACGTCGAGATGAAGCACTTTACCCCGAACAAGCATTCGTCCATCGGATAATTTTCCATTATCAGGCTCGAGTTCACTCGGGAATGAGTTCCTCATCCCGTCGAATTTATGTTTTCCCGCGCGCGGAACGTCCGATCCGGTGGAATTTGGTTTTTAAAATCGACCCAGCCAAATTTCCCAATCAATTTGCGCCGCGACAATGTCCCAGGCCAAGAGCTACTCGAAAGATCCGCTCCAATAATTACAGTTTGAAACTCGCGCGAGCCCCGAAACGACTGCGGGCGGGCCGGCCGGCTCGCGGGGCAAGTTTGCAATGAGCGCCGGGGCCGCGAACTTTCGTGAAATAATCCGAGTGACGTGTAAGCGGGGGAGGAGGAGGGTGAAATTGAAAAGTGCCACTCGACGTCGCGGCGATCACCATTAGCCCTGCTTATATACACATCCGCGGTTACAGCCGAGCGCGGAGGCTCCTTTCATCGATCTCTCGGCCAGTAAGTAGCGGCATCGCTTCGCGCGGTTTTGTCTTGCGCCTCCTCGAGCCCCGTCGCCTCGTCGACGGTTGGCTAAGCTAATCCGACGCGTCTCATTATGTGGGTCAAGCGCGATACGCCGCGTACCCACAAACGCGCGTCGTCGTTTTTGCATTTCTATGCGACCCGAGTGATTATTATTTTCTCTTTTTTCCCCCTTTCAATGGATTATCCAGACTCGCCCAGCTGTTGCCTCCGCTCGCGACTCGTTATTTAAAGATCTATAATCTGCGCCGCGCGCAGACGAGGGCAAAATAATTCTCGGGCTGGCGCACCCAAGTTGAATATATAATGCTCGCGACGGGGAGAGTTTTCTTAATGTGTGAGCAAATGATGTCAATGACGTGATTAGTGCGAGCTGTTTTTCCCATCAGAAAAAAGATCCTGAATTTGCCTTCATTAATTAGTCTGCTTTTCCTTTTTCCAGGCGTTATTAGACAAAGTACTATGATTCGATTGTATACAAAGTATACACGATGGTAACACACAAATTGTATTAGCACACTGAAAAATTATTGGTGAATATTTTCATCATTTCACTATATAATGGAAAAACGTGACAGCTATATATGTTTGGCGAGCCAAATTAGATACAATTTAGAAACTCGAAAATACCTTACAAGATTATGTTGTTAATTTTACAAATAAATATTATAGAATTCAGTGAATTATTGAACTAAAATCGTTTTCTTTTAATTTTTTAGACCTCCAAATCTATTTGACCACCTGATCAATTTTGCTATTTTCGCGGTCTCACAAGGAGTGACCACTACCTCTGGGTGTCCAATCATGATGAAACTTTGTGAGATGGTTCAAGAATAGCCTAATAGCTTACATCTACAGCCACGTAGCCCAACGTTTCGTTTTCCTGGAGATATTCATAAATTATTATAAACCGTATTCAAATACAGTATATATATATATATATATATATATATATATATTCCGAAATTCATGGATATAAATATACTCTGTATGCTTAAAATCAATAATGATTCGTGAATATCTTGAGGAAAACGAGACGTTGGACTGCGCGGCTGTTGATATGAGTTATTAGACTATTCATGACACATCTCACAAAGTTTTATCGCGACTGGATACCCGGAGATAGCCAACCTCTCCTTGTTAGACCCGTTTTTGACCTAAATTCACGCCTATGCAGATTAGTTCAAAAGTTTTATAATTTGTGGTTCTATTATGCGGACAACTAAAAAATGTTTTATTCGTGTATTTACGTTTATATACTAGATTTTAGATATAAATCTTGTATAATTTACTCTCATACGGTATTTTAACATTTCTCAACAAATTTTTCCGTCTAGTCTAATAAATCACACCTATCAACACACAGCACACATTTTTCAGCGTTGATAATTCCAATTATCGTCGAAAAAGGGTTCTCTTCCGGCGGGGGGATCAAACCCACGACCCAATGGGTGCCTTGTTCCCACCATGCAGGGCCAGCTTGTACGAGTCCGTGATCGTGCACGCCATGTCGTCGCCATGTCGTCGCCGGTAATTTGAAAATATATAAGACGATTCAAAGATTCGGGTATGATAATTTGAAGATGCGAGTTTGGACGTCTTCCGCGGAGGCCCTAGATCGTACAGGGAGTCTTGTCTTCCGAAAGTTCCTCGCTGCAAGTATCTGGTATACGACGGGAGAATTCGATCCGTCGCGATGGCGAAACTTTGTCGCTCGACACCGGCCGGGGTGGATAACTTCGCAACGAGACTTCCCGGCCCGACGGTGTGTTGTGCCATTACCGAGAACCGAGAATCCTTCTACGCGCCAAGAGACATTGAAAATTGCAACATTGTTTTTTTTTCGGTCGCTCGCCCGCGAGCATACGGCAATCGCGCCCGACACCGTGCCCGTCTTTTCGAACGTTAAATAAACCGCGCGGATCGCGGAAAATCCCTGCTCCACCGGGCCACCACCCCTGGCCCGCTCGTAAAATCGTCGGATTACGCGAATCCTCGTGGGGAAGGCGGGCTAAATCCTAAAATTGAATTCCATCCCGTCTTTACTTCGCTGCTTATTGACGCTGCGCATATAGAACCAGGCCATTAGAGCTGCGGGCCTGAGGAGTTATACGCGCGCCAGCGCGCGCGGATCATCGTTTTCGCGGGATTCGACTCGGCCGTGATCCCCTCCCCCACCTCCCCCTCCCCCCACGTAATTATGTGGGATTGGGAAATTCTTTAGAGTCGCGCGCGACTGGATAGATCAGTGAGTTGTCGCCGTGGCTTGCTGAGTTAGTTTGACGATACGCGGAATTGCTTTTTGTTGAGCCATGGAGATACCACAAACTTTTCTGTCTCTTCATTCATACATACACAACAAAAACGATTCTTAAATCAAAACTCGTAATTTTGTCTTCAGATTGAGTACTTTTCGTACCGAATGGCTGTACGACTGAAATTTCTATTCATTCTATTTTATTTTCAAATATATACGGGCGCTAACCCTTTCGCAAAATTAATAAAAAATTTAATTTTCACATTTCTTGTGAAAAATTCACTCTTTCAATTTTTGAACAAATATCTAGCGACGTTGTAAAAAATTATGGATAATTTTCTCCAGAATCTGATTTTCATAAGCTTTGAATGATGCTCCCAAATAGGTTTGTTTAATAAAGAAAATGTTGGAGTCAGCCGTATATGAATCTCGAAATAATTTGTTATTTTTAATAGAATGTAACAAGAGAATTAATTTCCATTTAACAATTTTAACATTTAAAATTCCTAGTATACTGTTTTAACATTATCCCGAATCTCCGTTCTCCTCCAGTGTTTCAATCAGGTTCATAGAATTTGGAGCAACTCGTAAAGTTGTCTGGTTATAGTCTGAATGCTCACCAAAGTACTAATAAGAAACTCTGACATTTATACAATAATCAGTTGATTTAGGGACTCGATTAGGAGCAATTCCTCAAATTGCAATAGATTTCAGTACGAGTGAACTTGTACTGAATCTTAGAAAAATTAGATGGATTCATTGCCAATGAAGTATGAAAATTGCCCGAATCTAAAGAATTTGGCTTTTTTGAACTTTTTTAAGTACAATAGATTTTGAGTATCGTAACACTTTTTAGAAATTATTTTTGCTGCGTATACATCGATGTAATGTACACTGTTTGTTCTCTAATTCAAATTCTCGAGTTCTTGCAAATTTGAAATATAATTTAGTGTAACGAAACATTTTACATTGAATTTTCTTATAACCGCACTCTGTACAGCTTCTATCACGCCGACTATTTTCCCAGAACTTCGTCATATAATTATACGTAAACTATTTGGCATGTCTGAGAACAATGCCGAAGGGCTCCTTTAATTAATTAAGGTTAGTTAGATATAATTGCTTTGACGTCTCATACGCATGTAATTAAACGACTCACCAGTATGGAATTTGCAAAAGCTTCATTTTCTCATGAAACTCGACATGCGCGCGCGCGAGCGACAAACCACTGAATCGATAGTAGAACAGGTGTGTTCTCACAAAAATGAAATCTTGATTCAAGAAGGAGAATGAGTTTGACGCCATAGCAAATGATTTTTTTTAATCTTAGAGGAGTCTGTTTGGCCGAAAAATAAATCTTTTCGCTATAGCGTCAAACTAATTCTTCTTCTTGAACCAAAAATCGATTTTTGTGATTGCACCATACAAACACTTTTTTTCAATGACTTTTTTTTATCAATCACCGTTATGAGCAAACCTTCGTGAAATATTTTGAATAGAATATTTTTTTTCCAGATAATTATGCGTACGCGCATGGGCTCATAACAATTTTGAAAATATTGATTGAGAAGTCTGCTCCAACACTTAAAAAAAAAATCGAAACTTGGAGAAGGAAAATCATTCTGATAGTATATAAACTGTTCTCTAGGGTTAAGACTCTTTTGTTATAGCGTCGATCTGATTTTTCTCCTTGAACGAAGATTCAATTTTCACGAGTGTTATACTCAAATGATTTCATTCCATTTGATTGCTTAAAAGAACCCTACAAGATAAATTCTACGATATCTCAAAATAATCGATCACACTGCAGTAGAATCGCATGACGTTCAAGCTCGGCGAATTCTTCAAAAAAAGTGATAACCTGAATTACAATAAGTTGTAAAAACATTAAAAAAAATACACGGTATTGTTCAAGGATCGCAGAAAGAGCTGGCCGGAATTTATTGTATAAATATTGTTGAGCTGCAATAAAATTAAAGTCTCTCCGGGGAAATTGAAAAATGTTCGGAGTGAAATTCACCCGAATCGACAAATCGGCGTAGAAATCGTCTTCGGAGCGAGTCATCGTATCGACGATTCGTCCATCGCTAATTCCACCTGGCCAAAGACCCGATGTGGAGCGCGGCGGTATAATCGACGTTGAAGCGAGCTTGTCGTCGTCGAAATAGTGCAAAACCGAGGCTTGTCTCGAATCAGTTGGGTCACAGGACGCGTCACCTCGCGACGCCGGACTAATCTGCTCAGTCTTATTAGACAAGCCAGGCGCGAATCAAGTGACTCGCCCTAATTGAATCAGATAAGGTGGCGCTCTGTCGATTGTACGTGCCGCCAAGCGGAAAGCCGCGAGATTACACCCAGCCACCCTTGCGCCTCCCCACCTGTACACTGGCGTATCTGCGTATGTGTGAGTGTGTGTTATATATAGCGAGCACAAATCAAAGATAAACCACGGGCCGGACGCTTTATCTGCCCCGAGCGCGTGGAGAAAAAAGCCCACGCGGCTGGTTTATTTATTGCTTATAAGGAGGCGATTGGCGGGTGGGTGATTTATTAACGCTGAACCCGCTTTATATTGAGATATCACACCAGAGAAATCGACTTTTCCGATATATTATGAGTATATATATATATATATATATATATATATATATATATATACTTCTTTTAAATAGTCATTGTGAAAATTCACTGTGTCAAAGTAAAAAATTACTGTAAGATGGTGTAGATGAGTTATTGAATGGAAGTACTAGGAATTTTACATGTAAATACAAATGGAAAATCACTTGATTCCCATGACATTTGATAGGGAAAATGTTTACCTCGAATTCATCGTGAGTGTAGTGGAAATTTGCATCCAAGATTGAGTGATTATATTATGAATAATACACACTCATCATTAGAGGTTTTTTGAGGTGAAAACTGCACCGTGGGGTTTATGAGGCACGATATGGTATTCCACGGCGCTGAGTTTGACGAGCTTCTAGATGGTATTTCGAAAGGGGACTTGTTGGATTCGATGCTTCAAATAAAAATTTAATCGAGCACAATGAGGTCCAGCCGAAATTATCGCGTGCATATGGCACGAGAGCGAATTTAATCAGCACGGCCCATTTGACGAGCTATTTCACCGATGGATTATTAATTGGGTGGAATTTTAATTGGATTCGATAATTCAATCAAAGCTCCAAGAAATTAGGATCGAGAGGGCAATTTCGTTTGCATATTACAGTTGACGTTCGGCGCGACCTGCTCGTTCAATTATGTAACGCTCCGTTTACACTTGAGTACCCTCGCTCGTATAATTTTACACACCCGCAATTTTAATCTGCTTACAAAGAATACATACTAGAATGAGATATTCGACCGAACCGTTATCAGTCGCCAATTGTCACCAATTTGTATTTATCCCGTCAAACCAGGGTACGGAATTCGATCAGAGTGTACAGCGTGCATGTAAAACTCCACGCGAGAAAGGCGAAAAAAACAAGTTAATTCGGCTTTACCTGTTTCAGTATGACGCACTCGATACGTTCTGCCGGAAATCGAGCGAATTCTGCCCACCAGGCTTGCCGGGCCTGCCCGGGGCGATCGGGCCCCTCGGCATGAAGGGCGACCAAGGCCTGCCCGGAATCCAAGGGACGCCTGGTGTGCCCGGGCCAAGAGGGCCGCCCGGACCTTCCGGTCCCAGGGGAGAGACTGGACTCGATGGCGTCGACGGTGAGTTTTTAACCAGAATATAGTGATAGAACGACGACTGAGGGGGGGTTTGGTCCGCGGGTGTAAGCTAAGTCTCGTTCTGATCAAAACATGTATGCAAGTTGAAAATTGATAACGGGAAAGCTGCATGAATAATTGTGTTGATATGGGAACGTCCATAAATTACGTAACGCAAATTTGAAGAAATTTCAGACCCTCCCTCCCCCAGCGTAACGCTTCCGTAACAAAAGCTGCTAGACCCCCCCCCCTCAGAAATGGTACGTCACGGTGAAAAATTTCACTAATCTAGAGAAAATGATTTCAATCACAGAAATAAAAAAATGTTGCCATCGAGTTTAGTGTTAACGAAAAATTGAATGAATTGAAATAAAGAAGAACAGTTTGAGAGATTTTTACGTGTTCACAACGATGTTTATATCGTGATAAAATTTGTTAATACCTGGAAATAGTTCAAAAGATTTCTAGCTTCTTGTTTGGTTGTCTTCTGTTGCATTTCTTGCAACAATATTTTGGCAGCCATGACGCGATCTTCCTTCTTTTCCATCCGCACAGTACTTGCCCATCGCTCATTTAATTTAGACTGCACGGTAGCTACACTATCATTACAGTAATGAAGTCTGTACTCTTTGAATAAAGATTGATATAAATCGCCGAGAGTAGATAACATATTGGTCTGAATTGAGATCCAATGTTTATTCTTAACCTACAAATAATACATGTAAAACATCATGTCGTTTTATTCTGAATGTGAATGTGAACGATTCGGCAAGTACTCACTTTTCATCAACCGCATTTTGTTTCAGCACTCAAAATTAATCAAAAGCTCTAAAACGAAACGTGTCTCGACTCGACCATCAATATGGAATTAACAGTCACGACAGTCACCGTTTCTTTTACACTATCTCTCTCCCTCTTACGGATCTCAAGGAACGGATATACTATTAACTATACTTGATTGGTTTAGAAAAAAGTTGTCCACCGATCATAAGCACTCTACTATAAAGAAGTGACTTGTATGAATACGTCACCGAACTCGTCAGTGCCGATGAAGCGCGAAAATTCAAAATTGAAGACCGATCTGATTGAAGATCCGCTTTTCCATTCAAAATAAAATTTTATAAGATTTTTAGCGTAACGTAACGACGCCACGAGAGCCCCCCTCCCCATCGTAACGCTTCCATAATAAGCACCTCAGACCCCTCCCCCCTCCCAACAAGCGTTACGTAATTTATGAACGCTCCCTATAGACATCATAAAGTCATATGTAAGTGTATAGTTTTTGTTAAATTGAGAAACAAAAAGAAACAGCTGTCGATTTATGAAAACTCAACCAAAACAAACAAATAGAAATTTCAAAAAAATTCCATGAATCGTTTTTTTCTAATTAAGAATTGAGAAGGATTCCTCGTGAATTTTATTGACTAACACAGCATTTTGAAACTTAGACTTTGACCTTAATTTTAAAAAGCTGATGATTCGAAAAAGTAACGCGTGAAATTCTTTTAATCAATATTTTGATTTGCTAAGTTTGTTCTGTTTGTATTTTGTTATATCCCGAAGAAACGCGAGGCGAGACACTGCCGGATTCAATGTGATGGATGGAGACAGTAAAATTTGATCGATATACGGGGCGCGAAGTTTCGTGTAATAAAAAGATGATTATGAATTAAGTGTCTTCTCTCAAGTACCATATCCGAGCATAGTCTTTGTAAGGAGAATTGATGTTGTTAATAAAGGGCTGATGGGAGGTGCTCCATCACGAGGAACTCTTTAGAGCCCGACTTTCGTGAAATTACATATATATCAAGCGCCCCCTCTAAATCAAATCGTTCCATCAAATTTTCTCCAAGAGCGGGTGGGTCGGGGAGGAAGACGATTTTCGAAATCGCTCAATTTCAAAAGCGTCCGAGAGATAACGGATCCCCCGAATCAGTTTACAACGCGGAAAAGTCAACGCTCGAAAGTGTAATATATTTATGAAGGCAACTTTCTAAAGCCTTGCCTGCACTGGCTTGAAAATGGAGACCCGTATAAAGTTGTCGAGCCGACGAATCAACGACACGTGTATACATATCTCGAGCTCCCCGCTTGTATAAATATTTAATTAAATCTGGGCGAGTCTCCCCGTGGATCCAACATCCACGCGCAGCTGGGCACGGGACAACATTTCCATTTGCGGCCGGGGCAATAGACCTAAAGAGGCGCGTGGCCCGGGAGGGGGGCAGGATAGGGGGTAGGGGTTAGGGCGAGTGGCTTAGCGGCGCATCCGGATATTACGGGCGACGTCCATTGTCCGCAGGTATTCCGGGCGAGCCGGGATTGGACGGACTTCCTGGACGCAGCGGCAACGACGGGGTGCCCGGCGCCGACGGTAAGCCCGGACTCAACGGCATACCCGGGGCACCTGGCCGCAACGGCACCGACGGTACGTAATCGCCTATATCTAACCTCGTTATTTACAGCTGCGCCCCCGAGAGTGTGTTTGTGTGTGTGTGTGTGTGTGTGTGTGTGTGTGTGTGTGTGTGTGTGTGTGTGTGTGTGTGTGTGTGTGTGTGTGTGTGTGTGTGTGTGTGTGTGTGTGTGTGTGTGTGTGTGTGTGTGTGTGTGTGTGTGTGTGTGTGTGTGTGTGAGTGTGGCCACGAGCCGCCAGATTATCCGCCATTGTTACCGGACATTGTGGGCGCGCGAGTGGCGACGAGAGAGAGAGCGAGTTTCAAGCTCCTCATGCTGGTGGAACCCGCCCGATTAACAGGCGGATTAAGTGCCGCACGCGGGCCGCATTTACGGTTTGTTCACCCGTTTGTTCCCCGACACACAACAATGCGCTAACGCTGCGTGCTTTCATTGCTGTACTGGGATTCCCGGAGTTGTGACAGATTTTATTGTTGGACACGAAATCCGTTGCTTACCCCGGTGAGGCTGATACTTATGTTTCCTATACTCTTGGTCCTGAACCCGTGTGTATAACTCCTACAATTGATAGCTCTTTGAATATGTAGTTCTATCTCGGAGAACCTCCTAATGAGGTCCTCAAAAACTGCTGCCAAGTTCCTTAGCCGTATGCTTTCTCAAAGTGACTTCAGCATCACCCACAAATGCGTCCCAAACCTATATTTTCACCATTGCACTAGCGTAGATACTATCATTCATTTTTCAAAAATTACAAAAAAATTATTTAATTAGTTCAATTCGTATCGCTTCCTCAATAAATGGAGCATTCGGACCTGGTGTGACAACGGTTGCGAAGGAGCTAATTGGGAAGCTAATTGCTATTTGTGTCCTCTGCCGTTGAAAATGATGGAAATGGGTCATAAATTGATCATTTCCAACCTTCGTAACGGTTACTACGGAGGTAAATAACGGTTGCTATGGAGCAAATATAACAATCCTTGAGTTCAGTGTCCTTGGTCATCAAGTATGACTCAAAACTGATTTTCCGGCTTCCGGAGCAACGGTTGCTAGAGATGTAAACAAACGGTTGCCAAGGATATCAACAGTGGTTGCTATGGGAAATATCTCATCGCTTCTCATTGATTCTTATTGACTCTCATAGCCCCAATGAGCACTTATGAGGATTTATGAGAAAATACGTTAAGAACGGTTGCTAGGGAAATAACCATCGGATTTTGCTGAAAATTGAACTCGAGCTAGATATTGCCACAACTAACCGGTGTGCGAAATTTCAGCAAGATCGGAACATTCGTTCGAAAGTTATCGTAAACGAAAAAAAACGGGACGCACACACACATACATACATACATACATACAGACACTTCTGGATTTCCATGTTTTTCGACCCGCAGATTACGGAAATCGAGGTCCCGAGGTCTGATTCGATGGGTCGATTTTGCCCCATTGCAAAGCTTTCACTTTGAGAAAGCAAAAGATGATGAGGCACTCTTCAGGACCTCGAAAATTCAGTGAAAAACGCCAGAAGGCATTTCGTCATTTATGATAGTTCACCACCATAACATAGTCCTATATCTTTGGACTAGTGAATAGAGCTGTATGGTTATGGTCTGGCACATTTGAACTGAAAGTTTCTATTGAATAAATCTTGATTATTGATAAAGTTTTCAAAGCTCTGAAATGATATTTTACTCAATAAGTAGTGGAGAGTGGACCGTACCATATACGACTTATGCCACTATTGGGTTAATCGACAAAGTACCATATTGTGCGACACCAAAGTCTGACAATAATTTTTTCCATCCGTATGCTTGAGTATGCTGCGATGTACCACTCCAAGAGTCTGCGCAAACAGAAGAGTGTAACGGCACTAGTCGGTAAAATTCATGCAGTACGGGAAATCCGCTTTGACGCAGCACCAGAGAGCAGCGCACTCAAGGGCTCACTCGGCGCTGAAGGAAAGAGCTGCAGCTCGTCAAGTTTTTCAGCCCCTACGTCGAGTCCTTATCTCCTCTAATTTATTCCAGCCTCCTCTCCTCCCTTCCCAACGAGGCATATTGAGGCTAAAAACTCGGGCGTTCCGCAACAATAGCCGGTCATCTTGGCTCGCGGCCAATAACCACCTATAAGCCGGGGGGAGCGAAAAAAAAGAGAAGGTAGATCCCCCGTTGACGATTAGGTCCTTCGTGGGCGGGCTTTTTGCGAGCGGCTCTCACTCAATTACGGATTATCACCGACGGCGGATCTTGGGCTCTTTTTTTTTCTTCTCCGCCTTGCCTCGTACGTGTGAGCCGACAATCACCCTCGCGTCGGTCGGGGAGGGTGGGGGGTAGCGTATGAAAAACCACGGCGTTTTGCTTGGAGTGGCTCGAGACTGCGTATACGACGCGCCGGAATTTCACCCAAGCCAGAGCAAGCTCTGCCGGGGTGGCTGAAAGAAGCGTCGGCTGTTTTAGAACCCGGCGTTCATTAAAAGATGCTGCGGCTCGTATAAGCTATATAACTTTCAGCAGCAGCTCGAGTGAGGGGTGTAGTAAAGTGTGTCACGCGATGAGGTGTCTCGTTCCCGTGACTCAAAGCCACCGGCAGCTTTCTTTGCATTCAATTTCCCGGGGAGAAAGAGACGCGAAACGAGTCGTGAAATATTGAAGCCCCGACTGCGAGGCTTGCGATAGATGTATATATACATATATATATATATATATATATATATATATGGCGCGGACGTGAAAGGGCGCGCGCGCAGCATTTAGCACCAGCTGTTGTAATCGGGCCGGTGAAATCGGGTTGCGTCCAAACGAGTGCCGCCAGTCGCTAGCGTCCCGTACTCAGTTGCAGCGTGAATATACCTGCTGGTATAGGCGTGTGGCAGTTTACAAAATCATCCATTCGCGCATCTGGGTATATCCGTTTCAATCTATCGTAAAGCGTCCCTGTCCTTTGGATCTGCATTTGACTCCGATAAATCCTGAATTCCTAGTCGTGAACCATCGCGTATATCGTTAGGTTGTGTAGTCGCATTGTGACGAGGTCAAAATTGGAGGGATTCCAATTCGTCGTGTGAATTTATCCCTTCAGTTTGGTCCTATCAGCATTTTCACTCTAACCTATATTATTTGCTAAGAAATAATAGGATATTGATGGAATATTCGTGCGTGTTCAACTCACTACCGTAAGAATAAAATTATGACATAGGTCGAATTTTTTCTGGGCCTCATGAGGCCCTCTCGCGATTTCTCAAGTTGTAGCGATTTACATTTGATGATCAGATCTTTCAAATTCAATTTCAAAGAGATATGATCACAGTTGATTAATTGAAGACCCTGCCATGGTGTAGATTGGATTTGTCTCAAGCCTTTTAAGGCTTAACGTTTCGTTTTCTTGGGGATATTTATGTATCATTCTTGACTTTGCATGTATATACTATGCATGTCTAAAATCAATAATCATTAGTGGATATCTCCAGGAAAACAAAACGTTAGGCCTTATGGCTGTACACATTACCTATTTAGCTGCTCGAAAACCATCTCACAAAGATTCAGTAAGATCCGAGACCAAAAAATCTGATACTTTCCTTGTTGGTAGGAATCTCTATTCAACGGAGACCCCTACTAGTTTTTTATTCGAAATATTTGTTGTAAATTCAAGCAAACAAATTTTTTGGACTTGACAAATACTTTCCATCAGCATAAAATCGCTTTGAGTTAAGAAACAGCCAATTCAGATGGCAGTGAGATTCAATTCAATTACTCCAATTTTCTATTCCTGGCATCAAGTTTCATGTTTGAACGTTCTTGCATTCATTGCTTATGTAATCTCATTCATAGATGTACTACAGAATATTGCACAACGCTTCAAATGAATTGGAATAATCTCGTTGAACGGGATAAATTTAAATCGGCGAGCTTGAATGAACTGGAAGCTGAAACGAATAGACACTCGTTCTCGAGAATCTCATTCAAGGTTATACAGCAAAGCGGAGGCGACTTTTCTCTTTTCCTACCATCTTCTTACGAGTAATACTATAAATGCTACAAGCCATTCGCAAGTGGATGAGAAAAAAGTCGTCCCCGGGGTTCACTAAATGCCAAAGCTCTGATGCTACTCCAAAGACCGAACTGCATGTAGTTTCTCCTCTGTTTGGTCGCGACGTCTTCAAACGCTCAATCCTTCTCTCTTTGTTGTCAGCTTTTCTTCTTTCATGCAATCGGTTCACCAACTACTTCACTTTCAAATTTATTTCAATCAACCCTATAAATGGATTACATAAAATAATCATTTACGAGTATTCATTGTAAGTTGATAATCCTATAACTCCAGTTGATTGAAAGCAATCTTTACTTTCCTCGAGTGGAAGTGTCTACATCCCATCATCTTCACATTCATAGACACATCATTCTGAATTCAGAGATATCTATTTACTTGGTGTCAAGAGAAATTCTCCTCGATAGAGCTCCAATCAGAAAATTTCTAGGATTTACCATGGAACGTTACGTTTCGGTATGTATTTCCACTGAAACTTTTGCAGGTATATTTTTTTGATACTCAAATAAACGATACTTGCAGTATATATACATGAAATTTCATACGCATAGACATATATTATTCGTATAATAAGATGAAAATATCTTAGTGGGAAATGGAAATGTTAGCTGATGAATGACTGCATAAAACACTTCCAAAAGTTCCAGCGAGCTCCGAGCGACCGAAACTCCAAGTGATGGTTTTTGGCGAGTAGTATCTAGAAAGATGCCTTACACTGTAGAAATACAATGTAGAATCAAATTCATCCATGATCCGAATAGACTAGAAGCATCTCCCAAAAGCATTAATCTGAATCACTAACGAATCCGAAGTGAATCCACTGAATAAAATCACCAGGCTGTTGCTCAACGCGATAAACAATAAGACCAATGCAAATTGGGTTCGAGCCCGGAACTTGAAGCACTGCGCCTTGGCATCAATCAGAACAGCTCGCTCTCGGGCCGAGGGCAAATAGTCAGGTGGCGGGGGTGAGCTCACCTTCCGGGTGCCACACAGACGCGCGTCGAATCAACCCGGTGCTTTATTACATTTCGTGAGTACCTTAGAATCGCCCCTGCACTTTGCCGAAGGCCCGGAAGGCACCAAACTCGAGCTGCTCGGGCGATTGTTTTTTTTCGGGAGGCGCCAACTTGACTGCGTATAGCCCGAGGTGTACTCGGTGTTTCGCCAAGTGGTGCAACGACTTGACCGTCCGGAATTCCCGCGTGCTATCCATACAGCAATCATACGATCCATCGATGCTCCCCGACACGAAAAGTGGGCTTCAAGCGAAGCGAGCTTGGGAAGACATCAGATCTTTGCGAACATATTTGAACCCCTCGAGTCGAAAAAGTGAGGATTCCCAGACGTGTGCGTGCCTGTTGCAAGGCCTATTTATTTTTGCCACGATTCAATTCGTTTCGATTTGTAAGTTTGAACTCATCCGAAATTTCCCTTCCATTATGCCAAAATATTTGTAGGCACTTGTAATCGCACCAACGTTCTTGACAAAAATGCACGCCTAGAAAGAATATTGATGTTATTATTTCATAACATATAGAGTTTATTCTATTTCAATGTTGGCATGAAACACAAAACATTACGAGGATTATTTTTTATTATACTTATCTTATGAGAGTAAGACTGTCGATAAAAGTTTATGAGTTTCATGTTTATCTATAGGGAAGTGATGAGAATCACAGTTCGAACGAAAAAATGTGATTAATTGTAAAAACTTTGTAGCAAATCAAAAAACCGCTGCCAAGTGCCTTAGCAGTATGCTTTCTCAAAGAGGCTTTAACATCACCCACAAACGCATCCCAAACCTGTATTTTCACCATTCCACTAGCGTAGATACTATCATTTACTTTTCAAAAATTACAAAAATATTATTCAATCAGTTCAATTCGTATCTTTGTGACTGTGTAAAGTGTCGTTCTTTTTCAATTGACCAAACTATGTTGCGAGTGTTGATGTCTGCCCGGGCTCTCTTATTATTTGATCAAATGCAACAAAGCAAACGGTTCTAGGTTCTACACGATGCGAGACATTTGGACCTGCTTAATTTTTCGATCAATTCATCTTGTGACTGTCATACGGTTTAATGGTGGTTAAAATCGATCCGACCTGCCCTTAAGTCCGTATTTAGCAAACTTGAAGACTCATTTTGATCATTTTCGACGGCAAAAGACACCGAATTTTCCCAATTTTCTCTATAGCACGTTGAAAATACTGGAAACGAAACATACATGAATTTTGCTTCCCCTTAGCAACGGTTGCTAGGGCGGTAAACAACGGTTGCTAAGGAGCTAATTGGGAAGATTTTGTGTCCTTTGCCGTCGAAAATGATGGAAATGGGTCATAAATTAATGATTTCCAACCTTCGTAACTGTTGCTAGGGAGGCAAACAACCGTTGCTATGGAGCAAATACAACAATTCAGTGTCCTTGGCCATCGAGTGTGACTTAAAACTGATTTTCCGGCTTACCCCAATGAGCACTCATAAGGATTTGTGAGAAAACACGTTAGAAACGGTTGCTAGAGAAATAAACAACGGAATTGGCTGAAAATTGAACTCGGCCGAGATTTTGCCGCGACTAACCTGTGTGCAAAGTTTCAGCACGATCGGACAATACCTTCGAGAGTTATCGTACGACAAAAAAGTGCACGTACGTACATACATACAGACATTTTTAGATTTCCATGTTTTTCGACCCGTAGATTACGAAAATCGAGGTCCCGAGGTCCGATTCGGTGGGTCGATTTTTGCCCCATTACAAAGCTTTCTCTTTGAGAAAGCAAAAGTTAAGAGAAATACTTATCTTACTACGAGATAGTCTTTGATTCCAACTGCCTGAACTGTTTTTGAAATGCTGCATATGCCATTATTAACAGAGACTGGACTCGAGATTGCGGTAGTCTCCGCTTCGTTACTGTGTGAATCATATTAGCTCAAAGGCGCCTTTGTAAGTACTGCCCTACCAAAAGGATGAGAATAGTTATTATACCGCTTCGCTCGAGAAACACATACCAGAAATGTTTCAAATCAAATTCCATGCTCGTCTATCTTCTCAGTTACTCCATATATGGAAGTACTTCGAAAATAATCATTATTTGAACGGATATTGCATTAAGATTGCATGAATACAGGCGACAAACTTGTTTATGAAATATATAAACGTGTTTTTGAAAATATTCTGTGATGAGAGACTTGGAACAAGAGGGGATAATTTTTATGACACGAACGTATCTTGAACGTCCCTTCATAAAAGCTTGAACTTTGTATTAATCATTCATAATTAAGTAACTCACACTTTTACGATGGAAAGTTCAAAATATCGTTCCATCATAAGAATTATCTTCTTTCCAATGATTTATATAGAAACGTTTTTTTAAAAACCTTTTTATACTTTTGCTTTCTTAAAGAGAAAGCTTTGTAATGGGGCAAAAATCGACCCACCGAATCAGACCTCGGGACCTCGATTTTCGTGATCTACGGGTCGAAAAACATGGAAATCCAAAAGTGTCTGTATGTATGTATGTGTGTGTGTATGTGTGTGTGTGTATGTGTGTGTGTGTGTGCGTCCCGTTTTTTTTTCGTCCACGATAACTCTCGAAGGAATGGTCCGATCGTCTTGAAATTTTGCACACAGGTTAATCGCGGCAAAATCTCGGGCGAGTTCAATTTTCAGCGAAATCCGTTGTTTATTTCCTTAGCAACCGTTGTTAAGGTGTCTATTTTTTCGTTTCTCTCGTCCACGATAACTCCCGAAGGAATGATCCGATCGTCTTGAAATTTTGTACACCGGTTAGTTGTGACAAGATCTAGTCCGAGTTAAATTTTCAGCAAAATCCGTTGGTTATTTCCCTAGCAACCGTTCCTAACGTGTTTTCTCACAAATCCTCATGAGTGCTCATTGGGGCAAGCCGGAAAATCAGTTTTAAGTCACACTCGATGGCCAAGGACACTGAATTATTGTATTTGCTCCATAACAACGGTTGCTTACCTCCCTAGCAACAGTTACGAAGGTTGGAAATCATTAATTTATGACCCATTTCCGTCATTTTCGACGGAAAAGGACACAAAATCTTCCCAATTAGCTCCTTAGCAACCGTTGTTTACCGCCCTAGCAACCGTTGCTAAGGGGGAAAAAAATTGATGTAAGTTTCGTTTCCAGTATTTTCAACGTACTATAGAGAAAATTGGGAAAATTCGGTGTCTTTTGCCGTCGAAAATGATCAAAATAGATTTTGAATTGATCATTTCCAACCTCAGCCGTCGAAAATGATCAAAAACGGACTTAAGGGCAGGGCGGATCGATTTTGACCGCTATTAAACCGTATGACAGTCACAAGATGAATTGATCGAAAAATTATGCAGGTCCAAATGTCTCGCATCGTGTAGAACCTAGAACCGTTTGCTTTGTTGCATTTGATCAAATAATAAGAGAGCCCGGGCAGACATCAACACTCGCAACATAGTTTGGTCAATTGAAAAAGAACGACACTTTACACAGTCACAAAGATACGAATTGAATTGATTAAATAATTTTTTTGTAATTTTTGAAAAATAGATGATAGTATCTACGGTAGTGGAAAGGTGAAAATACAGGTTTGGGAAGCGTTTGTCGGTGATATTGAAGCCTCTTTGAGAAAGCATACTGCTAAGGCACTTGGCAGCGGTTTTTTTTGTGTAAGACTTCCCAGGAGACCACAACTCGAACTTGAATGTTCATTTTTACTAAAAATTCTTCTTATTTTTTTATGACTGACTAGGTAATATTTAGGGTCGCTTCTTCTAACGTTCTGATCTATCTGGCAAGGCGAGTATAGGGTCTCCGGGGGCGACCAATTGCACGATGTAACTTTTTGAGATTGATTTTGGGTACGCTAAAAGATTATATCTGCAACCTTTTAATGATGTAAATCAATTACTTCGTTTATAACGATTGGTTTCCCGAAGGTTACACAGTCACTCTTGTAGTTAATGTACTGAATTATTTTTTATTAATACTGTTTCAAGAGAGTTATAAAAGTTTGATGGTGGGTTTATAAGGAAACGTGGGATTATGGAGACAAACAACTCAATCATACGACCTTCGATTCTCATCATTCTGTTAAAACTGCAACTACAAAAAAATTATTTCAACAATATTCACGTATTTTCCTCGAAAATGCTGTCTTATCAATCTAGGAATTATTGGAGATTAAGAATTTGAAATTCAATATAATCAATGTATTAGTGAAACCAGTCTATAAAAGCCTATTCGAGAAAATGCAGAAATGTGTATCTCTTTTTTTAAGTATGAGGAAGCATATATATTTCAAGCCCAGCTCATTTATAATTTCACGGTTTATCTTTTAGTGTCATTTGATTTATTATTGTTATTCTTCTTATTATTATTATTATTATTATTATTATTGTTATTGTTATACAGTGATGTATTCACGATCATTAATGAGTCACTGTGTCTCATTGATGATCGTAAAAACGTAATTAAAATATGAATCATTAATAATCGTAAATACACCACTGACTTATAAACATATGTAAGTGGATAAACATGACCATTATCATCAACAACAATTCAAAAGTTGTATAATAAATAATATTGAAAAGGATCAATACGTAACAATGATTATTTTATGACTTTCTAAATTGAGAGTTATTTCAAAAGTTAAATTAGCAATTTCAATGTTGGAATCGAAGAAATAATTTTCATTCAAAGCACTTTTTTGTTAGCGCTCTGTACTTGAGAATTAAGTTTCATTTATCTGAATTCAAGTTCACAGTGCTCACAGCGATACCATATCACTCTCTCGACGGAATGTAATAAAACGAAAGACAATAAGTTTCCACTTCGGTCAGAGACAGATGCCAATGGTGCTAAACTTACAACGATGTAAAATTGTGGACTTTAGTATAGTTCTCAGCCGAAACTTTCTCTCTCGGGGAACCGTTGTTTAGTTTTCTTGCTATCGTTGCCATGGGGATTCTCATACTATTTTTTTTCACACAAAGTCTCTTTAAAAAAGCACACTGCTAACACAATTGGAAGCGGTATTTCAAATGTTCTGTGTGTTGTGTGTGTGTGTGTGTGTGTGTGTGTGTGTGTGTGTGTGTGTGTGTGTGTGTGTGTGTGTGTGTGTGTGTGTGTGTGTGTGTGTGTGTGTGTGTGTGTGTGTGTGTGTGTGTGTGTGTGTGTGTGTGTGTGTGTGTGTGTTGTGTGTGTGTGTGTGTGTGTGTGTGTGTGTGTGTGTGTGTGTGTGTGTGTGTGTGTGTGTGTGTGTGTGTGTGTGTGTGTGTGTGTATTATGTAGTCTGTGGACAGAATGCACCATTCCCGATCTTTACAAATAAGGCGATACGTTTAAATCTCGGGAATATGAAACGTGAAGATAAGAGAATATCTGTTATTGGAGAAGTATAATTTGACTTATCATTTCTTATCAGCTAAGAGTGGTTTTGGTTGATGTTTTCTGTTTATTCAAAAAATGCATAGCTTTGAGTTTTTGGCATCAGTATACACTCGCGTATTTCTTAACAAATACGTATCTCCATCTTTAACAAATATCAATCGAAAAGCTGTCTGCAGCGAAAGTTTACGTGAATACGTGGACAATACAAAGATCTAAGATGGAAATGACCACGGAAACTAAACTAACTGAAGATCAGATCACTAGAAAAGATGTCGAAGTTGTATTGAAAACAGCTCTTGGGTATTTGCCAAAAGTCATCAACTACCATGTGAGAACATTTTCTAACAGTGTACTCGGCTTACTTGGAGCTCATCGTCATCTTGTTGTTACTGTCCAACGAAATAGTGAGGTCGATCCGGAAATACATACTTTCTTTCTCAAGTCCGTGCCGTACAATGTCGAAGAGCAAGCAACGATCGTCGACGGGTGCAGAGCTTTTTACAAAGAAACGACCTTCTACAAACATGTCCTACCTGAACTTTTGAACAGCTTGAAAGATGAGTCTTGGGTTGCTCAGTGTTACTTAGCGAAAGACGACGCTCTGATATTCGAAGATTTGAAGTCCAAAAATTTTTCCTTGAGAAACAAGCTCTTGGACTCTGTGGATGATGTGAAATCTGCTCTGACCGTTTTCGCCAAGCTACACGCATCTTCGATTTTAACAGAAAAGCGATTGGGAGAAAGCTTCATAGAGCTTTTTCCCGATTTGTTCCAAGAAAGTTTATTCACGCGCACGGGTTGTCTCTACGAATGCATCGTTGCCGGTACCAACGTGGTGGTGGCTGTAGCCGAGCACATTGGATTGGATTCTACGAGCATTCGAAAAGTCTTTGACCGCGCTGTCGATCAAGTTTCAACTTCGAAAACGAGGAGGAACGTCATCTGCCACGGAGATCCGAAATCTTACAACTTCATGTTCGACGATACGCGACCCATACCAAAATGCATTTTGGTGGATTTTCAGTTCGTGCGGTACGTCCCTCCCATGATTGATGTTATTCAGTTCGTTTATATCAACACAAGGAAAGCCTTCAGAGATGAGAACGGGGAGGAGTTGCTGAGACATTATCATGAAGTTTTGTGCGAGTCGTTGAGGAATAGTGACGAGGAAGTCGAATTGATTAGTTTTACCGACGTTCTGAAAGAGTTTGAGGAAATGAGAATTGTCGGATTAGTAACGGGTGCTTTGTATTCTCAAACGTATTATATATCCTCGGAGAAGCGTGCAGAATTGGCGAAAGTCTCGAAAGGTTACCGCTATATGCTCTTCGGTGACCGTGTAGATTTAACGTTGAATTATATGACAAAAAATTCACTCTATAGAGACATTCTCACAGAGATTATTACAGAAATGGTTGAAAAATCCAAACAGTTGCTGAACTAAACTTTTGTATGAGTTTGTACATTTATATAAGTTTAATATCATAAAATTCTGCATATTTTTATCCAGGGAACATCCGTCAAAATCAATAATTATGAACGAATTTAGTAGAGTATGAACGTATTTCAAATATATATGTATGTGTGAATACGAGTATATCTTGTGCTATGTTATAGTTATGGAGATTCATTCTCTCAGACATTATCTTTCTGTCAATAAAAGTGAATACTTCCACAATTTTTTTTTTATTTGACGGAATTATCACATTTCGTTGATATGGACTTGGACAGAACCAATTATATTTAATCTTTGTTTCAAAAGCTTCAGAATAAGCTCTTCTATATCTGGCTGAGTTGCAATCACCTGAATCAAATCAACCGATAGGTTACATTTATTTCAATGTGTATGAGCGTGCAGCCTCAACTTAGATTGAGACACAGCTCATTTGGAACTTTTTTGAACGAAGGATTAAAATAAAATTTAATAAGTCTATTTGCATGTATACGTGTGAATATTTTACCAAATAATTAGAAAATATAAATTCTGAGGTAAGAATATCAATTTTATATTGAACATAATTTATATCAACTTTTACTGTATTGCTTTCTCAAAGAGAAAGCTTTGTAACGGGGTAAAAATCGACCCACCGAATCGGACTTCGGGACCTCGATTTTCGTAATCTACGGGTCGAAAAACATGGAAATCCGAAAATGTCTGTATGTATGTACGTACGTGCACTTTTTTGTCGTACGATAACTCTCGAAGGAATTGTCCGATCGTCCTGAAATTTTGCACACAGCCAATTCCGTTGTTTATTTCTCTAGCAACCGTTGCTAACGTGTTTTTGATAAAAGCTCCGAAAATCATCATCAATGCACGATGGGTCTCCAATTCTTTCGACGACGATCGATGAGAATCGATAAGACATTCATTTTGGAACAACCATTGTTTATTCTCCTAGCAACCGTTGCTATGGAGATACAAAATTCAGCTTCAGACTGACTTTTTTTGTCGTACGTTAATTTTCGAAGGAATGGTCCGATCGTCCTGAAATTTTGCACACAGGTCGGTCTCCGGCAGATGTGAACCGAGTTCGGTGTTCAGCAACATCCGTTGATTGATTCCATGGCAACCGTTGCTAGCGTGTTTTCGATAAGTTCCCATATAATTCATGATAAATGATCATTTGGGTTTGTATATTTATGGGATTCTATAACAATCAAAGAGACCTTTCCCGTATAAACCATTGTTGATGTCTCTAGCAACCGGTGTTTATATCGCTTGCAACCGTAACTAGGGAATGGGAAAAGTCAGTTGGAGGTTAATTTTTGGAACTGTTGATGACTAAGAAGTAAGAACATCGAAGCTCCGACATTTACCATAGCAACCATTGTTTACGTCCTTAGCAACCGCTACTATGGAGTGGGAAAAGTCTGTTGGAGGTCCATTTTCGGAACTGTTGATGACTAAGAAGTAAGAACATCGAAGCTCCGACATTTACCATAGCAACCGTTGTTTACGTCCTTATTAATCGTTACTATGGAATGGGAAAAGTCAGTTAGAGGTCCATTTTCGGAACTGTTGACGACTAAGAAGTAAGAACACCGAAGCTCGGATATTTACCATAGCAACCGTTGTTTACGTCCTTAGCAACCGTTACTATGGAGTGGAGGAAATAAGTTAGAGGTTCATTTTGCTTTCTCAAAGAGTGGTGATTAATGCAAATTAAGGTTCAATTGCAATACTTTGAGAAAGCATACTGCTGAGGCACTTGGCAGCGGTTTTTACTTACGTTTAAGAAACAAAAATATAAAAAGATTAGAGATATTATTTATTAGATTAAAATTCTATCCAGTTAATAAATTCTCGGAATAAGTAACCGTGAGAGAAAACAATTCATAAATAGAAAAACGATGTGAAAAAACGTAAAAGAAGAGTACTTACGGAGAGGTTTGTCTAATGCATCAATCAGTGAATAGGATAGAATGAAGATAGAAAATATTGCTAAACAAATGGTTAACTTCATATTAGCATATTAGTAGACCGACAATACACGATTTCAGAATAATTGTCATGCAGAAATTGATATTACGTGCACTCAAGTTCGCTTCCTTTTCAAATAGCCGAAAAATTTCCCTAATAGTATGTGATTAATTTGTCCAAGTAAGCGGTTTAACGTACTGGAGAGTGCTTATTGGTCCAGTATTACACGACA
The DNA here is from genome assembly GCA_020882685.1 of Aphelinus atriplicis. NCBI lineage: Eukaryota > Metazoa > Arthropoda > Insecta > Hymenoptera > Aphelinidae > Aphelinus > Aphelinus atriplicis. Next base: position 42,583,689 of record CM037076.1, on the reverse strand, counting down.
ACTGCAAGACCTAATGCATATTTCTCGTGTATGCTTACTCTCACAGACTATCTTCATGTTCAAGCACGTATTCTAACACGAGCGAACACAATAAAAGTTACTGCGATTATAATATAACAAGCGAACCAAAAACATTTCGCACACTATCGCAACGGAGTGCCCAATCACGCACGAAACTACCACGCGATACATCATTTTTTGTGCCCGTGATGAAAAATAGTATGAGCAACTCGCACAATACAGTTGCCAATAGTTTACTTGGGCCTCCATGCCATCCAACGCGTCCCCGTGCGCAATTGGCAACTTTCCGCGCTCGTTACACAATGTATTATCATGTTAGGAGTGAATGTTTGAAGAGCATTCGAAAAAGCACTCGTGCGTGAAATGCGATTTCCCGCATTCGTAGTATAAAATATCGTATCCAACCTGTGCGATCACCATCCTAACACTTTTATTATTTTGAGTTTTTATATTCTGATGAATTCACTAAGAATAAAATTGCGTCTGTTATACCATACTGACTAGGAGAGTGCACAACCCTTTGGGTCACCAATCTTGACCAAAATTTGAGGGATCTCTCCTGATACTATTACCAGAGATCCCTGAAAGCCACAGGGTCTAACGCTCAACCATTCCTGAGAAAAAAAATAAAACATGTCATGAGATTTTTCAATTATTGTCGGTACAGGGCATAACATTGTATATGCTATTTCAATGCATATCAATATTCGCCAACCATATATTATATACCAATCAATTTTTCATGAATTCAATTCAAAGATAAACTCTAAAACTATCTTGACAAATTCTCACTGATTTTAGGCCTACTTCCCTTATAGGATGTATGAGGGTCTCAAGCGCTAACCAGGTTATCATGGGAAACATGTTAAACCGCTTCCCACCCAACAAAATACGCATTTATCTTTTGCCCACCCATGAATATATATAAGAATATATATTCTACACTTGTCTGAAGAAAGAAAATACCGTCAACACTACTTCTTTCTTCCCTACAGTCCAGAACACTTAAATTTTTGACACCAAACAGTCGTATCTATTCAAAACTGTGTCTGGACTTACAATATCCTTATGCGTGTGGATATTTCCTAAGCCTATGGGACTGATGGGCACATGAGACAGAAAAAATGTACCTACTTACCTCAAGTAACACGCGCTTCATTGATATGATGCTGCAAAATAACCTATCCCTTACATGCATGTCGACAACACTGCAAGTTTGTTGGGGATTAGTTTTTGCGCAAACCTGTTCCTTTTTCTTGAAGCCTCCAGCATTCACAGGAATGATTTCCTATAAATGGAAAAAAATAACACTCCAAGCCTCGTCCACTCATGCAATTGTACTCTTCAAGTACCTGAAGACTACCTTGAAGAATGAAAACACAAAGAATCATTTTCTTTGAATTAAGAGATTAAAAGTAAGAAAAATTTAGTTAAACTAATAGAGAGAGATTGATTGATTGATAAACAGTTTATTAATGCCAAGACCAGTATGGCCGAATGGCAATTTGCATTTTACAGAGAGTATATAAATGTATAATGTATATAAATGTATAATGTATATAAATGTATGTAAATGTATTATGTAAAATGTAAAATAGTATCACAGCGCTTTTATAGTATAATACAGTAGTAAAACAATGCAATATAATAGAAAAAATAGCTATTCACAATTTTCTACCTATTGACTAGTACTTGATTACAGTTCAATAAGTAACCGAACAGTGCAGTCTTGAACTCCTCGACCGAACTCTTCAATCTAATTGATGTTGGTAGCGAGTCCCAGTACCTCATGGCCAATATCGAAAAAGAATTTTCAAAACTTTGAAGTCTGACTCTTGGAATCAAAAAACAAGACTTTTCGGAACCATTTCTTTTAGATCGTCTGACACTGCCGTCATACATAGGGAAGAGCTCGTAAAGGTATTCGGGCTTTCGCGATGTAAACAGTTTGTAAGTTTGCACGCCGAGAAAGTATTTACGTCTATTTTCGAGTGAAAGCCACTGCACGCGTTCGTAATATGGCGCCAGAGCTGTGTCTCGTCTTAACTTGAAGATGAAGCGAACAGCTATATTGCACAGCCGCTGAAGTTTGACTGCTAGGTATCCGGAAAAACCAGAATATACCAGACAAGCATAGTCAAAATGCGGGATAACTAGTGCATTGACAAGGTGGATTTTCAGCTTGATCGACAAGCTATTCCCTCTGTAGCGTAGACGGTACAAAGTACCATGGATTTTCGAGCACATGCGCGATACATGAGCGTTCCAAGCTAAATCTTCGGTTATGATTACACCGAGATTCTTGACTTTTGTTGAGAGTGGAATAGTTACATCGTTGACAATAATGGGTGGTAGTAATGATTTATTGATTCGAATATGATGCTGGGTAGTCGCGCATAACAGTGCTTGTGTTTTTTGAACATTTAAAGTAAGACGGCATGCTCTGGCCCATTCAACGATTGCTCTTATATCTTCGTTGATTTTTGAGATTGCCTCATTGAGATGCACCGGATGGCATTGTAAAAATATGTAGAAATCGTCGGCAAATAGTTGTCCCGTGCAATACCTCAAAACAAGGAGAATAAAATTTATAAACATCAAGAAAGCCACAGGACCTGGCTTCGAACCCTGCGGTACTCCTGATGAATTTGGCAAAAACGATGAAAATGATCCATCATCATCCAGCACCGCTTGGGAGCGACCAGTCAAATACGAGTGCAGATATTTTATAGCTTGATCATCGAAGCCCATTTCTCTCGCCTTCATCAGCAAAATTTTGTGGTCGATACAATCGAAAGCTTTAGAGAAATCGAAACAGACGATCAATGTCACCATACCCTCATTCATACCGCATCGAATGTCATCAGTTAATTTCAGAAGGCTCGATTGTGTGCTGAAACCACTTCTGAATCCGGATTGGTACGGCGATAAGAGGGAATTTTTCTCAAGGAACTCTGTGATCTGTTGCGTAATGAGCGAATCAATCACCTTGGCAAAGTGACATAAATTGGCCACAGGTCTAGTTTCGGAAGGTGAGGCGGGACAGGAGACCTTACTGAGTGGTATTACGAACGACTTTTTCCAGTCTGACGGATATGTACAAGTAGATATCGACAAATTGAAGAGATCAGTAAAAAATGGAGCAATCAAATGAAGTAGGTCTTTGAAATAACTGAGGGATAAGCCATCACAACTCCTACCCTTTGCCTTTGATAAGCAAGATTGCATCGTTTTCAGAACCTGTTTCTCGCTTAATCGCTTGAAAGTAAAAATTGGTTTGTCAGGAGACAATGCAATATCTAAAATCTCATGTAGATCATTACTAGAGCACGGAGGGTATTGACATGTTACGGATGAATAATAATTCATGAGATCTTGTGCAGAGAAGGTTTGTAGCGGAGATGGGAATTTGCTTTTTGTTAGGCCGTATTTAGTAAATACACTCCGATATTTTGACTTGTCGGATGAATTATTCAACAAATGAATAAAATAATCGTCCCGGGATTTGATCAACTCTTTCTTTAATTCAATGCGCATCAATTTATACTCGATAAGAATTTGTATACTATTCGAACGGATAGCCACCTGATACATATGGTCTCGAATCTTGCATCGAGCTTTCCAATCGTCACTTATCCAGGGAGCGGTAATTTGTCGAATATGTCGTGTGACCAAAGGAGCATGAATGTCAAGTAGAGTTTCTGTTATTGAACGAAATCTTAGAGAGACAGAGAGAGATTTGATTTGAAATAAATTTTATTGACAAAGGACTCGAGGTCCTATAAGCCACAGCATGAGGTGGTACATATAGCAAAGTACAATATTTAACAACATATAAGTAAAACGCAAGTACATAGTAAAACAAATAGTATAAAATATAAAGCAAGTTTTCAGTAACATTCAGTACAATCAAAATTACGCAGAAACAAAGTGAAAAATAATAATAAATAAAAAAAGAAAAATGCGGACGCATGGCACCCAGTTACAGTACAGCGCTAAGGAAGATTAAAAATATCAGTCGAGTTTTGCGGTACACACGTGAGTAAAAATTCGCGTAGTCTGTGTTTAAAAAGTACTGGGTGCTTGTAGAGATTGCGCAATTCAATCGGTAACTTATTCCAATTTCTACAGGCGCTGATCTTGAATGAATATTCGTACGATTTGCTGAATGCGCATGAAATGATTAGATCGAGTGCGGATGCTCGTTTTGAGCCGATTGCATCGGGGGATCGGAATTTGAGTCCTTCAAGCAAATATATGGGTTCCTCTTGCCTAAGAGTATTCGCAACGATACATAATAAATTAAACAGATTTCGCGCTGAGTAAGTGAGAAGGCCAAGATTATTGTATACAGGCAAGATGTGTGAGAATCTGTCGTGTCCAGTTGCGTAACGCAGGGCTGCATTTTTACACCTGCTCAACATCCTGGTCGACTCCGCAGATAGACCGATGAACAAGCTGGAGCAATAATCGAAGTATGGGAAAACCAATGACTGCACTAATTTTAGACGAGCGGTTTTTGTTAAAAAGCCGCTGCACTTTTTGATTCGAGCGAGGGCGGCATAGGATTTTCTAGCGGTGATTAGTGATTGAGGGCGCCATGAAAGAGTGCTGTCAAAGGTGATTCCCAGCAGTGTACATTCCTCGCCGTACTGAATTTGCACACCGTCAAGTTCGACTCGTGGTAACTCGTGCGCTCGCAGTCTGTTTATATAGCCGGTGGAGCTGAACCAAGTCGCCTTTGTTTTTGATCTATTTATGCGTAGCCCATTATTTTTGGCCCATTGGGAGATTTGCTGAAGATTGAAGTTGGCTCGCGAAATAAGGTTATCGATCTCTTCCAAGGTACCGAATAGGAAAAAGTCAAAATCGTCCGCGTATAGAGAGTACTCGCAATCAACCAGCACGTCAGGTAGATCATTAACAAACAAGGCAAACGATGGGGGACCAAGATGGCTGCCCTGGGTCATGCCAATCTTCTTCGCAATGGGTGAGCTAGAACGATTTCCGTCAATGGTTCTCTGGGTTCTGTCGGAAAGGTACGATTCGAACCATCTACACACGGGTTCCGAGTATCCCTTTTGCCGCAGTTTGTCGGTGAACACGTCTATGCAAACTGAGTCAAAGGCCTTGGCAAAATCAATGGATATTAAGAGAGAGAGAGAGAGAGAGAGAGAGAGAGAGAGAGAGAGGAGAGAGAGGAGAGGAGAGAGAGGAGAGGGGAGGGGAGAGGGAGAGGGAGAGGAGAGAGGAGAGGGGAAGAGGGAGAGGGAGAGAGAGAGAGAGAGAGAGAGAGAGAGAGAGAAGAGAGAGAGAGAGAGAGAGAGAGAGAGAGAGAGGGAGAGAGAGAGAGAGAGAGAGAGAGAGAGAGAGAGAGAGAGAGAGAGAGAGAGAGAGAGAGAGAGAGAGAGAGAGAGGGAGAGGGAGAGGGAGCTACGTCAATTTAATTAGAATAGAAATTAGAAATACAAAATCAAAGGTTAGTTTATACACTATTTACTTATCTGATGATTATTGATCAAGTGATTGATCCTTTCTGAATTTTTCTCAACCCAAATTTTAGAATGAATTTAAGGGAAGTAGGCCTAAAACCAGTGAAAATTGGTCAAGATAGTTTTAGAGTTTATTTTTAAATTGAATTCATGAATAATTGATTGGTATATAATATATGGTTGGCGGATATTGATATGCATTGAAATAGCATATACAATGTTATGCCCTGTACCGCCAATAATTGAAAAATCTCATGATATCGACCCTCCCTATTTCTAAGGACGTATCTCGGGAGTCAGAATAATAAGGACGTATCTCCCGGAACGCCGGAGCGCGGGAAAATAAGGACGTATCTCGCGTGAGCGCAAAATAAGGACGTATCTCGCGTGAGCACAAAGTAAGGACGTATCTCGGAGGTACGCGCAAAATAATATCGTAGCTCGGAGAATTGAAAAGTAAGAAAGTATCTCAGCGGTTTAAAATCAACTAATGAAGTTTACACGTGAAGATAAAATCCAGTCACGAGTCACTCAGTCGTATTAATCTTCTAAAAACAGCAGGAGACCAATTCTGATCACTATAGTCGCCACTCGAGTACCTTACACGTTTCACTGCATGTTTATTAATAACATCCATAATAAGCACTGCAGTACACTGTCGATATGACTCTGGTTCTGATTTAAGAAGTTGACGGTAGCGCTCGAGTCTGACAGCGGCTACTGCGGTGATCAACTGTGGAATGAGCCGCCGCGCGCCGCGGCCGGTGGCTCAATTCGTGGATAAGACTCGGGGTTCGATTCCCGGATTTCCCGGCATGCACCTCTGTAGGGCCAGTTTTATATGGAAACCAAAAATAAGAACACGCTCCGCCGTGAGCATCATGTGATTGTGGCTAGTCGGTTTCTTGAATGTAAACTACAAGCCAATAACGAGAGACGAAAAACTGCGTCTTGTTACTAGTTGCTAAGCGCTCGCGACTCGCGACTGCAGTCAGAGCAGCTTGGCCTGTATACATACTATAGTCTTAGCGCAGTCCAGCGCAGTCGAGCAGAGAGCCACCGCATTTCCACGTATATAAATGCCAGATAGGCTCTTGACCATAGGCTCTTGACCACCCATTCTGCAGTGCTTTTGACTCATGAATAAAAAAAAACCGCTGCCAAGTGCCTTAGCAGTATGCTTTCTCAAAGAGGCTTCAAACGCGTCCCAAACCTGTATTTTCACCTTTCCACTAGCGTAGATACTATCATCTATTTTTCAAATATTACAAAAAAATTATTTAATCAATTCAATTCGTATCTTTGTGACTGTGTAAAGTGTCGTTCTTTTTCAATTGACCAAACTATGTTGCGAGTGTTGATGTCTGACCGGGCTCTCTTATTATTTGATCAAATGCAACAAAGCAAACTGTTCTAGGTTCTACACGATGCGAGACATTTGGACCTGCATAATTTTTCGATCAGTTCATCTTGTGACTGTCATACGGTTAAATGGCGGTCAAAATCGATCCGCACTGCCCTTAAGTCCGTATTTAGCACACTTCAAGACTCATTTTGATCATTTTCGACGGCAAAAGACACCAAATTTTCCCAATTTTCTCTATAGTACGTTGAAAATACTGGAAACGAAACGTTTTTTTTTTTTTTCTTATTTAAGGCTTGAAATCTTCAACGAGATTTATTCGCCATCAAGTACATATGTATACAATATTAAATCTTAAGGTTACATTCGTTGAGGTATTTTACAATCAGTTTACAGATGTAAGTATTCGGTGTTGATATTATCGAGTTGATATCTTGAGGTAGTAATACAAATTTTTTACATAGTTTCTTTATGAAGTTGAGTCTTTGTGCCTCGAACAAGGGGCATTGCCAGATGACATGATTAGCGTCTTGAAGTTCAAATCCGCAGGGGCATTGGGGGTCATTTATTATGTGAACCCTGGAAAGTGAAGCCGCTAAACTATAATGATCTGCCCTGAGTCGATTGATTGTAGTTATGACCCCCCTCGGCAGCGCTGCCTTATTATGGAACCAGGGCTTCGCCCCTCTTTTATTGTGATTTAAGAAGTAGTTGATCCCTTTTTTAAGACCTTCTTGTTCAATAGTCTCCACAGTGCTGTTGCGCATAGAGACTTTAAAGCTCTCTCGGAAATCTCGGAAAAAGACATGAGTAAAAAAGTCAGAAAGGAGGAGTACATGTAACTCTTTATTTCCTCCACACAGAGAATGGAATATGACAGTTATATAGGGTATGGTAAATTAGTAGATCACCCACCTGAGCGAGGCTAGGCGATTTCGACATGAAAAAAGTTTGCGATCCTAGCGTAGCGAGAGTTGTGTTAGTCTATCATTGTACCACCATATTTATAATCATTTTTAGTTGGAATAACCAAAGTATTCTCTCGATAAGTTGCTTGCGAGTATTTCGTAATGGGTTATATATTATATTGTCAAATCGAGATGCAGACACGAGTTTGTATAGGCTGTGAGACATAATCTACATGAACGATATAAGTTCGTCAAAACATGCCTGGCTAATCATTTTTGCAATATGCTACTTCGGTTGGGACAAACGCGCTACGCATTGCATAAAGCAACTAGATTCTATGGAATGAATCGTATACCAATGTCCAGTAATTCAAATAGGAGACACAGTTATAATCAGATGTATTAAAATATTGATCCGTATAGAGAATTATTATAGAGGTAGATATTTTCCATTAAGAAGATGAAACGTCATTCCCATGTATCGTCGGAAATGCGCAAGAGAAACTAATCACTCACGTTATAACTGTTCACTGCTTGCGAACGTATTTTCTTCGTGTGCAGTCAGTTCCAATGACATTAAAAATTATGGAGTATGAAACGATGCAAAATAGTAAACAGTTATCGAGAAATAATCATAAACTCATTAAATACATGTATTACACTTTCAAAATATTAGGCCTAGCCACGATCGACGTAGACATCAAATCATTGGGAAAAAATAAACCGAACAAATCAATACGTCCCTGTTCTAAATTGGGAATCACGTACAACATACTTTTACTCATTCTCGCTCTTGTTATCTTCTCATTGGGCTTCAGAGTTATGTATTTATACCAGCCGAAAATCAATGAGCATCCATTTGATAAAATATTTCAAATCTCTCAAACACTGGTTGCATTCGTTGCAGCATTCACTATAATAGTATTATTTTGTACAAGACGTTATGAAATATTTGGTATGGTGAAGGAATTGGAGGGTATTATTCATTCTCTTGAAAAACTCAATTGTGGAAGAGAAAAAAGATCAGTGCTGTCGGTACTGAAGACAAGTTTCATCGCAAATATTTTGATATGCTTAACCATGATAATTTTAAATTTTATGCTCATCGATGGGATAGTCTATAACATATTAATATTGTGGACTAACTGTTTCATAAATTGGACCATTATAGAGTACAGTTACACACTCGAAGTATTTAAAAAATCTTTCGAAAAAATAAATCTCGCTTTAAAGATGAGAATTAACAGTTCATTATCTTTGGGTATTATCAGTATATTGCGGAATGAGACCGAAAATTCGCAATCCCAATTGGATGATTTTTGTCATTCACGTTCGTTACATTTATCATTACACGAAATGTTGCAAAAGGTGAACGATTTTTTTGCTCTTCCCATGCTTTTGAGTATTGCCCATATTTTTTCCCTACTGATGTTGAATGCATATTATGCTGGTAAAATCATGATATTTCGTTTTATGGAAGGAACATTTTCTGTTTATCTTTATTTGCTAATATGGATAATATATCACATTCGGACATTAATTATTTTTACCAGATCTGTTTCTAGAACAGTCATCGAAGTAAGTATTCGCAATTACTGATCTCAATTACAGTAGAATATTTAATAATGGAACTTATGTGATTATAGAATGACAGAACTAGAGTACTTGTATTCAAGTACTTGAATGTAGAACGCAGTGAACAACTGAATAAACAGGTTTGTAAATCAAATGGAAAAATTCTAAATCGATGAGGAAAAATATGGCTTATAATCATCAAAATGCATAGGTATTTAACTTCCTGATGTATTTAACTCACAATGATTCACGAATCACTGTTTATGATCTATTCCCGTTGGATGGGTCTATATTACTTTCGGTTAGTAAACTGTGAGATTGTGATGTAATATCATTTGAAAAGAGCCAAATTTGAATAGTATCATTTTAGTTTGCAGGTTCAATAATAACTTATTTGGTGATACTTTTACAATTTCAAGAAAAGAAAAGTTAATAAGCCAAGATCCATTATTGTAAAAATTGAAATGTGTATATAGTTATCGTACTGTATAAGAATCGTCCCATTATATTGCAACGGAGTGCACAATAGCCACTTTTGCATCCCCGAAACTGCTACGCAGTATGTCATTTTTCGTGCACCCTTGATGAAAATTCTCTTTTAATCCTACCAACATAACCCTACGGCTTCAGTGCCGCATTGGCTGAACTCACCTTAGATACGATAGCTCGTGTTTGAAAAGAACTGCCCACCGACGCACCGTGTCTGTAACAGACGTGCACACGCCCCCTACCGGCAGCTAACTAATTTACATTTGATGCAGTGTCGAACACCTTTTTCTTTGAGGGACATTTTCGCAGGACATTTTGGGGGACATCCACGAACTCGAGCTTCGAGTGTGTTGCCACCCGCTGCGGCTTTAAGTGCCAAAATGTACACTTGGCCGGTGTAACCCGCTCCCGGCCCACGTACCGTATAGTATGCCATTGCCAAGTATCCGCGTTACGTTGGATCGGCATGGGGTTATTTGGGAAAAACCGAGCCGCACGTTCGATTATGCCTGGCATACCAGATCCACATCCCGTGCACTTTGGATGCCGGGCATGCGTGACACGCGAGGGGCAAAGGCGCCGGGTCATTTAATATTTGCCCCGGAGGGCAAAGAGAGAGAGAGAGAGAGAGAGAGAGAGAGAGAGAGAGAGAGAGAGAGAGAGAGAGCGAAGGTCTTCAATCCGTCCGAGGTAGCGGGAGATCGTGACACACATTTATGTCGTCCAAACATACCCGCGACGGGTCACGAACTCGCTGGGCTCTCGGATTTTGATGAGACACACTGCCAGCGAGTCATTTCCGGCGCAGTTTGAGTAACGAGAACAGTCGCGTACTACACGCGCGCCCATCTCGTCCCTATAATACACGCAAACTACCTCCAATTCGACGAGTGCACTGGTAAAGAGCCGAATGATCGAATCACCGATGACGCGCGGCGTTCCAGACAAGCGGCGGCCAATCGTCCCCCCCAAGCCACGCAACTTCGCCTCTCTGTCGTCGTTATTCATCGTCGCAACGCCGATCGAGGCTCTTGCGCAGCTGCATATCGATCGGGGGATTCCGATCCTCGCGCGGGCGGGAAATTCGATCAACGGATTCCCGGCTACGTCGTCGTCGTCGTCGTCGTCGTCAACCAGCTGAGCAATATTACACTCGGGGCGGCGCTTGCGCGCTAATTCGAACGGAAATAAAAGAAAAACGCTGGATTGAGACGCGCGAGACCCGATATCTCGCCCGTATTCCACCGCGCACCGAGCGAACAAATATTTCCTTCGACTCGCTCTCTTGTAAACTCGCTCCACGCCTGTGTGCTGTTGCAATACCTGCGAATCGATTACCCTCAAAGGTCTATAACACGATCTGAATATCAGCTGCCGCGGATTTTTCCGTGCCACCGAACTCTCGTTCCCCCCGACCCCCCCGACCCCCGCCGGGAAAAAGTCGCGACTCCAAGTTGCCGACGTGGCAGTTTCAAATTGCCCCCCACCCCCCTATTCACCTGCCCGCGATCATAGACCCTTAGTCTACTTATACCTGAGCTTCGCTCTTTCTCTCCTTTACCCCCACGTCGCCGTCTGCCGCGCTTGTCTCTTTGACTTGGTGCATGAGTATATATACGTCTCGCAGCTCCGAGATGAAACGAGTCGCGGACGCTTTTACCCGATGTTTGACGCGAGTGATTCTTTCGTACGGTCTTGTGCATGTACAGCTCCACCTCCACGCCGGCCGACGACGGTCGGCCACGGGATAGTTTTTAAAAAATTTTGTCATTGAATTTAGACTGATTTATCGGTGAAAACTATAGCGATCGAGCTCGACTTTTGCACACGTATACTCGCTCTCTAAATTCCTTACAGTTAAATCTCACTGTACTATTGTGAATATTCCCTGTAAGTTTCAGCGAAATGTCGATCACTGTATTACAAAAAAAATTCACTGTGACTTACAGTGAAATGGATAATTTTCTATTTATATTTCAAAATTAACTATAGTTACAGTGAGATTTTCACTGTAAGGAATTTTGAGAGTGCTGTGTACGGTCGAAATCCAACTTTACGCTGGATTTCGTGATTCGAAAATTAATTAGATGGATAGGATAGAGGATAGGGTTAAATAAAAAGGCACAATGTTAGGGTCGTAATATATAAATATATATTAGACCCAGAGAAGAAAGACCTTGCGGCCAAAACTCCTCGAAAAATGATGAAATGAATATATATGAAGGTGTGAGTTAGGGAATGTGTATGAGTGTGCGTTTTCGTGTGTGTGTGCGGTAGCTAGCCGCGTCGTATCGAATGGAGTGTTTTCGCTGTGGAAAACACTCCGCAGATCACTAGGGATCGCAGTGTAGGCGGTGGTATGCCGCTGTTGAGACTGTGCTCCGATTAGAATGGAGTGTTTTCGCTGTGGAAAACACTCCGCAGATCACAAGGGATCGCAGATCGATAGAGTGAGGCTCGGCTCAGCGTCGTCGCCGAGTTTCGCGCGACGAATAAACCCGAGATGTTGGTTCGCGCACAGAGCGCGTTGCTCGGATTTATGCGGATAGAAAAGGAGAGAAGAAGCACTGAGAAGAACTATCGCGACTAAGAGGTTAAATGATGCGCGCCGGTTATAGGTGATGACCGTTCGAGTGGACTCGATATACTGACGAAAATGACTGCGCGCGCGGCCCTCGCGCGTATTCTTTTTGTTCCCCACCCCTAAGACGGAAGCGGCGATTCATTAGCGGGCGCGAAAAATCCGACCGACACCCCGTGAGCCCGCGCTTATATAGAGGGAGGCACGCGCGCTTCTCCGGAAAGGCGTACGGCCTTGCAACGTCGCGTCGCGAATCTGACTGACGGCGAATACGATTCGACGGAACATGCTGTATTTTTAAGTTGTAGAAAGAATACAATGTTATATATGCAAAACATGAATTAGTTAGCTAGCGGTCGAGGACATATAAATCTGTACACACATACGAAGTCATTATAATTCGTCAATGTGCGATTTTTCGGCCTTTTCCGTGTCTCTCATAGAGAAGAATTATGAAAATTTGTATAAAAAAGAGAATAATGGTTGGAAGAATACTCTATCCATCTCTTTGTAAAAGTATCGAGTTGAGTACTTTATTGTATATAATGGTGAATAAAAACTTCCCGCTCCGGCCGAGGAACGTTTAGGATGCCTCCATGTTATAAAAACTATTTATTCCTTTTTTCAGTCTTTCGCGTGAAATCATATTAAAAGGACGAATGCGTTTTAACCTATTTAACGGTTGGAAAGCTAAAATTATCGACAAAGTGGATAAGGTCGGGACGCGCGCGCGCGTCAGCTCGTATTATTACATTTTTAGCTTGTCCATTTTGTTTTGCTGGAATTGTCCCGGGAGTATAACGAGGCCGATAGTCCATTAATCGGGCATTAATTTGCATTTTAATCGAGCAGGTGATTCACCGGCAGGGGCACGCGATCGTGGTCTGCAGCTCCCGACGAAGATATCACGGAAACAATCTAAGCTGAATAATAATTTTTCTCCTGGATTGCTTGTAATAATTTCAATCCCCTCCCCGAGCCCGAGCCCGGGGTTCAACGTTCCGTGAATATTTTACATTTTCCACCGTAATCTCATACCCCCATAGAGAGCACAATATCAGAACACGCGTCGGGCGAGTTGAGCGAGCCCAGGAACGTATAGGCCTCTCAGCGCATTAACAAAGGAGGGTGTGGTTAAGAAAATGATACACCACTTGAAATTCTTTTGAACAGATGATGGCTGATGGCTGGAAACTTCTGGGAAATCGATTAATCTTATACTCGAGTACCTATAATTATGCACATAGTATATTGTACATTTCTGGATAGAACATTACAATCGGTTTTGTAACTTTGCGCTAGTATAAAGTTCGGCAGGTTTAATGAGCTGACGATCAAATGTAATTTCAAACGAGTATATATATTATATCACATAATATCCATAAATGACGTGTAGAACTTGAGTTATGTTCTTGAATTAACTACTCCAACAACTGATACAAGCTTCGGTAATCTAAATGCCCCGAAACTATCGTACTTACGCACATGAGAAGTGTCGCCTTCTTCTGGAGCTGCATTCTCTTTCACATGCGAGAGTACAGTGCGAGTCTCTTTGTCGGCATTTGGTCTCAGAATTTAGCTTGTATCAGTTCAAATGAGATTCTTGTTGATGTTTATTAGTTAATATCTATTAGTTTGTTTTTGAATTTGGGTTGATTTACTTAAATATGACGAGTCTAGTAATTTCAACTGAAGTTGTCTTAGAGCAAAAAAAATAACGTTGCTACGAAATTTTCATTGTTCAATTTTATTCGGTCTCGACGTTGTACCGGCTATATTCAAATTTTTTCTTCGGACGAATCTTTGTTTCGATCTGTCAATTGTATTCAATAAATTTGAACTATTGGATAGTTTTCCTATATTTTTCTCTCGCCTTTATTTTGCTTATCAGAAGGAACAAGTATTACGTGGATGAAACAATTCAAATTGGCATTTCACGGGAGCTTAGTTTCATCCTTTCCTCTTCCAGGAAAAACCTCCACGAAAATCAACGCGTACCACTGGTAATTGGTTCGTGCGGTCCCAAACACCCACAGAAATGCGCGAGACACAAATTAGCATCAAAGCTGCAAGACAGCTACTCTCGCTTGGTTTATACACACAGTGAACTTTAAGTAAATGATCAGGGTGCATATCAACTCAAAAATTAAGGTCCTCTTAATAAACGTGTATCTGAGCCAGATACAGGTGGCACCGATTGGCTTCTTAATTTTTAAGTTTCTATTGCATACACACATAGATGAAACGAGATACAATGAAACGAATTAGAATGTAGTCTTCTTCTTCTTCTCTTCGTTATTGGCTTGTAGTTTACATTTAAGAAACTGGCTAGCCACAATCATATGGAATGCCCACGGCGGAGCGTGTTTTTATTACTGTTGTCCCTATAGTTGCAATGCATATGCATCACAACTGGCTCTACAGTTTTAGGTGGGTTCCGAACCACCGAGCCGCGGTGTGAATTTCAATGCACTTGAAAAAATCAAGAGTCAAGAGTCTTGTTTTTTTTTAGAATTCACTTATTGCCTTATCTTTATACAGTGAATTGAGAAATTATAACAGTTCGTCATAAATTAACAAAAAGAACATGCACTTTGATACATCTATTATGTGCGACATGGCTCTAAGCGGGCAACTAGTCGCTCGACTTTGACATTTGTTATCGCAGGTACATGGAGTATAATGGTTATAAGCTTACATTAAGTCTTGTCCACTGAGCCACCACGGCTCTGATTAGAATGTAGTCGATTAGATTCGATATAATGAAAGTGCAGTACGCCAGATTTTTTTTTCACAAAAGTCTAGCAACGAAATTCGATGCCAGACTTTAAGCCTAAATTTATGCCAGACTTGATATAGGGAAGCAGGCGGTGTAGCCGCATGAGTATTGCTAGTATGTGTGGCTCCAGCTGGTCCACCGCTTGCTGTACAATCTGTGTACCATCTCTGCATTATTGATGAAGCAAGCGATTCATGGGAATGAAAATACAAATCCCGTTTCTCGTTTCATCGGTCACGATAGGATTCATATTTTCATCAAATAATAAATCAATCAGAATTACTTATCTGATATAATAATGTTCTTCAGAGCATTATCGCGACAACCATATTATTCATCATCCCTGGACGACGATTTTTTTACTTTATCTTCGCGAAGGATCAATACGGAAATCGGAATAACCACGATTAACAGCCACCAATGATGAATCATTGTGTCGGATGTGTCGGATCATCGAACCAGGCGAACCTCAATTTTTGAAGCGATTTGCACCCCAATCAATAATTAGAAGTTCTCTCAGTGCAAGTCAGCAGTACAGGGTGGTCGGATGCCCAGCCGCACCCGAGAATCGCTGCTGACTCGCTCGGGGCTGTGTGTGTATACACGGAGAGTGAAAGTGCAGCGGGCGACGCGATGATGGGCAGCTCGTATTATCGGACCTATTCACCCCTCCTCGCCCCGGCTGATTTCGGGAACTGCGCGCGGCTTCGTTACAGCCGCTCGCGAGGCATGCAGACGTGGGTTCGTGGGTGATCGGTGCGCGCACACCCGGAGCGTACATCCAAAGCCGGTCCCACGGGCACTTGAACATAGCTGCGTCCAACATGCTGCAGCGGGCATACTTGATTAGGAGCGTCTCGCGATTCTAGCCCATATAGCACTGGATCCGTCGAGGGTCTCTCATCGCTCGCTCGCCAACGGAGATGGAAGGGCAGATTGACGCTGTGTTTTGGGAGCCCGGGCCGTTTTGTTATACCCAGCCCCTTTCATATACGACCGCGCGTGTCACTCATTCACCTGTCTCGCGTTGGCTGAGCCAGATTTAAGCTCGGCAATCCAAATATTCACTTCAGAACCCGTTATCGAGTTCTCACTGACTTCGAAAAAATTTATCCCCACGTATTGTATGCTTGGTCGTCACATCAAAACACGAAAACTTTGAAAAATGGAGTATTCTTTGTGCTAATATACTTAATTTTCTATATTCATATAAAACAGTCGAGTTGAAGTTGGATAAGGCATATATACAGTCGGCTCGTAAATATCTCGGGTGTTCGGGTAGGGCGTCAGCTCACGTCGATCAGCGGTCTAATAGGCGCGCAACCTTCTATACCTGCATAGTCCCGATGGAGAGGGCGAGAATTTTCTGCTATTCCAGCAGTATTTTTCCGGGCGGCTTTGTCAGCAGCTTTGGCTCGACCACTTTGCTTCGTGCCATTTACATCATTCTATTTCGAGTTTCCGTTCCACGAAGCCGAACGTCAATAGGTGAGAGTTGATTGCTACTCCGTTGGAACTTTTACTTGCTTACGATATATATACAGCGGTGGAATATACCCGTGGGGATATTTTCTCGCGTTATCACGAGCAACGCGACTCGTCGGTCGAACGTTCGAGGAAAAACACGTGGAAGGACTTTTTGCTTTAATCAAATCGAAAGGAATTCCTCGAAAGGAACGCGCGCGCGCGCGGAGTGCGCGGGGAATATTGAAATTGATACTTATGCATGATTGTTCGTGCTGCAGTGGACACAAGTCGAAACGAGTCGGACAAACATTGACTGTTGATGTTTCGATAGGACACCGTGTGGATCGAATAATTTTGCCAGCGTCTACCGGCTGCGCGATTTCACCCGGCGAGTATTAAAATTTCGATGGCGCGCTAAACTTTGCTCGTCAATTTAACCAATCGCAGTTTCGATAGTATACTCTTACACATAGCTTCTGATTAAATTTGCTAATGACTTTGCGTGATTTTCAGAGCAAATAGTCACGAACCGTTACGCCGCTATTCAAATTGTATTAACGTGGTACGGGTTCTCCTTCGATTTCTTTTGGTATTTGATCGAACTACGAACGTCACTCCATGCAAATGCCTCACTATGTATAGACGAGAAAGCTTCAACCTTTCGAGAGAAAAACGCATCTATTGTAATTAGCTTATTCTCCCATGAGATTACACTCTCAATTTCATCGAATCAATTCAATTAATTTCAACATAATATTGACCTGCCTTTCAAGAATACATTAACATTTGTAGGATTTGGAGAACTCTCCATCAGTGAATGTACACTGTGAGCACTAGTCAAATGTCGTTTTTCATGTTACTGCGGTGCGGTGTGAATGTGCGAGCATCTAAAGAAATTTCTACACTTTTCACGTGCAATACAATAGCCGATAATTGCATGGCGCGAGCTTTCGGTGAATATTCATTGCGCGAAGCATCAATAGAATCATACGGCAAGTGGATTACAGCGAATTCTTACTGCGAGCGATTCGAAGAACGAGGGAACGGATTCCATTGACAGTTTAACATTTGACAAGATTCGAATTGAATAGCCCGTGAGAATCGTGGGTTGCAACGAAAAGCCAAACACAGCCGGGGGGGGGGGATTGGAGCAATAATAGGAGTAATAGAATTTCGCAACCACCAGCACTTGGTTAGTCTCAACCAGGGACTTGAATCCGCTCGAGTATCAAGCCTAAGTGATACAGGCACTGGCAACGGGCACTTGAGACGGTATCGTCGTGGCCCGGCGTGAAATTCATGTCACTCGTGCAAATCCCGAGACGTAATGCCGCGGAGTTTCAACTGGGTTATAAATGTTAACGCTCGCCCCGCGTGCCCGTACACTAAACTCAATACTTGCCCTTTACGGCCAGCCTTGAATTAAAAAGCCGGATAAATTTTCCAGTGTATTGCGCCCCGGGGTGACCTGGATTTTCGACTCTATAGACGGGGGTACAAGATTGAGTGCGCGGAATGTTGATGTATACCAAGCTCGAAGGTGGATCAACTTCTCATGCCGAGCGTCGCCCGATATACTTTGCCGGTACGGTCCACTTGATTCCACTCTAGTTTCGACACTGGTTGCTGATCGCTCGAGCCCTCGATGGAACTTGAGCGAGGGCTAGATGTTGTGGACCCGATGAAAAAAGTGCCGGAACGCAGTGAAGTATGCCACTGCAGTGAGGATACATTTTTGAGTGGACGACAGTGGAATTTGTGATGTGACATACCAGTGGACATCGACTCGAGTTTCGTATGAGATTTGATGATTCAAATTTGTTTCACTGGATATCTTACTGCACCTGCCGTGAATTTGCCGTAAGAAGTTTAATAATCAAATCTCACGGAATTCACTGGGTACATTGCGGTGAAAAGTTCCGAGTTAACCACCCGCGAATTCATCCACACCCTGTAACAGTGAAATACTTCGCTTTCATGGCTTGAATTTTCACTGTAAAAATTCAAAAGAGTAATTTATGGGGAAAATAATTAGATACTTCTACCTCTCAACTGAGTTTTCGGAATGAGGCGAATTGTTTTTCTGAATACCTTGAACAGTCGTTCATTTACCGGACTCTCGGAGCGTGTGCACGAGAATAGAAGTTTGATTCAAAAAGAAATATCTGCATGAGACTATAGTAAGAAGATTTGTTGTCATGCTTGACAAACTAATCTAGGATCGAGTATAGAGTCTTAATTCTAGAGAAAATCTTCTTGCTAGATCGTCAAACTGATATTTCTTCTCGAATCAAAACTTGATTTTCGTGAGTAAAGTATAGCCCGCAGAGAGAGGGTGAAGCTCCTTGCATGTCATATGAGTGGATTGAAAGTTATTTTATAACGTTTTAGGATCGTCGAAGTATCGGTCGAGTTATTCCCGAATTCTTAGTTTAATCAAAATCCAAACGACTGATTCTTCCAATTCACGATGTTTGATTTTCTCGAATTTCCTCGGAAGCATCGATAATCATCTAATTTTGTCATTTGTCACGAAATTTATACAGCGCCATCGTTACGATAGAATCTAAGATACGCCTGTTGCATTGCGGGCTGGCATGTCAAACAATCCGAACGACGACGATACTATATACGGAACATTTGTGTCTGTTGCAGGTCGGAATGGAGCACAGGGACCACAAGGACCGCAAGGACCTCCAGGCATGACAGGTGCGCTCACCAAACAGTGTCGGCCCGCATATTCGAGCCGGGTGGCGGAGAGGAGGAGGACGAGGAGGAGGGAGGGGCGAAGCACAGATATCGAAGCCGGACGGATATAAAATCAGCGTGGCGCAAAGTCGCAGAGGCACAATTAACCGGCGAGTGGCTCGGCTCGGTTGATTAAACGCAAAATTATCGGGGCCTCGCGCTTAATTACTCCGTTATATCTGGCCTCTCCCTCTCTCTTTCTCTCGCGCGTGCCCGCCCAACTTCCGACCTAAGTGAGCTTGTCACGTTAATACACGCAACTAACCCGACGGAAATTAATTTTCGTCCTCGCCGCGCCGACTTCGTATAACGAAGGAGGGAAGAAAAACCGTTGGAGTCCCCCGCCACGCGGAATCTCGGCAGCGCGAAGGGAAAACTTCTTCCCCACGGTGAATCGACGTTCTCTTTCGTCGAGTTTAATTTTATCGGATATATCGGGCCGCCCCCCCCCTGCCTTGGCGAATATTTTAATTCGATCGAAGCGTCTTTTTTTTGCCCCCGACGTTGATACAGCGCGCGGATTGGTCGTATTAAATTACGAGCGGGTGGAAGTGGAGCGGCATTGCCGCGGCCCTCGAGTACGATCGAAAAACCCTCCACGGATGTATTCGGCTTGCGTACAAATCATGGCGAGCCTCGTTTGGGCAGTGAAGCCGTTCACGACATCTCGGTGATTCGCGGATGAAATTCCGATGAGATATATGGTTATTGTCAACGAATTCTCTTCTGAATTAAACTCGGCAAAAGCGCTTTTTACAACGCGATCGTTTTCTTTTTTGAGTCAACAAAAATTTGTGGTAGCGAAGTTTTTGCCGAAAAATCCACGAACTTTCACATACCGATTCCCAGTGACAGAAAAAGTTCGTCGGTACATATTACGTATACCCTCGTCGGAAGTCCCATCCTCCCGGAAACAACGGTATAGACGTTTCCTGGCGGGTGGAACTCATCTGAAGTTCGTCATCCGGGAGCCCGGGGTAAAGGGGTCGACGCGTTGAAAAGCCAACGATTTTCATGACATCGATATCTCGGTAACGGCTCTCTTAATTCACCCGAAAACTACTTTCACGCCTCTGGTGTGCACCTACGGGAGGTCGGGTCGGGTTGGGGGGGGGGGTCAAATAACGCGAGGGAGAGGCCAATATAAACGTTGTGTTGCAGGAAAAATGGGCATGCGAGGCCAGCCCGGCCAAGACGGCCGACCTGGGACGCCGAGTATCGTCGCCTACACGCCTTTCAGGAACCTTAGCAGCCTCGCCACCATCGATTCCAGGGACATTCTCGTACCCCCTTCGATTGCCGGTAAGTTGCCGCGCTTCGTTTTTATGGTCCTCGCTTGTAACACCGTGCGGCCTTTCTATTCTCACTCGCAATTTAAGAGGTAGCACCTTTTTCCAACGGCAGCAGCGGGAAATTGATGGAATATATCGTTTCGATAGAACGGATCGGTATAGATTTTTTTTTATCCCCAATCTCGAAAAGTTTCATGCTCACTCGTGCTTTCTCAATTGTTCAGAGTTACAAGATCTTGATTATTCCAATGATTTTTCACAATGGAAACCCTATACCGCGATATATAGTCGAAAATCAAATGACAAATCACGTGAGATCTCAAGCCAAAATCTTATTCATACATTTCTATGAGTTTCTATTTCATATAGATAGAAATAAAAAATTTCAGGATAATGGAATTATATTTTTTATAACAAACGAATGAGTTTAGCTGACTGCATCGTTGTATTTTTAGCATTCATGTGGGGCAATAACTTTTGTAAGAAAAGAGCGATAGTCGATCGTTTTCTGACACTGCATTCTTTGTTTCCGTCACATGAAAAGTTGACCGAATAGTCGAGGAAGGGTTTCTCACCTTATAGTATCAGCCTCGAATCTCAATCCATGTCTCTGGAATGTACAAAAGTTGAAAAAAATCATACTTTAATTTCCATAGCCCTTTCAATAGAACGAAAGTATCTTCCAAATCCAATATGTGATTTAGGATGTTGCAGCATAAGTTGATTGGACTGTTAATTTCATTTTCATTCCGCAGCAGTTTTTCGATTAAAATTTCATGCAAATCTCATAATTCAATTTGATTATTCCGATAAAGCGAGTGTCTGCTCATGCCGATGATTGAAAGCTCTGTAAAATTCGATATTGCCCTTGTTCAATCTCTCACTTCTCCGAAATGAAATCGGGATATATTGATTGGCTACGCGTGCGGTATCATTCGAGGACCTGCGTCGACATGTTAGTAGCAATAGTATTTTGGGGGGAAAAATGGCTGGCAAGAGTGTGTACTCGACGAGCATAAAGCATTATTCAACGGCGACGGATCAAATTTGCTTTTTAAAACCGGCTTAAAATTCACCGTTCACGGAAGAGTCAAACGAGTCATTTATGACTATCGCAAGCGAGCTAACAGGTTGTTAACCTTTATCCCTCAGGCTTGACAAGGGTCAATGATTCGCCAAAGAAATTTTAAAGCCAACGAACAATACAAAAGGCTCGAGGTACCCTTGCTTCGTTAGGGAATTTCTTTTCCCCGCCATCTTTGGATGTTGAACTGTAGTAATTGGAGGCTTGTTCTGCCTCTCGCGCGTAGACTCGCGATTTTTCCCCCTTGGACCGTGGAAGAACATTATCTGAATCTGAGACGCTTGCCATCCTATATTTTAATTGGATTTCATTGACGCGAGTATAGCGAGTGAAGAAGCCGAGGGAGTTTACTCTGTTATAATTGAATAATTATGCACGTTACATTAGAATTTGATGAGTTAAGTTTGAGAGAGTCAGAATGAAATTGCAATTAAACGACAATTATAGTGAGGATTTCAAACTCCTCTTTGTTCCATCCGATTTTTCTAGGATTCGGTTGCAGAGCTACTAGGATAGGTCATATTGAAAATTCGCATGATTGTTTTAGCAGCGTTGAATCCTCATTCATTCAAAGAGTGTCAAGCAGCAATGTTTTTATTACGTAAATTGCAATGTAATTATGTTTAGGTTGGTGGATGTATATATATCATTGCACCGCGTTTCGCAACACAATTAAATCCATTGGTTAAAACAGTTATTAATTCGCGATTATATTTGCTTCGCCCATGGACGGAAACTCCAGTAACTACTCAAAATGTAATACCAAGACAATCGAACAATATTTTAGTTCTCTCTCTGTCTCGAAAAATATGGTAAATTCTCGTAGGTTGTT
The DNA here is from genome assembly GCA_020882685.1 of Aphelinus atriplicis. NCBI lineage: Eukaryota > Metazoa > Arthropoda > Insecta > Hymenoptera > Aphelinidae > Aphelinus > Aphelinus atriplicis. Next base: position 42,561,058 of record CM037076.1, on the reverse strand, counting down.
TTTTCAACGCTAATTAGTACCTTTACTTTTCCACACTCGAATTTCTCGTCGGAAAAAAACCCTGCAGGGCAAAGAGCTCTCGTCGACCTTTTCGAGGGGGCGTCCCAGCGTCGAATCGTTTCCCGACTCGTCCCCGAGAAATTTCCGCGATCTCGCGAGCCTCGAAAGATCGAGCGATCGCAGGTGTCGCCCGAATTCCAGTAAAACTAAGGGAACGTAATTGCGTCCGTATGTGATTGCAGGCAACTCGCAGATCCAGTACGTGGTGTCGGAGGAGGGGGTGAATCTGCGTCTGGTGTGTATGGCTGCGGGTAAGCCGAGCCCCGTCATCCAGTGGCACAGGCCCGACGGCCTGCCCATACACACGGGCAGTTGGCATGGTGAGTCCATTTTTGTTTCTCCCCTTCGCCACCCCCGTCTTTTATTCTTCGCCCGGGGAAGAAAGACCTTTGGCTGGTGGCCCCGAGGGTCGTTTCATATTTTCCTTACCTCTCCCGCTCCCCCTTCGACGTTTCACGCCGTCGGAGTGGCTAAGTATGTACACGCGGCTTTTCTTTTTCTCCCCCGGAGAAGAAGTTGTTTTAGCTCTCGAGGATTTTTTCCCCTCCCCCTTGGGCGGACGTGACGGGTAGGGTGAATAGATATTTTGCCGAGTAGTCATCTCTGTACGGCGGATCAATGGAGTGCTCTTTGGGAGGAACGAAAATTTGATTTGTATGAAAGCACTCGGGGAAAAGTTTTATATCCGTTTTTTAAATGTAAATCCCGCTTATGGACCCTTTTCTTATCCTCGAGGACATTCGTTCGCCGGTGGAATTTGAATAACGTGAGGAAAATCAATATTACCCCGGGGAGTGGTTACATTATCGAATTATTCAACGGTACGGGTTCTAGAAAATTGACTTATAAGAGTAATATTTGAATGCCCCCATTGTTCGGAACATTTATCGACTCTGAGAATTAGCGAGTTTGACGTTGGGTTATGTAACATTCCAAAGTGTACGACATTAGATGAAATAAAAAATCGTGTGATGGGTCACACACAGTATCGCCATACTTTGAAACATATAGCGTTATTAATTGTCGCTAGTTATACAACTAAGATAGTAATTTCAGCTGGAGTTGAAGAGTCGATTTTGTTCGTTTGAAATTTAATTTGCTTTTCTGAAGAAATACTCTACTTATTGTTTTAATTAATTATTTTAAGCGTTTGGCTGTTTTCATCAACACGATTGTTTGTAAGAATAAATATTCGTCAGAATAGTTTTTGTGAGGAGAGGTAACGTCTTTGCGAATTAGTTCACGCAGCTGTCTAATATATATGGGATTAGATCAAAGCCAAGCTTAATGAAGGGGTGCATGTTACTGTGTACGTCTGCACATGCTTTGACTATTCGGTTCCGAATGATTCGAATCGTATGCTTTTGGATATCCTCTGGAAGGGAAATCGTTTAATCATTTGTAAATTTCGCAATTCCGTGCGATGATTGAAAATAATTTAAATCATTGTTACGTGTTCGTATCGAGAAAATTAATTCATTTGACGAATTAACATTTCCATTCTAAGCCTGTTAGGTTAACCCGGATCCAATCCACGAAATCAAGTTGTTTATTACAACAGCATCCATCACCCACTTGACTTTGCAACGCCGTGAAAAAATTTCTTTTTGTCCGAGTAAAATTCACCCGAGGAAACTTCAGCTGCATTCTTCCCTCGCGCTTTTCTTGGTACACAATTAATGTACTTACACGTAGGGAACACGCAGTTAGCGAACATCGTTAACACAGTCGTTGTGCCTCCGAAAGTATGGGAGTGCGCGAGTACGTATGTGCGTTAATTCAGGAGCGTAGTTGTAAATAAACTATATATACCTCTTTCTAGTAGAATAACGGAGAAACGCCAGGTTGAAGGGACGTTTTCACTTTGAATACGCGTATCCCGAGTTCCGGAACATTCCTCAGCGGCTCTGGAGGTTACTTTCGCGTAGCGCTTAAAAAGAAGACACGTGGGCAAATGAACTCGTGGGTGGAAAGGAAAGCGACGCGAGCCACGTCCGAATGGTTATCTTTCAAATTTCAATGTGGTCATAAAAAGAACTACGCCTTGGAAATTCTCCCGGCTGCTTCATACGTCGTGGCTCCAGCACGATTCGAGACTCTCTAGCGTGAGAAAATCATCTTGAACCGTGTGCGATGACGGCGCGAGTTTTCTGCCTGCAGGAGAAAGCGCCGAGATTAGTCAGACGCCGCGCGCGGGCTCATCAAGCGTTTCAATCGATATTCCTCACGGACAGCCGGTACACAGAGTGACGCTCGCACTGGGCCGCATATACGCGTGCCCTAGAAAAATCGTTAGATTCCACGGAAGAGGCCCTCGTGCGTTTAATTTCAGGCTCTCCAAGCGGCCGCGGGTATATTGCATGCGCCACGACCGCAACGGCTGCCGGGCACGCAGATTAACGCGACGCCCGCGGAGGTACAGGCTAATGAGCGCTGCACCGGATCTGGGCAACGTGCGCCCACGAGTTGTGCGAGCCGGCCTAATTGATTATCACGCCGGCTCCCGGCCGCGTATATAAACACGTAAAACTTGCGCGCGGCTGACTCTCAACGGTTATTGGACGTTCTTTCGTAGTTAAAGCAACGATTTTTCAGCGTGCGCGGTTTTGTGTGTTCAACAAACATCAAGGTGAAAAGTGGATTCGTGGTCGAACAGAAAGTGGCGGACCAGCTTTTTATTCGATTGAAAGCTATTCATGCCCGAGACAATAAAATACGCGTCATAGCTAAGGTACACGCTAGTCGCCCGAGTGACATTGTCATTCTTTCAGTTTGATTCATCGTAAACAAGGCAACAACTCGCGGTTTATTCACACAATTTATTCGTTCATTACGTTGCGAGGATACACCTTCACTCAAAATTGTATTCATTCAAATTGCAACGAACAAACAAATGTAACAAATTCCGTAACAAACAAATGTTTACTCTATAATATTCATGCAGTGTAAACCTATGCTAGAGCACAGTGCCTGACATTTTACTCATGCTTATATTCACAGTAAATATTCATCGCGAGCTCACGAGTATCGGTTGCCGTGAGAAACGTAGAAATTCCTTTGGATACACTTACTGCACTGCACTCATTTCCGTACATTAATACGGTGCCCTGGTTATTCACTGATACGTATTTCGCCTTCTTTGAAATCGGGGGAGAGAGGGAACCCATCGACCGTTCCGATCGATAATATCCAAAGCACAATAAGGATCTGAGCGGGGGGTGTAACCCAACTTTCTGGCGGGCAATGAAAATATCCGAGGAATCGGGTACAGCAAGAGAGTTGCCGGCTCGGTCAATTACGGGAAACGTAACTCCTTTAGGATTGGACGTATCCGATCTCGGCCGGGAGGGTAATTTTGCTGGTAGCTTGTTCGGGGAAAGTTCGACTCTCTCGAGGCGCGGGGGAAAGGGGCTCGAATCTCGCGCGGGCCACCTCCAGCTGTCATCGATGCATGTGGAATGAAGCCCGGCGCGATGACGTCCAGTGGCTGCAGCGACGTACAAGCCTGCAGCTAACCGAGCGTAAATTCCGATCGGGTTCGGGCCGAATTGTTAGACACGAGCGACTGCTTTCTCGCTCTCTCTTGCACACCTTATCCGCGGTGATCGGCAGGGCGCTTTATTTCCTTTGGATCTGGTAGAGTGGAACTGCAGAGGGGAGGATTTATGCGATCGTAACTCCCGCAGGTGGGTGGATCGGTGAGTACCATTGCGTGGCGGGGGGAAATTCTCGAAATTATTTCGTTCCCGACCTTTGATTCCCGATGCGTGTGAATTTGATCAACAACTTTGAACTTATCATTGATCGATCCACACGCGGTAAAACCATTGAATACAGATAGAGGTTAGATCCAAGCGGCTGATTGAATAAAAAGGCTGAAAGCGATAAGATGATATCAAACGGAAACCTAGCTAGTCCATATCTTAAACTGATCATGCATATATATTTGCTTTACTTTGAAATAGATCAATTTCCAGTTGAATAGCTGGAAATTAGTGGAATTCGAGCCCCGGAATCGAATTCATATCGCATTCTAACTGCCAGAAAACCACTTCTTATTGAGCCTCCGATCTGACTGAAACTTTCGCATATGGTTTATGATTACTATGATAAATAATACCTGCAGCCATTCAATATTTCGGTGTCCCGAGGGTGTTGTCATCTTTTCATACAAACAGTGTATATCTTTACGTATGAAGTACGTACGAGTATACATAACAGGTACATAAAATTAGCATTGATTGGTTAATATTTAAAAAAAAAAATAGAAACTTTATGTTGAGTTTCTTATATGAGTTTCAGTCAAATTTAAAACCTAAATATAAGGTGGTAGCCTGGTCAGTGGAAATTAACCGTGTATATATGCATAAAAATAAATAACTGATGAAGTAGTAGTATCATTTGAAGAAGTATTATTTTATTCAGACAGGCATGTCTAAGTTAAATAAATCTGTTATATCTTTATTACGAACTAATGTTTTTATTTTTATGTCTGAATTGGCAAACTTGAAATCTTAATTGTTCATCGTTAAATGTCCTGTTACAGCATCTGCAATTTACGGAAGTTCCTTGAATCTGTCCTCGGTGTATAGAGACGACATGGGAAATTATACGTGCACCGCAGACAACGGCGTACCACCTAGTTCTACTAAAAGATACAAAGTCCAAGTGAAATGTGAGTATTTTGATCATGGTTCGATGAAAATTCACGATAAACAAAATATTTATCACGGTTTCAAACATTCACGATTTTTTTTCAAATTTAATTCGTTAAAACTCATTTTGTAGATATTTGAAATATCTACAACTTATCAGAAAATCATTCTCCGCTATTCACGCTGGTTTCTAGCTACCTTCAAAAAACTAATAAGCCATGATAAACTAATTTTTTATGCATCTTGTTCAACATATCTGCCGTTATTCTTCTGGCAGAAATAATAAACACATCATCATGAACCTTTCCCAATTTTTCATTTTGCTGCCAACATTTAGTCCCTTTTTAAAGCTAATATCCCCGGACTATAATATGTATATTCAAGTGAAAATTATGCGAGGAAGATTGGCCTAATACTATGAGTATACTATGAGAATGAATATAGATTTTTGAATATTGTTTCTCAGCATTTTACATAAATCTTGAAATTTACGTATATGTCCATTTATTTGGGTTTACTGGACGTTTTATTGGATCCATTTTATTTCTGATAATCTGAAACGTTAATTGTATGTTGTCGATTGTTTTAATAATAAAAAGCTACGAATGTTATTTTTATGAAATGCACCTGAGGATTTAGATGATGTAAACAACAGCAACTGTTATTTACAGCCTTGGTATAACCATTGCTACGGAAAGAGGAGATTAGTTTGAAATTCATTTTTAAATTTTTCGTTGGCCAAATTTTTCAAGTGGTATTTCAAGCACTTTCAACGGCATAGTTTACCGTAATTCACTCCAACGTTTTACTTCGAGTTTCTCTAAATACTCAATACGCAAACTCTCTTTGCCCCAAAGAATACACTGCTAATTCAGTCAACAGCAATTTTTTGCAATTTTTCATCGATCCTCGTTCATTCAGTATATTGTTTCTCGAGTGGCCTGCAAACGACTGCTCCCCCCCCCCCCCCCCCCATATGGATATTCATCACCTGGCCAGTATTCGATTTAGCGGGACTGCGTGAAAGGGAAGGAGAGTTATTATACGCCCATTGGCTTCCGCCTTATTTTCCATCTCGGCTCTCGAGCGCACGCTTTCAAATTATAGCCCGTGGTAAAAAACGCGCGGGCGTTTTTTCAAATCGATCGATTTGCCTGCAGCGAGCAAACGCTCTCAGCCACCAGCCCGTGCGTTTCATTGGTTGCTCCCCGTGTCATTCGTCTCTCCCTAGCCGCTGATCGCGCGCAAACTCCGCGCCGGCCAGACCAGATAATTCATCAAGCTCTGCGGCTGCTCGAGTCTCGCGTATAAGATTTATCGCAAAACACGTGGGGCTACTGTAGGCTGCGTCGCGCCCTCGTGTCTCCCAAAAACAGCGTCGGCACAGCTACATTCGTCCGACACGAAAAAGCAATTTGACGGACTTTTATTAGCGGACCGGCTGATGTCTGGCGCTCGTTAGTTACCATCCCTCGGACACCCCGACCCATTCCCATGGACTGTCACTTGCCGCGCGCGCGAGCCTACCGGATACATACAACGGCCCATCGTTGCGCATCCCGAGAAGCCTTCGCCTACTTTGACGGGCCTTCGCCCCTGCCCCCTGACGCGCAGAATACCCAAAATACTCGTATCCGACGATGGACGCGGGCCCATGTTCTCCATTCAGCCACGTTCTCGGGTTACATTTCTCATTTCGACATTCTTCCGCGTGGATATCACGGCCGCACGCAGGAATTTTTTTTTCTTTTCCGAGAATCGCGGATACGAACGAAGCAAGTTTATTCGCACTCGAAACGCCGAGCCGGGAAATATCTTGTTCCGATGCGTCGCAGAATTGTGTTTGTTCTCAATGCCAGTCGCCGTAACTTTAATCCGAAATCCCGAGAACACACACACACACACACGAACGCGCGCAACCGGGTTGAAAGGTATGAATTGTCGTATGCAAACTCATCCGAGTTATATATGAAAAGAGAGAGAGAGAGAGAGAGAGATATCACGCGGGATCCTACGTGTACCAAAAGGCTGCGCGCAATTCCAAACTGCTTGATTTTGAGTTGTTATATCCCGGTTTACATTGGACCAGCGCGCGTATATAGTATACATGTGATATTGCAGGGCGTACGAGGATTCATAACGAAGCACGAACTGGAGTGCGCTCCCAGCGCGGGGACGCGAAATCAAAAGATATTCAAAAACAACGCGTGTACAGCGTGGCTGTTTTCGCCTCGACTTTGCGCGGCTTGTCGCAATTTTTACGTGCGAAAATTCGCTCGATCGATATCGGATCACGAGAGATGTATTCAATTCAGTTATAGATAATTCACACGGCAAATTAAACGAACGAGCCGAGACTCGGCCGTGAGGCAACTTGCACTTGATGCAATGGTCTACTCTTGACTTGTTCATCTTTGAGAAAAGTTTTCATAATTGGATAATGAGTTTATCGAGCTGTCTTCCTCCCTCGCTCTCCACGATTTTAACGAGTTTATCCGCTGTACCACACAAGTCAAATTCCAATTATTGCGAAGCGTGTTGGCAATCCCTATTGAGAATCTTGGAATTCAGGAGTACGGGCTACTTTTTGAATCTTTTAAATAAACAGAGAGCGATCGAGACGGCGAGAGGCAAAGTTTGCTCGAGAAGTGGCGGGTAATCACGTTAAATTGAAATCAAAACTTCCAATACAGAACCCCAAAGAGTCTTTCTCCAGGTGAAGTATAGAGGCTAATAAATGAACAAGCAATACTTCAAATTTTCTCGCTCAACAACGTATGCGTTGGTAGAGCTCGGTAGAAAAACATGGTTTTACAAACTCTCCTCGGGCGATTGGGTCCAATTATGCATAAATATTTATGCTATGGCCAAGTTTTCAGTGAAAAATTATCAGGAACTTCGTAGAAAATCGTTTGAATTGACAAGCCGCAAAAGATTTAATTTTTTTTAATCAATAATTACCATACACTGAGCAAATGATGAAAAGGTTCAAGTCAAAAATACGATTCCAATGCTCTACAAATACTCGGGCGATTAGTTTTGAAGACGAATAATTATTTTGGACGTCCACAAGTTTACAAACGATGAATAATTCATCGTTTTAGTCTTGAAAACGTCCACACGTGTCTTCGAAATTCCACACACTAGTTACATAATATACTTCTGTCATTGGTAGGCTGAAGAATTCAGTAGGAATAAGGTACACTTTTTTATCCAACCAGTGCGTGAAATTTTTTGGACGCGCGTAGACGGGTTAACGAGTGACCGGTGATGAGTGTTACTCGCTCACACGTGTGTTTCAATTATAACGCACCAGTCGAATACGATATTTCATGTTTCAAGAGCTCGTTTAAAGAACAATTAAAAAAGGCACTAGTACTTGAAATGCCGTTTCATGCACCGAGTAATATAAAGTACATTTTCACGTCTCAGGGCAGTAACTGTATGGTAACCACGTCGCAGTACGTGATTTAGTCTAGCTTTTTAACAATGCTCGTCTTGTTTTGCGTAATTGTTACCAAGGCAACTGAAGCCATCGGGCGTGAAAATCTTTAACAAGATCTTCAAAAACAAGAGCATACTTTACGCTTTCTATGCACCACGGGCGTATGGTGCAACTTACCTACATATAGATGGTCGCGTCACCTAAAGTCGATCAACCATAATGTTCTATATATTTTAGCTACGTTTCATTTTCAATTATTGTAAGGCCAACATCATCGTAAAAAGCTGATCAGCTTTACGATTAAATGTAAAATTATAATATAATTATTATTATAATCTTTACATTTTATCGATAAAATGTAAAGATCAGAATAATTCTTACCGCGAAATGGATCAATTGCGCTAGAGGGTATAACCTTTACCGTAAATCGAGTACTTCGACCAATATTTGTCTTTACCAAGCTGACACAGCGAGCAGCTTTTCCGATCGGCTATCTTTTTCTGTGTATAACAAATATCCCCCTATCCGATGATGAGGCCTTCGACAGGCCAAGAACAACCCGACCAAAGACGCAAAGCCCGGGTGAAAAAGTGAAATAAACCGCTTTAGTCAGCTCGTATAACAAGCCAGAGCTTTGTCCCCCCCCCCCGCTCAAGTCAAAACTGGGACGGAGAAGAATTTCGTTACGTTGGTGTGTTTGCAGTCGGGCCGCTGATAAGGATCCGCGTGCCGGCCGTGCGGGCGAGGAGCCACGGCAGTGCGCTGCTCGAGTGCGAGGTCGAGGCGTTCCCTCGGCCCGAGCTGCACTGGGAGAACCGCGACGGCAGGCTAGACCTGCGGCACGACAAGTACCGCTCGCAGGAGGAGGACAGACGCGAGTGGAAGGTGAGCCCGTCGCTCTTCATCCCGCATTGCCACGTTGGGGTTGGACAATTTTTCTAGAGATTCGCCGACACAAAATACATACGTCACGACGATCTAACGAATTATTTCATTTCTGCTGGTGCGACAGATTCGCAAGTCTGTAAATTTATTTTTGAACAATTCACTTTGATCAGTGGTACAATTTGAAAGGATTATTAGTGGAGGATAATAACAATGACGATTATTAACTGAACAACGCTCATTTTGTGGAGATCTGGGCTCACCGAGGCAATACTATATTAATTAATCAACTGAAAATTATGAATTATTTGTTAATTTAAAATTATACACGAGTGTAGAAATATGGAAAAAATAATCAAATATTAGATGTTGTTATCGCATTGTGACTGTTAGCAATTGATAATTTTCAATTTTTCCCTACTCGTATTATGGATAAATAGAGAATTAAAGAGGATGCGTAAGTCGTAACGGAGTATACGCGATATGAAAATATCGAATTTTGTTTTGAAATTTCGTTCGCGGATGTGGTTTCGTGAGATCATTTAACTGCATTTTAGATACTAATTGGATGAAAAGTTTTCAAACTCTGGGCCGCGTTCAGTTTTTGCACCTCTCGAAATACTGCGTGAGTGGCGGCTATCGTCTATAGCTTACTGCATAGCAGCCAAATCCAAAACAGAGTATGTTCTCATGCGCAGTCGGATGTGATTGTTTGAACTCCCTATTCACTACTGGACTCTCTGTTATTTACACACTTTGCTTTCTCTCATCCTATACGAAACTTTTATTTGAACTTCAATGCACGTTTAAAAATATTGTAGACCTTTTTTGTAATCTCACGTGTAGCGATGAGAAATGAAAATTCAAGTGGTTCATTACTTACAGTTTAGGATGAAGCTGAAAATCAACAAAATAAATTCGACGGATTATGGGACTTACTACTGCGTAGCTAGAAACACGGTGAATATTGCTAAAGGAGTCTTGACTATCAAAGGTGAGTAAGAAGACGAACAACAAAAATATCACTGATTTGAGCAAATTTTGTTGAACGAATGATCTCTGAGATTATCAGAATTCGTTCGAAAAAAATCATTGTCGAAAAAAACGACAATTGACCAAAAATACAACGAAAATTTTCCTCGGGCAATATCAAAGTTTGGAATGTTTTCATATCACGCGTGAACGACACGCGTATCATTTTCTCGTCCTCGAATCGCGGAAAATGAATAAGCGATTCTGCGCGTTCATATCGAAGTGAGGCCTGATCCATTCGACATTTTAGACATGAGCGACAAGACGCCGGAAACTAAGGGTATCGCCACCTATGGCAAGCTTCCGCCTCCTCGGCCTCAGTATAGGGATCTTTGTCCACCTCCATTAAATTGCGACAGGTGCCCTCGGGCGAATTGTGGATATATGGGCGAGGTGAAGCCCATGACTGGCATACATTTCACGGGTATGCCACCGAGGATAGCTGGTGAGTCCGTTTATTGATACGCCTTTCTCATATACACTTCCGAATTAACCGGTTTTATAATTGCTTTTTCCTCAAGAGCTTGTTATTGAGAATTTCATTGCATTTAAACTCATACATACCTTCTCAGTATTCGGCTCAAAAATACATTGTCATATAATTATGTATTTCGCAGTACCATAGGAATGGCCAGTGCGTATTGATGTTTCAATATTTCACGGTATGCTGTATATTTGAAAACGAAAAGAGCAATCCGCAGGAAAGAGCAACTATACCGCGGCTTTGCGCATTTTTGAAATTACTTTCCTAGGTGTATTTATCTTGCTCTGAAAATAGTGACGTGCATGATAGAACGGGATATTGGAGGGCTCGAAGCGCACTCAGGAAAAATTGAGCGAAATACACAGCAGAAGAGTTTGAATACTTAATTTCAAATTACGTACCAAGTCCATTGATCTTAATTCGGATGTAACGACAAGTCCATCCGCATGAAATACAGTTGCAAAATCGAATCTACTTGCAAAAGACATATTATTATTTAGAATCTAATGAACAATGTATAGACGTTTGTGTTACCGAACGATACACCAAATTGCACAACAGTTGTAATCAAATTATATATTTCTGTATAAGTAGAGTGTTAAGAAATGTATTATTATTGATTATTATAAGAATAATTATGTTTTACGCGCCGTCTCCGCCAACCTGACTGTGAGTTGAGGTTGTAGGCGGTTAGCACAACTATGAGTTGGGGCTACATTTTGATTTTTCCACCGGTCCATGCGGCCGATAAAAGGAGAAACCACGTCGCCGGGGAAGCGAAGAGGCTGACCGGTGGCCGTTGAGCCACAGGAGATGGTGCGCAATAGAGTGAATATAGAATCGAAAGTAATGTTTTGTTTTTTGTTTCGATACAGAGAAAACGCGCAGTTGAAAAATGTGCTCTATTTTGGTTGACAGCTGTTGTGGCTTTGGGTCGTACTGATTTTGACTTCAATGTATCTTTTCTTGTTCTTGAATTATCAATAAAAATTAGTTAAAAAATTGAAAAGGTTTCCAAAGATTATTGGTAACAGTTTATGAACATGTCATTAGTTTCAAATTAATTTTCAATTTTCTATCGAATATCAATAATGAGTTCATCAAATTCAGAATTTGTTTATTCTTGATGAAAATTACATTCGAAGGACACCGGTTCTGACCGAGTATTATACTCGCCCCGTTGCATATACGGAAAATGACACATTGAAATGACGTAATAAATTTAAAGCACCAGCTGGATACAATATTTTATGTTATGAGTGCTTTTGAGTCTATTAGCAAAACGAGCCAGTGTGAAAAATTCCGCCTTGTGCACCCAATAAAATGAATGAACATTTTTCGAAGTAGCGCTGTTACGATACCCTTCATGGAAAACACCATGCAGGATAGTTAAATTTTTTTTTGTAAAAGGTATCCAAATAACCGAATTTATCACGAAATATTATCTCTTGGGGGAGTGAAAAAACAATTCTCCATCCGCAAACTTGGTTATACTTTGAACGGTTCCGTATAATCCACTTACCCACACAAACACACACACACACACACACACACACACACACACACACACACACAGAATATCTTGGCCCAATCGACCGGCTCTCCACCGCAAACGGCTCGTTCAATTTTATCCCGGCCCGGAGTTGGTGTATAGGGCGATAATGAGTTGAGTCGGTTGGTGTGTGTGCGCAGACGGAGTGATAGGGGCCGTGGGCAAGGCCGTGTTCAAGGGCCAGATGGACGACTCGTTCGGCATCTGGATGCAGGACGCGTCGCCCAAGAGCGAAGCCAGCGCCGGCAAGCTGTGGGTCACCCTCAGCACCGAGACGTCCTACATTTACGAGTACGCCGACATCGACGACTTCACCCAGAAAAAGGAGCCGCCCCGCGGCATCAAGCTGCCTTATCCCTTTCAGGTAAGAGAACCAACAATTTTCATTTTTCACCCGCGGCTCAAAGGAAATGATTCGACAACCTGCAGCTAGTATTTCTTCACACTCGCAAAAATCGTATATTATTGTTGGTTGAAAAAAAAATCAGCTCCACGTTGCAACAAGACGATCATTTTCTGTAGGTTATCGATACTCTTCTCTTTGATATCCAGAAAATTTTTCGTTACAGTATCAAGCAAAGTTTTATTCTCAGACCAAGAGATCATTTTCGCGAGGGTAACTTTATCGCGAGTGTACATCATTTTTATTTTAGGAATGTGCAAATATCGCGCAATTTCGAGAAACATGAAGAAAATTGAACAATAGTCGACGTGTAAAAAATGATGATGACAGTTCATAAAGTCGCATTTTATAATATACGAGTAGCACTGCCGGAGAGTCGCGAACAGTCCGTTATATTACGAATTTGAGGAATATGCAGATAATAACCGTAATTTGTCAAAAATTCATCTCTATGGTTTAACTTTTATCGTTCACCCGATGTCCCGACGAAATTCGCATTAAATGTACGTACTCCGCGAAGCCGGGGCCGAAAGAAAGAGTAGATTATATTCAAAGGACTGTTTTAATAAAAACGAGCTCGAAGTGAAAAGTTTTCATTTTCAGCGCGCTCGATTTTTTTTCACCCCTCCTGTCAAGCGTGCGCCGGCGAAATTAGAGAAACGGAATAATTGAATGCGAAAATATTCTTCTCTCGCGCGCGCGCGCGTCAACTGTATCAGCAATGGGAGAGAGAGACAGAGAAACGAACCAATTTGCAATTCTGTTCAGGCCGCTGGGTCTTAGAAATTAATTAAATTTGATTGAATTAACTGGCGACGGTGGCGGAGGTGGCGGTGGTGGTGCTGATCATACTCTCTGATTCATAAATAATGCTTTTTATTTTTCGCTCGCGGAATTTTCGTGGCGACGCGGCTCCCGGAATACTTGATGACGATGAAAAGGATTCATTTTGCGAGCGCGTTGTTGGCTGAATTTGAGGCTGGAAATTAACACGCGAATCCACGAGAAGTATGTAATTTATAATGGGATTATGCTAAAAAGTCTAAGAGTCTTACAAATCAAGATTCAACTTTTGCTCACTGTAATTTTTATGGAAATTCTTCGCGAATTTGAAATTCTTTCTAAACGAAGGCTTAACTTCTACCTTCCGATCCCCTTGCCCCCTCTCTCCCTCCCGCGACTCCCGCCCTCACCCCGATTCTACGATGTTGAAATGGAACTGCAGATTATCTCTCGAGAGATGAAGAAATATCTGCTGTACCATTTTTCACTTTCATCCTTATCGAAATTTTCCCGGAAAAATTGTTCAAGATTTTAAGCTTACATTTTGATGTCTCTTTGACATTGGAGCCAAGAGAGGATAATGGAACGAGGGCAAGTAACTCGAGAGTCTCAAGTAAATCCTTTTTTATTCACGTGTTATAAACTTCCAAGTTTCAGAAACTCTCCTTTCACATTAGGGACGAGAACAAAGTTGAAGTGTCAAACAAATTTGAACTTATCTAAAGGACTTTCTTATGGACTCGGTTCATATTCATAAGAAACCGCAACTAACTGCATTAACAGTATGTTTTCCCAAAAAGGCTTTGTTAGAAAACGATTGCTATGTGGAAATAAGAATTGTGGGTCTTTTGCCACCGTACAGAGTGAGCGTGGGCTGAATTTTCGCAGGGCAACGGCCACCTGGTGAACGACGGCTACTTCTTCTACAACCCGCACAACCGCTCGTCGATAATCCGACTGGACCTGACGCACTCGGAGGGCACGATGTACGCGTACGGCCGCCTGGAAATGGAACTTCCGGGGCTACGCGTCAACACCGCCAACTACTTGTACACGCCCAATCACAACTTCAATTACGTCGACTTCGACGTAGACGAGAATGGTAAGCCCACCCACGATCGATCGGCCCGATTTGCCCGAGTGGACGCATATTAACGATTTTCATAGAAGAGCTGGCCAATGTTTCGTTGCTTCTCATCAGATTTTCCCCAGAGTCCTTCTGGTGAGAGGAATAGGAAAAGAGACAGTCTTTTTAATGGGACATGTCGAGTTGATCCCGTGCGCTTTTGCCAAGCTCGAATTTTAACATTAATTAAAAACTCGTCCCCATGGAAATGAGGACGAGTTTTTAACAGCATTTTCATGACACAAAGATGATATTTGAAGGCCAATTCAGCGGAATGTAGAGGCCAAACCAATTTAGACTTTATAATTTAGTTTTGTGACGTTTCGCCAACAAGCTTTACTCGCAGCTCATCAGGCTGCCTTTAATACTCAAAAATTATACAAAATAAATAATACAAATGGCGTTCAGAATTACATTGTATGAACAAGTTAAGCTCACCAATTTTCAAATTTATTCAAAGAATTTACATTATGGTATAATATGTTATAAATGAATGTAAGAAAGTGAGACCCAACGACAATTATTCGAATAGATTACGGAACTTCGAAAATCTGATAAAAACTTCTACCTGTTCTACTTCATATTTTGGACACATACTTCCAATAAGAAGGAAGACACACAATCACTCAGTTACGCACACGAATGAGAAACTCAATAATACTTTTCAAAAGAAACACACAAACGCAGCTGATTGTATAAATATAAAACTGTGGCTGTTAGCGCGCGCGTTACTCAGAATATGTAAGCTTTACTATGTAGCGAGTAAGCTCTAGCTCCCACTTCCTAATCTCATAATGTATGTATTTTTAAATCTCGAAACTGGTGAAGGGCAATTTTCTTCTTGTCGAAAGAGTTTTGGACGCCCATTGTATCATCAGTATACTGTACTACTGTAAACAAAGATATCTGTATTGTATATATAGTCTACAATTGATCACCCTCTCCGTATTCTACTTACTTTTGAAGAACAATATGTATGAGTATGAGAAGAGGTTTGAACGGTTGCAGGGATCAAGTAGAAAAGGTCGCGTTAGGTCGGGCGAGAGTCACGTGAGAAAGTCGATCCGAGAACTATTGATATTTTTAATCGACATCGATAATGGATTGACCGGTAGACGTTGGCTAGAATGGGAATTTGATTACACGCGATAAACATTGTGGGCTCTTGTTGGCCGCGAGGTATCCCTGAGGCTTTTGTCCGCGGACAAGAGTAATTTCATCATCGAATGCGCCGCGATATACATTAAAGCGTTTCGTGCACGCAAACGGACACAAGAGAGATTGCACGAGCGACTCAAAGAGCCGCACAAAAGAAGGATCTCCGAGGCAGAGCATTGGGTACAAGCGCGCGCGGCCAGCCTCATACCCTAAAAGCTTTCCTCCGTATAATCCGTTGACCGAGATAGCCTGAAAAAGAACGTACGAGCATCGGGGGATCGTATTTTCTCATACGCTCATTGTCTTCCACGCGAGACTCACCCGAATATTTCACAAATGTTATCGCCAATTTTCAGACGCCCAACCGAGACGTGCAGCAATTATCGTTTACGCATTACTCGCAGTGCGCATATATACACAGCAATTAAAATCACCCCCGACGAATATATACTCTCTGTTATCCTCGTGGAACACTTCGTGTTGATTTTTCCGATCACGCTCGTGGAATTGAAACGACGCGGGAGGGGTAGTGAAACGAAATTGAAGAATGCCCGATCGGCCGTCCCCGTATATACAAAAAGTAATCGAGCTTTGGAATCGTCGAATACAACTCCGCGCCCACCTCCTCGTCCCGATTCAATCATTTCGACCGAGAAATTGTAATCCGCTCGATTAAACGGATTGAATATGCGCCGCGTGTCGAGCGAATTAACGAAATTGCCCTCGATTTCAATCGTTACCCTCCGCCGCCGATTGCTTCCGCGCGCGCGCGCGCGCGCACACACGCACACGTGGACGAAAATAAACTCGTCAAACGTTAACGTCCCACCGCGGCCGTGGAGGTAAATGTTTTTTTTTACCAATAAAAAGAACGAGCACTTTGCAAAACACGAGTTTGTACAAAGTTGCGCGCGCGGACGTTGCCTAACGCCCGGAAAATTAAAGACAACACACGCGTCGTAGTTGGCGCTCGTTCAAACTTCAACTGTAATGCAGCGCGTGTGTGTGCGCGCGCGGGCGAGTGTGACCGGTGTCCAGGAAGAGAGACAGAGAGTCGGCATGACGTGTTGGTGTACACTGAAGGGATATATGTGTGTTGGTTGGCACAGGTTTATGGGCCATTTACGGGACCGAGTCTAACGGCACCGTCGTGATGAAGGTCGACCCCGACACGATGACTGCCCAGTACGCCTGGGGTATTACGGTTGATCATCATAAATACGGCGAGATGTTCGTCGCCCGTGGGGTCCTCTACGCGGTACACAGCATCACCGATCGCACCATGAACATAAGGTATTTACACAAGGCTGCAGCGTTTCTTTCGCAATCCTTCCTCGTTCATATCCGCCGATTGGCTATATGCTTTTTCGATTTCTCCGCTTCTCACGTGTTCAAAATCCACTTCATCGTAACACGTTCGGCTTGAAAACTTTGATAAAACCGATAAGCTCGATTTATATATATATATGCGTCATCCACATTATTACGCGAGAGTTTTTTCCTCCTCCTTCTCCACCGCCCTGGTTGATCCGTTCACGCGTCCGTTCGATCGACTCGCGCCGAGCGAGTGTCGCCTACTAATTAATAAAAACGAAAAATCCAATTTCGCCGGTGGATTTGCGCAGATCAAGATATCTATCAATACGGGGCGGGAATGAGAATTGAGCGAAGTGCGATTGGAATGAAAATAGACGGGGGCAAAAACGAGTCGCGTTTGTGAAAAAAAAAAAATTGCCGGCTGGAACGAGAGGACGCGTTATATATACGCTGGCTCGGCGGGGTATTCTGCGACGGACAGATCTCCGTCCCGTCGCTGCATTGGATTTTTCAAGATTCAGCCGCGCGGGCGATGTTGTGTGTGTGTGTGCGTCTGGAGGGAGAACAATGCGCGCGAATGTTTTCTTTGGAAGAACTGCAGTGACCGGACGACTGAACGACTTCGATAAACGCTCGATTCTCATTTTTCACTGGGTATGTATACCGGGGCCACCCCTCCCCCCCGGTTCGCATGAGGATTCTCGTATCTTTTTGCCGCATTTCTATCCGAGCTCGTCCCTCTCGTTGCTCGGCTCGCGGGGAGAGCGCACGTTTTTGAATTTCAAATGGCGCGCGTATTGGACGGCCCTGTATCCTTGGAGTTTTAGCTTCGTTCGCGGATTCAGTATATACGTCAGCGGGGTTTTATTGAATTGTTGTTTTGAAGAATAACACGCGGGATACGTGAGAGATGGAGCAGCCAAAATATGATGTATGAATTTCTCTGGAGATTCGCGTCGCGGGGAGTATATGTATTTATATGTTCGTTTTGCGATTTTCCAGCCTTGCGATTGACCTTTACGAGGGCAAACATTTGCCCGTCAGCGCGTCGTTCCTCAATGCTTATCAGAAGGTGACGATGCTGGGTTACAACAGTAGGACCAAGGTGAGTCGAGTCGGATTCAATTTTGAAACTACTCAAACGTATCTTTTAAGAGCGAAGAATTGGAAGTTGGGTAGCTGTATTGGAAGAAATCGAAATACCCCACTTGTAGGTCACATCGTGAATATTTTTTGAATCATAACGTTGTGCCTTCTACTCAATCCTGGGAGGCCCAGTACAGTTATTTCACACTTGAATCGCATCTAGAAGAAAATCAAAATTGGATTCTCAAATAATATTCTGAGCAACATCTAAAATGTGCTTGTCAATTGCGACAGACATCGATCTGTACTTCAAGCACGGGCCATACCAAAGGGGTAACATGAGCAATTTTCCAGACCCAGTAATAGGGTTGACGAATTTCTCACAACACCTAGTTTTTTCATGTAAAATGCATGGAGAATCAGAAAATAATTAGGTCGTATTTTTTTATTTTTGTTTAATGTTATTTTTCTAAAAGATATGACCGTTGAAAGATTCGGCGTTTTCGATAGATATAGATATACTTCAAATGCAAATGACGTCATATCGTTACTAACGACATGAATTTCATCTCCTCATATTAGCTCGAATTTTGATTGGATCGAAAAACAAAAAAATACGACCTAATTAATTTTGCACGTTCTTTCGATTTCTACGATAAAAAAAATAGCGTATTCTTCCCAATTCCCGTCAGCTGTCTCAATTTACGATCGAAAGTTAGTCCAGTTGATAATAGGGAATTTGCATGCTTCATTTTATTGTATATCTGGATAGGTAGTGGGAAAATAATTAGGTCCTATCGTTCATTTTTTTATTCAATCCGAGATAACACGAGGTGGTCCCGACGTGACGTCATTCATATTTGAAGTATATCTGTGTATGTCAAAAATGCAGAATATTTTAAAACGAATGAAAAATATGATTTGATTATTTGTTGATGCTATTTGGGTAATATTATTCATTTTTCATAGCTTATGTTACATCCCTTTGATATGACTCTTACTTGACTATATTCAAAGTACATTGAAAGAAACTCGGCGCTGCAGCAGTTCTGCCGGGAGCCGCAGCAGCAGCCGCTACGCTCGGAACCTCTCAATAAAAGAAGCAAATATTTTGAAAGAATCGTAACTCTTCGCTGTTACTTAATCAACACAGATACATCCTAGCTTTTGGATTCGGATGGCTTTTTGAACTAGGGATCGGAGGTGAACCCATTCAAATCCAAAAGCTGGGCCGTTTCATGGGAAAACCGCAACTGCGTTGGACGTCTGCCGTATAACGTATCCGCTACAATAGCATACATCGGGCCATAATCAGCATTACGCCCGTGCGATTTTGTACTGATTAATCAGCGGTGCGGCGGAGGCGGCGCGAGTTTACAACGCTCGGTGAATCGCGTCGAGTCGCGGCAAAGAACCGCGAATATCGCGGCAGCTCTAGTTACGCTTTCATCGCCGCGGAATCATTCGGTCGAGCACTGGATCTTTCGGTTTGCTCAAACTCCGGAAAAATAATGCGCGATCTATGCCGTACGGAACCGACGTGGGTTTACCTTGATTGCCGAAGAAGAGACATATGTGCACACGGGGGCCTCCCTTTAACGAAGCTCGATGGTAAATGAAATCCCGCATTCGTCGCTATATACTATTATTAATCACAGCGGCGTATTGATCTGCCTGGCGGAATTCGAAGCTTCGCGAGTATATATTGATACGAAAATTCCTTGCCGGTGATTTTCAAGCGGTGGAGATCGATTGAATCGGGTTTCCGGCAACCTGAGCATCGACGCATACTCGTCGAGGGCGAATCACGTCTGATTTTGTTTTTGCATCGAAGTTCAGAGTTTCCACAGCGCCCAACGTGGGTTCCTTCATTTTCCACCCGCAGATGAACTGAATAAAAAAAAAATTTCAAAATAATAATTCAAGTTTCATAATAAAAATGCTTCCTCTCCCCGAGCTACGTGCTCATGCTTCTACGGATCTCGTTTTCACATAGTAACATTTGACCTTTCGAATATCGGAAAACATCGCCGAGCGCGGGTTTTCGAAAAGAAGAAATCCCTCTCCGCGAAACATTAAACAGTAAACACGCGGGATAGGAAGATCAGAGCGAGGGAGGATATACTGAACGGCCGGCTTGTCGGAGGAGTTATAAACGAGCAGTGTTGTTTATTTTGTTTCTCCACAGGAGCTGTACGCGTGGGACAAGGGCTCGCTGCTGGCGTACCAGGTGCGCTACGAAGAAACGCACGCGGACGGGCCGGAGGCAAAGGACTCGGAGGCGTAGGCGCGCGAGCCTTTTAGCGCAAGGCAAAGGCTCCGCGCGCGGGCAAAAGCCCCCGCTCGATCCGATTACCGTATACCTCTACCCGCCTCTCCTCGCGGATGCCCACAGGGGCTGCTGCGCGTGCATACTCGCTGTTTCCCCCTGGCTCCCTTCCCTCTTGGCTTTTGTACCTTTCGCTGGCTTCCCCTCCAATGGCCGACGAAAGTTCACGGACTGCTCGGTTGCGAGCAGCCGAGAACGGATGCAACCGAGAGAAAGAGAGAAATTTTGACACGCGCACGCGTGCGTCGCGGTATACGGGACACATACGATCGGTGGGCTCGTCGAGTCTGATTATCCGACGCGTCCAACCGGAAATTCGCGAAATTCAACTGGATCCACGTTAAGCGGGATACACGAGACTGCGTGTATGAATTATCGAGGTAGAAAGAAATCCAAAAGCGTCGAGTTCGTTACGAGTGGAGTTGAAAGTGGGGAAAAAAGCCGCGAGCTTTGCCGCTAGATGAACAAAAATAATTTGGTATTTCGTAGAATGATGCGCGAAGAAGAGAGGGAGAGAGCGAGAGAGACAAAAAAAACAATACATATCTTGAAAAGTTTCGTCTCGCACGTGTAAACGCGCGCGTTTCGAAAAAGCATTTGGGCGACGCGACGAACCGAGAGAAATTGATAATGTTTCTCTCCCGCCAAAATGAAAATACTTATCCCCTGATCTATTTTAATACTTGCCGCGCGCGACGGGCACGGCTCTTTCTCTTGCTTTTGCCTCCCGCGCTCGCACAGGCTGGTACGAAGCCTTTCATGCCTCGGCGACTTATTCCCCCGCGAAACTTATATAAAACCGCGCGAGTGTGAAAGGACGTTACTTCCCTCAGAGCAAACCCGCGGAGTTGAAGAGTCGAGCGCGCGCCCGCGCACGCGATCATCATCGGCCGTACACTCCGCGGCCGCGAGGAAGAAAGCTCGGGTAAATTTGACGGCCCGGGAGTCCGTGTGCTCTCGGTCGAGTGTTAAGCAGAAGAAGAAAAAAAAAACCGACAGACTTTGTCGCGACGAACGTTGAATTATAATCTGTTCTCGCGCGGGGGAGGAGGATCTTGTGATTATCAACTTTCCCCCCGGGTGCGTTGTGTCTCTCGGGGTTCGAAGAGGCCTCTCGCCCCCCCCCCCCAGCAGCGCCAGACAAAAGTCGAGAGCTCTCTCGCCGGGTTTCGCTTTTACCCTCGAAATTCACTCGGTCACGGGGGAGGCTGTAATTATCATTTCGAGGCCGCGCGCCATTATTTCCGGGCTCGCTCGTTTGACGCTCGGCAACGATGACAGGGCGCGCGCGCGCGCGCGAAATTGAAAAAAAGCCCCGCGCGTCGATCGAGCTCGCCTATGTACGTATATGTACGTGTACACACACAGCCACAGTCGAATGGTCGCCCGCGCCAAAGAATGAACGCGCGCGCAATTATTATTTGCCAATTGGTTTCGCGCGCGTTGCTGCCCTCGGCTCTTTCGCAGCCGATCAAAGCCGAATCACACTTTGTTGCTAGCCGCGCGCGCTCTATAGTGTTTTCATTCGACCGCTCCACAGAGCGATGCTCTTTTATTCCCACCCGCGTATAATTGATATTTCCTCCTCGAAATTCACGGGTGGATTGCTCCCGTCGTTATACCCGCGGGTCAGACGGGGCCGGGTTCCGCGGCTTTTTAATTGGCGCTCGCGAGATTGGCGATGCCCCGTTTGGATTTGGGCGAGAACAATATTGCGGTGGATGAGTGTGTGCGGCGACGCTTCCGCGAGGAAATGAAAATCTTTCGACGACGGGCTACGTCTACTCGATGCGAGCGCGAACGAATTGTCGAATCTTCTCGGTCGGCTTCTCTCGATCGATCAAGGATAGTTCGTGCTTGGGTGATTATGTTCGATGCGGTTGGTACTACCATTGAAGCGATCGATTAGGTTTTTTTCCCCTTTTAACTTACGTGAACCTGAATTTTCATTCGGTGATTGCTACTGCGTGTATTCATTCGACATCCAATCATATCATTGAGAAATATTTCAAATTGTCATGTTGTTGCGCTCTGAGTTTTTCGTGTATAACGTATATATATATATATATATAGGTACGAACGGATCTAGTGAATAAAGTTTGATAAACATTAAAAGCATTTTCGAAGGTGTAACATATTTATATGATCGTTGAAACGACACATGTATGTTTTATAATAAATGAAAATTTATCACTACCAGTCGTTTGACAATTCATTTGAAGCCCATATAAACGTTCTACAAAGTGAGGATTATAGCAAATGAGCGTCTATCGCCTTGAAGTTGCCCCACCAACATCATGACATTCTTTACAAACTTAAATTTGCAGTTTGCAACCAAACATGTCAACATGAACGTTTCGCATCTCAAAATTACCCAACACACATCTTTCGGCATTCAAAATTTGAAAGAAAAAAATACATAAAAATTAAAAGAAAAAAAATCATGATTCAATAAAGAGAATCATTGCGCGCACAAAAAAAACTGTAAGATGAACAAAAACTGTCCACCACCGGCGAGGTTATCACCTCCAGCGAAGGTAAGCTAACCTACAGATGACAATCGAGGCCGAGAGGCGGTCGATCTTGGCAAAACGGCCGAATCAAAGAAATTCGAGCCTGCCACCAAACTTGTTGGCAACACCGGCTTGATATTGTGTGTATCGAAATGATTTTCAGGTATTCCTCGGGGCGTTCTTCTACGCGTACGGCCTAGCGACTTTTGCGCAGCAATCGCAAGGCGAGTGCGTGGAGCCGTGCTTGAAGAGGCTCAACAAGAATAACCTGATGATCGCGCCGTTCGAGCGGCCGCCCTTCAAGTACCATTTACCCCCTGGCGCCCCGCACTGCACCTCCGAGCTAATGATGATGTGCGCCATGGAGCAATTCGAGAAGGCTCATCCGGAGAGCAAGGACAATGCGGGTGAAATTACCTACGGCCCGATACATTACGATTACGAGGACGTTTATTTTCCAGTCGAATGACCGAGCCACTGTACATTGAAACGCTTTCCCACCCTCGACAAATAAAGTAACAAGATTTCCTCCACACATCGTTGATTTAGTAAGCTCCTCCACCTTTGTCGGAGCTTTGTCGGTCGCGGGAAATTTCGCGCGCTGCCCAACGGGCTCGGGGGCCAACTTTAGTTGAACGGGCCACGGCAAATTTCGTTATCGCCGCAGAAACAAACGTCCGACTTTGCCGTCGGTGTTTTTCCCGTTGCGCGTTGCTCTCCACACCGGCGGCTCTGGTTATCAGCGCCCAAACTATGTACTGAATTGGCTCGTTCACGAGATTTGACTATATGCTGAAGGTGGGAGAGTCGCGCGCGAGGATCTAGCGCTCGGTTGATTGGCTGCGGATTCGAGCCGTGGTTCCTAGCTCGATTCGGCAAATTCGCGTGTGGTTGAGCGAGGCAAAACTCATATAACATACGTATCCATCCAATTTTATGGGGCCAAAGCTTCGGAAGACTTGGCAATGAGGCTTCGATGCGATACGCGAAATACGCGGAGAAAAGCAGCTTACGCGTCGAGGCGCATGCAATATCTTTGGGATTCTGTCGAGACGGCTCTGGTGAATCGACGAATGGCTCCGCGCATCGTCAGATAAATCACTGCATTGAGAAAATTCCGTCTGACTAGTTTTCACGGCTCACGGGCAAATGTCATTTCACTATTCGAGCTATGAATACTCTGGATAACTCGCGTTTTGTGCACGAAAGGTGGACAGAAACCGGGGACGTGGGGTCGTCGAGTGTTGATTCCGCGACTGCTGCTGTTGCTGCTGCTACGACGATCTCATTAGCCGCGGGCCATACACACAATCGGCCAAAGTTATCCCGAGACTGGCTCGAAGCGCTTTGTCATGGGGATTTCGGCGAGCAGCGATACTACGGCCTTGCGCGAGGACTGGACAAAATGAATTTCGGGCGAATTTCAACCGGGCTGCGTTGTGATTGCAGCTGTATACGTATATACGTGGTGCCGAAACTTTCCCACTTTGTGCATCTGCCGAGAACGAAACTCGTCCGCGATATCCCGGTTCTCGGGACGAGGCGTCATTTACATGAATTAAGATTCGTGCCGAAGGGAAAAAACGGCGCGGTATATACGTTTCATTAACTTTCATTTGCGATGCAAAAGATCTTCACGCCTCTACGTGAGTTTTCTGCATTTCGCCGAGAGTTGCTCGATATGAAAACCATCGAATTCAAAATTCCCCGATGGGTTTTACTCTCGCGGCCCGAACGCTTTGAAAATATTAAATTTTGAAGATAAAAAATAATACCCCAGCTTCATAATACCGTCAGGCAACTGTACAATAGTCGCACGGACGCACCCACACCGAATCATGATCAAATCGAGGGAATATCACGTGCGGAAATCGTAGCTCAAACTGTCGAGGATCGATTTTATTAGACGTTTAATCTCCATTACGTCTGAACCCATCTCGAAAGATCCACGGCATTTGTTGGCCTGCTCTCTGAATGCGGCAGTGAAGATAGAATACTCCGGGGTATTCCGAAGCTTCGAATAAGAGAGTTTTTCTCCTCTGCCTGCCCCCCCCTTTTCCCCTATAAAGTTTGATCACGCTCGCGTTACATCCCGGCAATTGGTCTAGACAACGGGACGAAAATGTGTTCATCCTCCAGTGAGACACTTGGATTCGAGTTAAGCCCCGAGTAACTTTGTAAGAACTTTTCGATGTGTGTCCCTCCGTAATTGAGTCAAACTCCGTGAATGATTTGTATCGCCGAGCAAAAAGGTAGGGCCGCCCGAAGAGAATATCCAAGTGACTCTTCTTTCCACCGCGGCATCTATATCGATTCTTCGTTTGCGACCTTTATCGGACGTGTGATACATGCCAAATGGATAAGTGACAACTTCTCCAGCCCGCCAGCAACGCTGTGTCAGACAATTTTCCGGTAATGTATATTGACATCTAACGTTATCCAACTTACCACGTCGTATATATATATATATATATATATATATACTGTTTTGAAAATTAGATTCACCACGTACAACGTTTCATTCGATGATTAACGAAAAGTTCTCAGATGTTTCCATTTTATAATATATAATAGAATGTGATTTATTGATGGATTCTTCGATTGGAGGAGAAACAGTTTTTTCCGAAATTTGAAAGTTGTAGCAATAATTTTAGCAATAATCATTAAAATAAATAGTAAATAGTTCGATACATGGAATAGAGATTTTTGTCGATTCATCAATGACATTTCACTATTTATTGATCGAGAAAAAAAGATTCCTCGTTCAAAAAATACTGGATATTTTATTTATTTCTGAGTGAACATTCATTATTATCCATGAGTCGTACAATTTTCACTAATAAACAGTAGTTTTTAGGTATTTTAAATCTAGATAGTGGGCACGAGTTCTTACAAGTAAATTCCAAGGCGAGATAAGTTGCTGTTTGAGCCACGATGGTACCGCATAGCCTCATCGTTACACTTGAGTCTCGTGTGATTTTCGTTTCGGCGCATTTTGAAAAATATCATCGGACCACAGGGTATATCAACCAATTATTCCAACCGACTCGATCGTCCGGTCAACCCTGCCACGTGCAAGCCGTCTATAATTAATATTGCATCGCTAGAGAATCGCATTTGCAAAACACTCGGAGCAAACGCATTGAATTTTGGAAACGACACGTAGCCGTCAATTCGCTCATTAGTTGAGTTCAATCGCACTCGAGAGCCAATTCCCCAGGCGGTTCGCCGATCGGAATTCGGGCCCAGCAAAGCTCAGCAGAGGCATTTCCATGCAGCGTTAATCTTTTGGAAACACACAAGCACACGCACGTGCACAGCTCGACGAAGCAGCGAACATTTGCGTAATGGGGCAGCACACACGTTTATATGCATATACCCTCGTCAAGTCGCTCGTATCCGCCCGTGATAATGGTGTTCTTTCAGTCCTCCGCAGTCCTCGTTCAGACTTTGCAATTATATCCCACGCGCCAACACTCCCCGGTTACTTCGGCCGCTAATGGCGAACGCTTGTTCGTTTCGCTTCCATCCCCATTTGTTTTGCCCGCCGGTATATGCTACTTCTTTCCAAACGCCCGAGTGCTGTGCAATTGTCGTCGTTTCCCACAGTCCGAGACCGCGAAGTTTAGCGACCATTCGATTTGACGAAATCCCGAGATATTTCGCGATTCAACTGCCTCGTACGGGTAAACCCGAAGGGCTTCTCACTCGAGTACTGTGCCACAGGGAGTACCATAGTGTTCTTGTCGAGTACTCCGAATTTATGGATGAATAGTACTCTTTATATTTTTGCCAATATTAAACAAGAGCTGTAACTCAGATTAGGAGCAGCTGTATAAAAACACGCAATGAGTTTATGCGTACGAGATAAAAACGCCAAATGCCGCATCAAATTTAGTCTCATGAAATACTGATAAGCGATGGGAGTACCAGATTGTGAGAAGAGCCTCGGGTAAACCAGATTCAATGAAGATCCAGAAGCATAGTGAAAAGTCTCCCACGAATTGTGTTCGAACACGCGACAACAGTCAACATAACTGTGATGAACAATTCCGAAGCAGAGCAACACGACTGCAGTGTAGGAGTGGATCCTCGGGTGTCGCTATGGATATCGCTCCGTCTAAGCGCGCAACACGTATGCGTTTGCCCCTACGCCACGCTCTATATCTCGCGCTACTCCTCCACTCCACCAAAAGCGCACTCGTGCAAATGGGGAGGGGAAAAATCGGGCCAAGTGCGTCAATTGTCGCGTCGATTGCGCGAAAACACTCGCGCGTGAGTGTATCCGCGCTCTCGCGTAATCGGGCGGCCCTACTCTGCTGACGGGGAGAACGACACCAGGTATACCCGATTGCACGGCTACAGGGGGGGGGGAAGAAATTATTGCTGTTGTCGATAGTAATGCGGTCAGAGGCTGACGGAACGAAAAGTTACACTATCGAACGTTGGCAAAAGAGAAACAGCAGAAGTTCTATATATGGGAATTTCACGGTTGAAGACAGTGAAAATTGCCATCAGGGTGTTATGTTCGCACATTTTCACGATGGACTATAGAGTAATTTTCCATGCAAACCCAACCTACAAACTTCCGCATTCCATCCAGTTTTCAGCGTAGTAGTAAGTATGATGTTCGATTTGTTCAACGCTAACAATCGATTGGATGATATTTTTAGTGCAATATAATATCAAATAATTATTGTTCCATTCAAGTTATATGAGTCGAATATATCCAGGTGTACCATATAAATATGTTTTGAGTCTTTCAAAATAAGAAAGACTGTTGGTGCACCGGAAAAGGTACGACAGCTGCGTGGTCAGCGGGCTCGAGTTGAGAACTCCTTTGAGAAACCAACCCCAATGAAACTCTGCGAGATGGTCCTTGGGTACCTTAATAGCTTATAGGTATTTCGAGCCATGAAGTCTAGTAACGTTGTAATTTTCCAGAGACATTCTATGAATCACTTTTAATTTGCAACATGAACATATATATGCATCGATATAGATATACTGTAAAGGTATAAATACGGTAAGCGAACGGAATATCTCAAAAAAATAAAATTTAAATGCAGATCTACTAACAGTAAGTGGAGTGGGGCAGTCTGGGACTAGAACTTCATAAACTACAGTAAAAATTACTATCTGTTCTTAAATGTAAATACTGAAAGATTTTTGTGTGTTATGGCGCTGGATGCAAGAAATAGAGGAACTATGAAGCTCGTGAGCCATTGGGAATAAGTGAGCGAGTGATATAATGATCGTATTATTGATCTCACGGCGCGTTGGCTGTTCCACTTGAGGTTTATCTATAATTCTTGGGAAAAATGATGGAATAAAGCGCAAAGAATTTACTTTCCATGAGACTCGACAACTCTTTTTACGCGCGAGGTAAGATCCACAGGAATCCATATACCTTACCCAGACGTACAAAGTTTTTCGTTGTCGGCGAACAAGTCATATATGAATATGGTAAATTTGAATCTGAAAAATATGAGATGTACAAATTGAAAAAATTCATTGTGAAAGTCACATGCAGTCATAACAATCCAGTCGCAAAAAGCCACCTAATTGGTAATCACGAAGCTCTGATTAAATGAAGCTCATCGAGAAATACCCAATTCACGCGCCGTGTCTCGCATCCAAAACAATCGGCTAACCAAACTTGGCGAAAGTGGTAATCCAAGCCTATCGCGAGCGAAGCATAAACTAGACAATAGCCAATTTACCCAATGTTCTGTTTGCGGATCTCGCGAAATTCAATAGCAGCCCGGAATAATTTCGCCAGCCCGTCACTGTTAACCCCAAGAGTTTTTGATGAATGGACCGGTGGAAAATTAACGAGAGGCAAGCGCCAGTCTTGTAGTGCCACTCCGCATTCCGTTTGCGATGGGTTCAAGCCACGCGTCATGTGATGAAATGCCTCGCGACTTTCTTTGCTGCTGCTGTCTTTCCTCAATACGTGAGTGTCTACCAACTTTTGTAATTTTTGAACTCGAATGTTTCAAGTTCGTACCATCGTTATGAAAACTGAATTGTTGTTTATCGAATCAATTCCAGTTCATGGTACCGAGTTGTGGCTGAGGCTGCCTCAAATAATCTAAGACTAAGAAAGAAGAAAACGTAATCGCGTAAACTTCTATTAGCTTTCTTTATTTGAAAAAACTTCTTAGAATATGATGTTTTCTCACAAATGTTTTCGACAAATACGTTGGGCAACGAATGAGACCTTAATACAATTTCCCCGTGCCCACTTCTCTGATGCCACTCGGCAGCAAAAACTCATTTCCAAATACACAAGTTTACCGGTTGTCTCAGCTTCATTTCCGTCGGGAAATTGTCTACTAACCGTTATATGCCTAATTTCACTGCCGAATCCTGCCATGGCTTGAGCTGTTCTTCAGACCCTCTTCAGGAAGCGTTATAAGTCTGATAATCAAATCATCTTCAAGGAAACAGGGGAATGCAGCTCTACAAAATGCCTCTCCCCTCACAAACTTCTCTTAAATCTCAAGACTTGGTGAAAAACGCATGAAATGTTCTGGAGATAAATATGATTAAATGAGCAGCAACTGCACATCTCCCCGATTCTTTTGCCCATATTTCACCTCAGATCACGGTAAACTTTCCTTATTCCATAAGCTTACTTGCTTAACGTTCTCTGAAGATAATGTTTCATTATTTTCGTCATTGGCTTTTTTTTTGACATTCGCATGGTTTGGTCAAATATGATTTCAATAATTAAAGTATTGATTTTTATTTGAAATGAAATGATGACTGCAACATCAGCTCTCATATTTTAATCTCTACCAAAACTAATGTAACTATGAATATAAAGTAAAATGCACTATAATATCACTACAAAATGAAATATGGTACTTTTCAAAGTCATTACTGAAAAAGTATTAATCAACGTATAATTGTTATTTTTTCTCGTTGAATTGGAGTAAAACAACCAAATAAGTTGTGATTGAACCTGCAATCTAAGAAGTAGAGGTGAGTTTCTAGTTGGAATTTTATAATGCGTTTCTCATAGCATACCGAAGTCAAAATGGATCGATCCAATGAGAATAAGTTGAACACTGTGAATTGTACATTGTTTCGACTCACGTACAAAAGAAAATGGCCCAACTGAAGAATTGAAATTCACCATTAGAATTTTTCCTCACAATATAATTAGTCATGTTGATGAAATATCACCTGCTGAATAACATGTTGGTCGTACTCTGTGCTCAAATATTCGTATACGAGTTCTTTGGTTCTGTCACTCTAGGGTTATGATCAATATCAATTTCTATGAGAGAAGTTAGATTCATCGTAAAGAGAGTTTAAATATTTACCTCGGTGATTAGTTTTGTGGTAGATCTCGTGAGAATAATCAATGTGAAAGTGTACAAAAGAATATAGTTCAGAAAGTTCCAATGGAATGAATTTATCCCTTCTAAGTAAGAATATAGAATGATTTTTGCAATATAATATCCATAAAAGACTATTAAAAAAAAGATATGGAATGTGCTAAACAAAATAGGGTAGGCGTAAAAATCCGTTAAACCCCTTATTGTTCTATAGATTGTCAGAAATAAAGATCGTAGAAGAGGAAAATTTCTTATTCTCTTCTCTTCATATTCATTAGTTTCTATCTCAATCACAGAATTAAGAATCCTTAGCAAAGTGTATAAAAAATCGAGAGAGAAACTGTACTGTATGATCATGAAATATATAACGCCATTCGTGGTGAGCATCGTTAAGTTATGCATGAATTTCGTAGTAATAAAAGCTGTAACTATTAGTACTAATGATATTAAGATATTTGCGATAAATAGATTCTTGGTAGTGAGCAACATTGTTTTGGTTTCATTCAGTTTATGGTCAAGAAACTCTAATGAGTTTACGATTGCATTTATTTTATCGAATATTTGAATTATTTGACGTTGCCTGCAGCAGAATGAAATTGTTATGAAAACTGATGTAAGAAATCCAAATCCTATTTCCAATGTTAGAAACATCTTGTCAAACTTATGTATTCTTTCGTGTTCATATAAAAATATAAATCTTATAGCTGGTATAAAAATACATATTAAGCAGATAGTTAATAATATATTATACATCGTTCCGCCCTTGGAATTAGACAATATCGATTTCTCAAATGAGTTTGATATTTTTCTCTTTGTTGATTCAAAATTGACACTAGTCGGCATTAGACCGAACATCTTGAAAGTGAAATACAAAATTTTCAAAAAATGCAAGTCGTGGGCTAAGTCCTGTTTAATATCCTTCATTATTAGTGCCACTCGATATCTCCACAACTATAATTTCTCTTCGAACGAAGAGTATATTCAAATAATGTATGAATCTGATTGAATGGGATACATCATTGAAAAACATTGTATCTCATTGCAAATCTCGTTGCAACAGCTTACTGAAACATGTACTGTCTGCCTTATCAAATATTTTATCAGAGTATACATTTTATCAGTGGTTAGCTATGAAACGATTTGCTAAACATGAGAACTCATATTATGGAGTAAGTCTATTTCTCAAAAATTATGAGGTTTAATTATTCCGTTGAGAAAATAATTGTTCAAAAGTCATCCTGGAATGCTACTACACACCATGTGACCGTTCAACTGACAGGAGGATACTGCTGTATGCACATGAACATTATTGATTTATGAATGGTTAGAAAGTAGATGGATTAACTGGAACATACATTATTCTATTCATTTGAGTTAAAAGTATATTGATTTTCATTAAAACTTTCAGTATGTTGGAGACGTTTACTACTGAATATTATTAAACGAGCTTCAGAACTATTTGCCTTCCGTATATGAGTTAAATTCGACGATATTTTTGAGTGGAATTCACTTCATGCGGTATATTAAGTATCAACTCATTTCTTGATTATTATAAGCATGATATTTTATTTATTATTAAACAATTATGATCGTACTACAAATTAAAAATGCACAATGAATACTGAAAATTCACTCGAGATAAGTTAATATTTTTCAAGATCGTCATTGAAACATTAGTTGTGACTGATCAACACGTGATGATTATTTCTTCTCGTTGAACTGGAGAAGAATGACTAAATAAGTGGTTATTGAACCTGCAAGCTGGAAAGTTGAAATGATTTACCAATTATTATATAAATAGTTTCTCATAGCATACCGAAGTCAAAAGGGATCGATCCAACGAGAATAAGTTGAATACTGTGAATTGTACATTGTTTTGACTCACGTACAAAAGAAAATGGTCCATCTGAAAAATTTATATTTACCCTTGGAAATTTCATTGACAATATAATGAATCGTGAAAATAATGGATTACCTGTTGTATAATTTGCTGGTCGTGCTCTGTACATAAATATTCGTAAGCAAGTCCTTTAGTTCTGCCACTCTGAGTTCATAATCAATGCTAATTTTCAGGAAATAATATTATTGTCAAAAGATTTCAAATCCTCACCTCCGTGATGAGATTTGTAGTAGATCGCGTAAGGATAATCAATGTGGAAATGTATAAAAGTATCCAAGTCAATAAGCTCCAATAGAATTGATTATTCTCTTCTGAGTAAGAATATAGAGTGATTTTTGCAAAATAATATCCATAAAAAACTATCAGCATAAAGATATGAGAAATGCTAAACAAAATAGGGTAGGCGTAAAAATCCGTTAAACCCCTTATTGTTCTATACATCGTTGAGAATAAAGATCGTATGAGAGGAAATTTCTTCATTATCTTCTCATCATATCCACAAGTTTCTACCTCGAATACAGAATTAAGTATCTTTAGTAAAATGCATAAGAAGTCAATAGTGAAACTGAATTGTATGACCATTAAATATATGATGCCATTCATGGTGATCATCATCAAGTTATACATGAATACTTTAGTAGTAACTGAACTTGTGGTTATTCCTACCAACCATATTAATATACTGATGATTAATATATTCTTTATAGAGAGCATCATTGGTTTGGTTACACTAATTTTATGATTAAGATACTGCAATGAGTTTACAATTGAATTTATTTCATTGAATAAATGAATCATTTGATGTTGCCTACAGCAGAACGACAATGTTATAAAAACAGATGTGAAAGATGCAAATCCTAACTCCCATAGTTCGAATATCTTATCGAATTTATATATCCTGCCTTGTTCCACGTTACATATAAATTTCATAGCAGGTAGCCAAATACATATCAAGCAAATAGTCAATAATATATTATACATCGTTCCTCCCGTAGAATGTGAAAATATCGATTTTTTCTCAGATGTGTTTGATATTTTTTTTTTCGGTGATTCAAATTTTACATTGATCGGCATTAGACCAACAATTTTAGAAATGAAATACAAAAACTTTGAAAAAAATAAATAATGGCCTAAATTTTGTCTATTCATTATTACTATCACTTGATACCTCAAAAGCTGTAATTTTTCTTCGAACGAAGTGTATATTCAAATAGGAGTATAGATTTAATTGAATGAGATACATATTTTCACATGGCTGTATCTCATCGCAAACCTTGTTGACAATAACTCTTCACTGAAACGTTTACAGTTCGTCGGCGAAATATAGTTATTCAAGAGTCATCCCGAGATGCTACTGAAAAATCTATAGTGGATCTCCACTAACAAGAGGCTACTGCCGTATACACGTGAACATTATTGATTCATGAATGGTCAGAAAGTAGATGGATTGACTGGAACATCATATGGATTGAAAGTGTATTCCCGGAATTACTCACTCGCTACCCCACTCATTCGTGTTTTATTGTAAATTTGTAGTTTAAGTAATATCGCGATTCTCATGTTCTATTGGTAAATTATTCAATCAAAGTAATTACTGGATGATTGACACAGCAAGAATACACGTTTCCATTCATCATTTGCAATTGAGCATATGAAATTATACAGAAAAATTGTTTTGAAATCCGTAATTCAAAATTCATTTTTACGTTTCAAATTTATCATTCTCATTTCGTTACGACCCCACGACTGGGCCGAGATATAGCTCATGGTGTTTTTCTCGAATCTTCAAAACCTCCTTGTACTTAACGTCGCATTTTCATGTTTTTTCATGACCATGGAAGAAATAGAAATTTATTAAAATACATGTCGCGCTCTTCTCACGCTCAGTCATTCTAATAGCTTCGAGATCTCTTTTACAATGGCTGCAGCTGATGATTAAAATAATGACTATATCACTTTTGGACCGTTGAAAATGAATCTGACGTCAGAAAAATTCCATCTCTCTCAGTTTTCCCTCTAGCACCCATACAATGCCGGATGAGGATCAATACAAGGGATTTATTTGCTGAAGGAAAAACTGAAGGTAATGGATTTTTTCTGAGGGCAGATTCGGTTTCAGTGGTCCCAAATACACAAGGGTAGAGTCCTCTAGTCTCTGGTTCAATGTTTTTTTCTGTGAAACTATGTCATTGATGAAAATGATTAATATTCATTTTTTTACGCATAATATAGTAAAATTGACATCACATCGTATGTATTGATGTAACTGTTCTCGCAATGATGTGAAAGCAATGAGGCCTTTGTTCTGAATACCTTCACATAGATCAGAAGTAAGAAGAGAAAAGTGACTCATTCGATGGATTGTCATTTGAATTACTGTAGTAACTCATACTTTTAATTGATTATGAATTAACAATGTTGAATCAAAACTGAAATTTCTCTTCAGATAAGATTGTATATTCTAAGATCAGTAGTGAAAAATTAATTGTAACTGATCACCATATGATTGTTATTTCGTCTCGTTGAACTGTAGAAGAATGACCAAATAAGTAGTTATCGAACCTGCAAGCTAAAAAGTTGAGATGAGTTTCAGTCGCAACCTATATATACAAATACATTTTTCATGGCATACCGAAGTTCAAGTGGATCGATCCAACGAGAATAAGCTGAATACTGTGAATTGTATATTGTTCTGACTGACGAACGCCAGAAAATGGCTCAACTGAAAAATTGAGATTTGCGATTGAATTTTTTTCTTATGACATAATTCTTTTAATTGACCATTAGGATGATAATATTACCTACTGAATAATTTGCTGGTCGTACTCTGTGCACAAATATTCGTATGCGAGTTCTTTTGTTCTGCCACTCTGGATTTATGAACAGTGCCAATTTTTACGAGAGAGAATAGGTTTAGTATGAAAAGAATATAAATTCTCACCTCGATGATTAATTTTGTGGTAGATCTCGTGAGAATGAGTAATGTGAAAGTGTATAAAAATATCCAATTCATTAAGTTCAAATATAAAAAACTGACTCCTTCAAAGTAAGAATATAACACAACTTTTCCAAAATAATATCCATCAAAAACTAGTAGAGAAAAGATATGGGAGATGCTAAATAGTATCGGGTAGGCATAAAAATCTGTTAAATTCTTAGTTGTTCTATATACTAATAAAAATAAAGATCGCAAGAGAGGAAAATTTCTAATTCGCCTCGATTGGCATGTACTTCTGGAAAAAACGTCATCTATTTTATGCATGTAGGCAAAATCTTTACTTTTGATCTCAAATTCAGAATTGAGAATTCATAACAAAACGCACAAAAAATCAAGAGCAAAACTGTACTGCATTATCATCAAATATATAATACTACTAGTCAGAATCACTCACTCGCTATCGCTTGCTCGTGTCTTTCATTTGCTCTATCAAGAATAAAGGAAAATAATGAAATTTTTATTGGAATTATTGGTGAATAATTCAAAGTATCTACGGGCGCTTTTACATCAACATGTATCTCACCTCTAGGCTATCAAAAATAAGGTCCCGATGTCTGATTTGAGATGTCAATTTCAATTTACCTCATACCAAAGCTTTGTCTTTGAGGAAGTAAAATAACATAATCAGAAATAGATTTTGTTATGATCATGAATTTTCGTCAAACCTCAAGAAATATCAATGGAAATAAATATAATTTCTACTATATTGCATCTCATTACTATATTGCAACTTAATAACTTTCGCCATGAAAACATGCAAATTTCTCATAAAATTAACGCCCACGCATCGACATTTTTCTATTTTTCACGATGGAAACGGGGAGCGCTCGATCAGCTATATTTATTCGTCAGATCAAAATTTCCGTCACGACGCTGATTCGTAGATTTTTTAACGATTTATGTTGCTCAACTTGCTAAAAGTCAGTTTTCACATATTTCTCGCACACGCATCGATTTTTCCAAAATTCTTCATTTCTTTCAAATATCAAGTATTTTTTTCAGACGAATTCTAACTTTTTACAAATTGAAACACCGAATTTTAAGTACATACTTCACGCCCATGCATCAATATTTTCAATTTTTTCACGATGAAAAATTGAAGCGCTCAATGAGCTCTAACAATCCCTCTAATCAATATTTACATCGAGACGCTGTTTCATAAATTTTTTTAACGGATTATGCGGTACAACTTGAAAAAAATCAGTTTTTTCCATATTTCATGCCCACGCATGAATTTCTCTAAAATTCTCGCCATGGATATGAAAGCCCATTCCATGTTCTTTCGATCAAACATACTCAAAATCGAACAAGACTCTAATCTCACGTTTTTTTCTGAATGCATAAAAATTACATAGTAAACCCCCATTTTTCAATGACATACTCCCCGCCCACGCATCGACATCTTTAGATTTTTCACGAAAAAAAATTGAAGCGCTCAATGAGCTCTATCGATACCTTTGATCAGAATTTTCATCACGACGCTGTTTCATACATTTTTCTAACGGTTTATGCAGCACGACTTGACAAAAGTCAGTTTTTCCCATATTTCACGCCCACACTTCATTTTTTCCAAAATTCTCTCCATGGATATTCAAGCCCATCCGATGTTCTTACGATCGAACATACCCGACATTTCACCAAATCATAATCTCACGTATTTATCTGAAAGCATAAAAAACACGAAGTAAACCACCAATTTTCAATCACATACTTCACGCCTACGCATCAATATTTTTGAAGTTTCCACGATGAATAATTGAAGCGCTCAATGAGCTCTGTCGATACCTCTAATCAGAATTTTCTTCACGACGCTGTTTCATAGATTTTTTTAACGGTTTATGCGGCACAAGTTGACAAAAGTCAGTTTTTTCCATATTTCACGCCCACGCATCATTTTTCCAAAATTCTCACCATAGGATAGGAAAGATCTTCGATTGATCTATAAATCAGTGAAACTCAAATTTGCACCATACAACTATTTTACAGTTTTTTACAATGGTTTATCGGATACCAAAAAAAACGCAAATAGATTTTTACCATTTTTGACGCCCACGCATCGTTTTTTTCATAAATTTCAATGTGGAACATGATACTGCAGGCAATTTCCTTTCGATCCGTCTCATTTGTTTCCATGGAAGTCAACTCCTTCATTGAAAAATCTTTCCATGAAATTTCCTAGAGGATTAACTTTATAGTATATATAATAAAGTTATAAGTATTATTATATATACATAAAGTATTTTTAGTTAAAGTAACACAAGCTATAATTATAACGATCAACAACACCAACACATTCACTACATATAGTTTTTTCATAGGCAGCAACATTGATTTGATTTTGTTGATCTTTTGATTAAGATACTCCAATGAGTTTACGATCGCATTTATCTCATTGAATATATGAATAATTTGACGTTGCCTGCTGCAGTATGACATTATTATAAAGACCGATGTGAAAAATGCAAAACCAATCTCAAATATATCAAACATCTTATCAAACCTTTGTGTCTTTTCATTTTCATAAAAATACATAACTATCATACCGCGTATAAAAATACATATTAAACAAATAGTTAATAATATATTATACGTCGTTCCTCCCTTGGAATTAGACAATATCGATTTCTCAGTTGAGTTTAATATTTTTCTTTCAGTTAATTCAAAATTAACATTGGTCGGCATTAGACCAAATATCTTGAAAGTAGAATAAAGAAACTTCAAAAAAATTAAGTCATGGACTAGATATTTCTTAATACCTCTCATTATTATTATTATTATTATTATTATTATTATTATTATATTATTATTATTATTATTATTATTATTATTATTATTATTATTATTACTATTATTACTATTATCACTCGATATCTTGAAAATTGGAATTTCTATTCACAGAAAGGTATATTCGAATAAATGTATCGCTTCTATTGATCCAATAGACATTTGGAATACATTCATATTCCACCTCAAACTTTTCGTCAACATACTTCACTAAAACGTCCACTGTTTATCAACAAAAGTGTACCTACGTTTGAACGTACAGGTAGTTTTCAAATTACCAAATTTAATAATCATTCAATAAAAACACGTATTTTCGAAGTGAATCTAAAGAAATCATAAAGTTAAATTATTCTGTTGAAAAGAATAGCTATTCATGAGTCATTTTCAAATTCTACTGAAAAGCATAGTGGCGCTCCTCTGACAAAAGGCTACTGCTATATATATTCAAACATTATTGATACATCAATGATTAGGAATTAGATGGATTGATTGGATACATCAAGCTATTCATATTAATTAAAGGTGTATCGACTTTTATTGAAGATATCGGTATATTCCGTCGTTTCTACTGGATATTATTGAATAAACCAAGAAATATTTTCCTTCTACATTGCAGCGGCTCCTTTTGATAATTAACCCACCCATACACACACACACACACACGCGCGCGCGCATCCATATTTGAAGCTGAGAAAATCAATTTGGTGTCTGGATGGAGTGCATAATTATTCATGTACTTATATTTCGGAGGCTGTGTGAATGGATGGTGCTCGGATTGACAAAATAACTATTCAATTTGTGTAATGAATAAACAGTTTATTTAAAAAACATAACTAACCCTGTACTACCGTGGCATAAATATAAACTGATTATTCTTAGTCTGGTTAAAATTTTTAATGAATGAAAATTTTACCGATATTATATGCAGATCGTGACTGAAACGTTGAGATTTTTATCGTCAATCAGTAATGACTTTACGCGATTCACTTGGTTGGTCTGGTGAGTTGCACCGCGAAGTGAACCAAGCAGGTTCAATCAGATCTTTCAGCGAAACGCGATAGTTTAATTCTACGCCAAAGTTAGGCTGGTTGGTATATCGTAAGTGCACT
The DNA here is from genome assembly GCA_020882685.1 of Aphelinus atriplicis. Lineage (NCBI taxonomy): Eukaryota > Metazoa > Arthropoda > Insecta > Hymenoptera > Aphelinidae > Aphelinus > Aphelinus atriplicis. The sequence goes on along the minus strand of CM037076.1, from coordinate 42,522,090 downwards.
GCGATCATTCACGCGAGCGCGCACGAACCCATCAAATGCTCGCGTTTCCCGTGATCATAATTGATAAACGAAAGAAAAGCTGCCCTTCGCGCTGAATTGTGGTCACGTGGTCATGAACGTTCGATGATAAGATGCCTCTCCTTCCCTATCTTGATGCCTACTCTGGAGCAAAGGAATGAAACTTACCCGGTAAGGTATACAACGAGCCCACATGTACTCTCGCGACACGGATGAACCAGAACACCGTCGGCGTCTGATTTCCCGTGTTTGTTGCACAAGCAACATGGCTTTGGCTTGGTGGTGCGAGCAACCTGTTGCCGTTCTCCTATTACTTATTTAACGCTCGCGACCGACATTCCCGAACGCCTATGCGATCGCGCCTAATAGTTTGATGAATACTCCTAGTCCCACGTCTGCATGGAGATGTGGTTTCACAGTTTTCTTCTGCAAACAATAGTGTAACAGAACACGCAGGAAAGATGAAATTAAGCTCCAACGCTGACCCACTCGCACTGGTTTCGCCTGTTGGCTATTCCTATTGCTCAATTATTACACTGAGAAAAATTCTCTTATCGGAATCTGCTATATGATATAGTAAACGTAATTATAAAAGAATCTACTATAAATATCGTTAAGGGGGGATATACAGTTCGAACGACAAAAAAAATCGATTTTTTTTTCTTTCATAAAAGTTAGTAAATTTTCCGTAGAATACGCTCCTGAAACCGTTTTTTCAAAATTCGAACTCCAAGTGTTTTTTCCAAGGGATTGCTGATTGAAGTGTAAGTACGATTTAACGGTAATTTAAAACTTTCAACGCGTTTTTCTCAAAACTGCATTTTTGGAGTTTATGCCGGTGATAACTCGAAAACTAATTATCAGATTGAGCTGAAACTTATAGGATTTCTTTATTATATTATTATCTATTAGATGAATTAAAAATTATTGTAATATTTTATTATTACATATGGAAAAATGTGATAAAATGGCGGGAAAAAAGAGGTTTTTGAAGAGTTTTTTGAAAAAGTTACGCCCATAGTGCAAATTTTTTTTAAAAATTTTTTTCGATAATTCATCTACTAACTGTGGATGTAATTAATGTAAATTTTTTTTGATTTTTTGGTTTCAGATCCAAATTGCGACCAGGAGAGCCGGCACAAGCAAAATGGAGGTACTTTTTCAACGCTATCTAACGGCCGCCATTTTGTTAAAAAAAATTTTAAAAAAATATTTTTGGATACTACATGAATCAACTTATAACTGTCAAAAAGTTCCGATAGATTTGATTAAAAACCACCTTTGAAAAACGATTTTCAGAAATGAATCTTTTTTCTCGTTCGAACTGTATATCCCCCCTTAAATTAACTTTATTTGTGTGAATGAACCTCATATTTTATAGTTTTTTCATCAATGTTCAATTACTATTTGATTATTGTACATCGACCAATAATTATTGTTTAACGAACCAGAATTATAAGTCAACTGTGTCCGCTCAACCGTATCTACTATAAATAAAAGTACTGTATAGAGTAAAATCTATATAGTATAATAAATACTTTTTCCATGGTATACATTAGTGAAATTTGTATAGTTCGATTCACAATATCTCATATCTGGGTCAAAATAGAACTATATTTATAGGAGATTTATAGTTCACCCAACTATAAACTGCTCTCAGTGTAGCTGCACGTGTTGTTCAGGGTGTAATGAAGGACTTTTTTAGCTCTCGATGGTACTACAGTTAATAGCATTCGACGTTTTCATCTCGCCAGCATGAGCTGATGAGCTGATTTCCTCGTCGAGATTTTGCGGAGTTGCGGCTGGAGCTGGTTCACTGTGTGCATGGCGGGTGATGGCGCTGTCAGGGACGTCAGAGTGATCGCGTGTAGTATTTGTAAATACTGAAAACAATCGACAAGTTCTCATATCATATAAGGTAATATATTTGGTAATCACACTCTATAGGGGCACAATTTCAATTGCCAGTTTGTTACTGGGGTCCAGTGACTTATAGGTAGCTGCTGATATTCTGATGAATAATCTCTTCGATATTTTATTTTATCTAAATCATTTTGATGAAAATTTTCTCATGAAAGTCACTCGCAACTATTTACAACTGTATATAACTGTTTATTTTCATCAAAGCTTTGTCTATGTTATGTAGTTTTCTATTCAATATTATTGAATAAGCTCGGAAAATATTCTTGTTTTACGCGGGTCCTTACAGAAAAATTACCTGTGGCTGATGAACATATAAGATGATGGTTATTTCGCCTCGTTGAACTGTAGAAGAATGACCAAATAAGTAGTTATCGAACCTGCAAGCTAAAAAGTTGAGATGAGTTTCAGTCGCAACCTCTATATACATATACGTTTTTCATAGCATACCGAAGTCAAAACAGATCTATCCAACGAGAATAAGTTGAATACTGTAAATTGTATATTGTTCTGAGTGACGAATGACAGAAAATGGCCCAACTGAAAAGAATTTTTGCTCGAAGAAGAATTTTTCTCATAGTATAATCATACGTAAAGAGAAAAAGTCACCTGTTGAATCAGTTTCCTGTCGTACTCTGTACACAAATATTCGTAAGCAAGCTCTTTCGTTCTGCCGCTCTGAATTCACAGTTGGTGTCAATTTTCATGAGATGAAAAAAAGGTTTAGAATGGAGAAAGTTAGAATTCTCACCTCGGTAATTAGTTTTGTGGTTGATCTCGTAAGGAAAATTAATGTGCACGTGTATAAAAATATCCAATTCATTAAATTGAAATATACGAAAGTGATTCCTTGAAAGTAAGAATATACAAAAACTCTTCCAAAATAATAACATTCAAAAACTAGTGAGAAAAATATATGGGACATGCTAAATAGTATTGGGTAGGCGTAAAAATCTGTTAAACTCCTTATTGTTCGATACAATGATAAAAATAAAGATTGCATGAGCGGGAAATTTTTTATTTTTCTCTGTTCATATTTACGACACCTGGAACCATTTTCATCCATTTGATGCATATGCGAAGAATCTTTACTGTTCATCTCAAATCCTGAATTCAGAATTCTTAACAAACTACACAAAAAGTCGAGAGCGAAACTGTACTGTATGATCATCCAATGTATAATACCATTCGTAGTGAGCATCGTTAAATTGTAAAAAAATATATTGCAAGTAACATGAGCTGTAATTATTACGATCAACGACAACAAGATATTTAAGATATATATTTTTTTTACAGACAGCAACATTGATTGGATTCTGTTGTATTTATGATCAAGATACTCCAATGAGTTTACGATCTCATTTATCTCACTGAATATATGAATAATTTGACGTTGCCTGCAGCAGAATGACACTGTTATGAAAACTGATGTGCAAAATGCTAATCCTATCTCTGATATTTCAAACATCTTATCAAACTTTTGTATTCTCTCGTGTTCATAAAAATAGGAAACTATTATACCGGGTAGAAAAATACATATCAAGCAAATTGTCAATAATATGTTATACAGCGTTCCTGTCTTAGAATATGAGAATATTGCTTCTCCAGATTTGTTTGATTTTATTTCTTCTGGCGATCCAAAATTGACTCTATTAGGTACCAAACCAAACATTTTGAAAGTTAAATATAAAAGTTTGATGAATTTTGATTCCGAAGATAAATATGCTTTGATATTCTTCATTTTCATCGGTCTTCAATATTCTTAAAACTAGAGTTCACTTTGAAAGAAGCTCATCCTCGAATAAAAGTGTCGATCTGAATACCACGCAAACATTGTTGAGGCACAGCACCTCAGAGGAAAGTGATTTTTCCATTGATATCAATTCCGTTGAATGATTTCTCATCAAATCATGGCTCGTATACTTTATAGTTTATTCAAACCAACTGGAATAATTGTCTCAAGACATTCGCTTTGGATGGAGATCGACGAATTGTACTGGAAAGATCTAATTCCATCGATGTACACATGGCTAATAAGGTCAACATTATTGATTTATACTGTTTAACGGAGATTAGATGAATTGTGTAAAAAATTAAATTAATCATATGTATGTATTTGCGAATTGAAAATATATCGATTTTCAATAAAGCCATGGGTATACTGCGCTATTACTTCAGACTAGTAATGATGCTTCATAATGTATCCGACTGAATATTAATGAATAAGCTTGGCAAATATTAGCCTCACACACCAATGGTTCGAGCTCACGGCGCTTGAATAGTTATCGCTCCCTCTTCGAACTGTAGAATTATAACCAAATACGTAGTGATGGAACCTGCAAGCTGAAATTTTTACAGTAGACATTAAGTACACATTTTTGGCCTTATCTTGTGGGCGTAAAGTTTATTTCCACGCTAGGTCAGTTGATATGTTAATCACGTGGCAAAACGTGATTCAGTCTATCTTTTCAACGATGTTGGCTTGGTTACCATAGCAACTGTAGCTCTCAGGAGTAAAATTCATCACGCCCATAAAACAAGATCAAGAGCATACTCTCTACGATTAGTATGACAAAAAATTATGCTCGCATCATGGGCGCGCCCATGTAAATTAATTAATTAATTAATTTTTAAATAAAAATTCATGTAAAATAATAATTCGCGAATAACAATGGGTGCAAAGTTGTACTTAATGCGCTTGACACGTAAATATGTATTCGTAATGAACAATATTTAAGACTAATGAATTTTAACATACCATGAGTACGATAGGCCCTTCTAATGAGAGTAAATCGAATAAACTTAATTGAATGTGGCTTTTACTCAAATATAACAAGAAGTTATTGAGCTAAAAATTGATAATAATTTCAAATTCCATAAAGTATGAATATTGTATATGTTATATTTTGAAATTCTTCTTTAACACATACGTCGTGAATCACTTGTTGATCGCGTTCAATAATTATATATTTGTATATTAGCTGTTTAGTCCGTCCACACTGATATTAAACATTATTATAAATTAATTTTTCAATTTTTATAAGAAAAAGAAATAACAAATTTTTTAAATTTTCTCACCTCGATGATACATCTAGAAACAGCTCTATTGATTATAATCAATATAATGAGATACAACAAAATCCACACGATTATACTCAAGTAAACCCGGTAATATTTTTGTTTCTTTGAAAAATACAACAGCAATTTTCCAGCATCATGTGCATTTAGTATTAAAAAAAAGAAAACGTGCAAAATACCGAGTAACATAGGAAATGCATAGAAATCTGATACATTTTGCAGCACTTTGTGCAATGATAAGTACGTTGTACGGTAGAAACGAATGTCAATCGTTCTTCCCAACGCAAGGATAACATTATCGGGAGAAATGGAGTCGATGCTACTATGAATAACAGCTGATTTTGACGTAAGCTCCAAAACAGTATTCAATATTTTGAACAGTTCACGCAACAACTTGAGAACAAGACTGTACTGAAAGATCATCCAGTTTATTACGCTATGAGACAAAATTACAACTGTATTGTAGGATGTTACTCTGACATTGAGCTTGTAAACGATTGCTATCAAGATTATCCATATCAATGTCCTCGTAACCATAGTCCTCTTTAAAGATAACACTATCGATTTCTTGCCTCTTTCAAGGTAATCGATATATTTCATAGAATCCATTATTTTCTGAATGTTCTTGACATGATGAATAATTTGATACTGTTTCATGCAGAACAATGTAAGTATGTAGAGAGATGTAAAACTTGTAAATACTATTTGAAATAATTCAAACGTTTTATCGAATGTAAAAAGTATATTTTGTTTGTAGGAATATACTATTTCTATATTCAGCACCGTATAAGTAATGATGCAAATCATTAGCAATACATTGTAGATCATGCCAGCTATAGAAGGTGAAGTTGTAAACTGTATTTCATTATTTTTGCGAGATTTCAAATTTATATTTATAGTCGCCAGTCCTAAGATCTTGAAAGTGTAATATATCGATAAGAGAGGATGCATTATTTTCTTTTGAGATCTTTTTTTGTAATTATTTATTAATTGAGGCGCTACAATGTCTGACTTCATTCTATTGAATCACTTGAGAAGTAGAGTAAGATTACAATGAGTATATAAGAATTTTAATCATTACTTTGTTTCTTAATAATAGAATTGTTTTGCTGTACATAGAAAAATTAATTAATATCCAGAACATCTTGTCACATCACTCATTATTGAATATGTACTGGGAGTATCACCATTATTACAACCTTGAACTTTTCGAGCTATGACGAGTATATTTTTCCTTCCATATACGTTATGCATCATATTATTAAAATATTTCTCTTGGAATAATACCCGTCGTTTATGGATTTTTTCGCGAGCATATAATCCCGATCCCCGCATTGATGCTCTGAAAATCTCGGATACAAAATACTGTTTCAATTTAGAATATTCTTTTTCGAAATATATTCAAATGCATTAACCTCCGTACCATAAAACGCACAGAATTACATCGATCTCAACGGAATATCACTGATTCAGGGCTTCTTTGCAATGAACAAACTTCCAATTCGTTCTTTCAATGATCGGTCTGGCGTTTAACGTCTGGCAGCTGTATCTCGTTCTCCCTTACCTCCCCATCCAATCTCTCTTTCTCTCGAAGTCTTTCAATTACACGGGTATTGGTGCATGTATATATACACGGGCTGGGAAACGGTTGACCGCGTATTGTCGATTTCAAAGAGGGTTCGATATTTTTCGATCAAATCGCTGTTAGTGGCAAATATACACAGAGTCGTGTCGTCGGAGCGACGACAGCTGGGGGGCGAGTGCCGTCCGGAAATGGCTTTTTGCGGGTGCGTGCGCGCGTGGGATGACTGTTGAGCTCGGCATTGTGGCAATGCAGGAGGGTGGGCGGCAACGGCGGTGGCGGCGGCAGAATAAAAGAAACAAACCGCCATGGAGTGGTGCGGGGCCGCGGGCCATTGTCGCCCGAGTCCTGCGCGCCAAGTTGATTGGCAAGTGTGTATCGCGAGGCTCGAGCGGGTCGAGCACCAGAGAGCTTTTGTCGATTTTCCATTTATGCTCGAAACGTTTATACTCGGTCGGTGTATATAGGCTCGCGCGAGCGCTATTGAATATTCGACACGGACACCTCGATTCGCGCCTCGAGAGGAAAAAAAAGACCCATCATCGTATATTCACACCGCGGTGGAATCGATTTTTCCCCCTCGCGATTAGGTGAAACGAGCAGAGAAAAAATACCTCGACTGGTCGGCGTGAAATCGAGTTGTTTCTGTTTAGGAGCTAATGAACGCGCGTAGTAGTACATTTTTTGTTTGCTTCACGGCGATGAAAAACACGTCACAATTACGTAGAACACCAATTACGCGAATGAGCTTCGTATTACTTCCAGACGATGTGCTATTATGAAAAAGCGCACCGCCACGGGGTTTGGAAAACAGGGCGCGGTAGAAAAAAGTGCGCATCCTGAGGATTTAACGAGCTGTCTCTCTCTCTTTCTCTCTCTCTCTCTCTCTCTCTCTCTCTCTCGTGCAACGCAATTTTCCCTGGTCAGAGTGGCCCCGTTCAAGAACACGCGTATAGGCCGTGTAATCACCGTTCAACAATTTTATTACAAATTGCAGCGCGTGCCGTACGCGCCTTCCTCCTCCCCGAATATGCCTGGCAGCTCGACGAGGTTACAAGAGGTGCCGAAGGGCGATCGGAGACTCGGGCAGCTGGAGGCAGCCGAGCTGGTTGCACGTGGGCAACAGCTGGACGGGGAAGCCGTTGTACACGAAGACCGGCCTGTTGAACGCGTACGAGTTGGCCACCGCCAGCGCGGGGTTGCTCTCGGAGTCATCGGCGACTTGCGGCCTCGGGGTTGTAGACGCGCGGCTCCTCGGCGTCGTGTTGCTGCTGGTCCCAGACGGTGGGGGCCCGTAGCTCCGTAGCCCCGGATCCACGGCTGGATCGAACACTGGGCCGTGGGGTCGCCAGCCCCGAGACTCGTACGCCGACTGTCCCAGCGCCAGGCAGCATGATGCCATCACGAAAATCTGAGGACGAGACGACGTGTTATTTTTTGTCCAATGTGAGGCTTGGATCTAACTTTCGAATTTTCTCTCAACAATCAATGTTAACGTGAAGCGGAAATAGTCGGATCTTAATGAAACTTTGTTGGTAATTTGATGGTGGCAAGATGTTGAACGAGTTTAATTTCCCATGGTAAACGTTGACAGTTATAAGGGAAAATCAATGTACCGACTGCATTGCTCATGTTCCCATGTTAATTTTATTAACAACGAAGACGGCGAGAAATCCAACGAAGGTTCATTTTCATGAGTTCTCTATTTACAAAGCCCTTTCACCCGTATTAAGTACTGATTTTACGTAACGAGTCTTTGCGTCTTCGCTTTGTAATGGTACATTAACATTGCCAAGTTTGATTCATCCTCGAGCTCCTGGCCAGCAATGGCAATTCGGAGGAAAACGAAAATCACCCTGAGGGATTGTACGGTGCTTTGATTCTGATTAAGACATTCACAAGTGAAACAGACTCGAAGAAATGCATGCAACATTACGTGGTCTCATTTCTATGTAATTTCAAGACTTGTCAAATCCATACCCGGGCGAATACGCCTGAGCAAATATCTTTTGATGTACTATTATTGGAGGCAGATTAGATCCTGCCAAAATTAGGACAGAATAATTTCTAATGCTGGATTTTCAATGTATTCGAATCCAAATCAAGAAAGTTCTCGTGGACGGTATTGTTGATTTGATCAAAATTACAATTTCTAAAGTATGATCCATTCGAAATTCTCGTTGAATATTTATCCTACTGATTCACTATAGAAATCACAATATACGGATTTTCGAAGTCAGTATTCGATTAATTTGAGAATGAATCAAGTTCTCGAATCCCGGCATATCTGAAATTAAAACTGATTCGAGCGGTTTGTCCGACGCGACAATCTATCTCACACATGACGGAATATACCTTTGATGATTAGATAATTACGCTTCGTCGATCGATTTGCCTAAAATGTATAAATGATTTATGCATGAAACTCCGAATTCCGCGCGAAGATTTGTGTTAATCTGTCGCAGCATAATAATCTGCCGATGTCCCATACAACGTATATAATTTATAACTTTTGCCCTGAGCAAATCGTATGAATTTCAACCTATTAAATCTCTGCTAATAGGGTTGTCTCTGTTGCAGCCCAAGATTTTAGAATAATAATTTGTAAGTATATTCGTTTAGATAAAAATGATGTAATTTATTCACTTGGGATATAATTACAAGGAATGTTCCCCTACAGGGAAATATGTTGTAGCTCAGAGTCCTTCGACAATGTCACGGTTTTGAGAGAGTTGTAGCTGAAATTCTATTGGCGCACGGGGAGAAATCATATTGTAATAATAACTAGTTTTTTTTCTAGTAACGCAGGGACAGAGGCCCACAATGGCACTTTGAACGGTAATATTCAGAAAAAACCACAAGAGGAAGTAGTGGGATTTACAATTTTCTTGTAATCCTTGATACTTTGTTTGTATTTTTTCCAAATTTTCATTATCATAATGTCCCTCAGGCCCTGCGTTACTGAAAAAAAAATCATAATTCTTGCCATACCATTTCTCTCCCTGTAGACGGTTCAGCGTCCGGAAAAACATTCCAAATCGTTTTCATTCATTCGAATGTTAGCAACGAGTTGCTATATAGAAAGAGTTGTCCCGATCGGTATAGATCACGTTTAAACATTTAAAGCAAACGGACATTCAATTTTCCTGTTATCTTCTACCGAATGAAAAGTCTTCGGAGTCATATAAAATGTAATTCTCTGGCCGAGTCTCACGTGAGAGATGACAGTTTGCTCGTAACAAATCCGGACTATTCATCGTACGCTAATGGCGCGTTTACGGAAAAAACCATAAACAAGCCATAGTCGCGAATAGTGCGCACATCGGGACCCGCTGAATTATCGAGGCGGGCGTCCCAATCAAACTTAAGCGCTCGTTGCGTGGCACCGCACGTACGGGCGCGATCGCGCCGCTCATTGTTTCTGTATATATCATCGTCGTAAATTTGCCGCGCGTGCGCGCGCACGTGCCTCCCCATAATACAGCGCTGCTAATGACATTGACTATACCACACCGGCCCTGGATCCACGTGAACGCGTGAATTATCAAGCCCGAATCAAAATCGACTATCCCCCCGGCCCACCCCCCGCTTCGCCCAACTCCCTCCACCCACGTATTCGCACGTAATTACACATTCGGCTAATCAATGCTTTCCGCGCTGTTTGCTTGATATCACGCGCGACGTAATGCAAAGTACTCGCGCGGAGCGTCATCATATCGCAGCCGCTCGGCGCACGTATAGCGTCAACGCATCCGAAACATGTTTAGCCTCGAATGTTTTGCCGTGGATGGCTCGAGAGAGCTGCTACGGCAAGTAATTAGATGCAGTTGCGAATCGATGTATATTCAGAGTAGCGCAGAGACTGATTTGTCGGTTATATATTATCGGGGACACGCAAATGTGGGATATAATTGACCAGGAGGAAATATTATGGGGCAAAATCGTCGCGTATCGCGTGTTTCCACGAGAATTTGTGATGGAGCGTGGAGAATTGTTCACAACTATTGTATACTGTCTCGGGCGGGGATAGGTTGGAAACAAATATACAAGATTTACGAAACATGAGCTATTTATTTGCTGGGACTAACCAAAGATGTGGACCAGCATTCGCTGTTCGAGGACTAGGGAACCCAGTGAAACCTAGTCCATCTACATTTACAATTATAAACAACATTTAATATATCAAAACTTGAATCACTCAGATAAATCATAAATCTAAACGAATTTACTCGCGAGCGATAAAATTAGAGATTTGTTTCATTTTAAAAACTAAATAAATGCCCCGCTGAATATAAATATCACATGCGCGAATTGGTCACTGTAAATATTAACAAATCACATTGCACGAATCTCACTTGCAGAGAATGTCACATTTGATCACACAACAACACTGTACCAATCATACTCGTGAATAGTGCCTCAATACATCATATAAAACGCATTCAAAAATTAAATCACACATTACGAACTGATCCATTTAACTTACATATCACAAATTAATTCATTCAAATTACACATTACAAAACTAATTCATTTATGTTGCACAATCTCAAACTAACGACATTTACTTCATTCCGAAACAATAATTACTCTACGTCGAGGCCAACTCATATCTGTCCCAACTACTTTCTCCCGATCTACAAATAGTACTGACTCAGCCTCTTTTTTCTCTTACTTGCCCTCGCGCGGGCTCGTTTTCCAGCGCCCCCGCCCGGCTTTTCTTCACCGTGGAGCGGTGGGAGGGGGCCCAACCGTGGCCGACTCCCCCCGTTTCTAAACAGGCCCGACTCTGTCTAACTACAATTCTATGATCCAGCATAATTTTACATAACTTACACTCCACGTGGAGATATCCGGAACATATACTACTCTAATTTTGAGGTCTGATTATGTTTCGCCTTCTGCAGTTTCTTATGGTTTCACACGGTTCGTAATAATTCTCAACACTTCATCAAACTATCTTCATGTCTCTCAGAATTTGTGTGTTCAGTAAGAATAGTTTTTTCCGGAGTTTCACATTTTACCATAATTTGAGACGTTTGAAAATGTTGGGAAAAATATTCGAAAATGTAAATAAAAATGAAAGTCTTTCTATCTCACTCACTAGGAGACCACTTGGGATGTGGGTCACCAACCTTGACCAAAATTTGTTTGGTGTTTACTTGTGGCAAGAATAGAGTGTATCCAAAGTTTTAGGGTCCAACGCTCCCAAACTCCCAAGATATTAATTTATGTATTTTAGTTAAGAGGCGCTGGTGTGACAATATGTTATCGGAGACGTATTTCCCTCACTCCACTACACTTTCACTGTTCTCACTGAACACCTCATCACATTTTATCCTGAAAAACATGTAGAAAGAGTAAATAACGTGTATACTCAACAAATCTTACTTCCATGTCTTACTCACACAGAGTAAAACATGAAATATATGAAAAAATCAACGCTAATCGACTTTTCACTCTGTGCTTGGATACTGAAGCAATAACAATATATGTGTGTTATAGTATGATATTGGTCGACACATGTTCAGAATTGAAGTTTCCATGCATAAAAATCAAGTCTGACACTGATGGTCTTTGTGCTTATATGCATGTTGTTATTGTTTCAGTATACAAGCACAGCACGAAAAGTCGATAAGCGTTGATTTTTTCACATATTTCATGTTTCACTCTATGTGAGTAAGACATAGAAGTAAGATTTGTTGAGTATACACGTTATTCACTCCTTTTATATGTTTTGCTTTCTCAAAGAGAAAGCTTTGTAATGGGGCAAAAATCGACCCACCGAATCAGACCTCGGGACCTCGATTTTCGTAATCTACGGGTCGAAAAACATGGAAATCCAAAAGTGTCTGTGTGTGTGTGTGTGTGTGTGTGTGTGTGTGTGTGTGTGTGTGTGTGTGTGTGTGTGTGTGTGTGGGAAATGAACTCGGCCGAGTTCATTTTTCAGCAAAATCCGTTGGTTATTTCCTTAGCAACCGTTGTTAAGGTGTGTATTTTTTCGTTTCTTCCATCCATGATAACTTTCGGAGGAATGGCCCGATCTTCTTGAAATTTTGCACACCGGTTAGTTGTGGCAAGATCTAGCCCGAGGTCAATTTTCAGCAAAATCCGTTGTAAAATACATAAATTAATATCTTGGAAGTTTGGGAGCATTGGACCCTAAAACTTTGGATACACTCTATTATTGTCACAAGTAAACACCAAAAAAATTTTGGTCAAGATTGGTGACCCACATCCCAAGTGGTCTCCTAGTCAGAATACTCATTTTCGCATGAAGTTTTGAATAAATATCAGTGGAAATATGATTCATAGTTTATTTAATCCCGATTTGATCAACACCGTAGGCGTATAGAGGCCGTAACAACCCATTATGAAGGCGTTCCACATTGGTTGTTGCACGTACAACCAATGTGCCCGATTTGAAACTTTACTGAATCAAAACCGCACGCTTATTCGAGTTCAAATTAACAACTAATTTTCCATCCTTCCCATTCCTCTCTGGATTTTGTAATATCACTCATATACACTTCCTCTCCTCGTGTTTGCTGGATTAAATAACCTTATCTAAAACTGGAATTTTCAATTTTTTTTCTAATACAGCTTATTCCCATCCATCACACAACTTCCCCGGCTGAGCAAACTCGTCTGCTCATCCAACTTTACGTTGTATTTTGTACAAAGTTTGAGATATACGATCGTTAAGATATTCTTTGTACACACTTGAACAATTATAATTCAAAGATCTATTGGAATTGAATAGGAATTCTGAAAAAAAAAGTTTGGTGGTGGTGTTGAAAAGCGAAATTGGCAAGTTTCCTTTCGTTTAATTTCGAACGTGACTATCGTAATGAGAATGAACTCCACAAAAAATGCCTGTGTACTTTTTGAACGCGAAAGTCCTTTGACAACTAATATCTACCGATGAAGTGGTCGGGAATTCATGAAATTCGGTATAGAGTCTCAAATAAATAGAATATGATCCCAGTTCACTTTTGGAGTCAATAAAACCAGTAAAAGTGGGTAATCTGATTCTCTGGTAATGATTTTTATTTGAAGACTTTTACATTGACCCCAAGTCATTGATCTCGATTCACTGCCCGGTCACTATAATTCAATTCGAGATCAAATCGTATCATGCCAATGACTCCATTATTCACGTTCATCCGTTTTCGCGAAATTGTGTCTAGCAGTTTTGGTTATTTGCTAATGTAAGTTTCCATGAGATCAAAGAAAACCCGTACTTTCATAGCTTGTGCTATTTTTGAAGGAGTATTCTAAAGCGCACAGGCTATGCGTATAGACTTTGATGGAAGAACGCTGAAGCCGTAACTTGTAGTCCAATCTATTACGCGTCTTGTCATGCTTGTACTCGATTCAATACGATACTAATCACCATCCCCTTTGTATAGTTTGGCTTCACGTCAACGACTTCTGATTATAAAAGTCAATTGGAAACAAAATTGATCATTGTCCTGGTACTTGTTCTGTAAGATACGTCTAAGCTGCTATGAATTGAAAAGTAATGAGATTCTACTTCTTAAACAGGCGATAATCAAGTATATTATATAATTTATTGTATTTACGAATAAGCTATCATCATGCGCAGTTTGAACAAAACTTGATAAACCTCGTTTGAAAATACACTTTCAGTCGCGAATAGACGGGGGTTTTGATTTTTCATTATCCATTTATTCACAGTGGATTTTACGCAAATCCCATGTATCATTCATGAATCTTGATGTTATAAAATATATTGATTTTTTTTATCAAAAATGGAGCATACATGACGAATTGAACCGGCAAAATATGCTAGAAAATGCTAGATCGTTTCCTCTTCTACTAGGAGTGCACGGTTTTTCGAAAAACCTGTCGGATATCAAAGATTTTCGGTTCCCGAATATTCGTTGGAGTTCTCGGATCTAGTGATATCGTGGTCGGAAATATCAGAAAATGTAATTTACTATTTCTGTCCACAGAAGTAGTTGTTTGATTGGTATCGGGTATTTATTTGATTTACTTTGGGAAACATACTAATTTTAGCAGGAAAGTATGCTGTAGTCCCCGAGATTTTCGAGATCCCGACACTTCTCGAGATTTCCAAACCCAACCCGACGCGACGGATTAGATTTCCTGAAATTTCGGGAAACCGCAGACTTCTACTTCCCGCGGAAAACACACAGTAATGCGTATTACTACATCTCTCAGGGGAGAACATGCATGGGTCACCTGCACACAGTATATAGGTACGTACCTTGATCATCTCGGTCGTTTTCGAGGCAGGCGGCGCGAAATCCAAGTAGTTCCTGGTCGTCCCAAGTCCCGCGACGGTTCTTATAAAGTGCCCCACCGCTGATTTCGTTTTCGGCAATGTCCGAACGTGACCCCGTTAATTATTTCGTAAACGCGACCAAGTGCATGCGCTCATTGCGCAACCGCTCGAATTCGTGGGCTCCGTAATGCACTTCGAGTTTCGCTTGCCAGACTCATTCGTCGAATCAAGGATTGCAACTGAAATTTCAAACGGCTGGAATTCGGTTAAAGCACACGAAAATGAAAAATACAATAATTGGTTATAACATTGCAAATGTGACCTTTCCACCCTCGCTTTGCTCGGGCGGCAAACCTCCCACGTGCCTAGAATTCGTCTCTTAATCTAGTATCGAACAGTATTTTGCATCACGAGTGTAGAAAACTAAGGTTTAATGATCAACTTTTCGATACAAGTGATGAAAAATATAATATTGTTCCGACACAGGGTAGTGCGCTGTCTCGATCTACGCTGAACTCGCAAAAAAGCATAGCCTCGAATTTTCTCGAGCACACAATTTTATATTGTAAACTCTTGAATAAAGAAAATATCGCATTCGTTTTGCTCATTTATCGAGATAAGATGAGCGAACTCTTGATTTTACTTCTCTATTTCTATTTCGGAAGCAAATATATGCGAGTTTCTTTTATGAAGTTAAATTTATAACTACATTTTCAGTCCTTTTCTACAGTAATATTGCGAGAACATGCAGCTTTCCAAGTTATGCAAACTATTTGAAAAATGTCTCGTTCAACCCTCATATTTTGCGTTTTCAAAAAGCGCCGCGCTCGAAGTTGAGAAGGCAGACAAACTGCACCAATTCATATACAAACTTAAATTCTATCCTTTGATCCAATTTTATTTGGACTCTTTTCATTGAATAAGCGAGCTCGTGGTTCTTGGGCCATGGCACCAAAGAACAATTAATAAAGAGCAGGGCAAGCGTTTGTTGTGCGTCTCTCGAATGGAGGTCGTGTACGTGTATATAATCGTCGCGCTTTGTATGCTGCATGGAATTATCGAGTGATCTGATTAAACGCTTATTATGCTACGCGCCCAGGTGCTTGTTCAAATGCAGTTAAGCTGCATCCATTCAAATGAGATGAGAGTTTCTGAATTTTCTACCGTTTTTAAAAATCATTATCGCCGCGGCTGAAATCACCTTGTTTACGCAAGTGCAGGCACTGCAGTATGCCATGTCGATGAAAGGATAACAGTTTGAAAAGGTTCCAAGTATATTCAAATGCAGTTTTATCTTTGTTCCGAAAATTGCTTTTGGATATTTTTAGGAAAAACTCTGAAAATCACGATACGAGTCAAATATCCGCTGGAAACATGTTTATTTTCATTCGAGATCTACACAACATTTTTCTCTACCACAAAACGCGACCGAAAGATACAGCTCTCGCATCTTTATCGATCCGCTGGAACAATTTCTCCTCGAGATTTCGTTTTCATCGTTTTTTAATGGAGGTACATTGGAAACGCATTTCAGAGAAGTCGGGAACTGGATTATCCTCGACCACATGTCGCACGTTTCCGCATGACACTAATAAATTTCTATATTTAATACAAATTATAGTTCTTCGTCTTCTCCATCAATTTGTCAAAACGGATTGAGGCTTTTTCTTGTGGTTTTTATTATTTTCGAAGGCTTTCCATATATGGGGTGTTTAAGGAGGATTAATTTCAATACAATGTAGATATCCTGAAAAACTCGGCAAACTAGCCCACGTACTCCTACAGCTTGGATGATCAATCCGATATTCCAAAAGGCCGATATCCAAAAAGATTACTTCGACGTCACGTCGGGGAAGTGTGTGATGTGGATTAATTTTTTCACAGCGCAAGGAGAGCAAGGCCCTGCATATCCAGCTGGTGGGACAGTTAATCTTGCGCATACTCTTGTGCAGGGCTGATGTATGCAGTGGCACACGCGGGACAGTCGGCGGGCACACGTCGCCGTCGGCTACCGCACGCATCGCGGCTCCTGCTATACGTAATCTCGGGATTATCGGTAAGCGATACGTGACCGAGTAATACCGCGACGTGAGAGCGACGCACGTGAGCTGAATCTACTCGTTGCCCTCCCCGGCTAATCTCACGGCTCGCGCGACTTTGTCTTCGGTTCTCGATTCTCACTCGCTCGGCCGACCCGTCTTTACCAAGCGAGTGCCTTGGGGGTAGTTGACTCTGAAGGGTAACACCGACGTGCCCCGGGATTACCTTCGGGGGTGGCATGGAAAGTTGCAGGTTGGAGCTGGGTAAAGCGAAGCTCGAAGTCGCGGGGAGGGGCTCGGCAGAGGGTAAGTCGCCGCGGGGGGCTTGCAGTTTTCTACCCTGGCCGTGGGAAATCGATAGGGTGCGCTGGCGGGTGAGGAGACCCCTCCCGCGTTTCCACCACTCGCTGGCTGATGGAGCTTCTGCGTCCTTTCGCGCATGTTAAACCGTCAAACAGTGGGTTCCGAATGAGGTTTTATTTGCGATGGTTGGATTTTAAACTATGGAATTCGAAACACAAGTATTAGTTTCCATTATTGTACTTTATTGACTAATTTTGATGATCATTTAATTTTATGTACTAGTACAGGAAGCAGATTTCACGGTAAAATATTAATTTGAACCAACGAGAAATTCGGAATATTGATTTTCAATTCTCTCAGAGTTCTTTTATAATCTGATCAACAAATTTTATGTACAAAATATATTTTAATCTCAATGTGTTCATTAACAATAATGACAATGTATGATAAATAATCAACTCAATTATTTTGAAAACATTACAGGTCATGGCAGAGTACATTTAATTTCATGAATCCATCAATTAAATTTACATTGAATTGAATGTTATTACTATCAGTGAAGTTTTAATAAATACCAAAAACAATAATTTGAAATATTGACGGGAAATATCCATTTGAATGAACGTTACTTATTGAGATTCTTCAAATTGAGTTTTCCCGTTGTCCATGTGAATGAAAATCTTTTCATGAAATATCTCCGAAAAATTGAAATATTCTCCCGAGTGGCTGTTTTTGAATACTCAAAATCGTATCGGAGATACACGCCACTTTTTGCACACAATTCTAATTAATTCTAAATTCAATCGACCGATTATTAAAAATAACCTCCAAATAAGCAGATGATTCCATCGGACAAGTCTCCGTATATTTCTCATCCCCACGTCGAAAAGGTAGTTTGGCGAGGTAATGTAGCCAACTACGAATGTGATTGAAACCAGTACCTCGTGGCTTGGTTACCTCACCAAATCTACTCGGCTCCGAAAATCTTTTCGCATTTGGACTTATTTATTTTTTTGGAAAACTTTCTTCCCAATGTTCAATCTACTGCTCATCCGCATACTGCCCAGGTTGCATTGTACCGTAATAGGTGTACTTTGGATGAATGTGGATTTCCAAATGGCTGTTCATATTTCATATTTCGAATCGATCGATCTAATGTCTCGCATGTATTACAGTCATCATTACGCTAGGTCGGAAACTAGTTGAGCTACTGCGTATAGAGCTCTACGTTCTATTTCCTTAACGGCCCGACGTCAGAATTTTTTTTCACGCCCGTAAAGTAGTATCGATTTCGTTGGCTGAACTAATGGAAGAGAACGCGAGACGAAAATGAAAGTATAGAAGCGAGATATGTGCGTGATAGCAGTTATGGCAACTCACCATTAGAAATTGCTCTTGCCCCGCCAGCGCATGGAGCGAAAGCCATGTTCGTATACCAATTTTACTATTGATATAATCATCATAACACGAGAGTTCTGTATATTCTTAGGATCTTACCGATTACGGAATCGACACGAGAGACGAAATTTTCGTTTCATCGAAATGATGAATTTTCAAAAACGCACATACTTCGTCGCCCTAATTCGACTTGGAGTGAGCAAAAAACAACCTCACCCGCGCGTACGGGAATTTTTCGTTTGGTCCTCGTTCCAACGACGCTTCACTCGCGGCTCGACGGAAGTTGGCTCTCCCATCCGAAAAGCAAGAGTCGGCTGGCGGGGCATAGCGGGAAACACAAATCGCGGGGCTGGTTAATCGGATCGGCGCACAACAGTCTCGATCATCAGGGCGGGTAAACTCGAGCAACGCGCCCGGCGGGCGCACGCAACCGCGGCGGCGGCGAATTAATTACGCCCGATCGACCGATTCCCAGTGGCTCGACTTTCGCGCGCAACGTATGCAAGTGCGCGACGCGCGGCTGCGAGAGGCGCCTCGCGGGGAATTCTAATTAGCAGCCAAAGCTTTGGAAGCGGCTCTGCACGGAGCCGCTCGACCTTGGCTCGCTTTTTGCCTTTGACGCCGTTGTTGCTCGCCGCCACTCGAGCTTTGAACTCTTTGCCAAGACGCGCCAGCCAGCCGCACGTGTGTACGCAACGGGCGCGCCGAGCCCCGCCGATACGCCCCTTGTACGTGTATATGTTTACTCGATGTAGGCGCACGTCGGGCACTGTTCGGAGGGTCCCGAGACCGCGAGCTGAGCCCGCAAAGCTGCGCGCAGCATTAGGCCAGTGGAGCACTGGCGCCCGACTGTGTATATCTATATTATCTCTCGTCTATAATGATTTTTTACAGGAACATGGGACGAGGTTTGGGTCGCCGAGGATTATCGTTTGGCCGCGTACACATGTTGTCGAGGTCCAACAAGTGTGAACAACGCTAGGCTTGTTTATTTTGTCGTCGTCACTCGTAGACAAAGGTCAGATTGGAACGAATATTGTGGAGATGGAGAAATTGTATTCCACTGACCGAATCTACACTGTGTCAATTTGTCTTTTGGTGACGTTTAGAAAATCAACAATATTCCGATCGTTATTTTGAGAACAAATGGATAATCGTTCGATATCATGGTAAAATCTCAATCCATGGGAAGTCTCGAGCATTCCGTTTATTTTCTCATGCTCCAACAATTTTTTAATTCAAAATTATTTTTGTCCAAATGATGCAGTGCGTAGAAGTAGGGATAAAGTTCTATATGAATATGTTTAGATGCTTTCTAACCAGCACGACAACCATATACACATTTCATTGCTCGTAGTAACAGCTCCTGGCAACATTAATTCTTCTTTTCTTGGAACTGTAAGAGTATCACCAGATAAGTTGTTATCGAACCTGCAAGCTGAAATGATGTTATTCAAATTTGGCTCTTTTCAAATGATAGGAAATCGCCACCTTGCAGTTTACTTACCGAGAGTAACACAGACCCATCCAACGGGAAAAGATCATAAACAGTTATTCGTGGATCATTACGAGTTAAATACATCAGGAAGTTGAATAGCTGCGCATTTTATAATTATCAGCAAATTTTCTCTCTCATTGATTCAGAATTTTTCCGATTGATTTACAAACCTGTTTATTCAGTTGTTTATCCGACTCTACATTCAAGTACTCAAATATGAGTACTCTAGTTCGATCATTCTATAATTACATAATTTTCATTATTAAATATTCCACTGTGATTACAATTTGCTATGTATTTTATTTTCTTCCTCGACCTGTTTCATGATAAGGGTAATTGTGAATACTTACTTCGATGACTGTTCTAGAAACCGATCTGGTGAAGATAATTAAAGTCCAAATGTAATACATCATCCATACCAGCAAATAATGATACACAAAATTTGATCCCTCCATAAAAAAGAATAGAATGAATTTACCAACATAGTAAGCGTCTAGCATTAATAAAAAGAAAATGTGGGAAATACTCAAAAGTATGGGGAGAGCAAAAAAATTTTTCACTTTTTGCAATAGTTCATGTAATGATAAATGTATCGAACGTAGAAGAAAAAAAAAATCATTCAGTTTCAATTCCGAATTTCTGGTCTCATTCCGCAATATACTGGTAATAGTCGAAGATGATGAGTTGTTAATTCTCAATTTTAAAGCGAGATTTATTTTTTCAAAAGAATTTTGAAACACTCTGAATGTGTAACTGTACTCTATTATTGTCCAATTTATTAAACAGTTAGTCCACAGTATTGATATGTTATAGATTATTCCATCAATGAGCATGAAATTAAAACCTATCATGGTTAAGCATATCAAAATATTTGCGATGAAACTTGTCTTTAGTACCGACAGCACTGATTTTTTTTCTCTTCCACAATTGAGCTTTTTGAGAGAATTAATAATACCATCGAGTTCCTTCACCATACCAAATATTTTATAACGTCTTGCACAGAATAGCAGTATTATCGTGAAACCGGAAACGAATGCAACCAATGCTTGAGAAACTTGAAATATTTTATCAAATGGAAGCGCGAGCTTCGGCTTATGTAAATATATAGCTCTTAAACCCAATGAAAAGATAATAAAAGCCAAAATGAGTGAAATCACGTTGTACATGATTCCTAATTTAGTACAGGGTCGTATCGATTTATTCGGTTTATTTTTTTCCAATGATTTGAAATCGATGTCGATTGTGGCTAGGCCTAATATTTTGAAAGTGTAATACATGAATTTAATGAACTGATGATCATTTCTTGATAACTGTTTACTATCACGCATTATTTCATATTCTATTATTTTCAATGCCATTGGAACTGACTGACACGAAGAAAATACGTTCGCAAGCAGAGAACAGTTGTAACGTGAGTGATAAGTTTCTCTTGCGCATTAATTCCCGACGATACATGCGAGTGATGTTTCATCTTCTTAATGGAATATATCTATCTCCATAAAAGTCGTTGCAATAGATCAATATTTTAATACACCTGATTATCACCGTGTCTCGCATTTGAAATGCTCAATATTGGATGTGACATCCCAGAGTTTCTCGCCTTGCTTCATGTAATTTGTAAAACAGCTATCTTGAAGACTTCACCCGTTTGTTTGGGCCCGAGCAGCACATTGCGAATTGCTCGTCAGGCACGTTTCGACAAACTTATGTCGTTAATAATTTGACTAAAGTTATTCACAGCTTGTGCGAAATCGTGTCTGCATCTCGCCTTGACATGTAATATACAATTGATCATTAGGGAATACTCACGTGCAGCTCATCGAGAAAAATACGATGGTTGTCTCATTAAAAAATTGTATTTGTTGGAATGAAAATTTCTCGTTGACCTCGCTATAAATAAAAATTTGCGTTATTGTTGTTTCGTAACTTCTATTAAATTTATTGTATTTTCCAATATATTAATTATCTACTCACTGTATTATTTCGCATGAGCGGCAAATGTATACCGTTATTGATTTTTCCAACGTTTTGTTTTACCTAAATAATATTTCTAATTCTTCATTATTATCATGTCATTAGAATAACTGTATGAGTACGAAATGAGACAGAAATCTTTTTTCATTAATTATCCATTATCTCCAGTAGACATAAATAATATAACAAGTAACTGCAGTCGACACAGAATATTATTTGGTTTTTCGTGAATTACTTCAAGTCTAACGTCTTACTTCTACACTCACAAAAGATTCTTGTTGTTCCCAGAGGAATCGGGCCTCAGTCAAAATTTCTGCTACTTCCAAACAGAATCTTCTTGAGAGAAGACTTTTCTTCTCCAATCAACAATATATTATGACTGAAAGTAGCAGAAATTCTGACTGAGGCCCAATTCCTCTGAGAACAACAAGAAACTTTTGTGAGTGTATATACTTACCAGGAAACCAGTTCGCATTCGGGTCTTGGATATCTCGCTGAAACTTTTGGAGGCAGTTTATGGTTACCCAAATAAAAAATGTCAGCAGTCATTCATCCTAAAGTTTTGACTTCCCGTATATATTGCGCGCGTTTTCCCATACAAAGAATGTGCATCAATACACGTGACATCAGGAAGTTTCAGTAGAATCGGAGCCTCAAATGTTAGTTGTCGCCTCCTGGTGGGTTAGAGATGTTTATTCATACCGTTTATCGCTGGAAATGAATTGTATTGTTCCTGATTTTGATTATTTGAAAAATCATGTTTTGCTGAATCTTTTCATATAAGTTGGATCATCATAACCGAAATCGATATGAAGTTTTGTACAATCTTCGTCAAATAAACAATAACGATAGTGAAAATACTCGTAACAACTGTAAATGTATCATTGGTATTCTTTGCAAAAATGTAGTAGGCACTACTATGAGTACGGTTCGTCGCATATAAAAAGTTCTTTCTTACCCCCGCGACGTAGTCGACCTATAACCGAGTAGTTTTTCCCCGGTGCTCTGCCTAACGACAAAGCTCGCGAGACGTGGCCGCCTCGTAAAAGCGAGGAAACACACATATACACGTGACGGAGCATTGCAAAACGAGCCGGGCGAGAAGAAGCGCGAGGCGAAAGTGGGGGGAGGATCGATGAGCCATGGAAAAGGAGGAATCGCGCGAGTGGAAGCTCGGAAGGCAACGTTAATGGAAGACTGGGGGGGGGGGGAGCTGGAATGAATTTTGAATGCACCCGGCAAACTGGAGTGGAAAGAAGCGCGCGCGCGCGAAAGTTTTCGCACCTCTCGCGAGCTGCTTTTCATTTGACAGGGCCACTTGACTCGGCGGGCGCGCATACATATGTACATACAACACTGCGCGAGCTCGCGAGAGAGACAGAGAAGGAGCCTCTGTTGTCGATTTTATAACGACGCCCCGTTGAATAAGGAATCCCGCCACGCTGATGTGCGCAGCGAGCCGCTTGTCTCTTGGGCTCCGTCTCTTTTGCCGGGAGCGCGTGACACGACGCGCCTCGAATTCGCTTTGAAATATAAACGAGTAGGAGATTCCGCGTGCATATATATACGCGCGCGCCGGCGCTGTATACACGCTCACACATCGCTCGACGTTGGGTAAATTACGGTTTTGCAGCTACTTTACGCGCCCACGGCACTCGCCGCCACTCAAATGCTCGCTGCGTGGGGATTGTCGCGTTTCCCTCTCTCTCTCTCTCCGTTTCTCTGGCTCTCTTACTTGGGAGGGAAAGCTCCGCAGCGACGATTTTGTCAAGCGAGCGAGATGGCCTCCTCGCGCGCGCGCACCGACAAAGCCTGTCTGCTATGCGAGTCGATTGTTGCTCGGTGTGCAATAGCGCAATTCACTTTCACCGCGTGTGTATTTCGCGTGCTTCCACGTTGCGCGACAGCCAGATTCGGCGTTTTCAACTTTCGTGTCGGCTCCTTTGCCAAATGTTTTCTGAGTCGACCCCACCGATTCGCAGGGGATTTCGATTTTTCGGATTGGAGATTATTTACGAGAGATTCCGCGTGCTGCGTGCAGCTGTTTCTATACTCTTCTCGACACATTGGGTTTGTCATCGGGAACAATGTCGCGAAATATCAGGCAACACTGTATATACGTATACGTTGGTCGGATTTCGACATTGTTCGTTATTGTACATTTGACAAGTTCGTTATTGTTCATCGGACCTTATCCGAGGAGGTTAAAAATCTCAAATGTTTATTTTGTTTTGTCGTGGAGGCGATGAAAGAAGTTATCGAACGGGGGCTAAACACTGTATCGTCAGCTGTATTGATTAATCGAAATGAAAAGCCGCTGTACGCCATTATTTAATGAACAAACGCCTGTGTAGAAGCCGAATAAGCTCGAGAATTTCGGATATTCATGATATACGGCTCTTTCTAAAATTAAGCTTGAATTTGCAGTCGTTGGAAATACAATTTTGAGTTCCGAGAAATTTGAAATTTGTCACGGTGCGATATCGCAGCACGCGAATTACCCACGCTCGCATCGATAATGCCATGGCAACGGTTTCGAATTTGAAAAGAATCTGAAAGATGTTGCGCTAACTTTCCGAAAATCTCCTACCTCCGAGAATCTCCAAAAAAGAGGGGCAATCATCAATTCGCAGACTAGATAGCTCACTAGGCCACGATCGGGCTTGTGTAGCCGAGCAGTCACACTAGAAACTAACTCTTTGTTGAAATTTGGTTAATTCAAAAAATAGTCAACAGTATTATTCTAGAGTGAAGCGGGGGAGGGGTTGGGGGGTGGGAGAGTGCGCGCAAGTGGCTGTCCTTTGAGCCGGTGCCTAACGCACGAGAGCTCGAGGCATTGCCGTGTACAAATTATTTAGGAAGACACGAGAGAGACAGAGATAGAGGGAGAGAGAGAGAGAGAGAGAGCGAGAGAGAAAGCTGCGCCGGCGGGGTGTAATTAAATACACGGGCTCTCGGGCAATTGGCCGCAGACGCACTTGCAGCGCGACACAACGATTTTACGGCCAGTTAAATGCTCCTCGGGCGATTCCGGCCTTTGTGCCCGAGCTGTGGATACAAGACTCGCGCGTCGGTCTCTGTAAACGTCACTCGCGGCCGCAGCACCTTATTCCGAGTGGGTCGTTCGTGGGATTCCGCTGCGCCCGGTGTGAATTGCACTGGGCCCAACGAAACTGCGACTCGACGGGCCCATTGTCATTCTCACATACACGTGTGTATCCCCTGCTAGATAAATGTGCCCCGGCCAATCCGGGTGATCCATTTGGATGGGACGATTTTTTTCGCGCGTGCCTTGGTGGATTGTCTTGCCGCGGAGAATGCCATATTTCGCGCTGTTTTATCGTGAGCCGAGTCGAGTTAATACTATTGGATATGCGCATGTGTCACACGCGACCGGCATATAACACACAGATATTATGTGTCAGTGGTAACAGACATGCTGGATAAGACTGCAATTGGAGGGCCATGTTTACTGCAGGCGATGTTTCTTTTGCTTCCTTCACACAAGTAAGTGATGTCAAGATGGGAACCGAGCTCGATTTTACATAGCAACCGATGCTGTGGCGATGAAAAAGTCAATTCAAAGCCTTTTTACTTTCAACGGCGAAGAGCACCGAATCTCCATGATTTCCCATAGCATTCGTTCTTCACTTCTCTGTAGCAGCCGTTCCATCTCCGGAAGTTTTGACGACAAAGAACAAAGATGAAATGTCAGAGAATCGCATTACAACTGTTGACAATGGCGGAGGTTTTTATATGTTGGGTATAGTGGGGGTGAGAATTGGCGGGTACGTAATAGAAACATTACCTGTAACTATTCCAAGGCTTAAATTATTTCAACTGTTGCTTAAAAGAGAAAAAATCAGAACGTGGTCCACATTACTAGTATAAGATTTTGCAAAATCGACCAAATATTTCATATCTGAGAGCTATTGTACTGAGAGTTATTGTAGTGATCCATATTAAATTCCTTAGAGAGAGGAACTCAATGTGAGGTTTATTTCCATGAATTGTTAATTCACAAAGCCTCTCTGAGAAAGCATATATTGCCAATTTGGCAGCGGTTTTTGGGAATTCAGTTGTTAATGAAGTTGAGTCGAGAATCATCTTCCACCTTCGAATTGGTGCATACAAGTATAGACGAACGAAAATGTGAATTTATCCCTTTTGACATGCAGATAGTGAGTCATAAATTTCGTCCCCCCCCCCTCCCCCCATACAGTGCAATATAAATTTTAGAATTTTGAATCACAATCTCTCCGGAGTGTCTCTTGAAGCTCAAAGCGGCTTATGGTACGGGGAAGATAAAGGCAGAGAAATATTCGCGGTGCCGAGCGTGGAAATATTTCATGGTCGCGCGCATTATCACAGTTTGTACGGGGAAGAGCAGGGATATCGAGGAGCAGGGTCTAGTGTGCGGGGTAAGCTCGCGCGCGCATATTCGTCGATACACTAGCCGTGAGATAATTTTCGAAACGTTCGCTCGATCCCCAAAACAGCTCGGGCATTCCGTATTGCGACGGTAGACAGAGACGGTCCAATATCGGCTCTCGCCGTTTCCGAAAAAAAGCGCCGATAAAAAAACGCGTATAAAACCGGGATCCGGCGAGATTCCGGGGGAGTCGGCCGGAGCGATACCCTCGCCATCAGCGGAATTCGCCGGCAGCTCGAAATTGTCAACGACGACGACGAGCCACGCAAGAAATTCACGTCAGCCGGGCCGGCGCGTCGCACGTACGTGTCCCTCTCGCTCTCGGGCGCATAAATTCGGCGACGCGCGATACGTGCTCCCGTAGCCGTACGCGGCAAATAATAAATGCCGCGTGTGCGGCGCAGGCCACGGCACAGATATAGACCCGGGGATTTTCGCGACGCCGGGACTTGGCCGCGGCCGATGCGCGCCGCTCATTTACACCCGGGCTGACAAACGCCTGAGCTGTGCCGGGAATTCTCGGGGCTCGCGCAGCCCCGCGCGCTTCTCCCGGGGATTTCACACCGATTATTCTTGCCCCGGCTGCCACGGCCGGCTTCCCGGAGCCGAACGCCCATGCCGCGACGGTTCATTCGCCGGCTCTCCGGTGCCCGGTGGATTTGCACGGGCTCGACACGCTACGTCTGACAGAGAGACAGGCGCGCAACACTCGAGCGACGGATATTTTATCGAGGTTTGAACGGGGCGAGATCGAACAGCGATGACGGATTCACTGGCAGGTCGTTTCTCTGTAACACAGAGCCCGTGAACTGTTGGGCGAAAAGCTCCAACTTGCGCTCGAGTCGACGAGTTATTGAAGTGAGAGAAATTGGCGGCCCACCTCGGTATATAATTGAGCGGTTCGACTGGTTGTAACGTGCTGATCGAATGTGAGAATTATTGAACAGAACTACGTTTTGAAACCGTTAAAATGTTCGTCGCCATTTAGACATTCGGTTTCTACCAAAATCATAAGGGCTAGAGGGTAGAGGCGCGATTTTTCCCCGCGGTTACACTGACTTTGATTTTGTGCCAAGATTACCGGTTGTGCACAACGAATCTTATCGCTAGCTGCTTGACTCTCGTAGGATAGACTTGGTCTGTCAGATCCAATGTGAAATCGATGTTGGAAGTACAATCACCATACTTCTCAAAGTTACATTGAATGGACGTATATACGGCTTATTGAGTTACTCAATCAGGGAGCAAAATTGACACTTTGCTCCCGCTGGGACGAAAACATCATTTTGTAGAGTTTCGTCAATATTGGTCATCCGACGTTGGCAACGTCTTCTAGCAACAGGGTGTAGATACAAGCAATTAGTTGGTACTCTCATGAACCATCCCTGACAAAGTTTCATCAAAACCAGTGCAGTCACTTATATATTACCTCGAGATGCTCGCAACAGCACGGGACTGTCGAGCTTTGGTTAAACAGCTGTTTCCCCGGCAAATATCAATTAGATCCCCCGGTGTGGTGCTGCGTTGAAAGCGCAAAAAGCGCACGATGTATCACGTGCGGAAGCAGTTGGTATGTACAGGGGAAGGAGGACACTTGGGGCAGGTTTGCAATGCTCGTTGCGGGGCTCAAGCGTCGAGCGGAACATGGCCGACTGAGCCGGGCCGTATAAGACTGGCGGCGCGGCGGCGCTGCTGTCGCGAGCCGGGGGAGATAAGCCGCATTAATCAGCCGCGCGGGACGGGGTTATCGAGTCGGGCTTGCGTAAACCGGCCGTAAGTTTGCGCGCCAGCTGAGCATGCTCTCGACGTCAGGGCGACGACGTCTGGCCCGGCCCATACATCAGCCAAGCGGCGCGGCCCGCGTGTTCCCGACTACCAACACCGAACAGGCGCTGCCGGAATATCTCGCGCCCCCACCCCCACCCCACCCCCCCCCCATGGTCCCCAAAGACAAATTTCCACCTAGCGCGCGTCTCGCTACGGCTGCGCCTTTAATTCGTCGGCCTCGCTGTACGGCTACGTCTTCAGCCGAAGGAGACCGATTGTCGAGAAGGTTCGTTCGGCGGCTTCTGCTGGGACGACTCGGCACACTGAGACAAAAATATCATAATGGTTATTGTATTCTTACAATGCTTTTTAGTACAATATGGTCACGGCCAGGTGATATTTGTGGATTTTACTATTCAAATCATAGTAATCATTACTCGGAAAAAGAACATACATTATTATATTTATACGATATTCTTAGTATTATTAATTTATTAACTATTGACTTTCATGAATTAAATTTTGTAATGGTCGATACAATATAAAATCTAAACCCTTAAGATTCATAAAAATATATATAAATTAGATATAAGGTAGGTGTACCCAATATGGACCATCCTGTGTATCCAGTGGCGAGTGCCCGTCTGCCCGATAATGAACGTGTACTCCAACTGAGCCATCGACGTTGGTCTATGGGCGTAACTATACTTTTCTGTAGTACATTGAAATAGTAAGCTCTTGTAATCACATTTTTCTCAGTGCAAATTTTGTTGCTTTGGAATCATTCGGAAGTGCTATATATATTATACGGGAGTGTCTCGATCAAACGTTTAAACTTTTCTCAAACTCATAAGCTACTGACGAGAATTACGAATTTGTACGCGAAATTAAAGATTTTCACTCGAATCTTGAACGACAGCGACATTCAGGGAAGCAGAGCGAGCGAGGCCACCCGAGCGGACACATCAGTGATTTTTGTCAACGGCAATCAGCCGTTCCACTCGAGCTGCCATGATTACAGCGCAAACTCGAATAGAAAACGCCATGTCGTATTGGGAATTACTCCGAGCGACGAGGGGTTGTTCGTTTGTCATCCGAGAAACAATATTCGGCACGTCGTCCGGGTCGAGAGGTATAGGCGGGCCGATAAGCGTTTAGTTTTACGGCTCCCCCGGCGGAAGTTTATACTTGGTCGTTTCACCGCGAATAATTCGCGCGTCTTTCATCCGGCCCTCCGGAAATAAGAGCCGCGCGTCTCCTCTCCCTTTTATATATTAACCCGGCGGGCTGTTCGAATTGAATGTTTCGAGAATATTCACATTTCGCGCCCACACGCTGCTTTCACGGGCGATATACTTCTGAGAGATGGTGCAAAAGTTTGCGAGCGAACGGATGGACTGCTGCTCGCGCCATCGGTCCTATGCGTTGTTTTGCTTGCGCCAAAACTTTATATATTCGATTGTGACGGCTCGGGTTTCGCGCGGTAAACAAATTGTTCGGATTCATTCCGGAATTACTATATCCGTTCGATCTCTTTCCGGATGATGGATTCGGAGAGACTCTGAAATATGATTTTGAGGGATCGTGATTTATTATTGCTCGGCGTTCGTGAGAAACATTTGAATTGGATGATTCCGTCAAGTGTATATACACGATAGATATGCATGTCACACGCGCAAGTTATCGAAGATTGATTTTATCGACCACCTCGAGCTTTTATTATAAGATGAATAATCACTGAGTACGCGATGTTATCGCGATCTAATCATAACCAAAGAAATTTGTCTTCAAGACATGTTATTCCAATAGAAACTTTTTTTAATTGAAAAATGGAAATCATTCGATTCTAATAATCTTCGTCAACGAACGATACGGCTAATTGGCAATTAAAATTTGAGAAATAAGATAATCGATGTCTCAGGAGGGAGAAGGACTATTGTGGTTCTTAACGCGATTCTGTTTCGTTCTTGAATTTTCTTCGAAAAAACTTTCATCCGAAATATTATCTCCGGAGGACATACTTCTTTGAAAATATTTCAGCGTGGTGAAACATCGTACTTTGTACATGATTATCTTAGAATAGCTTGAGATGGTCGTTAAAAATAGATTCTAAAAGCCTTCGTTAACGGGCACTGAATATCCTCATATGAAAAGTGATGGCCTTTAGAGTGAAGGCATTAACTCGTGATTTGATTGGTGTAGATCTAACCACGTGATTTGTAGTGGGGTGATTATAGATATAGAGTGAGATGTATATATATATAGATAGAGAGTAGCTGATGACATGATATTATAGGTTAGGATAGTCAGTTTCGTTGATGAAGCTGTCATAAGTTTCGACAATTTATTTTCAAAACTATAATTGTAGATATGTGAATTTGATTGATGGTACGTGGATATTTTAGGCTACCTTTTAGTTTTGAATAGTTGCCGGATAGGATAACTCTGTTAGGTTAAGATGTCTGATTTGCAAGTTTTATATGTTATGTGGTTCAATGAATAGTTTAGTAGGCACATGCCCCGGAGGTTATAGCCTTGGAAGAAAAAGAAATGAATAGTTTAGTGTTAAAAATCTGAAATCGTCTTGCGAGCTCAAGTGTCGATAGCTCAGGATTATTTAAATAGAAGATGTCAGTGCTCGGTAGTTCTTTGTAATACTCTTATACAGTTTTAAATGGATCATAAGGATTTAGGGTTTGGTTATTCATTTAGTTTTTAGAAATTTGCATCATGGAATGAATCGAGATGTACGTCAGACGATTATAGTCAAGAATCGTAGAAAAAATAATTGAAATATGGTTTTGAAACGCATACATGTAGATCGCGCGCAGCGCGTTTGATGTAGCTAGTACACTCTAATAATAATGGCAAGTTTTATTGATAGAAACGACGATGCGAATATACCTGGGCAATTACAGAAAACATTAATTGCTAATAAAATTAACTGCAGACAGACGTTTTTCTTCATTCGAAAATAATATATCATTCGACGAACCATATACGTAATTCGTTGAAATGCGATGAAAAAGAAATAACGAAGTTGCATAATATCTGTTTGATATCAGCTGGCTCTTCCTTCCATAGAATATGTTTTATTAACGACCACTTGAAAAAGCTAGCGCAGCAGCGGGAGCTCTTTTCAAAAGCAGATTGTTCCAAGTATGTACGGCATTACATTTACATTTGAGTCGTGTGCTACTCTCTCTCTCTCTCTCTCTCTCTCTCTCTCTCTCTCTCTCTCTCTCTCTCTCTCTCTCTCTCTCTCTCTCTCTCTCTTTCAATCTCTCTCTCTCCGAAATCCAGCGAGTTATGTATTCCAAGACAAAATGAATCAAGCAAGGGGAAACGAGAGAAGAAGACGCGCGCATCTGTTGGAAGTGCTCCGAGGAAAAATTGTCCCGGGCTCGATGTGGATGGATACAGGAAGCAGGGCCGACTCGAGCTGTGCGATTTTCGCAGCCCATGAAATCGCGGCAAAAGCTTTGGACAAGTTCCAGAAAGTCACTTACGCGCAGCGCGCCGTATCCGAATCGTTTCCCCATAAATAAGCGTATAGGTAAACGTGACACAGTTGAACAATGACCCGACCCGCGTTCGACAGCTGGCCCGTCATTTTTTATGCTAAGCCCTTCTTCATGCGGCCACAACGAAAATATCTTGCGTCGTAAGTCTTCCGCCGGGATTCTCTTTCTCTGGATGCTTTTAACAATTTAGACGTTTTAATCCGGGGAAAAAAATGACTTTGTTTTTCAAAATCAAACTTATACGATTGACGATGGCAGCTGAGCGTGAAAGAAATGACAATTGCCAATGCTCGGCTTACTTATAGAAAGCGCCGTGAGGCTGATGCTCATTGTTTATTAACACTGTTCGATGTTTATGCTAATTCAATCGCTCGCAAATACCACATTACACGAATTTAATTTATTCGTGAAATCGCGAATTCGTTTCACACAAGTAATTTGCAATCAATACGTGTAATTTGCATTTTAAGCTTAATTGAGTGACTTATGAGTCTCTACGTATCGTGATGAATACCAAGTATGAGAATACAGACACCGAATAATCTGTTTCTGTACCTCAACTGCGAAGCATATCCCGTTGCAATCTCAAGTTTCTTCGAAACGAATACTTACAATTATTGTTTATACTGGAACTTCAAAGCATCACCTCAAAATTGCGGTTTTTACGATAAACATATATCCGAGCGATTGCTCATCAAATTAATCAGTAGATCCTCAATTTTACGGTGTTTTGCACGATATACGCGTACATAGTAATCTGATGCCGACATGAGAATTAAATACGACACAATGATTCAAAACAGTTTGAAGTTGATTGGATTCGACTTACAAGGAGAGGACACTACCTCCGGGTGTCGAATCACGACGAAACTTTGTGAGATGGTTCATGAGTAGCCTAATAACTTATATCTACAGCCACGCAGTCCAACGTTTCGTTTTCCCAAAGATATACAATGAATTATTTTCGATTTTATGTATGTACATTATATCTATATATTCCAAAACCTTAGCTATAGATATACTGTACATGCCTAAAACCAATAATGATTTGGGAATATCTCCAGGAAAACAAAACGTTGGACTGCGCGGCTGTAGATATCAGCTATTAGGCTACCCGTGAATCATCTCACAAAGATTCATCGTGATTGGACACCCGGAGGTAACAGCCTCTCCTTGTTAGTAAAAGTACTCAAATAGATTATTACGATTTGTAATGAAGGATTAGTACCAACTACCTTCTATTAGCATGAAAAATGAGTCATGTCAAGGTTGATTCGGAACAGCTGATGCAGTGCATTAACTGATGAGCATATAGAGGTTCACCGTGAAAATTGAGAGGCTACAGATGAAACTCAATCAGCACCTTCTGTATACAGTGGGGTCGTGTCTTTCAGACACACATTTACCAGAGAACCTAGATTCTCGAGGATCAGAAAACCTAATCATTAACTCAAAGTTCTCTCAGTGCAGTTAAATTGTTCAACCCAATATGTGTCAACGAATACTTGATTCATTCCGAATGATGGCAAACTCATCGAATCACAAACATAGCAAACAACCATTTCGCAAAGATCCACCGGGAATTCACTCGACAGCTAGAAATATTCATCGCTACGAAATGCAATTAACGAAAGGTGGATGCAATCAGACAACTTTTTCGCGTTACACCATCTCCGTCTCTGTTATTCACTCCCCTCGAAGCCCGCGCAACGGCCGTTCAATACGAAGTTCGTATCCGTGGAATCCCTCTTTCATCTCGGGCGGTTCGAACACTGGATCTCTCATCCAGTCTCTTATGGGATCCCACTCGAAACCAGTCCATCAACGCTTCCCTTCCGCGTACATCCAGCTCGCTCCCGAAAAATCACCACTTCGAGTTCGCAAGATGGAACTTGTTCTTGCGGGGGGCGCGCGCGCGCGCGGGAGTAACTCGTGTAGTGCGTCGCCCGGAGAGGAGGGACGAATGAAATTTGAATCGGAGTAAGCGGGTCGAAGAGAACGGCACGGCAGTTATCCGCGGCGCACAATGCACGCGCGTGGGCGTATCGCTGGCAAGAGCTCGCGTCGAGGGGGCGGCGCGCAGGCAAAGCGCACCGCCGCGCGCTCGCGCTCACTCGAGCGGATTGCTCGCGCAGGAAAGACATATAGCTCAGTGGCAGCCGTCGTCGTCGCGGTATATATAAGCGAGCTCTCTCTCTCTCTCTCTCTCTCTCTCTCTCTCTCTCTCGAGCCGCGAAAATCAGACGGGCAACAAAGCCGTGCGAGAATTTGGGGCAGAGCAGATGAGCCGCTCGCGCGCGCGCGCGCGACGACTAGCTCGAGGCGGTCGCTCGTTTCTCTGCCCTCTAACGTCAATCCGCCGACCCCCTCTGGCGCGGCCCGCAGCCAATATCCCTTGTTCCGCCTCGATCCCTATGTACCTGTACGATTCCCCGCCCCCTGTTCAGATACATAATCGCGTTACTTTGATGCGCGTCGCGCGAGCCGAGCTCGAACGATTTCACGTCTTTCTACTTGGGATGGATATTCGGAGAACCGCGAACGTGTATCTCTGCGCGTCGTTCGTTATATGCTCGCTTTATATGAACACTTTGCGCGAACCTCGGCTGGCGAAATTCGCATTGAACTACGAATACGAGTTACCCTCGCGGCTGATCGGAATATGACGCGTCAAGCTCCCGAGTTATAATTTCCATTTGAGTATATCGAAATTTATTTGTCCCAATAACTCGTCCGCTTTTCGAACGAGGAGAAAACAAGAGCTGTCAGAGCACGGCCGCACAGTAGCTCTATTGAATTTGTTCGCGCGTACAAATTTAGCTGGGTATTTCGATGTTTTTCACGGGAATATTGCTCGGTGCGATCCGATAAAGTAGCGTGAAATCGTTTATGCATCCGCACACAGAGCGAAATATACTTTGCAGACATATAACCATGAAATTATCAATTTCAGCTTGCTATAATAAAATTTCTGATTCCCGGGAAGGGCCAAGACCCTCGATTGCCTTTATACCTCGAGAGCCATTATACCTCTTATTCTGCGTGCAACTGAGGGGCGCGCGCGCAATACGAGCAGTGTAAAATATATCGGTTCAAAATGAAAATCCACGTAACCGTGTTAATTCTGATTGGTTAAACGAAACCAATTGCGGCCTGCGGCTGGAACAATTTGTCTGTCTGGGGATTTTCGCGCCCGTACAATTAACGTTAATCGGCTCGTAAAAGCCGCCCGTAAGGAGGCGCACTCGAAGAAAGTGCTGGTCGGACGTCTAGTGCGCGGCGCGGCGCTTTCCCGAAATTGCTCCTGAATAAGAAAGCGAGCCACGCTCCCTCGATGGGCCGCCGAGATTTTTATTGCGTCGGTTGCCAGGATCACCTCTCGAGAGTCTTATATGTATGGAGCCGGGCATCGAGAGCCTCGCGCGCCCTTTGCCCTCTGCCCACCGATCACCTCTTGCCCTCTCGACCTATACACAAGTGATCCGTCGCGAACGTTTTATTGACCATTTCTATTTTGGCCAACTGTCTCGCGCTTTATTTATTCACCTCGGGCGTCGGGAAATTCCTACCTCGCTCGATGGAAAAAATTTTCTTCGATTCTCCAAAGTTAACTGAAAAACCGCGGTGTTATTGAAAAGTCGATATAACTGGTTATTGCGGTGAAATTTTCCGCTGGTAAAACTCTCCTGGAGAATATAATAGACTGTTTGATTGGCGATTCTATCCAAAACAGCTCTACGGACAAGAAAAATTCACTCGCGTGAAAATGCTTGCTTTTGCGATACACTTACAAACACGGACTGTGTGCACGTTTGAAGCGTCTCTATTACCCGGCAACACACCCCGAACAATCCTCAATGTACGCGCGGCTCTGCGCAATCCTGCAGTGTATACAAGGAAAAAAGGATATACAGATCCGGCCTTGCACTGCAGTCGAAAAAGCCCCCCCCCCCGCAGCTTTCGTCTGCGCGCGCACTCGTGGCAATGAAAACGAAACGTCAGATTTGAGCATTTGAAAAACCGAGGCAATCTCGAAAAGGTTTGCTTATTTCGGTGGCAAACTGTAAGAACTCGCTAGGGGCCCACTCGACGTTTTTACTTTGGCTCTGGCG
Source organism: Aphelinus atriplicis (assembly GCA_020882685.1). NCBI lineage: Eukaryota > Metazoa > Arthropoda > Insecta > Hymenoptera > Aphelinidae > Aphelinus > Aphelinus atriplicis. Next base: position 42,486,173 of record CM037076.1, on the reverse strand, counting down.
TCGATTTCCGGGGCGGCAATTTATGGAGGGCTTGAGCGAGGAGAGAGGGAGAGAGAGGAAGCAGACGGGCTTTTTCCGGGCGGCGTGCGTGCGTTGCGCGAAATATGGGAGAAGTTGCAGTCACGTACGGTGCATCGTTCACCAAAGAAGTAGCTCAATTCCGCCGAGCGGACGCACGACTTATCCCTCCTCTACCTCCTCTCTGTCTCTCTTTCTCGCTCTGGCCCGTAGCTTTTCCTGCGGGCCGGGGCGCGCTCCTCTATTTACGTGCTCTCTTCCCCGGCTTCCCTGTCGAGATTCCATTTTTACGGCCGGCCGAGAAGACGCTCCCCGATTGGTCGGTGGCTTTTTGCATCCAGCCGAACGGAGTGAAAAACACCAGTGAAATGTCCATCATTGAATTCTTCGCTCGTTCATGGACTCGGCAGCCGGTAGTTCGTTCGCTCATATGGATTTCATGAGCTGCCCCTCGCATCGACGTGGATACGCGAGCCAATTACACGCGTTTCATACGTGAACAAGCCACACGTGTAGCATGTGAGATAGGCGAGAGTACGGTACTACCCGAAAATCTCGCTCTCTGAATTTCATGCCGTGAAAAACGTGAAATGACAGTAAAATATCACTTTACGTAAGTGGAAGACTGTTTGACTTTGACACAGCGAAATTTTACTGCGATTACAGTGTATATTCACTCTGCTTAGTGGTTTTGACAATATTATAATTCATCGGAAAATTGCTCCGATTTAAGTGTAAATTCACTCTTCGTAAAGTAAACGCTCACAAAAGCATTAAAAACCTCAAAAATCGAGATTCTAATGAAAAATTATAGTTTTTGCCGAGGTTTTTGTCTTATCTAAGACATGGAGTGTAATTAGCTTATCAGATGATTGATTGGGATACCATTATAAATGTGCCATAAAAAAGTCTGTCATCAAGTATACAGATACATTGAATAAATTATGTATGCGTATTCATTCATTGAATCTTTTATATAAAAAAAGTGATGGGGGTCAAACTGAAGCCAGTTAACTCGTGATTTGATTGGTGTAGACCTAACCACGTAACGAGTCCCCAAATATAGATATAGATAGTGAATGCAGGCAAGCAAGAAACATAAGAACGATAAGTTTTGAGGTTGTAACAACCAAATCCTTCTTGCCAGCTGTTTCCAAGATCTAAATGTAGGTTTTTAAATTGCGGATAATCAAAATAAAATAAAAGTTGTATGAAATATGAATGTAGGGTTAAAAAATACGAATATTGTGAATGCATTGATGAGTAAATGGAAAAGATTATCGTATGTAAATGATTGGAACATAATTTTGAAACGCACGAATGTAGATCGCGCGCAGCGCGTCTGAATGTAGCTAGTTTCATATATTTCTCATTACAATCTCTATTTTCGAAGTCCCAGTGAAGTTTTACTCCACGAAAAGTGAACTTTTACTGGGCTCAAAGTGGTTTTTCCGGTGAATTGTGAAATTGTCAAAACCACTTACCACTAAGAGTACTGGCATCACGATGAAATCTCACTGTATCGTCATACAGTCTTCCACTTTCGTAAATATTTATCACAGAGTACTTCTTTACTGTACGGAATTTAGAGGGTAGCATATATATAGTATTGAGTTGAATCCTTCAAGAATGACAACTCAGAAATGATTATAGCTAGAAGCATAAACGAGAAAATTTATGGCTCCATGGAAAGCTGCGAAAAGAATATTTTGCCGAGTGGCCAAGAAACGTCCACCGTCAGACTTTGCGCCTTCTGTGACGTGGTCTTTGATTGAATCGAGAGACAGCTGTGGCCCCAAAAGAACTAATATCCCGCGCACGTGGCCGAAGCGTGTGAGCTTTGTTTCATACTCATAACGAAATATGCACTATACCTAATCCAGTTAACAATTCGACAAACATGATATGATAGTCTTTCTGTAATTCGCTCAATTGAAAAATCTTTCACATCACGCGACATACGAGTAAAATCAAGTCGGTATAAGAAACAGTTATAATGTATGAATTACTTTGAAGAAAAGTTCTACAAAAGAAGTATTGCGTGAATTAGTTAGCGACATGACAAATCTAGCGGTCTCCGATATTCGCACGATCCATCTTGGAGAATATACTAATTTGAGCGAACAAGTATTTGATATTCCCTAGGTTCCCAATATCCCGAACCGGTCCGAGCTCGATGGCTCGGGTTTTCACATCAGAATTCCAAAAATTTCAGGAAACCGCAATTTCCCAATTGGTATGTTATTTTGATAATACTTGCACGCGAAGAACTTGTTGGACAGAGGGTGAGAGTTGGGGATGAACTCGTACGTAACACGTAAAACGTTCGAAGCGTGACAAAAAATCCGGGTGAAATTCCAGACAAATATCTGTGAAGACAGTATATCATAATCAATCTTTGATCAGCGATAATGCAAATATTACACAATAACGGTCGAATCGAAGCGAGTATAGGAGGAGGGATACTTTCTTTGTAGTTCAGTATAAATAACTGACTTTTCGTACGGGATGGAGTCAATTAGTTCTTTCAACCTGTCAACATGTTCTCCAAATGTCTCATTTTGATGTTTCTCGGTGCTACCCTAGTTCTGGTAAGTCTAACCAGGAAACCACGAGGCAGTTGGATCTCATATTCCACTGAAGCTTTTAGAGAGAGTGCTTTGATACCCAAGTGATGTTGGAATTCGTTTGTCCTTACGTTTTCATTTCCGGGGATATTAACTGATCATTATTGATATTATGTGCAAGTAATGTATATTCATGTATATGAAATTTCATCCGGATAGATATACATCCTTCGTGAAAAAATATGATATCTTCGGGAAATTGAAACGTTGGTATGAGTGACGTGGATATTATCTATTGAGTGACCATAAACCACCTCCAAGAATTTCAGCCCGACCATAGATTCAAATTCCATGTGGTCTTTTGCTCCCTGCCAAGGTCATATTTAATCCCTATTTCGATATTGTAATTTTGTAACTGAAAAAAACTTTTGTAAAGTCAACTGCCACATTAATCTATACATAAGTAATTACTCAAAATTCTATAACTCCGACGTTATACCGACCATTGAAACATTATGCATTCCCTAATCTTCTGTATGAATTAGGAAAAAAATTCAATTTCACGCATTGAGTATTCAAATATCAAGGCATTTATGATGGATACAAATACCTGCTTTGAGATTTTGTGGAATCGACGGCTCAGCGAGATTCACGCATGCACCTGGTCCCGTTACGTTGGTGAACCGAGGCTACTAATCTGAAACCTTATAGTTTCTACATTTGTATAATTACACAATCCACAGACAGAATTTATTAAAAATCTGTGTCTGTGAACTTATCCCAGACGAAGAAAAGACAGGAAAAAAATGGCATACATTTTAATTTATCGTGTCGGATACACGGACGCATAACGTGTTAGCTACGATATGAATACACGAGGACTCGTATATTTACTCTTCAAGCATATTCGTAGTTCTCCGAGACTGCATAATTTGGCACAGTTTACGGGTTTTTCAAAAAAAACCCGAGTTGAAATTCATCTTTTTAATTCGAATTTCTGCCAATATACTCAAACTTTCCGTTTCAAAAGTTGAGTTTCCCAGAAACTTTTTTGAACTTCTTTGAAACTTTGAGAAAGCATACTGTCAATTCAGTTGGCGGTAGCATCAACAAGTATTCTAGTAAACGAGATCATATTAATCAAATAATCTGAGTATAGATATATTTCCTCGGTATGAACAAGTGTCCGAGCTGGGAACTCTGAAGAATTCAAAATAGCCTCAGACTTTACATAGCATACACTAAATCACGTTTCTTTCTTGAATCTTTGCAGTGAGAATTTACTCAATGGAAGTGAAATTTCACTGTGAGAGGGGGGATGAATATTTGAATGAATCACAGTGAAATTTTTACCATAATATTAATAAATATCCACTTGAATCCTGTGAGATATGATAATTTAACTTTTTACGGAAATTCACTTCAAATGAATTTTCTCTGTACTCGCTGTGAATTTAACATGTTGAATCGTCATATCTCATGGGATCCAAGTGAATGATCTCCGATATTGCGGTGAATATTTTACTGTAATTCGCTCAAAAATTAATCCACTCACTTGTACTGAAATCTTTCACCGTATTATACTACCTACCCAGGTCCACTCAAAAACGTAGCTTTTTTGGGGAATTTATTTTTTGACCACGGTGCAATGACCAGTTCACTTCATATAAAGGCAAAATCACATTGAAACATTCTTGAAACTGATATTCAAACGGAAGATATTTGAGAAGAGTTGGTAATGAAATTTAGAAAATCCAAAGTGACGTCGATTATCTGTTTTATTTTCACAGGCTACGCAACATCACAAATCTTTGAATGAACTCCAGGCAGAAGCCGAAGCGGCAGAAAAGTCTTTAAGATCATTTACATACGCAATCAGCGAGGGAAAGGAAGCAGCGGGGCCTGAACTTGATAGGAGGTATGAAGATTTTCTAAAGAAATTCGATGAATATAAAACAAGATCCATCAGTGAGCGAATCTTCAGGGGCGCTAAAAATTGAAATCACTATTGGTCACTATATAAACACGCGTGCAGAGGTACCCAAGCCAAAGAGAAGCCTCGAGAAATGTGGAATGAACTCTCAATTTTCAAATTCACAAAGTTAAAAGAAAACAAAAGGCAAAATGAATTGCCTTTTCGAAAATGTAAAAAATATATTTAATGTAACGTATTTTAGAATGTAGATGATGATAGTATCTGTACAGCAATATATAAGAAAACATATTGAAAATATGTCATACACGCTCATGAATCTGGCACTTCTATGCCGCGGAGTATTATAGAAAAAATAAAGAAATTGTTGTATTTCATGAATAAATTCTGTGATGACAATCATCTATCTATATGATAAAATATTAGTATGGTATGAGTTTAGGAGAAGTCTTACAAAGTATTCACTACTGAAGTAGCACTGTACTAGAAATGGCACTGTAGCACTGGACTAGAAATTCAATCATGATAGAAATCGAGCCCGTCCAAATTAATATGGTCACTTGGTCACTAGGACACGTTATCACTGGCATGGTGTACGTATGAGTCTCATTGAAAATGGAATCCTGAAGTAATCATTCTCCACAGATCGTTTCACGAAATTAAAAATTAAATACATTCTTTTTAGCGTGAATTTATTAAAGAGGATGAGGCTGTTGTAGTTGACATAAAATGTTATGCATATGGGTAGAAACAAATACGCGAGATAAAAAGTGGTGTGAATTTTTTTCTCTCCTCTCTATCTCTTTCTCAAAACATATATTCAGCATTTTATACACATGCTCAAGTGCACTCTACCTCGAAGCTTTCCCTACTCTATCACGTTCTAATCCTGTCAAGTGCCGGCAAGATTTTGCCTTTTGCATCCTCCTCGTTGGGTACAGCTTGTGCTGTCTGCCTCCGAGGTGCATTCTTTTCTTGAATCCGTTTTTCCTCTCTTTTACTTCTGTTCTCTATCCTACCACCCCGTACTTATATGTACTGTTCAATAGCTGTATGCAATGTTTGGTTGCCAAACGTGTTCGAGCTGTCATTTCGTACAATAGACCGCAATGGAATCAACTTGTAGGAGAAATACGTTCTAGATTTCGAGCATATCCCATGAGTACACACACACAAATATAAGAGCATTTGTGAAACGACGGCATTGAAAATAAATTGTTCTGTGTCATGTACAATTACTTAGGCCTATTAAGGATCAACCGTTTGAGACAAGATTTGAAGGAAAGAAGAAGCATAGATACAACATGAAGCTGTCATTCAGGTTTTGCAAACAGCCTTTGTGTTGATGACTTAAATTGTCTCAGAGTGGCTCGTAAGAAATGACTAATCAGCAATTCGAGTAAGTAGTTTAAACGGAGTCTATACTGCTGAAACAACCGCGCCGACGCTCGGCTCGCAATTTTTTCCGTTAACCGCGCGCTGGCTGTTGTTTCCAGCCCAAGATAGCACATGGTAGGAAAATGAAGAAGTTGCGGAAGACGGTAAGCCGAGAAGCTCGCAAGCATTGTTGCACAATGGGAACACGATCCAAGTTAAAGTATAGAGCCCCTGGCTTGACGTTGAACTGCGGCTAGTGAGGAGTTTAGCCGGGATAACGCGAGGGCCGTTCCTTTGAATGCAAGTTGCTCAACGTCCTTGCATAATACACACAAACTACATTTGTGTATTATACACCCCGATAACGAACGTTCGAGAGTTACGTCGGCGAAACTCGTTTTCAAAAGATGGCCCGGGGGGGGGGGGGGGGCTGGTACCGTAGCTGTGTTGCTTGATTAGCATAAAGCCCAAGTTTCCCGCTGCGGGCTCCGCGTTCCTTTTAAAAACGGAATCAAGATCTCCGCCACCGCCGCCGCCGCCGTTGCTGCTGCTGCTGCTGCTGCAGTAACTCACTGCGCTTTTACAGCCCAGCTAAAGTACAAAGATACGCGAAAACAATTCGCCCGGCTATTGCCGTTGCTGCTGGTGCTGGTGGTGCTGCTGTTGCCGTTACGACCGCGCATCTGCCACGCGCGGAAATGGGTCATCACTCGGAGATTCGCCCATCGCTGGCTGGGACGTAATCGCGACTTGCTGATTGCGGTATATGCTTGAACGCAACCCCGGACCAGTCGACTGATGATACTGCTGAATGCTTTCCCAAATGGGTGTATTTTGAGATAGTGAGAACTAAATCTTGCGCTGCGGCTCTAGGTTATCGGGTGAAAAATTCACGCTCGAGTCTACGGAGCTACGAGTGATCTTTGATTATTCGAGTAACAATGATGCTGGAGGCATCACCACGACGAGTGTCCAACTCCACTCTCTGAACTGCATATTATTCAAAGAGCCTTTGAAAATTTGCAGACAATAAATTTGAGTAGTAACACGCACTTTTCTCCAGTCTGAAATCAATTGATCGTCTCATTTCGGTGGTATGCGCGTTCGATGTTTTTGACTGTTTGGCTACTCTAACTGCACGGAAGTTATGGGCATAATCTCGGAACGAGGCGCAAAATCTCCTCAAGCTCACAAACTACATTCGAGAATCAAATAGCAGTGGACGTGGGATCAATGGATGCAATGTATAATTTTGATCGCAGTTTTTCTATAATGTATGATCGAGGAACAAATTCGAATAAAGCATTCTATTAAGAAAGAGACCTTACGAATAATGCTTAGAGAAAGTTAGAAAGAAAGTGATTGTTTTTTGAAAAATATCTATATACACTCATGAAATTGAGTGATTAGTAATGGAGAATAACATTATATTTCTTACCTTAGCCTCAAGTTAAATGGATATTTCTTTTTTTGGTTCGAGACTTTTTTCTTCATAATTATTAAATCTCATGGGCTTCAGTGAAACAGTGAAATATATCACTTTCATACAGTGACTTTTCACCTTGAGAATTTAAGAGGGGCAATGTTTCTTCTGCTTTCTCAAAGAGAAAGCTTTGTAATGGGGCAAAAATCGACCCATCGAATCAGACCTCGGGACCTCGATTTTCGTAATCTACGGGTCGAAAAACATGGAAATCCAAAAGTGTCCAAATGTATGTATGTATGTGTGTGTGTGTGTGTGTGCGTCCCGTTTTTTTCGTCCACGATAACTCTCGAAGGAATGGTCCGATCAAGGTCTGATCACACAGGTTAGTTGTGGCAAGATCTAGCCCGAGTTCAATTTTCAGCAAAATCCGTTGGTTATTTCCCTAGCAACCGTTTCTAACATGTCTTCTCACAAATCCTCATGAGTGCTCATTGGGGCTATGAAAATCAATGAGAATCAATGAGAATCGATGAGATATTTCCCATAGCGACCACTGTTGATATCCTTGGCAACCGTATGTTTACATCCCTAACAACCGTAGCTTCGAAAGCCGGAAAATCAGTTTTAGTCACACTTGATGGCCAAGGACACTGAATTGTTGTATTTGCTCCATAGCAACCGATGTTTACCTCTCTAGTAACCGTTACGAAGGTTATAAATGATCAATTTATGACCCATTTCCATCATTTTCGACCGCAAAGGACACAAATAGCAATTAGCTTCCCAATTAGCTCCTTCGCAACCGTTGTCATACCAGGTCCGAATGCTCCATTTATTGAGGAAGCGATATGAATTGAACTGATTAAATAATTTTTCTGTAATTTTTTGAAAATAAATGATAGTATCTACGCTAGTGCAATGGTGAAAATATAGGTTTGGAACGCGTTTGTGGGTGATGTTGAAGCCTCTTTTAGAAAGCATACTGCTAAGGCACTCGACAGCGGTTTTTTTCAACAACTCACTTGAACTTCACTTGAACTTCATTTGAAAGCGAACGAGTCAAGTGAAGTTGAAGAGGATGAATTTTTGTGTGAATTTCTCGTTTGAACTTTCAAATTAGTAAGACTCTAGTCTCCCAATAATCTAAGATCACTCGTGGCTTCCTAGAGTCGACCGTAAACTTTTCAAATAATATTAAACGATTTAGTAAGAATGGAATGTTCAGTGGGATGGCCTGCTCATGAGTCATTCCGTTCAATTTATCCAGACGTTGCGTAGTTACAAGATTTATACCATAATGCTTATCCAGACGAATGATCCCCGAAACGCCTCGTAATGATTTACTGTCCTGATTCGAGTCTACTTTTCGTCATCGCAATAATTACAATATCAATTTCCGGCGTGGATGGTAACGAGTGATGTAGGTTCCCATCCAGTTGATGCTCGTGGCTTTGTCAAAATCTACTCGACGGAGAGGTGATGTAATAACGGCATAATAAGATTAATATCCCCATATATCGCGCGATGCGTATTAGCTGTAACCTCGTGGCAGTCGAGGAAGAGAGAAAGGAAACAAGGGAAAGGGGGACGAGAGGGACAGGTCGAGGATGGAACCATGAAAGCAGCGAAAATTCACTCCTACGTCCCAGCACTGATATTCTCGTTTGTCTAAATTCAGTTAGCAGCGAAAGGAAATTGTTCATCTCGGAGACAGCCAATTTGCGTGATCTGGAAAGTGAATTAGAGCTCTGGCCGGACCCTCGTGTATACTCTCGCCCCACAGTCCGGCCAGCCAGACTCGTGTGTGAAGTTGCTTCTTTGTTTATCTTTGTATTATTCTATTAGACGAGCCAAATTCAATTGATGTCATGAAAAGTATTGTGAACAAAGGAAAATTAATAATCAGAGAAAAATCCAGAGCTGGAGAGTTTTTAAAAATGTTTACTGTCTCAAATGTTATAGTTACATTGCGTTTTGTTATATTACGAGATGATATTTGGAAAGAAATTATAAAACTACCTCCAAAAGATAGGAATACCAGAATACTTCCCTTATTAATATACTGGGTCTCAAGGTGCGAAAATACTTCCAGAGTATTAAGCAGTTTGATTTTCTAAGTCTTGGTTCGCCGTCGAATATATATTAATGAATTTGAAGTTGTTCCGATTTAACGAGGGAATGATCGAATGCGTTCCATCATATTCTCAGTTTGATAAGTAATCGGAAACTTGTTATCGGTGTAATTTCGAGTTTCTATGAAATACAATGAGAAGTTAAAATAGAAGTCGAACAGTACCTGTAGAAACTTTGTGTCTTGTTAACAGATCACTGCTTATTCGCCGATAATGGATCACCCAGTATTGCTCATCAGTTCATCAGTCGTACTGCATATCGATCATTTTCATTTCACGAGGAACTATCAGTATTGGAAAAAAAATACAGAATATTCCATTAGTACCGTGCGCTGTCTCTGGATATGGATACGTTTAGTCACTTTTCACTATACAAAACAGATTTGGAACGTTGCTATAGAAGTTTTGCCGACAAACGGATAAGAGGAGTACGTACGGATGCTACATTATGCAAACGCTAGCTCCTCTGATTCGCGACCCAGAAATAATTAAGAGCGTGCCCCAGACTAATTCTTCCCACTTCCAGAACAACTTCGTGTCACTCCGTCAGAAGCTGGATCCAATTCTTTTCAAGCGTCCATTTTTCGCCAAGGGTTTGCTCGGGTTCGTAGCTTTGGTTACAGACCATAGGCCAGGCAGGAAACTGCCATGTATATGTATTTCAGGCGGAGTGTGCGATAATTTGAAGCAAATAACTTTGCAATCTATGGAAAAAAACTGGCTTTGAGGTATTAGACGTGAAGCAATCGTTTTCAAAAGCTGCTGCGGAAACTGTAGCAAATACTGTTTTCGGTATCAAAGGTCAGAGCTTCGACGCTAATTCTGCTCGCCCCGCGTTCGTGCATGTACCTAAAAAGCTTTTCGATCCGAATGCTATCAGGGGCTACCAGCAGATATTCAGATTTTTCTCCAAAACTTGGCTGATTGCCTCGGAATATTCTTCGTTCCAAAGGAAATAAACGTGTTAATGAGAGGTCATTTGAAGAACTTGATAGATAAAAAATGATAGATAAGAAAGATTATGATGTCAAAAGTGCAGCATAAGCTACTAACATCCCATTAGATGGATATGAATCAATAAGTATAGTGTTTCGAGTTTCGTGATTTGCCATCTCGCTGAGAATATCCACATTTAGCAAAGATCTCGCAAACAAATCATCATTGTCCTCGGAAAATTCGATTATGAATTACGAAGCTGCAAAGAAACTTGTTTTGCGAGTATATTCTATAAGACAATCTTTATGAGACAATCTCATATGTAATTCAAGAAAAGGTGATATAGTTCAGTTTTCTACGATGGAAACACACGTGGATGAAGATTTCCGGCCAGATCATATAGCGTTTGATCCGGAGAGGTTCTCTTGAAAAAATTCAGCTTTTATAAACAAGAGGGTGTTTCTGGAATTCAGTGCGGTGGTGTGAGAATATGTCCAGCTATAGAATGGGAATAATGGTTGTGAAGATTATTGTGGCAATGATGTTGTGGCAAAATTATAAATTACATATGTCGTCTGTGGTGAAAGGTCCACTGAAACTGGATCCAGCAGCTTTAGTATCAGTCGTGAAGGGTCGTTCGTGGTTGAATTTTGAGCATCTGAGACCTTAGCTGGGATCGATGGAAAATTAGATGAAAAAGAGTGAGAATCACTGAATTCAAAAGTATACGTAATTTCTCTTTGCACTGTACTTTTAAATGTTAATTCAATCTAACTCCAAGTAATTATGTTGCTTTATGCAAATTGGAATAACATTTCAGAAGTCCTAGAAAGACTATATCTTTGTCTCATTCATTTTTTTAACCTAGATAACATGCCCATTATTATTTTTAAAATTATGGAGAAAACAGTAGCTCTCTATTCTATCTTAAGAACTAAGTATGATTATTCTTAATTTTTAAGAACTGATCATATAAACGAATATCAACGCTTTGTGATACTATATTCTTTTGAATGGGTCATCATTTCAATAGAAAGTACGTCTGGTTTTTTCATTGACCAAAGACTAAATTGGTTTTTCAAAGACACAGATTCCACGAATGTGGATGAAAATTTAACTGCACCGGAATAGACAGTAAAATCGAGCCATTCATCCAGAAACAAAAGACTCAAAGACTCCAAATGTAGAAATTGATCAGTTGAGATAGATGACTCGTTTCTAATAGAAGAGTTAGTGGAGAATCGATCGTTTGTTGAAAGAGAAGTAATGCTAAGTAAGCTTTCGAGAAGAATCAAATGGTCACTAGAATGTGCTTTTAGAGTAAAAATTGAATCAATGACAAAGTCACTGAGAGTTTGAAATTAATTACATGAACAAGTCCAGTATATAAGATTCTCCCAGTTTTTATAACTATCTGTAGAAACAATTGATACGTAAAAATAATTTCATTGATTGAATGATGAGCCATAAAATATTGGTACTCCCAATAAGTCGCATAGGCTGGAGGGAGTTGTATAACCAATGTCGTGGGAAGACAACGTTACGAATATGTTCAAAGAGATCATTATAACATCGAGTTTCCGTTTGGAAATTCAATATCGATTAAATAGAATTAAAAATAAAAATTGAAAATACTTTTTGAATACTGATATTTTCTCTAATTGGTGACTCCAGATTCCCAGACTGAAAACCATGCCAGTCCGAGTCTTTGGTATCGTTGGAATTACTACTTGAAACGTTGGAGAACTGATTTGAAATAAATTCGAAGGAAATTGAACGAACATTATACTTTACAAAGCCTCATTACAAAAAATGAAATGTTCAGCGGAGAGGAAAAAATGTTGAATCCACATAAAGTTGAATTTAGCTTTCGTTAGGGGTGTGATTTTTTCGCTCTTTAAAATTTTAAGCGCACGTGAGCTTTTTTCCGCGACCAGTCAAACATGATGAATCAAACCGTTTTTCACGTCCAGACGCCTCTAATTGCGATGGAAAAAGTTTTATTCCTATTCGTCGGTGTGAGTGTGTATATGTATATGTATGAATCGACCCCGCGAACGAGGGGAAAAAAGGGGAAGAAGCGGGATAATTTGACATTAATGAGAGCTAGATGGATTTAAATAACCGTAAAATAAAGTTTGCGATAACCGATAGCCGGGGTATATCAGGTATTAAACAATTGAATACTCTAAGTTGAATGAGCAGAGGGAAAAGGCGAGAGGGACGAACACCAGAACAGAATATCTGTCACTCATTAATTTGAAACAAAAGTTTCTCGCGAATCATTAACTCAATGAGGGGATAATGAATAAACGACGGCGTCGTAAATTACAATCAGGCGTATAATAGTTTCGAGGAAAAAGCAGACATGGAAGAAAAAAAAATCAAGTGCGGCTTTCTCGTTCCAATGCAAATCTGTCGGTTCACCGGGCTGACCTCAAATTAGGTGTGGAAACGTTGAAAATGGAATGGAAAAACATAGCCGCGCATCGACACATGGCCGTATAAACATTTCACCCCGTGTAAAAATTCACACAGGAATTTTACGGCATTGTAAGGCAGTTTGAAAAGCGAGCATCTCTCTCTCTCTCTCTCTCTCTCTCTCTCTCTCTCTCTCTCTCTCTGTCGCACTCTTCGTTTGAATTCCGAATCATCGCGTTTTCGTGCCGGGCGCGCGAGAGTTCCTCTCGGCGGAGCTTTGTCCGTGGAAATGGGACAGCTCGGCATTATTCGAAAGTTCATTCGAGAGTTGGCTCATTCAAAGCCGCCTAAAAAGTTCGCGCGGGGCGCGCGAGAGACCAACTTTTTCCACGCCGGGACCGTTAATGGAATGGCAGCGCGATTGGGGCACTCTCCCCCTCTCCCTCTCTCTCTCTCTCTCTCTCTCTCTCTCTTTCCACACGCTATATAGTCGGGCGTGCAGGAAGACGACGCGCCGCTTGCCACACCGAGAACCGAGCGGATCCGTGTCGAAAGGATAAGAAGCGACACCGGATTCATAACCAGATGCCCCGTTGCAGCTGTTACTCGCTTGCTCTTCTAACTCCGTTGGCTCATTTCCCCGAGTAACGCGTTCGGTTCGACGATTCGGGCACTGGGTTACGGCGTGGCCTCCGCGCCGCGTCTCTGTCGAGCAGCAAACTTCGGGCATCGCCAAAGTAGACGCAGAACGCGCGGTTCTCGCGGCTTGTCGAACGTGACGTTATCGAGAAAAATCTATCTATCAATATTTGCGTGCTCGCCGATATTCGGATGAGTCAATACTTCAACATGCCAATGGGTGTTTCGCCGAGTCGATTCGCGAGAATTCGCCGTTTCCCACTCGCGTTTGTTTCTCTTTGCATTTGAATGTTGGGGCGGGGGAGGCGTCAGACAATATTGGCAGATTCTTACAGATTCGCATAATCGAAGGGAAATTTGAAATTTCAGCCGAAGTTGAATTAAAATTACACCTGGAAATTCAATTAGCTTTCGATTTTGCTGAAAATTGTATCTGAATCCATAGTTCCTAGAAATTTAAATAATTTCCCATAGAAATAGTGAGATATATATCGAAAGTTTAATTAGTTAGTTTCGCGTATAAAGTTCATTATGAAAGTCATTTCTAATCAAACTCGACTTATTCAAATATTTGCAAACACTCCAACTTCTTTGAGAGCTCAACATGTAACGACGTCGATTTTGAATTAAAGCGTTGAATGAATATAAAAATGAAATGGATGATAGAAAGGGTCGGACTGGAAATGTTAAAATAACTGCTGAGATAAAATTTTGTTTATGAACCGATAAATTCCATGAATATTGATGGAGAGAGAGCTTTAATATTTACCATCGCGATGCCCTCTATTCCGTTTTTGCTTTCTCAAAGAGAAAGCTTTGTAACGGGGTAAAATTCGACCCACCGAATCGGACTTCGGGACCTCGATTTTCGTAATCTACGGGTCGAAAAACATGGAAATCCGAAAATGTCTGTATGTATGTACGTACGTACGTGCACTTTTTTTTGTCGTACGATAACTTTCGAAGGAATTGTCCGATCGTCCTGAAATTTTGCACACAGGTTAGTCGCCGCAAAATCTCGGTCGAGTTGAATTTTCAGCCAATTCCGTTGTTTATTTCTCTAGCAACCGTTGCTAACGTGTTTTTGATAAAAGCTCCGAAAATCATCATCAATGCACGATGGGTCTCCAATTCTTGCGACGATCGATGAGAATCGATAAGACATTCATTTTGGAACAACCATTGTTTATTCTCCTAGCAACCGTTGCTATGGAGATACAAAATTCAGCTTCAGACTGACTTTTTTTGTCGTACGTTAATTTTCGAAGGAATGGTCCGATCGTCCTGAAATTTTGCACACAGGTCGGTCTCCGGCAGATGTGAACCGAGTTCGGTGTTCAGCAACATCCGTTGTTTGATTCCATGGCAACCGTTGCTAGCGTGTTTTCGATAAGTTCCCATATAATTCATGATAAATGATCATTTGGGTTTGTATATTTATGGGATTCTATAACAATCAAAGAGACCTTTCCCGTATAAACCATTGTTGATGTCTCTAGCAACCGGTGTTTATATCGCTTGCAACCGTAACTAGGGAATGGGAAAAGTCAGTTGGAGGTTCATTTTTGGAACTGTTGATGACTAAGAAGTAAGAACATCGAAGCTCCGACATTTACCATAGCAACCATTGTTTACGTCCTTAGCAACCGTTACTATGGAGTGGGAAAAGTCAGTTGGAGGTCCATTTTCGGAACTGTTGATGACTAAGAAGTAATAACGTCGAAGCTCCGACATTTACCATAGCAACCGTTGTTTACGTCCTTAGCAACCGTTACTATGGAGTGGGAAAAGTCAGTTAGAGGTCCATTTTCGGAACTGTTGACGACTAAGAAGTAAGAACACCGAAGCTCGGATATTTACCATAGCAACCGTTACTATGGAGTGGAGGAAATAAGTTAGAGGTTCATTTTGCTTTCTCAAAGAGTGGTGATTAATGCAAATTGAGGTTCAATTGCAATACTTTGAGAAAGCATACTGCTGAGGCACTTGGCAGCGGTTTTAATTTATCGAGAAGCCCCAACTTTGGATATTGTATTGACAACCTTGTTTCCGAAAGTTATTCTTCACTTGTTATTCGTCTGAAATTTATCAAATTTGCAATTGCATCTCGAGCAAACAATGAAAAATGGGGAAAAAACGAAAAAGAACCTCGAAATCCTCGTATCCCTCGTATCCTCTCGATTCTCGCCGAGTCAACCGTAATATGACGGACGAAGATTAAATTTCGCGTGGGTCTACGCTATGACGTAAGGAAAAAAATCCGTCTAAATTCCAAGGAACTTTATACGAGGTAAAATTTGCAGCGAGCCTCTCGGATTCCCCGCGTCGGGCCGCGCGGCGTCGAAATTAATTCTCGTCCTCCCGAAATTAAGCGGGAAATGCGAATGTATAGGCGAAAAAATGAATCAACCCAGGCGAACGGTGGAGGAGGAGGGGGGGGGGGGGTTGGGCGCGAGTCGAAAATCCTCGCACCTGCGCGCCCTTCTGAAAAAGAAACCTCTCGTAATTAAAAACGCCGCTCATCCCTCGCTTTTGGAGACTATCCTCGCCGTTCGTTCGACAATCGACGCGGCGAGCCCGCGCTCGCTCATATACACGCGAACAAGGCATAATGACAGAAAAACACGAGGAGCAGAGGAGGAAAAAAGGCGCGAGCGCGTCGAGAGGCCATTGAAAAACCGCTGCCAAGTGCCTTAGCAGTATGCTTTCTCAAAGAGGCTTTAACATCACCCACAAACGCATCGCAAACCTGTATTTTCACCATTCCACTAGCGTAGATACTATCATTTATTTTTTAAAAATTACAAAAATATTATTTAATCAGTTCAATTCGTATCTTTTTCAATTGACCAAACTTTGTCGCGACTGTTGATGTCTGCCCGGGCTCTCTTATTATTTGATCAAATGCAACAAAGCAAACGGTTCTAGGTTCTACACGATGCGAGACATTTGGACCTGCTTAATTTTTCGATCAATTCATCTTGTGACTGTCATACGGTTTAATGGTGGTTAAAATCGATCCGTCCTGCCCTTAAGTCCGTATTTAGCAAACTCGAAGACTCATTTTGATCATTTTCGACGGCTGAGGTTGGAAATGATCAATTCAAAATCTATTTTGATCATTTTCGAGGGCAAAAGACACCAAATTTTTCCAATTTTCTCTATAGCACGTTGAAAATACTGGAAACGAAACTTACATGAATTTTTTCCCCCTTAGCAACGGTTGCTAGGGCGGTAAAAAACGGTTGATAAGGAACTAATTGAGAAGATTTTGTGTCCTTTGCCGTCGAAAATGATGGAAATGGGTCATAAATTAATGATTTCCAACCTTCGTAACTGTTGCTAGGGAGATAAACAACCGTTGCTATGGAGCAAATACAACAATTCAGTGTCCTTGGCCATCGAGTGTGACTTAAAACTGATTTTCCGGTCCCAATGAGCACTCATAAGGATTTGTGAGAAAACACGTTAGGAACGGTTGCTAGGGAAATAACCAACGGATTTTGCTGAAAATTTAACTCGGACTAGATCTTGTCACAACTAACCGGTGTGCAAAATTTCAAGACGATCGGACCATTCCTTCGAGAGTTATCGTGGACGAAAAAAAACGGGACGCACACACACACACACACACACACACACACACACACACACACACACACACACACACACACACACACACACACACACACACACACACACACACACACACACACACACACACACACACACATACATACATACATACAGACACTTTTGGATTTCCATGTTTTTCGACCCGTAGATCACGAAAATCGAGGTCCCGAGGTCTGATTCGGTGGGTCGATTTTTGCCCCATTACAAAGCTTTCTCTTTGAGAAAGCAAAAAGCTACTGGAGGGAGGACGAGCGCGCGCGAGAGAGACGTGAATGAGCTGGAGCGACGACGACGACGACGGCGACGACGACTACGACGACTACGACGACGACGACGACGACGACGACTACTCAAGTGCTTCATCGTTCACGGGGCGCTGAATTATGCCCTCGTAAATCCGGGCTCCGTCTCGTTACCCTTGCGTCCCAACGTTCTCTCTCTCTCTCTCTCTCTCTCTCTCTCTCTCTCTCTCTCTCTCTCTCTCTCTCTCTCTCTCTCTCTCTCTCTCGCGTCGGCTCTTCCTTCTCCGGCAAAAATTATGCGAAATTAAAATTGCATAAAGGTATTTTTATTTGTCGCGCTGCGGCAGGGCGCAGCGACTGCCTGGGAGATGCGCGCGGCATCGGCGACGACCACCGGGCGAACAGCTCGAGGGCCTCGTAGTTTCGCAATTAATGTAACGAGCTCAGCCGTAGCGGGGAGTAATCACGTGCGCGGGGCGCGGGACGGTATAGTATACACAACGACGACGACGACGACGACGACGGCGACGACACTGTACCTATAGATCCGCGTGTTTTCTTCGCCGCTGCTTTTGCCCAAGTCTCGATCTGACGTTTATGTCCATCGACAAATGAGCCACTAAGAGGCCGTCGCCACCGTCGCACTAGTGGAATATCGTTTTGCCGGGGCGCTCCGACGTCGTTATAACAAGTCGTCGCACTGACGACCCGATGCTTTTGCTCGCGCGCCAACGCGTATGGACTTTGACGCGGGGCCGAGATCTTAACGACGCGACGGGCAGCCTTGTCGCTTGATGGATCTATCATTTCTGTGCGCTCGCCATGATGAGATGATCAAGTGCGGCGAGGATTCAGTTGGGAGTATCGCCGACGATGTACGGGGATTCAAAAGCCCGTACCAGTTTGACAATTCACGCGTGACGTCACAATCACCGTTTCCACATTCATACAACCGCAAATGTCCCGTAAATACGTATAGATGTGATCGTGGTTCGCGCGAGTATGATTGATGGTGTGAAATAAAAGTTAGTTGGAGTTAATACCGCGTGAAATTCTATAGACTCGAAGAGTAGACGGGCGGGGGGGGGGGGCGAGACGTGGATCAAATAATAATCCCCAACAGATTATCGCACTGATTTCAAAGCAAACTCGTGGGGCTAAATAATCAACAGACCGCTTAATTATTCCTCGTGATTTCTTCCGCACAGCCCGGCCGCCGCCCCCCAATCGTTAACAGACTCTCGAACTCGATCGGAGGGAACGCGCGTCAGAAGCTTGGGTTCTGAGGGGAGAGGCTCGAGCGCGATTGGCACAAACGCGTGTGCGTGAGACATTACACGCGTATTCCCTTCATTCTCTCGGAATCTCATTGATCCGCGAATCTGATTAATATTTAATCTGCGATCGAGGTGGTAAAGAGCGGCAGAGCCCATACTCGAGCGCGAGACTGCGCGCGCGGGGGGGATCGCTCGGAGCAGCCCCTATTGGCGCGCCGGCGGAAATTTTCGCCAAAAGCCGGGGGGGTCGGCTGGATCGTTGGTAAATTTCCGGGGGAGCCGCTCGGCGGGAGGCCGCGGGCAGGGGGGCTGCGAACGCTCTCTCCTCAGAGAGCCGCCGCAGGCAGATATCGACAGCGGGGGCTGAAACCGACGGGGATAATGTGACGACGATTCAATCTGAGCGCTCGGGTTTTACATATCCGCCGGCACGCGAACCTCCGGATGTTTTCTCTTTCCGAGTGCTGTGTGTTTGCCGGCCGCACGCGCGCCGATGTATACCGCCGCGCCGTCATTTCCCAGCCAGCCCCAACTCGTTGCACCACCAGCGTTTGGCTGTATTTTCTCATTTGGATGGGACGCGCCGGGAATATCTGACGCTCTCTCGCTCACGTCGTCATTACTCACACCCACGTTTCGACCGTTTTTTCTTTCTTTCCCATCCAGCTGTGGATTAGTGGATACGAGCTTCAAGTGCGTTTAGCTTTAGAGGATGGACCCGCTCGGTATATATAGGTGACATCCATTGAATTGGGGGAAATAAATGATTCGGTATTCTTTGTTTGTCAGCGGTTGAAGGGGACATTGGCCAGGTTTTACATTGTTTATAGATTACAAAACGTACAGATGTGTTATGTCGGGGAACATTTCATGAGATGATTATTCGTGAATGAGTTTTCAATATCGGTCAATATCAACGTGAATATCCTTGCATTGTTAATCATTTACTCAGAGAAGGGATGAGTTCCTCCGTTTTCGATGTACTTGGCCTCAGGTTTTAAGAAGATATGTATGTAGATAATCGTTTTGGATCTATTTGTTTCGATCTCACATGTTGATCCGTTGAAGCACATAACAATATTAAGGAGTCTTGAAAGACTCTCCCTCGAAATTCAAGGTATTTCATCCGATAGATCCAAGAATTTATCAAGTGCCATTGTTTATTCTCTAGACTCGAGGCTTCACCAGCGTTATTACTGTTTAGATACGCTCACAGCGATGTGAGCAATTTACGCTGCTCAGCCGAGATCAAAGGATGCTAGTACCCCCAGGATTAATGTTTGACGTACTGTGATCATTTTCAACTAATTATTGTAACATAGTGGATGGAGAATCCAGTCTGACTATTATGAAACGGATCGATGAGAAGTAAACAGATCCTTTGCCGAGTTATACCATTATACATTATCAATGAACCTATTTCAAACCATTCGAAATCTGCATTGTTATTATAACTGAAATTTGATTATGGACTATACTTTCTCGCTCGTGTAATTTTGCTTTCTCAAAGAGAAAGCTTTGTAACGGGGTAAAATTCGACCCACCGAATCGGACTTCGGGACCTCGATTTTCGTAATCTACGGGTCGAAAAACATGGAAATCCGAAAATGTCTGTATGTATGTACGTACGTATGTACGTACGTGCACTTTTTTGTCGTACGATAACTTTCGAAGAAATTGTCCGATCGTCCTGAAATTTCGCACACAGGTTAGTCGCTACAAAATCTCGGTCGAGTTCAATTTTCAGCCAATTCCGTTGTTTATTTCTCTAACAACCGTTGCTAACGTGTTTTTGATAAAAGCTCCAAAAATCATCATCAATGCACGATGGGTCTCCAATTCTTGCGACGATCGATGAGAATCGATAAGACATTCATTTTGGAACAACCATTGTTTATTCTCCTAGCAACCGTTGCTATGGAGATACAAAATTCAGCTTCAGACTGACTTTTTTTGTCGTACGTTAATTTTCGAAGGAATGGTCCGATCGTCCTGAAATTTTGCACACAGGTCGGTCTCCGGCAGATGTGAACCGAGTTCGGTGTTCAGCAACATCCGTTGTTTATTTCCATGGCAACCGTTGCTAGCGTGTTTTCGATAAGTTCCCATATAATTCATGATAAATGATCATTTGGGTTTGTATATTTATGGGATTCTATAACAATCAAAGAGACCTTTCCCGTATAAACCATTGTTGATGTCTCTAGCAACCGGTGTTTATATCCCTTGCAACTGTAACTAGGGAATGGGAAAAGTCAGTTGGAGGTCCATTTTTGGAACTGTAGATGACTAAGAAGTAAGAACATCGAAGCTCAGACATTTACCATAGCAGCTGTTGTTTACGTCCTTAGCAACCGTTACTATGGAGTGGGAAAAGTCAGTTTGAAGTCCATTTTAGGAACTGTTGATGACTAAGAAGTAAGAACATCGAAGCTCCGACATTTACCATAGCAACCGTTGTTTACGTCCTTAGTAACCGTTACTATGGAGTGGGAAAAGTCAGTTTGAAGTCCATTTTTGGAACTGTTGGTGACTAAGAAGTAAGAACATCGAAGCTCCGACATTTACCATAGCAACCATTGTTTACGTCCTTAGCAACCGTTACTATGGAGTGAGAAAAGTCAGTTAGAGGTCCATTTTCGAAACTGTTGACGACTAAGAAGTAAGAACACCGAAGCTCGGATAATTACCATAGCAACCGTTACTATGGAGTGGAGGAAATGAGTTAGAGGTTCATTTTGCTTTCTCAAAGAGTCGTGATTAAGGCAAGTTGAGGTTCAATTGCAATACTTTGAGAAAGCTTACTGCTGAGGCACTTGGCAGCGGTTTTTTTTTTCGTACGATGACTTTGGAAGGAATAGTCCGATCGTCCTGAAATTTTGCACACAGGTCGGTCTCCGAAAGATGTGAACGTGTTTAGCAGCATCCGTTGTTTATTTCCATGGCAACCATTACTATCGTGTTTTTGATAAGTTCCCATATAATTCGTGATAAATGATCATTTGGCTTTGTATATTTATGGGATTCTATAAGAATCAAAGAGACATTTCCCGTAGAAACCATTGTTGATGTCTCTAGCAACCGTTGTTTATATCCCTTGCAACCGTAACTAGGGAATGGAAAAAGTCAGTTGGAGGTCCATTTTTGGAACTGTTGATGACTCAGAAGTAAGAACATCGAAGCTCAGACGTTTACCATAGCAGCAGTTGTTTAAGTCCTTAACAACCGTTACTATGGAGTGGGAAAGGCAGTTTGAAGTCCATTTTTGGAACTGTTGATGACTAAGAAGTAAGAACATCGAAGCTCAGACATTTACCATAGCAACCATTGTTTACGTCCTTAGCAACCGTTACTATGGAGTAGGAAAAGTCTGTTGGAGGTCCATTTTCGGAACTGTTGACTAAGAAGTAAGAACACCGAAGCTCGGATATTTACCATAGCAACCGTTGTTTACGTCCTTAGCAACCGTTACTATGGAGTGGAGGAAATAAGTTAGAGGTTCATTTTGCTTTCTCAAAGAGTGGTGATTAATGCAAATTGAGGTTCAATTGCAATACTTTGAGAAAGCATACTGCTGAGGCACTTGGCAGCGGTTTTTTACCATGGATAGAATCAACGATCATTATTGGAACACTTGTCTTATACCAGACTACGTTTTAGTTGCCATTTAGCCACTTTCATTGAGTCTGCAATTCTTTGAAATTATCCAGTCAGTTTTGCACTTTTTTTACAAGAATATTGATAATAATAACAATGATAATAACAAATTTCATAATAATAATATTACCTATTCCAATACTAGGTATCTCATGGTGTGAGCTGCACAGATATGTCAAGTAATGTTGATCATTTTTCATCACTGTGTGCGGAAAAATTTATCTTTGGATGTTTTTTTTAAACACGTGATGGAAAATACTGTTTGATACAGTAGAAAAGCTGATTCTAGGCTCGTGTGATTGCCACCCTCGATTCCAAAATGAATGTCTTATCGATTCTCATCGATCGTCGAAAGAATTGGAGACCCATCGTGCATTGATGATGATTTTTGAAGCTTTTATCAAAAACAAGTTAGCAACGGTTGCTAGAGAAATAAACAACGTAGTTGGCTGAAAATTGAACTCGGCCTAGATTTCGCGGCGACTAACCTGTGTGCGAAATTTCAGGACGATCGGACAATTTCTTCGAAAGTTATTGTACGACAAAAAAAAAGTGCACGTCTAATTTGTCTCTTTCACGTTCACGTTTAATCCTATGATTGAGTGGAATCAGCGCATTCCTATATTGTGTATGGAGAAATGTCTTCAATTACTTCAAATAGATCCTTCCTGGTCAATCCACTAATGTATCTGTATCTGCTCAAGCCAAGCCAACGCAGATTTATATTCGAAAAACCAGCCACTCCGAAAGCCTTAGTAATCAGAAAAATGCCCGGCTCTGCCCGCGTACAGCAGCCTAGATTCTGGTCAGGCGCGGGGGGGGGGGGGTCGGAAAGAAGAAGAGCGAAAAACAAAAGAGGACGCAGGGGAAAAAAGCCTAAACGAGAGAATGATCGTGAGTAGTAAATCGAGGGCCCATTCATCAGAGTTAACGGCTTTTATTCTCGCATCTGGCTTTCGGCTGTGTGGGGCGCGCGCGCTTGCGCTCTGTTTATCTCGCGTACTTTTATTTCGGAGCAGCGAGCGCGCGGCTCTGGCTCGGCCCGATATCTCACGCCCACGCTGCCGCGAGCTGCCGCCCGATTTGCATAAACACCCTCTGGCTCCTCCGAGGTATTTACCCAAAGCTCGGGCGCAAGACACTCGCGCGCCGCGCGGTGATTTTTTCTGCGTTTTAACGACGAGACGCGCCTGCCCGCGGACAAAAAAAATGCGCGCGAGTGAATATAGTTCGAGAAAGAGAGAGAAGAAGGTAGAGAGGGAGAATGAGAGATAAAGAAAGAGTATACGTGTGAGCCCGGGTTTTTCCTACGACTCCTCATTTTTGCTCTTGTATTTTCGCGCTCCTATACCCTACCCGCTGTAAGTTTGTTGAATGAGAACACTCGCGCGTGCGAACGTTTTCGTATGATAATTCGATCGTAAATACAACAAGAGCGTGTTTGTGACTGAATAATTTGGCTTTTGAGCAGGTTCCACGGAGAATCTTATGTTTTCCCAACCCCTTTTTCTCATCGCCGTGTATATTCTATTCAAATTGCTTCGGAATCCTTCCATTTCGAACGGTTTGCGTGAGCACGTGTTATTCATCACGAGAGAGTATACACACACGAACACACGCGCGTATACATATATATTGTACAGTATACGAATGAATTGGAGAAGCCTGACTTTACGTTGGCCGGAGCTCAATCAAATATTTGCCCGGAAGGTATGCGAGTAATCCCAGATGACGCGAGTTTGATTTGGAGAAGTGAATTTATTTCGGTGTGCGGCAAGTGAATCCGCTCCGTTCCCGGTACACGAGAAATCGGCTCTGCAAATTACGAGGCCGGAAAAAAAGACTCGATATTCCTCTGTACATCCATGGCTCGCGACCACGTGGGACGGATCGGGGATCAATCGAGCGCGCTATTGAATGCGCGCGGGTGAAAGCTCGAAAAAAAAAATTAGCCGGGAATGAATCAGCGCGCGGTCGTAATGGCGATACACGGGGAAATACCGTTGGCAGCTGGGGGGTGAAAATCAAGCCGCGACCACTCGATCGAAGACTGAGCACACACTTTGAGCTCAGCGAGCACGTGTAATAAAAACAGTAGCGCGTAGAGGCGCAAGCTCGCACGTTCTGACGAATCACGTGGCACGTCGCGGCCGGCGCTCGTAAAATCGCGGAAAATCTCTCTCTCGCGCGCGCTCGCGAATTCCCGTGGGAACGAGAGCAAACGGCCAGGAGCCGCGCGAGGGATGAATGGGAGTGTCAGCTGCAGCGTTGCATAAATATGACTTATGGACTTGGGGGGAGGGAGGAGGCGAGGGAAGAGGAGGAGGCGACGGCGGTGGCGGCAGCGACTTACGCCAGGGCGTCGTTCGTGTCGCCATGATTTTCTCGGGCCTTTTGTCGCCCGCCCGCGCGCGCGCGCGCGAATTCAGAGCGGCTCGCAGCCCCGACACAGATAAGCTGCTCGTATCACCGCCGAGGATCTTCCAGTACATAATGGATAATTGGCCCGGCGAGAGAAAGAGGGCCGGACTTGCGTGCTGCGGATAATTTATCATCCGCGATTGTTGCGCTTTTCTGAAACCCTAGTCACTGCTTTCTCATGCAGATCAGATATACCCCGCTCGTGATTCGTACGTACACGGTGTCCAGCAAAATGCTTTGAAAAGAATATTTCCACACCCGTTGAATTTGGTCGAGTGAGAAGCCCATCCGAATTGAGTTTAGAATGGCCAGCACTGGGAGAATCAATTGCTCGCGAAGTTTTAGCGACAAACGAGTCTTGCGGATTGAATTCACGTTTATCTTTCTAAACCGCGTGAAAGCGATACGGAGCAGAAAAATGCCGTTCTTTCATACACCCTCGGAGCTGAGTCTTCCATTTTGGTTCGGATGCGCTGGTTTTCCACGACGCTTGTTTCTTATCCAATCCAAGGGTGTAAGTCACGGCCCCCGAATACTTTTCCAACAATGAAGAGCCTCCAAACAATCGTAAGAGTAAAATCCGACACTTCTGCGGAACAGCCCCGAATGAGCGTGAATCCCGTGGCGCGCGTTAGAGAAATCCTTTGATCGGCTCGGCGATTCTGCAACGCGGAACGTTTACCCTTCAGACGCGCGCGCGGAAAAGAGCCAGCGCGGAGAGGTTAAGAGTCGCCGATCGGTGGATTGGACTTTTTAAGTGGCGTTTGGGATTTGCGAAAGAGCAAAGCCGTCGCTTGCTTTAGGAAAGACGCCGCACGCGAGGCTATAGCTATACCAGCAGTCGGAAAACTTGGTGGGTTAACGCGGAGGGGATTATTAGCAGTACAGACTCGAGCGTTTTTATTTCTTGGCAGGAGACGTTGACTCGGGGGAAGAGACGATTGAAGAGAAATGACGAGA
Organism: Aphelinus atriplicis; assembly: GCA_020882685.1. Taxonomy (NCBI): domain Eukaryota; kingdom Metazoa; phylum Arthropoda; class Insecta; order Hymenoptera; family Aphelinidae; genus Aphelinus; species Aphelinus atriplicis. The sequence goes on along the minus strand of CM037076.1, from coordinate 42,460,531 downwards.
TGCAAAGGGGGAGAGAGAGAGAGGTGGAAAAGATGAATAGGACAACTGATTCGTGTCTCGTGATGTATATAGATATTTCCGGCACAAGCGCTGATGATTAAAGATGCTAGCCCCGTATGATATAAACTTCTTCAAGGCTCGTATTACTCTAATTGGGTGCATTCTGATGCTCGACTTCTGGAAAAGTTCAAGGATACTTTCCATCTAATGAATTTTGTCAACTAAAGCGAGAAGAAATTATTGAATCAGAAAAAGTATGTTTGTTGCTATGAAATTTATTTCATTGGACTTTGACTGTTACTTTTTCATTGAAACCATTTTCGCTAGAGTTTGACTTCCTCGGGCTAATCATCTTGCAGCACTCCTGGAAAAATACAAGAAGGAGAATTGTTTATTGTTGAATCACTCAATTCTCATCATCACACGAAGTTTTCAATAATAATATACTTATGATATTCAATTTATTGCAGATTCTTCATCTCCTTAACCTTCTTTACTTAAGCTCATTACGTCGTAAGAAAGTTCAACAATATAACTTAACTTTTAATCAATTAAAAACATTTGTTCAAGGATGAAAATGCTTCGTTATAGACATTTGAAACTTTAAATTAGACATTTTTCATTCAGCAACAGTATTATTTGTAGAACAGACAAAGGGATGCTTTAATTTGAGGACTTTGGCCTATTTTCACGAGCATCGAGCTATACCCAACAATAATGAATTCTAGACTAAAAGTTGTTCAAACGAAAAATCCGAGCAAACTTCGTTGATCATTCATCAGGCTGTGGGCGACCGATAACGAATTCAATTCTATCGCTTCGAGTACCTCAAAACTGTGACCCGAGCTTGCGCATGCTGTTTTAGCTAGCAACGCATGTACTCCGCTCAGTACGTGACATTCTGTCCTCACCTCCGATAAGCCCTCCGAAACATAATCATAAAGTTAAGTAGGCGTTAGAATGTGATGCGATCCACGGGGTAATACCTGCAAACTTGTGGGACAAGCCACGCAGTGCGGCGAGGGCCGCTAAGAATGTGGGGCAAGCTCGGCCTGCGGGATACCACGATAGCCGGCTGCTTTTCGGGCGTCCTGTCGGCGCTGCTCGTCCGCAGTCGCTACCGTCAGGATCAAGCCGAGCAGCAGTGCCAGGCAGAGGCCCGCGTGTACCACCATGTCTCCGTACAGCTGCATCGCCGACGACAGCACCACGACCAGCACTATGCCGTACGCGTTGTTCGCCACGTTCAATAGACCAGCCGATAGGCTCTCTGATTCCGGGTAAGTGTACTCGGCTGCCAGCTCATAGCCCAGTGCCAGGTAGCCAGACATGAAGAAGCTGCAACGGTTCGGAGGGACTGAGCTACTAGAGACGCGATTGGTGACAGTCGGTGGGATTTCGCCGAGCGAATTTGAAGGGGACTCGATGCCGCTGAAGGGCGAAGGTACTTACCCGACGAGTATAGCCGTGCAATATACCATCCATTTGCTTTCGATGAACATAGCAAGAGCAAAGAGTACCTGCCCAAAAAGAGTCAAAGCGTACACAATCACCGCAGTTTCCCTGGAAGAAAAAGAAATATTACAATGGGAATAACTACGTTTTGTTCCGAAGAAAAAAGGTTCACAAATATATGTAACAAAGCGCAAATGTGCTCACTTGAATTTATGAGTTTTGTCGAGAATGATGCCGAAAACCACTGAACCGAACATTCCCGTGACTATAATTAATAAGCCGATTCTTCCCGCGTCTTCTTCGCCATTCTAGAAAAACAAGTTCGGCATAATCATGGTTCTATTTTAATTTATCTATGAAATCTGCTTGAAATATAAACTGTAATTGTTCACAATCGAAAAGCCTTATACGTTACGTTCGTTTGAATGATCACCGATACCTGAAAGTGGATTAGAAACATCTGATTGAGTAGTGTGGCAACGGCATTCAGTACTCCGATGCTAAGCCCGTAAGAATTGCACAGAATCAGGAAACTTCGATTTTTAAGGAGTCTCATCATGGGTGGTAAGAAGCCCTCCTCATTTTCGTCTTGTTTCTGCTTCTGGAGTGCTCGAGTCTCGCTTGGAGGTAGTAAAGGCTCTTCCTGGAATACTGTGAGATTACCATAACCCTTTAGCGTAATTATTACGTCATGGATATAGCGAACGTGTTTTTCAATGGGGTTTGCTCAGTGATGAGCATTCATGACACGTGGCAAAAATTTTTCTATTATAATAAAACCTACATTGAATATAAAATGAAAAGAATCCTCATAAACTCACGCAAGACAACCAGTAATAAAGTCACTGTCGTCACAATTCCGATGGAAAAGGAGAGAAAGGCGATATCAGGCTCAATGTCCTCTATGCTCTCGTGATTCTTGACAAGCATCGGGGGAAAGAGAAATGAAACCGAAACGCCAAGTTGAGTGCCGAAGACACCAACAGAAGTGGCTGTCGATAGTTCACTTGAGCCAAACCACTTAGCTGCTATTCTTCCGGGAATCGGAAGCATCAAAACCTGTTCGGGCACATTTTAACAATTCACTGAAGTGAAATTAGCACACGAGTTCAAAATCATCTCGACACAATTTTTTAGGATTATGATGCATGTGATTATGATGGTGATAAGTATGTAATAGTGTTGTACGATTATGAACGGAATCAAGGTTGATTTTAATTTTCGCCGAATGGTGTTGCACTCTTACTTCTATTAAATATAAGAATGCAGAACGAGTTTGAAGATTATGAAATTCTTAGTTCAGAATTTGGTTAACTGTTAAAATAAAAGTTCATTTGAAAAGAGGCTTTTTCTACTCATTTTAAAGAATTTCAAAGAATATTCGTGATTTGTTTGAACTAAAAACAATACGTTCTTTATTCTTATTTTTTTCACTTTTTATCATTCTCTCCCGATAAGAACAGGTGAAGCAAATCGAAAAATGTTGTAACAAAATTTGTTCGTACGGATTTTCCAATAAATTGTTCCAAACAGTATGGTATATCATGGACGATGTGGTATAGTGTCGATTAATCTGTTTGTCACACTTTCAATTGAATCTCTCGCATAGTGCCATTCAATTCTGGATCTCCATTGCACTTTTTCCAATATAGCTTTTAGTTCTCTCACAAAGTACATTCGTTTTGATTTTTTTTTTACGCGATGACGCCTACAATGGGAGGGCGTTCACGCTTGTACACACGCACGTGCAAATGTCGACGAATTCCGCGTTTATTCGGTTAAATGACATTGGATCCCGTGAAAAGAATGTCGCAGCCTTTGGGCTTTATTATCGAGCGTCAAAGGGCTGGCGAATACAATAACCAGTCGCGTTTTTGTGATTGTATGATTTTTTGAGCTAAATTATTTGGGTTTAAAAGCGCGGTTTATTAAGTTAATTCGAATAATGTTAATTATTTCGCCTCTTTATCAGAGCAATTCTACGATGTTAGTTTACACTTCTCAAAACATACGGAGTATTATAACTACACTATCAAACCCGTTCTCCTATTTTTATATTACTCAATCAATAACAAACTGAGCAGGGAATATCAATTAAACTTGATTTATTCATTCTCTTAACTTAATTGACATGGACCGTTGTCTGTATTTTTTTTTTCACTCTTTCCAATAAGTGAACGAGAAGGAACTTTCGTGTATGATAAAAATACCTGTGTCGTGGCAACAAGGGATTGGCCAATCAATACAACATGAAAGTGGTCGGGAGACACCGCAAAGCTTTTGATCCAGGCACCCAAGCAGCTCAGGCAGCAACCGAAAATCAAAGTCCATCGGATCCCAACGCGCTCCGACACGTAGGACGCCGGGAAAATGAATGGTATATAATAAAACATATACGACATAGCTGTGCAATCGACCGCAAACGTTGAAACATTGTAGTATCTATACGAAAGGCATTTAGACGTTACTTTCTTTAGACTGAAGCTTTTTCACCAAGCTTTGTTCTATCAAAGTTTATTTTGTTGAGTTGAAGAAGACATTCTGCTTTATTGGCTTTCTACGGTTGTAGGATATGTTATTGAGAATAGGTTTCATGTCAAAACAGATAGAAGTTGACTGATATGCGAGTTTGGAAAATGTAATGACGCAAGCTTCAATGTCTACCTGCATATCTATTAAGGATGTTCTGGCTACACAGTCATTCCCAAAAGTTAGGTAAATCAGTAAAACGTATTTGAAGAGCTGAGCTGCAACAGATGTTTTCGTATGTGATATGAATAACCGCACCATAGTTGTATGGAGGATTTTAAGCAGCGTAACATTACATTTGAGCTCGTTTTTATAAGCACGTCTTAAACTTTTGAATTTGATTATCCTTCAAGTTATGACTTATCCCTCACTGGGAGGATGAAAAACCATTGATAACTTGTTCCACAACCAACCCAGGCATATGATCTTTGCATATATCCAATTATTGGATATTATTCTCTCGTTTTTAAAAATGTCTTCAGATTCTCACTATTCTTTCCATACTTTTCACATAGATTAGAACATGAAAATACTCGAATTTCACGAAACTCCATAAGAGTGCATGTAAATCGAAGTGCTCATATCTTTTTAACCAGCCAACCAGACTTTCTCAAATTTTGGGTACAACTTTTATATCACAAAATATGCTAATGTACGAAGTTTCAAGTATTTTTCACTATTTTCATTTGTAGCCAGAACATCCTTAAACTGACGACGAGTGGAACGAGAAACTTCTTCTATATGCCTTGTATACGACATGAAAGTAACACAACAGATCAATTACCTCGTGATGATATTCGATATTATGGAATATTCCACCCACTGGCTATTGATGGACGTCGCGTATACAATGAAAACTGCCATCATGAGCCACCTGCGCTTGTATACTTTAATGGTGAGACCACCCTTTTCGATGTCTTTCTCGAGGGCATGGCTTTCATCAACATCATCGGCATTGGCCAACCTATTGCTCATCAAACCTTCTTTTTTTTCATCCATTTTCACACTATCCTCTTGTATCGGAATTTCCAGATCTCACTTCTGGATATTTGGCTGCGATGCTGTTCTGCAAAGCTGGCGATGGGGGTAGCGGTGACCTTTCTCACCGGAAGACTCCAGAACATTATTTTTCTTAAATAGACTCCAGATACGAAAGTCGACTCGGCGCTGATCTTCCGAAAGTCGTGTGGAGCTGATGAATCCGCAGGGAAAGCTGGGAAAAAACAATTTCAATGACTCATTGGCCGTGTCTTACATATATTACACGCATGCGCTTATCACTGCGCAATATTTGTTTCTGATAAATATACCTTGTTGGGACAAGAATAAAATCTTCACTGTAAACGTTTGTATCTGCGTAATCATTTTCATCTTATCGCCTTCATGCCGTGCTCATTACTCGAGATTATTTATGAGAGGAAATTCACGCGCGTATCGAGATAAACTTGCTAATGATTTGAATTTGAAGTCTATTGGCATGGAATATTCAGTTTTCATTCATATTCATATTATTTAGAACTATTCCTTTTAACGAGCGTCTAAATTTAAGTGCGAATGTTTGATTCGCGATATTCATTTTATTGGAATCCAATATGAAACTTTCGTTCGTAATATTTTTACCTCTTTTTACGAGCACAGATAGAAACTTTTCGCTTTAGCTCATGATATCAATGGCCTCTTTATATATTTTACAGTAAGATTACGTCAGTGAGTATTACTATACTGCAAACGTTGTTCGTAATTTTCAAAAGTCATTTCAAATGTTGGAGAGGATCTTTCCTTCAATACAGTATATTGATATATTATATTGATTTATGACAATCGAATCGCTGAACATACTAAATAGTTATTGCAAAATTAGATTGGACAAATGATTTTCGTTTTGACTCGATGAGTGTAATGCATGGAGCATAAAGCGTGATTGCTTCGTAATAGTATTCTGTAGCATAGATAGAGATTAAATTTACTACGTGTAATTGTATTTTATGATAGAATCCCTCAATGCTGAGACTAGTTTGCAACGCGCATTATACATTCCAGCTTAATGTGCAAACTAGTTCGACGTTCAAAGTAGGCAAAACCATTAGAACAACGTTAGCTGCACAATTGAGTTGAAATTGAGCAACAAGTAAACGAGAAACGATATCAAACGAACATGCTAAAGTTGTCTATTATATTATTGTTAGTCTTCGCGCAGTACGTGGTGTACACTTTCTCCGTCAGTTACCCACAGTTGCGACTACTGAGTGTGGTGATTGATCATATATATTCCCATCTCATTACATATGAATACGCATTTGCAATGATAAACATTAAAGAGTTTAAAGCTGTATACTCTAATGAGTTGGGATGTTTTTCATCGTCATTTTCAGATATTCAGACACGGGGATCGAGAACCTAATGACAGTGCGAGTGGGGACTTGACGCTGGTGAGTATATGTCAAGGATTCTTCAGCAAGTCACCCGCGGCGGAGTCAAAATCCGATGGGTAAGCCGTATAGCCACGTAGCGCAAGTGGAACGCGCCGCGGCTTCAAGGTATTCACGCCCATCTGGTCGCGCTCTTTGATAGATGTAGGTCGCAATCTGCTAAAAGCACGCGAGAGACGAGGAACAGCGATACACCTGAAGCGCGCGCTCCAATTTTCTCGCGGCCTCGCGTCAATGACTCCGTGGTGTCTGATAGTCATCGCAGCGTGTGGAACATAGGTGTGACTATGCATGATTTCGCAGGCGGGCAGGCTGAGGGCGTACAGGCTGGGTGAGGCGCTGCGGGCGAGGTACGGCCAATTCCTCGGCGACGTGTACGAGCCGCGGGCCGTTTGGGCGCGCAGCACCGCGTACGCCAGGGCGAAGATGAGCGTGCAACTGACGCTGGCCGCTTTGTATCCGCCTCGCCGCCACCAGAACTGGCACGAGTCCCTCGCCTGGCAGCCCATACCCTATTCGTACGTGTCCCGGCGCGAGGATGTTCTGCTGTTCCCAAAGGACTGTCCCCGGTACGTCACGTCCCGTTTCATTCCGATATTTTTCATACCTCGATAACCGGGGCTCCGGATGTCGGGTGAACAAACCACGAGGCGCAGCTTGCCCAAATGGTTTTTTCACGTTTACATACAGCCCCGCTCAGTCTAACGCTCTGATTATCATACCCATTTCAAGCATTTATCTATATCTAGATGTACCGCGAGAAAATGATTCCCTTCGAATGAATTTCAGCTCCATTTAACGTTTGGTTAAACTTCGTATAGATTTATCGTCTGAAACAATGCCAAACTTGAATCTTCTTTCTCGTTCAAAGCTTCGCGGAAGTTTGAATAACTCTGGACGTGATTATTATAAACTTTGAAAAATTCTTGAGTTTTTTCAATTGAATTTTATCAACTTCATTCGAAATTGAATTAAATTTGCAAATCTCTCTGTAGTAAAAAAGTTTTCATGTCTTTGGGCCAAGATTATATGAACTTCATATGAAAATTGGGTAAAGACTGTAAATAATGAAATAATAAAGAGGATTGGGCAAACTTAATCAGTTTTCCTTTGAGTGATAGCAGAAAGGTAGAGAAAAGAAAAAGAGAAATACAAAATAACTGATGACAATTGGTGTATGCATATACTGAATATTTTGGGGAAATTGAAACGATACACTATGAATGTTCGTAGACTCAGGTACTCAGAATCCATTTTCAGAGCGAGGCCTATAAAAAATTCACAGTATTAGTGCTCGAATCAACTAATTATGATTCTACTGACTTGCATGAGAGCCGTGTGTTGCGTAATTTTTAGAGTGCGAGCTTTAAAAGAGTGGATTTCGCGGTACCACTATAAAGTAGTTAATTCAACTATAGTACCGTGGATTAAAGTTTCCGTGCGAAATTCGCAGGTTTTTAGAGGAGTTTGACAGAATTCAATCGTCATCAGAATTCCAAAAAGTAATGGCTCCTTATCGAGAATTGCTGGTGAACTTAACAATAGAAACTGGAGATATCATGAAAAGTGCTTACGACATGTTCCTGTTATACCACAAGCTCAGCTCGATTAGGTCGATGAATCAAACTCTGCCTGGATGGGCAAGTGAAATATTTCCAGATGGACTTCTTCTTAATGGGACATATTTGGCGTACGATGCCCTCAAACGTACAGATTGGATGAGAAGAGTAAACGGTGGTAATTATACATTGGATTTTTCTCCATTACTTGCACAATAGCATTTATTTCGTTAGGTTCAATGAAAACAAAAAAAAATATAGGCACTTTGATGCGCAAGATGGTTGACGACATGGTTAGCAAAACGGATGATGACCAGGAAGATGAATGGAAAATATTTTTATACAGTGCCCACGAACTCAATATAGTCGCTGTACTCCAAACATTAAAAATATGGGAACCGCACATTCCTGAATACTCAAGCGCCATTATTGTGGAGTTGCGAGAAGATCGTAAAAATTATTACGTGAAAGTATGCTATCAATTTATCATTTGAAAATTCCATTGTCAAGTCTCAACATTTATATTAACTTTTTTTATCTGTCTTCGATACAGATCCTATATAACAGAGGGATTCCGTCGATTTTCATAGAAATGCAAATACCCGGTTGTCAAAACTTTTGCCCACTAAGCAAGTTTATCGAGCTGATTTCGGATCAGTTACCTTCATACGAAGAGATAATTTGTCGTGACAAACCTGTTCAAATTAATACAGACGCTTCGGATTGATAATTCACTAGTTGGATTATATACGTTTGCGGATCTACAGTGGGACTACTTTGAGAGACCACAGCCTGCTTGCAAGACTTCAAACACGTTACTACCGCATAACGCTCGTGAAGGACGTATCTTTTAACGTTAGACGACTACGCATTGAATTGATGCTCTTATTAATTGTACTAACCACGGTGTTTTGTATCTGAATTAGTACTTTAAGCAGTGGGATTTCTCCGTGTATGAGTAGCACGTGAGAGATTAAACAAGTGTTTATAAAACTTCTCCAAAAATAAAGGTTATAGCATGTCTGAGTTTTTGAACTCCAATACATTAATTCACTCAAAAATAATCTCATAAGTATAAAATTGATTTACCTATTTACGTTATTTTGAATTGAATTAAACTCAATTCATAAATCTATACATTTCTTCTTATTTAAAGTTTCTCAAAGTCGATCTGTGCGAAGGAAGCATATTACCATAGAGTCATATTTTATCATTGTGATGAATGCTGAAAGCCTTTTTTACTCTCAGTTCATAAAGATACTAACAAATTGGAAACGTTGCAAATGTACCATTCATATATATTTGAGAGAAAAACTATTATGAATATTGAAACACGGAAAAAATACACACACGGTATATATTTTCAAGTGTCACGAGGGGCGGTTCGTGATACAACATGATGTTTGGCTTGACGACTGGGGCTTCGAATTCTCGGTTTTATAAATTTTAACATTTAGAAGCTTCTAGCACACATCCAAAAATGTTGCAGTGAAGCTTTTATGAAGATCTCTCACACGAAGCTACGTATTAGCAATATGTAATTTTATGACACGTGGAATTTTTGAAAATTTGATGATTTAGTTGCTACTGTAAAAATGACGGGTGAAAGCAATAAAGAATTTTCGTTTTATGTGACAGCTACGTTTGATACGTCAAGTAGTTGGACAAATAAAAAACAAATTAGTATACATCTTTTCAATTTTTTCAGTAAACATGGACATTGAAAGATTCGGCGTTTATTTATCCGAAATATGAAACTAGTTTGAGTTAATTATGAAGCACACTCAAACAGAAATGGAAAGGCCGACATACAACCTTAATAATACTTTTGTTCTGCAATATATTCTATGCAATTGACAAGTGCACACCTCGCATATAAAAGCTCTCCACGACACTTGATCATTCAAAAGTATATCAATCCCGATTCAAAAATTACTCTGTCACTGTTGAGTTGAAAATTTTCCCGATGTATCTGACCATATTTCGGTGGCTTGAGATATTCACGCTAACGAATTCATAATCACGTACTTTATTTACTTCCCATACAAAGTCACTATACGTTACTCATCAACTCAACTTATCTCTGGAATTCATTGCTGTCATATTCCATCAATCTCACTTCATTTAACTCTTTCTAAAGTCATGCACTCATTCAATATCAAATCACTCCCAATATGAATCTCTCTCACGCTTTCAAGTATATTTGTACATATTTTTTCACTCGTGTACACTATAAAATTAACAAATAGTCGACGATCTTCAATGAGTTATTCGCAGTGTTGGTTTCACTGACTAAGTTTTGGTGACTAGACTTTCTTTTCATGTCTGTAAATTTATTTAGAGAAAATAAATTTAAAGTAATTCTAAGTTAATAATAATAATAATAATAATAATAATAATAATAGCCAGTAATACCTAGACAATCGTCATATGGTGACCGTGATGTGATTATAAGTATGTAGATATAATATGCAAAAACTATGCTCACTACTACTTTTGGACGTGTCCTTTCAGAATCTGGGCTTAAAATTGAGATATCTCCACTAGAAATTGAATATGGTGGTACTTGTCTAGATAATCCTATACATATTATTATCATTATTATTCACTAAGAATTTTTTTAAATTGTACAGCAGGGCGAAATTTCTCATGTACATTGACTTGAAAATCTGTCTAACCTACGATTGACTCATTAGAGACCGTCAATCATTCGTCAATTTGAAATATATGTTTATTTTATTTGCGGTGTAAAGGAGGAGCTGCCGGTGTAGCTGCCCACTTACGCAGATCGGCTTTACAGCCGGTCAAAGGAAGTATTTTGCTGCACGCTTGTTATTCAAGCTAATTAAAAATGTTAAACCCAGTTACGTGGCTCGCTTTTTCCTTGCCAACACGTCAGCGTCCGTGAGGAGTGGTTGTTCGTCATATTCAAACATCTCATTTTTAAAATCTTCATTCTCGAGCTACAGCAAACTCCTGAATTAGTTTTGTTAAAAGTACAATGTAGTCGCAGTTTAATTTCGTACAGCTAATGAATTTAATCGAAATACGAATCTAATTCTATCTCTCTCTCTTTTCCTCTCTTTCCCTATCTCTCGCTCTCTCATCAGCAATATTCATCGGAAGGGACTGGGAAAAAAGCCGCCAGCCGGCAGGGGGGAGGGCAGAAGCGCTGGCCTCCCGCCTAGTTTGATCCGGCGAGCAGCAACACAGCAAAACAGCCTTTGACGGAAAAGTGGCGGCAGGGGGTGAGGGCAGGGGGGGGGCGGGGGCGGCTGGGATTGAGATGAGATAATATCCGTCGAACGTCGGAGCACCGGAATATTGGCGGAGCCCATACAATTTCCTCCCTGCCCCGAGATACAATGCCACCGTCGACAGAGACGCGATCCGATAAATTATAACATTCCGCGCCTCGATGATAATGACGCGACGCGGCCCCAGCTCTGGCAATAGAGACGTGCGCCCGCGCTCGACAATCTCACGGCTCGCGCGCGAAACGTTGTCTGCGCGAGAATAGTTGGGGGTATCCGTGATTACGAAATTCGCGTGGAAATGAAAAAGTACGCTTTATTCGATCAAATGTGAGACGATTCCTCTCGCCTGAGAACGTGCCGAGATGTCGGAGGAAGGCTCTTTTTCGATGATGAAGCGTAGATGATTGAAATTTTCTCTTGTTCAATATCTACATTAGTAATTGTAGGACTGTCACGTTAGAGCTGAAAAGATTAAATGTTAATGGACTGAAAATTATCTGGAGTATTAGATGCAGTCCTACTCTGAATGAATATTGAATCGTCCTTTGTTTTTTCCTTCTTTTCTTGGAGCGGATATCTTATCTACGTGTACCGGAAGTTAACCTTTATAGATATGATTTGTTGAACGGAAGATTGATTGAGGATCGGAAATTAGCAATTCATCAATCTCGCAGATTGAAGTTTAATCATAAAATCACCAATATTCACTTTGGATATTTTCAATGAAACGTTTGTTATCTTGCCATCTAGAACCTATTAAAAATGATGTCCTGTCCGAGAAAGAGAAATACCAATACGAGCTTGATTTATATGAATCCGGTTACTATGAGGATATTGATACAGCTACTTCCCTACAAATAGTATAATGACTAATATTTATAGACAATTTTTTCGCTCGTAGACGAGTTTGGCAATCAAGGTATATCCTCTCAAACAGGCGGTATACTCTCTTTTTCGCCTCCGTCAAATAACTCATCACAACGACACGTCAGACGTGTCTCTACAAAGTTTTAGTACCCACGGACGAAATCTAAGCAGCCAAAGGACCTCCGAGTACAGCATCAAGATGAGCACACAGAGATTCGCGCGTGTCTGGGTTCGACGATCTCGCGGCTCGTGGCTCATTGCAATTTTTGACGGCCCCCCACGTGGGGCTCGCTCACGCTCGAGCGTGCGTGCGCGGATGTGTATGTGTGTGCTTTCGCTCGGGCGTTATTTATAGCGGGGCGCAGTTCGCTCGTTCGCACTATCGGGGTCGCAGCTCTCCAGGAAATTCGGCCGTAGATCACGCGCGACTGTATCCCGCAGGCTTCTGCTTCCGCGAGACGCCCCCCCAAGCATTAAACTGCACCGGGATCTCCCCTCGACCAGCCCGCACCCCCTCCTCCCTCCCTCCCTCCACGGCTCCGCGCCGTCTTTTCGATGCTTTTCAGCTCGAGCACCCGCGTCTTGCATTTTCACGCCGACACAGAGTAGATATATCCTTGGGTAGTAGGCGCTGATTCAAAATGTTCGTTTGTTGTTTTTGAGGAAATCCGGTGACAGGCGTGAATGAGCAGTATACTCCCTCCAAGAAGAGGATTCAAGGATCGAACGATTCTTGGGTAATTCGTGAGTTTGAATTGATTCACTTTTGCAAAGGGGGACGATGCAGCTGAGGAGCTTTTGGAGAGATAGCGTTTTGGCTACACGGTTGAAAGTCACCCGAGAAACGTGTAGAGAAATCAATTATCTTCTCGAAATGATCAAATTCTCAAAGAACACGCCGGACTCATGTGATTCGTTTCCTGGCGATTAAAAAACTGTACTCAATTCTATCAGAGTATGATATCAGAGTATGGCGATGTTTATTCGTACAATAATTTTTTTTCAAGGTTATTTTCGTCATGTATATACTCGATATTTAACAAAGAATTGACGATTTCGATTATCGACCCCTCCATGACGCTTCCCCTCAGAGAAAGAACGGTTTACAATTATCATAGGCAATTATTTGAATATCCTAATGATATTGCAGAAAAGTTGCTCCGAATTGTTATTGCGAATTTTGGTTTACGGATAATCTTACTCGCGCACAGTGGTGTTTTATATATATATGTAATTGCTTACGGAAGATGCACCGATCTAGAACTGCAGCCACTTTGCCTAAGTAGTCTTTACAACTACAACTTAACGTACACTCGGGGCCGTTATTCACGCGTGTTAAGCTTGTCACCCATATATTGGAACTTGTAATTTGTAGTCGGTAGCTCTGTTGAGTCATGCATAATTATTGATGCTCGAAGACCGGTTAATTACAATTCTCTGTACATCCCAAACGTTAATGTTGGTTGAAACTTGAAACGTAACAAAACTAATATTAACAATTAATCAAACACTCGAATTACAAACAATTCTATCGAATCCCAGCCTAGGTGTTACGGATACTATGGTTATACCATTCAACTATCAATGTAAATATTTGTAAATCTGTCTTACTCGAACTTTCATTTACTTTTTATAAAAGATTGAACTAATTTTGATGATTAAATAATTTGAATCTGTTTGCTGTTTCACGGGATGGTTGCCGTTCCGGGGCCGTTTTTCTTTCTCTCCGTCGACAGTGTCATGGGAAGCTCAGCTGTTGAACAACAAATTTCAAATAATCTGGAGAACATTGCTAGGTAGCAGCTAACAATCCTGTCACTTCTCTGTCGGACACTGATGGGCACCAATTCAATTGTAATTGAGAAATGCATTTAAGGAAAAACTGAAGGGATGGGAGGATGCCAAATCCTGCCGACGGAGAAATCTTCTCTGAACTTGGAGCAAGAATAAATTATAAGACTAGGTTTCGAGTGCCATAACAGTACCATTGAATGTGTAAAATTTACGATCTTCTAGGAGTCACTTGTATTGTAACAGGCGACGTTTTTCTGGCTAGTATGCTACCCTTTTCCATTCTAATTTAATATCAACCATCACACAAGAAACAGAAATGTGACGAAGATTTTCAATTTTATTCATTATCAACTTGATGACACTCACCAATGCGACAGCTAGTACTAAAATAGACTTGAAAATGGTGGAAAACCAGCGATCAAAACGTCATCTGTTATGATACCTAAGTGACACATTGAGGATCGTCAATTTTACATATTCCAAATTCACACGACCAGGAAAATACGGATAATATTCAAATTAAGTGTAGCGTCGGAGGGGCTCGAGTCAGTTGTGGGTGTGAGGCTTTTCGGGGTGAGGCAATACCCGCTCGAAGAGAGATGCATCCGCCAGATAATAAAGGAAGCTGCGAGGTGCGTGTGAAAGCTGGCGGGGAGAGCTGCGACGCGCGGGTCTGAGAAAAGGAGAGGAAATCAGTGAGCTATCGCCGGGGGCCGGATGAGCCGGGGGCACACATAACCGTACATCGGCCGCGAAACACCCAGCACGCACCCACACGTCATATTTTCTTTGGGGGATGGCCGTAGCGGCAGTATAGAGAGAGGTAGCGCGCGCGAATCGATCGGAATTGCGGAGTCTGCTCTCCCGCATCCACCTGTCCTCTCTCTCTCCTTCTTTGCGACCGGAAATGCGAACCTTCCTCCCGCGCGTCATCGTATCGCCGCGTAAAACTCGGGATACGCGCGATCCCGAGGTTTTATACTTGATTTATGTCGCCCATGAAGAATCCAACGGCCAAACCTCTCCCCCTTTGCCATTCTCATTTTCCTACCTTCGGTGTCTTGCGCGGATATCATATCGTGTCTCTCGGATCTCGTCGTATCTACCCAACTCAGCGCGCTCGGCCGGCTTCGAATTTTAACCTCATGTAAATATGACCGGATCGATCTTTCCCGTTTGGAGATAATGAACTTGATTGTGGTTCTACACAGGAGGCCGCGGCGAGATGAGAGCGCGAGATTCCCCCTGTCGCGCACGATAATCTCTATATCGCCCCCATCTACAGTTGGGGGTCGCAAATGTTTACCGGGAAAAAATGCTCCGAAGGATGATATTACAAAGTACAGTCTCGTTGAGACACTCGAATCGCTCGGCTTGGCTTGAATGCACCGAAAGAGATATATTGCGACAGTTGATAAATTTTCTTCGATACTGCGATAGGAAAATGGGATAGTGACATGATGTTGGCCAACACTATAGACAGATATGGGAGCTGGTACGAAAATTTGTTTTCATTTCAGTGATCAAACTCAAGGATTTCAATTTTATCCATTATATGATATGTGAATGTAGGTGTCAAAAGTTCATTCATTGGAATGAATAGATCAGTACGTGAAAAAGATAATCGTCAACAACATTTGAGAAAAATTATTGAAATTGCGCGAGTACCGCATCTGAATGTGATGAGTAATATATTTTGGAAATTTTTAAAATAAAATATAATGAAACCTCCTGCATTAGTCTTACCTATTCGGTATATTAGAATTGAGTGTGTGTGAATTGTGTGTGTATATTAGAATTCTGTGTGCATTGCCAATGATAAAGACTGTCGCAATAACCGAGTGTTATATCACGTCAATCAATCTTTATATGCATTCATTTAGTACGTTCAACTGCAGAATTCTTCGCGGAGAGATGATCTAATCCATAGATCTCATTCGTACCTGCGGAATGGATTTGTAGTCATTTCAAAGTACGATCTCGCTCGTCATTGATTCGAATTCATTGAAAAGACTTATGCCAGTAAAAACAGTTAGTAATTTTTGACGATATTTTGTGCAGACAGGAGTGGCACTCGAACGACTGGCAAAACAAACTTCGCTGAGGATCGAATGAGAATCGGATCGTACAAGAGGGCCAATTACTTTAGAGTCTCGTGGCTGTTTGTTCCAGAGTAGACAGGGCCTTGAGAGCGAGCCGACTGTGTCGCGTGCAAGGTTAAGAACACCCCGGGGAAGCGCGGCTGAGGGCTCGCGAAGAAAAGAAAATTAACTTCTCTCCTTTCACGGCTGAATATTCATCGGCACGCGCCTGGGCCACTTTTGCGAGGCAGCTCTCCGGTGTCCCGCGCGTGCATTAATATTTATCGCCAGGCAAATTCGACTGCTCCCAGCGTGGCGAAAGCGCTGCAGCTTACCAGGAATAACTCGTCGTTCTTACGTAATTAGTCGCTCGCTCGAGGGCGAAATTTTAGATTGTAAATTGAAAGACGTGCGCTCGCGCCAGTCTCTCGTTTAGTTATGCATCGTAACACGTGTCTTCCTAATCGCAATTCGAATGGCACTCTTTTATTAACAAATTCAACAGTACTCATGATGTCTCGGTAATATCATCATTTCGAATTTCGGCTTGTCTCAATTATTAAGTCACAGTGTATCCTCTAGTTCTAGTTGAAACTTGGAATTATTGAAATTCGATGAATTGGAAACACGAGATTTCAATATATCCTCTCATTCATTTCATGTCATCTCGAGTTGTGAAATAAAATCGTCGTCACGCATCCCGATAACTTCGAGTAATCTGACCTCAGTTGATCGTTTCGAATAACGATCTCGTATAACTTCGATCCAACTTGACTTGCAGGTAAATTGGTTCGCTCGTTATATTTGCGTCGCATTTACGCGTGCGAATTCCCAGTCCCAATTTCCCTGCCCGACTCCGGTACTCGAGGCGGAAAAATGTCGACGCTCCGACGGGATTGCTAGTCCCCGGCTGTTGTTGACCCAGTCTCGCCCTAAAAAGAACTGTCGCCGAGTGACAGCCTCGGCCGAAGCGCTACGCAGCAGCCCGGGCGATTGTCCCAGTGCGCGGAGGGCGGAAATTGATCATACATCGTTCCCCCGTGGCGTCCTCCTCAATTAATCGAGCGCGTGCGCGCACGTGAGTCGGAGCTATATACGAGCGGTATACGTAACGGCCGTGCTGGTTTCCTGGCCCCCTCCCGGCTGTCCCACCACCACCACCAGATCCGCCGGCCAACTTTGCTAATTTATGCAGATCCGATTCGCCGACTGCGAGCGTATATATACATACCCGCGGCCGGCGCGACGAGACAAACTGCCTGGATCTTTCTTCCCCCGGCGAAAAGACATTCCGGATGCTCCGCCACTGCCGCCGCCGCCGCTGTCGGCGTGTTTTCACGCGGCTGGAGGACAATGCCCCCACCCCGGCCATGGAGTTTCAGCCCCGGCGCGGAATTCGAGGATCGGCAGGGAAATTCGATCAGCCTGAATGACGTGACGAGGAGACGATTCAACTGGCGTCTGGGAGACACACTGCCCGGCCTAGGGGCAGACACTGCCGTCTGACCCAACTCGGTTATATCTACTTGCCGAGATTTTTTTCCGCGGGAAGGATTTCTTGTTGATTTCGTGAGCGGTTCGCTTCAAAGACCAATCATGCCGCGGATGATGTGGTCTGGGAGAATTTTTCTCGCTCGTTTCATGTGCGAACGATCAAACACTGCGCGCGTACTGTCTCACGCGTTTCTGACTGTGCTGTTGTCGCATCGTTATATTTCGGATTCAACAGATGGAACCAAATGGAGCTGCTAGCGGAATTGTAGAATATGCGTAGAATATTCACGAATGTTTCAAAATATTAATAGGCGATTTATTACAAACTCGATCGATATATAGCGATTCTATATATATATATATATAGCATATATATTATATATATATATATATATATATATATATATATATATATATATATATATATATATATATATATATATATATATATATATATATATATATATATATATGTTATGTGAATTCAATCAGTCCTGGAACCGAATTGCAGCTGGACACTTCAGATGCATGGAAGTCGCGGGTACACAAAGGTCATGTACACAATGAAAAAACATTCCTCAATGGCCGTGGAACTTGAGCCAGACAAATCAGAAGCAGCCGTAGGAACTGACAAAGCAGACAGGCTTGAGGAGGGAGAGGGAGGGAGGGGAAAAACGTGCACTCGCGCGAGTTAGGCAAGAGAGAAAAAGAGGTGCGCACAACACATAGCGTCTCTATCGAGGAGTGAATTGAGTTTTGCGCGACGCGCAACAACGCCAGTACCGGCAGCCTTGGTAGTGAGGCGGAAATTGTATTTTTCAGTGCCAAATGTCAAACGATTGTGAAAGCGAGTGCTTTCGTTGCAGCCGACAATCGAATTCGATAATGAATTTTCCTTTCTTACCTTGTGTTACTCTGCTTTGAGTATCGAGAGGACGCCGAAGGCCCGTTTCGGATTCGTTCAACTGTAAGGGAGGCGGGGCGCGGGGTGGTGGGAGAAATTCGAGTGGATCCATGAGTTCTTTACCGGTTAAACATTGGCAGCCTATTGGTTGATTGATTTTTTGTTGTCGATTTCCGACGCAGTATGTGCTTCGCGAAATTTTCCGGGATTGACTTGGTGTTGCACTTTGGTACTTTGAAAAAAGGAAAAAAATCTCGACCCGAATTGACGATGCGTAAATAGCGTTGTATAACACGGCGTGGAATAAATTCAACGACGCTCAGGTATATATAAGTGCTTGGGCATTTCGGCTAACAAATAGGCGCGTGAAAAGTAAACGTGGTCGGAAAGCTCGGGTGGCACTGCTCGTAAATAATATTTCAATATTGATCCACGAGGACGTGGCAGCGTCTCTCTCTCTCTCTCTCTCTCTCTCTCTCTCTCTCAATTAAAATTTAAATATGCACTGCAAACTTGGCAAACATTGGCCGCGCGGAACGAGAAGCAGACGGGCTCGGTAATGAAGCGCTACGAACGCGTTCATTAATGCGATTGCGTATGAAAAATGTACATTTGTCTCCGATGCCGCGCGAGCAAAGCTCCCCGACCCATTGCCATTCGCTCTCGCGTTTTTCATTCAGCGTCTTTTGCTGGAAAACGCGTGCGCCCAACGAGGGGGATTGGATGGGGGCGGCGGAAAGGATAATACACGCGATACAAATTATTCCTCTCGCCCCCGTCGGCTGTGTGCCCTTAATGAACTGTCTAACATCCGGGATAGGAGCAGCGTTGCGGGTCGAGAATAAAATCCGCGCGCGGCTCGGTATCAGCGCTTCAATGTGGACGTTTTAACGGAACGGCCGTGCGCCCAGCTCCGCGGGATAAATTTTTCAACATGACAAGCCGCGGCGTACAAAGAAGTTGGGCGGCGGTCGAGATGGCCGGAAAAAAGGAGAAAACAGACTCTCGCGCGTACGGGACACGCTCTTTGATCCACAATTACCTGCGCCTAATGGAAATAACGCTGCGCCCCGGGGCCGAGCGCGTTGTAATTTTCATTTTAATTAAACGACAACAAGACGAGGCCGGCCGGTCGCGACGCTGGCGAAGACATCGCGGATCGGATACAAGCGCGTGCGTACACATCGCGTGTATACATCGCTTCGCGATCCTTTTTTGATTTTTTTTTCCTAGATGCTGCGCGCAGCCATGGCTTTTAGCGTATAGCAGCGGATGCGCCGCGCTCGAGAGTCATCCGGCATGCCTCGCGGGCATCTCGAGTGCGCGGACTAATTAATCGCCCTCTCAAGTGCAAGAAAAAAGTATGGGAGAGAGAGAGAGCTCGAGTGCAACGGGCAAAGCTTCCGCGGTTTATCTTTCTTCCGCGCCGTGCGCCTCCTCTCTTTTCATGCGAGGCTTTTTTCGAATTTTCCCTCGCATGTACAACCGGCCACCGAGTCGCGCGCGCGCGATACTGCCTCAGGATTTGATTCGTCTCAAAGTATTTTCGACCCGCTGCAAACTTTCCCTGGATTTTTTTTCATCTACGAACTTACCGCGAGCGAACGCATTCAGCCGCTCCAGGCGCAGACGAATCCTCTCGCTAATGCGAGTCTTCATTAATTTCGCGGTGGATTATCACCGCAGGGAGCGGCCCATCTGAATTCGAGCATTCGAATATTCAATGCGTATCCTCGCGTTTCCCCGACGTCGAGTATGTGGTTTATACGCAAAATTCTCGTGACTGATTCTTTGGAATAATTATTCGAGCGTCTTAACAACTTCATTGATCAATTTTGGCCGAGAGCTTGTAGAAATAATAGGAATGATTACGTAGCAATAATTTCCTTTGTATGAAGTTCAACTAAACTTTATATTTGGCTAAACTTTGTACGAAGTTGCCCAATGGGACAATGCCAAACTCAGATTCACTCCGTCCTTCAAGTTTGGCTAAAGTTCGGGCAACTGTAGATGTAATCCTTTCAAACTCTACAAAAGTCTGGAGATTTTTTTCAATAAACTCTATCAAATTTCTCGGTGGTAGAATATGAGGAAGAGTTTTGAAAACTTTGGGCCCGCGTGTGTATGTGAACTTAATATCGCGGTTGAATAAACTCAACCAAAACTAAATTTCTCTGTAGAAATGAAGTGAAAGTTTCAATAATTTCGGCCCATGTTCATATAAACCCGTATGAAGATTGGGTGAACTCATATCACCCTTGAATTTGTGTATGTGCACTTTTTGTAGTAATATATTCGGTGAAAAAATACAAACACAAATGCAACTGAAACTACAGTACCACACAGTATAGGTCACCCAGTCCTTTTTCGACTGCGAGATTTTCTCTCATCACCTATGAATAACAATTTATGCATTTTGCTCATTCTTCCCAGCTCACTCATACATGATTCTCAATTACACTCGGAAGTGTTTGAGCCAATTCCCTCGGTAAGCTGTTTATCGTGGCTCGGCAAAAGCAAACGAACTTGGGGCTGGAGCGAAGCGCGCCCCCGCCGATGACGAGTCGACATTAAGAAACAACGAGACAGAACAGGGCGCTTGCGCGCGTACGTCTCCCTTGGGAAAAATGAAATTGTCCTCTTTCCATTGTAGCGAATGTTTAGCCGACCCGCTACACACTGATCCGTCGTTCCATCGTAAACTCGTTTATACAGTCTTGCATATTGCAGCGACGCGCCGCGGATATCCGCATACATCCGCGCATAAACGCACGTATACTCCTTTGCAGCGTGGGAGACGTCGGGGGATAGGCCAGCTGGATTTCTTCTCTCCGTGCCTCTCTCGAGACGGAGCCGCGAAGCTGGCGGATTTTCATCCTCGCCTGCGCGCCACCCAAGTCCGGATCTTTATGTATGTATACGTATATATACATGCATGCATACGAGCTCGAGAGAGAGCGAGAGAGAGCCAGAGCGAAAATGAATTTGGGATTCCGTGTGCTAGCTCTCGTCGTCGTCGTCGTCGTCGTCGTCGTCGTCGTCGTCGTAGTCGTCGCGCACCTGGCGGAATTTATTTTGCTTTTCGGCTGGGTCCCAAGCTGGCGTATATATCGGAAACATTTACGAGGCGTGCGCCCATAATTCAGATGCATACGTTTGATGTAATAAATATATACGCATGTATAGGTGTGTGTGTGTGTGTGTGTGTGTGTGTGTGTGTGTGTGTGTGTGTATATATATATGCACGTATACATGCGCGTTATAGCGGGGGCGCGCGCCCGGCTATACGGCTCTCACGCGCACACATTGAATATTTTATGCAAGAGCGCAGAGCGTATTTCGTACACGCGTACACACTGCATTGACAAACAATACGCCCTGGCTTCCGGAATAGCTTCGATAAACTTCCCGATTTCATAATTCGATCGCACGCGTATATATACGGAGCGCCGAGAGGACCGGTTCAGATGTGTGCCGGTTCAAAAATGCCCATGGCCAACCGGTTAACGGATAGTAATATTGGCTTGTTTATCGACGTGCTTTAATCGCTTATTCTCCTATTTTACACACCAAAATCCAATAGAACACGTACGTGCGAAAATATTATATAATACAGTATGGTTTTGTCATAGAATACAGTGAAAAAGTGCGACAGCGATAGTCTGCAGATCGCCTTTTGGATATTATCAAAAATTATTGGGAATTGTTGATTTTATTTATTTTAATGCGTGAAAGCTACCGGAATTTACTCTCAGCATAAATTAATTACGTATAGAAGCGAAAGTTAGAACAGAGATGGGATTAGAGGATTTATAGTTACAAACTAACAGAATATATTGTTTTGTTCAATTCATACTCACTCACAACAGAATCAAATAAATATCAAGCGAAATCCCTACGAACTTTTCTATGCTGAGTAGCACTTTCGAAAACCATATTTTTCGGGGAAACAAACCCGAGTGTATCCAATATGAGCCACATAAGTGCGAAAAGATACTACCTTGCGCTGAAAGCGAGTTTTCTAAGGCCCCTTATGGAAAATGAAAGGCCTGTATAAACCTTCAAAATAAACTGAGCCTAATCTGGTTTTGGCTTTACTACACTGAGAAAAATCTGGTTAGGAAAATTTACTAAGTTAACTTAGTAGAGGAAAACCTAGTAGCCTTTACTAGATTTTCTGAGACTGAGTACTATATTTCTTGTAAAGTTAAAAATTTCGGATAGTAAAATTTACTAATATCGTTTAATAGGTAAATTCTAGTAAAATTTACTATTTTTTCAGCTTTTTACTAGATTTCTAGTAAATTTTACTAAGTTGTATATGAATTTCCACTAGTTATTCATGTAACATTTTTACGGATAAACATATTTTTCGCTCCAAAATCGTATTAGCGTTTGTAGAGCAGCGAAATTATTTGACTTAACTTGAACTTAATGGGTTAAAATAGCCAACTTATTAGTATAGTAAAGGTTTCGGATAAGCCTTGAATTACATTTGAAGATGGCGTTCGCAGAATTTCGAAATTCTTATATTATCTTAGTCAAATTTGCAAAAGAATACTTCAAGTGATGGCACATTGGGTACAGTTACCTCAAATATAGTAAATTTTACTAGAAATATAGTAAATTTGAAAATATATACTAGTGAAACATCCTATTAAATCTAATAATGAATGCTAATTTTTCTAGTAATAATTACTAGTTTTTGCTTAGTAAAGGTTACTAATATGACTCAGTTATCCCCGTATTCTACTAGAAAACCTAGTAAAAATCTAGTAACCATTACTATCTTTTTCTCTCAGTGTACGCTGAAAAATAGAATTCTTGAAAAATCATCTCTTTTGTTCATTATATTTGTGAAACAGAAAGGAAAATGAATAATTCAGTTACGAATACAGCATAATTCGGACATTTTTCATCGAATTGACTTGGAATGTTGATTATAGTCGGCTATATATAGCTTCTTAGATGCATGAACTATCGCAGAACCTTAGTCTTTTGCGTTGAACAGATAATTGGACATTCCATGAACACTTTCGTCTTCTTCATTTTCAAGACGATTTCTTATAAAAAAAACCGCTGCCAAGCGCCTTAGCAGTATGCTTTCTCAAGGGGCTGCAACATCACCCACGTAACAAAACTTACGTGAATTTTTCTTCTCCTTAGCAAAGGTTGCTAAAAAGCTAATTGGGGAGATTTTGTGTCCTTTGCCGTCGAAAATGATGGAAATGGATCATAAATTGATCATTTCCAACTTCCGTAACGGTTGCTAGGGAGGTAAACAACGATTGCTATGGAGCAAATATAACAATTCAGTGTCCTTGGTCATCGTCATTTTTCGGCTTCCGAAGCGACGGTCACTAGAGATGTAAACAAACGGTTGCCAAGGATATCAAAAGTGGTTGCTATGGGAGATATCTCATCGATTCTCATCGAATCTCATAGCCCCAATGAGCACTTATGAGGATTTATAAGAAGACACGTTAGCAACGGTTGCTAAGGAAATAAACAACGGATTTCGCTGAAAATTGAACTCGGCCGAGATTTTGCCGCGACTAACCTGTGTGCGAAATTTCAAGGAGATCGGACCATCCCTTCGAGAGTTATCGTGGACGAAAAAAAACGGGAAGCACACTCATACATACATACATACAGAGACTTTTGGATTTCCATGTTTTTCGACCCGTAGATTACGAAAATCGAGGTCCCGAGATCTGATTCGGTGGGTCGATTTTTGCCCCATTACAAAGCTTTCTCTTTGAGAAAGCAAAAGAAAGTTCGAATGTGAGCTAAACTTGTCAAAACAAATATTTTCATGAGAGTTAAGGTACTGCGATAATTTATGTATCTAAAAAGCTACAGTTATAATTTCAAGTCAAGTCAGATGAAAAATGACCGAGTTATGATGTACGCCATTCACCTCCTTAGAAAAAAAACGTTCTCGATTGACCCGCCATCACGGCACTATCTTTTGATCTTTGGAATGATAGATCTTTTTTTATGTCTCAAAGCATGCTTAATTCCTCGAAATTTGATTTCAATTCCTACATTGGTTGCGAAGAAAAAACCGCTGCCAAGTGCCTTAGCAGTATGCTTTCTCAAAGAGGCTTCAACATCACCCACAAACGCGTCCCAAACCTGTATTTTCACCTTTCCACTACCGTAGATACTATCATCTATTTTTCAAAAATTACAAAAAAATTATTTAATCAATTCAATTCGTATCTTTGTGACTGTGTAAAGTGTCGTTCTTTTTCAATTGACCAAACTATGTTGCGAGTGTTGATGTCTGACCGGGCTCTCTTATTATTTGATCAAATGCAACAAAGCAAACTGTTCTAGGTTCTACACGATGCGAGACATTTGGACCTGCATAATTTTTCGATCAGTTCATCTTGTGACTGTCATACGGTTAAATGGCGGTCAAAATCGATCCGCACTGCCCTCAAGTCCGTATTTAGCACACTTGAAGACTCATTTTGATCATTTTCGACGGCAAAAGACACAAAATTTTCCCAACCTTCTCTATAGTACGTTGAAAATAATGGAAACGAAACTTACATCAATTTTTTTCCCCCTTAGCAACGGTTGCTAGGGCGGTGAACAACGGTTGCTAAGGAGCTAATTGGGAAGATTTTGTATCCTTTGCCGTCGAAAATGATGGGAATGGGTCATAAATTAATGATTTCCAACCTTCGTAACTGTTGCTAGGGAGGTAAAACAACCGTTGCTATGGAGCAAATACAACAATTCAGTGTCCTTGGCCATCGAGTGTGACTTAAAACTGATTTTCCGGCTTGCCCCAATGAGCACTCATAAGGATTTGTGAGAAAACACGTTAGGAACGGTTGCTAGGGAAATAACCAACGGATTTTGCTGAAAATTCAACTCGGACTAGATCTTGCCGCGATTAACCTGTGTGCAAAATTCCAAGACGATCGGATCATTCCTTCGGGAGTTATCGTGGACGAAAGAAACGAAAAAATAGACACCTTAACAACGGTTGCTAAGGAAATAAACAACGGATTTCGCTGAAAATTGAACTCGCCCGAGATTTTGCAGCGATTAACCTGTGTGCGAAATTTCAAGACGATCGGACCATTCCTTCGAGAGTTATCGTGGACGAAAAAAAACGGGACGCACACACACACACACACACACACACACACACACACACACACACACACACACATACATACAGACACTTTTGAATTTCCATGTTTTTCGACCCGTAGATCACGAAAATCGAGGTCCCGAGGTCTGATTCGTTGGGTCGATTTTTGCCCCATTACAAAGCTTTCTCTTTGAGAAAGCAAAAATACTCATATTAAAAGAGGCTGAATACATTTTCAGCCTTTCAAATTCAACTGACACATTAATCAACAAAATGATACTTCAATTCTTTGATTTTCTCATCTCGCATGTTTGTTTATCGATTCGAGATCAAACTCGGCGAGTTCTCATCCGCGTCGTATCCCCCCGAGCTCATCGATGCGACCGCGATAAAACGCGGGAAGAATCTTTGGACGCTGGAAAAACCGCACCAATTTCCCGGCACTTTCGATTCCACTCTCAATATATCTTAGTTATAAAATGTTTTTCGTTCCAGCCAGCGGGTAAACTTGGCTCGGTTTACCGGGTAATTTAAGTTCGGGACACTCGCGGCCTCTCTACGTCATAACTGCGCGTAATTTCGGAACGAACTGATTTGGATCGGTCGATAAGCCGGAGCTATCCGAAAAGTTTGCGCTTAATTAAAAAGCTCGCGGCGGCGAAAAAAACGAGCGAGTTGGCCGCGCGGCCGAAAGTCAAGGGATACGTGTGTGGGTGGGCGTGCGCGCGCGTGTGTGTGGTTGAGTGTAGGGAAGGGGAGAGGGAGGGAGGGAGTCGGGGCACACACGCACACGCTTAATTGAAGGGCCTCCCCGAGCGATCGCAGTCGGAAAGGCGAGCTGTTTAATTACGCGAGCCGGTTAACCGCCTCTGCCAAATTAGCGGACGGGCCGCTTGCTCTGTGTTCCCGGCGTCGCGTTCGCGCCGCAGGCTTAACCTTGTAATCATTTTTACGGTGGTGTGGTGTGCAGGCGGGCGCACGGGGGAGACTCGTTGCCCCGCGAGTGTGTCGAGCCCCACAACAGCTTCCTCATTCTGTTGGGTATATAACTACCCGATCAAAGCGCTCGACCGACTCAAAATGTCTGGTAGTTTTTCTTGTAAGAAAAGTGATGGCACGTAGAGTGAAGCCAGAAAACTCGTGATTCGATTGGTTTAGACCTTACCACGTGACGCGTAGAGTGTAGAGTAAGACGTGGATAGTGTACAGGTGAGAGACAAGCAGGTGATACTGAGCAAGGCTACCAAATGTATTGAAAAGTCATCAGTTTTGCAATTTCTACTTATAAATAGTATTTTTTCTACTCTTTTGAATTTGTATGCATAAATAAAATATGAATTTAGGTTTGGAAAAGGTGTATATTGAAATTAATTTATAAGTAAGTGAAAACGTTTATCGTCAAAAAAGGAAAAAATAATAAGTGAAGTATAAACTTTAAATGCATAAATGTAGATTGCGTGTAGTGCGTCTGAGTGTAGCTAGTATGATTGTGAATCAAGTGAGACTGTTTTCTAATAGCTTTAGAACCACACAGTAAAAACGATTACTTAAAAGTGTTGCAGTACTGAAAATTTATTTTACTCAAAATAAATTCAATAAATCCGAAATTTTTTAGTTTTAGAATCAATGGAGAATATTCCAGATTTTGGAGAAACTCAATTCATTTGCGATAGAAGAGTTTTTTTGCAAAACAACACTTATATTATTACTAGCCAGTATCACTCACTCGCTATCGCTCGCTCGTGTCTTTCATTTGCTCTATCAAGAATAAAGGAAAATAATGAAATTTTTATTGGAATTATTGGTGAATAATGCAAAGTATCTACGGACGCTTTTACATCAACATGTATCTCACCTCTAGGCTATCAAAAATAAGGTCCCGATGTCTGATTTGAGATGTCAATTTTTACCTCATTCCAAAGCTTTGTCTTTGAGGAAGTAAAATAACATAATCAGAAATAGATTTTGTTATGATCATGAATTTTCGTCAAACCTCGAGAAATATCAATGGAAATAAATATAATTTCTACTATATTGCATCTTATTACTATATTGCAACTTAATAACTTTCGCCATGAAAACATGCAAATTTCTCATAAAATTAACGCCCACGCATCGACATTTTTTCCATTTTTCACGATGGAAACGGGGAGCGCTCAATCAGCTATATCTATTCGTCAGATCAGAATTTCCGTCACGACGCTGATTCGTAGATTTTTTAACGATTTATGTTGCTCAACTTGCAAAAAGTCAGTTTTTACATATGTCTCGGACACGCATCGATTTTTCCAAAATTCTTCATTTCTTTCAAATATCAAGTATTTTTTTCAAACGAATTCTAACTTTTTACAAATTGAAACACCGAATTTTAAGTACATACTTCACGCCCATGCATCAATATTTTCAATTTTTTCACGATGAAAAATTAAAGCGCTCAATGAGCTCTAACGATCCCTCTAATCAATATTTTCATCGAGACGCTGTTTCATAAATTTTTTTAACGGATTATGCGGTACAACTTGAAAACCGCTGCCAAGTGCCTTAGCAGTATGCTTTCTCAAAGATGCTTCAATATCACCCACAAACGCTTCCCAAACCTGTATTTTCACCTTTCCACTACCGTAGATACTATCATCTATTTTTCAAAAATTACAAAAAAATTATTTAATCAATTCAATTCGTATCTTTGTGACTGTGTAAAGTGTCGTTCTTTTTCAATTGACCAAACTATGTTGCGAGTGTTGATGTCTGCCCGGGCTCTCTTATTATTTGATCAAATGCAACAAAGCAAACGGTTCTAGGTTCTACACGATGCGAGACATTTGGACCTGTATAATTTTTTGATCAATTCGTCTTGTGACTGTCATACGGTTTAATAGCGGACAAAATCGATCCGCCCTGCCCTTAAGGGGGCTTCAGCGAGTTCGTTTAAAATTATAGAATGAGTTGAAACTTCCACAGAATGTACCTAGCAGAATCAACTTTCAATTGCAGCAAAGAAAATCATGGGTTAACATGGTCATTTCCATATGATCGCCATAATAAAAATGACTTTTTATACATGGGCTCTTATGGCGAAAATCGATTAATCCCGTCTGAACCGAATATGAAATTATAGAAAAATTTGAAAAAATTCTAAGTAATAGGTATTCATAAGTAGATTATAGTATGCTCGGAAAAATGGTATGTGACCATCGATTTAAGATCGTGAAATTAAAAAAAGTGAATTTCGATAAAATTGACAATTGTTTATGTGTAGATCGTGACTTAGTTACAATTTATTTATCCTTTTCAAGCATCCATAAGTGGTCTAGGATAAGATTGGTCTACTCTAAAACGATAGAATTGGAATAATTTTGAAGAAAAATTCAGGCACCCCCAGTAGGGCCCCGCATAGGTACGGCACCTAACGCTGAAGCCCCCTTAAGTCAGTTTTTGATCATTTTCGACGGCTGAGGTTGGAAATGATCAATTCAAAATCTATTTTGATCATTTTCGACGGCAAAAGACACCAGATTTTCCCAATTTTCTCTATAGTACGTTGAAAATACTGGAAACGAAACTTACATCAATTTTTCTCCCCCTTAGCAACGGTTGCTAGGGCGGTGAACAACGGTTGCTAAGGAACTAATTGGGAAGATTTTGTGTCCTTTGCCGTAGAAAATGATGGATATAGATCTTAAATTAATAATTTCCAACCTTCATAACGGTTGCTAGGGAAGTAAACAACGGTTGCTATGAAGGAAATAGAACAATTCAGTGTCCTTGGCCATCGAGTGTGACTTAAAACTGATTTTCCGGCTTGCCCCAATGAGCACTCATAAGGATTTGTAAGAAAACACGTTAGAAACGGTTGCTAAGGAAATAACCAACGGATTTTGCTGAAAATTGAACTCGTGATAGATCTTGCCACAACTAACCGGTGTGATCAGACCTTGATCGGACCATTCCTTCGAGAGTTATCGTGGACGAAAAAAACGGGACGCACACACACACACACACAATTTCAGCAAGATCGGACGATTCCTTCGAAAGTTATCCTAGACAGAAGAAATGAAAAATTTTACACCTTAGCAACGGTTGCTAGAGAAATAAACAACGGATTTTGCTGAAAATTGAACTCGGCCGAGATCTTGCCGCGACTAACCTGTGTGCAAAATTTCAAGAAGATCGGACCATTTCTTCGGGAGTTATCGTGGACGGAAAAAACGTTACACACATACATACATACATACATATTATGTATGTATGTATGTATGTGTGTGTGTGTGTCTGTATGTATGTATGTGTGTGTGTATGTATGTGTGTGTGTGTGTGTGTGTGTGTGTGTGTGTGTGTGCGTCCCGTTTTTTTTTCGTCCACGATAACTCTCGAAGGAATGGTCCGATCGTCTTGAAATTTTGCACACAGGTTAATCGCGGCAAAATCTAGTCCGAGTTAAATTTTCAGCAAAATCCGTTAGTTATTTCCCTAGCAACCGTTCCTAACGTGTTTTCTCACAAATCCTTATGAGTGCTCATTGGGGCAAGCCGGAAAATCAGTTTTAAGTCACACTCGATGGCCAAGGACACTGAATTGTTGTATTTGCTCCATAGCAACGGTTGTTTACCTCCCTAGCAACAGTTAGGAAGGTTGGAAATCATTTATTTATGACCCATTTCCATCATTTTCGACGGCAAAGGACACAAAATCTTCCCAATTAGCTCCTTAGCAACCGTTGTTTACCGCCCTAGCAACCGTTGCTAAGGGGAAGAAAAATTCATGTAAGATACGTTTCCAATATTTTCAACATGCTATAGAGAAAATTGGAAAAATTTGGTGTCTTTTACCCTCGAAAATGATCAAAATGAGTCTTCAAGTGTGCTAAATACGGACCGGATCGATTTTGACCACCATTAAACCGTATGACAGTCACAAAGATGAATTGATCGAAAAATTATGCAGGTCCAAATATCTCGCATCGTGTAGAACCTAGAACCGTTTGCTTTGTTGCATTTGATCAAATCATAAGAGAGCCTGAGCAGACATCAACCCTCGCAACAAAGTTTGGTCAATTAAATAAGAACGACACTTTACACAGTCACAAAGATACGAATTGAACTGATTAAATAATTTTTTTGTAATCTTTGAAAAATAAATGATAGTATCTACGCTAGTGGAATGGTGAAAATACAGGTTTGAGACGCGTTTGTGGGTGATGTTGAAGCCTCTTTGAGAAAGCATACTGCTAAGGCACTTGGCAGCGGTTTTTCCATATATTTCATGTTTTACTCTATGTGAGTAAGACATGGAAGTAAGATTTGTTGCATGTACGCGCTATTTACTTCTTTTATATGTTTTCTAGGATAGAATGTGATGTGGTGGTCAAGTTGGAACAGTGAAAGTGTAGTGCAGTGAGGGAAATACGTCTCAGATGACATATTGTCATTTGGGACGAGAACAACGCCTCCATCCAGGATACATAAATTGATATCTGGGAAGTTTGGGAGCGTTGGACCCTAAAATCCTGGATTCTCTCTACTATGGCCACCAGGAACCAGGAAAAAAATTTTGGTCAAGATTGGTGACCCGCATCCCAAGCGGTCTCCTAGTAAGTACAAAATACGAATCTTGATTTGAGTACTTTTCTCATACTGAAATTCGTTCGATCCCATTTTAAGAAAGAATTTTTACTTAAATCAAGAAATCGCTTTTGCTGTGCAATTGAGAAGGTCGCTCATGAAATTTCCGTGTTTTACTTTGAGTACAAAAATCAGCATGGAATCTCTTTGCTCTAAGAAATTCCGGTAAAATTTTAATACAACAAAACTAAATTATCTCAAAACAAAAATAACACCGACGTCTCGTGGAGCTCGTTGCATAATTCGATTTATTCACCAGCACATTTCGAACGCTCGTTTTGCTCCCTATTTACCGTACAATCTCCCCCCCCCCCCGAAATAGCTACTTCACCGGCATGTGCCACTGACCATGACATGAACATTTGTTCAATTGTGACAAAAAGGCTAGAAAAGTATACCTATCAGAAATGTTCAGTTAAAAACCACTCCATAAGTACTAGAAAAAATGAATAACTCTCAAGTTGGCTGTATGCTATCCACCTCGAACAGAAAAAACTTTGAGATTTGATCATGAATGAATGTACTCCCGGCAACGATTTCTCATTTCCTGGATGGAAGCAATCTCGTGAAGCATTCGATAAAATTCAAATATCACACAGATCAAAAAGTTTCTCTTCATCGTAAAAGTATTCGCGAGCAATATTCACTCTACTCGTGAACTGATCAGTCGAATAATATGATGATAACAATAGATATACTTGATTTTCTTCTGATCAAAATGAACAAATTGCTTGGAATATTTTCGCAAACGTTTCCGGCATTGTTCCAAAAGCTATCAATTTCTTCTCAAATGTTATTTTCTCCTGTCAATTCAAAGGTCCAGGATAATTTCAGAGATAGAGTAACGTAGCAGAGAGACTGATTTTTTTTTTAGTTTAGAATGCTCTACTCGCCGGGGCTTCAACATTTGCATCAACGCTGGAGTGGGATACTTTTGTGTGACATTCAGGCTCACTGAAAATGGATGGCGAACTTACTAGTGGCTGGTATTAACAAGAATCAATTAGAGCGCAATGTACTCGACACAATTTAACCGACTTTTCCCGGAAATGAAGTACATTTAATTCATATTCTCTGATCAAATACTTGACCTAAATATTTCATAGCCAAAATTAACGTACTGTGACTACTGTGGCCACAGCCCAACAGCTACTAATCAACTTAAAAAGGTATGAATTATAATTAAAATGTTGCTTACGTGTGGTAATAAGCAGAAAACTTTTCTCTTTTTTATTTCAATTTCGTGTTTAGACGAGCTCTTTTCAAGAACTTTTAGTATCTACTTTATAGAGAATAATAGCTTTCTCCAAAAGGTGTGAGTTTTTTATTAGCATATGCCCTAACGTTTAGTAAAAGCTATATCAAACATCAGATGAGATCTACGAAATTGCTTTTGTTGGTTTCACTTTTGTGAGTCGGACATAAGGGACTCATGTCTGCTGTCTAGTCCAAATATTTATGATTCATCACTCAACTTTTTATTATAAAAATCTTGTTATATATCATTCTGGATACTGGTAACTAACAAGTAATATTTTTGTTACAAAGATATTTTTTTATGAAAACATGTAAACTAATTATCTTCAATAATTTAAAGTACCGTTCCAATATAATCAAACTGATTCGCACGGATTGCTTATGGCATAAGTATACAAAATATGATTCTACATTCACTTAACAGTGGTGCCCAAATTTCATTCAGTCTATTATTTTATCTATAATACTCTAACTTGCACTTGAATATATTTTGGGTTCGACCTACTTCTTATCGAAAATTAGAAGAATAGAATGGAGAAAGTCAAGATGGCAATTTAATACTTACCCACACGATCGAAACGAAATTTCCACATTCGTAAATCATATTGTCTTCGTTCAGCTGTCAATACTCTGTCAGCCAATGTTTCAGAAGTTAGTGATCAATCAAAGAAATAATGCGATGACATTTACGTAATATTTGGACAAATATAGATGAAGATTACTGAATCGTTGAAGTAAATTTCAATAAAATACGGTTAGAACTGAATTTCAATGATTAAAAAATTGTACAAGTTTCAATAGAAAATTGAATAAAAACTGGCGTTTAAAATAAACAAGGAAATATCATTGATCATATCAATATTAAAATAATATATCACTATAATATTAATCATCAAATTATTACTGACACATGTAAATTTAACCATAATTTTCTTGTGTTTACCCGATAGCTGTCGAGTTTTGTGTAAAATGAGAAACGGCGGGATCATTTTCAGGTTAAAGGAATAATTACAAAGAGAAGAACACATAACATATATACATAATGTCATTATCTAGTCGTAACATTTATTTTCAGTTCTGTTTATTAAAATATCATTACATCTTAATTGCATGTACAGATCATTTTTATTTTTCCTCCCGTCTCTTCTTGTATACTTTAGTAGATGACGCGACACTGTTCAGCTCTTCAAAGTGAACGTCCCTTTTATATATTCAAAACGCTTTGGCACGTCCATTATAATGAACTCGTTCTATCTCTCTCTCGCACACGAAGATGTATAAATATTTTACAAATTCTTTCATACGAAAAAAAGGAAAAGAAATAACAGTGAAGCACCGAGAGATCTGCTTCAAAGGGTTTAGCGAAACGCAACTATATCCCTTCTCTCTACCGTACTAATATAACAAATGAACAAAATATAAGATAAATTCAATGCGTTGATGAAGCATCGCTAACTCAAACGAAAAAAGAAATATATATATATATATATATTTGGGAAGCTTGTAATATTATGATAAAACCTAAAAATGAACGAGGTAAAACTATGTGAATATTCAATCGTTATACATATACATTATACATATAAGTGAAAACATAAAGAGGTTAGACTCGTAAAAAAGAGATAAAAACAATGAACATATAGAGGGAACTCGCAAACGACTGGTTTGTGCAAAATTTCTTCCAACAATGTTTGTTTCTCGGGCTGAGGGGGTCGGGCGCATCTAACAGCGACATTGTCGCCCGGCGTGTGCAGAAGCGCAAGGGGGAAAACGTACAGTCGCCATTCTCATGGCTATAGGCTTTCTTGGACGAGGCCAAATTGAGTTGGCAGAGCCGGTGTTTATCCGGCGCTTCAACTTCGAATTATTAAACTTCACTCGTCGTCCTTAATTGCGGTCCGCTTCTTTTTTCTCTTCATGCTCGGCCATCCTTGTCGCTGGTGCTTTCGGTTGCTCCGGCTTCTGGAGAACACGTTGGCTGTTTCTCGCACGAATCGATATCGCAATATAATTTTCTCCCCTCACGCACACACTCTCTTGTGTTTCGAGAACTCACGCATGCGCTCAGACTCAGTCTCGCACTCAGTCTCGCGTTTTTAATTAATGCTTCTCCGAACTCGAGGCGCACTTCAACAAGACCATACTATACACCGCGCGGAACAGTAACTATGTAATACTATGTATAATATACGTGGCTTTCGAATCGACGCGGAACGTACATTCCAATGAGTATACAGGAGGTATTATTTTTTCTCGTATGTATATATTTATACGTATGCGCACGATAACGGAGAGAAAAATATACATTTTTCTTTATACATAATTATCGCATCTGCGGATAAAAAGAGCTGAATAATTGTCTGCATATTTGCTTCAATAATCCGCGATTTCACGCGACTCAAGAGTCTCTTGGCGAGCATTCGAGAAAAAATGAATAAATAGAAAGGTTCGCATTAAAGAAGAGAGAGAGAGAGAGAGAGAGAGTGGAAAAACGGGGTTGCATCGACTACACCCCCCGACAAAACCAACCGCACAAGTCGCAGCGACTCGGAGGGTGCTTGAGACGCGGACCCCACAAATTGTCGCGCGACATTAATTCTTACGTTATGTTCCGCGTAAAAGAGGAAAAAATAAATTACGGGTAATGACGAACTGTCAATTTTTTCTTTCCATCCCGCTCTTAATCTTATTCTACCCTGCATGAAAACCGGTATAATAATTGGATGTTAACAATAACGCAATGTCGCGTCGTTCTCAAGGTCAATTCCACCACTCCGTTGTTTTCCGACCTTTCCCTATCCCAATTATTAATTTCTCATCTTTTATTTCATCAAATAACAGAAACAAAAAATTATTATTGATCAATTTCAATTTGGAGCAATGAATATACGATTTATGCAGTGGAATTTTGACAAATATAATTTCGATTTATTGACATTTTTGCCGGTTATAAAATATTTGGAGGATACAAAGTATCATTGGAATGAGAACGTCATTGATACTGAATTCCATCGATTTTGTATGTAGTAGAATCGATAGGAATAGATAGAAGGAATTCGACTCGATAAAATTTGTTCTCGATTAGGACGGAGAATCGCGGGTGCGCGATTTTACTAAAAGCTCTTTCTAAAGAAAGGATTTCAACAATCAACCACCTGTTGGTGAAATTAACAGATTCGAGTATAAATATTTTAGATCATTAATTTTTCATCTCACAACAGGAATAATTATAATAAAAAACAAGGGTATTTCCGAATGAATTTGGATTATAACGGAACAGGGGCAAAGATTTTCCTCCAACAAATGTTTCCCAACCCTTCCACCCAAATTGGGGTCACCAAAACTCCGATATAAAATTTTTACACTCTATCGATCAATACATTTTTCTCTACGTCGCCAACGTTTAAAATTCAACGATTAAAAGTTAATTTAGAAATTCTCTTCATATTTCCAAATACCACGATTTCTTAATGAGTAATTCCAACCGAAGAGTGACAACGGGTCTCTATATAGGTGAAATATAAATCGGACATTCGCCTCGAGTTCTTGAATCATGTCATACAGCGTCGATTTTACCTTAATTCACCGTGCAATTTACCATAGTTTACTTTGTTCCACATTTCACTCAACAATAGGCTTGAGATGATGGAATCGAACATTGATGGCGATTTTAAAATTAATCAATTTACTTCGATACACGAATAATGGTCTCTATGATTGTGCTACTCTCAAAACGCTCCTCCAAATTACTGTGTACAATATTTACTGGCTCTCAATTCTCTTATAACCATACACCGATATACAGCTGTGCAGATTTTCTCCATTATATATGTATGTTCTAACTGTACAGGCCTTATGAGTCGCTTAAAATTACGTAGCGTAGTTACAGGTTTAGTTACAGAGCTGAATTCGGGCGCCGTCGATAAAAAGAGAAACAAAACGAACGACGCGAATTTCAACTGGGCAACGGCGTGTTTCGCTAATTCGAGCGTTCTCTTTTCCTTGTGCCACACGTTACTACGTACGATATACATTGAGTATTGGAAATTCCCAATCAGTTGCTCTTTGGTATGATGATCCTCGAGTCTTTGGGTATTTTCAATTTGAAATCTTTTTCTTCCACTGAATATAAATGGCGAAAGAAAAGAGAAAAAAATCATAGAACAACGTCAATACGTATATGCCATGATGCGATTACAATATAAATCTATCTTTGTATACAGCGTCGCTATATGTACACCGGATTTTACGATCGAGATAAAACAAGGATTGATTTCCCGGCGTACACCGCCGAGTGTCAAGTACACCATGGAAAAGAGTATCAAAGTAACGAGACACGCCTAGCCCTTGCCCACCTCTCGACTTACTCAGTCCACTCTGCCGGCAAACAGTCTCAAAGAGGACCGTACGATTTCTCCTCCCAAAGAGTCAAAGAGACGGACGGGTTAGTAGCTGCAAAACTCATCTGCTTTCTCTCTCTCTCTCTCTCTCTCTCTCTCTCTCTCTCTCTCTCTCTCTCTCTCTCTCTCTCACTCGCTCTCTCACTCGCTCTCTTATACTCTCTGTTCATTCGCTCAAGGCTCATCGTCATCTTTGCGCGTTGTGCCTATATTTGCGCAGTCTCAAACAAACACACAAACACTCTGACGCTCACCCAGTCGCTCTACACATGTACATATTTATATATTTATATATACGACTACCGCTTGAGGTCCGGTGTAAAAAACAGCGCATAGAAATCATTTTCGCGCGACTCGGTAAAAAAATGTGACTCGCGGCTGATGGGTGGGGGGTGGGGGGGGGGAGCGAAGCTCGCCCTGATTAATGGACGGAGGCGCGCGCGCGAGCGCGATGGATCCTCGACGCGGAAATATATATATATATATAACGAGGCGCGCTTTTCCTCTTTTGTTCGATTTTCTACATGACGAGGCTGTGGACGCGGCTCGAATTATGCGCCGTTGTATCGCGCCGAGGCTTTCTCCTTCGTCCCTCCCCGGCCCCTTTGGGATAACGACGCGCGCGTTCTCCTCTCCGAACACGCCGCGGTGGCTTGGTAAAATTGATACGCTCGCTCTAACGGCCGTTGCGCTCCGCCGGCGTCAGACTCGAGCGATGGCAGTGCGCTGTGTCTCGAGACGCGCGAGTCGTGAACTGTGTATTCGAAAAAATCTCGAAAAATTCGCGATCTACGGGGATGAAGGGGGGAATCGAGCGGCGTCGTCCAGGGCACAGGGCGAGCTTGCGCGCGCGCGCCTCCGAGACGCTATACACAATTGTATATTCAGCCTTGAGGCTCTCGTTGCAGTCAGTCGCTCGGCAGCCGGGTAAAAAATGCGCTTGGTATACACACACACGGAGAGAGAGTAATGGTATATATAATATGCGTGCAATGGACATATATACGTGTATGTATATATATATATATATATATATAACCTCTGGCGGACGCTGCTTTGCTATCGTAGCGAGATGGCACTTTGGGGGCTTTAATAACACTGCGGCTCACAGGAGCTCTTCGTCGTCGGACGCGCCGTACATCTGCGGCATCCGCTCGTCCCTCTGCTGCTTTAGCTGCTGTAGCTGCTGCTGCTGTAACTGTAGCTGCTGCTGCTGCTGCTGCTGCTGCTGGGGCTGCTGATCGCGGTTCTGCAGCAGCGCGATGCTCGCCGCCTTGTAGTTGATCGGCCCGTACGAGCGGTAGTCTACGTCGGCGTAGTCCAGATCGGAGAACTCCGGCTTGAACGGCTGCAACAAAAATCCGTTCACAGTTGGCTTTTTTACCATGAATCATTGAATTATTCGACCAATCAAATCCAGCCGTTGGCGGATCTGATGGATAGATCCCTGGATTCGAGCAGCCGGCTGCTTGATTTTCATCCAACTTTTTCAATGGTGCCCCCCGACCATGGGCCAACTTTGCGAATTCAACTTTTCGCACGGCGAACGACGATGATTCGAGTGCATGTAATACCAATTGAAAGATCGATCAAGTGGAAATATACTAGTGCTCCTCACCGCCCAACTGCACGTGGTATATACACTTGGATCGACAATAGCTTTGAACTTCGAATTATACCAGCCCTCCGTTTGTTGGCATCGTCATTAACTTTGGAGCGACGTTATCAAACTCAATCCCCCCAGAGAAATCACACGGAGAAACTCGAGAGAAACATATAGTGTCTGTTCTCCTTCTTCTACCCTTCATACGGGTGCATACACGTATGTACATATATTTTGTTTTTCCCACCGAGCTGCACTTCCTCCCAACCGAAAAGATAGTTACGTAGCGCGGGAGAGCGAACGCCGACGGGAGGAGTATGTTTGAGAAATGCAATTTCGCGTAATTGAATGTACGGCCCTAGAGAGGAAAAAAGAGGGACGCGGGTGGGGGGGGGGCGCGAAAAAAAAGGACGAAGCCATGGGGGGCGGGCGAACCGTACGCCGGCACACGTGGGTCGCGGCGATTAAAGAGAAGTACGACACGAGGCGAATGCTGCATACACGGCCACACATCTCCATCCGCGGAAATTCCGAGGGACGAAGTCATTACAGTGGGCGAGCGCGCGAGGGAATCGTCGTTTTACGACGCATAACTCGGACGACGCAGCGCCGTTGGAACGCGCGAGCGGGGAATAATTTCCCCCCGGCGCGAGCGAGCGAGCAGGGGATGGCTTCAAAAGACGCGGCCGCGTAGCCGCCGAGTTATTATATTATCTGCGAACGTGGCAAGTGCAGCGAGCGCGCACGGCCCTAATTGAGTCGGCGCGCGCGCAACGCCCCGGGCCGCCTTGTCCCTCCACGATGATTCGTTTTCCGGGCCGAAAGACGTTTGGCCGCGCTCCTGACTCTCCGAGGGGAAGAATATGTTTGGGGCGCGCTGCCGAAAAGTTCGTATGTGTGTACGCTCCATCAATTTGGAATTACGACGTGTACCGCTGACTTTTGGCTTGGAGCACGCGAATCATGTATATATACCTGAAAGCGAGCGAGGAGAAACAAAGTTGGGGGTGGGGGAGTTTTCTTCAGTCCCGGGGGAACGTCATTACCGAGAGGAAAAAACTACCGTGTTTTTGCGAAGAAATGTATGGAATTTTGATTTCATCCAATTGTCTTGTTTCGTACAATCCCCTACGTATATTTGCACGCGAACTCTGCGCCGTATTTTCCCCGCGAATAAACGAAGATGGTAGAAATTCGAAACTGAAATGAGAATTCAAATATAAATTATTCACGCTGGTGAACTTAAGTGAGTTAGTACCACAGCACGCAAACAAACATAACAATCAAATGCACAACTAAATAAAGCAACGGGGTTAGTCTGAGTGGCGAGCGCGAAAACAAAAGTCGGAAAGCCCAAACACAGCTCACTCGTACAACTTACGTCCGGGGAGCGTTGAGAGTCTGCTGCCATATGCGGATCGAGGGTTTTATTGGGTCGCTGCACGTCGAGGGAATCAGAGAGAGAGAGAGAGAGAGAGAGAGGGAGAGGGGAAAAAAATGATAAAGGCTGCCTATATTCCGTTGACCTTACAGGTCGACGATTGAAAACCGGCCTCGAGTGTCT
Organism: Aphelinus atriplicis; assembly: GCA_020882685.1. Taxonomy (NCBI): domain Eukaryota; kingdom Metazoa; phylum Arthropoda; class Insecta; order Hymenoptera; family Aphelinidae; genus Aphelinus; species Aphelinus atriplicis. Next base: position 42,420,603 of record CM037076.1, on the reverse strand, counting down.
GTGTGTGTCTGTGTGTATGTGGGGAGAGCACGGCTCAAACTCCACACGAAATTTCCAAAGCAGATTATCAAAACTTGGAAAATGAAATTTGAGCGCGATGCACAGGCTGGCCGGGAACAACTCTCGAGGATTATGCGAACCTTATCCATTCATTTCGCCCGGGGGGAAGTTGATCGTCGGCAAGAGCTGAAGGCCGCGAGAGCGACGCGTTTGGACGACGAGATAAAATAACGAATAGCCCGACCTCGTTTTAGTACATCTCGCCGGATAATAAACTTCCCCCCGGCCCTGGATACATGTATTTATATTCGACAGAACCCCCGGCCCTGTGTACCGAGTGACAGCTGACTCGGCGGGAATCAGGTGTGCGATCTATACGAGTATCCAAACTCGCGCAGCGAGAAAAATACCGGGCGGGCGAGCCGAAGAATCCAATAGTGTGCAAATAAACGGGGAACCGGTACAAATCATTTTTACGTTCGCTTCTGCAGCCTCGGGTTCGCCTTGAGAGGACCTCCGCGGAAAAAAAAATTGACCGCTCGGCGATACGTTGATGGATCGTGTTACTTCGCTTGATTAATCGTTCGGCTAATCAAGCGGAGTGATGGCAATAAAAAAAAGTGATTTCGCCGCATTGACTCGCATGATTCAAAGGTGCACGGTTTACCAGACTCGATGCACAAAATTGAAAAATACATTAATAAAAATGACGCAAACCTTTCGAGCGCGATACGACCGGTTGAAAGGATTCGTCCACCCCAGTCGTTACGCAAATATGTACTTTTGTATTCGGTTCATTCGGTGAGTCTAATTTTTTTTCAAATATCTCGGATACGCGCAGATTGATTGAAAAGATAGTAAATCAAGCCAATAACAGAATCGGATGAAAATTTATATGCCCAAAGATCAAACACGAGGTCGCGGTGATTCAGCGTTTTTTAATCATTTCATTGAAGCATTGTACCTCGAGTGAATTTACTGTCAAAACAAAAGGAGCACAATGATAACCAAGATCTAATTTTAATGAGCACCAATCGCAGGTTGAAACGATGCGAGATGGTTTGTGGACGTGCCGAAACAGGGTCCACAGCGATTGCGATGTAAATTTGTGAAATCATATGGGAAACCGGAAATCGATTCTCCGAAAACCATGTCTCAGGGTTGCATTACGATTGGTGCGATCCATACAGGTTGCGGCCCATAATTGAGCGAATACAAACGAGGTGTGCTGTTTTCGAGCCGGATCTCGATAGGGAAATGGCTCTTGTGCTTGGAGAATCTAGCGAAAGCTATACGATAAAACGTGTGTGTGTTGCGTGACGCAAAGTATCGTGACGCGACGGCGTGACTGGGTGGACAAGCGATTAATAATGCGTGTGTGGGTCGCGGGAATATAGTGCGAATCGCTTCGTGGTTAGCGTATGCGTACGTACGTGCTTTGCTGTGCACAGAAAGGAATCGTGTTGTAGGAATTACTCTTTTTCTCCGTATGGCAAGAACAGAGTTCGATTACGATACTTTTGACATTAACACTTGGAAAAAATCACGGAAAAACAGGTGATTTTATTTGTTTCTCTTTTATTTTTTCCAAATGTCTCATCCCAAGTGGAAGAAGATCTGGTTCATGTCTGAGACATGTCTGTTCTATGAAGCCTAGCTGGTATAGAAGTTTGACACATCTCTGGCACTGTGAAATTATGCCCCAAACATTGGAAGCTATGAGTTGTAAAGAAAGTTGTAAAAAGGAAAACTCTGGAAATAGTGCCAGACTTGATCATCAATAGATAGAAGTCTGTTATTAGCTCACAATGCCAGACGCGAGCCAGACTTTTAGCAGACCTCATGTGGCAAACATGTACTGCAGGCATGTGTCATATCTCTTTTTCCATATGCGAGACTGTCAAAAGTGTCATCATGGCCCTGCGTTACTGCAGATAAGAGAATCGTAATTCCTACTATGAGGTTTCTCTCTTTGGTGGTTGGCGCGCGACGTTAAGAGCGTTGTTGCTGTTGTTGTTGTTGGGGTGGTGGGGAGAGCGGGGGATCGCGCGTACCTTCAGACATTGATCTCCTGACCGACGTCACGGAAGTGCAGCTCGGGTAGCCGGTTACGGTTAAGCTGGTGCGCTATTGCGGAATACCTCTTGGCGTGTTTGCTCTTGTTGAGGCTGCCGTAGTGGTGCAGGTGGTGGTGGTGCTGCTGCTGGGGCTCGGCGTACTGCTGCGAGTCGGACGCGACGCCGTCGTACTCGTTGTCGAGCTGCTGGTGGTGCTGGTGCTGGTGGTGGTGGTGCTGCTGCTGCTGGTCGTGGGGGTTGTAGTCGTGGTCGGCGGTCGCGGAGCACTCGTTCAGCGCCGAGTCCTCGTAGTAGTGGGGGTAGGAGATCTTGTAGGACTCGGGCATGCCGAGCTCCTGCTGGTAGCTCTGCTCGCGCTTCTGCTTGCGCTCGTTGCGCTCGTGCTTGTTGCGCAGCTTGCGCCGGCTCCTCGAGTTCGTCTGCCTGCGCGACTGCTGCTGGTTGTACTCGAGCTGCCGGTCGTACGTGAGGTCGGGCACGTCGACCGGCGGCTGCTGCTGCTGCTGCTGCTGCTGGAGCAGGGCCAGCGTCGTCGCGTGCTCGTGCAGCTGCTTCTGGTACGCGTGGTTCGAGCCGGCGCTGATCGTGTTGAGCGAGTGCCGGCTGTTGGCGTGCGCGTAAGACGTCTGCAGGGGACTCACCATTGACGACGAGTGGTACACGCTGCGCCCGCCCCCGCCCGTCAGAGGCAGTGTCAGTTGGCTCGAGCTGTTACTCGGCAGCGCGTACCCGTACTGCTGCATCTCCTGTTGCTGCTGCTGCTGTTGCTGCTGCTGTTGCTGCTGCGGCTGCGGCTGGTAGTGCTCTTTGTAGTCGTATATACTGTTGGTCTGCAACATGCCACCGGGGCGTTAGACACACACACACACACACACAGCCAAACCAGCGTTAGCGGGTAATTCCAGTCGAGATTAGTCGTGTGTTAATGCCGGCAAACACACAAACACACCCTCGGAGACTCTCGTATGCTTCACCACCGGGTACAACGCGCGGGTTGTTATCATAGGGACGTGACTGACCAAGCACTAGCAGCGCCGTTCTACCGGCCGGCGTGGAAAACGCGTTGTTTCACTTGTTCCTGCACTCTCGCCCAAGCCCTTTTACTTGGCGTGTATTCTCCAAGACTTGGAAAAATTAATAATCGGTACTCAATGAATTTTTAAAAATTTAGAATTTAAATAGTTTTATACAATGCCACAGGATACAGAATGATTGAATCACCTATCAACTATCGATCTTTTTTTAACTTTCTTTGTACGATTACTCGTTGAACGTTGTCAGTTTTCTCCGAATGAAATAATTTGGAGCATTCGAAAAATTGATATGGAATCGTACAAGATGAATCTATAGTCCATAATTACTTGCTGTATAATCATTAGGTATCCCATAACATTGCGTAAAACTATCTTCAGATTTATTTGTTGCCTTTTAAAAGTTTTTGAATATACTCGGCAAACATATCTTGGGCGAGGGAGCACTGACAATGCACTTACCACGATGGCCGATAGGGTGGTGCTGCCCGTGGTTTATTGTACGTTTCTAAGATTCAAATCTTGAGATAATTCGTTTTACTCTACTCTCTCGAAGCGAAAAACATTCGATGGGATTTTCTTTCTCACTCCTCCACAGTGAAAAATTTCCCAGTCAAAAGGGGGACTTTTCGAAAAAAAACATTTTTATTTTCATCCAATCTAAATAAAGATTTGATAGATTCTGCGTATGCCGACAGTCCATTTTAAAAGCACGCAAAAATCTAACTGGTAAAACCCGGTAGAGAGCTGGATCAAAACGTACGAGTGCCTCGAGGGGATCACGAAAATCAATTAGATATCCCAGTAGAAAATAAAAAAACCACTTCCAAATTATCGATACCCATATATATATATACGTATTGATAAACTTTGAGTTTTCAATTCGACGTTCAAATACATGTCGTTCGCAGAAGGGTGCATCTGAAATGTACCTGAAAATTTATTTTTCAACGATATTACAACACGCGCGTATGTAGAATCTTCAGATGAGACTTGTTTATGAATTCAACGTGCGTGCAAAGTTTATGTTGAATTTCGGTGGAATAATATTTATATAAATGGAAAACTTTGGGAATGATATTCCATTGATCCGAAATAACAATTGACCTGTTTCCCGGGAAATGCGAATAAATGCACTCGGAGAGATTGTGTTTCCGAACGAGAACATAAGAATCGAAAAATATGTGAAGGTATTATCACTTTTTGGCACTGGTGAAAGTTTCATGTTCTGAGTGCATCAGCAGATAACCCTGGCATCATTCGATGGACAATTTTTTTTTTTCAATACAAAGACTGCATTTCATTCATTATTTTCATATCCCATATGTCACGATGAATTTAAGGTCAATCATATAATAAAGCATTTCCATTGTAGAGTGAGGTTCCTGAGATTTCCAATTGATGTTCGTATTTCTTTTGAATTATTCTTATTTTAATAATTATTAGTCTCATGAGCAGTTTCGATGAGCCATGTTAATTTCTAGTTAACTGACTGATCCTGTAAAAATTAATAGCAGAAGCCTTGCCATTCATTTTGAAAATGTTGTTTCAACAAGTTCACCAACCTTCCATCAGGAATTCAATGTATTATGAAAATACGAACGTAATTAACAAATTTGTACACATCGTCATAAGACTTCTACGAACGTGACTAAACATAGTTCTATATTTATATTTCTAATTCAGATCTATGGTTATCAAGAACAATTCGATGTAAATGAATAATCTAACTACGAATATTGCTTTCGTGAGAGAAAATAATTTGCAAATAATAATATTGTGTGAATGCTAGTGAAACGGTAATCTAACAGTGAGAAAACATCAAGAGCTGACATGAAGCATGTAACCGCTATGCTATATCGAAAAACCTAACAGCTTGAAAATTACTTTGGACTTAGCAGCTAAGAACACTTACTTGAGGCGGCAGTGGCTGACATGCACAAGGCCAGTGCGATTCAGCAGGTAGCTACGGCTATCTCATCCGGCAAAACACGACACATCCAACTATAAGGCATAGGCATGAATATCCGAGTGCGCTCTCAAAATGCATTTTGTTACGTTTCTAGGGGGAATCGTCGAGCATCGGCCATGTATGCACGAGTGCACCGCATGCGGTTGCCACATCCGCAGGACCAGAGAACCAATCGATGACTCCGACAGAGGTGGCAGGCAGCTGAGCTTCGGCGCGATTTCGTACGTTATTGAAGCGACGGTGAAAATAAATTGAATCGATACGAACGGATGTCGGAGCTCTTCTTTCTTTTGACATTACTTTAATCCGTCGAGGCAAAACCATTGATTGGCCCCGTGATCTTACGGATGGTCTCTATCTATATTTGCAAGTGCACATCACGATCTCCTGTGTACAATTTAAAACTCGTCAAGACTGGTAGAGGCAGGCATTGGCAACGTGAATTTTAATTCGACTTCGAAACACATCAGAATGGTTCACGAAGGAGTGACATACCAAAAGGGTGACATGGACAATTGTCAAGATTGCCGAGAAGAATTTCTGATTGCATTGCGCGAGGTACGTGTACCACGACTTTTACATTATCTTTTTGTTCTATAACGAGAACGTTCGATCATTCAATGGACTTTTGATGAGATTATTATAGAGCATTTCGTTGCGACTACTACGCGGAAGTAGATAGTAGCTAAATTTGAAACGCCAACTTTGCCCGCGCGCCAAGAGAGAATTTGCAGCGTGTGACAAAATGAAAATTGGCATCATTTAAACTTTCTATGTTTGCCTGTTATACCAGTCTCGTCGGTCGTTTACACAGCATACAATTTCCCATACGTGCTTAGTGTATGAATAGAGTGAGAGAGAGAGAGAGAGAGAGAGAGAGAAAAAAATGGTCAGCGTTCGGACACTCTTCGTTTCGCTTGCCATCCCGTTTATATCCCTTCTCTCGTTCAAGTTTAATGTTCGGGCACACAATAAAGTCGAATATAGGGCTGACGAGGTAGACACGAGGTTAGGAGTCTGTGTGTGTGTCTGTGTGCTGCGTTTAAGAGAGAAAGAGAGAAAAAACGTAGGAGGACTACGACGAAGTAAAAGGAAAACAAAGAGCCAAAGAGGGAAAATAAAATGTGTAATGATAACATCGCAAAGCAGTCGAGAGCCGGCGGAGAAGGAGGAGGCAGTGAGATTAAGGCACGAAGGTGCGAGAAGTGCCGACAATTCGCTAGGTTACGATGGCACTTGGAGGATGGAATAGCGCGAGCACGCAGTGGACGTCAAGCGGAGGGGGCGCCACGAGAATCGACACGCCGGATTCGTCCGGGCTCGCTTCGAATGATAACGCGCGCCCCGCACAATTCGAGATTGCACGCAGTTGCGCGCGCGCGCGGGCGAGTATTTGTTGCGTTTGAGAGCGTCACCGCGAGAATGCAGTCTCGATTTGAAAGCCGGTAAGACAATGGCTCGGGCTTCGGGGGATCGCGCGTATTTGTGCCGGCGTGAAATGGAAGATCAGATCGGGTCTGGCTTCACGCGTTGCGCCGAGTTTGTTTTTCAATCGGGGAACCGGGGGAAGGGGATGATCGAGAGGCTTTCTCCCGCATAATGTTTCCCCGGAAACCGGAGGAAAAAGAGAAGACTCGGGGAGTTACGGAACATCCGCGGATGCCAGAAATATCGCGCGCGGCCGGTCTGGAAGCACCGGGGAGCAAATCGAATATGAGATCCCGCGCCTCGGTGGAAAAGCCATCAGTCTAATACCGATCGGAGGCGCGACTCCTCCTCTCCTTCCTTCCCGGGTGTCTGGATAGTTCGCAAGAGCGAAGATTCGGGGATAGTTAGAGAGCGTATACAGGAATAAACAACAGGTGCGATCCGGCGGCGAAGTCGAGAGACAGGGGGAAGATGAGCGTGCCGGGGGATGAAGTGGTTGGCGGTGAGCTGTAGCGAAAGAAACGCTCATGGTCAGAGCGAGAGAGGATGAGGAAGAGTAAGAGCTAAGCGAGAGAGAGAGAGAGAGAGAGAGAGAGAGAGAGAGGGGGAGAGCCGCAAGCGGCTTAGTAGACGGAAGCTTTTAACCAGCTGCTCGCGGGAAGAGCAAGCCCCGCAACGATCCCTGTGATCATCAGGCCTCTCTCCTCGGGAGCAGCGGTCGGTCGGTGTGTCGGTGCGAACGGAGAAAGAAAAACGAAAAGAAAACAAAGGAACCTTGGAGGCCGGTGCGGTGGGGGGTGCCGGGGGGAAGACGGGCGAGGGCACGTTCTGGTAGGTGTGCTCCCGCGGGTCGGTCTTGCCGGCGTTCGCGTGCCTGGGCTTGGGCAGGGGCGGCGGCGGCGGCGGCGGCGACGGGGGCGTGCTCCTGCGCGACAGCGTCGACGTGGGCGTGCAGTCGGTCGCGAGGCTGGTGGTGCTGGAGCTCTTGTGGGGGCAGCCGCGGACAATGGGTATCGCGTACAGCTGCAGGCTCCTCGCGGTAATGGGCTCGCGGTGCTTGCGGCACAGGCGCAGCGAGTAGAACTGCGCCGGGCCGGGGCTCGGCTGCTGGCGGTGCTCCCGCTGCTGCTGCTTGCGCCGCCGCGGCTTCAGGCTGTTGTACCTGGGCTCGGGCGAGTTGGCCCGGGGCATGTTGTGCTCGCTGAGGTGCGGCCCCAGGTGGCTCGGCGCCGTCGTCGACGACTCGTACCCGCTGCTCAGGCCGGCGAGCCCGCACACGCTGCCCGCCCTGCTCGAGCAGGCCGACAGGGAGGGCGCGTACGGACACAGCTGCAACACACACAAGCGGCCAACGGCGTGCAAGCGGCTCTACACATGCCTACCTGTGCTCTCTCCACCACGAATCTCCACCTCCGAGTGTGCAGGCTCCAACTGTTTGCTCCCGCCCTCCTCCACCACCCTGTTTGTTTATTACCCCGTGGCTCGGCGCGAGCGAGCCCTCCGTTTTCTCTCTAAATATTAGCGCTTCCCCGAGACACTCGCCCGAGTCCGGCTTATTGACGAATAATTGCCGCTCGAGTATGTTCAAGCGGCAATGGAAGCGGATGCCTCGTATCGCTCGTCCGTAGCGTTTGAATTTTACGGAAAATCCGAATCCGGGCCACCTCGCGGCGCAGCTCATATACCATGTACGTTTCTCCGAAAGCCTCTCGAAATAACGCTACGAGTCAAAATTCCGAAATGAAATTCCTCAATTTTTCCCCGGATTTTCACTCGTTCGTGTGCGCGCGCGCGTGGACGTGTATATCGAGAAAATCCGTTTGTGAATATTTTCGCATAAGCTCGAAATTATGTTGGCAGCTTAATACTCGCGAGCGTCATACATCAAGCTATTCCGCGAAAATGTTCAGCCGCGTGCGCCGGACGGATCGAGGGTTTCAAAATACGCCGAAGTTGATGATAAAACGTGCGAGCAGCTGGAGCCGCGCGCGCTCTGCGACAGTAACAAGCGCGAGCGAGCGAGTATATAGTTTCGAATGCCGAGGGAGAAGGGCGCGACAACGCGCACCCGCGTTACAAGTACCCGTCTGCGCGCGCATTTTTCCATTCCCCTCGACCACGGCTATTCATCGCGAGGGTGGCACTCGCTCTCTCTCTCTCTCGCTCGTCCTGATTAAGGACCGCGCGCCCGCGCTTCTCGCTCCCTTCGGCTGCTGCTGCCGGGCGAACCCAACAAAGTTAAGTCTCCTCTCGCGCGGCTCAGTTTAATCGGCGCCCGCGCGCCAACAGTAATTATCTACGTGACGTGTAGCCTTACCTGCGCGCGCGCGGGCAGGAGCGACGGGGGGCCCTATTACGTGTGTAGCGCACAATGGCCCGGCGTACGTGCCACGGTAGCGATCCACACGACTAATTGTCATTAGGCGAGAGAGAGAGAGAGAGAGAGAGAGACGCGAGAGACACGACAGTCGTGGGATTGTGTGCACCACCACGCCGCTCCCACCCCCCGATATGCATTATTCCGACGTCAGACGCTGATTCGAATTCGAGCAAGAAGCGGACGAGCGGAGCGAATGATGACGAGGATTCGGGACCGAGAGATACATCGGCCGGGTGCGGCTCGAGGTGTATATATATTTGCGGGGCAAACATTTTACCCGCGACCAGATATCGGATTACCCGGTTCGCCCTGCCAGCCCCGCCAGCCCCTCCCCCCAACTCGAATGAAATTAATTTTGATCCCGCGCGGGTAAATATTGAAGTTTTGCCGAAATGTTGTATGAATTCTCGCGCGGCTGCAGTTCTCGGGACCGTCATTGAATTTATACTTGATCGCGAAATTTTCGAATTATAGAGTTTTAAAACTCGTGATGGCTTTATAACTTTGTTATATTACAGACAATCATGGAAGTAATTACGAAAGTGTATTAAAATTGATTTGATATTCTAGGAGATTTCAGCGTGGCGTACATATAGCCATCGGCCAACTTTATGTCGTCTGTGCTTCATCGTTATTGTTTTTCATGCTAATGAGTTAATGCAAAGCCCTGATGGAAATTGTATTATCTCAGTCAAGCCTGTTTCGGATTTAATCGACAAAGTTGTCATCGAAACAAAGTGAAAAACATACAGAAAGAGAGAGAGAGAGAGAGAGAGAGAGAGAGAGAGAGAGAGAGAGAGAGAGAGAGAGAGAGAGAGAGGAGCGAGTTTCAATGTTACAACTTTGATGGTGTTATAATAGCCACTTGGACTTTGACAAAACACTGACATTCAATTATATCTATCATTGGAATCGCCGTTGTACATTGGCTTATTCAGATAATTAGATGGAATGGAAATTCTCATCTATCTTTGAAATTAAATCATCAGCCCGAATTTCGAGAGTTTGCATCGGCTCTTACGGACCATGACAAATGCAAGGCAAAATTAGTTTCATCGAGCGATTACTGGCTATCATACAGAGAAATTTCAAATACCGAAATGCGCGACTCGATTTTTCTGAAAAATATATATGGGCTGTACTATTTTAGATTCCTGCCATTCGCGACGATGCAATCCAACGACCGATACCTCACGAGCTAGGCGTAAAAATTCCTCATTTAAATCACTGATTTAATTGCCAAGCCGCGTTTCAATCGAACAATCTAGACGTGGCATTGGGCATCCCTCCAACCGCACCGCGGCACAGACGTCGAGATTTCTTCGTCCCCGCGAGCAGAGGCTTCTCAACAAATACACGGCGGCGGGCGAAAGAATGAGGCAAAAAGGAAAAAACTACAATCTCGCTTGGCCCAGTAGACCCTAGTGCAATCGGCTCCGAGCGCAATTCGTCGTCTCGGCGCGCTCGCGCGCGGGCGCCGCAAGAGTGCCATTAGCCGCGGATGATTGCATTCCACGGCCATTTCGCAGCCGGTAATAACCGCGCGAGCGCGCGCGCGTCCTTTCCAGCTTCACTGGGTTAATTGGCACAAACGATGGCTCTCCGTCTATTTACATCGATTGTCCTCGCCACCCATTCCACCCCTGTTCCCAAGTTTGAGCGGGAGCATACAGTGAGCGCGGGAAAATTCTCTGGGCAACGGGAAATCCCCCGCCCCTCGCACGCCAAAAATGTCGACGATCGACACGACTCGACGGCGAGAACCGTGTGTATATTAACACGCGAGCCGGCGAGTTGGTCGCCTCTCGAGCTTCTCCTCGTGCATGCAAATTCTCGGGTGTGCGTGTGAGCCGGGGGGGGGGGGGGGATTTCGAATTGCCAAGAGAATCCCCCATGCAGATTCTGGCTGAACCCAGATTGGGTATGTGTACCCGGGAAGCGACTGCGCGAGTCACACAAGTCTTGGAAGTTATTTCTCGTTTGAATTTCCAGGATGAGACACTCGCACTCTGTATGGCTATTGAAATCGGGAGCGAAATTGCCTGAGCCCATTCGGGTAGATTGAATTTTTTGTAGATAAGTATACTGGCTGTTCCTTTTTCACACACACACAAACACACACACACACACACACACACACACACACACACACACACACACACACACACACACACACACACACACACACACACACACACACGCACGCACGCACACACACACGTATACACACGCTTTTTTTCGCGTTAATTTTTTTCCCCAGCCTTTCCCGGGGAGGGATTGGAACTTTTTGCCGGTTTTCGTATACTCTCGTTTGCTTTGCTGATTGCATTTTCATCAGTGCACTGGGATGGCGTTTTAATTTGCTCCCGCAGTGTATCTATCGCCACAGTCCCAATGGCGATCGGAGAAATCATTCATTTTTATGTAGTCCTTTTCGCAGCGAGGTTCTAACGATAAAAAAATCCTCGTGCAAACTTTATGAAAAATAGAGACTGAATGAGCATACGAGAGGATTTTGTGGAACTCGACTCTTCCAAATTATCTCCACTAGAAAAAAATGTAGTTTCCATTATTGCAGTTTGTATTAAATTTTGAGCATTCGAATGCGAGCATTACTTACGCACGCGAACGAAGTTATGTCAGTGAAAGATTGACAAGTCATGAAAGGCTCTTTGGATCTTTTCGAGTGTATTTATTTATTCAACGTCGAATGATTTGACTGGACAGATTTGAGGGAGCCTGGGCTTCAAACTTTACATGCATGAAGCAGATACTTATATATACCCGCCTGAAATTACTATATGTATAACATACTGCTCATCTTTCGTGTACCCTCTCGAGTTGAACGACGAGGGTAAACTCCTGGCACTGTGTGGTTTTTCCTACTGTTTTTAGTATGCACAGCGTGATATTAATTAATTTTCGCCGAGGGCCAAGAGCTCATATTTCATGTGTATTCCGTCAAGGTAATTTTCGTTTTTCAGTGGAATCAAGTGGTCTTGTACATCGGTAGCATCAAGCACTTTTAATTAAAGGAACGCGTTTTTTATCGCGTTCCGGATTCGGAAGTCGGATGCAAGCATTTTTACGAATATTCCAAACGAATCCTGCGTTTCATAATTATAAATACACAACTAATTTGTTTTTTTCATTGTTTTATTACGTCCTTACGAGGATAGTTTGATTAGCTATCCTTAGTGATATCATTTTTCACAGAGAACGAACGACCTATGGTTTTTGATCAATAATCTTCTCAGGCCACCTATGAATAAGCTTTCCAATGCATACTTGAGCAGTAAGGAAGAAGTTCCAAGCCGTCGCGAGGTCGTAGCCAAACGAAGTGCAATTAGCAAATTAATTCAATCAATTTCGCAACTGCTCGACAGCTCAATCGTCACATCGTCTCGGCTCTTTCGACGAATCTAAATAGATAAATCGAGTGTCTTTGTAACCGTTTGCACTTCCGGTTAGTACCCGTTATTCATGTTTTACCAAGAACACTACAAGAAATCCCCGGCAACTGTGGAGCAGTTCGTTACACGACATCATCGAGGAGCCCGGATCGAGCGCTTCGCAAAAATAACTATCCAAAAGCTTTTCAGCGTCGAACGCCTATTGCAAAATTCAAAACTCAAATTCGGACTGAAATTGGAGTGATCGGATGGCTGTATACTCCGCCGGTGCGTCTCGATGCACCGCTCGCTCCACCGCGGAACACTCGAGGCACAATTAATCCGCGACCCGACGCGAAAGATACGGCCACTCGAATGAATAGCCGAGCCCGCAAAATCGATCGGTCGCTCCCGCGTACTGGGAGATACCCGCGCGATCGAGTTTATATTACGGGGAAACTTATAGAGCGAGAGATTGGGTGAAAAAAGGTCCGCGCGCCAACGGGAGCGCGCACGTGCCGAGGCATTTCAATTGCCGCTGCCTGGGTGTATATACACACACACACACACACACACTGCAGACACACAAGCGCACCCGCGCGGTGTATATATAATCGGCTCGAATGATTAATTAAAAAAGCCGCGAGGCTGGCTCGGAGCTCTCGAGAGCAGCCGGCATAATGCGATCGTTTCACGCTCGCTGCCTGCAGCCGAGGACGTCTGCGCGCACTTGTCGCTCGAGACACTCGGCTGCCGCTGAGAGAGAGAGAGAGAGAGAGAGAGAGAGAGAGAGACCGTAACGACCCCCCCCCCTCCAACCACGCTTCTTCGGAGCTAATGCGTAAACACGCCCGCCGGGGCTGCAGCTCACGTGTGTGTGTATATACCTGTATATATACTCGGCTGCGCAATGATACCGTCGAGTGGCCCGCGCTCGACATTTCGTAGGCCCTCCCCTGCCCCTCATCGCTCGTATACGTGCGCGGCACCGATGCTCGCGCGCTCCAGCTTTGCATAGCGCCACTCAATTCCGGAAGTCCGACAGACGCTGCGCAGCGAAACCCTGTATCGACGCGGCCCTCGCGGGAAAAAGCACAGTTTGCGCGGCATTGAACGGGACAAAACACGGACGCGAAAGACGAGATGCGATTTCTCACGAAGAAAAAACACGGTTCGCGCGTGGCGTTGTAAGGAAGAATAACACAGTTCGCGACGAGTCGCGATAACTAACACGCATTAGGAGACGTTATTTTCAATTTGTTACGATCCAAGCTCCAATTGGCTTTCTTAATAGGATACATCGGGGAATGAATTAGTTCCTGTGGGAAATTGCAAATTGTCATTCATTGAGTGAGAAATTTCGAATTGTGTTTCTTTTCGTCCGAAACTTTGTGGAACGTGTTATTTCTCGTAAGGGATCGGGATCTGTGTTCTTTTCCGTTAAAGTAGTGAAACGTGTTTCTTCACGTGAGGCGATGTCCGAACTGGGTTTTTCTTCGTAAGAATTTAAATTGTGCTCTTTTTTGTGAACAGCGTCGACGTACAACTCAAATCAATGTGTATATCATTGTCTTGTTCTTCTTCGGTTTCGTTATTGAAAGTATACGAGGTAGCAAAAATTAATTTTGAATTCTTATCCGTCGCTCGAATTCTAAGGGAAAATTGAAAAGTATTCTCCATCAGCGATGAATACAAGGCTACGACACGAATGTGACGGGTGGGTTATTTAATCAACGATCGTCGCGAAGCGAAAGTCGGGTGAAAAAGTGAAAATCAAGATTCATCCCAATTATCCCTCATCCGAGCGACTCGACTTAAGAATTCCCATATTTTTGCGCGTACGCGGAGGAGAGCCGAGTCGTTAGAGGAAAAGAGAGGGTCTTCTTTTTTTTTCCTTTTTTCGATTTTTTTCTTTATCCACGCTCGACGGCAGCGGCGCAGCTCGAGTGAAGCGGAAGTACGTGCGCGAGAGCCAAGTAAATGCCAGCCGGTAATCGAGACCTTTTACGACTGAGCTCAGCCACGAGGACTCGTGGCAGCCTGGATTTTTTTTACCTCTTCTTTTCCCTTTCTTTTTCTTCTCTCTTTTCAAGAGGACGTTTCTTTCTTCTTCGTCCTGAGCGAGCGAGCAATCGAGCCCGGGCTTATGGCGCGTTAACTTGAATTCCTGAATGATTGCCGAATTGGGCTGGTACATACGGGATCGCAGACGCGCGCGCGCGCCACCCGCTCCATAACCCGCCACTCGTTTCGCTCAGCCAGCCGAGAGGAATAATGTGCGCGATCACGCGATAAGAAGAAAGTTTTCCCGACCTGGATATATCCTCGTTACGCTTGATACACGAATTATCCTAATTTCAATTGCGGTTCGCACGCTTCGAGGGTAATTGATGCTAATTTGTTTGTCTTTCTCGATTGAAACTCGCCAAGTTTCAAGTTCGTTTGTCATGGTAACTCTGTATCCATTCATACCAAGGTTGACGTGACGTTTCTGAGCTTATATAGTTGTGGACTTTGATTTACACCGATTTCGCTATTAATTGGTAGAATTGCTTTCGAATGCCGTCGATGCATTTCCTTATTCATAACGACATTTAATTTCAATAATTTTTCTATGGAATCGTGAAATTTGAAATACGCGACAGATGGTTTACGATCGGCTCACGGGTTTTCCGAAATCAAATTTCAATGCCAACTATTATCTTTAGAGAATCGGAGAAAATTAACGGGAAGTCTGGATGAGTCAGTATATAAAATGAAAATCTCCGTATGCTCATCTCTATATCCTAAGCCAATCGAAGATCCTGTAATAATGTACTGATGAACTCGGCGTAGTGCATTGGGGATTTTGCTGTAGAACTCGGTGGAAATTTATGAAAAATAAAGAAGTGCCTGGGATTCACATGGATTGTCGATAGAAAAACGAAATTGCTGAGCGCGAATGAATTCGTCGATGTTTACGCGGGGTAGGCGGGGAATAGGGGATTGAGCCATAAAAGTGCGAGCGTCACGGTATATCTTTTATACGGCAATTTTTTTCCTTCATTCAATCAAACGAGCTACCCAATGATTCGTGTGGCTCGCACTGCGTGTTTTCTCTTACCTCAGCGGATTTTTTACAGCTGTATCCACCAAAGCTCGCAAACTGTAGCTATCGAGAATAAAAACGAAGAAAAAAAAACGGTCAACGAAACTAAAACGCTGGCGTATGTACACACGTAACGAAGAAGCTGTTCAAAAATTTACTCGTGCACACATTCGCTGAAAATGTCGTGCGACAAAACATCGAGCGCAGGCCATGAGGGCTTACCTTGTTCGGTGGCGATTGAATACCGTGGAAAGGCAGATTCTCGTAGAAAGTTTTCGTCTCCGGCTCGGACAGGCCCTCCGAGACGCTGTCCATGTGATTGCTATTTGCGGTCTGGCTCGGATCTGAAAGAAGCAGCACAACACCATCGTGGTATTATCATTTTCGTTTTCTCGGTGACTCGGAAAAAACTATGACGTATTCTCGCCAAAGCGAATCGGATCGGCAGTTCGATGACGGGAGATTCAAAGAGCGTCTCGAAGTGATCGAACTTGATCGTCCGATTCACTTTGGGCGCTCGAGCTACAAACTAAACCATATGACCCATTTAATCTACACAAGTTGGCTGTCGCGCGGGCGCAACATCATCGATGGAGAAGATTTCGGCCGCAACGAATTTTTTTTCCCCATCACCATATATATATATATATATATATATATAGACTTGGCTCGTTCTATATCACGTTATACAGTATGCGATCTACAGACGATTTTACGATCCACAACATGGAAAGTTCGATGAGAGTCGTTTGGCGAACGACACTGTTTGCCATATATTATATCCATTACGTGAACATATGTACATATATTTATATGTATGTATATATAGATATATATGTGAAACAGCTGCATATTCATAATACGAAGTCTAGATAAATCTTCGTTGTGCCCTCTAATGAATTCATGTGCTGCGTTTAATTAGTGTGCCCTAGATTCACGAAGAAAGCGAGACATGTAAGAGTAGTGTGTTAACATTCAAAAGTTCCCTCTCGTCTCGTTCAGGAAGTAGGATGTAGGTGAATTAGACGTTGGAGTTAATAGGTTGCACAGACCAGTGAAGCATATTACAGGTGGTGTCGGTATTACCGTATGGGTCAAGACAGAGAAGAATTTTGCCGAGTAACAACGTGGCTGACCATGGCATCCGCAAACCGACCCACTTACCGTGAGACTCCGTGCACACGTTATTTTCCCTTCGTATTTTTGAAATACGCGAATCGCGCACCACAGGCATTGCCGCGCGCGCACGCGTCGAGACTCGTCAAACGTTCCTCGCGCAACAATGCCGGGCGCCGACTCGTAAACGCCTCGGCAAACTCTCGCTCGCGCCGGCCATCGGGCTGTACAAAACAGCAGCGAAGCGAAGCTCAGCTCGTTGTTTACCAGTCTCGTTGCGCCATGGCGAAGGACAATCGGATGTATATCCATTGGGCCGCGTGGCGCAGCGAGGAGGTGGGCAAGGAGCCCCCGAGTGGATCGAAAGAGATACAAGAGCACGAGCCGAGGGAAAAAAGGAGGAGGGGAAAAAAGCTGGGCAAGACAAAGCGGAGATCGGCGTATAATGCCCGAGAAGCCGGAGAACAATGGGGCCTGCAGCTGCCCCGTTAAGCCTCGACAAGCGCGAGCATTGTGTTGTCTCGGCGGCCGGGCGGGGGGGGGCAGAGAGGCAGCAAGAGAGAGACATACGTACCTGCCCCGGGCTTTTTGCGCTTGCGGCACGGATTCGGCCTGGACTGATGCTGCTCCTGCTTCGGCTCCGAGTCCGGCTGCACTGGCCTCCGCGGGCATATCCTCTTGTACGTCACGGCTAAGGCATGCATGGGTTAGCCGGTTCGTGTGTGTATGGGTGCTCTTGTACTTACGTGCTAAGCTGCCGCGCGAGACTCATTGCGGCTTCTCGGCACGAGGGTACGCGCTTTGTCATATCATAGTCGATCGTCGCAATCGCCAAACCACACGGCGAGAAATCTTCTGGTATAATTTACAAGGGAAGGTGTTATTTTCACTGGTGCATCAAAAGTTTTAGTCGCAGACTGACAGTTGTTTGCACTAAAGTTTCTTTAAAACGTTATGTTTCGAGAGGTATTTTGAAACAGTACATTATAAACGCGTGTGGTGTTTTTCCGAAAAATACCGTTTACAAGCGAGGTAATTACAGACTTTCTCGTTATGAGGTAAAAAACAGCGTTTTTCCATCCGAATATCGCTACCAACATTTATTTTGATCTTTGCGTCACGTGCTTAGCATAATTTTGAGTCGGTAATTTATCATATTCATTCATATGACTCTGTACCTCTGGAAAAATGTCCACTGCGAAGCTATCACCTTTTACCACGGCACCAACAGTCCTTTTGTATGGAATTGGATGAAAAGACACATTCATTAGTTACAAAAGTATATCCTCGAATTTCCGTAAGTTTTCTGAAATTATGATTTGATATTTCAAACGACCTGAATATTTCATTATCAGCAGTGGACAAAAAGAAAAATCGATAGAATAGGGCAATTTGGAGATTAGGTATGTGTCAATTACTGTAGTTCTATTTTCCCATCAAATTTTTATACAACTTCTATTGTTTTTTTTACACCGGTTTTAGTGAAAAATGGGTTTTTCAGTCTGCGATTTCGTCACTATAGACTAAAGTACTTTCTATTATACCAGAGTTTTTCTTTCCATGTAGCTGATGCGCATTCAATCCATAGTAACAGAAATAATCCCAATCATTCACTCGCTCTTCACACAACGGCGATCTACTTCCGATTCATACATTTTATACGCGATAAAAAAAAACTCGCGTGAACTCGGACCGACTCGATCACGACGGTTTGCATCGGGGAATGTTTGTTTGGGCGTAAACACGGTACACACGCTCACCTCTGCCGGTAAAACGTCGAGGCAATGCTTGATACCCCACGCGAATTTATTAAGCCAGTAGGTAAAGAGATCGAGACGTTTCTCGAATTTGGAGAATCGCGTATTGTCCCGCGTCTAACCTTGGAGATGAAGACGTCTCGACTCGTCTCGAAATACATGAGTCTCCCGCGGATGCACAACACGGGCGTGTGACAGCATCGATAGATCGGAAAATAAAGGAACGAGGCACAAATGGAGTGTCACCCGCGCGGTCGCATCCCGTATATCCCGCGCCGCGAGACTCGTCTTTTCTTCTCGTCCTTTTCAATAATAATTCGGCCGACGACTCGCGCTCGGGGAGGTGGGTGGTGTGGGTGGGCGTCCATGCATACACATGTGTACAACGCAAAAAATGTAACAGCAGTTTGAGAGCGGAATCAAACTAGCGCGGTGGGACACTTTGGCAATGGGAGCCGTATATATACAGTCGCCCCGGGAAAATGGGAGGACAAGTCTCGAGAGGCTTCCCGCTCAATTTTCCCTGGGCGTGCGCGTTTATATATATACGGCGTGGTACGTCATTGCGAGCGCGTATACACACCCGTCCATGTTTATGAATGCGGTTTTTCTTTTTTCACGTGCACCCGTCCTTCCACCGCTCGCAGAAGGGGTGGGCAACCCGAGTTTGGCGCTATACGAAAAGCGGTCAAGCAGCGCGGCGGGTATTGTTCTCGAGCTGCTGGTTGGGCTGTTCAATTTCCACTTGTCTTTTATTTCGCAAAACTAGCGTCGGCCGCGCGCGGTACAGCCCCACGTAATTGTGAGAACCGCCGACGTTTCGCCGATCGAGCGGTTTAATCTGTGTGACGGGCAAAAGTCGTGTAGCGTCAGGAGCAGCTGCGCGACGGGTTGAGGGGAGCGGGCCGAGCGCGCAGTAGTACGGACCGAGTCGGGCCCGGCCCGGGCGACAGAGCCAGGACAAAGAGCCGGTGAATCGGATCAATCGACGCGTCTCTCAACTGCTGGCTGTACGGTCAGCGGCCGGAGGCGATTACGCGACGCTTAAATGTTCGTTACCGAAGGAGGCCAAACGATAATGCGGCTTCTGCGTCGCGACCGAAGCCTTCGCGCCACGTCAGATGCACGGTTGTCTGTCTCGCCGCGCCCGACGTCATTTCCCATTCGCTCGTCGCGCGTCGTTTCGATTCCCGCCGCCAGACCCTCCTCCGAGCGCGCCTTCCAACGCACAGACATTCGCTAATGAATTTCGGATGCGATTGCTCTAGTACGTTCCTCCCGATGTCCCGCAGTCTCGCGAATGTCTCGGGGAAAAACTCGAGCACGATAACACCCGGGAGGCTAATTCGAGTCTGTTTTTCGTCGCGAATTTATGAACGAGGGCTTTCACCGGAGTCCCGAAGCGCGTAATGACTTCATTCACGAGAGTTTTTTAAAAATTTCACATAGCCGAGCACACGTGCGAGGCGAGGCTCCGTGAAAATACGCAGCTCGGGGAGCTGGCGCGGATACATAATACGACGCTGGCTTGGTAAACATCGCAGAGGACGTAAAGGCCACGGCTCGCGCCGGCACCGTCGAGTGCATGATAAACATCGTGCTTTACGCCGACATATCTCTTTAAATACGCTCTTCCTCTGCAAACTTCTTTCTCAGGCTTTTTTTTCCTTCCCCTCTCGCACCCGGAGCATCAATGTGAACCATGAATGTTTTTATTTACTGAACGTACACGCACACGCCCCCTCCACCCCACACTCGGACTATATCTTGTCGCCGGCATCCGTATGGTTCTGGAAAATCCACACCTCGCGTCCCTCGAGGTCTGCTCTGTTGCGCGCTGAGTGAGTTACGTCACGACTATCCTACCGCTTCGTAGGGATATACATCGACTCATATTTTTAAATCTATCCATCCGCTTGATGCTCCGTTATTTTCTCGTGTGTCCACCCACCTTCGACACACGCCAGCCGTACAAACTACCGCGATTCGCTTCGGGCCTATGCGTGTTTTCGACCTTCCTCGCTCCACAATTGTTTTTTGCCGTCCCCCCCCCCGCCGCCCTCCACGTGCTATCGCGTATGCGATACACTCCCAAACGAGAAGAGTCATTATGCGTCGTGACGGTCTCGTGCGCCGGCACGCGTTCGTCGTTGTGTACCCGTGTGTGCACAACGCCTCGAGATGTTTGGCCCGAGAGTGATAAACGTCCCTCCCGGGGATGTGGCGCGCGCGCGCCGGCTCTTCGGAAATCCCGACTCCGCGTCACGCGCGTGCCTCTCATGAATTCGTCCGCGCTGCTGCGAGATAAATGCCGCGCGTTCCGCTGGAAATGCAGTTTTTCGGACGGGGGGCCGAACGAACGAACAACAAAAAAAAAAGAAGAAAACCTCGAAAAACATGCATTTTGTATGCAAAGTGTTTTGGACGTACCAAACTGGCGCGCATCAGTCAGGCGGGTTGGGGGAGAAAAACGACGAAACACAAAACCGAGCTGGACACGCGAGATAAGATTCATCTGGGAAAAACGTCGGACCGCAGCCAGCGAGTGTGTGTGTGTGCACTTCGCGGCACGTAGCATTTATCCAAGTCGACAATATCTGCCGACGCATTTCGGGTGGGTCGAGAGGTGAGCGGAATCGGATTTCGCGGGTAAAACGTGAAAGGCGATCCGGGAATGGGCGGCGGAACGTACCAGTCTTGCCGCGCGATATGCCGGGCAGAGTGTCGGATTCGTTGAGCTGGGCGCCGAACATGGTGCGGATCCGGTTCGCCCGGGCCACCACCCCCTCGTCGTGCTGCTGCTGCTGCTGACGGCGCTGCCTCCTCCTGGCGGCCGCCTCGTCCTTGGTGGCGCGGCGGAACGGCCTGACAGGCCCGCCCCCCGTCAGCGGGGTCGAGTCGCTCGTCGGCGGCAAGGTCGGCGAGGGCAGCTTCCCGCCCAGCCGCGGGCTCAGACCCGAGCGCATGCTGTGCGTCCGGTTGATGTGCACTAGCACGCCTGGCTTCAACGGCCATCGGGGAGCTGGGGAACTCTGCTGCTGTTGCTGCTGCTGCTGCTGCTGCTGCTGCGTTGTCGAGTGGGTCGACGAGGCCGTCGGAGATGGGGGACCACCGTCCGGACTTTATATTTCGTGGGGGTGATTTCACGCGTCAATACGTTTGGTATTTTGGTTACCGAGATGGCGGCTGCTGCCACGCACTGAGAGGATTTGGAAACGAAAAGACTCAACGTGTACTACGGATAGTCTATTTCGAAATACACAACAATCGTCACAACAAGGTTAAAAATTACTTCTAAAATCTTATACTGAATATTTACTGTCGGCCGGTGTATTCACTGTTAGACGGTGAAAACTGCGAAGCTGATGAACTGTCAATATCCAGTTGATTGGGTAAAAATTTTGCTTTCTCAATGCCAATAGTAAATAATTCGATACACGAAATAGTAGTTTTGGTTTATTCATCAGTAATATTTCACTATTTACTATTATGTTATTCAAGTGGTCATTCAGTGTTATTTATCAATTATGCAATATTTACTGATGAATAGTAGCTTTCGACTATTTTAGATCTACAGGGTATAGTTGTGATCAGCATTGATGGAAAACAGAATAGGCTTTCAGAAGTCACTGGTGAGCTGAGTAGTCAGGGTCAAGCTTTGGTCAGACGTTCGAGAACAAGACTTCGTTTCACGGTAAACTGAATATCAGTTATATTGGTTTTTAGAAACTTGTTATGATTACACTTGATCGCGAAGAATATATTGCATTCTATATTCTTTCGTTTCATTTCGAGCTTCCTCTCAGTGGAATAGCTAGCAGAAAAGGAAGAAGAGTATCTGAATTTTTGAATGGAGTACGAAGTCGGTATTCATTCTTTCCATTTTGTAAGATTAGCATTGGATAAAACTGCATTTCAATACGTATAATATGACTCAAATGACGACGAAATTAAGTTTTACTTTGATAATTAGATGATTTTTTTCAAAATAGTCTAATCATATAGTGTAAATGTAATGAGGATCAATGCATTTCTGTACAAACAGATACTCCCCTTCTCTGCTGAATTCAATGAATCAAGCGAATTCGAAATCCGGCACCAACTTATATGCATACACGAGCAGTTTCAAACTAAAGCCACAATCGTCACCCTTCTCCCACCACCACCACCACCACCACCACCACCAGCAGTACTATCGCTAATGCCACCTCGATTATCACTACGAATCCCAGTTGAGAAAATGGATGAGCCTGCAAGGGGTGGGGAAAAAACCTCAACCAAAGCTCAGACTCGGCAAAGTTGCGAGTCACCGCAATCGTGACGCACTCGGTTACGTGGGTTTTAGCCGGCATGGCGGATCATACGGGATAACAAAAAAGACGCGACGCCAACCCGACGTCTCTACCTGTTCTCCGCCTCCGCGGGTTCCTGGCTAGTTTTTGCTCTTCGCGGCCTGTGTACTCCCTCGTCTAATGAGTTGGCTGGATGCTCGTTTTTTTCTCTTATTCTTTTTTTCGCAAAGTGACATGCCAGCGCGAATCGCGGACTTTTAATTGAGAGCACGATAATTCATTGTGTGGGCATTGAAAAAGGATCCCCTTTCCGTGGGATGGAAAATTTAGAGAGAAAAGTTTCCCGCCGTTTCCGTATGAGAACGCAAAGTTGGCGAACGAGGGACTTTACAAGCAAAGAAACCAACGCACTTCCGCGTTGAATTCAGTTTGGAATGATGAAATTTAATCGCATGTTACGGTCCCGAGCTATCCAATGATTCACTCGAATAATCCAACGCGGACTGATTGATGTACTTCGTCTTCTGTAAACTCTATGCATGAAATCTGACTTGGCGTACACGTCGCGATGGAAAGTATGGTGTATATATACTTGCTGAAGCTCTCGGGCGACAAACTCATACTCGAGTGAGACTCACTTTCCTCGTATTAATACATAAATGTACATTTACGGATTCTCGCTCTCGTGCTTTTGCTATATGGGCACGTAACTCGGCAGACCCAACGTTCCGAGGGGGAAAACGAGGAACCGCATTTTATATACGTGCGCGTTTGTCTTACGATTGAGGAACCCTAATTAGTTTAGAAGTTCGCGCACGCCTTGTGCTATGTGTCATGATGAAATTCTCGAATGGCTGGTAATTGACGCTGGTATATACTCGTGTAGCTCTTGACGCTGATATTGTACGTAGGCATTTGGAAGATTAAAACTTAATATGATCATGACAATAATGCATCAGCTGAGTAAACTTCGCAGAGATTCCCAGTCAGCTCCCGCTTCTCTACTTGCCGAATGATTCTCGAGCTGGCAGTTCCGTCCGTTTTGAAATAAATGCAATTTTTCATCTACGTATAATTTTTATGATTCGAAGCTCGCTTATCTTTCAAAATCAGAATCAAATTCACGTGCCCGTTATGAAAATGAAATCGCGAATCATTGGTTTTGACAGTCATTCAAATCGATTGCCCGTCGTAACATTTTTCGAATTACACCTGACCGAGGATCTTCTTGCAGATCTGAGCACAATTGAAATTCGAATGATCAAATTCAAATAAGAACTGGGACTGCTTTGGAAACGAGTTACGGCGCGTGTATCAGGTACACAAGGGATTCCCCAGTCTATACACGAGCGATCCGTTGCAGAGCGACCCGGCCGTCGGCGAACAAAGCACAGCCCCAACACAACTCAGCCGCGTAACCTCGGCTCAATGCCGTGGATATTTTCGTAACGATTCCAGTTGCCGTTCCATTTTCGTGGGTGTTCAATCTCTTCACCTCCTCCTGCTCCTCTCCTCTCCTCCGCCCCGGAAAGATGCGACCGAAAAGTACATCGGCGCGGCGCGGCAGTGGCGATATAACTCGGCGGGCACTTTGCGCAAATAGAGCGTCGCCCATTGTTTCGCCGCTGCTACGAGAGTGAGAGAGAAGGAGAGAGAGGGTAGGGTGATTAATACGAGGTCCGTTGGGTTGCGGAAATCGGGTTCTCTCGCCGCTGCCGACGCCACGGTTTTAATGGCGCAGGAGCCATTGTTCGCCACAGACCTGTGGATTTTTGCCCTCCTACCCCGAAAGCCCATTGCTTATTCCGCTTTACGACATGTCAAACTCGTTTAATCTCCCCCCCCTCCCCTCCACACACACATACACACATACGCGCGCAATGTTCGTGTTCGCTGTACAAAATCTCTTATGAATCACACGCATATCTCACCAATATTTGATACACCCCAGAGTAGATGGCCAGACGCGACAAATCTATATGTGGATTCATCCGGTCAACTGTAAGAGTCGCGACAAAACTACTCAGAAGCGTGAAAATGACTAATACGTACCCAGAAGACACAGCGTAGGTAAATTCCTCGACAGAGCAGATTTTTCGTGGGCTAAAGAAAAGCTGTGAGGGAAGAAAGCGTACACGAGAAACACACACACACACACACACACACACACACACACACACACACAAATACTCGTTTGCGTAATGCGGCGGTGCGGCCTGACCATAAAATATGTTCCGGCTCACTCTCGAGTGTCAAACGGCGCTACTTACACAATACGTCAGAGAGCGCGTGCGAGCGTGTGTGTATATATATGCAAGGCCGGGCTTTTTCCATCGCGCGCGCGCGCCAGTGCACGTGCGCGCGAAATGACGAGAATAGAAAAGAGCATTTGCGAGAGAGCGAGAGAGGTGCGCAAGCGTTGCAGGCAAGGCAAACAGGGCTTCTCCTTCTCCTCCTCCTCCTCCTACTGCTTCTCGGGCCGGGAGAAAAGAGAGGCAGAGCGAAGAAAGGACGCGCGAGGCGATGGGATAAAGGCTGCTTCCGAATACGTCATGCGTGCAGTTCTCGTGCGTACACCCCTATCCGCCACCCCTCCAGTCCCACTCGAACGACCCTCCGAGCAATATCTCCGAGGGAATTCGAGAAAAACGGGATTCCGTTGGGTGCGCGCCAATCGCGACGCGGCGACTCGGAAATTTTAGAATGGTGGATACTTAGCGAGTTGCCGTTGGAGATAAGGCTACACGTGACTGTGACCGATGTGATAAAGCTTGCATACGTTTCGAACGATTTCCGAACGAATCAGTATAGTTTTGTGGATACAGACGGAATTTTTGCGGAATACACTCACGCGAGTGTGTCTCACCGATGGATTTCAGACGTATTCGCGTGGGTATATACACGGGTCGACGCGTCAAGCCGGGGGTCTGTCGCGTCGTGAATTTCCCCCCGCCGGTTGAAAAACCGCCGGCAACGACGCGTGGATCCGCCCGATGTATCGGGTGCGCGCGAACCCGAGTGCATTAGCCGACACGTATACGCACCGAGAGCGGTGCATTATGCAGGCCGAAAGGCTGGGGGGGGGGGAGGGAGATTGGATGCCGAATAACGCGCGAGCGAGCGATCGATCGATCCGGAAGAAGAATTAATGAGTCGCGAGCGCGGGCTTGTGGCCCATTAGCGCGGCTTGATTATGCGGGCCGAGACTCTTTGTCGCCCTGATCCCGCACGCGACCCTACTCCCGCGCGCGCACACACACGGGGAGATACTATTTTGCCGGCAGATTCGCAAGATCCTCTAACGCGCCCTAACGATCCGTCGAGTCTTGAGCTGGCCCATAAGCACACGTGCAATTTGCCACCGGGAGTTCGCCAATACTAACCACCTCGCGGATTTTTTTTCCCTTTGCGTGTGTATGTACTCGGATATGCCGGATATTTCGAATATGCTCGTGGATATTTCCCAAAAGCGACGAGGAATTTGCGTGACTTTTTTTTCTCTTTTGGTTTATCGCGCATTCGAATAGTTGGCGCAAAAATAATTGGGTCGTATTTTTAGGTTTTTTCGATTCAATCGAAATTCGAGCTCGCATACGAGGGGATGCAAACCGTGCGACCTCCTCACGGGTAATACCGTTGTGCACGCTTCAAATATATATATATATATATGTGTGTGTATATTGAAAAAGCTATATTTTTTGGGGCTCGTATCTTTTGAAAATATTGAATTCGGACGAAAATAGAGAAATATAACCTGATTATTTCCCGAGTGTGAAACAAATGCGCGTATAAATAGTGGTCGTTACGTAAAAACACAATTTCTCTTCTTCGAATTATAAAAAGGGGCTAACCGAGTTGGAAAACTTCTTTATTTTGTAATTGGCAGATGAGTGTCGGTATACAGAACCTTACGGTCGCAAATCGAATCAGAATTTCAAAGATTGTACGTTAATGAAACTTAATGAGGTCAATCGTATTTTAACAACGCGACTCGTCACCCGATCCGGTCAATAATAATGATAGCAAATTTGAATTTCACGCGACCGCGGTATGGCACACTGAACAATTAAACATCGAAAAGCTTTTGGAAACCGTCCAAGAATATGCCCCTCGAGATATTCGTTCCTGCAGTCAAATGCAGCCGCGTAACAAGGCAGCCAGCAGAGAAAGAGGCAAAGAAAAAGGGAACCGACCAAAGCTACCGAAATCCCGTTCGCCCATATATACATATATACACTCTATTATTGATTGCGGTTTTCGGATCTATATAGGCATAAAGTGCGGCAATCTGTTCGAATTGGGGGGGGGGGGCGGAAAAAAGAATACGCTCGAAATATGCTGATGAGCGTATGTCTGGCTGTCTGGCTGGAGCCGTTGCAAGCGCGTAACGGACGCGGTGTAATTAGGATCGTTTGCAACTTTTTCTATGGAAAATAATTTTAAAAAATTTTCGGAGTCAGTTTCAACATTTTCCCGCTCATAATGACGTGTGACGCAGGGCAGGCTTCAATCCGGAACGAGTATGTTGGAGGGTATCCTCGCATATATATATATATACGTATATATAATGGACGATATCCGCCATATAAAAAGCTCCCCAACGAGGAAAGTTTATTTATTTCCCGTCGTATTCTTCGAGTGCAGTCTGAATCCCATCGAGAGGCATATTCATTTTCCGTTACTCCGTTTAAAAAGTTGACATTATTCCGCAGAATTTCTCTTGTCGCGGTGAGAGAGTACCATTGAAATATACTTTGAATGTCTGTATATTTCAAATTTTAATTGCCGTACTCGCACGTAACGCCGCGTTAAAACCGAAAAGGCAATAAAAAGATCGCGTCATCAATGTCTGGTTAGATGACGGTACTTCGCGAAGCTGTACGCTGGACTTTTTAAAAGTCGATTAAAATTATCAACGCGAAAATACGAACCGGAAGTCGGAGTATCGATCGGGAATCCCGACGTCATGCGACGGTTCATCTGCCCTTAGGTCTGTCCTCGAGCCGACAGCACGAGACTCAGGAAGAAAGTCGCGGGTGTTGAAAAACCCGCCTGTTAATCAAGGGCGCGCCAAGAGAAAACAGACTCGTCGCATTCGTCGGCCGGGGTTTTGAAGAGGGGAAAAATGTGGTCGCGCGCGACGTCAGCTCGCGGCTCGGTGCTTTCAGCGGCTGAATGATTTAGCCGCGTGAGGAGGATGCGAGAGCCGAGGGGAGGAGGATCGCCTCGGTGGTTCATTAGCGGGCAAATGGACTGGCGCGAGTCGGTGCGGCAGAAGCAGTGCGTGTGCTTGGACGGCGGCAATCGCCCTAAAAGTGTGCGAAATCGTGCGATAATGCGGGACACCAGCTGCAAAAGCGGGAGAATGTGTACTTACTGTTCGCGCTCCTCCAGCTCGACCACTCGGCTATTGTCTGTGCGCGTGCGTTTAGTTGGCAAATGGTCCATGGTGATTGTTTTTTTGTTTTTTTTTTGTTTTTGCAAAAGCGAGAGTCGTACAAACGAAACAAACAGAAAATCAACATGTGAGTATATATATATGGTACTTCTTGGGGATAGGGATATATATATCATGTGTTCGATGGGCCGTTTTTCGATCGGCCAATCATTATGCGTCCCTACTTGTTGCCAGTGATACTCGATTGATTATTGTCACTCATTAATGATTGATTCTAGCTGTGGCTATATAAGTGAATGTGAAATTAGGATAATCGAGGCAAGGTACATGCGGATGGTAACTGTGTAGTTAACGTTTTACTCGTGGAACGTTAGTTTATTGATGAGTAAGTAATTATATGGATATATTATAAATACGTATGTTTGTCAAAGAAAATTAATTGTCATATCCTGTTATGTCGTTACGATGGCCAGCCGATCACTGGAACTTCGAGCACTGTCGAATGGAATGAACGTTTTAAAAATTGTGAAAAACTCATAATTGCTATATATCGCTATCGATTCACTATGAATTTAACCGAATTCATCATCGCGTCATATGATATTGCGCGTGCATCAAAAATTCCAACGCGATTGAACGTTCCTTGATCGTCGTTAAAAGCCTCTATGGCTTTCTGTACAAATCGAACGTATTCGCGTTCCGCGTGCTCCGTTCGAAATATTTTGGTTTCGGAACGTATAATTCGTCGATCCGACAATGCCATTACAATAAGAGTATCGATATACTCCCGTCGGCGTAGAAACAGACGAAAATGAGTCGAGAGGTCGGATTTCACGTGACCCTAGATTGTCCGGCCGCCCCTCCCTTGTCGCTGTGTCATACACGCGCCTCCAGATGCGTCAAGAGCTCGTATCCGTTAATAATCGTGTCAACTTACATTTCAGCTTGCTGTGCTTGCGCCGGCACATGAGGAAAATGATGACGCAAACAACGATGGTAACGAGAATGAGGATGACCGTAGAGGCAATCACGAGCACGAGGAAATCGCCGTCCGTCCTCATCCACCAGGGTACGCTAGCTGAAAAATTCATGCCCAAATTGAATGGGACGTGGAGATTTTGACGCGTGTGTCTGTTCATCGACAGCCGCACCCGCTGATTCATTACGAGTCGCAGTTAGACTGTGCGGTCTTTCGGGCTACGCGACTTTCAGCGTTTTTTTCTCTTTGTCTCGGATTTCAAGCAATTATTCAGAGTGAATTCCAGGCAATTCGCGTTGAGAAATATATATGCAACACCGAAGAAATACGACGCGGAATACATCATTTTTAATGCGGGAGACGAATTTTTTTTCCCCGTGCAAGGTGGTGGTCGCGCGAGTCGGTATTTTTCGCGCTTCCATCAAGATTTAAATTGAAAAGAGAAACTCTACACGAGTGTCAACCAACACCTCGTTAACTTGAGCTTTCGATGAGTTCTTTAATATGCTAATGCATCTCGCGCGGCAAATATCTTCGGCACGTCACTTTTTTTTTACGCTCGTTCTCTCTCCCCTCGTTCTCTTTTTTTTATCTTGCTCCTTCGCTTTTTTATCGTACGAACAAGCACTCGGTCCCATAGAAAAAGTTTACAATAGCTTTGCTCGGTACAATTTGTCAAAAGTTTATTTTTTTTCCACGCTGAAAAGACGTACCTGGGATTGAAATAGCTTGAAGGAAACTGAATGTATATGCACAAAACTGCTACTTCGAATTAATCTTTCAAATAACGCGACGAGGAAAATTATAACTACATTTACTATGCTAACAGAGTAATGTTAAGGTAGAGTCATTGAATAATTGATGATTAATTACATTCATATCTGCAAGTTGAATTATCCATAAATTTTTTTCAGATAAAATATCTCGGTATTTCCGTGATAGTTTTTAATTGCAGACATACTTGAATTCACGCTAGAAAGTTTTTACTCTGGGTTCTCGTAAACAGCAATTTTCACGAGAAAATTATGCTGAATGAAGTTTTTCTCGTTCCCCTTTCAAGTCAGCATTTCTTGAAATTCTAATGAGTTTTTAAATTTCCAATGTGAATCATGAAGCCTTTTCGCAACTAATTTCGTAGTTTCATAAGTCTTTTATTGATGTTAAAACTTGCTTTAAATATCCAACGATTTTTTCCACGTGGACATTGAAATATCTAGTCAAGCTAAAAAGGCTTCGGGGACATTTTCCACTATTCAGGGAACTCAACTAGCCGTATTTGAATAAATGAAGCGCTAGTTCTCATTTTATGTACAAACTATTCATGCTTCTAAATTAGACCGACGTACTTTAATGAAGAACTCCGAATAATTCATGCTCAATTAGACGGTAGAACCTTTACAAAACAATTATTTGAAATCAATCTACTCGCATTTAATTCTGAACGTCATATTATACTTGAACAGATTACTATAAAAAAATTATTTGACTTACTATCGAGTCCTTGGTGCGCTAAAAAAATGGTAAAAAATGTGTTTATAGTAAATATTGATCTTTTTGACAAGAAAGTAAAGATAAAAAAATGGATTATCATTTTCTACTGGATTACAGCAAGTTACGTTGTGATGGATACGTTCTGCTTATGATTTCATAGTCATTCTTCCGGAATTAATTATTTTGTAAAAGTAGATAAAATACCCTGAATCGTGATGGAAATTTCTTCTTTTAAATTGTAGCAATAGTTATTGACTAATATTTCAAAGTACATACATAACTCTAATCTAATCTGCTGCCTCTTGAAAAATTATAATTCGAAATGAAGCGCAATGTGCATGGCAGCATATGGATACTAATATTTCTATCTAAAAAAGTTCAAGTTTCAAACTCCATCTGGTATTGATAAATTTATCCTGAACTCGATGAAAAACACTGATTCTTCAACTGGCTTCTCGTTTGATAAAGTGCTGATTGTTATTGTATTAGTGATTTTCATCCAAACAATTAGTATTCATTAAACTGAATAAAGTTTTAGACTATACTAATTGTAAGTAAGTAGGTAAGTAAGCAAGAAGCGTAGTAACATGCCAACGCAACTTTGATCTGCATATCTGGTCATAAATATTTGATGAGTAGTAAGGGGGAAGAATCTATTATTGGAATTCACGTGTTTCCACAGTATTATTACATCTCATCATTTCGTTTACAATTATAAGATATCGTTTCGAATTATGAGTAAAAGCTGGTCTGATTTTCACACCGAGCAGTACAAGAACATCCAATAATGAAGGCATTGTCAGTATTACATCAATTTCATAATCAATTTGCGACGACCCAAATTAGAGAGCGAGTTTCGAGTTTTTAATTGAATTGGACTGCTCAGATATTCTAATTAATTTTAATGAAGTTGTAATTAATACTTCGTCCTTATTAAGATAGACAGTATGAATTCATCAATAATTTAAATGCCACTGCTCGTCAGATAAATTAGATCCTGAAATATTGTTAAAGAGAAAAAAATAAAAAATCTGTAAATATCGTTCGGTCAAACTGTGACAGCGCGTCAAACGAAATAACGAGTATTTCTCAAGGCAATGGTAGCACGAAGGCTCGTCGTATTATTGTCCGACGTCCGATGCAAAATTTACTTGGCCCGAGTGAATCCAATTTCACCCATAACTCAATCATTCAAGAGTTTGGATGGTGAGTCTCAAATCAAAAATATCCCGGCGAACGATGCGCGAGCAGCGGGGTTATTTTCTCTTGCGCCAATCAATCCAGAGCAAACGATAAAAATAAAAGCAGCAGCGAGCAGCCGAATTAAGCCGTGCGGATGGAGTCTCTCACCTGGAACGTGTCGCTCGCAGGGGTTGGACAGGCCGATGCTGTTATTAGCGACGCAGACGTAGGTCCTCGGGTTGGCGACCGAGTCGTCGAGGGCGAGGTAGCTCCTGCCGTTCAGCACAATCGGCACTTGCTCGATCGTGTCGTTGTCGCTCTTGAGCGACCATTTGAACCCGTACTCGGCGGGATTGCCGTCGGCGCTGCACACCACGTAATCCTTCCCGTCCATTTTCTCCTTATCAACGTGGCACTCGGGCTTGTCTGTGAGGAGAACACACATACACACACAAGTGAGAGACACTCTTTGCAGTTTTATTTTTATTAGCGCCGGCGAGCCGCTTTAAAAATCCATGAATCCGAGCGTTGCCCGAACGCGATAAACCGTATAAGCCGTTTTGCGCGAATTTACGCGCTCCAGCCGGATGTTGCTCCGATAACCGGGTCGCCTTTTTCATTTTACTGCTGCCAGCCCTTTCGCGAGTGATTTTTCCCCCTCCCCTCCTCTACTCCTAGAGCAATCTAAATGAGCTCGTACCCTTCGCAGCCGAGTTGATTTTTTTCGGTTTTTGGTTTTTATCCACCGCCCACGAGGGTTACACGCTGTTTTCCAAATCCGGGTCTGCAAGGTTTTGCCCGTACGCGAGCCAGTGCGGGGCCAGCCCGTCCGTGTAGGGCGTAAAGCTTTACGAGTATGGGGCAACTTTGCCACTACGACGTCCGATTCGTTTTGATTAGTTCCATTAGAGCCGTTGGAGTGACGGACAAACGAGCTACGACTTATCATAAACTTTTGCGGAACGAGCCCGCGTTAATGGGAGCAGTCGTATAAAAATTGTATTGAATTCGCCGAGAATGAATGTCTCCGTTTCGCTCGGTAATAAACGACGGGAGAAACATTGTCGGAAAATACGTTGAAAGGAGAATACAATGATAATTAGTCACATTAACGAAAAATAATAGTTTTCCCTATTAAAGTAGAGACACGATAGTTTATCGATCTATTTACCGGTGTTTCACTAACTTTGCATGGCTGGGACTCTGAAAATTAGGTATACAGACACAGATTATATGCATAAAAAATGAGAGAATTAACGTTAAAATGACTGATGAAAATCTGTTCTGGCACTCCTTCGATATCAAATCTGATCCACTTTCTTAAATCTGATTACACACGTGTTTGTATGCGTAATTCTTGCAGAGCTGGCCATGGAAAATACGTAACTACTAGTTGAGTCACACGGATCAAAATTTAAAGAGAGAACTAGAATTCTGACCAGAAGATTCTTATCTGACTAGGAAAATCTGTCAATTTGAGATAAGCAAACGAACTCTGATACTTCCAAACATGATTTTTGGCTATCTCTTTAAGCTACAAGTGAAATTTTACAATTTGATGACAATTCAAGTATCGTTAAATAATGAACTTGATCAACTATTGAATCGTCGTTACCGTACGTTCGCATATCAAATGTATACTTACATTGTACGTTTATGTAGGTAGTGACGTTAGAGCTGCCGATTTTATTGTTCGCCTGGCAGACGTAGGTTCCTCGACTCGCGCGTGGAAACGGTGTCTTGAAGTGCAGCACCGGACCCTCGGATATGATCTCGGATCTGCCCTCGCGGTACCACCTGTACTGCGGGTCTGGTCGGGCTGTAGCGTTGCACGTGATCTGGTCAGGGATGTTGTCGACCACGACGTTCACGACCTTTCGCGAAATCCATAGATTCTCTGGAGGAACTGTAACACGAAGAAGCAGTCTCGAGTATTGGCTAAAACTTCTCAAGCGTGGGAAAGGCTGATTTTCTATGCGTTCGTGGGACTCTTTCACAAAAGCTACTCGTCTGTTCCCCTATGGTATTTGTTATTCTGATAATCTGATGCATCTCGAAGCAATGCTAAGAGAAAATTGAACGGTTATAGATAAAGAAGCTATACAGAGTTTGCTGTCTGACTAAACATGTGCGTTTCTACTCAAACATCATAATCTACTTGGATGGCAAAGGCAAACGCTATTCTGGAAACCGATATTCATCAGTGGATACTTCACTGATTGGAATTATAAATTCTGCAAACAGGAAATAGATAGGAAATAATCAATTTTCGAAAGCAAGCGGCATGCACGATCAAAGTGGGGTAATTTGAAAATGATTAATCGATTCCTATATGGAGTATAGCTCGAAAGGAGTTCAATACCATTGCAACCACTCGTAAATTCAATCCATTTGTGGAATAAAATTATTCTTGGTCAATGGGCGAGCAATACTATTTGCACTGCGGAAATAGATATATAAGTCGTTGGAATCGACTACTGTACAAACTCATTCAACATAGAGAGACAGAGAGAGATAGAGGGGGAGGGGGTGGGAAGGAAGGGAGGGGTTTGGAGGACCGTCAATTTAGAGGCGATAAAGCCGAGGGAGTAGTATAAATCGAGTCGGTCGGCTATTGTTATCTGCAGCGGGTGGTTGTTAGTTGGGAGAGGCGGGTGGGCGGGAATTCATTGGGGCGCGGATCGCTGAGGCAGTGTAGCGAAGCGGTACAGCTTGAGCAAACAAAAGGCGAGTGGTACTCACAGTAAACCTCGATCTTGACGGTGCTGGCGACGCGGGGGCCGATGCCGTTGGTCGTGCTCGCGCAGGTGAACGTCACGTCGTTGTCGGCGAGCCGGTCCAGTTGGCCCGACGGCCAGGCGGTCAGGTTCCAGATCAGCGACGAGTTTATGCTCTCGAAGTCGTCGGTGCTGCGGTTCGGCGCCGCCCTGCTGTTCTCCACGTAGTACCGCTGCGTCCGGCCAAAGTCTATAGTCCGATTGTTCTTCATCCACACAATGTCGCACATGGGTGAGCACTCGACGTGGCAGCTCAGGCTGACGCTCGTCGCGTTGTACACGAAGCCCACCAGCTGCGGCAGCTTCTTTATGAATGCCGGGGGTGCTGCGCCAGCGAAAATTCACGAGAGAGTTTTATTCAGTGATCGATTCAGCGGTTGGCTGTTGCTCGGCCCGAATGAGCCCACTCGAACAAAATTGAATCTCGGCTGAAGAAGAAACATCAGCTTTTGACGCGCTACAACAAGAGGGCCTCCTCTGTCTAGAGGAGTCCGCTCAGCAGTTCAGGAGAAATCTCCGCTTGTTGTAGCTTGTCAAGCCGACTTGATTTCTCATACTTTTACGCTCACTCATGATTTCTAATTAACGGATAATTCACAATTTTCAATGAGTCATTCGTAGTATAACACACAACGTTTCAGCGTCTAGATATTGCCAGCCTTTTTAAATCTAGACAAGCACTTTTCATCATATGATGGGTGTCATCAAGTTAGTAATACTACCACCGTAACAGTTTTTTTTCATAGTAATCAGTACAGTCTCAGAATGTTTTGCAAATTCATAATTTAACACACAAGAACAATCACAAGCCGGCAAACAACAAATAAATATACATTAAATTGTATTTACTTGTTGTTCATTGTCTTGCGATTGTTCTTCAAACTCTCTTAGTCTACCCATTACTATGAGAAAGAGGTAAGAAAGAAACGTCATCCATCAAAACCAACACTATACGAGTGACTCATCGAAGATCTACAATTATTTGTTAATTCAATTCGACTTTTTGCGAGCACCTTTGTAAATCTAAATCAAAATCATATTTTTGACGCAAGTCTTCCTCGTTATGTTCCATCTAAGTATCGCGTATATCCTCGCGTATTGCGTGAAGTATCCCGGTGGATAAAGAAATATAAAGAGCATGTCAACACACTCACCGGAGATGTTGACGAAAGTGGTGGCGGGGTCGCCGTCGCCGGCGTCGTTGTACGCCATGCAAGTGAAGTTCTCGCGGTTCTCCAGCCTGACTTTGTCGACCTGGTAAACGGCCTGGTTCTCCTCGGACAGCCTAACCTGGCCGCGAAACCACTTGAACCCGGTGGCGGCGGGTCTGCCCGGATCCTTCACTGAGCAAGTGATGTTGAGCGGTCCCTTCTTTACGACCCTCTTCGGCTCGTACGATATCGATGCGGGTCCAGGCTTGTCTGGGTCGGGACGAGAGGGGGGGGGACACACAAAAATTCGGGCTCTTTTACGATCATTGGCTTCCGTGAGCGGCAAGGTAAGCTAGAACAGCTACGGACACTCGCTAAGGACGACCACTCGAGAGACGAACGACAGCCGACAAGCAATCCGGTGATTTTATACCGCGCGCGCGTGTTCGATACTGTACGCCACCACCTCTTTGGACTTTACCGGAACTCGCTTGTAATTCCTGAAGGGATTCACTGGCTGCGTTACGATGCTCTAACAATTTGGGTTTGAGCAAGTATATGCTTGAGCTTGAAACAAGTGTAGAGTGTTTCTTTACTTTTAATTTTCGGGTTATCGATTGGACCCGTGTTTTTGATGTAGAAGCTATCACTACTCGTCATATACTTCTCTCAATTTTGAATTTCAACTAACGTTCGAAAGTTACGAAATAGTACATTTCGATACTAGACCAAAAGACGAATTCTAGGCACGTGGGAGGTTTGCCGCCCGAGCAAAGCGAGGGTGGTAATCACACGTGCCTAGAAATCGTCTTTTGATCTAGTATCGAACAGTATTTTTCATCACGAGTGTTAGAAAACTAAGGTTTAATGATCAACTTTTCGATACAAGTGATGAAAAGTAATATTTTCCATCGGTATGATTCAATCAATCATCGTTTTGAAAAGTCTAGGAAGTTAAAAACATTTTTTGCGAATGATCTCAGTGATGATTCGGGAAACTTTGGATTTTTCATTTGTAAGAGCTGCTACGATTGGTGAGGCGAACCCAAGAGGTAGTAGGTCGATCGCTAAGACGTACGAGTGCAAAATACTGTTATCAAAAGATCTTTTCTGTCGAACGCTTTCCGAACACCGAAACTCCATCCCACGATCTGTCACACTCGCTGATTCACTTCGTCAAAACATGCCGAAAAAAACATTTGACAGTTGTTCCGCGTTAACAAACGGACAGATAATAAAGAAAATTGTACAGCACCGCTACGAAAAACATACGTATTTTAGAATTCAATAAGGTAAGTGCGCCCATCATGAGCCCGTACCCAATACGAGTCACCTATTGGATTTTATATATGTACGCTTTCACAGAATCCCCGCGTGGCACGGAATATCATTGTTAGTGAAAGAAAAATGCGGAGAGAAAACAGTTTGATCGGTCGCAAGCGTTCACATTACTTCTTGACCAATCATTTACGGTATTTATTCACTCATTCTGACTCGCTCTGTCTGATTTCGTAGCTTATAACGAGAAACGACGAAGCCTGAGTTATTGTCGCGCGGTCGATCGGATTGTACATGGTGAAGTACTCACATCTGACGACGACGGGGGTGTTGGGGGAGATGGGTCCCCATCCGGCGTCGTTGCGGCCCTCGCACGAGTAGTTGCCGTGGAAGGATCGGCCGACCGACTCGAGGAGCAGCTTGCTCGGGTCGATGTCGCAGAACTCCTCGGCGCTGGCGTTGCGCTCGCAGTCGGGCAGCTCCTTGAGCAGCTCGCCGTCGAGGTACCAGCGCACCGCGCTCAGGTAGCTCGGGTTGCCCGACAGCACGTCGCAGCTCAGCGATACGTTGGCTCGCGACGCCTCGTTTATCGGCGCGTCCGGCTCCATGCTCACCTCCACCGTCGGCCGGTCTGCAATTTCACCCAACGGTTGTTCTCTCCTCTCTCTCTCTCTCTGTCTCTCTTTCTCAATCTCCGGCGTCATTGTTAGTATTAGTTCATCATTCTCAATGAATTCTCCACCCGAGTCAGTTTGAACGGCAAATGGCGGATGAAAAACAATTCTCCCAAAAGACAATCGCGTTATCATCGAGTCCCCATTGGATTTTGCACCGATTGTCCGTTGCGCTTTCCGGTCCGACGAATGAAAGCACAATTAATCACCGCCGATCCCCGAGACATATCATATCTCATCCATTGGATGAATAGTAATTGACGATGATATCCAACGTATTAGTCAGATATCGTGCTTCGGAAAAACTGCGGGGCACACAAATTGGATCGCTGGTATCGAAAGCTTCAACAAGTAGTCGATTTGCGGGGCAGCGACTCTCACCCGTCGGGCTTGATTGACAAGTGAATTCAGCGCGGGAGAGGGCTCTTTCTACTTTTTTTTTCTCCTTTCGCCGAATCGAGGTTAAAAACCCATTGACAAACTTCCAATGCACTGCGCGAGCCTGCCGCCCCCCCCCCCGGCCCCTCGCGAAGGCCGCGCGTACAGCTGTGGACGCGTAATGCGATAGTGGGCGCGAGTTCGCTTTGTCCTGGACGCGTTCGCGGAGGGGGAAAAAAGAAAATCCATACTCACACAGCACGTTAACGTCGATGGAGTCCTGCGAGGTCGAACTGCCGAAGTCGTTTTCCAGGATGCACGTGTACTTGCCGACGTCGATGGACGACGCGTTTTTCACCAGCAACGACGTCAGGTCGGGCGTGCCACCCTCGTAACGATCCTCGCTAAGCGTCACGTTCTTCCCGTCCCGTTGCCTGCCGCAAAAAACACAAGGGATTTTTATTTCTTTCGCCCTTCTCGTCCTTTGGACCGCGCGCGGCGAGACGCGCCTTTTTACCGCGAATGAAATCTCGCCGAATCTTGAACAACCCCGCCCGCACGCCTCCCCCCCCCCCCCGGCGTCGAATCGCGAGCTGCCGTCGGATGCATCGCTCTTGGGAAATCAATTTTTACTCTCGTTTCACGAGTGCACGGGGTTTTCTTCATCGCAGATTGCGCGTGCCGACGCGAGCCGAATCTGATTGATTTTTTTAATGGATGTATGCATTTTACGCGTGACTCGGTTTCGATTTGATTTTGTACATTTTTGCACAGTAGCGAGTTGTGGCTGTATATCCGACTGTATTTGACACTTTGTTCAGAAATTGAATATTTTTTGATGCTCAGTTGGGAAAATTTAGGCACAACGTAAACTCAAATGAACTGATAGTGTTGATCGTCGACTCACCATAGTACGTTGATCAGACTCGCTGGATTCGCTTCGTATTCGCAAAATAGTTGAAAGTCGTCAGTTTCGTTGACCGTGAGATTACCTGGGCTCATCCGGACGATTGGAGGGTCTGAAAGAGAAAATTCCAATTGAACTCGAATAGTTGGCGTGTGGTCCAGGCCATGATTTACGGTCACGTGTGCGAGTTGAGGCTATTCCACAATATGAATTGATTGTTTTTAAAGTGAAACTTTGCCGACAGGAAATAGGATGGGATTGTTTCGTACGATGAAAAATGAAAACCTCGGTATATTTCCATCATGCGAAACGAAATGCGAATTAATAAAAATATGTTCTCGGAAAAATGTATGGCTTTGTGTATTACCAAGAACGCGTGTATCTCTTTTCGATTCGCAACTCTTTATTTGGCAATTCAATCGAGTCGTCCGATTGAATTATTCATTGAAATTAATCTTCGATAATAATTCAGAGGTGCAAAAGGCAGGCAGTCGCGTAATTCACGTATCCAGTTACCCCTCGTCGCGAAATTTCGGTGTTCACGATCGGTCTGTTTCTCACAGACAAATCCAGTGAAATCAATGCGCTCAAATTATTGGATCTGCTTTCAATTTAATGTTAATTACGATTCAACCCCAAAAGCTTCGGGCTTACAAACGAACTCTGGTTTAATACTGTAGATTGGATAAATTCGATTCCCCGTTTTATCTTCAATTCATGTTATTCACTCGAAACAGAACAACCAAGTATTAAAAATACAACTACCGGGCGGATCGATAGTTTAATACCACCGATGACTTTCTTCTCGAGTGACAGTAGCGTGTAGCGCGAGGAACGAAGCCACATTATGGGTCAAGAGCCTACCATGAAATTCGAGAAATATGCGAATCCATTCAGCTCGATTCGTCAAATAACTCGAGACGTGCTTGCCGAGAGCACATTGGGGATCTCAATTTTTCTCCGTGTTCCTTTCAAATCACGAAAATGGCAATCTAATAGAGTGTCGTCGTGGCACGGATGTGCCGTACGTCGCATATGGACGAAGGAGTAAGATAAGTGTGTACGTATATAGGTAACTAGTTAAGCAGATGCGTGGGAGATGGGGGGGGGGCTGTAGAAACGGGTGGGGAGGAGGAAAAGGAACGTGACGCGGGTCGAAAGAGGACGAATTTGCATGATGCTACCGGGACGACGGGGCACGCGCGTCCTACTCGCTCTATGCTCGCGCGCGCGTGCGCGTGTGTGTATATTTATTGCCTCCTTTTTGAAGGAGGAAAGAGCTTTCTTTCATCGGATGTTTTTGCCCGCCGGCAATCGATTCGGCCGAGTTGGGCCACGGGCACGTGACTCTTACGGCTTGAGCGTTGCACCGGGTGACGGGAGCTCTTCGTCGCGGACAAAATGTCTTACTTTCTCGAATTTTTCCCGCGAAATCTCGGAGCCACGCGATGATGTTGAAAGATCACGGAGCTTCGGAAGTGAACGCGGTAACTTCTTCGTATATTACTTTCCCATCGCGAAGATTTTAATTTTTTGGCTACATTGATGAAATGCCAAAGGTGCGTATACCGCGTGGTATGTAAAATACAAAATATATAAATTGAATCTATTGTACGCGGGGATCCGCGTTTGATAATCATTATTGAATAATAATCGTGCTGCAAATTGGATTATTCGTTAGTGATCAATCCCCGT
This sequence comes from Aphelinus atriplicis, assembly GCA_020882685.1. NCBI lineage: Eukaryota > Metazoa > Arthropoda > Insecta > Hymenoptera > Aphelinidae > Aphelinus > Aphelinus atriplicis. Next base: position 42,380,159 of record CM037076.1, on the reverse strand, counting down.
TAGTAGTGTGTGAATCCTGATGTGGCATGAGCTGTATCGCAAAAGGTACGCGAAATATAATCGTATTCAATTTCACCGTACAATTCGATTATGTATCACTGGAATCGTCTGGATTTCATTAAATGTAAATGAAAGCGAATATTCGAAATGGTAATCAATTGGAATTTGACGGCTCGCGTACAGTCGGCTCGCGGTATTCTTGTGTAATTCCTGGCTATTCATTTGATAACGCTGGCTTTTCAACGCTTCTACAAAAATGTTTATCTCAAAAACCCGAGTGATTTTGTAACCAATATTTGTTGTAGCAAATATTCAATGGCGATTGATTCGACAATACACGCTGAGCCCGGGGGTAATTGATCATTTATATCCACGCACGATATACCGTGTATTTGCCAGAAGAGAGAAACAAACGATCGTGAGATTTTCGTTGCGTCGCAATTTTTTTCTAATTAATTGCGCGATGAGAATTTATGAAAACTTTGCTGGATCCAGGTGAGAGTAACGCGCAAAAGCTAATCCCTTCATTAAGGACGTACATCGTGAATAGTCAGAAGTGTACTTCCCCAAGTCGTCAAGAACGAAACGCCGCCGTAAACCCAGCAAGTTATGTTTCCTGGGAAACTATAAAAGGAAGATGGCTCCGAGAAGGAGGGGGAAAAAAACTAAAAAGAAAATGAGTGCAGGGTGAGAGCTAGATGAAAGACAAAGGATGAAGAACGAGTTAGGATTCGCTAGTAAATTGGATGGTACGATTGAATTGGCTGTTGGGCGCCATAAAACGCGGGCCCTCTCGCGCGTCCCCCGTAAAAACAACGTCCCATCGTGCCGGGACTGTGAGCCGCGAGTATAGGAGTACGCGAGGGGAAAGAGGACGAGAGGAGCCGCGAGAGACTGACGGGGAAAGGAAAGGGGGCCGGGGGGGGGGCAAAAAAAGTAATAGCAGATTCAAACTCACACATTACTTCGATGATTACGGTCTCTTTCATGGGCTTGCTTCCCTCCTTGAGCATGACCGAATTCACGGCTGCGCAGCTGAACTTTCGCCCATTGTCGTGCTCCGACGCTGTGAAGGCGAGAAAGCTGTTCGTTTGGGTGGTGCCGTCGTCCTGCGGACAGAACAAAAGCTTCGCTCAGCCGGTGAGAGATGGGACGGGGACAGAAGTGGCCCGGAGCCAGGCCGCGGCTGCCGATAACAATTCTTTCGCGCGTCGGCGGCTTCGCGATGACCCATCAATGAGCCGACAGAGCTGAATTAACCCGTTTCCCTCTCGGCTCCGGCCCCTCCCAGTAATTGCGCTTCTTAATACACTTCCTTCCTGCGCCGCTATCGGATTTTCCGACGGCGCCCTTACTTTGCCATGTTTCATTTTTTCCAACCTGGACAGCTATTGGCGCTGTTGCCTGGAAAATTGGCCGCGACACTTTTTAAAGACAACTTATTCTAGCGACCGTCCAAGTGAGTTGCGAATCGCTCATTACTTGCACGTTTCAGAGCTTCAAGATAAACTCGCAGGTATTAGCCAATATATTTCAGTCACAACGTCACAATCACAGCTGTGAATAATCGGCGCAAGTCATATTTACCATTCACTTTTAAAGTACGAAAACAATTTACTGCATCGTGTCATCAGACTATAAATAACTTGGCCACGTTCTCAAGTTTCCAATTATCGGTTAATCGTTATTCACAGCGAACAGAGAAGCTTTCTCGAGTACGCTTGTCGTTCGTGTCATCCTTGAAAATCTTGAAAAATGTTGTGACATACTCGTAGCGAGAACGCGTTGAGGCTATACATATCATTCGACTCCCGAGGATGCCGGGTAAGCTGGAAAATTTGCATTTTAATAGGGTCAAATGTTTAAGTTTCAGATTGTTTTCCGGCCAGTCTCGAAGCCTCGAGGAAGGACCACACGGCCCGGCTTGTGATTGCAAAGAAGGCAAAAACGCCGTGCTTAAGTGAGCGCACCTGCGCGCGACAATTGCCAGATATAATTTGCGAATAATTAAGACCCGAGCTGCAGCGCAACAATGCTAAATGCTAAATGCTTGCAAATATTGCCGCATGTAGGGCGTTTTGCTCGGTTAACCGTGCACTATGCCACAGTGTAAACACCCGAATTTAATAAGTATTTATCTATCAATAACAGAGCCTAATGAAATTCCATGTGCTACGATTATTTCAAACGGAGCATGTAATTGAAACATTGTGGTCCTAATAGGAGCAATATTCAATCTAACTTTGCAGAGAGGAGAGAGCGAGCGAGCGCGCCTTGTTATACGAATATTTCCAGCCTAAGTATACGCAACTAATTAAAGTTATCCCCGTGAGATTCAATGTTAACATGGTTAATTTTGCATTGGATCGATGAAGTGCAGCCCACAGCAGCCTCTCGTCATATCTATCACTATATAGCTATATATATATATATATATATATATATACATCAGACGCGTTGCTCGCACGATTCACAGTCATGTGTGATAAAATTATATTTTCTCTGTTTATATTCTTCTTGACGATAATATTATTCACGTGATAACCAATTTATTCCATTATGCGCAATTGTAAACCTACATTCGTATTTTATTTAACTGGCAATCAACTATTTAGGTCATCACTTTTTATACAAGGATTGATGATTGAGATTCCCTGGTCGTATCATCGGTTCCAACTTATAAAATGAACTCATGGACAGAAACGTATATATGATTGTAACTCAGCTTAGCCTAGAATCCGATTCAATCCGAGAGTGGTATTCTTTGAAATTAATGATTCAGTCAGAGCGAAGAATCGAGGGGGGGAGCATCGCATTTGGAATAGTACGAGAGAAAGAGGGAGAGCAAGAAGCTCCGGCATGTGGCCGTCAGCGAGAAAAACTCGATGCTGCGATTCCACTCAGCCGAATGAGTCGTTGAACGCCGGCTGCAGATAGCCAAGGATCAGGGAAGAATCTATTAGGGAAGCGAGGGCAAGTCGGGGGGGGGGGGGTCGCGGCCGGGATACGGATGGATTCGTCGGGGTAATCAAGATAAGTGTGAGCCGACGCGTCTCGGGCCGGACGTGTCTCTCTCTCTCTCTCTCTCTCTCTCTCTCGGGTGAACGTCGTCTCACGCCTTCCTGCTTCCGGCGTATGCGCGTACACAAACGATTTACAAAGGGCACCCAGCGGAAGTTCAGCTGGGGCGACGAGAAAATCAGCAGCAGCAGCAGAAAAGAAGAAGCTGCAAAGTTGGGGAGATGGGTGCCCGGGGCTTCCTTCGGAATTCGCGGCTGCTTTTCATTGTCCGGGGCTGCGCGTCATTCCGAAGCTTTGTCTTTTTTCCCTTTTTTTCTCCCTCTTTTTTTTTCTCGTTGTTGTTGTTGTTCCGCAAGACGCGCGCGAGCGCGCATCTGCCTTATCTCGGGGCTTTTTGTGCGCTTGCGGCGAGGCGGAGGACATTATCATCATTGCGCGAGCGCAAATTGAGAGCGGGCCCGTGCTTTGACGGGAGGCACCGCGCCCGAGAGATTGCGCGCGCGCGCGCGCGAGGGGCATAATGCATTCGCGCGCGGCCAGACGCAATTTGGCGCCCCGCGCACGCCGTGTGACGTGTCCCGCTGATCCGCTGAAAGCCGCGAGAGAGAGGCGAGAGTCTCGAGAGGATGAGCAGCCCGGCACTAGAGGGTATACATAACGAGGATTTCGTTGCTGCTGCCGCCGCCACTGCTGCTGTTGCATTTGTACATTTCGTCCAATTGTATGGTGACGAGGCTCGACGACTCGTCGAGCTGACAGGTTAATGATGATTATCAGACCGCGAGTTGACGATAATCATCAGAACAACGAGCGTCGCTCGAGCCATGGTAATTATGTATCGCGACTCGATGCTGACGCTGCGCTTTGATGTGCAGACGAAAGAGTTTGGATTAGACGCGGGGGCGGAAGTTGCCCCGCGACCCTTCGGATCGCTAATTATCAGCCCTCCTCTCCCCCGACGTCGACGACGACGACGACGACGAGCCTAATCAGCACTTCAACGAATGCTGCAGCTCAATATCAACGAGCTCGCGCGTATAGTTGTACGAAGCGGATTCCCGGGGATGTGTACGCTTTGATAATCGGCACGATCGCGCGCCAACGAAACCGAGACGGCCCCTGCGCGTAATTAGGGGATAAAAAATTTGCCGATTTATACACCGTTTGGCCGGGGGGAGCCGCGCGAGGGATAATAAGACACGCTCGGGGCAAACAAAGCTAATTATACGCGGCCGCGGCGACTCGCGCAGTGTACGCCTAAATCGCGGAGAACGCGCGCGACGGGTAAATACACCGGCGAGGGTTACAAATCCATAATTACGCGGCCGAGTAGCCGCGCGAAGCTTACGTAAGCGGCTCGATAGAGAGAACCACACACAGGGGGGCAGAGGAGGAGCCGGGCGGGCTGTGCCAATTTCGGTCGCACGAGGCGCAAAAAATCCGCCGAGTCGTACACGGACGTTTCTGGCAAACGGCTGACCCCCGAGCCCCCTGGCCGGATTTAAATAGTCTAATTAATGGAAAAATTCGCCTTCACGCTCGGCTCGCTCGATAGTTTTCCACTTCGGCTTCAGCCTCACCCCCCCCCCGCACCCCCTTCCCTCGCGCCGCAATATCGTTTTTTTCGTCTGGCTGATATCGGCTTAATGAACGTATTTTATGCGAGCGCCCGCGCGAAATACACATCAGCCCCGGGGCTTTGACCGCCGTTAATTGTGTGTTGTTGGTTTTCGGATGAGTATTCGGGGCTTGGTTTACTGGATGGCCCGCTGTTTTCACTCGCTACCCCTCGGTTTTGCCGTTTGTATTTTAATTAGGGGGGCCAAGCGAGAGGAAAATGTAGCGGCGCTTTTCGTGTGGCACCGATTGGCTCGTTGGCTGTCGAATTTTTTTTGCGCTTGACGCCGTTTGAGAATCTCAACGAAAATAACGTTTCGATCCGAGTCGATTTTTACCAGTTAACGAAATCTGATAGTAGTCAATTTCGAGTCCTTATATTTGGAACCGAACAGATGACACACATTGTTTCGAACGATTCCGTTGAAAACACGACGTAGGGAGAAATCCAATTTCGTAAAATTTCTTCCGCCATCAAGTAGAGATGCTCGAAATTGGAGTGAACGTCATGAATCACAAACGAACGATACGCGGGAACTTTTTTATATTTATCACACGTGCCAACTCGATTCGCGAATTGTTGATCCACATATATGCTCGAGCTCGGAATCCGATGGGTATATTCATTAACCCCATCGAATCCGAACGATCCTCTGCCCCACGCCACGATCAACAATCGTTATTCACAAACGCGCGATGGAATGATTCGCGCTGAAAGCCCGCGGCTCATTCGGGAAACACACGCAAGAAGGAATAATAAGTACAGTATGAATAATTCGTGTCGGAGCGAGCGGGCGCAGCCACTCGGCGTTTTTTTTTTTCATTTTCTGCCCCCTTGGGGGGGATATTTTTACAGAGTAAACACACACGGGGGCGAGCGGGAGTAGCGGCATCCGCTGCGTCATGAAAAATCACGTGAAAAGTCAAGCCGAGCTAATTGCTTCGGCGTATGTATCCCGTATGTATCCCTCCCCGCCGTCGTTCGCTCGCCCGGACTCCATCAGGTCTCGCTGCGAACGCGTATATTCGTGAAAACCCAGCACAGGGCGAATCGAGAGCCGTGGCCGCGAGGAGAGAGAAAGAGAGCAATACTCACGTTGTCGGTGAGCTTTGTCTCGTACATGTCGAGCCGAGCGCTGTCCTTGTGGAGTACGTCGGTGCCGTTGTACCAGGTGACGTTGGCCGGGGGCCGGGCGCCCTGCACCTCGCACTGCAGCAGCACTTTCGAGCCCTGGATCACGTGGCCGACTACCCCTTTGATGTCCATTTTCATCGGGCGCACTGAAAGCACACACATACACACACACATATATATATATATATATAATATATCTTTATAGATATACACACACACACAGGACGTATGGTATGCTCCTTGTCGAGAGTCGCGGCCGCCGGGCTTTCATTATATTAGCGGCGCAGCCCGAGCGACGAACAAAAAGCGAAGACCCGAGCGACTCGGGTTTTGCAGAGGGGCGCGCGCACTTGATGTTATGAAAAATTATGTCGCACCACCTCGTGGGAGTGAATTTTGTCATGCCCTTTGTTCGTCTTGGCGAAAGAGAGGGAGAGAGAGAGAGAGAGAGAGAGAGAGAGAGAGAGAGAGAGAGAGAGAGAACGAGAGAGGAAAATGAGAAGAGAGGAGGGAGAGAAAGCTTTGTGTCTAGTGGGACGAGACTGACGGGATATAGTGCACGAGAGACTTTATTTTTGCGTGATTATGTACGTACGACGGAGGAGCGCTCGCGCAATTATCTCTCGAGATTATATTTTTGCAGCCCGTTCAAACGAGACTCGGGGCTGCTACTGCTGCTGCTGCCGCCGCCGCCGGTGGCGCGCACTTGATTACTATGCTAAGTGGATTCGCTTGCATGTACACGAATACCCGAGGCACATCGAGAGCTTTTTTCCCACAGCTCGCCAAATACAATCGGGATGGAGATTTTTTGGTCGTTCGCAGACGTGAAAAATGTGTACGACCAATCGAACGGGGGAAGATTCGCGAGAACTAATAATGTCAGGCTCGCTCGCTCGCTCGCTCGCTCGAGAGAGAGATAAAAAGCAATGGAACGTCGTCGATCGGTCATCTCGTCGCGCGACAGCCAAAGGGAGAGATGATTTTCATATAGTCCGCGGAGCGTGTATCTTGAATCGGATCGGGCGCGAAGTTTTTCAATTCAGCAGGCGCCATAAAGCAGGCCCGATATCATCGTGGCTACTCTTCATTCATGAGAGAAGCCAGGGTGGGGGGGCGGGGGGAGAGCCATCGATAAGGCTGGCGTGGCACGGCTACGGACGAGACATCGAGAGTCGACGGTTGAGTGGCAAAGTTAACGCGTCTCCCGCGCGGGAAATCGCATTAAAAGGCTCACTCGGCCGGTCGAGCTGGTCGATCAGTAATATATAAACGTCCGAGAGTGTGTGCGCGAGGCAAAAAGAGCGGATGGCGCGCGGGACACGAGGTACACACGTACTGCAGCGCGACGCACACTCCATTCGCCCCGTGGAAAGAGAGGCAGATGGAGAGCGGGGTCGCGCGCGCGATAACGAGCTGGACTCGAGAATCGAAGCGGGACTATGTGGAAGAAAAAGAATCGGCGAGCGGCGGACGCGGAGAGACGCGATGCGGGGTGAAAAAGGCCAAATGGACGGAGATAAGGGGATGAGCGATGGCCAGACGGAGAGGGGAGTACGAGATAAAGGCGGATACACCGAGTGCGCGACGCTGAATTTAAATGAATTTGATTTATTTACGCGAGCTCGTGAGCCCACCCCCCGCCCCCGCGCCACCTCTCCCGCTCTCCCATCCCTCGAAACAACGCTGACCGGCCACCGAGCGAATTAGCGCTTCGCGTTAATGGAATTGAATCGCTCGCCACCTTCGCCCCCCTCCGCGCCATTGTGCGTGATTTGAATGTTTGAAAAATTGCCGGCCGAGACAAACGAACGTAACAAACACCCAAGCGCACGCGGTGCAGTTGCGGGCATTATTGATTTATGAGCGGCGTTTTCAAAGTTTCACTTAGCGTCAACAAGGCGTGCGCGAGGCGAGCTAGTTTTCGTTCGCCGCCCCGGCTAACTTTGCCGCCTCTCTGTATAAATGCTCGAGCGCGCGCCTCGCCTCCCCCCCGTGTGTGTGTTTATCAACCGCGCGCTGGGTCCGATCGCGAGTATGTTGCGTGTGGGTAAAACTGTCGCGGAAGATGTTTTGCCCCGTCGCCAAAGTCGCGGTATACGTCCGCCCTCTCCGTTCGATATGTCGAGAGGAAAACTATGCGGTGGTGGGTATGTATATATGTACATGTTTCGCGTATCCGAAATATCCGTAGGCGACGTGTGTGTATTTGCACGAGGGCTGGCGCAGTTTGAACAAGTTGGAATCGGCCAGAATCGGTAGAGGCTTTCCGCGACAACGCAATCCAATTGGAAACGTCGAAAATGTGCGCTCGAGAACGCGGGGCCGCGCATAACTCAGTTTCGAGCTCAGCACACACACACACACTCTTTGTGCTACTCGAAGAAGCGACGGGGAGTAGAGGAAAAGATCAACGGTTAAAAAGCTCTCAAAGTAACCCGGGGGATAGCTTCGCAATAAAGAGATCAACGTTTTTGCCGACGACCGCGGAGTCGTCGCAATTAAAAGCGCCGCGCGGCCCAGTGTATGTACGTACGTGTACGCGTCTCTCTTTTGGCGCGCGCGGCCTTTGTTGCGCCGCCGCTACAAAGTCGCCGGAGTAGCTGCTGCTGCTGCTGCTGCTGCTGCTGCCCGCGGCTGCCCGCGATATAGAGTGCCCCCCGGAGCGAAATCCTGTGTCACCGCTGACGCTCGACGACCGCCGCGCTTTCGTTCGTCGCCCGACGCGCGCGCGGAAGCGTCGGTGGCGGCTCGATTGCGCCATAGCAATTGACTCGCGACACACTCGCGACTACGCTTTGAAGCGCGAATCGCCCGGTTTCGGATGGGTCTTCGACGTTCCCCGACGATTCTACTCGGGCTGTTTGTTGGCGCGCGATTGCGACGAGTTGGGTATACGTGTGCAGACACTTGTAGATTGAAGGTCGATGGTTTTGAGCTTTTTGATTTCTCCGGAAAGTGTTCAGAAAGGAATTTGCGGAATTGATTTCGAAACAGCTTTGAGGGACGCGGATCAGGGATAATCAGCTTGCTTGGCGAGCCGAATTTTCGCGTCATTATACTCGGTCCCGAGTACCCAACTTGCGCATGAAACAGCTTTTCTCGTATCAAAGGCGTGAGGTGCAACTTTAGGGCCGGTGTGACCAGCCTGAGGGTCACAGGATCATCCGTAAGTTGCACCCCACGCCCGTGTTGGCTGAGGAGAATTTTACCCCCGAGGGCAGTTGCTATGGTGACAACGCAAAACAAGTCTAACACATCGCCAAAAAGCTAGAATGTATTAGCGGCGTACGGTTACCGTTGTAACCGGCCTGGGGCGTTGAAATTAACTTCGTGCCCACAAAGCAAGATCGAAAAAGTATTCTCGACGTTTACTATGACAAAAAATTCTGTTTGTTGTTTTCTGTTGAGCTCGCGGAAACAGTTGGAGCCCGTCTTTTCTCAATTTGACGTAAATTACGAGCGATACAGTTGGTTGAAAATCCATTGGGAATCTACTTTGACGTGACAAACTCACACGACTTAACACAAAGATATTTTAAGTATCTGTCTCAACTAGTCTCAAGGAACAACGAAATCACACGCAGCTATTGTATTTAAGAGCTCAACAAAAACAACCAAATGGAATTCTCATAGCAATTTCATGCGCAAGTTCTCCTTCTGGCCTCCTTGTGATGTTCGAACGGCAGCTACAATACTACAGTGTTGTTTAAACTTTCATTCCCGAGATAGCCGGGTAGTTGGAGCAATTCAAGAATGATGCTCCAATTGGAATGCACTTGACAGTCCATTAATCCGAGGATCAGGAGTGGCTCGGCTTAACAGTGTATCTTCTCTCCCGTTTCCTACACTCGGCTGTAATTCTCGGAGAAGGGAAAAAGGTGTAATGATTAAATGCGGCGCTCGGGGCATTTTATATATTCCGACACATAATCGGCTAGAGCGCGCGAAGCGTAATCCAGAGGATACGTTTTTCGTTTTTTCTTTTTTCAATACGTGTAATAAGTCACGAGATAATCTACCTATGACGTGGATTTTATTCATGGAACTGAACAAGAGCGCGCGATAAATGTATTCGGAGACGCGAAGGATATATATATCCGAATGTGAATTATTGGTTTATACATCGCGCGAGTGGCTTTGTTCGTCCCGAAGCTTTGGGGCGATAATAGCTGAGCGCCGTATACTTGCGAAATAATCCTCCCTGGAGTCTATATACTCATTATAGCCGAGAATTAACTCGAACTGAGAATAGAAATGAATTGAGAATCGATCATCCACTTCATTAAATAGGGCATTTCAATTTATCTCCTCAACTCACATCGGAGGGTTGATGAGTCTTTTGTACGATGGGACGATTTTCATTGTTATTTAGAGAAACAAAAAGACGATTTTTTCTTTCAATGCTCAAATTATCATATCCAGAATAGGATTCAGTTAATCCAGCAGTTGTGTAAGCAAACTCGTTGAATACTGAAAATATCCTGAACTCGTCCTCTCGTGTTGTAATTAGAGTGAGTGTATATCGACTTTTGTTGCGTGTTAAATTTATCATCCCATTTCGCCTTTGTGATAATTTTCACGAACGTGCTATCGCGAAGAGAGTTTCTTTTAGCCGTTTATTTTTTATTTCCATTTACCCGGCTCTAAAAATACGTCGATAGCCAGTTCATGAAGGATTCAATATAGGAATATCGATGACTTTTTTTCTTTTTTCTATTTGCGAGATAAACATCGGATTATCGTTTTAGCTGAGAAAAGAAAATGTAAGAGTATAAGGGGGATGAGCGCACTAGAAGGTATCGATAAAATTGTGCGACCCTCAGCTTGGTGGTAGCCAGAAAAGTCATATTCACTTTCTGCACGAGATTATGCTGATACTGTTTTTTTTCCTACAACACTGCTCCATCGTGGATTTTCGGGTTTCATCCCGTAACGATGTATACTTTTTTCAGAAAACAAAATTCGTTAATCTCATTTTGGGATTTTTGAGGAGCTATAATATTTTTCAATTGATCTAGCAATTGGATTTGTTTCTTTTTCTAACAGAGATTGAATTTCGGACCGTTCCTTTGATATGGGCCTCTTGAGGGGTTTGTTAACTTTGGAATTTTTTACTTTCAATTTTTTTAATAGATTAAAAAATGTATAATATAACTCAAAATGATATCATTCGTAAATTGAGAATATTGTTAAAAATCTTAAAAATTTTTATCTCGGAGGGCTCTCCAAGTGGTCTTCAATATTTCAATAAAGCTTTGAACGCGATTGTTTCACCACTGCATTTATCAAACTGGTGTGCATAGCATATTTTGATTATTTTTTAATCGATCGACTTGAACTTTCAGAGGTAGCTTTTCGGATACTCTAACTTTTTTGATCAATTAATAACTACAGTTTTAATAAAAAATGTGGGTCAATTTTTTATGGAAGAAGGAAGTTCAGATGTAAGCCATAATTACAAAAACCATTATTTTTGTAAAATTCAAGATACTGCGTTAGCTAAACTCACACGGAATAAGACAAATTTGTTATTCGTTGCAGGTGCTTTCTGAAAATTGCTACCCAGCGCACCGTTTACCTCCTCAAAAAAAGACGCTCTCGATTGACCAGCTGTCACGATCCCACTTTGTAATCTACATGAAAATGGATAAGTATTTTTTCGTGCCTTGAAACATGTTGGATAAACCCTCAAAACCTTATTTTAATTTCTCTATTTGAGAAGGAGAAATTACTGGAAAAATACCAAATTTTCCAGCCTCTCAAAATCAACCAAGCCCTGAAGCAAATCGTCTCACAGCGTTAAGCTGATTCTGCCTGTTCGATGGCAAGATTCGATTCTTCCAAGACTAGCGAGCATATTTATCCTCATGTGCGTCATCGACTCTGGTAAGTTCTGCACGAGAAGTAAAAGGAGCAGCCGGAAGAGCCACACGTGTTAGGGCGCGAGTCAGCGCGGTGGATTCAATATTTCAGGGATTCGGAAGCGGGAGCTGAGCGGAGCTAGTGCGGCCAGGCGACTCGGGGCGAAATTGCGCCTGGCGTGGCCGGGTATCCGTGCGGCGTCTTTCTTGGCTGGCTCGGGAGCGTTTCAGTTTTGAGACGTGACTGTCGCGCGGCTGCGGGGCCGTCCGAAAACTTTGCCCGGGTAATCCGCCAGACCACACTTGTCGTCGCTTTGACTCGGCGCTGTATTACAGCGAGAGCCGCTGCAGTTGGGCCGGATAATATGCCTCAGCCCCGGGGAGATCGGCCCGAGAGGAGACAGCTGGGAACCGGAAACGCCGCCGCCGCCGCCGCCACCGCCACCGCCGCGCGCGCGACGGAGATGGAAAATTTTGCGCAGTCGCCGCCGGGGGGCGACAAGTGACGATGACGAAGAAGAATGCGTGGCCCGCTTTTTCCCGACTGTGAAAACCCACGATGCATATACATATATTTATACATGTATATATGTGTATTCCGCAGTCGAGCTTCTGACGGATTGGCGAATTTCCTTTGCGTAACACCTCTTGCCACCTCCGCGTCTCTTCCCTGTTTCACGCGTATTAGCGCGATAGACAAACTGGCAGATTTATACCCCGACAAATATACAGCCGGAGCAGTTTGAAGTTTATCATGTACGTTTCGACGTGGATTCGTTGCGTTGGACATTTATTCAATTGTAATTGTCCTGCGTGGCTCTCGCAAGTTAACGAAAAATTATGGAACTTTCAAATGTTTCAATCCTAGTTCGAGCATTTGCCACGTAGGATTCTTCAAGTTCTTGTAGAATTGTACATGGTCCCGTTTGTTCTTATCTTTGAGGGCCAATCCGTAATATGGAATGAAAGAAATGAAAAAACTCCATATAAATTTATTCTCTGCGACGTTTCGCCAGCATGGTTCGCTGGCCTCGTCAGACAGTAAAAAGAAGATACTAATTTGTCGGTGACAGCAGAAGTCGGTCTCTTCCCTAATTTTATATTATGTAATAATTTCTGATTTTTACTGACTGGTGAGGCCAGCGAACCATGCTGGAAAAGATTCAAAGTGATTGAAAAAGAATTATGTGTGAATTATATCTTATGAAAATTTACTTGAGTAACTTTTTTTATGGGAATTGCATAAAAGTAAACAATTTTATAAAGAATTGAAATAATTGTTATTGCACCTGGGTTAGGAATTTAAAAAAAATACCATTCGGATAACCAATGATTCAAAATTCAAAATCAATTCTATCGACTATATCGAGCAATGTTCCGTTGCACGAATCAATGCATTGGGATAAGAAGGCCAGAACAAATACTCCATGGCTCGATACAATAATGAGCAGTGTATTAGGGAACGATCTGTCAAGTGAATCAAAACCACCTTTTTCCATTCTCACGTCCTCCATAAAAACCACACAAAAGTGGTGGAGTAAAGTAAGAAGTGGTTCTCGTAACCACCGGAGCAAAAGGAACAGCATAATCCACGCCGCGGCAGGGGAGGGCAAAGACGCAGTGAAGGAAAAGAGAGCCATAAAACGGAAGGTGGGGGTAGGGGTAGGGGGGGGGGAGAAAAAACAGCACGAGGAAGAGCGTAAAAATAGGTCGCGCAGTTGAATCTCAACGCTGCCGGTGGCGATAGCATCCCGCGAGAGGAGCCGGGCCCTCCCCCCACCCTCCCCGAGCTCGCCGTTTAAGCGCTCGGATTTGATTAACTCCTCTATCTCATTGGACGTGCACTCCTCGGATTTACGGCTTTTTTCGCGCGCGCGCGCGCGATCCACCACCGAGGATTATACGCGTCTCTGCCCGACAGAGCCCCACTCCAGACGACCTGTTAGATAACTTAATCATAGAAATTTCGAATATACGCGAGCGCGAACATATGAGAGGTACTAGGTCAAGGGCCTTGTACTCCGACGACTCGAACGTTTAGTGGCTCTCCTCGCCCTGTGCCGGCTATTACACCTCGTATTATCGCGATTTCCTCTCTACGTGCTAGGATACTCGAGATTGATGTACACTCGGTAATGGTGCAGGGAGAGAAGAGAATGAACGGTGGAGGGTTGGTTTGACTTTTAATTCACCTTCCATGGCACTTCACTTAATTTATCAATTATGAATCTTCAAACAACTACAACTTCATTCTCAACGGTTCTCTTCGTTTTTCTCTTCTTGGGATAATTGAAAATAGATATTTGATACATCATTTGGATAAATTTCCCGATCGTCTCTGGATATAGTTAAGGGTGCTGTGAACGGGGCTCACTTTGGACACACAGCGTGGGGCTTCTAACTCGGACTTTCTATGCATAGTACAGCAATCATACATTTTAGAGCTTGGAGATTATGGTTTTTCTATGCTTCAGTCTAAAAACGTCCAAGTCAATATTTTGGTTGATATTTACATTTTTGTGATATGTCAGAATATCAGTTTTAACAAAATTCAACACACCGAAAACCTAATTCTTGAAAACCTCAATTTCGTAGTCAGTTTGATGTAGGGTTGATTGACATTATACATGGTAGTATGAAGTAAACTGATAAAATCAAGAAAATAACTGTTTTCCAGTGAGAATCCCATTACTTTTCATCGAATTTTGTTGACAGCAAGAGAATATTCCGTATTAATAAATGACCTTGTCCAAAGTTATCCCTATGTATGTAGTAACTTTGGAACAGGAGTTGTCGTAGTCAAACTTGATCAATAATGTTCAGGAGAAATTGTGATCCGAATACCATGTCGTACAGTTTCGGCCAAGACAATTTAATTCGCAGCATTCTAATGGTCGTGACGAACTTGATAAGTTGGCGAAATAGTGTCGAAAGCAACCGCCACTCACGGTTCATGTTCTATTCAAATCGTCGACCACACCTCGTGAAAAGCTAATTTTTTCGCAACGTTAAAATTGTGTATTAGGAGAATGGGCAAATCGTCATAAATCTCGCTTACACGGGCATTTACATCTTTCGCATAATCTCGGGCTTGAAATACTCTCAGTATCCTCGGTGAAAAACAGAAAAAAAAATTAGCGGGCACTGTGAAAAGCATGTACACGTGCGAGCGGGCGAGAGGAGAGGAAAAAAATAACACGCTACAGGATTTGCCGGAATTGTAGAGCGAAAAGGGGGATAAAAATTAAATGCGCCACATGCGCCAGTTGAAAAGTTTCGGAAAAGCTCGAGCACACCCTCGCACCTACATACACACACACGCGCGTACAGCTGGAGAGAGTCTGGCTGCGTAATGAACGTTAAATTCACGCGGCGATCATTTTCGCGGCCGAGTATGGGTGCGTGGAGGGTCTGTCGCGGGCCTCGCGTGGCGCCGCTAAATCATTCTCACCGGAGCACTGGAAAAGGCAAAAGAAGAGAGAGGGGAAAAAAAAGTTGAGTCGAGCACCGGTAATAATATCTTGTTCTCCCGCTCGTTTCTCCCCCCGACCTCCCCACCCCCGTCCCATCAAGCTTTTTGAATTCATACGCATTCGCCAGGATTGCATGAGCAGCAACTGTATTTACATAAGGATGGCTTCGGCAGAGTATGTTCCATTGTGCGCTAGCTTTTTTTCGCGCCCCCGCGTTTCTTTGCCGGCTGAATGCTGCGCGCGCGAGCTCACGCTCTCGTCCAATACGTATAACTATAGTCGTAAGTGGCTCGTTAATTTTCAGTTCATTCCGGGCTGCTCTTGGTAATATTACATCTAGTTAACGGAGCTATTTGCCGTAGCGCGTCGAGCATTCATGAAAATTATTCACACTTTATTACTCCGTGACGTATTTCTCATAGTTTTCACTCCCCTCCGCGCATTGCAGATTATATAGTTTGATCAAATTTGTTCTTCCGTCCGATTTGATTTCGATTAAATTTTCAATTTTGATTTGTCCTACAAACAGGACAACCGAGTCTCCAGTTCTTCGGTGAGACTAAAATTTTCTGAGGTAGATTTGTCGGTTGTCCGAAATTCCAATTAAAATGTATGTTCACACTCGTGTAGTCCAATTTTTCTTGGCATCATGAGTTGAGCCGAAAAATATATCCGTTCCGTGATAGGACTTTATTGAACCGAGATGTTTGACAAAACTTTTGGAAATTCAGTCTCTTCTGGTACCTGCAAATACTACGTCAGAGAGTTCCTGATGAAGCGGTGACCCAAAAGTCTGTTTCCATCTTCTTAGGCGATATGTTTCATACGTAACTAAGTACACGATTAATCAATCTGATTTTAAAGCCATCGAGTCGTCAAAAGAACAAGTGCATGTGTTATGTACTGCACATAAATATTGACTCGCAGTAAGAGCACCAGCATTAAAAATCTATCGTCGCCTCGGTGTTATATAATTCAAGACGGACAAAAGCGGGTCATACGAACGATACAGCAGTCTATACCGCTGAGAACATATTGAAAACAGTTCACGACCATTGGCTATCGCACAAGGAGACGCCAGAGTACCTTGGATCACTTATCTTACTAGAACTTTGTGAGATATCTAGTTTTAAAACATGACTATTTTCTATCATCGATGCATTCAGTTATACATACAGTCCAAAGGGCATTTTCCGAAGAACACGCTCGTGGAATACGTTTTCCCTAATTCCGTCTAGTTTTTGGTATATAATATTGACTAAGTACCAGAGCAGTGTCTCAACGGAATACATACAGTTTGCTCCTAGCAATTACTCATCAACCAATATACCTACTGAATTTCGGAGTCCACCTATGGCTTCGTTTTGAAATAAGTATACTTGAAGTGGAGGGGATATTTGAAAAACAACTTTGAAGATAATTCTGTGTACTTATTTCACACTTTTCTGACGAAAAAACAGCTCAAAATTGTGCTTCAAGGAAAAATCTTTGCAAAGTTCAAAACCATACATTCAAAACCAAAATTAGAGTGAGCTCAGAACTTTAATTGGTGTATTGGACGACGAGGAATCGCTCGGACGGCGAACCACGTATTTTGTCAATATTCTTCGTCAATTTCTCAATTAAAATGTATATCCATCCGCGTATATTGGAGATATCCCACATAGCATGCAACATTGCGTTGAAATATTTCACTGAAATATTTCAATGCAAGATTTCAGCAAGATTGCTGCAATATTTCAATGCAGCTTTCGGAAGCGGATTTGGTATCTTTCAATGAAATATTTCAAAAATATTGCAGCAACATTTCATGAAAGATTCAACGAAATATTTCACAATATTACAATAAAATATTGCAGTGCAAGATTACTGCAAGATTTCTGAAATATTTTCCTGAAATATTCTATGCAACATTGCTGCAAGATTCCTGCAAGATTTGACTGCAAGATTGAGGACAGTCAAAAGATGCATTGAAATATTGCAGAAATATTGCATTGCAAGATTTCATGCAATATTGCTGCAAGATTTCTGCAAGATTCTTCTGCAAGCTCATGTAAAGTCAAAGGCTACATTGGAATATTGCAGAAATATTGCATTGCAAGATTTCATGCAATATTACTGCAAGATTTCTGCAAGATTCAACTGAAAGACCCTGAGAAGTCAATGACTGCAGTAAAATATTGCAGATATATTACATTGCAAGATTTCATGCAATATTGCTGCAAGATTCTTGCAAGATTCTGCTGCAAGATTGAGGACAGTCAGAAGCTGTATTGAAATATTGCAGAAATATTGCATTGAAACATTTCATGCAATATTGCTGCAAGATTTCTGCAAGATTCTTCTGCAAGCTCATGTAAAGTCGAAGGCTACATTGAAATATTGCACAAATATTTCGATGGAAGATTTCATGCAATATTGCTGCAAGATTTCTGAAAGATTCTGGTCGCTTACATCGAATTCAATGTGGGAAAATGTATACGAATTCTCACTATGAGACCAGGCGCGAACCCGTGATTCTTTGGACGCGGCGCAAAATTCTTGCCACCAGACCAGCACACACTTTTATAATACATAATTCCGTCAATGCTGTATTCAAATTCTGATCTTCCGAAAGGAACTATAATATTGCACCAACCTTGCAGAAATATTGATTAAGAGATTTAAAGGGTTTCAAAAAATCGGCTCTCAAATATTGCAGCAATCTTGCAGCAATCTTTCCATGCAATATTTCAAAGTTGTATTTCTAGAATCTTGCAGAAATATTGCATTGCTCCTTGCACTACCGATAGGTGGCGACTCGCTTCTCGCAAGTAAAACTGTATGCCTCTGTCTATATACCAGCATCCACAATGATTGGTACCAAACTCGATTCCAACTCTTATTTCTGAGTCAAACTGGAAAAACTATTTTTGTGGGAGTCTCTACCGCATTCTCAAACTAGAGAGTCATTGAAGAGTTCCCGATAATCTAAAATTATTCACAGGTTTGTCAGCACTGGCACTGGAATATTGTAGCAATCTTGCAGCAATCTTTCAATGCAATATGCTCAATCATGTTAGTAAAATCTTGCAGAAATATTGCAGTGCAAGATTTCTGCAATATTTCAAATTTTCCTAGCCAATACTGCAATATCTAGTATCAATCTCTAAATGCAATATTGCAAACAGATATTGCTGAAATGTTGCTTGAAAGATTCGGAGGCTGTCGATGAATCGGCAGTGAAATATTGCAGTAATCTTTCAATGTAATAATCATTATAATATTGTTAAAATCTTGCAGAAATATTGCATGAAAGATTCAACGAATGTCGATGAATCGGCAATGAAATATTGCAACAATCTTGCAGCAATCTTTCAATGCAATATTTCAAATTTATATTGCTGGAATATTACAGAAATATTGCATGAAAGATTTCAAGGGTCTCATCGAATCGGCCGAGAAATATTGCAGCAATCTTGCAGCAATCTTTCAATGCAATATTCGAAAGTTATATTTCTGTAATCTTGCAGAAATATTGTATGAAAGATTTCAAGGGTGTCCACGAATCTGGAGTGAAATATTGCAACAATCTTGCAGTAATCTTTCAATGCAATATTCATAATCATATTGTTGAAATCTTGCAGAAATATTTCATTGCTTTCTTGCAAGCCGGACATATCAATATTGCAGAAATATTGCAGTGCAAGATTGCTGCAATATTTCAAATCTTTCTTGCCAATATTGCAGCAATATTGCAGCAATATTGCATGCTGTGTGGGATTCTTGATTCCGCAACCACTATAGAAAATATTCAATATTTCAGGTGGAACTTGTTCCCTCGACGTACAGTAAGCCAATATAATTAGCGACGACAATCGATTTCTCAACGAACATCGAGAGTTAACTCGATCCGTCTCGAGTTGGTTAGCTCGAAGAGTGCAGTGGATCACTGCGCATACACGGACTCGTTCGGGCAGTTCGCAATGTGTTATTGTGGCGGTGTGAGGGCTGCGAATCGAAGGGAAAAGGGCGAGAGCGAGCTCGGGCCGGAGGCGGATCAAACGGAATCGCCCGGGTGTATTGCGCGCAGTAGGGAAAGAGAGGCAGAGAGAGAGAGAGAGAGAGAGAGAGGAAAGATTAAACGAACGCGCACGAGAGCTGAAAACGTATTAGGCGCGACGTGCAAGACAAACGGCATCGCACCCGAGTTAGGCTATTAAACAGAGGGCCATCTGGGCAATGGGCCTCGCTCGCTCTATGTCATTCGCGAATTCTCCCTCTCTCTTGCTCTCCCTTTCCCTGCCCCTCTCTTCGGCCTGTCCCTCAACTCATCACTTTCTTTATCCGCCGCCGCCGCCGCCGCTCCACTTTCTTTTCTCCGTCTCTCGCTCTTTATCCGCAGCTGGGATAAGCCCCGGCCGCGCGTCTCGTTCCTTTTTCCCCTGCTCCAGCTCAGCACCGGCACACGCGAGAGAGGAGCACTCGACAAGCCTTGGCTGCTCCTCTGCTGCGTTGGCGCTTAAAATTCAGCCGGTTAAAAGGATCCACCCACCCTCGCCCCCCGTCCACCATTGGCTTTTAATACAACGTCGCCGATATCCTCTACCCTCGATTTACAGCTCGAACGGATGTGTTTAACGGCCTCGGCCCAATACCCACCCGCCCCTCCTGATGTACTTCTTCTTCTTCTCCTTATTCTTCTTCTCCTTGTCTCCCCCCTCCAATGCACCAGGGAGTTTTCCAACGGGCTACCGGAGAAGCGACTATCGCTTACACAGATTAGATCGATTCATTGGTTTATCCCGTTGGTAGTTTCGTCGTTTTGGCTTTTCCCACGAGTTTTATCCATCATCGCAGCGTCTCTCATTGCCACGTTTGCCACGAATCACTCCGGTTCGGGCCGTTTGATACAGCTCGGAAAAATGTTCGAAAAATGTCCGCAACGATTCCTTCGGATTTTCACAATTCATATTCCAACGTATATACTTATTGTTAACGACCTACTTCGCCGTGTCCGCGGGACGAAAGTTGAAATTGCCTTCAGAACTTAGTCGAACCTATCCGGTGGGTGCGGGGCGCGCGCGCGCTCTTGTATATCTATCTATATGAAAATTGTCTTTCACTGCCATTAACTCGCTGTCTGCAAGTTTTCGCGGAGTTGTCTTATTTACCTTCGCACCGAGCAACCGAAATTGTTGAGCGAATTACTGTCGAAGATCACTGAGAGCTAGTTTGTTTTACAGTTAACGAGCTCGGAAACGACTTCGCGACTGCGGCCCCAACTTCTGCTGAATGATGTTCTTTTAGGACTCGCCAATTCCCATGGCAAAGAGTTCAACATTTGTCTTGTTCAAACTGTTGGCGCATCGACGATCGTCGACGGGGGGAGGTGAAAAAATAACACACACCAAGTATCGTTCTGTACAGCCTCGGATCGTCGAGCGTTTCGAGATTAAATTTTCGGATCGCCGTTCGGTGATATCGAGCGAATTTCGCGAGAGATTTTCCTTGGCCCTCCGGGTTACGAGGAACACGAGAGAGCGATCGCAATTTTTCCATTATCCCACTCGAGGGTCGCGCGCGCGCGCAATGTGTACCATCGAATAGCGATAATAAATTATTCATTATTCTCTTTCATCCCCGAACGACGGGCTCGATAAAATAAATCAAGCGAGGCTACTCGCCGGGGCGAGCGCGAGCGGCCGCGTAATTTTAACTCGTATAATCCCCAGCAGCGGCGAATCAGAGCGGGGCGAAACGCAAATCCAGTGGTACGGCCGGGCGAAATCCGACGCGCGGATATCGGGTCGCGGTGCTCGGTCGGGGAAATCAGTTGAGCCCCCGAGTGTCATTTTTGCCTTCCGCCGCCGCGGGTCAGTGCACCGCTCTATCCCGCACGTGCAGGATATACATACGCATGCAAACACGCTGACGGGCGCGAGCTCACAACGGAAGGGCAGGCGCGACGAAGAAAGGGATCGACGCCCAAGTGTTCGCAAGTTGGGTGGAAAACTCGTTAAAAGCTCGCACGTCCACTCGAATGATCCGCGAGTCGCAATTACACGGGCCCTGCTTTCGCCAAAGTTTGATGAAAACCCGCGAAACACACGCGTTCCTCGTACGCTTTGTCCTTACGATCATGTGCGACTCTAAGCCTTTTCACGCGTCTCGGGGTGGCTTTCCTTTAGACGGACTGGGTCCCAGTCGCTTCAAACGAACCGCAGCGTCCTCTTTTACTTTATTTCTTCACACTTATGGGCTTATTCCAAATTGCAGAACGTATACGAATGTGCAAGGCGGCACATCAGGTTCATCGAATGAAATATCATTGAATGTCAGATCAGATATGAACTGTATTCGAGCTTTCAAGACATTTTTTCTGAACAGGATTAGTGCTTTAGGAGTGAATTTTATCATCAAACGCTATTTAGAGAGAGATCACACAACCTTTTTGGGTCACCAAACCTACTGAAGTAATTTATCTACGAATTACAACACCAAGGTGAAATGGCTCATTCAACGAAACACAAAGACATCTGTCTCATTTATTTGTTTTGAGAAATCAGGTATTCCAGGCCCAGCAGATTTGGACACACAAAGGTTGTGACCTCTCCTCATTAGCCAACATGATACTCTCCTTGTTGACACAATTATTTTTTTTCCGCCGGAGGAGGATGAGAATGACAGTTTACCGCAGCTTATGTTAGTTCAATAAGTTACCGTGAATAATACATCCTGACTTTTGCTCGGGTGAAATATTCATCATGAATTTTCGTGTTCATTGAGTTGCTGGGAAAAATTACCGGCGCGAGCGTTTTCACTCGTGGATACAACTTTGCATTCTTAATTAAGCTTGAACGTTGCGTACACCGACTACAAGCTTCAAATGAGATGAACATCTGTCATGAAATAAATAACGGGAACGACACGCCGCTGCATAATACGGCGTGCTCCATATAGTTATACACAAAAACTACGCGAGCACGCGAACCAATTAGACGAATTAAAACTTCTTTCTTTTTTCGGAAAAGAATCTCTCCTCTGTATACTTCTCTCCCTCTGCCTCCCCCCCCCTCTCTCTCTCTCTCTCTCTCTCTCTCTCTCTCTCTCTATCTTTGCCACTCTAGCCTGTACACGAGCCCCAAATTAGACTATAGTGTCTGATATGTATGCAAATTGAGCCGCGAGCAAAACTTACGAGTATAATGTCGCACCAGAGCGACAGTTGGTAGCACGAGATATTTTTTTTTATTCCCTGTTTATTCACTGACGCGTGGCTTTCAGTTCAGGCATTACAGAAATGCTCCTTCGCCACAGAGGAGAATTTTCATATTGCTCTGGGTGGGAAAAAAGTCACGCCGCGCCGCGTGCGCGCGGGATCCCATGTACATGCAGTATACGTATGTATCCAGCCACTATACATTCGAAATTTTATTTTTTCTCGCAACATTTAAATTAAAATATGTATTTGCTGCAGCAGTAGCTCACGCACATTCAACACCGAGTGAAACTATATTTCTCACTTGCGTTTCAAAAATTGACTGAGTGTCGCGTTTCATTCGTTCTTTCAATAGGTCACGAGCCATTCACGTATCCCAAAAGAGGAGGCTATTCGCTCGAAATTTCAATCTGGTTTAATGAGAATGCAGGAGAAGGAAAATTATATATCTCCTGGCTGGATGTTTTTATCCCTGGGAAAACTCGTTTCTCATTGGGACACGTATAACATCGAGAGTTGAAATCTAAAATTATTGTCTATACGCCGGTGAGAAATTCGAGTCACGAACGCCACACAGAAATTCTGTGTACTTTCTGAAAGGAAAAATGAAGCGACGGGTAATTGTATACAGCGCGCGAGTCTCGAGTCACGAGATAATAGCCGCAGCCGAGTATTTTATACGTGACACAAAATCTTGGAAAGGGTAAATTTAATTGAACTCGGTGATTGGGCTCATTGAATACAAATAGGACAATCGAGGAGGTGCGGGGGGCATTTCTCGAGAAGTCGAGACAACGGTGCAGGACGGCCCAGGAATTGTTTCGTTCGATTCTTATTGGCGAATTGCTGCTGCCGCCGCTGCTGCGCTGTGTGCAGAGAGACGCTAAAAGGGTTACTGTGTCTCTCTAGTCTCTGGGTCACACTGCGCGAATACTCGCGCGCCGAGCGTGCCTCGAACGCGCAAGGACTTTTATTTCATTCGATTTTAACTTTCGCGGCTGACTTCTTCCCCCCTGAATCTATACAGCGCCGATCAAACTTTCTTTCCTCTCTATGGCGCGGCCGAGTGTGTGTATATATGTATATACTTACGCGCCGTTCCAACTTCGCAACAATTACGCGACTCTCACCCGCGGAGCCGTCGACACTTTACATTTTCGGCAAGTTTTGAAATTGAAGAAAACGACACGCGAGGCAAAGGAGAGGAAGCTTGTTATACACCGCTTGCGCCCTAGATGCGCCAAATCGATTTATCAAAGCCCGGCATTTCCGCTCCGGGAGATAGTTCATGAAGGGGATATTGCTGAGCGGACGAATTAATTAGGTAAGAAGGTGAACTAATGGAGAGACGAAGCCGACAGACTCTCCTTGGCTCCGAGGCCATAGCTTCGAACTTTCATACCGAAAACGCTCTCAACTGGCGCGATAGGGTATATGCATGTATAATTATGATCCGAGTCGATCGTCGCGTCAGAAAGAGTTAGCGAATCGCTTGATTGAAAATTTGTTATGCGATAGTTTTTTCGTATGAACAATATTGCGTATAACGTATCTTCAAGTGCAGTCTCAATTCACAGACGGTAATGTTTAATTTTAGTATAGTTGAGAATTACTAATTGGTATATTGAATTTATTATTCGTCAGTGGAAACTGCATGAATGATAAACTGTAACATTCACCCGATTGAATAAAATAAAAAAAAATTGTTTCTCAATACTAATGGTGAGTAATTCGATACACTAACAAATTGAAATTCATCAAACTTTCGGTTGAATTTTCGGGGGACTATATCGACCCTCCCTATTCATAAGGACGTATCTCGCGGAACGCCGGAGCGTGGGAAAATAAGGACGTATCTCGCGTGAGCGCAAAGTAAGGACGTATCTCGGAGGGACGCGCAAAATAATATCGTAGCCCGGAGAATTGCAAAGTAAGAAAGTATCTCAGAGCGGTTTAAAATTAACTAATGCATTAAAATTAAGTAATGCAGTTCACACATGAAGATAAATTCCCATTATCAATATAAACAAGCTATTCTAAGACCAAAGGTTCGCGGAAACATGAGCTTTCGGAGAAATTTTTTCCGATTAATGAGTATTTGCAGGACTGTATTTTACATTTTACCTTATTCCTCCATTGTAGATTAAAACAATGTACGCATGCTATAACAATATTTTATTATTCAATTGATAGGATTTACTACAGTTGAATTGTTATAGCAATCTTGAGAGAACGTTTTTTTCCAAGTGCAGGTTGGAAATATCGAACAACAAACGATTCTGATGAATGAGTCGCCGCGCGCCGGTAGCTTTATTCGTGGAAAAGACTTCTGGACTCTCGCCCAGAGCGTCGGGGTTTAATTCCCGGCATGCACCTCTGTAGGGCCAGTTTTATATGGAAAGCAAAAATAAAAACACTCTCCACCGTGAGCATTGCATATGATTGTGGCTAGCCAGTTTATTGAAAATAATAATAATTTAAAAGCCAATAGCGAGAGACGAAGAAGATCATCTGTGAACTGCATCTTGTAACTTGTTGTTTCTAACCGCTCGCTACTTGCGACTGCAACAGAGCCACCGCGTTTCCACGTATATAAATGCCAGATAGGCTCTTGACCATAGGCTCTTGACCACCCATTCTGCAGTGCTTTTGACTCGTGAATAAAAAAATACAGATGCTTCTTATTTTGACTCGCCCCCATGATCGCTTTCATGTTTGCAGAGTTTTAATTTTATGTTTGAGATTTATTTGCGGTTATAATCGGTTATAATTTTCAATCAAAGTGAGATTCAATATTGAGTCGCAATTCTCCGCGAGCTGCGACATTATTTCGCGCGCTCGTCCGAGATACGTCCTGTCTTTGCGCTCGCACGAGATACGTCTTTATTATTCTGCCGCCCGAGATACATCCTTATGAATAGGGAGGGTCGATATAATGCCTCTATTATTTTTAAGAGTTTGAAACAAATTCATGCATTTTTCACTAATTAACAGTAGTTTATGTCTATTAAATGATTCAGTGAGCATGTGCAGCGTGTCTGGAAAAGACAAGCACACAGATTTCTCTCTCTTGTTCTCGGAATCAAAAGCCGCATATGTATTATCACGATCGAAATTGCAAGACATATTTGGTGGTACATATATTTTTGGTCATATATGACTATAGTCGCATCAGCAATGTACACGTAGACTTACCATGGACGTCCAATTTGATGTCGATTTTGAGGGGCTCGGAGAGAGCTACGCTGCTAACCTTGCAAGTGAAAGTAGCGCCTAATTCGCTGCGTGCAACCACGAGATTGAGCGTACTGCTGCCGGTGCCGATTTCGCGTTCCTCCAACTCCGTCGAACTTTCCGCTGGAAGTTGAAAAATATTGATTCCCAACTTTCGCATGAAAGGAGCATCGTACAAGTATATATATACACGGACGATCAGTTTTATTGGTCAAGTTATATTGAATGGGGGTCATATAACTTTTTCACCCGTACATGCACTCGAGAGCTGTTCTACCACGTTATTTTCCCGGCAATTAATAAAAACTTGTCAATATAATTATCCGGAATTTCGCCGTGATTATCCCCGGCAATTTCAAGCTTTAATAGTCTCCAAAATTACCGACATAGTTCGTGTTATTTATCGCGCCACACACAATATCACGTAACAGCACGCGCGGCGAGATGCTCGCGCGATAACACGCAACGTACACTTGGGCTTTGAGACTATCGGCAGCGATTCAACCAAGATATACACGCGAATCGATATGTGATTGATGGGTTTTTCTTCGATTTTATCAACAATCCGTATATCGGACTGATGAATCTTTCACTCCGACGTGCCGTATTCTTTTAACCTTGCCCCTCGTCCCCTCGCGCGGCGCCAAACGAGATTTTAACGGGAAAATTATTCGAGAGCCGCGGATAGACGAGGAGCATTTAAATTTAATGCGGGTGTAAATTTAAAATTCAAAAGGTAAGTGTCCCTTACATTTGAGCCGAACGTCGGCCTTGTACCAGTCGACCGTCGGCACGGGTCTGCCCTTGCCGCTCTCGCATTTCAGTGCGATTGCCGAACCCTCGATTACCGGGCCAAGTACTCGGCCATCCTCCAGGGTCTGCTTCGTACTCTCGTCCACGACCCGTACGGAGCTTGGTGCAACTGAAAATCAAAGAGGATATTCAGTCAGTTATATACGTACAGATGTGTATATATATATATATATACAAGTGTGTATATGGTTTCGCATTGTGGCTCGCGGTGTACATCTATATATATATATATATATATAGCTCCGAGTAAATTTGCGTCGATTCAAGTGGTCTGGTGCGTACAATATTCGAATTGGAAGCCTTGCATAATTCGATACTCGGATATCGGAAGAATCGGCCGAATCCGAGTTCGGCAATGCTGCAGATGAGAAAATACCAGTATATATTCGCGGCAGAGGGAATATTTTTTTTGTTCGACGTCTGAATTCTCCCGAGAAGATTGAATGAATCTCCCCCCCCCCCCTATCCCGTTTTCGTCAAATGGTTGATCATACACCACGCACGGCGCACACCGCAGCTCCGCTTGCGGGCCACAGGCATTTCCCAAGGAGTCTTTTATTTTTCCATATCGAGAGAGGCGGTAAAACTTGGGCGGGAGGATCGCATTTGTCACGGATTTACGGGAAATAAAAGAGTCGCGCGGCGGTGGCGGCGGCGGCGCAACAGAGAAATAATGAATGGGACCGCGGGAATGCCGGGGTAAACGCGCGCACGCGGCGAGGGATATTTCGTTTTGCACGTCAGAGAAGACATTATACCATTAGAAAGGACTCGAGGCTGCGCCGTATCGATTTATAGATTTCCCGAAAGATTAATGGAGGTTGCCCACTTCATAGGGCCGCGGCAAGAGGGAGAAAGAGAGTGTCTTGTGCCCGGGGGACCAAAATAAAAGAGCAACGGCCGAAAGAAAGGAGAGAATAAGAACCGGCGCTTATATAGCAGCGCAAGCGCGCGCGGAAGTAAACGCTCGGCTCGTTTCCCCTGGCCATTACTTATAACATCTCTCTCTCTCTCTCTCTCTCTCTCTCTCTCTCTCTCTCTCTCTCTCTCTCTCTCTCTCTCTCTGGAATACCGGCAAACTTTTCAATAAATGCGCGATGTATATAGAAATAGAGCTGGATATAAAAGAGATGCAGCGCGTCAACTGCAATGTACGATATCGCTTCTTGTCCCCGATCCTTTCTCCCAACCCCTCCCCTTGGCCATGTATTTCCCGCGGCCAAGGGGGTATACGCGGGCGCGCGCGCGCTCCATTACAGTCGGTGAAATTCATGGGGCAATTGGTCGCGCTG
This sequence comes from Aphelinus atriplicis, assembly GCA_020882685.1. Taxonomy (NCBI): domain Eukaryota; kingdom Metazoa; phylum Arthropoda; class Insecta; order Hymenoptera; family Aphelinidae; genus Aphelinus; species Aphelinus atriplicis. Next base: position 42,352,509 of record CM037076.1, on the reverse strand, counting down.
GTCAGTGCAGGCGTGTGTATACATACATACGCTCGAGATGGCGCAAGGGATAAACTGCCCCCCCCCCCTCACCCCCGTCCACCGCTGCATCGTCGTGTTTCACGCGATTACGTTTTAGTTTTCATTGCTCGATCGGAGTACATACATCATCGCGAGCGTGCATCGATGTCCTCGTTATAACGTGGGTACGGGGGCTGGGAAGCTTTGTAAGCACCGGTTTGTCGTGTATTCCGTGTTGTGCACAATTCGTCCTATCGGTTACAAGTGAGATCCTCATATGGTTTTTCGGGGGATGCGAATACGACATAGCTCACGACTACGGAGCATATCGCTGTGTAGCATCGTTCCCTCGGAGGGACGACTGCGATTTTGATGTTTTTAAAATTCTACGAGAAAAGCTGGTACGTTTTGTATTGGTCTCGGGTGGCTCGTCAGCTTACCAAATCTGCTCTCGAGAGGCAATCTTGATATTTCAAAGGGGCGATCCCGGCATCGGAGCATTGTCCCGGCCATTGGGATCCACCTAAACTCGAGACGCGCGGTAGTATTTGCGAGAAACTCAACGATCGTAGATACACGGTCTTCGCGAACGGTGCTTTTTACGGGACAGCCGTGATTATACTTGGAATGAATACTATATTCGTAGGTTTTCTCCATTACATTGAAATAGACATTGTTGGACGTTGGAGAAGAATGGCATGGAGTTATATAGTTGGCCATTTGGATTTAGAGGGAGAGCAGTACGGACGGACAGTGTAATACAGTGACCCGAAGACCGTGGTTCACAGGTTAAGGAACGAATAAGCCTCGCTACTGGGTTAAGCTAATTAAGAGCCGACGTAATTGCACGAGCGGATTGCACGCGCAGCCAACTGTTTGATGTAGATTGCACACACCGCGGTCCAGCTTTCCGAAGACAATTTCTCGTGTTTTTGTTTTGTCGTATGAATAGCTTAACGGGTCATATGCACGCTCGAGTGACCCGCGTCACCCACGACTCATGCAACGATAACGAGCTCCCAACGTTCCAAGTTCGCGAATAAACGCGATCGAAAAGTCTAGACGATCAGCCGTTTTAATAATAATATCAGAACACGCCGCCGCCGCCGCCGCCGCCGCCGCCGCCACGTCCGATTCCCAAAGCTAAGAGCACGAAATTCCGAGCGGAAAAGTAATCAAGGACAATGTGGAACTTGGCGAGGGTCGCGCCAGAGTCCAAGTTGACTCGCGCAACTGCAGTTAACAATGGGACTCGGTATTATTCGCGCGAGGTGTGTGCGCGCGTTCCTCTCCTTTGATTTTCATGCGACAGTTCCGGGGACAATGAGTGCGCGCGCGCGCGAGCACCGCGAAAATAAACCACGCGCAACGAGAAACGCTTCGCGGCGGCCGCGCGCATACGCGGGGAACAAACGGACGGTGCAGGGGCCCCGATGAAACATTAAAAATATAAAAAGACTGCGCGCGCCGAGCGAAACAAGAGCTTAGCGAGAACAGGGTCAAAGAGACTAGCGTCGAGGGGGCGAGAGAGAGAGAGAGAGAGAGTAGCAGAAAGTAGGAAAGAGCTGCGTGCAGCTCTCGAGCGATGCATACGACATCCCTAGGGAGTAGTCGCGCGCGCGAGCACGGCGTGCCTATGTAGGTCGAGTCGCTGAATATTAAACCCCCAGCCGTTGAATATTAAACGACCAATCCAAGCCGAGCCGACTCGAAAGTGACTTTCTTAGCGTCGAATTTTCTCAGCCCGATGTGTACCCAGCCACTTTTGCCCTTCTTCCCGACCTCTCTCGCGCTCCCTCTCCCTCTCTCCCCCTCTCTGTCCCGTCACCTAATTACTTGATGCGCTTCCCTGCGCTTCCTTGCGCTTCCCTGCGCTTCCCTGCGCTTCCCTGCGCGCGCTCAAGCAACAACAAAACACGGCCCATTGCATTTTCGCCACTTTTGCTTTCCGATATATAGAGTTTTGCCCTCGGTGTTTTTACTCTACGCCCCCTCCTCCCCCGCACTTTCGAGAGCTCTCGGCCACGCCAAGAGGGACTTTGGTAAAATTCGTGTCGGGAGCCTTTCAACCAAATGAGCAAACTGCGCGCTCCAGCGACGATGGCACTATATACCCGGCTCGTCGTACTTTTGTCACTTTCAAGCCGTTCACTCGAGATTCTCCACGCCGAAACACTGACAGCCGCTGTTGGATCCAATAATTACACGCTCTACGGGACATTTCTTTTCGAGGGTTCCACTGTTCAAGTATCGATCTCCACTCATTTTCCGAGATAGAGACAACAAACGGCCTGACGAAGACACAAACTTTGTGAGATTTAGCATTTCGAGGGAAAATTGATTTTCAGAGTCTCAACTGTGACGCAACGTCGATCGCGATATTAAGGGAATTGAAAATATTCAAGGTTGTTTGTAATTCGTTCAAGGTTAACCGAAACGACCACTCGTGAATAGAATTCATCAAAAATTTTCGTGATAGAAAAGTCAAAGGGCTCGAGATATTTAATCTTTTCTGGTAGATCTTCAAAGCTTATACAGATTCAGTTAGTACCCTTTAGACAACATTGCATCGGAAGTCGAAGGCCAAAAATCAATAAGTTCAAAAACAAACTCGCCCCCACCTACCCGAAAGTTGAATTCCCCTCAAACCAACGATTTCCCATTCCAAACGTCCATAATTTCTACGAGCGTGCGTCCCGGCAATTGGGGAATTTTTGATTTCTCCCAGACCGTCGAGCGCGTGAGGGATAGACGACAGTGCAGGATGTAGGCACTGTTTCATGCTAGTAAATGTATACAAGCGAGCGAGCGAACTCGCGCTGCGTGAGATTGATCGCCGGAACTCGGAGGTGTGAGCTTGTCGCCCTGCATGCGACGTGTTTTTTTTTTCGACTGCTCGACCCCCCCCCCCCTTCCCCCGATCTACGCGATATGTAAATCAGCGTACAATGTGTTATTTGGACGATAACACACGAGAACGCCCGGTGGAATTCGCCGTGTAAAACGCAATAATTCGCCCTGTAAACCTTGCTCGCTGCTTTTTTTTGTTTTTTTTTTTGCCGTTGTCGTATCGGGGCGCGATTAGTCCTGTCGCTCGGGATAATCCCCATCGAGACGCGTCGATGAAGACGATGAAAATTCATCCGTCGCGGGGGTTGGGGGGAGGGTGAGGAAAAAAAATAACGCTTACGAATCGAGGCGAAACGAAACGAGAGAGTTATAGCGTATGCTCGCGCATACTCGAGTTTCCGCGAGACTTATCATCGGGCAGATAAATTTTCGAACTGAACAAACCCGGGTCGGACGCGATTTCCCAAATACTCATGAATTCTTCATGAGGCTGATGTGGAGAGGGGGTGGGGTGGGGGGGGGGAGAAAAAAAAGTGAATTAATGATACGGTCGATATCGGGGCCAACTGTTTTTTAATAAGAAATCTAGTTGAATTTCAAATGCGAGCTCCTCTCCGTGTATCTTCTCTCTTTATGATTCATCGGGCGCTATCTTATTTCGGGATACACGCAACTTTGCGCGCGACTCTTTCTCAAATTCAATTCCAACCGACTTTCAATGCTCATCAATATAAACATATATATAGAGATGTGTGTAACTCGAATTTACCAGCTATAGTTTCGAAGAAACTGTTGACTCGATAGCTCCCGGAGTGAATTGAAAATATTCAGATTGCATTGGCGCGGGGCGCAAGTTGGGCCGCCATTGCGATGCGCATATTTCGAACTTTTCGAATACGTAAGGATGACGAATGCCTCTCGGAACTTCTCTCAAAATAGTTGGGGCACCGCTTGGGGGGAGCAGGAGGATATGCCCCCTCTGATACACGGGCTAAGGATATCGCGCGTACGTCACGCGCCAATGGGCCGTAACTCGCCAATATGCCCCGTAAAATCTCGAGACGCGGCTCGCGATATTCGTCGCGTTTATATATCTGTATACGGGTATAAAACAGCTGCAGCGTAATTCATCCCGAGGATCCTGATGCAGTCGGGAGGTGAGCGCAGTGGAAGATTCATATACGATTCTCGGATCGACGCTGGCGCGCGCGAGATATACGAGGCTCGCGGAGTTCATAAAATTACCTCTCGGCACCGCCTCCAGCTGTCAATCTCCCCGGGCCGCGAGCGTGACGGGGGCAGGAGGAGGCGAAGAAAAAGACGTGCGCGGGCCGTTGAAACATTTTTATCGCCAGGCTCGCGAAGGCGCGGCAATAAAAGAGGCCGCCCCCGCGTCTGTGTGTGTGCCGGTATACACGTACGCAACACCAGCGGCAGACGCAACGAGAGTAGCCCGCGAGTATATAAAGCCGCTATTGAAAAGTCAGTTTTACCTTGGCAGTGCATCTGTTACCATAAAGCACAAACTTTTGTAATTTCATTACACGTCAGAGGCGGCGGCGGCGGCGGCGGCGGCGGCGGCGGTGGGGTAGCGCATCAAGAATGTGCGCGCAAACTCGCGCCAGATGCCTCGCCCGTATAAGCATCGTGCGTCTGCTCGTTATTAAAGCCGCCCCCCCCTCCACCCGGCGCACCGCGTGTGACTAGATTCCGCCGCGACCCTCCTCCTCCCCATCGCCGGCTCCACCCGACCGACCGAGTACTTTTGACGCCGTAATAACGCCGATTAAGATCTCTCGGCCCGTTTTCTCCAGACTTTTACGACTCTCGCTGTTCGGATTGGAGAGTCGTAATGGGCAATCGGCCGCGGGGGGTCGCGCGCGACACCCTACCGACTCCGTTCGTGCTTCAATTCCGACTTTTCGACAAAGCGCGATCGAGGTGAGAGAGGTGTGTAAGTATACAGGCGGGTCGAATACATGGAAATATCGTCTTGGCTTTGACGACGATCGCACTCGAGTATACGAATTGGTTCGAGACTCCAATTTTCAGAGGCGTTAATTCCGAATTATCGTTTGCTTTTCCGGTTTGAAAATTAATATCCGATTCAACGAGCTCGAAAAAGCTGTAACGATATTTAGCGCTCGAATTCAGCCTGGAATTCTTGTGTATGTAATCAGAGTCGAGTTAGTTCGTGAAAAGGGCAAACTTGATATTTTCCGCGAGGATTGAATCGTTTTTCCAACGACCGGTCGGTGGGGGAGGAAAGCTTCGCAAACTGGATATCATACATTTGCCGCACTACGCCGCGAATCTTTGTACACGAGTGTCTTTGTATAACCAAACAACTATATGGCGTGTGTGACGTTGATGAGATCTGACCGAAGGGGATTCATCGAAATCACAATATGTAATTAGCCAGTTAACAAACTGTTTGGCAACAATCAGGGCGAGAGGGAAATAATCAAATATACCTGAACGACGTGCAGGCTGGTTCCGCGGCGTAGCCAGCCGTTAAATTTGTAATGCCGTCCATTCGGGTTAACAGATGTAATTAATTAGGCTGTACGCGGAACTAGAGACCGAGGGAGCAATAGCGAGTGGGAGAGAGACAGACACAGAGAGAGACAGAGAGAGACTCTTCCACCAACAAAGGCTCCCCGACTGCAAATATCGCCTGCAGATCGTCCCCGAATAAGCCGACATTTTTCAGTGGTGCGGCTCCGTCTGTCGTCCGACGCCGGTCCGACTCAAAGAGAATCTCGCGCAGAAGGGGAGATCAGTCCCGTGGACGGGATTTTCAATGGCACCCGGCCTCCCTCCGTACAGCGACTATTTACGCTGGCGAGAAAACGAGCGACGTCGCACGGAATGGCCGAGATAGATCGGACAGCCCCTTTTTCAAGGCGATATTGCCGCGCAGTTCTCACAAGTAGTCGCTAATTTTTTCCTTATTCCACCTTATACCTCGTTATTTCAATTTCATTAACGAAAACCAACGAGAGGCGCGACGCTCTCTACCCAACAGATTTCACGAGTTTGCGTTCATTGTGACATTTCTGGGAAATTTCTAATCTAACACGAGCGACTCAAGGATCACGCGGCTGTAAGTTCAAGTACCCGGAAACTCTGGCGTTCGAGCGTTCGTAATTACGGACGAGTGGCTACATGGGAAACTCTCGAAAAATCTCACAAATACGCAGATTTATATATATTTTTTGGTGAAAAAATTGCCGAGAGCGTGTAACGAACGTAACAAAACGCACGGGACATTCGTTACACTGCGAAACACTTATTTGCATAATGAACAAAAACACTTGGAGCTAACGAAGGAGGAGTTAGGATGGATCTTGGGACGAAATGAGAGAAAAAGAGAGAGAGAGAGAGAGAGAGAGAGAGAGAGAGAGAGAGAGAGAGAGAGAGAGAGAGAGAGAGAGAGTCCCGTCACATCTTCGGAAGAGGTGGTTTTACTTGCGGCAATGGAATAAACTCCTCCCGAGTATATTGTGCGAAAAGTCCCAAGCTCGAGGGATCCCTATTGATTGGCACGTGTACAGCGCTCGGTAAGTGCGAGGCTCGAAGCAATCGTCGGTAGATTTTGTCGAGAACATATCAATTCCTCATACTTATATCGATCGAAACGAAAAGACTTTGGGAGGAGTATATACATTGAAAGGATGGATCCTCTCGGTATTAAATTTTCCTCGCCAAAGGTAAATCCATGTACGCTTGCAGGATCAAATTCGTTACGGCTGTTATTTTCGATCGGGCAAAGTCTGCGCGACACCGAGAGCAATCGTACTCGCTTACAGCCCTTAGCTCGGGATGTATATATATATATACTAGCCGTACCGCCACCCGCGGGTGACTTCGAGACTCGCTCACCGACGGCCTTCTTAATTTGGACAATTCGCTTCGCACTCGGTTATTTCTCATCCAATCGGGCCGCGGCGCGGAGGTCGCGATCTCGCTCAGCCGTTCGCAGAGGCGGCAATCCCGATGGAAGCTCCCTTGCCGCGCGCGCGACTCCTTTTCCTCCCTCCAGCCGCCCCCAACCCCGCGCGCTCCTCTTTTATTTCTAACTCGTTTTTCCTCTTAACGTATCCCACCGTCGCGCCGTCGCAGCTTTGCCGTTTTTCGCCGTATACCCCCCGTACATTCGAGAGCACTGATCGATCGACAAATATTTCCTATGGATCACACGCGGCTCTTACCGTCGATGGAAAACGTACCCGTGAATCCGAAAGCCGACTCGTCGCACATTTTCCGAGATTCTCGTCTCTGGAGCTACGACTTACTTGTTCGGGTGAAATTCACAAGAAGCAGTGCGCTGTATTGAGTACTGGGATTAATTGATTGTACAGCCTCGAGAAGGGAATTCCACTGTTGGACCTTGGCCCACGTGGACACACGCACACACACGACTCTCACCCCTTATCCATACAATACACATGCCTGTATCTACAGGTAGATGCCCAACATTATATTGTATAGGCAAGGGATAGAGGTAGGATACATATCCGAAGTCGGATGCACTTGAGCTAGCCGTAGCACTGATGGCTTTAAGCTATCATTTTTTTCTCCGTATACGCGTAAGCCGTACTATGCACTTCTAGCTGACCGGTTCTCATTTGCTCCAGCTCTAGGAGAACATAGTCAGCTGGAATTCTTACGAAGCCAGTTTATCGCTACTAGAGCTCAAAGATGAGGTTTTCAAAACTATTCCCAATTTATTGCACTTCAACCCATTCCTCTTCCAAAGTGCGAATATCGCTATGAATCGCATGAAGCTTGCGCCATCTTCATCTAGCCATCAGATAGAAAAGTCCAACCCCGATTACTGATTGACCACTCAACGTTTTAATAATTGGTTGATGAAGCTCCCATGTTTCAGGGAAAAATGGATATCCAACGATTCTTTGAAAGTAAAATCAACATGAATCAGTTTGAAAAATATGTATTTAATCAAATCTAAGCTAGCCGATCCGGAACACTGTTCAAGGTTCTAATGACTGTGATGTATCCGAAAAACTTCTCATAATCCAGTACTCCCTAAAAACTTCTGAGGTACTCCCATCAGTTTTTTTACTACTCCGTGGTAATAAAGTTAATGGCATTCAAGTGTCCATCTCATCAGCATAAACTTCATAATACGTTCCAATCTAAGCGGAGTAGCCATTGGTTAATATTGAAGCAAGAATAAAGAGTGTTATTCGTCCATAAATCCGGAGCACTCCACTACATCCCTGTGTATGGGCTTCTGTATATAGAGTCACTCACTAAATTGCTCACAGTGAAAATTCACCGTGATACAGCGGCCGTCTTATTCTACGATGCTCCACAGTAAATACCCACTACGAATCATCGGCGAAAAACTCGGTCCCTTGTTATGAGAATGAGTGCAGTGCAGTTATAGATGTGGGTTGGATCTAGGAAGTTTTTTACATTTCTCACGTGTAATACGATGGCTGACATTTCACTGGATGAAATTTGGAGCATACATTGAATCATTAAAGTAGCATGAATATCTTCATGATTATCCTTCATGGAAACAGAACGGAAGCTGGCGAAACGCTATACACATGACCTATTACGATACCCGCACGAACAATTTCAGAAATTCTCAACAACATGCATGAATCGCGACCCTAATAGGTAGTAGTTCATACAGCAGATACATTACGATACGAATGGGTTTGGTCTTTTCCAAACGTGTTCCATATTGTAACTGAATCTAATGAACCCCTCCAACGCGAATCTGATTGAGGCCAAGCGTACGCTTGAATCAAACGTATTCCACTTGCTAATACTGCAGCGATCTGGATCTCTGTGTACATATAGACATGTATACATGTTCGAAGCAGTAATCATTACGGAGTATCTGGACGCGAAGCCGAAGCCCCTGTTGGAACGTGCTCGTGCGTTGCAGAGCGGTTCAACTCTATTACACAACGTATTTCGAATACGAATTAGTACGCAAAGAGGGGCGAGGGGAGCGTATAGATATCATCTATTACACACGCAATCCGCAGCGAACTTTGTCCCAACATGACACCGGGTTCGAATCCCCGTTGCTCGATCCCCTCCCTTTCCCCAAATACAGCAAGAAATCCAACAGAAACATTCGCGATGATGTTTTCCCGAGTGTATATACACACGCGCTCGCGTATACATACACACCGGCTTTGAAAAACTCGATAGCATTGAAAGGGGAGCGAATGCCACTCGTGCAGAAGCGGCAGCGGCAGCAGCAGCGACGGAAACTGTATATGCCCCGGGTTCCGCCTCCTTATTACACGCTCTAATTAAACTCAAACTCGCGAGTATTCAGAACAACGTTGAGCCGGAGAGAGATGAGATCTTTTCATCCGCGTGAGGTAGGAGCTGGCTCGAAGAAACACACACCCGGACGAAAGTTCATTCGAATGGGCGCGCCAGCGAGTTGGGTGCATTAGCCGGGCCGATATAGAGAATATAATAATCAAAGAGCCGCGGCCGTGCCCCGTCCGCCCCGCAACGCACAAAGGTGGACAACGAGCGAGGCGCGCGCGAGGCGTGATATAAGACGGATATGCGAAAAGTTGTCCGTCCCGATCCGCGGCGCGCCCCCGTTCTTGGGCCGTACTCTTTTTATGGGCTCTCGCGGCTCTCGAGTTATATGCCCGCGCCGCGCGCGCGCGCGCAAACTTTTACACTGCGCGCAAGCGCAAGCGCAAGCGAGCCCCGGCATGGCTTAATCGCACCCCGTTAGAGACTGGATTACACGCGATATAACGGAATTAAACCGAGCAACGCCGCGCCGGCCAACCCCACCACCCCCCCCCCCAGCTCTCTCTCTCCCGTCTTTTCATTCTGCTTATTACGCCAACGGCGCGGGCCCGCGAGCTTATGCTAATCTCTGGAGTTGAGCTTCGGTCAGCAGCTGATCGCGTCGGATTCGTCAATTAATATTCGATCGCCGAGATATTGGCTGGCTTGCCCCTCTCTCGCAGTCGGATCGTTAAATTAGTAACGGGTCTGGTGATTTTGCGTCGATTTCCCAAAGTTAGCAAAGGGCAAGTTGTATTCTCGTAGTTTTGAGATGAAGATCCTCTATTCCAGAAGCGTTGGACGAGACTCACTTTGTGTTCCTAGTAAGATACGTACACCAAGTGTGATCAATCCTTCGGATTCAATATGTAGGCGGGCTTCTCAGCGGTACACAAAACGAATCGTGATATTGTTGGTGGTACAGAGTAATGAAGAAGGAAATTTATTTTTTTCTCATCGTACGTTCATTTCATCGACTGTTTGTCTCGAATGAATCTGTCAGTGGGAAGAAAATAATTTTCTATAGTTCATTTATTTTTATATTAAAATCAAAATGATATCAAAGACGTTTAAAATGCGCTAGAGAGTTTAAAAATCAAATGGTAGAGTTGATGGCTCCGAGAAGAGAGAGATAGAGAGCTGAAAGCTGAAATTGTGTGAGTTTAAGACTCGATATTGTGAGCTGAAGGCTCGAATGTGTGTGGACCAAGGTCTCGAAGAATGAATGAGATATAAGCTGGAACTTCCACCGCTGAGGTAGATCGAATGGATTAATATACCGATAAAGTTCTTAACGCCCGGTTTCTATGTGCTATCGAACACCGAGCGTTTTCATGGTCGTACATGAAAAATTGCTCTGGCCGTTTGATCGATGGAGAAACTTCACATTCATTCTGTCGGGATTGCGTGACAGGTTGAACTGCGCTATGCGGGAAAAAGGATTACGAATTTTGTCTTTGAATTTCCATTTTAATAGGCCTTCGTTTCCTCTGTCAACGAATCATTCATTTTTCTATCGCTTTCACGAGCCGAATCGCCGAAAGAAACAATTCAGTTGAAAATACTCAGCGTAGAAGAGTCCAAATCGCATGGGGCTCAGTTAGCATTAAAGAAATACTGGTAGGCCTTCCATTTTCCACCAGCAGCACTGAGAAATTAACTTTCTGCGCAATCTAGTGACCGTTGGCGCTTAACTACATTGATCATGTAACAGCGGGGCTCTGTAAAAATCGTGAGATGAGTTTTCGAGAACCATCGTACACGATCCCCACCGAGGAGATTGAAAGCTAGAGTCTATGGTAAGAAGTTTATGAGTTCACCGACGAAGACGACGGCATGTCGCGGAGCGCACGAGAGAGAAGAATCTATGAATGAAGCGAAAATAATTCGTCAGCTGGGAAACGCGGGGTCCTGCCGGTACATGACGGCGCGAGGCAGCGCAGGAGGGAGGGGGAGAGGGAGAAGAAAGCCGCGTATATCGTTGCATTACGCAGCGAGAGCATCGACAAAAATCCGATATTTCCGATCGCGGACTTTTCATAACAGCCCAGCCAATAAAGCCTCTCGCTCCCTCGCACTGCGCTTCTCATCTATCCGCAGCTAATAAACGATGTTCGATCTAAATCCGCTCGTTGCGCACAATACACTCGAGGGGGGGGGGGGTACCGTGGCGGCGGGAAAAAAGCAAGCACGTCGGGCTTAATCCGAGAGAGAGAGAGAGAGAGCCCGGCGCTAAAAGCTCTCGAATCCTCGAGCGGCCCGACAGCGTGCGAGCGACCGGCTACTCGCGCGTCGAAAATAATAAAATCTAATAAAGCGAGCCCGGCTTGGCGCGACGACTCCGTCTAGCTGGACGCGCGCGCACGTGCGCACATGATCGAAACGCCGTCGAGGAGAAAAAAGAATCTCGAGCGAGTTCGAGAGGGGGGGGGGGTCGGTGGACTGACGGAGCGGTGCATATAACGACGGCGTATCATCGATTTATGCGCTCGTATAACGGGAAACAACGGCGGCAGCCGCGAGGAGCAACACACACACACACACTCGCGAGGCATTATCTTTTTTACGACTTGGATATGCGCTCGCGCGGCCAGATAGAGGGTGGGGGAATTAACGGGGCCGATGACGGGCCGCGCGCCCTCTGATTTATCGGCCCTCGCGTCCTCTCCGCGCGAGCTGCCCCCGCCGGCAGTTGTAAAAATCCGAGCGGACTTAATTAGGGACGGCCCGAGCCGAGGGGATAGATTTACGCGTTGATAAGCGCGTTACTGCGGTCACACCGCGCAAATCACGTAACCCCGGTGAATTATATATCGACGCAGGTGTTTCGAAAGGGCCAAGTAGGCATGGTATGCGACCGGTCGGACGTGAAGCCCGGCAGGAATTTCCTCGTGCTCGTCGTCGCTGCTATATTCCCGACGTATGAGCTGCCCTCCCGATGCTGGATAAATCCCGCCGCGGCGTATTGTGCGCGCGGTTGGCTCGCGGGACTCGCCCCAATGGATTATCAGAATATTCGCGTGACACACACGACCGAGCGACTCGACGATTGAGCTCGTCGGGTCTTGGGCTCTCAGCGTCACGTTGACTCGCGGAATTTCAATCTTTTTGTTCAATGAGAAAAATCCGATTGGCGCGTAGATTTCGTCTAGGAACTTCTGACTTACTTTTGCATCTACTTTTGGACTCTACTTATATGGATCCAAGCAAATTTCACCGTGTGACGTTTGACTTTTCGTTCTGTACGGATTTATCTGATAAATTATGGAACTCTCTGAGTCTGATTGAAAACCATTAGAGAAAAGAAAAAAAAAATTCAAAACTTTTAAACTCTCGATTCTACAGTCAGATCCATCTTCATAATATTATATTATGTAACTAGTGCGTGAACATTTTGGACGTATGGCCGCGTCGACGAGTGTAGTACGTTCACACAAGTATTTAAACTCTAACGCACCATAGATTCATAACGTTCACGTTACGAATGATCATTTGAAGGACATTTGAAAGATGCATTGGTGCGTGAATGTGCCAAATATTTCACAGGATTGGTGATTTTACAAGAACGACGAGCAATGTTCATTTTGCTCTCTATCAACTTGATGACGCCCACCACGTGATATTCAACGCTAATCCAGGTAATCTTGTCATCATTATCATTCGCTAAGAACTATATCGTGCTCAATTTGAGGAACCCACCACAAGAATATTTAATTGAAATTATAAACTTATGGAAGGGTGGCTCAGCCTCGCGCCACCGAAACTTCGTCGCTTCGCATATACTGCACAAGTGACTCTCGCTGAAGATCGTTCAACCAGCGGATTTTTCTTCTCGAACTGGAGGATCAAAATCTTGTCGAGCGCGTCGTGTCCCAAATGACGGGGAACACGAGCGTACTCCAAAATCTAGCTTGCAAACTGTCATCAGAATCAACACCAGCTGACGTTTAATGCCTCGGAGACTCAACCGGGGAAGGGAGTAGCGCACGCAGGCGCAGCAAATCGCACGCGGACGGGCTACAAATCGCGGGCGCATTTCCTGACACGCGCTGCGCCCCGCTATATAGCGCTGTGCACCTACTTCCTGCGTGCACCCGCAGAATCCAAGTTTGTTTGCGAGTCCGCAGTTGGTGCGAGCTCGGGCATTAGACGCCGCGTTACCGCACACCTCGCGCCTCCCTCCCCCCGTGTGTGTGTATACGCGCGCGCAATGTACGCGTCCAACCGCTCGGGTTTTTCTTAGCCGCGACCTCTTCTCGAGTGTCGCGAAACGGATATAGAGCGTCTCGAGGTGATGCCGTACTGTGGTGGTTTCGACAATTGTTATGACAAAGCCACCGTCCAGATCGAGCTCACACGTGTAGGTCGGTCGTCCTCGTGAAAATTTTATTTTTCGATAGCAAAAATGAAAATAAAAAATCCATTATAGTCATCTTGGATCATTTTTTTATCTCTATTAATCATGATGTTCGGTGACAACACAAGTTAAAACTAATTGTGGGCCTTCGAAATCGACATGCAGAATTTTTTTCAGTCATCCATTTTTTTTCAAACCTGATAAATACATTGAAACAACGACAACTTATAACCATTCTAATTTATTCTGGTGGACTGATTGAAATGTCGAATAATAACTTCGGTCATCGTTTACTTTTTACATTCGAAGAACGCCAAACAGTTTTATTCAATCCACGAAATCCCCGTTAAACACGCGTGAGCAACGTCGGATCGACGTTCGTGCCTGCACGCACTCGAGTAATGTTACCGACAGATGTTTCCGATCCAAGAAAAGACAGAGACGGTTATTTCGGATGATCCACGTCGATACGACTCGTCGTTTCCAACCTAACCAAAATCACTCGTCTATTCACGTATATATCGGCCTCTCTCTCTCTTGGACCGTTCGAGTTATCTCATATTTCCTCTGAATATGTTGTTGGTCAGACCCGCGGGGACGGGTCCAGCCTCGTCCTTTCTCTGTTCCGTTCCAGCTCCATCCGCTGGCTCGAAGTCGATCGGCTGTAGATTCGGAAATTATGCACGGCACGCGCACACCCACGTAGATTTTCAAGCCGTGCGACCCGGCGCATACGTATACACACGAAGAAGACGACGCGGATACTCGTCGCTCAGCCGAGCATGCGACCCCGCGCAGCTCCGCGGGCTTCCCTTGAACATTTCATGGATCTCGCCTCGGGGGCTGTGTCTCTCTTTTTCCGATTCACTCTGGCGCCTCGAATCGCGCGCATCCCGCTAATACACCTTGGAACACGCTATTTTTCCAACCAACCGCCCGCCCGCGCTCCGAATGTTTGCGCACTTTGGCCGTGATTTATGGCAGAGCCGAGCTGGCGCTGCTGCGGCTCGTGTGCGCCCGTGTGTATGTATCATGTGTACGCAGTATTTGCTCGAGGCAGTTTGGCGATTGACGAGTGAAAAAGCGGAGAACGAAGCCCGTGCGAGTTTTTGCTACGGCTGATACGCGGCGAGAGGAACGGCTGCGCGCCGTGTGAGTTTCATTCCGGATCAAAGTTTGAGGCAAGAAAGTACGGCCACGCTTCCTAAATATTTTGAGGCAAGTGTACACAGCGGCAGCCGAGGCAGCCTACTCCCGCGCGAGTTTTCATCCCGAAAGCGAGAGAGAGAGAGAGAGAGAGAAAACACTTGTGATGGCGAATTGTATATATGTATAGGGGCTTGAATTGCAAATTCACGGCGTTTCCACTACAGTCGAGAGGATATACGTATATATACACCGTCAACTGCAATTGTGAATAACTTCGAATCTTTGCGCGGAATAAAAGGGGATATTCCGAGGAATTGTTGAAACATGAGCTAGCCCCTGCCCCCAACTTTTGATACGAGGAAAATTATACTCGAGGAGGCTCGACGAGAAAAAAAAAGGGGAACGACGCGAGCGTACGTACAAACACGTATTTTCTCCCCGTCCAACAAAAGCTCGCGGAGACGTACGCGGTGCAGAATATTTCGAACCATACAATGCGGCTATTGTGGAGGAACGTCCGTGAGTTATCGTAATCCCGCGAGCGGATGTGCGTGTACGTACGTGTTCCCCGCGTTTTACGCCCGGAGTAAATTCGCGTCGGAGCCCTGAGTATTAGCTGCCGTTGGGCTCATTGACGAATCGCGAATTTACGAGGAAATATCGTTCCGTACACAGTAAATCAGCTGCGCGTGTATCCCTGTGCGAAGATTGTATAGAACGAGCATGTGGGATCGGCTGGACGCGCGCGACCACGAGCTGTAAACACTTTGAGATTCAGCACGAGTCGCGGGACTCGAGCGTCGGGAGACACATCATTCGTCTTGATGCGTCCGGGATTATTCGATAATCTCGACGATCGGCCGTAAGGAGTGGGGTGGGGTGTCGGTATAACTTGCCGCTCCTTATCGCGCCCAATCTCATTTCCGTAGCCTTATCTGCTCGTTCCGCCCCCATTGTACGTCACTCGCTCGCTTAATTGAAACGTAACGAATGGATCGGGGAATTTGGAGCGCGGCGAGCCGTTCTAACTCGCCCCCGTCGCCCTTTCCTCTCTGTTTTCCTTCCCTGGCTGCACCACCGCCGCGCCGCCCTCTCGCATATACGTATATACGAGCGCCAGACCGGCTCAACTTCTTTTGCCACTACGTATATATACACACACATATAAAGCTGTCTTCTCATTTCCGTTCGCGTGTATATATACACATCCAGCGGCGGAGCTTCGCTTAATTAACTTTTTAATTTCGAAAAAATTATCATTTCCCCGAACAGTTTCATGCCCATTGTCCTAAGCTCGCAGTGTTTTCTTAGGACACACTTTTAATTGCACGCGGGACCGACGGCTCCGCGACGTGAATGCGCGTCTTTGCGTGACACACACTTTCGAATGGCAAATTCCGCGCGCGACCAGAGAAAGATTCATACTTTGGAAAACCGCTACGTCGGATGAATTGGCTTTGCTGCAGCACACTTTGAGAGTTTTGCAATTTTTGTGTTGTACGCCCGGATGAAGTTGAACACTTGCCGCGTTTTGTTATTGTCAATGACGTACTCCAGTAGAGCGTCGTGGAAGCGTCGATAAGGAAAATACCCCTTGGCCCAAATTGAATCGGATCGAAGCGTGAATTACCATACGCGAATATATCGAAATCCATCCAAGTGTGCAAAATCAATCCGAATCGATCGCGATCATAGACGTATCGGCGTATATAGACAGAGAATGTTGAATGAGATTGAAGAGTGAATTTTGACCGACGTCACACATTTTGTTCTTCGATCAAGCTCGCACGAGAATTACGGTTCTTACGAAACTGTGTGGTGGCGCAACGGGCAGCTCCTCAAGCTTGCAGGTCAGTATACTTGGGAGTTTACGAGTACAGTTTGAGCCGATGCACATGGGAATCGAATGAGTTGAGAAGAAGCCATAAACAATGAATCGTTCCGAGGTTACGTCACCCTCTAGCGCGAGTCAGCCGAGATACTGGATGAATTTCACAGTATACGCTGACCTGGAAAATCGAGCAGCTATATAACGGTGGATCGGCCGAGCGATTCAACTCACACCGTATTCCTGCAATTGTCATACGTATATATAGAAACTAAACGTATATATATATATATATATATCTGTCCCTCGGTATATACCGTGTATACTCCGGTGCTTTGGTTTCCGTCAACGTCCGCGATTAAGTATACTTCCTTGATGGTTATAATATGTATATCAATAGACGCGTCTATCAGCCGCGCGTCAATACGTTTCTCCCGAGGTGGGGTATCTGGCGAGTCGGCCACAACGATCCTCCCCATCCCCTTGTCGCGATCCGTCAATCATAATCGTATTTGGATTGGAGCGACTCTGCCCCGCTGGCCAAATCGGGAATCCAATAAAGACGCTCCGCCGAGTTGACACGGCCGAGAGAATACGCCGATAGAAAACGATTGATATTATATATATATATATATATATATATATATATATATATATATATCAATCGTTTTATATATATATATATAAAGCAGACATATATATTTACATTTATATAAAGCAGACGTGCTAATTGGGGGCCTACCGCATCTGGCCCGTGTCCACTCCTTATCGGCGTTCATCTTTATTGCCGCTCGCGCGCGTGTGTGTGTCGACCGCCAGTCCAACAAACTTTGCACCTTCGGGCGCGCGCGCGTAATAAAGTAATCTATTATTCCTCCACCCACTACGGGCTGCCCCCACCGCCGTGCACGTCCCCTCGAGCGGGGGCCGCTCCTTGTCTCCGGCGCGTTCTCTCGCGTGTAAAACTTCGGGAGCCGTGACTCGACTGGCCAAATCCTCGCCGCGCCTCCCCCCCCCCCTTCCCTCTCTCGCTACGACCGATTTCGGCAATCTCTCGGCAAGACCGGCAGAGCCCCGACGAAGACGACGAAGACGAGGAGACGGGGAGGAGGGAGAAAAAGCGCGCGGCTCGAAACAAAACTTTGCTGGCAAGACGGGCAACACACCGACGGGAAGAAACTTCCTCCCGGCCTCGCGCTCCCCATTCCCCGCGCCTCTCGAAAGCAGCGCTTAGAAAAAAGCATCCGCAAAAACGGCTCTCGGACTTTGGACTCGTTCGCGCGCGCGCGCGCGTATATGTTTGACGCAAATAATTCGCTTGTTTCAGCTCTCCGCTTCGCTAATGCTTTTCTCGGCCGCCGAGCCGCGAAGAAAGTTGACGCCTCCGGGCTGGCCGGGGGGACGGAGCTCGAGACGCACCGCGGCCGAAGAGTCGGGCGAATCGAGGCAAAGTGCCGGGTGAAAAAGAAACGGCCGGTGCTTCTTGCCGCGAGCCACGTCGGTGGCGTCAAATTAAATTCACGCTCGAGCTTGGCTCGGGAAATCGACGCGTCTCGGATCGATCTTTTGTCGGCTCTGCGTCTCCTCGTCCCGGCGGCCGATGCTGCTCGATGTTGTTCGCCACTTCAAAGGGCGACTTTACTAACCGCGCGTATTTTGCCCGACGCGCTCCGTCACTTCGAGCCGCGAGTAAGTGCGTTACGACGACGACGACGTGCTCCGAACCCACGAGCCGAGAGCACTCTATTGGCACGCGAGTCAACGACAATTACTGGGCATTCGATGAGATGCCGAAACAACACCTTTTTCCAGGCTTCTGGCGAAATAATTACGGCACAATCGACCGGAACTTGACCGATTCTCCGTAAATATCGATGGATTATTGAAAAAGTGAGATAAAGAGAAGAAATAGCTCGGCCTCTTCATCACCGGGAAAGACGAGTGTTTTTTCGCGACCAATTGTCGTTCCGAAGGGTTTCATCTTTCCCCGACCCAGCCGACAGCTTGAATTTTCATCCCGATTCCGCGGAAAAACGGTGAATCGGCAGTTTTACGCTCGATAAACTCGAGCGAGTACGTATACGCGATTTTGAATGACTGATCGTGGGAGCCACGGGAGAGTCTCGATAACAACACGCGATCCCGAATAAATCTGACCCATCGTGTACTCGGACATACGTAATATTCGAGCTTTGTTTCATATCACCTCGGTTGATTCCTCGTTGCTTCTTGCCCGTCGAGCCGTACAACGAATTAAATCTTCACTGAAGGCATCGGGGGCAAGTTTTCATCCTTCGCCCCTGCTGTGCATCGCGGCAAATTCAAGTCTTTTACAGTACACACAATTCGACGGCTCGTGGCAAGACGCGTCTGCACAGCTCGCAATCACACATGTATATCCGATGGTCCGTTACGGGTATACACACGACGATATAGCCATATGTAGTAAGAATCCATACTCGGGATGTACACCCGCTCGCATTCCGATAATAAACCGGGCGAGAAGTTGTGTAAGAATTGTAATCCACGCGTATGTATTATATATATATATGTATATATATATATATGTGTGTGTGTGTGTGTGTGTGTGTACGGGATACGGGGTGGCAAGCCGCACTTCTCTCTTTAACGGCTCCGCCGCGCGCTTAAAGTCTCCGTCAAGTAATTAAACTTTTTCAATTACGCGTTGCAGTTTTCGCAGCCGGCCGCCCGTCTTTCTTCCACTCATCTTGTTACCGCCAAATCTCTTCATTCGTGGGGGGCGAGCGAGCAAGCCGTACACACACACACACACGCGCGCGCGCCGGGGTGGCCATGTGTTCGCGCGGCAGCCGGGAAAAGACTTAATTGGTTGGAGCTGGAACGTGGTGCTTCATCGTCACTTCCAGCTCTCGTGTACGGTATTACACGGGCGAGATTCATTCTGGCGGTGAGCTGTGTGATTATTAGAGCTCGTTCGACCGAGAATATGTATATGTATGTACGCGTATGGTAATTTGGGACGTGCCCCTCTCCGCGGCGTGTCGGGGGAAAATCGTCGCGCGCGAGACGCGGGCAATTATCATATGGAGAAGCTTGTTACTCCGATAACCAAGGGCTCATACCGTACGTGGTGACGCGGACGATTGTCAAGACCCCCCAACTAATTCCCGTCCTTTTGTCTCGATTAACGTTGATTCGTCAACGCGTCTAAAGCTGTTTGGCTTGACGATTATCATGTAAATTGCCGTGAATGCTTTTGCTTTTTTCAGATTCAATTGTCTATTCGTATTTTTTGCGCAATTATTCATTTTCCATGGCATATATTACCTCTTTGGTCCCCCTCCCCCTCCCCCCCAATTTTGGTGATTGTGAGCAGCGGAATTTCATCATCAAAGTCAAATTTTATTATCATTTACTTCTCGCGAGCTGCAAAAAATATTGATCTTTGCACTCATATACTCGTTGCCGATGACAATTCTATATTGTGATTAAATATTCCACGAAGAAAATCTCTTTTTCACCACAAAATGAGTCTTTTCAAAATCAGATTATTTTAAACGTGTCAGCTCAAGTGGGATAGGGAGCAGCTCATCCGCTGCAGCTGCTATACGCATCTGTGTTCACTATTGTCTGTTAATATAACCTATCAGTGACTATTGAAAGTCTTTTTAATCCCGCGAAAAAAATGAAATTTTAATAAAACGTTTTTAATTATACTCTTCTGTGCGAACGTGTGAAACAAAGAAAACAATTTCCATCACACAAATATGTCCCATGAGCGTTTCTGTGTAAAAGCATGAGTTAAGTGATTGTGAATGATCAACACAAAACTCACGATTCTGTGAAGGAACGCGATAAAGATTATTTTCTCCTTCTTAGCCATCCGCATGAAAGTGTATTTTCCAGGAAACGTCTTTGCCATATGATTTCTCTCAATCGGCTCTTCGAATATCATTCAGCAAAAAATTGACCGCAATACATTGACCGACCGATCTCATAGCAAATATTATTGTCCCTTATAGGATCATCGGTTATTGTATTGCATTTAGTTTTTCGCTGATTCTCACAATGAATGTTTACTGCAGAGTAATAGTGAAATAAACCGGTCACTGTATCGCGCGAACTTTCCCTGTGAGCAATTCAAATGATACACATTCAAATTATTCGAGTGACAATCGCCGACAGCACTTCCACGCTTACCTCGCCGCAACACTTCTCCTACCCATACTCGGTGCATAAATTCCCCCACGAATCGCAGTCGAGGCCGTAGTTCGCGCGCGAGCATCCCCCATATTCGTGGCGGCTCTCGATGCGAAATCAGCAGGGCTTTTTTCCCGGGGAGCGTCGCGGCACTCGCGGCGCGTATTCCGGCGCATTCCGTAAGCCCAATGCGTTCCGGCGCGACCCGCACCTTAGCTCGCTGGCGCCCGGCACTTTTTCGCCCCCAACCCCCGTCCCACGACGGAGTAACGAAATTTATTCCCGCGCGGCCTCCTTCGACTGGGTAAGTCGACGGGGACACGGTCCTCGGTGACGTCCGTAGAATCGATGAGTCGAAAAACACAAGATCGATGTTGCAGCCGGTGCAGAGGGGCAAAGGTGAAGGGGTTGGGGGGACGGGGGGCAAAAAGCGGCAACGACTGGATAGAAGGAGATGGATAGCGGAGCCTCCCCCTTCCGGCCACCCGTCCCGACAAAAACGCGATGCTCCAAACGTGTGTATATGTATATATACGGCGCTCGCGCGTGTGTGTGTACGCGCAAAAGAGTTTGCGCGCCGGCGGCGGCCGGTGCGTGTGTTTGCTCTCGGGAAACGATGCCGCGCGACTTTTTCGGGCGAGTGTCCGGCGGCGAGTGGCTTGACGAGATTCGTTATTCTTTTTCTCTCTTTGGAAAGAAAGAAAAAACAACCGGGAGCGGCTTGTTTTCACCGCGACAGACATTTGGCGGTTCGTTGAGCGAGTGTTTTCCCGCTTTTTCAGGGTAATTAAAGGCGCAGCCCTGGGAAAGGCACCGCCGCCAGAGAGACTCGCTCAAAGAATTTCGAAACGCTCCGCTCGCGCTCGCGCCCGCGTATATATGTGTGTGTACGCGAGTGTACCGAGTCTAGTTCACTGTCGAGGTTTGAGAATCCATCAATATCGCTATGTGAATCTCAAGGAGAAAATATAGGAGTCTTTGAGAGGCTGCGCCCGCGAGTATCAAAGAAAAATTCCTCATCAGCGTCAATTGCGATTCCGTGTAAGCAGACGTGAGGATAGTCGCGAATATTTGCTTTTTCATACGCGCGAGCTTCTGTTTGACTTCGTTCCGCATGCGATAGCCAGGCGCATCCACGGGGCGGTACAAACTTCGTCATTGAATTTCAGCTCTTATTTCTCGTTCGGGATGCAGCAATGCTGTGCGCGTTGATACGCGAGAACGTTGAACGTAAAAAGAGATTTCGCGGAAATTTATTATTCTGCTTTTTAGATTGTTGAATTCGGGAAAATTTTAATTTAACGAGCGAATAACGGCACCAAATTTAAACTAGCCAGTTTCATTTCCAGTTGCTTCTTTAGTCCAACGACACATTCCTGCGAGATGCTCTCGAGAAGAGAAACGCGGCGATATGCCCAGTGTTACATCCTTCGTATACCCAAGTAAGTTTTGTGAAAATTATTCTCTCCTCTCGAGTCTCTCATGCATAAAAGCATATGCCCGAGAGAATAAAGTAGGAAACGAGCCGTTGGAGTCGCAATCAAACCGATGTAGAAACGGGAAAACTTGGGGTGTGCTCAATTTGGTCGATCGAGTAGGCAAAAATGATTCCCCCAATCGTTCGCTCCCTCGGTCCCGCGATCCAAAGTTCGTTGTCTGCCGATAGTCATTGCTCCCCGATAGCCCCAAGTTTTTTGGCCCGAGCGAGAAAGTTTCAGCCGAGCTGCTCGGCGGCTTGGATCAAGCTGCCGACCGAGAGCCTTACACGGCCGGTGGTACACTCGCACGTATACGTACATTCCCTCCAACTATACACGAGCCCGAAGAGTAACGTATGCCGTTGGGTTAATTGAATACGGAGCTTGGCGGCCGGGCGTTTATAAAAGCTCTTGCTCGCAAACTGACATAATCAAGTATATAAACGCGTAAAAATGCAGAAAGAGCCGCGAGCGCGCGCGGCCGGAGAGGATCGCGAGCCGCGGGGAAAAAGCCACGTGCATAATCTCGGGGACGCGCGCTCGCGGCCCCCCGGCCACTGCGTGCATTTGGCTTTTCAAACTTTCGACCGTTATTTTTCCCTTTTTCGACTGGCTCTCTCGGTGGAAAACGTCGGGGGCTGACCGACGTCAGGTCTGGCGCTCGCTGCGCCGCCGCTCCGAGCTTTTTCCCCGAATGCTAATCTTGTTTTCCAAGTCTCTGCCCCGCCGCGGCGAATCGGCCCGGCAAAAAATCACGATCTTGTTAGCCGGTGGCGGACGGCACGGTGGGGATGTCAGCTCGAATTTTGCAATTAAAATTATATCAACATTCGGCGCCCGGGTAACGGCCAGCGCAATCGCGAACTCAGATATATTTGGCGACGTTTTTGTTCTGACGTGGCCTCTTCCTCCTCGCCCCCCCCCCGTTCCCCGTAGCCTGGATACTTTACGTATGCGAAATCTCGTTCTTGCGTGGTCGCTAACGTCGAGTGGGTTTTTACCTCAGCTCGGCAAATCCAAGCTGGAGCTTTTAAATCGTAAGACGAGGGAGAAAGAGAGAGGTCGGCGTGTCTCGGGCATGCGTGTGCACTCTGTCTCTTTGACTCGGTGAAAAAGTTAATTTAATTTTTCAACCGACTCAAAGCGGCGCTGCTCGCGAGCTTCTCGGATTCTCTCCCCGCGCGGGATAATTGCTTTCATTCCGAGAGCATATACGCAGAAAGTCAGTGATTTCTCTCGCGCGGGGGCGTATCCCAGAGTAAACGGGATAAACTTTTCTTTCCTTCGCAGTCGGACGGATGGATTTCAGAAGTTGCGCCGCGCGTATACACACCGCGTCGGACGCGAGTTACTCCGAATAGCGGCCGTGTATACGCGCGCACGTAACTTTCGTGAGCAATTTGAAAATGGCCCTGGCGACGTCGGGGTGTACGCCTCTCTCGCTCGAGCCGCGTGTATGCCGAAGATCAAGTAGTTTTCTCTGGGTTTTTCATCTGCGCATTTGCATTGTCGCGTGCGCGGATAAGCGTTGATTTGTTTCCCGAGCCGATTCGTCACGATCAGCGATCGTCACACCCGAAATCGATCGTCATCGAAATATAATACGCTGAGAGGATGAATCAATGTATGCAAGCACGATTTCCCCGGACCTGTAGAGTCGCAAGTTCGCTTCATCTACCCCTTTGGACTTTGACAAAATTCCACGGTGTGTGGACTGGATTTTTCAATACTCGCTCATTGCAGAGGGGTGGATTTTGCGCAGGGAAGGGGCTTTGGGATAGCCAAGTTGGATGACGGACGTGTCGATAAGCGCGTTACGCGGGCCCGGCGCGTGTACTCCGCACCGGGACAAACTTCATTGCCAGCTGTCCCGTGCGCAGCGCGTCATTTCTCAGTGCTCGGCAGCTAGCTGCAGCCTTTGAGCAGCAGCCGAGTCGCGCAGTAAATAATGAAAGCTGCGCGAGCGATTGATCGGAAGAAGCTGCGCGAGTTGTGTGAGCACATATATATATGTACACGACGTCGATGAGACGAGGCGGCGACGCGGCGCTAAGTCTATCAAGTTGGACGCATGCCATCCCGACGGACGCTCCCCCTGTATCGTCCGTGGATATACGTATATACCGTCGCGGCCGCATGGAAGAAGAGAGAGGAAGAGAGAGAGAGAGAGAGACACTGATTGCAGCGACGCTTTTGCCAATTTTCTAAATTGAGAAAAATCCTTAGCGCCCGCGCGCGCGCGAAATATATGTGTCTGCGACGGCTGCGGCCCGATTGCTTTTTCTATACCCGGCTCACTCTGCACTCGCCCGGCGAATGTATAATGCGCCGATTTGGCTCCTCCCCCCACGACAACCGCTCCGGATGAATAAGGGATTCGCCGTACAGCGCGCCGGAACACAATCCGAATTATCTCTCCGAGAGCGTTTGGCGCGCGAGGGAGCTCGGGGGAAAAAATCGCCGCGCGCACGTATACACGCGCGCTGCGCAGCCGGGAGAGAGAGCGAGCGCCGCGCGGTAATCGAAATATCGAAAGCCTGTCGCGCGGTGTGGCGCTTTGCCCTCAAGTTTGACTGGCACGAAAATTGAAATCGCTCGTCGCGCGCGCGGCGGGGGCGCCTGCGATCCCTTCGCCGATCCGTCGTAAAGTTGATATTTGAATTCGCACAATGATGCCGCGCGCGTCGTCGCGTAGTCGCAGTTGCGAGCAGGTGCGAATTCTCATTTCTGGGGGGAATGAATTTTTTTTGCGGGAAAATTTAGCGTTTATGACGTGCAGGCTGTCGGATTTTCGCGCAGTTCGGCCTCTTCGCACATCCGTCGAAGACTCGCGCGCGCGCGAAATTTTACCAAAGTACTCGAGTCTCGCGCGCTGTACTCGTTTGTCCGACGCACGCGCGCACTCGTGTCGAAACGTTTGATTGATCGTTCGCAAGCCCCCGGCCGCTGCGCCACGGCAGATAGACCCAAATTGTCACGGCGATTCGAGCTCTTCTTTTTTCCTTTTTCTTTTCAACCATGAACCAACAGGGATTCGAGTAACTCGCGCGGAGATTGGGAAAAATTTGAATCCGAAAAGTTCTGTATACCACGCGATACACTTGTGTATTACGTATATACATAACTTGGGAAAAGTTCTTCATCAATATTAATTCGTTCCCACTTGACAAAGTTTCGCCTCGAGTTCTTGCACGACTTTTCCGGGGATCCGTTTTAATTCCAAGCCTCGCAATAAATCCTCGAGTGGTCAGTATTGCCGGATGTTAGAGTGTCTCTCGTGCTTATCCCAAGTCCGGTCGATACTTTCGAAATGTTGCAACGTATCAAGCCTTAGCCGGAAGTCGTTTACCCCTTTTTGATCGTCATCAATCATACCGGATAAATCTCCGACGGGTAATACATGTATATTCCGTCAAAAATCGAGTATTCCCCTGCTCTTTGTGGTCACTGGGTTCGGATGTACACACGTATTGAACGAATCACCGACACGTCGAAATCCGTAAATGTATCGCGACCGAAAGGATCGCCATTCGAGTATAATCCTCGTTGAATCGCACGTCGACTCGCGCGACGAGCGGAGGCCAAGGTGTCTCTTGGAACGTATGCGCGCGCGGGCGCGGCCAAGAGATATTTAGCGAGAAAAAGGAGGAGCTGGCCAGTGGGATGCGCGGGTATATAGGAGTAGGAGGATGATGAGGTCGGTTTATCTCCCGCCGTGAGAGTATTTGAATATGCGACGGGCGAACGAGCGCGGCCGAGGAGGGCAAAGAGCGCCTCTCCCCGTTCTTTTCATCGAATTCATTAGCATGCGGGATTAGCCGTGTACATCGCACCGCGCGTCGCCCGCAGTCGGCCAATCGATTCGGCTGCTGCTGCTGTCGCAGCCTCTGCGAAATCTCGGGCGGAGAAAGGCGCGGGTATAAAAAATAGATTGCACCGAGAGGCCAAATGAATTCGACCCGAACAAGCGCGTGAAAAATGAAATTAATTCCCGGGGCATCGAGCATATTGAGTGATGGATGCGCGAGAAATTATTGAGAGACGTGGGAGCTCGAGTTGATGCCGCCGCTGCTGTGTGTGTTTCCCAGCGACCCGGCCGAAACTCGAGTGAAATAAAAATGAAGAGAGGCGCGGAGAACGAATGAGAGATAGAGAGAGTAGGGCGCACTTGTGAGCTTCGACCCCCGGCGCTTCATGAATAAACATCTTCTTCGCGATTTAGATACGTACGTCACATCGAATAAACTGGGAATCTTGAATATTCACCGTCTCTGAATCGCGCAAGAATGTGCAAAATTTAATAATCCTCCGTGGGACTCGCTTATCGCTCCCTTCCCTACTATCAACCGCTCGACTCTCGTTCGTCATTCGAACCTTCGACAGCCTTCGGAATTCACGCTTGATTATGTTACCAGTGTCCTATTGTAAGTCAAGCTGCCAAGCTTCCGTAACTTGTTGCCCTTGAAATGTTTTCAAGAACAATATTTGCCAAATTTGCCACGTATTCACAATTCGATTGTAGCATTGGGAAGAAACAGGCGAATTACGTGCGAGCGCTTGTTTAGCTGCGAGATATCTCGCGCTGAACCCTCCGGGATGACAGGACGTTTTGTTGATCGGATTTTCTTAAATATAACATTTGTCAGTTTCGGGCAGAGTCTATTGACTTCTCTGCCTGTCCGCTTCTTCGTTTGTGAAGTACCACCGAGTATACTCACGTTTCCATGAAAATTATTTCCTCGAATTAATAGAGCCCAACCGATAAACTACTGCTCGAGGATTCTATTTCATTCTACGAATAGTCGGACACGCGATACACGTACGCAGGGAATTTCCCTCTCCCGTTCGACTCGTAAAAACTTCTGCGCGATTGCAGGGATCAAATTCACTTCGCTCTTACGTTTCCGCGCTAGAAGAGGAATTTAACGGGGCCGGGAGGCGACGGAGTTACGGTAAAAAACGGGGACGACGACGACGACGATGATGATGATGATGAAAGCGAACGGAGCCACGCGGCGGGTCGTGGCGGAACCGGAGATAATGAACATGCATGTGCGGCCGCAGTCCGATCTATATTGGTTGGGAAACGATGAATCATGCGACGTCATTAGGACTAAGTAAACCAGTAATTCTTGGTAACGGAGTGTAATGGTTAGTTACTAACGCGCTGGAGATTCGCAGCTGTACCTGCGCTGCATCGCATATAGGGGCCACGGGGAGACAGAGCCACGGGATAATTTCGCTTATGGCAAGATGAGGTATGGTGTATGGCGCTTCGTGCGCGCTTCCACCCCGAGACATTCTCGCTTTTGGATTCTCCTATTTAACTGAAATATTCCCGGGATATATATATATATATATATATATATATATATATATATATATATGCGATACTGCACGCTGCGCCACACGTGCGATTGCTTTTTACGTATATGTTACGACGAAAACTTGCGAGAATTGTGATAATTCCGAGCAAGAAAAATTACTCGCATTAATCATGTGCCTGCAGGGAAATTGTGCTTGAAAATGAACTGACTTGTGATGTGGGTGCATGGACAAGGCGCGTAGTTTGTACACCGAGAGAAGTTTGAGTTAATGATTCGTGTGCGTGCATGTCATTGGCATAAATCAAGGCTCTCGATCGGCGAACGTGTATCCGAGTGACACAACCCAACTATTTACAGGTGGTCGAATTCCAACATTGGAGTCGATCGAATTCGATTCAGTAAAAGTATACTTGAGTAGATTATTACGGTTTGTGGTGAGGGATCGATGCCGAATATAGACAATAAATAATTTTGAGCTATCATGTCGATCACCTTGAATTCTACGCACCCTATTATGAACTTAATGTTCTCTCTAAGTCATCTAAGCCTGGAAAACGTCCAGAAGATGCAATAGCATGACATTGATTATGCCTCGATAATTTGTCAAATAAAAAAATGATAGCCTAGATATTCGTTCATCATCTCTCGGGCATAGATGATGCGTCAATTGTTTATACAGTATCAATTGACCAATTCATTGACAAATACAGAATTCTTTTCTGCTCGATTACAAAACGGGAAATTAACAATTTATTCGTATAAGAATTCAGAACAAAACATGAGGAATCATCGATACACAATACTTTTTCGATCAAAGTCTTTAAATATTATACATTTTCAATGGCTTTGTCTATGACTACTGACGGATCCTCTTTAGAATCCGTTCATATAAACTATTCGATTAGATCCAAACAGTGTCAGTCCATTTCTACGTATAATTTTGCAAGCACAATTCATGCGTAATTTCTTTTCCAATCGGTTTCACCAAGCAGATGGGCATCGAAGCCCATATGATAAATTGATTGCTCCGTCAGACGAGCATTAGGAATGATTACGAGGATATATACGAGAATGGAACGGCGTGTCGGATAACCGAGGAAGTTGTACACAATATAAAGTAGAGTACACGGCATATTTTGCAAAGGCCGCGGGTCGCAATGCAATGCAAGACTAATGAATCGCAACATAATTAATGTCCCTCGGAGCTCCGATTAATCACTCAGAGTATATTTCATCGCTGCCGCGCGCGCCCGCCCGCATTCAAGCTCAGTCGCAATGTCTACCATATACTCTCTGTCTGAAAGTACCACCGAGACACGAGGCGGGCGGCAGCGGTGTGGTGGCCCGCGGAGAAAAAAAAGGTACGCGCGCGAAGTTTATGAATGCATGAAAGTGCGCATAATCGATAGTGGAAATTCTCCCGTGTGTGTATGCGTGCAATGCGCGGGTGTATATGTGTGTGCAGTGTGCTGCATCGGTGGTGCGGTCAGCTCCGAGCCGAGAAATTAATCATACCGGGGCTGAAAAATAAAGCAAGGAATGCGCGCCCGCGCGTTCGATCCGAAGCGGCCAACGCGTATAACCCTGCTTTTATTCCATTTGTCCAATGCACCATTAATATGCGGCGCGGGCTTGGGGGGGAAAAATAAAACAAAGTTGGAACTAAGCGTGAATCGTGTTGGCGCGCTCGCGGGCAACCGAGCTAAAAAGGCAAAGAGACCGGGGCGACGAGGGGCGGGGGGAGTGGAAAAAATTGTAGTCCAAGCGCCTGGCTCTTTTGCGAAGATGCATATTCCCCCTGTTTTCCGCTTATACAGCCCTTTATCTCGGCTGTCGTGAACGAACACACGAGTGGAGGGGAATAAACAAACGCGGGCCACGCGAATCTCTTTGAGAATAATGAATTGGAACTGGATTATATCCCGAGTGATTTTGGAGCATTTTTCAATTGACAAAAGAAAATGTTATTCGCGCGATTGGGAAAAATCATGTATTAAGCGTTGGAACCGTTGCAACGTTCTGAACAAATCGACGTGTTATTAAGCTTGATTAAGTTTCTAGTTCTCTGAAATATTTTTCTGGAAACGTATACACTTCAAGAGAAACATGTGGAAATTAAAGTTATGATATAATATGAATTTACCGAGCACACTATAATTGTGGACCCAAGTCACCATGTACAAGGGTCCCATCAAACATTAATCATCCTTGAATTCTTACTAGGCACCAAATGAAAGCTCAGCCGAATTTTGCCGTAACTGACTCATCTTTCTGTCGTGGGAAATGTAAACGCACGTGAGAAATTATGATTAGCTTAATCGAATCTTTTCAAAAATCTGTCTTTACATATTAACTAAATTATACAAGCTGGTTTTATAAAATTTTTCTATTCACCCGTATCACTCCAATTGCACGTATACAGATGATTTCGGTATCGCAATTATATGCAGCACACATGGTGGCGCGAAAACAAACATACTGTATAGCTATAGCAACAGATGGCAAAAATTGAGCAGGAGTGGTCTGCTCTGTCACCAAACCTCAAATGAAATCGAATTTTTGTTTCATCTCAAAATTAGACTAAATTGAAATCGATAGTCCACGAATTTCGTATAATTGGTCAGTTTGATAATGAAAATAACACTTTGAATTTTGCCCAGTATCTCTGATCAACCATATGTATCCGTGATAAATCAAATTAAACAATCCAATTAAATCAACAATCGCGTCTGATAATACTAGTTGTCAATCCTTAATTGGCATCGTTATCGAAAGGTTTCTCAATAACACTCTCGGGCCGGGGGATTCGAATTGAAAATAAAGGCCGAACAAGTGAATCGCGGGGAGAAGCCGCGTGTCCGAAATATGAGAGAGCTCGGTCGACGAATGAGCCAGAACAAAGTGGATAGAGAAGTCGGGATTGATGTTAGTCACACACCGCAAGTGCTGATGAGCCATAGGTATACACTGGCTGTTCCGATTTATCAGCCGAGCAAAGATACGTTATGCGCAGCGGGAGGGGGAAGAAGGCGGAGCAAGCGAAATCACACGATATACTAGCAGCTTCATCAAAACTTGTCCAAGTAATTTTTCCAGGCGCTCCCGCGAGCCACTATTCCGCGATTGCGCGGCTCCATTGTCTGCAGCTCGACCTGCCCTCTCCTCTTACTCACTTAATTAAAGCGGAATCCAATAATGAATCATTTTCCAATTATGCGGTAGACGACTAGATTATCATATTCAGCTGGCGAGCTTCTGGGGGATGACCCTGTGTACTCGGAACACGTACACACGCACACACGCACACACACGATTATTAATGTTGACTCAGGTGGCGCTACTCCTGCCGGATTGGGTAATAGAATTTTTCTCGATTTTTTCATTTATTACAGGTCCCCCATTGTTCGTGAGATTTATGGGTGGAGCTAAAACTGTAGCCGTCGCGTTCGGGGTAATGACAATCGATAACGGATACACTTGTAACGATCCGATTTGCTTGTGTATACGACGGTAGATTTTTTGTCATCGCGCGTACACATAGGCACGTACACACGTATAGACGCGGGGCGTGGATAAGCGCTCGAAGCTTGTATTGGTGAATACTAGATTTTCGCCCCCCGAGCCTGTGACGCGCTCGTGAAAAATTTACGCGTTTGTAGATACAACGACGGCGCGGACCATAAATATAGCCTCGCGCAGGCACTTCGAAACACAAGTGGTTATCCGGTGATCGAAGGGAGAGTTAGCCGCTTTATCCGTTTTCTGTGCGCGCAGCAATAATTGTATATGTCGCGGCGTGTTTGCACTAACCAAAAGACCACTTGGCATTTGGGTCTTCAATTCGGTTGTTACTCTTTCAGCTGGATTCTCGATACCCGCAAATAAATTCGCAGTCGTTCGTCAGCTAACGTGATTTAATTTTACCGACCTATTTGCCGACTTTTACTAATTTGATATGGCTCATAAAAACGAACATTTTCTCCATGTCAAATATGGAAATATGAGATTTATCATGTAGACGATTACCATTCTTTTCAAGTCTATTTTAGTATAATAACCATCACATCACAAGCTTTATCAAGTTGAAGAAAAAATAAATCAAGTCGAGAAATTTTTATTTTGATCGTTATCAACTTAATGGAACTTACTATGTGATTCTGTAAATGAAATGAGAAGGGTATGGAGAACTACTCTCTTAAATCTTATTACACTGAAAATTCACTGTATAGAAGTGACGTAAGTATTCACTGTGAGCAGATGCCGATAAAGTTTTAAGCAGATTATGGTTGGATTTTCACTTTGATACCACTTAATCTTGCTTGAATCATACCAGATTTGGTAATTTAACTTTTCATCAAAATTCACTTATGAATTTTCTCAATGTTGAATTATCGAATCTCACGGGGATTCAAGTGAGTATTCGCTGTCGGTGCGGTGAAAATTTCACTGTAATCCACTCAAAAAATCGTCCACCCACTCAGGGTGAAACTTCATTTCAAGGATTTTCCGGAACGTCCTCTGTTATAATCCAATTGACCAATCAAGGGTCGTTAATTTCGCATGTTCAAGAGTCAGTAATACAATCTCCTTGGTCGCGACACTAATTTAGACAATATGGAGGTGAAGACGAATTGTAGGTCGACGTTCCTCAGCTTCATCGACTTCTATCCTCGTTATCCAGGTACGGCGGAATTTGAACGATCTGTTGCGACTACAAGTTTTGACTGAGTTTATTCAACGACGCGAAAAGTTTAGCCGAACCAAAATATGTTTTTCCGACTGTTCAACGAATAGTCTTGTATGGTATATCGAAAACTTTTGAAAGATCGTTGTGAATAATAATGTGTGGAGTAAATGGGTATAGGTACGTGGAAAAATAGTAAGAGATTTTAAAATTAAACATCAATCGGAGGTAGAGTCTGACTAATTTGAATACAGTACTACGAGTGGAATCTCACCCACTCTCGTTACTTTTCGATTGATCCCGCTCAAATCCGAAGATGGCTAATAACGCATCTGAGCTCTTCTTGCCTCAAATCCAATCTAATCGCCGATAATTCAATTCTCCGCACGAGCCGAATAACGGATCTAACACTTGAGCTGCAAAGCGCAGCGAGAGCTTGGAGCGCGCGATATAAACTCGGGGCTGATTTGTCACAGATTCGAATCGATATGTCTCGCGCGGCAATGGCTATCGAGTGACGCGCGCACTCCAATTTGGAGCAGCCCCCGCGTATATGTATAAGAAGGCGAGCGCGGAATCGGAGTAACACGTGGCGCCGCTGTTAGCTCACAATTTGCCGGCTACAATTTCAGCCGGAGATACGACTCGGGGGCCCGGGAGTATAGCTGCCGAATTCGCAGCAACTCGACAGCCGGCTGTATTGTTGGGCCGCGTATGCAAACGCAGCTGCGCGCACGCGGGGGTGAGGGGGGGGGGTGAAAGACG
This sequence comes from Aphelinus atriplicis, assembly GCA_020882685.1. Taxonomy (NCBI): domain Eukaryota; kingdom Metazoa; phylum Arthropoda; class Insecta; order Hymenoptera; family Aphelinidae; genus Aphelinus; species Aphelinus atriplicis. The sequence goes on along the minus strand of CM037076.1, from coordinate 42,319,580 downwards.
TGGAGCAGAATAGGGTCGGACGAATAACGGCCGGGAGACTCCGCTCCAGCCATACTAAGTGGATTTCGCTATTTTGATTCCGGGCCTGTTGCCCTGGATGATTCGATTATCGATTGCTATATTTGATCGAGTAAGCCCTCGTGTGTTTGCTCGGCTCATTTTTTTTCTCTCTCCGTCTCTCTCCGCGCGTCTAATCAATCTAACGAACTTCGACGTTGCGACGACGTGAGATGACGTGACGAAAAATTTGACGAACGTAGCGAATCAAGAATAATGGTTTTCAAACTCGATGAATCCAACGGTTCTTTGAAAATAAAATCAATTTGATTAGCGGGAATTACGATAATCTTATTACACAAAACCTTTGACGTGGCCAGTTCCGAATCACGAATGACTGAATGATCATAGGCGCAAACGAATCTTCATTTCTTTGAATAAACGGGTTCTTTTTCTTTCTCGGGACATTCGTCACTATGATGGTGACTTGAATGACGATTGAATAGTTAAATAATTGAGTAAGGTACCTGTACCCAATATGCGCCACCTAAGCGAGAAAGGTCACTACGCCGCGTTAAATGAATATTTTCTAACATAATTGGTGTCAAATGAAAGGTCTACTCAATACCTACAGAATGAGCAAAGTTTTTTTTTATTTGAATAGTTCTACGCTAAGATACCGCGGTTTAAAAAAAAAAAAAAATTTCGGGAAAAAATTTTTAGTGTACCCAATATGGCGCCACCCTGAAAATACTTCTTTTCATCCAATTTGAAGCATGAAGCATGTCTGAAATGGATAAAATACAAACAAAAAATTATATTTCTGATATAATTTTATTGGAAAATACATTTTGTCTTTGATTAAACCATAGTAAATAGATTATATGAACTTCTAACAACCTAAATCAAATCAAGTTTTCAGTTAAAATTCATGAAAAACCGTTGTTTTTGAATTAACAAAATTAACTTATGCAACATCTAATTCCAATATTAATCTCTCAAATTGATGAACATTCTTAATCGTGTAATTTTAAATATAATTGAGATGTTCTCACTGAAATGGAAGAGTTCAATTTAAAAAATGTCCGAGCCCATTTGGGACTAGCTATTGTCCTGATGGTAAAAAAATTCTATCTGATGTTTTTTCCTAGACAGTACTTATAAACGCATAACCTCAACATTTTTCTGGTTATAGGATAGCCAATATCTGCTAAACGTTTAATTCGACTACATAATTCTTCGTTCTGTACTGTCGTTAACGCATATGGTCGACTCATTTTGCTTTTCTCGGATATGTTTTGTTTGACATATCGTTGAAATGTTCGACGAGGTATCTTATATATAGTCGAAGCCATCCTCTGCGATATCTCACCTTTTTTTACCTGCTCCAGAGCTTGAACTGAATTCTCTTTCCACCATGTTTGGCGGATATTTACCATCAATGGGTTGATCGTAGCTTCTAGAGCAAGAAAATAGGGGTGGCGCATATTGGGTACATTTGATAAAAATAACGAAGAGCTATTGAAACGATTGATAAAAAGGTCATACAAAGAAAAAAAAAATTGGATGATGTAGATGGGATGTCAAGGAATCGAATGATATGTCGCTCGATTTTTTGGCCCAGTTTAAGGGTATTAAAAAAATTCGCACTTACCTGAGCGAAATTAGATCGAGAATGAAAATTGGCGAAAAAATGGATAAAACGAGCTGTAACAAGTTGGTGTAAGGGTTTCCGATCGGTGAAAATGTTTTCTTTCTTCATTATTTAGTATTGCCGACAAGATCCTGTGCCGCGGCGATGCTCTAGACGCGCGTATATATGAAATACGAAGGGTGGCGCATATTGGGTCCTGGCGCATATTGGGTACACCTACCTTAGATAAAACTGAAACTATCGAACAATTGATGAGATGATCCGTAATAAGTTCTAGAGCTAATCGGCCAAATACTCTTCGGCTTACCGTGACCGTGAATGAGTACAATTTCTCCTCCACTCCATACTTCCCCCCTATTATCGGTGAAACATAATTAATTGGCGAAGATTGATTTATACCCTCGGATAACCAAAAGTGGTTACCGCGTGATATTGTATCCGACACAGCGAGTATAACAATCCCTGAACAACAATAAACATGCTAAAAAAAATGATAACGAATAATGAACTCAGTCATATCTCATACAGCCAATCCGGGACAATAATAATGCAAACTCTCCGATGTGGCATGCTCTCTCTCTCTCTCTCTCTCTGAACAAATTGCGTCGACGTGATATAATTTTCACGAGCATTTTTGTTTGCTGGTAAAGAGTGTAATGGGACATGTGAATGTATTGCGCATCGAGAATGACGATGTCAGTCATAAAAACTCGATAGAACCAGGGGATGATACGTTTGAGAAATGAAGGGGAAAAAAGACCTCGTGTATATACAATATGCTCCAACGAGGAACGTAGTTATACGTAATTGGGTGCGTGGGTGCATGCAACAGTATGCGTCTTGTTTATCGACATTACGTCCCATCGAATCTTCCTACCGCGTTCGCGAGGTTTCCGCGTGATGCGTCTCCGGAATCCCCAGACAACGTCGAACAATACACCGTCCGATACGGGGCCACGTATCTCGAGGGCTCAGCGTCTCCGCGGCGTGTACGCGTCGCTCGTTTGGAATACGAATTTTATAGAAACGCGCATGTATATAATATCGCGCTGGAAGTTGAGCGTGCAACTCGACGAAGTAGATTAAACCAAGTTATACAGCTATCTCGGGCGACACCCGCCCCCCGCGCAGATCTGAAGAAGCTAAAAACGTTATAAACTGCCGGGCATTCCATACTTAATTCTTTTCGCATTTATAAATCCAAAGAACGCGCGGGGGAGCGGCGCGCGGGCGCGAGCGAAAAGCCCATTATCGCTAACTCGGGGATTAAAATTAATCTGAAGAAAAGGAAAAGGGAGGAAAGAAGCTGGGTGGACGCCGGCGAGGAGTAACGGAGACGGAGGAGGAAAAAAGTTGGCCGCGCCTAGTTTTCAGAGCGATAAAGCGTCCTTATCCACGGGGCAGATGTAAAAGGTCTTATCTCGGGGAGGAAAAAACTTTCTGTCCCTCCCCCCGCAAAGAAGAAACTCGAGCCGACGGCGGGGCTTTGGGGAGGAGGACGGCGAAGACGCGGAAATTTCGTTCCCTGAGTCGTCCGGGGGACATCGAAGATGTACAGTCTCGGCCGTGCGCCGTTGTTTTTTTTTCTCTCTCTCTCTCTCTCTCTCGCGGCTAATTAAACCGGCCGCGGGCAAATTGAAACGGCATTTGATTGCGAGGGTATGCGAGCCGCGAGAGGGACGCGACAAACTTATATATACCTTTTCTCGATCCTTTTTGAGATTAAAGTCGCGCGCGCGAGCGACGAGTGCTATATATATAGGCGCGTGTCCGCGAGATGCGGCTTTGTCGGCGGCCTCCGGAGGACTCGCAATGGATTGCTGGGTGATACCCTCTCACGGCTCTTTTGCTTTTGACGCTCGCTTTCAGACGGCCGCCCTCCTCCTCCTCCTCCTCCTCCTCCTCCTCCTCCTCCTCCTTTGATCGCAACTGTTTCTTTTATCATGTTAATGGGATACGTATTAATTCAGCATTGTTTGGCGCTCGCGTGTTTGTACCGACGATCCGTCGTCGTTTGAGCGCCACTACCGCGAATCGAGTGTGTGTGCACGCACTGCGCGGGCTGAGTGAGCGAGATGAATTACGCGTTTTCTTCCATACCCCAGACTCGCTCTCGGGGATTCATCGAGTGTTTGTAATCAACGTCATACGAGATATTCCATGGAGCGGCGTATGCGTTTCCGAACGCGAACACTTATTCAGTTTTTCTTTACGTTTATGCGGGTTTTTCAGCTTTGTGGGTGAACTTCGGTTGAAGTTGTTGCTAGCTACTGGATTTAGTTCACAAGGACGTGTCTGGTTGACGGAGATGATAATGGATGATCCTACACATCGATAGCGTGAGATTAATGAGATTGGAATTATGAAAAATGACGGGACTTTTCGAGGCGATCGTTGAGAAAACTTCCTGGTAGTTTTTCTCATACTTGACCTGAGAGACATTCTGGTAAAGACACCAGAGCTTGCTTCATCAGTTGAGCATCGGCTTCCACTCGTATTGTCCGAAAAAAATCAGACGACAATTCAAGCAGTGTTCAGGGTGAAACAAAAAAAGACCCCTTGTATTCTCAATCGTCCCAAAAAATGACGAGAATATTGATTCTATTAATACACTGAGAGAACTTCAAATTAGTGCATACTGCAGTGGTTTACTGAGCTGAGATTGTATGCGTTAATCGCGTGCAGAAAAATGTGAAACTGTGGATCTGCTGCAGATAAATGCTACCTCATCAGCACCACTTGTGGAAAGTTGAGTTATGTCGCGGATGAATGTTTACTGTAAGAAGCTCAATTTTTCAGGCGACGTATCATCCACTTAAAGTTCTCTCAGTGTACCAATTGCAGTGTGAAAGCATGAGTAACTCGAGGAGACAGTGGCGAGCAAAATACGAGATGAATAGATGAATTTGGCGTTGTTCACTCTTGATTCTTTGGTGTGTCTACCCATGGTTCGCCGAGTATGTCTCCAGTCAAAAGTAAAAGTGGAAATGAGCTAACGCACGTGGAAAATAGCTGTGAAACAAAAGAGGGCGAGGGCAAGAAGAGAAAAGGGAGGGTGAAGGTGGTGTTGCTGGTGGTATTGGTGGTGGTAGTGGCGATGGTAGTGGTAGTAGTTTTTCAAGCCATTTATTACGCCGGGCTGTGTAAGCTCTTGCGCACAGTCGAGTGAAGAGGTCGTCGTCGTCGTCGTCGTCGTCGTCATTGCCGTCCCTCTTCCCCACTCCTCGTCTCTCTCTCTCTCTCTCTCTCTCTCTCTCTCTCTCTCTCTCTCTCTCTCTCTCTCTCTCTCTCTCTCTCTCTCTCTCTCTCTCTCTCTCTCTCTGTCTCGTTCGGAGCTCGTCTGCGCAGCTGGAGGAATTCATTTTAATCCCCTTGATATTTTGACGTTTCGCCGCGCCGCGCGACGTCTCTGCCGCGCGGCGTTTAGCGAACGTCGAATTACTACTCGGGGAAAAATCCGCCAGGCGACTAATTACGCGACTCCAGCCCCATACGGCTCTTTCTCTCTCTCTCTCTTTCTCGTTTTTATTATTCGAAACCGGGTGCAGGGAGCCATGCGCTAATTGGAGAAGATTACCTCCTTTCGTCGTGAATTATACGTGAGTTTTCTAGGCTCTCCAATCGCGACTGTATGATGGTATCGCGCTATACTAATGCGGATAAATTCGAAGCGAACAGTTGGCGTGCCTCGTGAATTTCACGAGTAGATATGCGCTTAATGGAACCTCGTCAAGCCGCGCGCGCGCATCGGATAATTCAGCGCAGGGTTGACTTTCAAACGCGCCGTTTGGTTTATTGAAAATCCTCCCAGAATCGGCGAGCTGTTTTTTACGCGCCGACACTCGAAAGAGGGAGGCCGCTGCGCATTGCTATTTTTACGGGGACCAGCAGGAGGGCGAAATCGTAAAGTACGAGTATTCATTACCTGTGACGTTGAGAGTTATGTGCTGCACGTTGTTGCACTCCCGGTTGACAGCCAAATATGTCACTTCGCACTTGTATAAGGCCTCGTCGTCGAGCGTCAAATTTGAAATTTTCAAATATGACTTGGTCATGTTGTTCTTCGGCACGATCATGGACATCCTGGAACAGACACGCGTCAAATTTCAATAGGGTGCATTTTCATCGCGACGCTCGAGTCACGTGTGCATTGTACAGGGTTGAACGAGTTCGCTTTGTTTTGTTGCTTCGTGTCAATGGAGAGAGGATCGGTGCGCGCGTTACATCCGTCCGCCGAGCGGATAGACGTGAATTGTTACAACGTAGTTATATATATAAGATTTAGGAGAATCATCCTGACCCGAGGGAATTGTAATATTGTTTTTCAGGCTTAAGGGGTACTTTTCTCTCCTCCTCTCTTTCTCTCTCTCTCTTTCTCGAGTTATATTTCAAACAATTTCCTCTTTCAACGGGATCCTTTTCATTGTCCGTATAATGAAACTCCTTTAATGATACAAAATGAAATCGTCACAGCTTTAAACGAGGTTTCTTTTGCTTCCTCTCATTAATCCCATTTGATAGACTATAATTTTTTCCCTGTCTCTCGCAGGGCCTTATACAATGTTGATTTTCCCCTTTATTTTCACTGAATTAAATTCATACTTCTTCAATATCTCTTAACGAACATCATCCGTCCACGGATGGACACGAAACAAATCATTATTCTCCTCGTGGTTCCTCGTTCAGAGAATTTTAATTTCCTCCCTCGCTCTCCCTTCTCTCTCCCTCTTCCTCTTTTACTCTCTCTTTCTCACTCTCTCCTTTACATCTTTCAGCCCTTTGTTCTCTTCCATCTCAACTAGCAGTAAAAGTAGCTCGCGGGAGCTTAAATATTTTCATCCGAATCACTATAAACTTCAACTGGCCTCGGAAGTGAGAAAAATATCCGGTGGGTAGGTGGGGGTGGGGGGAGGGCGGGATGGGGGTCAGGCGCCGCGCAGCTTAATGGACACACGTGTGCATTTTTCAGCGCTTCCTCGCGCGCATTCGTAAGCGTTAAGGAAGCCGCAAGATTTACCGTGAGAGCTCTCTCTCTCCCTCTCTCTCTCGCGCGGCGCAGTTTCTGGCCCCTGCCGCGCGCGGAAGCGCCGCGACCGGGGTCGGGGAGGCTGTAACCGCCAAGTGGCAAGTTACGCAAGCGCCAACCGCTAATCCCCCTCCCGTATACGACGGATCATATCGTAACTCCGAAACTTGCCCGACAATCCGCGATTGTCCTGCAAGGATTTCCACTCGCCTATTTTCACCCTCCCGACGTCCCGTTATTTTTCTTTCACCCCATCCCTCCCCCCCCCCTACCTCCCCGCCTCCCAACTCTCGGCTCTCGCGAGAGAGCGACGTTGTCTTTTTCATTTTACCTTCGCTTCTGCGAACGGCCGACTCGGTGGCTCGACGACTCATCAACAACATCCAGAGGCGAGCAGGATACATTGGGCAAGTTCAACCGTCATTCGTGTTTTCTTCTCATTTCGCTTCTTTTATTCCCTTAGTCTACTGTACGGCTCCTTAATTGCTCCCCATTTCCGATAACGACGCAGTGCGCAAGAGAGCAAGAGAGAGAGAGAGAGAGCCGATATTCGAATGAAAGCTCGGTTAAAGGGCAAAAGTTTCAACTCCATGCAACCGTTTCGTTTCTCATTATAAGTGCAGCAGAGGCTGGGGAAGAAAGAAATCGACAGGCAAGAGGAAAAAGACGAAGATGAAATGGAAGAAAGCGACGAAGAAGCTCTGGCGGAGAGGAAAGTGTCCGAAGCGTTTCATTGGATATCTTTAGTTTCTCCCATCTTAGGAGGGTATTCTCTCTCTCTCTCTCTCTCTCTCTCTCTCTCTCTCTCTCTCTCTCTCTCTCTCTCTTTCTCTCACTCTTCCTCTTCCTCTCACACACTTCTCTGCTGCATTTTAGACTCTATTTCTATCCTTGTACTCTTTTTATCCTCTCAGATTCTCTCATTCTTTTCTCTACCTAGCTAACGTTGTCTCTGCCGTTTCTTCTCATTATTTTTTCACTCTCCCTCGTTTCAATTCATCATTTTCTTCTTTTTTCCCGATTAGTCCTCTGAAATGTTTTAATCTTCGCGCCAGCTTGGGGATAATCAGTCGGGATTCGTTCAATCAGAAGAAATAATTCAAGATTGCTATACAAAAAGTTTGGTGTTTTTTCATCTCGAGGGTCGAACAATCCAGTCATTCGCTTATCCTAATTCCTAACAATTAAATTCAAATAGTGTTAATAAAAATCGAGATATTGTAGAATCATCCAAATCTTACACATCGTGAACCATCTGAAGAGTTCTCAACATTTTAGAGAATTACTTTGAAAAGTTAAATTCCATTCCAAGTCTTGAATGAAAACTTTATACTTATAATTCCTTCAAAAGTTCAATCGCAAGACATCTGGAGGATACTCGAAGAGAATGATTCTCTCAGTCGGATTTCGATCCACCATATCCAAAAGCATTTCTAGAATCAATTCTCAAAACATGTACCTGGAACGCGGCAGTGGCAGTATATAATAGCATGCCTCGGCTCGTTTACCCAACATAAATGTTTTAGATGTTGGAGCTCGAGCGAAGAAAGGCAACACACATCTGGTTGCACTAACGAGGCAGGCTCGACGATAGAAAGAGAGAGAAAGAGAGAGATAATACTGGCAATTGACCGGGGGCGATGAGTACGTGCTAGCGGAGGGTCGTGAAACCCACGGAAGAAGAGGCGCCAGCCTTGGGGTCGTCCCGAAATCGATGGCTCTCCGTACATGCTTGCGTGAGCGTGTTTGGTTTATTTTGCCGAAACGCCGATGGGCCAGCTGATGTTACTCGCTTCGCATATAAGCAGAAATTTAGTGCCGAGAGCTTGATGGTGAGTATGATTCAGCTATCAGGTTATGGCAATGGAGACGTTATTGTCGGGCTGACTCACGTGTGTGGTAATTCGAAATTGAATCAACCTCGTGAGCTTCATTGAAAGCAGACTGAGAGAACATTAAGAGGTATTTTTGGAAAATTGTTTTTCTCGAACACCAAGCGGTGAATCAAAATGAATTTCTCGGATTTTATTCTATTTGTATTAAGGTGTGAAAGAATATATTTTATCTACATTCAAAGTATAAAATGACGTCGTGGAACTAGGTAACTTGAATGTATGTTTTTTTTTCGGGGAAAGAAATTAGCGTAATTTGCTCAATTTTTATATGAAAGTTTAACTGCAACTTCTTGGACAGATTAATTATCCATCGTGGTTCGTCGCTCGAGAACACGTTCACCGGGGAGACCTTAATTTTTGAGGTTATAGAGGCTAATCAATAACTCAAAGTTCCCTCAGCACAGAAAGTGATATAAAGGCGCATAACCACAGTTTCGTGGCAGTGCTTTGTCAGTTTAATGTTAGTGTTCATACGAGTGACAGATTTTCGAATTTGATGTTGCCGAAAATGGGAGAATTCTCCAGGTGCGACACACCGTAGAATAAGCCAAATTTTCTTTTCCAGCAAGGTATCCTATGTTAGTGAAACAGCTCATTGTGAGAAAGATATCACGGGCTGAGTAACCAAGTCGATATAAAAATATTTGAAACACTGTTTGTCCTTAACTTCTACTCTTATTGAACCATGAGTATAATATTTATCGAGGTTTTACCTCTGTCTCTTCAACAGCTGTGTAAGAATCCTTTATTCCAGATGACAAAAGATTTTTGATATAAACATAAACTCACAAGATATTAATACGGTTCACGATCAAAAACCATGATAATGAGAATTCATCTCCAGCTAAATACACTCAGCTTTAAATTTTGATTTTTTTTTTTTAAAAAAAATATCGGAAGCTTCGAATTTTCAATCAATTCATAAATTCCCAACTACAAATGACATTAGATTTTGGCTGTGACATTGCCGTAATGTATTTTCTACCACTTCCATACTCTCACGGCATTTTCCAATACCATACGGGATTTTTGACGCGGCGACAAATGTATTTTATAACTTCCGATGTAAACTGGTTCGCGCGAGTTTTATTTGTTTTATCGTGATGTAGCATTTCCGCGAGCTCGATTTATTGAACTCCATGAATCTCAGCCGGAAAATCACAAAGTCGTACGTTTTCATTGACTGGAAGAATCGGGCGCTGCAAGACTGCAGGTAGCTGTTGACCTCTGAAACCACGTATTTTGCTCGCAGTGTATCTTAGAGAACGGGGGGAAAAACGACGAAAAAAAACTCGCGATAGCAGTGGGAGGCAACGTGGAATATACATTTTACACGTAATGTAACCGATAAATTTATTTTTACGAGCTATCAATTTCTCATAGTCAAAGTTTTCTTTTAGCACTCGATGCACAACAGTGAATTCACGCGGTATCCAATATCAACTAAGGTAATAAATCGCTCGAAAAAATGTGAATAAATTAGTACGATTACTAGGGATATTTTTCGAAATGATCAAAAATCATTCTTGATCCGTCGGCCGAGCCACGGAAAAAAAATGAAAAAGTTAACTCTTAGTTAACTATAGCTATCATATAGTTTTCGAGAAAAATGCACTTTATTATCGTGAAATAAAAACGATCTACACGAGTGTTCAAAATTGAGTTTGGACTCATCAATTACGTGCTCGGAATCAAATTTCATCTCCTTCAAGGCATCAGCATTACGTCTCAGATCGGATAACGGATAAAATAGGGAAACTACTGTCATGATACATAATTTTCATCCTCGATTCTCGGGAAAAGGAGAAAGTTCCACGAACTATCGCGGAGTCATCGTATTGTCAGGGAAAATCAATGCCCGAGCAAGAGACAATGTCAGTGCAACGGCATCGCGGAGTATAAAGCTGCCGAGTGGCTCGCTCGCGCTTGATCCGAAGGGTTATATTTGTCTTGAGATACACGCGCGCGTGTCTCGTAGTAGGCGCAGAGAGTTCACCCGGCAAAGTAGATACTTTGGCCCGGGAAGAGGGGCGGTGTGGGTGGTGGGGCGGGGGACGGGTAATAAAAGCCCGTTGGCGAGCATCGCTAAATTTCATCGCGGAAAGCTTAAGGCGATCTGAGCGATATGCGTTTATAGCCCAGTTCAAATCCCCCGCGCACGTCTCCTGTACAGGCCGTCGGTTTTCTCCCTCATCCCCCCCTCCCCGCCTCCCTCCATCATCTCCACCACCGTCGGCTGCTGTAAGCATTGCCGCGGGGCGGCCAGGAGAGAGAGAGAGAGAGAGAGAGAGAGAGAGAGAGAGAGAGAGCAGAGCGGCTCGAAAGACGGGCCAGCCATTATTTCCATTCACGTTATGCCGAGCACGAGAAGCCATTAACGGCTTCGGCCTGTTCGCCGAGAGGGAAAGCTTACTCTTCCTGCCTCTCTCTCCGCTGCCTGGTTATTTGCTGTCTCGAGCCATTGTTCCGTGTATGTTTTTACCCTCCTCCCTCCACCCCGGCCGCCACCCCTCCCTTCCCAATGCTGATTTTGCCTTTCAATACGAGACATGGCGAGTGCGTTTGTTTTACTATTAATAGCGTTGTTCAAACGAAGCTCGAGTTACTCCCAACTTTCGCGGATATTTGAGGAGCGTGAGCAAATATATGTGTAAATATATAAATCACACAGTAGCCTGGGATACTTTGATTCGAGCTCGTTTCAGGATAAGCAGTTTAATTGTCCGGATGAATTACGCCGAGACGATCTTTGAGGGCCGATACTTTGAGAGTTGGATCATCCCTAATCGGTCACGCTGAGTTAATTTCTTCCCTGACTTTTTATAAAACCCTTAACTTCGCCGATGTTTCACAATATTCAATTAGTCAATTATGGCTGAGAAGAATTAGAGAGTTTTTTCTGCGATCTTTGAACTATACAAAGATATTCTCTTTAGGTTTCTAGTAACGCAAGATATCACTTTTTGGGAGGGGCTTCGATGAATTTTATTCCTGTATGATCGTTTTGCGATTCTACTGAAGTGTAACCAATTATGGTTAAGAAAATTCAAGTTCCACGTCAAAGGGCGAAATTTTGCTAGATTGACTCACTCGCCTTCTTTGGCAACTACATGAATGAACAAATGAAAAATTTTATTTCCCCTGCCTTAACTGAAAAAAAAGACCATTATGATATCGGAATTAGAGTGTGGAATATAACTATTATTATTTGTCGTTGTTATATTATTTGTTTGTTACGAGTGTATTTTTATTCGGCATGTGAAACGTTATTTTTTGCACTAGTGCGTTTCTCAATTAACTCTGCAATGAGCACTCATAACATGAAATATTTTTCCGACTGGTGCGTTAATAAGTGAACTCTTGTGTGAACGTGTAACACTCGTCGTCGGTTTTGCCGACCACTCGTCGACGCGTCCACATGCGTCTTTAAATTTTTACGCACTAGTTGCATTATATACTATATTTTGTTCCTTGTTAATAATAACTACCTGAGGTGGCCAGTAAAGCTGGCTTGCAGAATTAGTACATCGAATTTGGATTTTTTTAATTCCTCAATGAAAAAGTGATTAGCTCGACCACTTCAAGCTAATTAATATAGATAATCAAGTACAAGGTACGAGATTTCACCACGTCCGAATTATTCCGAGAGAAATTTTTTTATCCCACAGACAGAATTCATGAAAAACGTTATTTCGAATAAAATTTGAGAAAGAAGAAGAACCGCTAACGTATGACTTTTTATTCAGTCGATTCTCAACGGGAATAACAAGTTGTTCGAAAGCAGATTCAAAAATATGCTATTTTGCTGGTTCCAAAATAATTTTGAATGTCCCGAGACAGACGAAGATTGCGCCTTCAGCGGAGTAGAGCTCTCGAGATAAAAGTACGATGATAGCCTCGCGTTGTGATGAGCTACAATTACGCGAGTCTGAGCGGTGCTATTACGTCCTATAGCATTTGGCAAGGATTAATCTTGATGCACCTGAGTAAGGAGCGGGAGCACTTGGGGCTGGAAGTTGGCAGAAGTCAGTTTCCATCGTCCCGTAATCTCGACAAAAATCGTCCGAACAAACGAGTGCCGGCTGTGATTCGTCAAGATGGCAGGCCGCGGTCGCTGGCCATTTGGACTGCACTTGATAGCCGAGCATTTGTTACGGGCGAAAGCGGACATCTCCAAAAGTCCACGGGGGGAGGAATATTCTTCATTGGCAAAAAAGCGAGCCGAAGGATGCGCAGGTGCGTCGTTGGAGCCTGCGCGCGGTTAGCTGGCCCGGCCCGAACTCGTTAGCGAAATCGCGTCGGTGGCGGCTTTGCGAGGCCTCGATGTACAGTGTCCCGCTGATTGTCACGTGTGTCCGGGGTAAACGAGGCGAGGCGCACGTACGCGTGTGCGCGATACCAATCGCTCGCTCGGTCAAATTGACTCTCGGGCCGCGGACATGGCGAATAAGTCACGCGGTGCGTCGGCCGAGCTGGACTATCGCCAGTGCAGGCCGCGGAGGTCGTTAACGCGGCTCTCGTCCGGCGCTGCAGTGAATTAATATCCACCGTTCCAAACTGCTCCTGGCGTTTAATGCTAATTACAAATCAAATATGCCCGCGCAGTGCGGCCGAGCTCGAGTTTGTACAGGGCTGCTGCCGCGCGTTACGGCCAATACCCCAAATTCGACCCGGCCAATATACACCCACCTACTGCCCTGTTGTGTCCGCGCGACTCTGTCGTTTATAGGCCCGGCCTGGCTCGTGCCGAACGGCGAGCACGAGCTGCTGCAACATCGCCGACACAGTGATGCTCGCACTTTTCGCGCTCGCAACGGGTCATTCAACAACGCGTAGCGTCGGCTCCTCGATGGCCCGGCTAATTTCACAGGATTATTAGGAGAATTTAGGACACCAAAAGCGGAAACTTCTGTGGACGCACTGCGTTTGGAAAAAGTTCGGATCGCCATGCAACTCGGACGGTCTGTATCCATCTTGCATCTTGCATCAGTCGGCCGGTCGTGACATTTTGAGCATTCAAATTTGTATTTTTTTCTCATGCATTCCGAGACCTCTAAGATGATGTTTTAGTTGACATTCTCATGATATTTTGAGTACGAAAATTTTAACGAAATTTTAAAATACCAAAAATTTTACATTAATGAGTATGAATTCAATATCCAGTCAACATTATTGTATTAACATTGAACTGATAAAATTCAAGAGAATGATTGTTCTCAATAGAAATTCTATTTGGACGTTGAATATTGTTAAGAATAAGAAAATATTGACTCTAAATCAGGAGAGTTTTCTTATTAAGAGCGTCAACTTCGGGTCACCGATCACGATGAAATTTTCTTAAATGCTTTTTGGAAACCTCGATAAGCCATATTAGGGTGAGAGGAGTAGCCAGATTATTCTCTGAGCGAAATATTCAGGCATAATTAGCACAATCAGTATCATGTTTACTGCAATTACTGCAGATTCTTTGATCCGGAACAGTAATTAAAATAAAAATTCTAAAATATCGGAATATTTATAAAAATGCAAATAAAACCGAAATTATTTATCATGTTAATGTAAATACAAATCGCAATTAGCGTCATCTTTGCCCATTGTATGAATCATTAGATAATCATAGTTTGCCAACCACCTATACTGAAAACCTGCCCCTCTCTCTCCTATACAGCCATTCAATCTAACGTTTCGATTTCTTGGAGATATTCGATCCATAACACATGATTTCTTTCATTTACAGTATATCTATACCAATTATTTCATGTACATATAGATATATTAGAAGTATATAAGATCGAAACTATTTGGCAGAATACCTCCGGGGAATCGAAACATAGCTTATTGGTGTACCCAAAAAGCATTTCGGAAAATTTCGTCAGGATTGGTCACCCGAAGTTGAGTACTTCTCCTAGTCAGTAAGATGTAAATAAAGTTTGGAAAAACGTAGGATGTGATTTGCAACAATCTCATGGTTGCGGCAGACTTTACAAGTTGGTTATTGTTCAAAGTAACCCCGGTAAGTGCCCTAACTGTATTCAGATAATAGTTTCACTTTAAAATAATTAAGTGGAAAAATTGGGTTTGGTCAGACTGCGAAAAAACTGGTTGATTAATCCTTAGAGTGTCAGTTAGTATAGGAGTTATTTGTATAGCCGGTTATAAATTCGAAATTGGTTGTACTCTGAAGCGTCATTAATTAGACCATCAGAGAGGCTCATTACTAATAATGAATCGAATTGAAACAAAAGATTTTCCCTCGTCAAATGGCTAACGAAGGCTGATAGGTGAATGGAAATCCATTATCACACATAATCCCAATATATCCACAGCCTCAATTATTTTACTAATGTTGTACCTGTCAAGTTCATGCAATTCACTGCTCTTCAATCGATTCATCAACATGTGGATCAGGCGCGATATTTGTCTCGATTCTCGTGCACAAAGCGTCATCGCTATTCCGTAGTCCTGATAGACAGTACTTCAATGCCTGCCGGAGACGTAGGGTTAGTTTTAAAATATCCGATTCCTCCCCTGATTAATCAAATTCACCGAGCCACGCTCGTTCCTCACGCACAACCGGCCTCCTCCCCCCCACCCCTCCTCTGCTTTCAATATTTTCCCGAGGAATTTTTCATCGACGAGACTCGTGGAGAGAGTGCATGCATCGTCAATATATCATTGTCAATATATAATCAATACATGGGTGTAAACAATATCCATTGGTGAATTGCTCTCGTGAGTGTTAATTAAAAATGAACGAGAGTGGTGATATTGGGTATAGAGGATTAGAGAGCGTGAACGTACCTTGCCGCTACTTCATCGGTGGCGAGCGTCATCTCCCCCTCGGCGCTATAAACGAAGATCCTCTCGTTGCCCTGATACCACTTGATGCTGTGCAGCCCGATGCACTGGGGTAATTTCAGGACGCAAGGCAGCTGGATTTCCGTGCCGAACTCGGCGTGCTTCTCGCTCTTCAGCCATGCCTCGCCGCTTCCTGAAACACGCACAAAACACGTTGACGTTTAACGCTCGGCTGCCTTTTTCCGCGCCCGCGCTCTACATTTTATATCTCCGCGTGCATGCCAGCTGCTGTTTCAACGTTCCTCTCTCTGTCTTTCTATCTTTTCTTTCACCGCTATTTGGGGGTTACGGTTGAGGGGAGCGCATCACGCGCCCCGGCGCTGATGAGCATATACACACGCTGTGCGAGCTATTGCGATATCTAATGCACGAGAGTGTTTGCTGGTTGTGAGATCAAAGAACTCGAGGAACAATCAACTCTCCCATTTGCGCTTCGTCACTTATTCCGATTGAATTTAACAAGAAGATGACGCGATTCCGTCGCGCTCGACGTACTTCGAACATTGTTTCTTGGCAGAGACATTGTTTCGAAACAAGTTGCTCCCATTGTAACTGTATCAAAACGCAATTGTCTTCTCGTGTGATTCTCCAAGTATGTACAGACGCCCATAGCTCGACAAGTGCAACTCTAGCCGTTCCGTGATACGTTCACAACTGAAATTGACACTATATGTCATCATCACTTCTGCTTCCTTACGTCTGACCTCAATTCCCTCTCCCCAAGCGTTGATGTATCTGTCGAGGGACATTTTCGAAACAATCGGCACGAATGCGAGCGGAGCCAACGTAACAGAGTTTTGATCGTGAAAATTGAAGTTTCCATTGAATCTTATTCGTATTATTCGAGCATGAATTCATCTAGTTGTACGAAACACCACTCGCGCTCGTGTCTTGAAGTTTTCAAATCCGAAAGAGAATATGCAATCGAAAATGAATTGTCGTGACGTACACGACGATGAAAGCCGAATTGCAGCTATAGTTTTTTTTTTCTCATCCATGAATTTCCCTCGTCTCCGCGGTGAACTCAGTCATGTATATCAGGGCGAAAAAGGGCCGAGTGTCGGGAGGGAAATAAAACTCGAGCAGTCACTCGATTCAATTAAATCAGACGGCATAAAGAGAGCCGGCCTCGAGTAGTAGGAATCGGAGAGCGCGAGCTTGGGCACTTTGAACATTACGAGCGCGAGACGAGTGGCTCGGCTCGGCGTTCCATTCACATCGCTCACCCAACGATCCCGGCTACATCCTACCCGGCGAGCTTTCAGCGCGAAAAGAGCAATCGCCGCACCTCGAGGACAGTCGCGCTCGCGTCGTTTCGACCTGCTCGCAGAGGTCCAAAAGCTTCGGCTGCCAGTGTGTAGCCCGGGAGGGGCGGAGGGGGGCTCGGGTATAACGAGGGGTCACATTCACGCCGCAGTTCTCAATCAAACTTGGCCGCGCGTCATATCACGTACGGGCTCGCTCGCGATTGTCGGCCGCGCACAGGTGTAAACAGGGGCGCAGCGACTCGTTAGGGATTGTTATCGCATCGCCCGACGAATGTATCAGCGAGCTCGGCTGCAGGTTTGTTCACGTGCCACTCGTTAGCCACGCGCGCCCCCCTGCGAAGCTCCCGGGAGTCCGCGACGCGCTTTGCAACCTTATATCGCCAACCGCTCGAGTCGCCAGGCCGAGGAAAGTCGTGCGCGCGCTTTTTCCCGGGCGGCGATCCTCCGTCCTCTGTGTGCATCCCCGGCAATTCGATACTGCTGGGGTGGATATACGAGCGCGCCCTCACTGGTTATTATTTCACTGACCTCCGCCGAATTCCGAGAATCCGTTTGACGGGCTTGCCCACGACGGGCCGAAAAAATTTACGGAAAATATGAAGCGCGCGCCGGTATCGGATTGCCCCCGTTGCGTGAAATGAATCTCCTCGTTCCGGGTGAAACGTATTCCCCTCGCGGCGATCAGCCGACGAATTTTTGCGATAAATCGCGATGGATCTTTTGACGAAATTTTAGAAAACCAACCGCGAGGCAACATCACGATCGTTGAAACGCGAGATTCGCCATTCGACTTGTGCCGCGACGAGCAGCCGGCTCGCCGACAATCGGATTTGGAGCGAAGGATGGAAATCGGCCGGGGAGCGGGGCGATTACGCACGGCGCCGCACACCCGTCAGTTATTACGCGTGCGTGTGTATCGAGTGATGATATCGCCGCTGCAGATACAGATTGGGTGTCGGCCTCGCGCGCGCCTCTGTGGTATCGATGCCATATCCAAATGAAATCCGAGCCCGGACTCGCGCGCGCGCGCGTGTGTGTGTGAGTAAGCACACGGCAGGGCGTGCGAGTGTGGGCAGGCGTAATGCCACGTACTCGTGACCCGGGCTTGATTTGGACGTGCGAGCCCGCAGCCCGAGGCTCCTTTGTCGGGCGCCTCGGAGCTGCCGCGTTGCGCAGCTCGGAGAGCCTCGCGCGCGCCACCGACTGACCTGCGTGATTGGATTCGCGCTCGAGCTCCGATCTTGTTTGGCCAGCCGATCCCACACCCGCCCCCCGACGCCGTGTACGCGCCTAACGCGACGTTACCCGAGCCCGCCGCCATCGGCTCGTGCATGTTTTGTTTTTGCACCTACGTCGCGCCCGGTCCGATTTCCTGAGTCAATATTGGCGGCCACCCCCCGAACTCGCAGCGATTCCCCAGGACGTATTGCCGGGAGGGCAGCTGCGGTGCGTGCTTCTTTGATTGCCTGATACGACCCGGCGCTCGCGATACGAGATTCAGGATTATTCCGTATGGGACGAATCATGAATACCAATGTGATTGGTTCTTTAAGATTCGATTCTATTCGCAGCCACGAGCCATCATAATCCGTCAAAGGCTAGTCGAGTACGGCAATCCTTCTATATATATTTGTTGTCACACTTCTGTCTGGAATACAGGAGATCGAAAGGGTTGAAATCCAACACAAGCGTGTTTTTTTTCAAAAAAAACAACTCCCTTTGAACGTGCGATTGCCTTGAATATAACGGAATCTCGTACATTCGCGAATTCTACATGAAAAACTGCTGCTAACTGCATTACCAGTACATGTTTTCTCAAAAAGACTTTGCGTAAAAATCGTTTGTTATGGAGAAATGAGAATTCTGAATCTTTTGCCACTGACAAATCGACCCAAAACTGACTTTTCAAACTACCTAGCGACAGTTGCCAGGGGCATCAACAACAATTACTAGGGAAAATACAAAAATACTATGTCGTGTGATCTAAAAAGTACAATGAATAAACTTTATCTGGATATTTCATTCCCTCAGCAATGGTTACTAGGGATATGTAAACAATGGTCACTAGAGAAATCAATAACGGTAATCAAGAGAAATATATCGTCGATCCTCGTGTGTATTCGGACTCCAGCGTGCATTTACGAAGAATCACAGGGAACTTTCAAAAAACACCTGAACAATGGCTGCTGGAGAAATGAACAACGGATAAAATGCTAAATAACGAGCTAGAGCTACATTCTTTCACGACTCGCGTGTGTACAAAATTTCAGGAAGACGGGACGATTTCTTTGAGAGTTATCGCATGCCAAAAAACAGCGTTGTATATATATATACCGTAGGTACATACATACATTTTTGGAATTCCATGTTTTACGACTGGTAGATTACGAAAATCGTGATCCCGGAGTCCGAATCAAAAGTTCAATCTATGCTCCGTTCCAAATCTTTCTCTTTGAAAAATCACAAAAACGCTGTACTCGATTGGCTTTTATAATAAGAGGTAAGTAATAGAATCTAGAATTCTGTTTTCAGAGAGCAATAATATAATTTCTCATGTATGTGATATTCAATCATGGGCTGTGGATCAAGTTTATTCAACGAGGTCCTGTAATTTCCCTTTGAAAAAATCAAATTTTCTCATTGGTTTCTGAAAAATCAAATGGAAAGTCATGGAAAGTACATGCTTCCCACGTGAATAAATTGATAGCTCAAATTTTCACGCCCGATTGAAAAAAAAAAAGTTGTTTGCGACTCTTATGCGCGTGGTGTTCCCGCAATTTTTATCTGATAATCGTTTTTCTCGCTAATTTTCTAGATGCGCGATTTACTTTCAAATTGTTTCTTCGAGCTATTCATGAAATGCCCGAATTTCATTCCGCTCACTAATGGAATGATGGAATGCAACGCGATTCAGAGTAATAATACATACTGTGGTTAGTTTTATTCGTTATCTTCACTCGTCTATCGAAATATTACGCTCATCGTATTCGTGCTTCTGAAATATTCGTTGTATCCCAATTCACGTGAGCTTAAAAACCCATCCTTCCGAATTGAAAAGCAACGCAGAGAAACAAAAGTGTCCGTACGTGTGTTCGAATAAAATATGAATTCGCGGTAATATTGGACAGATTCAAATGCAGCTTCCCTCTGTCAAGTTGATCTCGACCATGCAAAACACGCGAAATGTTATTCCTCAAAAACACTACGCCTGATCCGGATCGATGCGCGCCCCACATCCGCGTGAGCAGCTTTTTCTTGTTGTTGTTGTTGTTTTTATTGTTGTTGCTCGCGAAGCCCTTGATTCGTAAACTCGCTTGTCAGTCAGGCCACTTGTACATTTACATGGGCGCGAGTGACGAGCGATTTTGACACCAGCGACGCAAGCTCGTGTTCCCTCTCCGCGAGGGTACAGCTTATCGCACGCGCCGCAATTGCAACAATGAAATAACAGTCCCTACTCCAGGCTCTTTTTTTTCTCTCCCTATCCCCCCATTGTTTTTGTACTGCTCCCTCGCTGTTGCACGCCAAAGCTCGTCATCGCAGTAGTCTCGCTCGCGCAGCTTTTGTCCTCATCTCTCGCGGTGTGCGTTTCGCATTTCAATCTGTTTTGTTGGTCGCCCTCGCCTACTTTATATCCACTGTTTTCCCCTCTGTTATCCTCGTTCACGGTTTTATTCATGTTCCGCGCAGGGCGCTGGGAAATACCGTGAATTATTTAGAAAGTAAATTAATTAAGGCACTTGATGCTTTTTATTAAACACCACCGGCGCTAGATGCGCGGTATGAATGATGCGTTATCTGGCGATTCTCAAGCACAGCTAAAAAAATATCAACACATTTAGTTTACATGATTATATAGTTTACTGCGCGGGATTTTATAATTTTCACTCGAGGCCGAGGCTGCGTAATCGGTACCACGTACATTTGGTCATTGGATTTCCCTTTGAGAATAACAGCTGAATTATCCACCGTAGGGTAATCGAATTTTTCAAGAATCGTCCGTTCAAACGCCATCAACCATATCGGCCGTGAATCCTCTGATTGATGGGGTCATTGAATGTACGAGAGCTAAGTTTGTATGAGCTCAATGATAATGAGCTCGGCTCCAACCTATTCACTGTCGAGTGCACAATTGGATCGAAGCTATAGAAACTGGAGCGTTTTCACATGGATGCATTCTCTCAATCTGATGGGCTCAAACCGCTCGAAGAGAAGCGGCGCGGAAGGATGAAGGAAGCCACTTGCAGAACAAAAACAATTCTGCCGGTAATGGAACGCTCTGAGCTGATCATACTATAAATAGGGTAACAATTTCTTCACGTGAAACTTGAACTTGGTTGAATCTGTTGCAAATTAACGCCTACTTTCTTCACCAGTAACGAGGCGTTAGTTTGTGTCAAAATAGGCCTACGTATGGATCACTCGAACTCACTATTATATCCGTACTTCTATTGTATCGGTCGAGTTTGACAACTTCATATTAATTTGTTTCTGTGGCGTTGGGGTTGCGTCCAGTTTTCTATGCATGGCAATGTCCAATGACGAAATATTTGGATGTTTACGTGAATCCACCTCTGTCTATTCAAGTACGACAAATTTATTGGTTCGATTAGGAAATTATTGTGAATGTTCGCCAGGAAATCTTTTTCGTTCCAAGGTTTAGTTATCAAACTAACTAGGAGACCACTTGGGATGTGGGTCACCAATCTTGACCAAAATTTTTTTGGTGTTTACTTGTGGCAATAATAGAGTTTATCCATAGTTTTAGGGTCCAACGCTCCCAAACTTCCAAGATATTAATTTATGTATTTTAGTTAAAAACGCTGGTCTCGTCCCAAATGACAATATGTCATCTGAGACGTATTTCCCTCACTGTACTACACTTTCACTGCTATAACTTGAATACCACATCACATTTTATCTTGAAAAACATAAAAGGAGTAAATAACGTGTATACTCAACAAATCTTACTTCTTACTTTTTTTAAACATGTGTCGACCAATATCATATTATACACACACATATTGTTATTGCTGCAGTATCCAAGTCGATTAGCGTTGATTTTTTCATATATTTCATGTCTTACTCTATGTGAGTAAGACATGGAAGTAAGATTTGTTGAGTATACACGTTATTTACTCTTTCTATATGTTTTTCAGGATAAAATGTGATGTGGTATTCAAGTTGGAACAGTGAAAGTGCAGTGCGGTGAGGGAAATACGTCTCAGATGACATATTGTCACACCAGCGCCTCTAACTAAAATACATAAATTAATATCTTGGGAGTTTGGGAGCGTTGGACCCTAAAACTTTGGATACACTCCATTCTTGCCACAAGTAAACACCAAAAAAATTTTGGTCAAGATTGGTGACCCACATCCCAAGTAGTCTCCTAGTGAGTGAGTAAATTTAGAAATAGATTGACTCGACTCGATCCAGTGCAGAGCAGTGATTCCAAGAACGCATTCAAGCGCTATTTGATTATGACTACTCTGATGAGAGATTATTCGAGGATACTGCAGAAATTGTTCTTCACGCTGGTTCTCACACAGCCCACTCTTATATTTTCTTTGCACGTTCAAGCGCTAATACTCATGTTCTAACAGAGTAATGTGTTCACCGGTGATTCTCGTTAGTAAAATTATGTCTGAGGTAGCACATGCGAACCTCATTTACTGTGTATGCATCATTAAAATTTTTAAAAACGCCAGAGTGTGATGGTATACCACTACACTACTTGGTTATTTCCCGTCAACTGGAAAAACGTTCGGTAGTATACGGCAAGAACATCAAATTGATTGAAGTATCCACGGATATAAATTTCCAACATTTTTCGAATAATTACACTCTTCGATATCGAATTTTCACTTGCCATGAGTCTTGCAAGGCTTTTACCATATCACAGCAGAAGAAAATGAGATCAACTGTCACTAGTTATCCAGCTCTAAGAGACACAATATACCAATGAGAATCATTGCCACCAATAACGCTTTCGTTACAGATCCTGTAAAAAAAACTCCGAATTCAACATCCTCCCCGACTCGTCTCTCGACTTTTTCGTATCAAGGTCAGCGAAAAAGCCTCGGCTGATTTTGCTGTTTTTCACCGCGGAGAGCTCGAGCCGTGGCCACTCGTGTGGAGAGCACGCGAGAAGGACGGTAGAAATCGCGCGCCGAGAAGTATCCAACTGCAGGCAGAGCCCGGCCGCAGTGGCCCGGCGTTTTCGAGACGTGTCCCGATCGATGAGTCGTCACACCACTCTCGGCATCTCTCGGGCTTTTTTGCCGATCCGCTAGCCGCTGTCTTCTGGCTGGCAGCCAGCCAGACCAGACCTCTCTCTTTCTCTCTTCCTCTTTCGCTTGGAATTTACCTACTCGCGCTAATACGTAATGGCTCGTAGGTGCTCGCAAGAAACGCATTACCGCGGCGGCGGCGGCGGCGGCGGCGTCGGTGGCGGCGGCGCGTTCTTATGGAATTACTCCGGATAAGCTGAGCTACGTGTGCGTATATATATACGGGGCGTGTCTGAAGGAAGGTGGCGCGCGCGCGGAATACCAATTTTTCGCGCGTCTTTGTTTCGCCAATTCAGCCAGGCGACAAAGACACACACATGCACACACTCACAGCGCGGCCTGCTTTTTCGGATCGGCCTCATTTCTGTAGGCGACGCGCAATAAAGGCCGCACGCCAGGCGGAAATAATGCCCCCCCACTGGTAACGCGGCTGAAATATTCCCGAGAGCTTCGGCAGCCCGTTCGGACATGCACACACACACACACACACACACACACACACAGATTACGGACACACTCTCACTCCGGCTGGATATTGCTCCGAGTGCAGCTCGTGCGCCGGATTATGCGGGGAGACGGTTCCGAGTGGCAACCTATGTTCCCGTGGATTATTTCGCCGGCTATGGGGAGCATCCCGAGTTTGATTACTCACAGTTGCGAATTTGTGTTTTCAATTAGAGCCCACCTGAAATCGGAGAAGCGAGAAACTCCGGCCGATTGATAATTCGAACGTGAGATTTTGATTGTAGTATATTGCCCCGAGAAAATCATGCGTACAAATGGACTGGTATTATATCATGGACATGATCAAGACATAGTTCTGTGCCTTCGCGAAGTTTGTTAATTTCCGAGATACAGTGGAAATGAACGTTGAGCAGGAATAATTTTCATTATTAAAAATCTACCCAACCAGATTTATCAATCAAAACATTATTTATACTACACTTTCAATGCTTTGGGACTTTTCTATGCCCAGTAAACATTTTTCATTGCATAATCATCTAGGTATAAGCGATGTACAGTCCTGTACCAATGTTTAAACGTTTACTAAACGCATATATACACGAGGTGTAGAGAAGTCTGCCATACGAACTATGCCTTGATTTATACCTGGATAATGTCAGTCCATTTCTAGGCATAATTTTCCAGGCATAATCTATGCGCATTTTTTTTTTTACTTGGACGCGAGGGTGGAATTTTGAATCGAGCCATGGGGGATTTGATGCGAAACGGTGTGGAAACGTTGGCGCGCAGCTGCGGGGCAAAGTTTGAAGAATCCTCCAGTTATGTAATGATCTCGATGTATGCCATTTAAAAGTTGGAACAAGATTCAGCTAACTCCTGTTAAAAAGTTTCCCAACATCCGACTCGTCCGTCAGTCGCGAGCTTTCTCTTCTTTTTCTTTTTTTTTGCCAAACTTGTTCCGTCTAATGAAACATAGCCCGTTCACGAGACATCCGTAAGTCTTTTAGGATATTCCATCGAAACATACGGTAGTTGTGTGAGATTCAATTCGACATGGATGAAAGAGTAAGCGGACGAACTCATAGAGAACGGGATTAATTTGCCATTCGAAAGTTAGCTCGGATTTCATCGTTACAATGGTAAAAGGCTTACAAAACCAATTTATGACAGGAAACAATAAACAAGCACTTGCATTGATGAAGCGAGCCAAGGGAAAGTCTTCATCGCGAGATTTTCTCCAGCCTCGGAGTAAATTGAGCGAGAATTAATGATTGAAAGGAGCCCGGAGCAGCACTCCCCAGTCAAAAGGCACTAACTACTCAGCTCAACGATTATAAGTATTATAGGAGTCAAGAAGCCGCGCGAGAGCTTTGCGCCCTTCGAATTTGCAATTGAGGTGCACTTCTGTGTTCAGCCGTCAAGGCTCATCCAGCGTGAGGTCATTTGTGCTTCCGTTTCTTTGAATCATCCTCCTCGATAACATACGCGGCCAAGATGTATAAATGTTCCGATTCCTAGTGGAACGAGTTGAATTCAGTCAGACGACGGGAGATGATAAATCATTGAACTCGCATTTCCAGTCGGTTCAAAAGAAACGACACCATTGTTCAGAATCGCATGAAAACAGAGCGCCGAGAAAACATACATTGAAATATCATACGCTCCCTCGAGTCGTATACTGATATGCTTTTACGTATCCATCTCAATAAATATCTCGTCGAAGCACGCGGGACATCAAATGTTCGCTCGCGTCTATTGAATCGCACAACATTCCGCGTTCAGCTCTTTCTCGCTCTTTCCACTTTCTTCCTCTCCCCGATCGAATCCGGAAAAACGTGTCTCGGTGAAATCCGAAATTTGGAGGCCCCGGAGACGGTAAACGCTCGCGAATCTAACGAGCGAGTAGCGGGGGCACGCGCGGCTGCGACTGTTCTCGGGTTATTGCAGTCGCACGTACGCAGCTCAAAGTGCCATCCCCCTCCCGCCTGCGAGAGCAGCCCAGATGTATATTCCCATACTGCATTCGGCGTTATACCCGAGTTTCGTGAATGCCGGAGCTCTCTTCTGGAGGGGGAGGGGCGAGAGGATCAAGAGCGAATCACGCGAATCTCAAGTAGGCTGTTTCTTCTTGTTGGTGCGGCGTGTGCGTGCGCGCGCGAGCAAGATATGGGCGGGGCGCGGACCTGTACTCGCACATTTGGACGAGTGCAAAGTTTGTGTTTTCTCTGCGAGTTTGTATATACATATATATATATACGGGCGCAAGTGTTGCGGTCTGGGAACTTTGCCGAGCGCCACGCGCAGCTGTATACATTCATATATATACGTATAGAACGCGGGCGTTTCTTCGAACGCGTTTAGCACTCAGTGCATCGGTCGGGGCTGCGTCTAAATAGAAATGCATGTATGGTCGCTTTCACGCGCGACGCCCACTCACACGTGTGTTTGCTCGGGCGAACGCGAAGAGAGCCAAGCAGATTTCAATTCGTTTCTCTCCGAGCTTCTCCTTTGCGCGAGCGCGAGCCCGCACTCTATCCACTTCGGAGTGTTTCACTCAACTCTCGACGCCCGTTCTAGGAGACGCAAGCGCAATTACGAATCATCGTTGCCGACTCGTAATGACTGTACAGTGTGGTTCTCTCGGGCTCGTGCGTGTCCCCAGATATTCCAACTAGCCACAACTGGATGACCTTAATTCTTGATTGTTTCGTTCTTCAGACGTTCAGTACCAGATTAATTCGCGATCTAAATTTATACAGATCAAAAGTATATTTTGATCTTTCATTTTGATCAGTTTTACGTTTTTATCAATTGCGTATTTATCAATCTGTCAATGGGTTCATTTTCAAAACTTACATTTATATTTTGGAAATGAAATTCAAAACCTCAAAACTTTAGAAAGAAGTCTTCTTTGCTCTAGTCTATCCTTTCTACAACTGCTAGCCTCACTCAGTCTATCCCGATTCTCTCGTCTGCACATTCTTTATCTATTTATCTATATCTCACTTGACACATCACATACTTCTACGCCAATCAAAGCATGAACTAGCCGGCTTTATTTTGCAGGCCATCGCTTTTCATTCCAAATCGAAATTTTCTGTCTCAATATACCGATTGTTCACGGCTATCCGACCCAGGGATATTGGTAGGGATTCCGAAAACTCCACATCGCACCGTCGAACGAAACTCCGGGGAATTCAATTGTCCAACGCGCGTACGCTCCAAAGGAATATTGAATATTTTAATGGAAGCGGGCATTATGTTCTAGGATAAAAACACGAATATTTGATGCTCTGATAACACTCGGAAGCGTAGGCGGGTAAGTGCAATTTTCTCTACTGCATTCGCATAATGCCGCACTTATTTATATGCACGACCATAAATGTTAACGACCGAGGGTGTATTTCGGCGAGATTTGAAATGCATGAATTTCAAATATTTACTCGAGCTGATTAAAACAAAACTGTATTGCCAGGACGCGTACGGGGTCAATGTGTTCGAATTTACATGCAATTTTACGGTTTAATTGATTTGTCAACACTATTCTAGAAGCATAACATATTATTTGCATGAATCGATACACCGAAGGATTTTCCAATATTTTTCCATAACCCGCGGGTGGGATTACGTCTGTTATCAACTATACCTCCAGCCCAACGCAAAATATCAAGACAAAAATGGACGCGCGATCGGAGGGAGAAATTTTACTCCAATATACGAAACTAATAATATCCGTTGACGCGGGGTATACGCATAATAACAATTGGATGAGATACGTTACATGCAAACCCAAGCGAGAGTAGACGCAGAATATGTTTATCGAGTAGAGTATGATTACAGACAGTGAGATGTTGATCCAGGTGGATACGAGCGGCATATGATAATTCGGAACTTTGTGCAGAGACCCACAAACACGGTACTGAAGAGCAAGAGAACGCGGAGAAAGCGATTATATGGCTTGTTAATAGATACACACATTAGTTGAATAAATATTCCTAGTGCAACAAATCAAACAATAAATCATTGAACATTGATTATTGTTCGACTCTAAGGAAACGTCGGCTCACCGTAGCCAACGATAATTTCGCAAGCATTGAGCCGACATCATTATCTGACTCGGTCGAATCATGGAAATGTATGGAAGAGAGAAAAAAACGTGGCAATCGGAGGGCTGGCGCGCGCGTGGTATGAGATTAGGCTAATCCGCGTCAGCGTAACGGGCTCGGCGCAATCTATGCACGCGGCCGTCACCGATACGTATCTGCTCGCTCGCGACTCTCTCTCTCGGTACCTTTTATTTTTATCGCCGCGCGTCGCCGCTTTACGAGTCCGCTAATGGCGTAGGCGCTAGTTACATCGGGAAATCCTGGCGTATCGTTCCGAGCATAAAGTATTTTTCTTCGACTCCGCGGCGCGACCAGCGCGCAAAACGACACTGCCAGATGAAACGAGCGAGATATAACTGCGCGCGGCCGCGAGCGAAAATATTCGGCCCGATGCGCGAAAGCTTGCTTTTTACCGAGCGCTTCTGAAAGAAGCGATCGACCCGAGCGTTATCCCGCGAGATCGACTAGCAAAAGGCCCTGAATTACTATCGTGCGAAAAGCGCTTCAACCGGGATTTAGTCGGATTTGTGAGGTAAAACGATACGTGTGTGATTTTTTTCCCTCCTTCCTTTCGTTTTTTCGATCCTGAAAACACGAGGCTGGGAAGTTTGGGTAACGTTCGCCGGAATTTCATTCGGATATTCGCGTATTGCGGGCGAAATTGCGGCGAAATTTGAATTTGAATGGGGATCGAATGGATATATCGAATTAAATTCATACTCGTATTTTTATTGCGAAGAGATACGGTGAAGAGCAGACACATCCTGTATTGCGGATAATCCTGGTACTTATAGCTCAACGTGCTTCATTGGGATAAAACCAATTGGAGTTCTTATTCCAGATCAAAGTTATATTTCCGAGTAATTTTAGAGGATAAATTGCGGAGTATCGATCAATTACGTCGAAATGAGATAAGCGATTCATTATTTCATATTAGTTCATCAAATTTGTTACATGGAGAGGCTTCTACGTTGTACGGACTTTTAATATCCTTGATATGATTGGATGCTTTCAGGTCAACTCGGTAGGACAGAATTTATTTCGTTTTATCTCGTAAGCAGCTGGTGAATTATAATTGACAGAAGTCATATTCAATCATATCATTTTCAATCAAAATTTTAGATAAAAAAAGACGTTCGAGAGAAAATGTCTAATTGTGAAAAAAGTCTGATCTTGTTCATACTTACTGAAGCAGAATATGTTCATGAGAACGCTTGTTTTAGTTGAAAAGAATTCTCGCTCATTTTCAATTCTAATCAAAAACACTGTAAAACGAGTTATACAACTTTTTGCAACAGGTATCCAATGTAAACGCACTCCAAAAAAGTTACAGAATGTGAATCTCGCCAGCCGAGACCACAGCACAAATTTGGATCTGCAATCCCAATGAAACTTTTTGAGGTATAGTTTTTTGATGCCCAAATAAGTGATATTTGCAGTCGTAATAGTCCATTCTTTCGATTTGTCTGAGGCATTCAACGGCGAATGTATATCCATGTGTTAAAAAGCGTATATAAACCTAATGATATCTCTCGGAAATTGGAATCATAAACTTCCGAAAGTTTCATCGAAATCCGAGATCCAAATGCCAACTGATCCCTTAGTTAGACGAATTATAACATTCAGCTGTTCTAGAATGATTAATTTAGATCATGATCATTATGAATTTTCGTCCTAGGAAAGATCGACCAACTCGTTGGAAGAAAATTCACGACAACTCGCGATATACTTTTTGTAATCTAACCTCACTATATATTGTCTCACGCAGCTGCGAGCGCGGCACTGCCAAGTTTCGACTTCTGCGGTAGTCATTCGCGAGACTGCGGTTTGGCTGACTCAGCTATGCTCCAACCGCCTGGAGCAACGCGCACCAGCGAATTCTTATCAAAATATTCAATCCGAAGACAATATTTCCCAATCATTGCCGAGCAAAGTACTCGCTCCCGCGAGTAGCTACTGGTTAAACGACGCGGGTGAATGAAACTTTAGGGACATCCTCTTGAGTCTCCCCGAGCTACGTTGTTACATTCTCGCACGGTGTAACGGAGCGACAACAAGGAGAAGCTATAAATTTTCCTCCAAACTTCGATATCAGTCCGAGTTGGCGAAGAGGAGGCGAAGGGAAGAAAAGAAGGAAAGTCAGATGTCAAGCTCGATTCAACCACTTACGCTCAGCGGGCAAAACCTCGCTCGCGCGCGCCGCGGCGTATCAAACGCAGGCCCTCTGCTCTGGCCGCTGGCGTCGACAAACTGGGGAAAATCGAGTTGGAGCTCGCGGCGAGCATTCGCAGAGCGAGGACGGGGGAGAAGAAGTGAATGGAAAGTCGAGGAGTCGGTATTTTTCATTCTTTTGCACGCGCGGCGCCCGCTCGCGGGGCGATAAGTATAACGACGCCGTTTTCCCCCGATAAAGCCAGAGACCGATCGAATACGCGTCGCGGGCGCACGCCCGGCATAATGCGAAACTTACCGACTCGACGAGGTCGCGTGTCTCTCCCTCGATTATCCGGCTCTCTCTTCGCGTGTCCTGAATTATGACGGATGAAAATGTAATCTCTCTCTCTCTCTCTCTCTCTCTCTCTTTCTCTCTTTCTCTCGTTCGCGGCGCGATTCTTGCCCCCGCCGATACGAGAAGCGCAGAATAGAGAAATCGCCCGACTCGAGTCTTCCGGGCGTGCGTTCGATTACGCGCCCTGCCGCCGCCACGCCGCCTTGTTACTCTACACGGAGGAACAAATTTCCCGTTATAATGGCCTCGTGACATTTACGCCGAAAGTTTTCTCAGCTTGGGCGTGAATGATTGTGCGGCGGATATATGTTTAATACGCCGCGACAAGACACGCCCCGTAGAGCGAGGGTTTTTCGTTCGAGGAGGTAAAATGTCGCGAGGTTTCGTCGTGGCGGATGTTTTTATCCCCATCATCACTGCTACGGATTTCAAGTCGATCTATATACATGTATGTAGCTTCGACGGCGGAAATGGGTTTGGAAGGACTGCTTTTTTTTAACGAGTGTTCGCTCGACATTTTCCGTATTTTTAGCGTGGCTTTTGACTTTGTCAAAGGATTTTTCTTGTGAAGAGATAAAATCGAAAACGACACTGATGATACCGAAAAGATTTATCAAACGGCAAACACCGGTGCGTCAGCTGTATTTATCGAATATCGAGAACCTTCCTTCTTCTCGAAATTTTGATGCTGGTATATCGGACTCGCTCGAGCTCGAGAATCTCGGATGTCGAAGGAGATGGTACGCATCCAAAGATTTTATTAATTTTGAAACTTCCGTGTAATTCCTATCGAAAAAAGCACTTTATCGTCAAAGTTTCCCGGTCTTTTCCTCCATAGCTGAGGAATAACGTCCAAAAGACGCGAGCAAAATTTCAGCAGGATGGATCTATTAGTTTTCAAGGCATGTTACTTTAAAATGTTTTTCGAAAATGTATTTTCGAGAACGCCCGTATTAGTCCATTGCTTATCTGTTCAAAAAAGTGCTATCTCGGACTTTTCATACACCCTCTCTAAAAACTATTGGATCCCCTCCAGAAAAACATTCTAAATCGAATGAGATATATGAGGAAATTTGAAAACCATGGTTTCATATTTTTTTTTTCGAAAATGTTGAAAAATAAACATTTTTTGTTTTTTGATTTTGAGATAGTATGAAAACTATCAATCCTAGAGTAAAACAGAAGAGGAAAAAAAGTTTCCTTATTAAATTTTGCATGAGGATTAAGTATTCCGAAACATTAATCTCGAATATTGTTGTTGCAAAATAGGTGGAAAAGGAAAAATAACCCCAAAAAAAAATCAATTTTTTGTGATTTTTTTTCAAGTTTTCAAATCATAGCTACGATTATGACAATTTAATTTAGAGTACCTTATACAGTTATGAAAATACAAAAAAAATTTCATCTCGATATCTCTGATAGTTTTTCCACAAAAATCTTTTGAAAATAGCTATTTTGAAAATTTTTAAATTGTAATTCAGTCCGTGAGGAACCTCTCAGAAACCTGCCAATTTTTTTACGTACTCTTATAAATACTAATTATCGATCCCCCGCCAAAAAATTTCGATTGATTAATTTTAACAACTTTTATGATTTTTTGAAAATTTTTTGAAAAAAATTTCTTAGAAAAATATGCAACTGCAACGCGGTTTTTCTATCTATTCGGAATTTAAAAGTTGCATATGATAGAAGAGAAACAGACGCTCATTTTGAGTTTTTATTTACTTCGATCTGATTTGTGAATCCCGAGATATAGAGGTTTTTAGTCGAGGTAACTTTCCGGCAAAAGTATATGCAGTAGAATGAAAATCGAAATGGTTTCTGGTAGCTTGAACATTGTTTTACTTAACTATTAATTATTATGTACGTGAGCAATGTCCTTGATACTTAATTGTCGGGCGGAAGGTTGGTGGAAATCATTGAAACGCAGCGCTCTCGGTGCAGCGGCAGTGGCGGGCAGTGGAGGGGGTAGGGAAAAAGACGCGACGAAAAGTCGAACGCTCAGGATCAAAATGAACGTTTGATTTTTTACCGACAATATCTCAGCTTCTATATTAGATAATTAGATCATTCTTTTTTTAATTTGATATAGCAAGTCAACAGATGATTAAATATGTAAGTTAAAATAACGTAAAAATTATTGGTAATGATCTATATGTGAGAAATATAATAATGAATATTTGCAGAGCCGTTCAAATCATATTTCTCAATTTTCATTACAAAAATGTACCTCACGCTGACTAATACATTCAACAAAAATATTTTTTAGTTTATATACAGTTTAGTTTATATACAGACAGCACCGTAAAATGTTCTATGATAAGACGTTTATTTAACATTACATTTACAAATCACATGAAATTAAATTCTAAATACATATATCTCAAATGCAATCCATTGTCGTTGTCTTATATTGTTAACAATTATTCATTAAAACCACGGAAACAGTAGCTAACAATTATTCAACAACTGTTTCCGTGGTTTTAATCAATAATTGTTAACAATATAAGACAAAAACAATGGATGACATTCAATATATATGTATTTAGAATAATAAATAATTGTTAACTACTTAATTGTAAATGTAATGTTAAATAAACGTCTTATCATAGAACATTTTACTGTGCTGTCTTATTCAAATCCTCCCCAAAATATATTTATCAATCAATATGAACTGAAAAACATTTTTGTTGAATGTATTAGTCAGCGTGAGGTCCTTTTTTTTAATGAAAATTGAGAAATATGATTTGAACGGCTCTGCAAATATTCATTATTATATTTCTCCTAATAGATAATATCCTATATAGTATATATATAATATCCTAATAGATAGAAAAACCGCGTTGCAGTTGCATATTTTTCTAAGAAATTTTTTTCAAAAAATTTTCAAAAAATCATAAAAGTTGTTAAAATTGATCAATCGAAATTTTTCGGCGGGGGATCGATAGTTAGTATTTATAAGAGTACGTAAAAAAATTGGCAGGTTTCTGAGAGGTTCCTCACGGACTGAATTACAATTTCAAAATTTTCAAAATAGCTATTTTCAAAAAATTTTTGTGGAAAAACTATCAGAGATATCGAGATGAATTTTTTTTTGTATTTTCATAACTGTATAAGGTACTCTAAATTAAATTGTCATAATCGTAGCTATGATTTGAAAACTTGAAAAAAAATCACAAAAAATTGATTTTTTTTGGGGGTTATTTTTCCTTTTCCACCTATTTTGCAACAACAATATTCGAGATTAATGTTTCGGAATACTTAATCCTCATGCAAAATTTAATAAGGAAACTTTTTTCCTCTTCCGTTTTACTCTAGGATTGATAGTTTTTATACTATCTCAAAATCAAAAAACAAAAAATGTTTATTTTTCAACATTTTCGAAAAAAAAAAATATGAAACCATGGATTTCAAATTTCCTCATATGTCTCATTCGATTTAGAATGTTTTTCTGGAGGGGATCCAATAGTTTTTAGAGAGGGTGTATAAAAAGTCTCAGCAAATACAGATAAGCAATGGGCTATATGCCTGACTACTGATCATGCGAAGCATATTCTCAAGATATACTAGACGTTTCGAGAAAAAGGAAAAAAAACAATGCCTATATATTTGGTTTTAACAACAGG
Organism: Aphelinus atriplicis; assembly: GCA_020882685.1. NCBI lineage: Eukaryota > Metazoa > Arthropoda > Insecta > Hymenoptera > Aphelinidae > Aphelinus > Aphelinus atriplicis. Next base: position 42,285,883 of record CM037076.1, on the reverse strand, counting down.
TGTGCATAATATCCAACACAACTCATATGGAAGTTGCCGAGCGATAAACAGCCGGAAGATATTTAATCAATCTCGCCGTACGCAAGGGCCGCCGGTGAATGGGATTTAGTATTCCTGCTCCTGAGCCGAGCTCCAAATGATCCATTGAATAATTAAACCCTCCTTCAAAATTTCTCCTTCTTCGTTTATATATTCAAATCCCGTCTAGCAGCCGAGTACCGGGGGGTGTATTCCCCACCCTCGCGAGAGTGAATTTTCCTATTGTGCGGCATGAATTTCGCTTTTTAATCCCTGTACGCGCGGGCGAGCGGGTGGGGCGAGCGCACACACGAGCATCTTACCGTCTCCTTTCAGCCCACTCGAACGAAAATCCTGCCTCGGCCCGGCCCCGAGCTAATCCGCAACTAACGACACATAAAATATTAAGACAGGCAGGTCTGAAAAGAACAATAGCGTATCAGCCGGGCGCCCCGGCCTCGAGGATCCGCGCGCTCGGCTAGCAATCGAAATCAAGCCTGTTTCTCTATATATCCGCCTCCGCAGTCTCGCCCTCTGCCCCCCATTCATCCCCAAACGAGGTATATAATCCCTTCGCCTTCTCCGTCCCGCGAGCCATAACCAAGTCGTCGCGGCTAATCCCCGGGAAATACCTCGCGGCGGCGACGGCGAGGCCCTCGCCCGTCCCTCCGATGGATTTCCGCCGCTTATCCATCAGCATCTAGCCGCTCTCGAGCTCTCTCCCAGGTGACAAAGAGCCCGAAGAGATAAGGGGCCCCGCGCGTATCTCTGTGTATGGCCTCGCTCGTTTATTCCCCCGGCCTCGAGCTTTGACCTGCCGCGCGCGCGCCTGACTCCGACGGATACAGCGAAAAATAACGTCGATAAAGCGCTGAGACAACGTCGTGGCCCGGCTACATCACGATGCGCCATTACCTTCCTTCCACGCCGTTGCCGCTGCTTCGCTGATACATGTGAGTGTACGGCTATATATACCATATCGATTCGCGACCATCGCGATATTTTTTCATCGATCCTCTCGCTGCACACGTATATATACACACATCCCTCCCTGCCGGGAAGCTAGACGTATACGTGCGTGCGCTCTTGAAAATATCCCGATTCGTGCAGTTGTACCCGGGCGTGCCGGGGCATCGTTAAATTTCACTTCGCCATTCGGACAATCACTGGCATGACGATATGGCAATACGGACCGGCGAATTAGCTCATTTCGAATGTCGTGTTTGGAAAATAACATGCGACTCGCCCCTCCTTCTCCCTGCTCACCCTTCGTGGCAGCTATTCGTTCTTTATTATTCCATCAGTATTTCCAAAATAAGTTGCTATTAGTTGATTTCTATAATCAGTCTAATTGGCCTAAGCGTCTGACTATACTTGTAATCAAGACAAAGTCAAAATTTCCAAAAAAAAAAGTTTTTATCCCCACAACGAATTTATGGAATAACAAGATGGAAATCTGTGTGTTGGGAAAAATGTTAGAGAGAAAGAAGAGAAAACACTAGCGTATATCGTCCTCCATCCACCTCACAGGACTCATCTGTAAGGTTTTTCAGGTAGATCTAACCTTAAACACAAAAGACAGAATGAATAATCTTAACGGTAAATATAGTGATAATCCAATAATCTGTACGGTTATAGTTTGACATTGAAATTTATTGAGTAAAATTTGGTGTGAAAAATGGAATATAAAAAGCTATGAAAAATTCAAAGCAATATAATACACGGATGAACATTATTTTTTTCTCTAATATTTTTTTCGACTCACATTTCCATTACATTATTCTACACATACATTGCAATGGATAGGAGAGGGAATTCCTTTCGTAATCTTGACTTGGTCTTGATTACAAATGCAGTTAAACCCTTGTTCAAATTACATTAATTCTAAGAAGTAACTTTCTGAAGATACTTATGGAATCAGACATATGAATATTTTCCATACTGCAGAATATAATATTTGATTATTATTTATATTCGATTAGACTATCATGATCGTAGAGGAAGGCTTCTGTCTAAATAATAACATCTGCCCCTCGAGTATGGATAACAATACACATTTGATAAATACGTATTTGTTTCCACGCACGGGTCTCCAGTAGAAAATTCTCGATATAGACAGACACTGTCGATTCATTCAAGTCGCTCTGATTATAAATACTCATTGGAAATGGATTGATTGAAAAATTGTGTTCATGTATAGGACGCAACGATTATGGTCTTGGAGGTTCCTTTCGTACGCTCGCGTAACATTTTATTTCACTACGCGCAATATTCTGAGGTAAAAGCGTTGATGCAGAAAGTTTCGTAAACGACGTGCAAGTATGAAATCACTTCATCTGAAGAGCGGCTTTCTCTCTCGCGCGCGCGTCTGAAAACTCAAGGAAACGCGAGAGATCGAGTCGGGAAATATACATCGATTCTGCCGTATCATCAAAGGTGAAAAACATCTAAGGATGAAACTTTCAACCGTAAGGATGTACAACTTGGAAAAAGCCATAAGATATCCAAGATTTAACTGAAAGTTAAAAAGAGTATTAGTGGAGAGGAAAAATATGAGTGGCTCAAATAGATTCGCTCCCGAGCACATGTTACACGGCCGGTTATTAATGTGTCTGTGGAATGAATTGATATTTTTCAAAGGTGACTCGCGTTGATGTTACCTCGGATAATATCAAAGAATATCACGGAATACCACGGAATACCGCGTAATACTGAATAGTATACATATAGTCAAGGAATGCCAAAGGTATATAGCCAACATTTTCAAAAGAATACTTTGAGATTCTTTATGAATCGACCCTCGACTAGTTTTATTCCGTATACGTTGTAGAATTACTCGAAAATTGCCGAGGGGAATGAAAAAAAAAACGAGCGGAATCGTATATCGCAATCGTATATATGCGTATATATATACATCTGATGACAATCGAGCGCGCGCGCGCCCCCAAAATGAAGAATACACCCGTGGCGCAACTCTCCAAAGCCGTCGCTCGTCCAACTTCTCTAATTTCACAACTTGTCGTTGCACTCGGTACAGAGCTGAAATCGAGCGCGTGCGCGCCTTTCTCCCCCCGACCTCCAGCCTCCAGCCCTGTGCCTCTTCCGAGCTCACAGGGGGCGGCAATTTAAATGCGCGGAAAATTACGTCGGCAGCGACGGCAGGATGAAATCGATAACCGATAGTCGAATCAATCTTTGTACACCGACAAAAGGGTACAGTCGGTGCGCGGCTGGCCCGAGATATCTCGTGAGTGATTTAGCCCACCCCCTCCCCCCCATCCGCTCCCGTCCCAACCACCATCGGGAGTAGGATCGGAAATGAGGATTTTCCAGTAATCTAAAGTTCGCTCGATCGCTGGGTCACGGAGCTTCCGCGTCGCGGCTCCGTCGTATTTTGGCCTATCGACGCGCGCGCGCAGCTACCCCCGCGGGCCCCTCCCCCCCCCCCCCGCCGAGCTCGCCGGTTTGGTGCTTCTTCCATAAATCAAAATTTGCTTTTCTTCTCGCAGGCTCAGACTCGTTTTGAACGGGGGGAGGAAAATGATCGGCGAGGAAAAAAAAGTAGCCGGAAATTTATGGCTCTCGTGTGATCGGCGACTGGTGATTTACGGACCGCGTGCGTGCGCCTATACACGTCTCACCCCGTGAGAGATTCTTAAGCTAATTTTTATTGTGGGAGGATACGCTTCGAGATAATGCTCCGTGATTTTACGCTCAGAATGATTTAGCCCCCGCTTGCCGGAGCTCGCCCCGTGCAGGGATATCTTTAGACCGGGAGCCCGGGCCGGGAACCTGATTGATAGTGCCGTGTATGTGTGCGCGCGCGCGTGTGCTACGAATGGCTTCGAATAACTCATAATTCGGTTGGATCAGACAACCACACGAGGATCACGTAGGGAACGGATCAATTTTTTCGTTTGCCCCCCGCTCGTTTTTGAAAACAGACGGAATACAAGATGCAAAGATTGAAAAGTGCGCGCGCATCAGTATGCATTGGAGAGGCGGAGGGTACGATCTCGAATTCTACTCTGCTTGACACAGAAACATTCCCCGTAGAGATGCTCGGCTGGAAATCTGTGGAAAGTGTTTTCCACGAAAGCTGCCGTGCTCTCTTTCTTCCTCTTTCTTCTTCTTTCTCTCTCTCTCTCTCGCTCTTTCTCTCTAATAACGACGATCCCATTTTTTAAGTTTCTTGCAGACACTGCATTTGTGATGCTCAACTTGACGATTTTGTTTTTAGCCAACGAGAGTAGCGCGCGCGACCCGTTGGCTATTTGTTTCGTCGGGGTGCCTCCAGCCGTTTCTTTTTCCTCCACTCTGCCTTCCACACGTCTCACCCGAAAACTTCGTGGGAAAGTCGGAAAAGCCAGCCAATTACTCGGCTTAAAAGGGTCTCGGGTTTAGAAAGAAAGGAGTAAAGATGGAATGAAAAGATAAATGCTTATTTCGACCGGACTCATTCCGATACTTTGATTCTGACTCTCTAGTAGGTAAGAAACTTTCCTCGCGCCCCCAATAGACGCCTAATGGATTTTTCATCGGATTTTGAAGTACAAGCAAGTGATTAGTTACTTCTAAACAAAGTAAAGAGTTTTTTATTGGACCAATCGAAATGCACTGTATCGGTGGTGCGGGGTATCTAGAAACATCCGAGACTAGTTTCGAAATGTGAGTTACAGATTAGATTTCAATTCAATCCGAACGGCGTTTTCCAATCTCGATATTACTCTGAGCTTTAATGAATAATAATGCTTATTGGATTTGCGCGTGGCACATTAACAATTGTACGATCATATAATATTCTTTCCAATAGTACGATACCAAATGGAAATATTAATCAAAGAAAATCGCCATCGTGAGCCGTTCATGGATTCCAATATTTCCATCAATATCTGTAGAACTCCATAATATAGAATTCTATGATTTCACTGAGGATTGAAAGGTATGGCAAGAGGACGTATATACTTCCATTCAACATCAGTTTTGCGAGACTTTTGGTACAACTGAATCTCATTCGCTAAACTCTACTAGCATTGTTACTCATATTCCGGAAATTTGAGTGTAACATTTGAATTTCAGATGAATAGAAGTTGTAACTTTCACGTTTTGTGTCGATCGAAATCACATTCGAACTCGCCAGGGTAGACAAGAATTTACTCTGCATATTTTTGAAGCTCGCGATAGTGCATTCTTCGATAACTAGATGTTGAATATGTGATGTCTCGATCGACCAACACGTGTAACAACGTAGACATAGAATCCACAAAACAGAGGATGAATTGAACATCCGGAAAGAGTCTCGATCATCACCGAGCTACTGACGGAGCCGGAATATCAATACAATACAATAGTCGTGGAAAAAATGAAATACCGCGAGACGATCTGGAGTAATGCATCGTCGCTCAGCTCACCGGTCGATCAAAACGAGGGAGGAAAACAAAAAAAGGATTATCGACGCCTCCCATGGCCCGCGTGGCATCGCACAAAGTTGCTCACCGGGCCACTTGACGAACGGCCGCGGAGCTCTAAAATATCGGGGGTCCGGCCAATTTACGGCGCGATAGGCACACGGGAAAAAACCGGTGCTTCGTTAGACGAGTGCACGCACGCGCGCGCAGTTTTCTTTGTCCGATTTTTAGCGGCAGCGCTTTTTTGGCGCTGTGTGTACGCGTGTGCGATTTGTTTGACGCCCAGAGAGCCGTGTTTGTACGAGTAGATTGGAGAGCGTACCGCCGATCGTGGACTCCACCCCCCCCCCCCGCTGGCTACTGCACTGTTTTTGCCCTCCGTAGATGTGTTTGTATGTGTGTGTGTGTCTCTTATCGTTTTTGCCAAGTCACGCGTCGGTCGAGCTTCCCTGGCGAGGATTCGGGTCATCGGGAGGGGCCGCGCGCGGAAAAAAACTCGCTCTAGCTGAGATTCTCAGCGTTTGGAGCGCGTTTCATTCACTGCGCACGCCAGGATACAATTACAGAGAGAGAGCAAAAACATTTCGCGGATGCGCGCACGCCGTCTCCGCTGGGCTCTCGCTGTATATATACGCAAATTGCATGACATCCGGCCCCCCCGCCGCCGCCGCCGTCACCCCGGGGACTCCCGATGGTTTTGAATTTCAGCAGAGGCGGGGTCCACTGTGCCTGCTGCTCGCGTCTCGCTCGATGTTTCATCCCGATCGGGCTAAGACTCCTCGAGTTGGACTAAGTTTGCAATTTTAATTTCCCGTCGGAGGATCCAAAAATACACGGAGAAACGTGCCATTCTTCGCTGGGGTTGTTAGGATACGCCGGAAGCTCATCGAATTTTCATCGACTTATTATCGGATATTGAAAATTGATATTATTCAGCCTCGAATGTGGATCCGAGTTTGAGACCGTGCACTGTTCAAAGATGATACACCACGAGATGCATCAATGTGAAAAGTACGCATCCACATACTTGTCTCGCATACATAAGGATTGAAGTAAAATTAAATGGAAAAACAAGGGAATCGCATCACTCCCACAGCGTACAGACGGCACGTATGAAAAGTAATTATTCTATAATTCACCGAGTGCGACTCCGAATCGCGCGAGCTGCCAATATTTTCCCTACCCTTTCTGTCTGATCAATCGCGCGGGTGTTATACATTAGCGCGCGCTTTCACGCATTGGAAGTCGCGCACACTTAATGTAATTTGAAAATGCTCTCATTGACGTCGGAGCCCGCGCCGATCACGAGGACATTGGGAAATTCAAAATTCCGCGTAACGAGAGCCGCGCGTAGATCAGCGGCGCTCGCGCGCGATTACCAAGAGTGCAAATTTGATTTCCGTCGCGCATTGTAAAATTGATTCGAGAGCCGGCGGAATGAGAGCGAGCGCGGGACGAGTGAGAGAAACGCTCGCTCGCTCGCTCGCTCGCGCGTATTGTATAATTGAGAATTACAATGCCGTTAGAGTACGGCCGCACTCATTCTATTAACTCGACACGTCACTCCCCGGTCGCGACCCTCTTCATATACACGCGGCTTATATACTCCACTCTGTGACTTGAAAATTTCCCGTCGCGCCTCGTTGGATTACTCAAAAATATACGGGTAAAATTCCGTCATAGTCGTTCTCATCATAGACCATTATATTCACGTCTAGTACAGGTACGCTCGAGTGGATTAATAAAATATAACTAGTGGAGTGTCGGAATGGATTTGTTTCAAGTTCCACGCCGATAGCAAATCGGTGCTCGATTATTGTATGCGATGTCATTGAAATATCTGTATCAAAATTCATCTTGTCGATCAATTCGTTTTTTCTTTTTTCTCTTTTGAAAGCCACGGACAGTTGACAGCTTGTCAGATTCGTTGTTCACGGAATCGAATAGAATATATTCGCTGGGTTTCAATGAGAAAACGCGTTAAAAGGTGTTACCATACTTATTTCACATAGTTTTTCCGACACACGGAAAATTCACATCAATCAATGAGTAGCTATATACTGTTTCGGTACGGCGACACACGACCGATGAACCAGTCGTCCTCTCTGTTAATCTGCTCCGAGATACGAGCTCGACGCGTATATACAACGTTATTGCTCCTCCACACTCGAGCGGGAAAATCCACGGAGAGAAAATGGCCGGATAAAAATGTTCCTCGGGTATGTACAAGATAAGGGACGCGCGGCGGCGGGGGTGGTGCGGCTGATTACATCTATCATGGGCACATAACGCGGCGAAGCCCAAAGATTATCCCGGGCGATAAGCCGCGGCCGTATAGTTCTCAAGATCGTTCGGTGCTGTGGGGCGTGGGGAGGCGGACAGGGGGAGAGGGGAGGGTGCAGGGCGCGAGACAAATCTCGGCGATCGCTATCGGGGCGAGCGAGCAGCTGCGGGCAAAAGTTTTGGCACTAACAACGCCGGGGCGAGTCGATCTTTCTCGCGCGCTCGCGCAAGCGCCAGCCTCCTCGAGGGCTAGCATAACGTACATCGCGCGACGCTTATAAAACTCTCCCGGGCCCCGAGTCCTGGTACACACACACGTACGTATATCTATACCGTTGCGCGCGCCAATGTAGCGGAATCATCCGACGACGGGGAACGGAAGGCGCGCGCGCGTGTTACTCTCCCAACCCTCTCTCTCTCTCTCTCCCGAGCGTCGCGCGATTTATGAAACGGAGAGCTGCTGGGCCGCGCAGTTATGATGCCCTCCGTCCCGCTGTCCGTCTCTCTCTCTTTCGCGCCGGAGGTGGGATTCGGAAAAAGTTTCCATTGGCTTTGGGGCCGTGATTTTTTCCCCTCTCTCCCTAGGTGCCTCCAGCCCCCGTTTCCCCTCAAGTTTTTCCAGATAAATGCCCGGCAATTTATGGCGCCGTAAAGTTTAGCGCACTCGTTTCGGCCTGTTTCCTTTTCGAGCCGCGTCTCGAGTGGCCGGCGCGGCCCAGACCACTCGCACGCAGGTTTACGAGACGTCCAATTACGATGTAGCGACATTCGTACATCCACACGAGACTCGAGGCCGTTCGATGTGTATACGTATATGAACCCGCGTGGAGCGTCACTGCCAGACGAAATCTTCGCGAGATATATACCCGTCGGTATCAATCTTCGATAGACTCGTGTATGGTCTCCTGCCTTGTCATTCGAGAGCGAACGAGTGTTTTCGTGTCTGGATTATTGGGCTCCTTGGACTCACGGAACAGTGGCGGAGGTCGAGGCAGTGGCGGTGCTCTCGCTGCTTACCTGTGGAACAAAAGCTCTGGTTAGCTTGGTGAACAGTGTGCGAACGAGTATGTGTTTTTCAGGTCATATTAGTGGCAAGTAATCGTGGGGAACACTGATACCCGGAGAAATATAATGAGCTGAAATTACATTCTCTAATGCCGGAATAGCTTCCTTACGTAGAAATGGAGGGAACTCATTCTTCGTGTGTTATTCCAACATATTCCACTGATCAAGGTGAAATGGGAGTTTGTTTTACGAGAGAATGATTTAAGTATATAAAATTTTTATATACATTCCCTGTTTCATTCTCGGATATGAATTTTATATTTTATGTAATATTTAACTGGAGGAAATATAAGTAAGGTGATTCGTCATAATTAGTAGCTAAGTTTGAACTTCATTGATATGGAGCTCCTACATTCTTGAAAGCTGAAATAGCTTTCTCATCTAGATTGTTGAAACGACTTTAGTTTCCCGAAGAAATTCGACATAAATACTTTTCAGTGCATGATTCATATTTCCATCATATTCGGGGAAGCTTGCTGTCAAATTATCTCATCGACTTGTCACGATAGTTGTTTGGTTTCTTTGCACGAGAGAGAATGAGAATGTTATTGATTCGAAATTCATATTTTTTCCCCAATCATAGAATGATGAAGTCTAGCTTATTATAGTGAAAGCACAGTGAAACTCGTGAGAGGCCCACGGATGATCTAAAACGCCATCAATCTACGCGTCTGAGGGATTGAAAGAACCTGTATAATTGCCGCGTGAAGAGGAGAGGGGGCGTGTCTAAAGAAAGACGTCGGGGTTGAAAAGGACGAGCGTCATCGTAAATCTGTCGCGGAAAAAAAAATTTAATTTCCCACTTCATAATGTGTCGGAGCCTCTCTGGAGCTTGCCAATTACACGTGCCAGTGGCGCATAATGCAGCCAGCCCGTATATATACGCCGCGGAAATTAGATTAAGCCGTGAGGGTGGTGGGGAGTAGATTTATTAGCGATCTCTCGGTCGCGCTTTCTCTCTCTCTCTCCCGCTCACTCTCGGCTATCCGCCGAATTAAAATCAAATCCGAAAGGACCGCGCGCGGCCGATATCGCCGCGCGATCGCCACTGTCCTTCCCCTCACCCCCCTTGAGCCATCCCCTTTGGACAAATTGCGCGCGCGAGTCCGGTGCAAAAGCTTTTAGCTCGAGCCGGACTCCCTCCCCCCTGCCCCCGTCCGACGTTATAAACTGTCCCTCTCCTTTCTCCCGGCGCGCACTCGATCATACAGCTGATAATGGAAGCTCAAGCGCCCCCGGAGCTGGCTCGGCTATCTGCTTTACGTATTTCACGGGTGAAAATCAATTAAGCCCGAGTGCCGCGGCCGCGGCGACAATTTTAATCCATAAATACGAACACGAGATACGCGCGCGCGCGCGCGCGGCTAAGTGGCTCGCACGCACTTGTTCCAACTTTTTGTATTTTTTTCATCCGCGGGGATATTTTTTAAAACCGCCCTCCGACACGGAATCACGAATGTTTGTTATCAAAAACGAGTAGAGAGAGATATTTTAATTATAAAGCGGAGCTCGGCTCGTGGGGTGTGTATATCAAGCGAACGGGTCCTCCAAACGCTTCGAGCATTCCGTTTGTGTGCGACGAGCCGCTGTACCCCGAGTAATTAAAATCATCCAAAATTTCAAAGATCCCGTCGAGCGTCGACACACGTACCCATACCCACAGGGAATTGCTGATGCTGCGATGCATTTTTGATGGCCACATCTTGAACGGGAAGTCGCGAAATCACGCTCGGAGTATATAGCACGGCAACAACAGCCGAATCGCTAATCATACGGCGGCAAGAGGCAAATTTCATCGGGGCAAGATTGCTCGATGCGTGTGCGGTGGCACGCAACAGATAACGCGCCGGTAGTTGCTGTTTATTACTAAGCTGTATTATAACTCGGTGAGCTGGTGGGAGAGGCATTTTATATATAACCATCCGAGCGTAGAGTGAGAGGGAGAGAGAGTCGGTGAGATTTATGCGCCTAAGCGTGAACGCGCGTATATAGGCCTCGCGAGGTCCTCGCGAATATGTATGTATATAAACGTGCCAGCCGCAAGGATTTCGCACCGGCAAGTAAGTTTAGCCGCCGGTGTAGTTAACGTTCGTTCCAACATACTCGCGCGTACGTGCTTCATTAGGAGCAGTTCGTAACTGTCGTACGGCGGTGGGAAAAATACAAAGTGCGCGCCCCCGCTCCTCACCCACGAGCTAACAGCCTCGACGCGGGATTTGCTCAGACCACGAATATTGCAGCTCGCGCACACTCAGGATCGGCCGCCGCCGCCGCCGCCGCCGCCGTGTGTATACAAATATCGCCGTTTAATTTCCTCTCTTGTTCGGCTTTCTCTATCTCTCTGTCTATATTCCTTGGGCTTATCGACCTCGTTCGCGCGAGTCTCTCTCGGTTTGCCGGCTTTAATTGCGAGATCGGCGCTAAGTCTGGGTTTCGTAGAATCGCGACGAATCAACAGGCAAAAACCGTACGGAAGACGGGGGGCCCGAATGTCTTGGGTATCTCGTGGCGTTAGCTAATCTGTGGACGTTCGGGGACGAGCGCAGGAGCTGAGGAGAAGATAGTAGATGGGCGCTCGCGTCGTCGATCTTGGGGAGAAGAGAGGGAGAGACAGAGAGTGATCGACCTCAATTTCTATATGTATATCGATACAAATAGGCGAATTTCTATTGACAAAGACTCGGACGGAGAGTCGAGACTGCCTTACCTCCCGCGGTGAGTCCCTGAAGTTTCCGCAATTGCCAAGCGATTCACGGATTCGCGTCTCGTCTATATTTCGGTCAAGAGGCTCGAAGAGAGAGAGAGAGAGAGAGAGAGTGATAACCGAGGTCACCGATACGATTAGATTGATTATTAATTTTTCTCGAGGGGCAAATCACAAGAGTTGACAAGTGTTCGTTTGAAAAAATATGAGGTATTGCCTGGTATTTCTTATAGTCAACTGTTGCTAGGGAGGTAAACAATGGTTGCTATGAAACAATTATAACAATTCGTCGTTTTTCGACCAGTACATTATGAATATGAAGATTCCGAAGTCTGATTCGAGAGGTCGATTGTCACCCCATTACAAAGCTTTCACTTTGAGAAAGCAATATATTCTCACAACACATGCGAGAATCCGGCTGATTTTCTTGCGTGCCAAGTGGACAGAGAATCGCTCATTCCGAGCATGTTTTAGGAGGGTGAAAAAACAGCGAACTCCCTGCCATTACTGTTTTGTCAATTTGTCTATTCGCTCATAGATATATAATCAATCTCTTCAACCCGTACATATAATTATATATGTTATTCAATATACAAAGGTGTTTCATGAACCTCAATGGTATTCCTCGAAAGAATAATCGTGAGAGTGGCCCCTACGATTTTCATATCTCAAGGTCAAGACGGTCACGGAAAAATATATGGCGAAGATCTATATCGGCGTCAAAGCTAGAACGGGATATAAATAGCACACACACACACACACACACACACACACACACACACACACACACACACAGCCTCTGCCGAGGATGAATATGCGATTATATATAATTGAGAGGGAAGAGCGGAGCTTTAGGCACGAGGCGGAAGGGTCAATAGTTAGAGGCGACGGCTGGTGTGCGGCGGGGTCATTCATTAAAGCGCGATTCGAGTGGACGCGCTCGCGCGCGAGACGCGTGAGAGAGTCAAGTGTCGAATTTACAAAGCCCGCCGCGGCGTCGGGCCCGCATAGATCGTCGCCCCGCGTCCAGATAGCGCGCCGCACTTTCAGCAAAAGAGGAAGCGGACCGGCAGAGAATGAGCCCGGGATACATATAGATATAGAGATGTATATACAGTGTCGCGCGCGCGCGTATCTCTTGCTTTGCGCGTCCAGTCAAGCAGTTACAATTACCACCACCTCGGCTGCTCGTCGCATTTGCATTTTGAGCGCGTTTCGATGCAGATTCCCCAGCCGAGCGACGAGCTGCCTCCTAAGTCTTCCCTGCGCCCCTCCCTCAACCGGTACTTCTCCTCTTCTTCCTCCGTTATTTCTCCCCCCCCCCTCCTCCCGTAGCTAACTTTGCAATTGCATTGTTCCCCGGAACTTTTCTCTCGGACTCGCGCGCGCGCACACAGGCTCGAGCTTTCGATGCATCTCTGATGCTACCCTCGCTCGCGCGCGCTTCGTGTACTTTCATGTTATACACTGCCTCTGCTCGCGCGAGCTTTTAATCAGGGCTTACCGAGGGAATCTCTCGCGTGTGCCGATAGCACCGAAGATTCAGCGCTCGATGCGACCAGCGCAATTTTATGCGGACGACGTGACGAGGGGGAGAATGTCGGTCATCGGGATAATTGCTCAGTCGGTTACGCGCTTCGATGGAATTATTCGAAAACAGTATTTTGGGAAGCCATTGGAAACAAATCACGTTTTCAACTTCGAAATGAGGGTCACGGGGAATTGGACGCGTCCAGCCTCGTTCTGATTCATCGCTTGTAATAAGACACCGAAATTACGCTGTGGACGACACGCTAGATTATGAACGAGCTCAGATTTATTATCGGTGACAAGGGGAAAATTTCAACACCCACGAGTATCACGGTTTTTCTTGCGAAATTAATCGAGTTTAATTTGAAAATTTCATCTAAAGTATGCTTTTTTTCAAATCCTAGACGGAACGATACTCGTAGATTTGTAAATAGTTCGATTTTGCCACTCTATGCACTCAACCGCATCAATACAACGATACTCGTAAAGTTCCCCAAGGCACTTCTTATTATTTTCAATCGAACCCATTGGATAGTGAATTTCATAGTATTACCTCATCCCGAATACTCAAAGTTTACCAGGTGTAATTCGATCCTTTTGATCATATACTGCTTTGGAGTTCGATATCAGATACATTCAACGCGTATTATATGCACGCAAAATGAGCGTAATATTTCACGTGGAACGCATTCATCCGATTACACGAGTATTGCTTCCCCACCGTGAAATACTGTTTTCTGATGCATCGAGAGCCCGCCGCCATTGGGAAACAAAAAAAATCTCCAGACTCAAGCTCAGGCAACGCTCGAGTATCAAAGAGCTCCGGGCTTTTGAGGGGAGGAGAGAGAGAGAGAGAGAGAGAGAGAGGGAGTGATACATCGAGCAGAATAAGCCGCTGCGCTTGATTCTGGGTACGGCAGAGCGCCGCGGCCGATGAACAGGATGGAATGGCAAGATCGAGCTTAAGGGAATAACTCTTTGTTTTTCCGGCTGCATTCAGTGGCTCGGCTGCTATTTCTCTCTGGCCGGGCGTGGGGAGGGGGGAGCAGGGGAGAGCGGAAAAAAATACGCAAATCAGACCGAGCATTCGCAAGCTGGAATGGCGCAGGAAAAACAGAGGTAATAGAGACCGGGGAAAAAGGAATAAGCGAATCGACGCGGTTGTTTTTTTCATTTTTATGTTTACCTCGCACGGCTCGGAGGAACAAATGAAATCCAGCGGCTGTAATAGCTCACCGTTAGTGTTCGAGAGACCGGCGTACGTAGCGATTCGAATTCAGTTTGAAACTTTCGAATGAAATTCGAATCTAAGCGAGGTGGTTTGCCAGCGCATGAAAGTACAATCAGCCATCGATACCCGATAAATTGGATACACGATGATTTAAAAAAGAGAGAGAGAAAGAGATTTCGACCAAGCGCACGAAGAATCACGCGGGAAATTATAATCCGAGCGTCTAGTCGGTTGTATATCGTTCGGTCGCAGAACCGAGACCCGAGAGTTGCCGCAACGAGGAAGAAAATAATACGATTCATTGGTCGAATAGCAAACAACGAGGGGTGAGTGGGGAAGGGGGGGCGTTATACATCTTGAGCCGAGCAACTCGCGAGCGCCGAGCGTCTCATTATCCGAGGCGTAATTGCGAGAGCACAATAATTTGCATAGCATCGGAGAGGATAATCGGAAAAGAAGTTGACGCCCGGAGTCGGTCGATCGATCGACTCTGTCTCCCTCTCTCGCGGGCGCGCGCGGCATAATCCACGCCACTGCGGATATATTCTCGGCGCGTATGCGCGCTTCGATTCATACACACAGCAGCCGGTATAGCCGGGATACTTTCCGGCCGGCAACGCGCCGTGGAATTATTTATTGGCGGGCGGGCGCGCGCGCATCAAAATGGAAAAGAGCCAGCGACCGTATTGGGTGTACATATATATATGAATATGACGAATCACGCGTATACATCGACGCGCCGCTCTCGAGGATGCCGATTCATCTGTCAATCAATGCGTGGGAGGTTGCACATACCCCCGTAGCCACGGGTTGAATCCGTCGCAGATTTTTATGCCCGCGATTCTCAACTCCTTCCGTGCGTGCGGCTTGATTAATTGACTATCGCGAGCTGCACGTGCCGCCCCGCGGAGACTCGGTGCAACCGCGTTCGCCTCTCGCGAACGAAAGCGAATTTCAATCTCGGGGCGAAGATGACCACCTCTCACAATCTATCGCGAAACCTATGCGTGTTTTCCGAAAAGATTTATGTTCAAACATTTACATGATTGAGAGGGTCGAGAAATCGAAGATGAGTATCATGTTCTTTTTAATGCGGAAACGCTCAATTTTTTAGAAATGTATGATACAAAAGTGAGAAACTGCCGTCTTTTCTTTTCGTTCTCATAGGAAACGTACGAATTTTGACGAATTTGTATGCATGTATATTTATTTCGATTTCAAATTTTGGCAAAACTTTTGTACGAGAGCCAATATCACCGTTACTCATGCAGATTAACGTACGTAGCTCTGAATCCAACTTTATTCGCGTTTTTTTTGTTCTCAGACTGGGGAAAAGAACAATCGAGCGGGATTTGCCAAGCTCACCCATGAGCTGTTCGTTCGGCAGCAGTATTACTAACCCATATAATACATATATATACATATATATTACTGCGGTCTCACTCAATAGTTACGACACGACGAGCTCGTATCTGCAGCTCGAGACTGTTGCTCTGCAGCTAAAGTTGGAGAGACGGGGCCAAGTTGCGAGCCAATAGATACTCAGGGAGATGCTCGGTAAACATTGATATCTCGCTGGCAAACTAAGGGCCCTCCCCGACCTTCGGAGTCGGCGGGAGCGAGTTAATCGAGCATCCGCAAGCCGCTCGCGAGTCACTCAGCCACCTGATGAAATATGAGCCGGCGGCGGCGGCGGCAGCCGTCGCACCCCAGAAAGAATTGCTAACGAGGCTCTGCCCGTGGGCGACTACAGGTGTGAGCGCGCGCGCGTGTGTGTGTACACTGCGCCCACGTTTGCGCGTATCCGTGTGCGGAAATCCACAGTGCGGTGAGGATCTCGCTTTGGGCCGGTGGTCAGGCTCCAATTGCGGGACTCGCCCGAGATGGATGGCCCCCGAGGTATATCGAGGTTGAGGCTAAAGCTCTTTGATCTACGCCTCGGCCACTTCCTCGCTCCGTCTTCGTGCGGCTTTCGAGGGCTCGCGAGCTTCCCCTTGCCCCCCCCCAACCCCCGCCCAACCCTGCCTCACTAGTGACGCTCTTTTATCTCCTCTCCAGCGTCCGTCCCCTCCCTCTTCTCCGTCCATTTCACTTCTTCGCCTTTCGCACCACGATCGCCAATGACCGAAGGAATTAATTAGCGCAATTAATTAGCGGATCCAGCCGGGAGGAAGCTCGACGTTGATCAGGCAAAAGTATATATATGGACTTTCTTTGAGACGCTGGACTTTCAGAAATTGCACTAGCGCGTTCCTACGGATCCTCGGTGATTATTGAAAAAAGCGCGCTCGCCACGCGGGATGTGACGATCGCGGATGGGAAAGTTAGCAGGCGAAGATATTGGAAAGTTTCGGCGAAGAGAGTTTCGGCGGATTTCTTTTCGAATTTCCCCCTCCCCCTTCCCTCCGACCAGAACTCGGTTCTTCGTCGCAAAAATAAGATTCTCATTGTTTGACGAAAGGAGACGAGGTAGTCGCACGGCGAAGGAAACTTGGGTCTGCTTAAATTATATAATCGGCTGTGCGACAAATTTACGGCTCCGACCGGGAAAAACAGTGGGAAATATGCCGTCGAAGATTTTTCGACCGACTCTGCTGCAGTGTCGTTCTAAAAGTATCCGCTTGGTTCGAGTGTCATCGAGAGAAAAAAAAAGAAAAAGACAACGAACCTCTCGGGTCTGACCAATGCCGGAAGTGACTACTCGCAATCCGCTTTCTCCCGTTCCTTTTAAATTTTCCCTCGGTCAAACAAGCAAAAACCTATTGGTGTTTGTGTGTCTGTGTGTGTGTGTGTATGTGTGTGTTCGAATCGCAGCAGAAGGACGCCGAGAGCCATTTAGCGCAGTTAAAAGGACGTTATTTTTCCGAAGCTGCTGCGGGAAAAGCACACGCTCGGAGGGACCGCGGGGCGAGCCACGGCGCCAACTTCGAGCCGTCGAGAGTTGTTAGCGACTGGGTCCGAGCAGCAGCAGCGGCGGCGACGGCGGCGGCAAAAGAGAATCGCGGCAATAAGCTGAACAAGATGCGCTTGTGGCCGGGGGCTTATTGTCGCGCCAGTGCGCAGCTGCCGCGCCTCCCGGTCGATGCCAGTTACGGGCAACGCGCGCTCGAGTGCCGCGCCGGAATTAAGTGCCTGCGCCGCCGCCGCCGACCGCAGCCTTAAGAATCCTCCCCGAGTTCACGGATAATTCATTCGACGCGCCGCCGCGTTGGGATCCCTCGCCCCTTCCAACGAAGCGGACCCAATTCGAGATGTGCTTGAATGTGTATACACTCGTCGACGGGCGCAACGAACTCATACACATCCAAGTTCCCCCATGGTTCCGGGATATCGAGAAATCGAGGGCCGCCGTTGATTACGGTTTTTTAGGTGCGGCAGTTGGGAACGGATGACGAAAACAGGACGGGGATGGATCCCTCTCTCTCTGATGGCAGCCCGATTTTGCATACGCAGCCCGCGCGGCTGAAAATTTTCGCTCCATAGGGGGGAAGAATGCCCGCGCGCCGGAGGAATAATAGCAGCCAACGGTTACGTGCTGATGGCTTGGGCGCATAGGTGCGCACGAGACAAGAGAATGAATATAAATGTCCCGCGCCCTCGGCGGCCGGATAGCGAGCGTCGATTTTCACGCCATTTTTGATCCCCGCAATCATCGGCGCGCGACTCGCGCGCTCTTTCCACGTCTGTTCATCTCTCGGTCCAATCTTTTTTTCCTTTTTCCCCCGCACACAAGAGACACACCCGAGACAGCGCCTCTCTTGTGCCGTCCCAGGTATTGTTCCGAGAGTACCTCCGAATCGAACTGCTAAAGATACGTTTGATCTGAGGGAACAGAAAAAAAATAATATTGGACGGATAATATTTGCTTTTTGAGTGATCGTCGGAAAGTTCATCCTGCGTGTTTGTTGAATTATTCATGAATTTGTTTCGTAGA
Organism: Aphelinus atriplicis; assembly: GCA_020882685.1. Lineage (NCBI taxonomy): Eukaryota > Metazoa > Arthropoda > Insecta > Hymenoptera > Aphelinidae > Aphelinus > Aphelinus atriplicis. The sequence continues at coordinate 42,267,710 of CM037076.1, read as the reverse complement.
ATAATGAACGGTAATTCGTAATTTCAACGTGAACAATCCCAATCACGAGTATATAACGGAAAATTATGTTGAGAGCATCATAAATAACTCGGCATCATTCGAATTTTGTATTCTACTGGATGGGAGCATTAATGTGAACTAACCGACCCGAGTATTCAAAATTCATTAACATTTGTTGGGGCATTTTCTGTTCCATCGCATAATACCGACGGGCTCATGCAAATTCACAATTTACTGTCAGAAGTAGTTGGTCCACCGGAAAAACGTATTCGGCAAAAATAAACCATATCGAGTTACGGGGCGGATTCTTTGTCGGCCAGTCGGTGGGGTAAACGTTTTCCATTACGAAAAAAAGTTAATAACAGTTTTTTCCCCTCCCATTGAAAGGCAGGCTAATGACGGATGGTTACAGTTAATTAAGTTTTTTCGAAAAATATTCCACCCCGTTGATCAAAGGATCCAAGATGGTGGCGATGGACTACGGGTGCAATTTACTCGGTATATATAGACGATTCAACTTTGAAGTTCGGTAATTGGTTGAACGTCAAAGATTTTGAACGCTTGGAAGATTGCACGAGGACTTTTTCGGGACGGATATGCATCGCGTTCTCCTCCGACAGACACGGGAAGATTCTTCACCGAAAGACGACACTGGAGGGACGACACGTTGGTTTCCCCATCGTTCGAAATCCCCGAGAACGCGAGAACACGCTCGCGAATCGAGTATGAAGTTGGCTTGCGCCGCAAGTGTGGAAAAATACACTGGAGCACAGCGCGCGCATCCAGCGAGGCGCGCGGACGCATCAAGTAGATAAAGCCTCGGTGTGTTCGGCCGTGGAAATCTCCGGCGCCCAGGGGGGCGATGCAATAATGCGAGAAAAATACAGCCTCGCGCGGTATAGAAATTTGCTCGAGCACGCGTGTATATGTTTGCGTGCTCATTGGGAATTTCGCGAGAGGCGACACACACCGGGCGGAGAAGTGCACAAGGGTAGTCGGCGCGGGTAATTAATGCGTTTATTCGTCGTTTTACACTGCGCGCCGGGGGCGATTCCCAGCGGGGAGCCCGAGCAATGCTCCTGGGCGACATGCGCCCGGCGATTAGCCTGCCTCCCTACACGTGTTCGCCCGTTTGTCGTCGCGCGTGTTTATGTATATAAGTTGCGGCCAGCTGGGATCGATATCGGCCCGCGCACGTGGCCCTGATGGGCTCGAGCCCACCCGCCGAGCTGGCTAAGTGCCGCGCTGATACGCGCCAGGAGAGATCGCCGGATACCGCATCATCCGACGCAAGCGCGCTGCCCGGCCCAGAGTTATGTCCCTGGCTTTTACGGCGCCCGATGGATTTATCCCGGTATACTGCCGTACTCGCCGACGTTATATGCCTGTATCGCGTGATTTTCATTGGGTTCACCGGGCTAGATAACGAGATCATCCCGAGCGGCCGTCTCTCGGTCTCTCTTGCTCTCGCTCTTGTTGCTGCAGATATATGCTGAATGTCTTTGTACGAGGACGCTCGGACAAAATCTGGGGAGTTAGTTTTGTTTTCTCGGAACGCTCCATGCGCACATTCGTTTCGTACTTCCAGCTACGAGCAGTATCCAATTCTGCAGGTCACCGAAGCAGCTGTTATCTTTTGAGAATAGAGGGCACGAGCTACGTATTTCGCTATCGATACGTGATCAGGAAGATTTGTCTGCGATAGAAATTAATAAATGAATCTATCGCGTGACATCAGATTATTAATTCAATAACAACGCAGTAATGGCTTTTACAATCGTAATATCATTAAACTGGACGCTTGACAGATTGGCCAACCACACGCTATGTGTATTCGCAACCACGTGTTTCGTCATACATCATTAAAAGTATAACAAAGATGATGTGAGAATGTCGCATTAACACGACTCGACCCGTATATCCGCCCGTCGAGCAGGTGTTGTTATGTCTTGTTTTGATAGATTTCGGTGTTACGCGTTGTGAGAGGGCTTCGTGGCAAGGCAGAATAACAATGAATCTTTGCTACTCCCTCGATTGTGGTGGATCATCGTGAGGGATGGAGTAGCCGAGGCGATCTCTCCTCTTAGTGGTCAGCCTGTCCGATGTTGGCATTTTTTCAGGCCAACGACGGAGAGCTTTTTTCTCCGTGACCTGCTGCTCCGCAACACCGTTGCAAGTGCACGAGGAGAAGTGCTATTACACATCATCACAAACCGTCGGATTCAATATTTTACGCTGTTTTGTTTTGAAAATTTATTTTAAAGTGACCTCATACAAGCGTCCATCGTATGAAAATTGTTGGCTTGTAGAGCGAAGATAACTCGTGATTTGATTGACTTATATCTGAACATGTGGGGAGTTATTAAGATACAGAGGGCACAAGAGAGATGGAACAAGGGCTCTTGTATGAATAAGGAATGGGTTGGGGTAGTTAGTTGAGAGGGTCTAATCTCATTTGCAGAGGCTACAAATATGAATATAAGATTTGATAGTATACGTATTGGAATAAACTATTAAGAACGTACAAAATATAATCGTAATTTTATCGGTTGCTAGAATATTTAACCGGAAAATTGAAATGCATTTAGATTTCAATGATTTATGTGTTCCTAGAAAGTAGATATCTATGTATTAGAACAAAGATCAAAGTTAGAGGTCAAAGAGCAGAAGTTAGAGGTAGAAAATCAAATCTCGAATTTCTAGGTTGAATGTCATAAGTCAAAGGTCAGGGAATTCCAATAAATGGTCTTGAGCAATAAATGACAAATGGTATAAATCAAAGGTACTATTTTGAAGATCAGGCGTCGAAACTCAAAAGTTACGAGTAAAAGAGCAGAGGTCGAAGTTGAAGGTTTCAAGATTAACTGGTAGAAATCAAAAGTCAAACGTCATGGGTTGAAGGTCAAGAGCCATGGGCAGGTCGAAGATTATCGATGATGACGTTCTAGAAACGTAGACCTTTAGGTCATAAATATATCCTCTTACTCGATCAACTTTCTATGAGATCTTCATGTTATCAATAAATTATTCTACAAAATGGAAGATAGACCACATAGACCAATGTATCAAAAATGATAACCTCAACACGAAACAAAAATGTGCGTTAGCGTGCAAAGTGAGCCAGCGTTTACGACCCTAGTGAAAATAAAAGAAAATAAAAAATTTTGTGCCACTAACTCGATTCTTTGTTGATTTAGCTATTCCGTGCACAGTCATCGAAAGAGTATTAATCTAGACAACCCTAACGTGGAGTTCGGTGAATTGTTTCCGAGAAAAAAAAAATATGCCAGTCAGCAGTGGCGAGAGATTGATCGATCGCGTACTAGTTTGACTCGCTGAGTTGTCAAAAAATTTGCGCCCCTTTGTCGGCGATGTTGCAAAATGAAGATCGATGGCGCGCGCGAGCCCTCTGCGTCTGCTCACGCACTATCTTTCGTGGAGATCGAGTCGAGTTCGGAACTTGTCCGGCGCAGTATAAGCTGCGACACGTGCGACGCGTTGGTACGAAACTCGCGCGAACTCTCTCAAGATTCAGTTTGTACATCCGCCCCCCACGAAACCCTTCCGAATTATCGATAGTTCAAAATTCAATTGGCAACTCGATTCGCAATATCTCCCAGCTGGCGGTGTTTTCGCGAAACGCCACGATATGCATTGGGCCAGGAGCGTGTGTATTATTCACCGAGCCATCTCGCGCAAATATTTTGCCGCTTGCCGCGAGGTGGAAAAATTTGCACCCCCGCGATAAAAGCGCGTCGCGCGGCAGCAGCAGGGGCAATCAGTCACGTCACTGCTTAGCGCGCGCTTTTTTCTCCTTCCCTTCGCCTCCTCCTCCTCCTCGGAACATTTAAAACCGGCCGGAGGTGTGAAATGAGTCACGCGCGAGTGATGAGTGGCTTTGCAGCAGCCGCCGACGCGCGCCTAAATAAATTACAACCTTGGCTGTCGACCAAATTGGTCCCCCGAAGCGCGGCGGCGGCGCTCCTCCGTGCGCGCATTCCCGTCCGCCGAGGGGATGAAGGTGCAACGGCATCGCGCGACCGAACCGTCTGTCACCCGTGTGCTCCTATCCCTCTCTCTCTCTCTCTCTCTCTCTCTCTCTCTCTCTCTCCTCTCTGTATATGCGCCGGTATTAATGCCATTTGCCTCTACCCCCGCCCCTCTCCTACTCCCTAGGATATCTGCAGCTATTTCGGTCCTGCGATGCCCCGATCGCTTGCACTGCGCCGATCCCTGCTCGGCCTAATCTTGTTTCGCTCGCTCCCCGGACTATTCCGGCTCTGTTAACCTTTCGCTGGCGAAAAAAAGGAAACGATACGAGCCGTATCCTGGTCTGAAAAATCCACTCCCACACGAAGTACATTTTTCCTCGTTGATTTCACGAAGCAAATCGTTTATCTCGTGACAGTTGCAGTGGACTGATTCTTTCTTATCGTATAATTTTTCATAACGAAAATTCAGGAGAATTGAAATCTTTGCCAATTAATTTAACGCTAACCCGAATGGGGCTCTTCCTTGACGAGTCGTGATGTGTACTTCCTTTTACCAGTCTTGTTTTACGACAAAGTCGATCTCTCGAATATGCGCAGTTTTCATGCGGGTAAGCCAAGAGTTCGAGGCAAGTTGGTGGTTATAAGATTGAAAAAACAAAATTGCGCAAAAAGTTCGGTAGTCGTATAATTATTAAACTCAATCAAAAAAGCCTCTCTCACTCTCGCGGTCGAGATTCAAAAGTCGGAGGAGAGCCACAGAGGAGGCAGAGAGCGTGTGTGCAATTTCAATAAACCTCTCAGCGATATTTAATTCAAGCGTCCGTTCTACTCCGCGGGAGCAACTAATCCACGAAAAAATAAATCCACCTGCGCAGAGCAGAGCCGCCGTTATGTATAATCGAGAACATGCTCCGAGGGCGAGAGGGAGAGACAGAGAGAGAGAGAGAGAGAGAGAGAAGGAAAAAAAAGAGAGAAGCCAACAGTCGGCCAACTTGGTTAGGCACTGCGACCAGCGGAGCGAGCGAGAAGAAGCAGTGGGGCGGGGGAGGAGGGGGCCGAGGAGGGGGCAAGAGAAAAGCGACCCCCGAGGCTTTGTTTGTTCCCTTTTGTTAAGTAATATAAGCTGCGCGGAATTACCAGAGAGCCAGTTCGCACTAGCCGCCGCCGCCGCCGCCCCTCCCGCCCGGCCGCCGGACGTCGCAACCTGTACACCTTTGCCTCCGCTCTCTCTCTCCCTCTCTCCTTCTCTAGCTTTTTCCCCCGACTCCCTCTCGCGCGCGTACAGAGAAACGCGTACGCCGCGTGCTGCTTTCCCTCCTTTTTCCCCTTTTTCTCCTTTTGTGGTTTCTTTCGTTCCCTCTCCCTGTATCTCTCGCACTTTCATGCGGCAACACCGAGCGGTCGGGGGGGAAGCGGCTCCCTTTCCTCCGCTATTCTTTTCCACCGAGGCCTCGGCGGATTCGCGAAAAAAAAATGAATGAGCGAGCGAAATGCGAATTACCGCCGCGGTGACGACGAGAGAACGAGGATCGAGGATCGAGCCAGCGAGGGGATGAATTTTTGGAAGCTCGTCGGTTACGTTAGCAATGAGCTGAAGCAGCCGGGGGTGAGATAGAGAGCGAGAGATAATTAATTCCACGCGGGACCGCGAGCCGAGCGTGATTTTCATCATTTCTATATGCGCTGTTCATTCGACAGTATACTCGAGCGAACGTCGCGCGAATTAAACTCGAGTCGAAGACTTTTATTTGTTGCTTCTCGTGCGTTCGACCATGAAATTGATAAAGATTGAGATGAAATATTCTAGCAGATATAGATTCTTCAGTATCGAGACTGATATAAAGTTATAAAGATCCAATCGTGATTCACGTAACATCTCGACTACTTCAAAATGTCGGAGAACCAATTAAATTACTGAATTCGCTGAGCCTTGACTATAATTTAAGGACGTATTTGCTTCAAAATCATCGAGTATCGTCGATATATTTTCAACAAGAACGGGAATAATAAACCGAAACGTCTTTTCGGCCGAATTAATGCAAAGCTCAGCTTGTGGATATCCAGATCGGAACATTAAGAGTATAGAATGATAACATACGAGCTGGAACAGCTTTGAGTAAAAATTTTCAAAGATTCTCAATCAAACAAATCATCTCGAACCGTCAGAAAACATTACGACTATGTCATATATCAATACTCCCGTTTGATCACCACCGAATAGAATGAATCTCTCTGGGATCGCTAGGCCTAGGGAGCTCGGAGCACAGCTGCAGCTGGCCGGTTGCCTCTTACGCCTTGATGACCGGTCCATAGCAATTAGCGCAGAATCGCGGCCGAAATATGGAGCGTTTAATGGGCCTCGCGGTCGCAACGCACACACACACTCGCACACAACTACAGTTGCTGGCTGGGCTCAATTTGGGTTGGGTATTCGCGCGATAAGCGCTGCTCCTCGGCGTGATTTTGTCCCACCTCCCACCCAGCTACCGCTCGATTAGCCGGGGCCCGGAGGAAAAACGATCGCGCGCCAAGAACAAATGGTTCGTTTGGCCGGCGCATTATTCCCCCCGGTGTGGACGCACAAGCGGCCGTGGGGATTCGATAATCCGATACATGCGCGTCTTTCGTTTATTTGTCGGGGCGCCAGAGCGAGACGTTTTTTCTCGCGGGGCCACGTACATACGGGCACTCGCTCGGAAAAGCCAATTTTTCCGGCCGGGGGTTTCACCGACGGTTTCGCCGGGGACACGTAATGCAGCGCGACCTCTGCTGAATCGGCGTAATCCCTGTTGTTCGCGTCAATTTCCACTCGATATCTCGTAAATATACCGACGGCAGTGGAGAGATGCGCGCGAGCCTCGATTTTTAATCCAACTCGGCCCTTTGTTCGTACGTCCCAGTTCGCCGTTGACGAAACAAGGGAAAGCATCACTCTTCGCAGCTGTTTTGCCATATTGTCGATACTTCGTGATTGTTATAGGCACGCACCCGAGTATACATCAGATTGGAAACGACGCTCGTCGAGAGACGGGATTATCATTCGTGAGTGAAAATCGAGAGCTTCTTCGGTCGCTATAGCTTGATATTTGTCTTATCTTTTCTTCGAGTCTAAATCTTCGGCGTTGAACCAACTTAGGATCGAGTCTGGAAGGTAAACTCATGAATTGCCAAAGTTGGGCACCCTGAGACGCAAAGTACTTTATATTGAAGCTACTCACGGCGCCAAATTCGAGCTGAGACTCCGTCATCAGTCAGTCTCGACGAAACGGAGCTCGGTAGAAAAAGCGCGACGGGGTCAACGATACCGCAGCGGCGCGCGGGCTCGACTATATCGAGTCAATCGAATGGATTCGCTCTGGTTCTCTCGTTAAGGATCTCGACCGACACGGGCGCGTCGGGAAGCGGCGGCGGTGCTTTGGTTAATTAATCAGAAATCAATTAATAATGAGAGCGGCGTCGCCCCGGGGAAACGTCGAGCTTTCGAAAAAAAATTCCCCCGTCGCGGAAGAGTTGTGTGTACCCTCATTATCGCGAAATTAGCGTCGGACAGACGGGAGCGGTACGGCTGCAGCAGCGTGACGCCGTCGCCGCCGCGGCAAAAGCCGCGCATCAATAATGGATTCGCGCGCATAATTGCTGCGGCTCGCGGAGAAGAGCCAGCAGAGAAAAGGGCGGAAACAAAACTATATACCCGAGCCGCCCGTGAAAAATCAACTAATTAGCTCGAGTACAGACAAGACGCTGCGACCTGTGCAAATCCAGATATATACGCGGAGTGTATGTGTGTGTGCCGAGTTCTCGGAGACGGGAATGACACACGAGACCAATCGTTCGTGACTGACAATGTTTTGGGGCCAAATGAGTCTGACGCGGTGAGCTCGCGCGCGCGTTTGAGATTCCATTGTTCGCGCAAACGCAGGTTCTCCCAACTATTTTTTTTTCCTCCCTCGCCGACATTCCGAGCAGTTCTCGTTGCGTATCCCACTCGACAAACGCCCATGGGATGTTTTCTAACGATTTTCTATATCCACGATGACCGATTCTAGTTGCACTAACGACAGACAAATTACACGACGAAAGATTTCGCTGAAAAACATCGCGACGGACCGCAGTCGCGAATGGATTGTTTCTCATTGCAGTCCCAGCGTGCTATTGAGTCGGGCAGGGGCTTATCGCATCCTCGAGCCCCGGGAGTATTTGCGCACGAAGGGCAATTCCGCCGCAACGACACGTTCCACCGAGTGTCTTTACGGTTTCGTGCGTACGCAGAGAGAGAGAGAGAGAGAGAGAGAGAGAGAGAGCGGCGGAGGAGGGACGGGGGAGCCACGCGACCTCCGCCGCTAGTACGCATAATTGCTTTTGAATTCGGTCCCGGCGAGCTGCGAGTCGAGTGGCAGCCGCGACTTGTTTGGACGGCTCGAGCTGCTCCCGCATGAATCCGGCCTGGATCTCATTGTGCGCCGCCCGTGCGCTGGGGTGGCTTTTGTGGATCTCGAGACATCATTCGGTCATTTTTCCCTCGAGGGGTCTTAATTAGTTTTATTTACGCTCGCTCACAGCCGGGTTTGATTCAACGATTCCCTCATCCTTCCCGGCGCTCCACTTCAATCCGGCTCGCGGATCACTTTGTGCGATATGTATATCCCGACTAATAAGGCAATCGCGTGTGCGACAGAGCGTGAATTATACATCCGAAGTTTGCATCGTTGATAAACCAACGAATTCGAAACAACACAGCGCCCTGCAAAATGGGTGGTTCGGTGGTTCTCGGGATTATTCGGACCCACTGTATTTATTTATCCGTGCTGCGCCTGCGAAACAACGAATCAATTCCGGGAAAATGGAATCCACCAATTTACTGAAATTCGTTGGTTATCAACGATACGAACTCTAGATACGCTGTGAATTTAGGGAAGGCAGATTAGAGATGGTTTAGGATACTTTAGTTTTTCTCTCAATTGTTGAGAGAAAAACTAAATGACAAGAAGAGAATCTATATTTATTTTCAACGGGTTTTCCATGAACAAGCGAAGAAAGATTGGCAAACAATGAAATCTGAAACTCTGAAAATATATTTTGCGATAGAATATTTTTAGTTGGTCGTGAAGAAGTTTCTAACGAAAGTTTTCTGATTCTTCGTCGACCAAAATAATTTACTGGCTTGGTGATGCTTTATTTTCGAACAGAGGGAATGTGGATCGGAGCATTTGGATGATAAAAAGAATGAGATGATGTTGGTATACAATCAAAAAAGTGAAAACAACAGAGACTATTCTTGAACATTCTCCCATTCGCAAGCGAGTCAATGGCACGGGACGCTTCGTGAAAGCGCCGGAAATACATTGACTAACTCACTTGACAATGAGGAATTTGGTTGCTTTTACGTAGTATCGACATTCCTTCGTAATAAGAAATACTAAAGAATCGCAAAATATTTCAACAGATTGCAGAGATAATTTAATCATCACGAGAGATTAAATTCATTATGAGCCAATGCCTTGAGATTCTAAATTAATATTGGATTGCCAGGATTCCATAAAATATATAATAAGGGTCCGTAACAAAGATTGAGAAATATGCTTTGATGCAAATCACAGAAATAATAATCTATCAATTAATTATAATCGAGTAACTCGAGCTTTCACGAAAGGAAGTTTTTCTCTTTAGTCGTTACTCTCTAAACTCAGAACAGTTAAAATTTACTATTTATTAATGATAATGGTATGACTGATGAATAATAACGAATATTCACTCAATAATCATTAAAATATTTACTGTTTTGGCAAGTTAATTTCTTTTCTATTAATTGCAGTGTATAGTTTCACTGAATAATTCAACCGAAATTATTATTTTATGTATCGAATTATTCAATATTGGTATGAAAGAAAAAAAATGACTATTTAAAGAAGTGAATATATTTACTGCTTATCAGTCACGAAACTTTTACAGAAGAATAGTAAAAATTATCGTCAGATGATACTTTATAACTACATCAATGCAATTAAGAATTTTATTTGATCGACCATTTCATCTATACAACAGATAAATTATTTCCAGAATAATTTTTTCCCCCAAAGACATAGAATATTTCGGAACATTATTTTGAAGAGAATTTGAGAAAGAATAAAAAGAATCCCACCCTAATCGAATTTTTTTATTTTCCAAATTTTTTCCGAAATAACATTTTTTTGTAATATTATATCTGGGTGGGAGAAAAAAGAATCTCTTTGAAAATAATTCGAACACGATGAATTTTCATACCTTGTACCTTTGATTATCCGTCATATGTGTTCAATAAATTAAAATTCTTATAAGCTCCAGCTTCATCGGGAAATAGAGTTATTTAAATGATAATAAGAGCATTTCTGAATCAAAATAAACACGGGTTACACTGACAGGTTACATTGATCGACAACAATAAACGCAAACCCATGTAATACGTGGTTGAACTTGCAGCTAATTTCGGTATGCCCGTTTGAATTTGCCCACCACCGGACGACGGACCGAAATACTCGCGGACAGGCGTGGACAGATGGGCCGGGCGAGTTAAATAAAAGCGCGAGGCAAAAGAAGACTGCGCGTTTCAATGTCAAAGCTATTATTCGAGAGCCGAACGGGCGGGAGGATTTCATCGACAGGCCGCGATCAGTGCGCGCCGCGTGGATCTATTTCGATGTGCCGAGCTCGGTGAATTCGCGCGCGAGCGACAAAGTTGTCGCGAAGAATCCGAGCTGCGCGCTCCGTACAGAAATAGAGCCGAGGAGCCGAGCGAAGGTACATTGACTTGGGGCGGGCGAAGCGCTGCAAGTTGCTACTGCTCTCGCGAGCCTATTTGCCATGGATTAACGCGCCTCCCTCGTGCGCGGGTGGGAGGCAGTGTTACTCTTTTTTTTCCCGAATTTCACCCGCGACGCCACGTCTGGAATTGATTGGGCTTGGATTTTTCACTCGCGAGTGGTCGGGCAATTTTTACCGCGAAATTCCGAACACGTTTACCCGGCCGGCAACGATTTTTAACAAAAACTCCGATTCGCGTGTACGCATTCAATGGTTTTCGCGTGCGCTTTCATTCGGCTCATCCGTGCTTGCGCGTATATGACTGCCGCCCTGGTGGGATGGTCCGAAAAGTCCTTATCGAGCGCTAAAAATTTGGAATTTTAATACAGATTCATCACCTACGTCACCCTTCATATCCCGGCTGGATTTTACATTTTCACAATTTTCGAGTGCCGAGACCTGTCAATCCCCTCTGTTTTTCTCAGTTGCCTCTATAACTGTTGCTAACGCAAAGCAAAACTATTCGGGTCTCAAATATTGTGGGTAAGTTTGTAATGTGAGGGTGGAAACGCGGGTTAAAATTTCCCCCATAGCAACCGTTGTAGAGGTGAAAGAAAAATCGATGAAAGGTCGATTTCTAGAGCTCTCGCATGCAAATGATACGAAATCTTCATAATTTTCCATTGCAACATAATTAACATCCCTGGAAACCGTTACTATACGGTGCTGCAAACATCAGTGTCACTTTCCACAATGTCCACATGCGTCTAATGTTTAAAAATATTCAAAACATTAAATATTTCGTAGCAAACATAGTTTACATCAAACGTAAACATTGATTGTTTTCCTAACGTCCATAAAAAAGCAGGAGAAAAATTCAATGCGAGGTCCATTCGCGAGAATCGCCATTTCAAAAAGCTTCGAAAAAGCTGATCTCCTTGGCAGCCGTTTTTTCCCTTACAAGCAAAAGAGGCTCTCCGTCCCTAGACTGTGCTAGAGCTAAAGCTGTCGGTTCGTCCCGCAGCACCATGGTCGCCTAGCTCAAATTTCCACTCGGGCTTCAAACGAGTGTTGAACCAGCGGGATAGAATACGAATGTCTCGATTTAATAAAACACCCTCCCGGCTATCTCGAGACTCGCGCATGACTCGGCCGTTCCTCCTGTCGACAATGGAGGTACACACACGCGTCTCGGCGGGTCGTAGCTTCTTGTCGACCTCGTGTGATCGCGAATCGCACCCAACTAATTATCCGCCTCTCGCGGTTGATGCAAAAAGCAAATAAGAATATGCAAAGCCGCGGCTGCGGCGCGTAGGAGCTCGGGGGCGAGCAGTCGTGAGACAGATAGCGCATAGTTGAACTCGAGCTCGAGCGAGGATCTAATCTCGCAAATGGTTATACGATCCCAGAGAAAACACTCTTGAGACTCGCGCCTTCCTGTAATTCTCACGAAATAACCTCTCTCCGCTCTCGTCGCGCGTCCATTGTCCTCGGAGCGCGCGTGCGTATACCTACCTCCTGCCCCGCGCGCACCGAGACTCGTTACGGAATGTCGTTATCGTGCGTATGAACAACGCGGATGCATAATCCTAATGGCGCTCCTCCTCTTGCGCCGAGGAATGTCTGTTAGCCTTCTGACGCTTCCTAATTCGCGCCGGTTCTATTCGATCGTGTGTCTCGGCCACATCGAACCGGCCCGATTCGTATCCTCAATTTTTTCCTCTTCTGTTTTGCGAATTTTCGGGAGGCGGGGCGAGAAGCTTCGACGCAGCGTTTGTGTGTGGGTTCGGGTTCAACGAACGCGGAAGACACGTGAAATATACACGTGTACGTAGACGGGCCCGACAGCAAACTAGAACGCAATCATGCTATTATACGAAGACCCGTAAGTGTATTCTGCTTTGACTTTGCCCCGGATCGTATTAGCACGTATATGCACACTGGTGCAACACTCGCTTGATTCAATATCTCCTTCAATATCTTCTCGGCTGATTCTCCTCGACATCTCTTTGATGAAGCTATTCTATAAACAGACCTGCGCAAATTCGCGCTCCGCGTTCGAGCACTCGAAATGCGCGCGAGGGGAATTTTCCCGTGGAGGTATTTATAACCGCATGTGTGTGTGCTAGCGTATTCGATTTTCCACTTTGAGCGATGCACGACACAAAGACAATAATTACATCATTAGTACGCGGGCCATACCCGCGATTCGTCTCACTGTACTGTCTCGAGTGGGTGAGCTTATTCATTCAATTTATCAATTAATCCACCAATATTGAACATAACTCCGGTGTCCGTACGCTATACCCGTACGACGCGTAATAGTTGAATGAATGAAATAGTTCAAATTAGCCCCGCCAAGTGTACCAAAGTATTATATTTCAAAGTATTTCTGTTCGGCCCTAGTAGCCTATTAATATGGTATTCAATTTGAAATTCGTATAATTGGAGGTAAAGCGCACGAACCAGTTGCGGTCGTCCGCGCGCGCCGGCAGTTATACGTATACGTATTTTCACATGAAAACTCGGCGCGCGCGCACGAAGCGAACAGCGCGATACCGAATCGCCGCGATCCGCGCGGGCCCAATAAGATCCACGCATCGATAAATATGATACTTGGGAAGTTTCGCTCAGTAGAATAGAGTTACAATCTGATCGGGCAGAGCGCGCGAGCCAATATTTATCTAATGCCACATCCAATATCGCCCCCGCGCCGCCCCAAAAATGCCCGTTAAACTTTATGGAATCCCATTGGAGTCTAGCATTTCGAGGCGGCGCGGCGGTGGCGGCGGCCATCCCTCGATCCGATATTAATAGGGGAATTTCCCGATGGCACACGGCATATATAGTCTCGTGCGAGCCGAATTAATCAAGTGGGATCGATCGTATATACGGGCTCGAGCGCGCGCGTAACGTCTACCTTAACAGAGACAATTAAATCATACCGCGCACGCGCGCGCCCGCGCGCAGCGATATGCATATTGATGCCATTTACGATTGCTCGACCGGACGGGCCGCAGTGCGGGCTCTGCGCCAAACGAATATTTCCCCATGGACGCGGCGGCGCAAGTATTTGCCGGGCTCGAAACCAGAGCCGCTATTTGCTTATTTCGCGCGCTCGAGCCGCCGTTGAATTTACACGCACGTACCGCGAGCAGAGACACACGAAGAATCATCGATATTCTAGAGCTCGTCGCGTCCGAGCGACGAATGTATATGCTTCGTCGCGTAATTGGATTGGCTCGATGCAGTCATGGCCCGAATTCCCGTCTCCGCCAGAGCCACACCGCCTGTTCGATTTCCCGCGTTTTACTACAATGATGAAAATCCCTATTTCACTTTGACGATGTACGGAAAATTTGTGTTTCCTTATTGATTACCGGTGGCGAGTGGGCCGTGAAGTATTTTTCCGCGGTGAGATTTCTAGTGTATTCGGATCTTGGTATATTGGTATAATTATTCCACGTTATCAGTTTTATCCTCCACTAAATAATCTCGGCAAATTACTTTGATGGAATTTATCGATAACAATACGGATAGTTTCAAGGTACTGCGTGTGTTAAAATAGACTCTATGCATCGGGAACCTTGCACCTCGCACTCGCAATATGCCGCGACTTTTTTTTTCTCTCAATTGTTGAAAAAAAAGAAGAAAGGAAAAAACTAAATATTCACGATGAGTATATTTATCTTTCGTCGCGTGTCGATTGATGTTCGCACAGCGTACGATGGAATATTGAAATTTAAAACGAGTGTAAAAGTGCAAACTCGCTGCCACACACGACGAGGTTCACTTTTACGAACGTGTCGCGCTCCGTTGATTCGTACCACCGCGCGCGCGCTTGCGTTCTATTTGTTCGAGGCTGCATTATCACCGCGATTGGTTTTTACTCGGTCAAACCGGGCCTAAGTTTGCACAGCGTGTGTCAATGATGCCCGCCCGATCGAAATGAATCGGGCTTTTCGCGGCGGCGGTACCCGCGCGAGCAGATCAAATATATGCCCTTCCCCATCCCCGTGTCGAGCTTCTCAGCTCGATGGTCGCAATTTAATGCGAAGCCCCGTTAAATTAACCCGAGTCGAATTTCCCAATTGGCGAGTACAACGAGGGCCACGCGCGCGTGCTCTCGAGGCCGCGCGAGAACGTAATCGGAATACCTCAAAAGCGAGGAACAAATTGAAAAAACTTGAATTATAGAGCTCGGCCGAGGAGAGGATCTCCGCATACTGGGAAGAGGGTTAGGGCTTCTCGACCCACCCCCTCCACCTCCCCCCAGCCCACTCGTCGACTCGTTCGCTTGGGTACACACGCACGCACGTACCTGGCTCTTTCGCGGTCTGCTCCGCGGTATTTTTCAAGAGAGGAGAAAAAAAAGTCGTCGACCTCGAGTGGTGTCGCGCGCATCCAACACCGACAAATTACGCCCGGCAGCCCCGCGAGGGAAAATTGTTTGCCGGCGCGATTAGTTCTTCTAGGGCGAATCAGGGGAGGGGCAGCTAGTGACGGAAACGAGACGTGAAATATCGGCGAGAGGAGAACTGGGAAGCGAGCGTTTTGCAATTCGAGTGTATTGAACGATTGGAACGAGCTATAAAGCTGTGGACCGAACGAGGAATCGAGAACAACACCTTTGTGACGAGAACTACTGAAATTACAACGTTTCTTTTATTCGCGTGTTCGATAGATGACTCTATCGAGGATTGAAAGTTTTATTGAAACAGTGGCATGTATTATGATATCTTTTCCTATAAATTTCAGGATACTCGAATTGGTTTGATTTTCGAAAGATCAGCTTATAAATTGGATAAATTTTAATGTGAATGTTCTACAACACGACTGAAATTGTTAGTGCTCAATGTTATTTTGTATTAGTATCACATATACCTACACCAGGTGGTGTAGTATGTCTGTGGGTTTCTCAATCCATGGATATATAATACGCACATAAATTCGAAAGTAATTGACTGGGGTCAATTACTTACATTCCCGGAGTAGTAACTCCGGGAATTCGATGCATTGACCGGCATTACTATGGATACAACCTATTTGGTTATACATATCTGAGAACTTGCCCATGAAGTTTCATGTTTATTGGTCACTCAAAGGGTTGACCCTCCTCTCTTAAAAGCTTACTCTGCAAAACAGCCATATTAAAATACAAAAACGCTGTAAGAAGTGTATGAAATATTGACTAGATTGCAGTGAATTTTTCATGTATCTAAAGTTAATTTCCACTCTACTTCCGTGAGTTTAGGTAGCAACAGTTTGGAAGAAGTGAAAGTTCTCTTTGGTTACATAAAAAATTCACTGCAATCAATATTTCATCGACCTTATTACATTGATTTTTCACTTCAACACAGCGAGTTTTCCCTGTAAGCCTTCAAGAGATTCCCTTTGTTAACACATTCGAAGTCTTCTCCAATCAATAGAGTGTTCCAGTCAGCAACAGACTGGAACACGGGGGAATCAAACTATTTTCAAACGATCCTCCTGAGATTTCTTCTCGTATTTTCCATTACAATCTATCTCAAAGCACCGGCAGCTCAACATAACGAGCAGTCAATCAACGTTTTCTGAGCTCCGATGAAAAACGGTAGACGGTATTATACGAAGTCAATCATACGTATCAGGAATAGAATTAAACGTCTCTCGCACGTGTCTGCGCCAGCTCTCCTTTGCGTATTCGCGCGAGGGTTCTCACTCGTACGGAGGGATTGAACGAGAGCACACACAATCCGTTCCTTAGAAATATCGAAACAGCGGACATTATCCAGTTTGGAAGGGCCGTTTCGCGGGCAACGGCCGTGTATATATGTACGCGTCACGCCCTCGAACAATGCTCTGGATGCGCAAACAGAGCGAGCCGCAGAGCCGCGAAAACCCGCGGAAAAAGGACCGGGCGATATTAACCCATTCGGAAGCGGTAATCGCGAGGCGATTTATCGGCGCCGCGCAGGCGGTGTATCACTTTTACGGGGGTTTCGCGCACATATCGGCGGTTCTCGCGCGTCCCATTAATTATTTATCCTCGCGGGGACCCACGTCTCTGCGGAGCCGCGTATTGTACGGGGCAAGTTCATACATATACACGCGTATTCGTGGGGCTCGGGTCTTTATACGCGCGCGACTATTAATATTTCACCGGCTCGGTCCGCGGGCTTTCGGCGGCTCTTTCACGCGTGTCGCAACGCGCTTTGCCGGCTTCGCGCGAACCTCTAATCGATCATCTCTATTTGGAGCGGAAAACGCCGGGCGCTCGCTCGCCGACCCCAAGGGCCGATCCATAATCCTCTGTTTGTCATTCTAATGCGGATTCCGTGCGCTGCCGCCCTTTTTTCCTCTCATCGGCTCCGTCGGATCGACTGGGTTGCGGTCTCCGGTGAGGGACGTGGCGAGTTTATAGCTGGTATTTTTTAATCGGGGATCGGCTTGTTCTTGCTCGTCATCGGTGAGTCGCGAGATTTTCACCCGGTATTAACATACAGAAAGCCCGCATGCCGTACGCCACTCGAATGATAAAACAAAGTCACGATTTCCAATTATATCGTCGCAATCTACTGGGGGGGGGAGGTGTGAAGATCTCGCTGGATGAATTAGAATTGCTTCTCGCTGGGTCTGAATGACAATATTCTGATTCAAAACACGTTGATTACGTCGTACTGGCAAATATAATCGTATTTACGTTGAATATTTTCGTGATAAAATCAAACGTACAGATGAATTGTTCTCGTGTGGAGCATTTCCAATACATTCTAATGGTGATGGTCATTCAGGCCTTGTAGATTGGACGGTGCACTTCGACGAGGATAATTATGTAATAAATCTCACGAAGATCAATCGCTAAATCTAAAAGCTGACTTTACGTTAGCAGAATTATGTATCGCATATGAATCGCTTCATGCGAGAAGGGACTTGAATATACTTTGCCACGAGGAAGCTTTTCACCGAAACGTTTGAACAGTAGTGAAATCTATGGCAAAGTGATTTTGGGTCTCGTTTTGCATGAAGCATATTATAAATGGATTTATACATTCAATTTTCATTTACTTGAAAGCATTTGACAGACATGCCTTTGAATTTCGCATTGAAATAAGCCTATTGTTGAAGGTAGTGAATTATTTTTTTTCAGCATATGCACACATGTATTTATGTGTATAGGCTTGACAATTTTCGAAATAATTCGCGTTGGAATCGCTTTTCTGTTATATCATAGGGCATATGCTATTTTATAACAACGGGAAGATGATAAATCAAATCAATGAATTAAAATTGTCTCGGATGCAGTACTGATACAACAAGCATACTCGATTAATTGAGGTAAAAAGTGTAACACGTTACGAGCCCGCTTGCCATTTTAAACGTGAATCTTCACAATATTCAATGTTTCAGTTGAAACCAGGCAAGAGACTCTTCGAAAACCCATGGAATATTTCGTCGGCCGATCGATGGTGATATCTTCAAGAGGCTTCGCTCAACTAATTGTCTGTGTGCATAAATTCTGACGCGCCTTCTCGTGAACCTTGAGAAGCAACCGTACAAGGGCACACCGCACTGTAAGAAATTTCAGTTTCCGTGAAGAAACCTACTCGGTAACACATAGCGGCGATCAGTTTGTACATATTCTAAGGCTGTAACTTGGCTGATCCACTTCTGGCGAAAGATTTTCACCCCGAGTACAACAACGGACTCGTTCACCCGGAGCTCGCGTACATACTACGTTGCGTTTTAGAACGCTCGAATTCCATTCGAGACTATATCATTCGAGATTATCGTTGTGGAATAGGTATAACGTGATTTTCAAAATCAGCGAATCGCGACGAATCTGTCGTTCCCGCCGTCACCACATTCGTCGCTGATTATTCTCGAATCGCGTTAAATTGACCCGGCGAAACATTGTCAAGTTCCATCCCGCCACTCGGGCTGCTCAAGTCTAATTAGCGACCACACCGCCGCGGACAATTCTATTTTGGTGGAAAACGTGATTCGCAACGCGCGCAACGAACGGAGCCGCTCGCTGGAAAAACCCGCGGCGGGGTGAATTTTTCATGGCGCCTGCACCGCGAGGGAGAGGTCTGCTCAGCGGCACTAGGGACGTCGTGTGACAGTCGCAGGTTGTAAATCCGTAAACGGCCGTAAGCGACGGCTAAGAGCTCGGGTCGATTGTGACCAGCGCGCGCGCGGCAAAATATTAACCAGCTCGGCTGGCGGGTGGCTACATCGATCCGTCGATCTCGCGTCGCTCGAAGAATACCACACCGCATGATCGCCCCTGCAGCCTCCGCCCCCCCATCCGTCCCAATCAGCTCGCGGGGATTAGCACGCAGGTGTAGTGCGTCTGGCTCGGTTGCGTCCTTAATGCGCGGAGCGTATATGTATACGTACGCGGGCCAAGGCCTGCCGACGGTGCAAGTGGCTGGAGCGGGCTGCAGCGCAGTGGCAGGATACATTGTGAGTCAAGATAATCAGGATTAACTATCGGCCGATAGCTACCGGAGAGAGAACCGTTGAAAACCGATTAACCGCCAGGGAGATTGAGTGGATCCTCGCTCGACCGACCTACCGACCGACCGACCGACCGAGCCGTCCCTGCACCAACCGACATTTATACGAGGATTTCCTCCAAACGAGCATTCGATATTCTTGGCTCAACTTCTCGTTGGTCTTGGCGAAACTGCTGGCGTCGTTGTCCCCGAGTTACGTTATATACACCATTCACGCTTCTCACTACTGTACGGCGGCGCGTCGTTGTCGTTTGTATTGGCACGCCGAGAGCACTTTGGGAATTCCTCCCGAACTACCCTCTACGCCCCCGAGTTTTCATTGATAACTCGTGCAGGCGGATTCTCGTCGCGCGGCTAAACTCTGCGCTTGAAAACGTCCGTCAAATTGGGGGCATGGGATCGCAGTCGCGAATTCAAAGCCTCGAATGTATTTCGAGCGTGATATTCGAGCGCGTTGAAAAGCGTGCGCGCATGCCAGGTGGAAGCTGGGAAAAACATAGACGCGTTTTACGGCTCTTTCTCGGCCGCTCAACAAGTATATATACGAGCATTGTCTGTTTCGACAACTCCCCCCTGGCCCCGGGCGGCATCAGCCGTGTTTTTCGGGCTCGATTCAAAAAATGAAAATACCCGCGAATCCAAAACTGCCGGTTGAGAAAGTCGCGACGGATGGAAAATGTACGTATCGGCCGATGGAATCCACGCGCGCGCGATACACGCAGGATTTAACGGTACAGCCTGCGTGTACTACCTGCGTACCTACAGGCAGAACAATTGTGTTACGCCGGGGGCAGCATGGAGCGGAAATGTCGGGCCGCTTGTATGCGTGGATTCGCTCTGTCTACACGCGACCAGCGCGTGGATTAAACCCGGTGATGTCGATGAATATAGCGTTTCTAATCGAGACCTATTCCAAATTGCGCTCGCGTATGCCGCGCTGCGTGTGCCGGCGGCCAAGGGGGGATGAGGGTTTGTCAAAGATCCGATCGGCGTTGCATCGCGCCCCCGCGACTTGCACTTTTGTCGGATGAACTTGAGCATTAAATTACTCGTGATGTACGTCGGGAGGGATATTTCGATGAAATTAATTGTGTCGCTCATGATGGACGTTATTAATCATTGTGAATGTACGTGTGGGAGGATCGATGATATCCAAAGGAAAAAAGCGAAAGCTATTATATTACGCATGTTTTTCAATGAGAAGTCTTGTCTAATGCTTAATCATTATACCCCATTTTGCAATAACTGGTGTGGCAGCTGTGGTGGAAAAACCATGAGTAGTGTATGTGATTCCCGCGTATGGAAATCGATAATAAACAAATACAAAGAGTACTCGTTGTAATTGCGAAATGTCAACGCGGAAAGAACCCGCGCGAACGATAGAAAAAAGTTGCCCATTATACTGAAAAAACTACGATATGCTATTCCGTATTATTCGAAGACATGGGTTGACGGTATCGTTTCATCTCGATATATGAGTAACGCATCGATCGCTCTTCACCAAATTCGAATTCACATTTCTCAAGTATGGGATAATCCAAAGTATGAAATACCAGTTTCGCGAACTCTTAAATTTACCGTCGACGGACAATGATTTTACTCCTGTGGTACACAAAATTCGGCGCGGCTCTCCAGCTAAATAATCGAGAACGAATTCCATTCCGTGTACGTATGTATATCCGAGCTTTTAGTACGCATGCCCCTCTCAAGATTATCAAAGTGCTTCGCTCGCACAATCGGATAAACAATGCCGGTGAAATCAGAGATTCCATTTGAACGAATGGTGAAATACTAATGTTCATTGATAATCGCAAACCATTTGCACGCGAAACACACTTTGCCGGGATTAACTAGCAATGACAATGCAAGCCCGGAGGGGTGGGGTGGGGGTGGGATTCGAGCTCTCTGCTACTTTTAAATTTTCGCACAATCGCTGAAACATCACCCGGCAATCCTGCATTCCGCGAATGAATTCGTATGGATATTTTTGGAGCAGAGCGCCGAAACTTTTGTAGTCGGTCTATGTTTTACCCAGACAGATAATATCTGTAGTCATTCATCAGCCTATGACGTTTGGATTTCCCGCTGGTGGTGTCATATTTTCATACGGAAAATGTATCGTCCGGCATTAAACGAGTACTGCAGTCACACATTACATGCGTACAAAATCAGCGATGATCGGTTAGCGCGTCAAAAAAAAATAAAACGGGTATATAATAGAAAAAAATCATCTGCGGAATTCACGCTGAGAATGGCCAAATTTGCGAGCTGTGTGTTGCCAACCGATTGGAATTGGTGACCTATTGTATTGCGAAGTGAGATCCTCTGAAATAACGACACAATGGGGGGGAGGGATACATGGCTCGAGAGACGGGGGCATCCCTGGTTTGGTCGCGAAATTACAAAACCGCCAAGTGGCGCGCAACACTCGGTATACACGATTCGCAGAAGTGAAGTTCTAATCCGGACTCGGCTCTCGGCCCGGAGAGCATCTGTCTCGGGGCGCGCGCGCGCGCGCAGTGAAAGAAGCGCTAAACAGAGCGGAGGTCTGGAGCGCCGCTCCACATCGGAGGCGCGCAGCTATTTTCGCGATTGGCTCCCGGCCATTCCCGAAACGCGCGTCGATTGCGTCAGAGAAAGAGCTCCGCGGCGGCGGCGGCGGCGGCGGCGGCGGCGGCTCCCTGGGAAAGCCGCGGAATAATGGAGGCATTCTCGGGCTCCTGGGAGCCGGCTGATGAGGGGCCAACGTCAACATTGCGGAAGCGGCTTTGTTCGCGCGCGAATCTCGCCACGCACTCGTACGGGGGAGAAAAAAATCCGAGCCGCGCATCAGCTAATATTTATGAGCGCGCCTCGGTTAATAAGCCCGCGACGGGGATGACGGGGCGAACTTTGCACCGTGTTACGTGTGTGTGTGTGTGTGTGTGTGTGTGTGTGTGTGTGTGTGTGTGTGTGCCGAGGCTCGCTGGCCCGATATCGTCGCGCGCCACGGATCATTTCGGAGATGGCCTCTTTGAACAGCGTCGAGCTCGTTGCGTAATCGAGTCAACGAACTCTCGCAGGGCGAGAGCCTCTGCAGCGCGGCTTTTGCCATATACACTTGACGATTATATTTGCCGACGAGGATCGAAAATTAAATGAAGCTCCCTCGGGGGCTCGGCTGGCTTCGATCCGGCTTGTTTCCAACGGGGGCTTGCGTCTCCCGCTCGTGATATGGAAAATCGAAGGTTGCCGCGCGGAAGCGACAGAGGTGTTGGATACTGCGCACTCGTGACTCGCAGCTCTTTGTATTGAATCGTCTTCCACAAGACGTTTGATCTCGGGAGAAACTTTCCCGTTGTCGAGCCGCGCCGTAGTTTTATCATCTACTTGTACGTTGCGTTCATTGTGGATGGCCGGAGCGAAATAGCTTGGCCGATCACTAACCTGTAACATAAAAATTTCAAACATCACTCGTGATACCCCATGCAAGTTTTCGCTCGTATTTTATAACGACACAGTCTTTGGGTCTTTGGGTACTTCACATGGGGCGCGCCATAGCTCGATCGTCGCGGAACAATTTGAATGTCAAAGTAAGGAGACACCTTTGTTGTTTCAGTACCCCGGCGTCTCCCATTCGATCTCTCGCAAGGAATTCCGAGCGAATCCAGTCCAATTATTGTCTTTTGTTGCGATATCCATTATGCTAGATCAAATTTATCCAAGCGATTCTTCCATATAAGGTAACTGTACCCAATGTGCCCCCCCCTAAGGGTTTTTCGCGAATTTGACTATGATAGACTTCGAATTTTAAAATTCTGTGAACGGCATCTCAAAGCTTAGCTCAATACCTATTAGAAACCATCTTCATAATCATCATTCGACTACATTAACCTATCGAAAATCGCAATTTAAAAAAAAACGCAAAAAGGCTAAATGCACAAAACGTGTACCCAATTTGGCACAATTTTTTAATCATTAGCTACAGCCTATATAGGTCTACAGGGACGATCCAATTGGCATTGAAATAAACTCTCAATTATGTTCCCAGTGATATTTATACAAAATTTTAACATACAACTCAAAAATACGCGTCTAAATCATCGTAATATGTCTATACGAATATTCAATGATTTCACTCAGTCCTCCATTTAAAAACGCGTAGAGGGGCACATTGGGTTCACTTTTTTTTGATGCGAAAAACAGCAATCTTGAGTAGGATAAAAAATAATTTTAGGAAAACTGATGAGACCAATCGAAAGCTGAGATGTTTTTACACAAAAAAGAGTAATGACACTTTGAGAGATAAAAATTATTGACACCTGATTTTTGAGGTTGATTGTGAAAAGTGAAATAAGAAAATGGTGAAAAAATCAGTAAGTGAAACTTCAAAGTGTTGTAGGAGAGTGGTTTTTAAGGGCTAAATGGGAGGAAAGATACCTAGAAAATTTTCTTTTAATTCCCCCAACATAACCCAAGAGCGACTGATGCTCAGAGAGCACCGGAAATACGAAATCTGACGATTGTGCCAAATTGGGTACAGTGCCAAATTGGGTACAGTTACCTTATTTCAACGGGGAAATACCGCCGTTTGTCAATCACAAAAACACTCGAATAAAATTCCTGACCCAGTCAACGTTAAACTCGGCTCCGTCGAATCGAATACCAACTCCCTTCCCGCGTCAATATATATATATATATATATATATATATATATAAGCCCGAGACATAGATAGAATGACAGGGAATTCAAAAATGAAATGCAGCTCGGTGAGGGAGAGGCAGTCGGAAAGTATATGTATATGTGCGTCGTTGCACACCGAGACACAAACAGGCATCAAAACAGCCGCGAAGTAGGGGGCTGTTGCGTTTTCAGGAAGCGACTCAGCTTACGCCGCGCGTGCGAACGCAGCGCGGGAGAGTAGGTCAGTTTGCAACTGTATTCGAGGCACACGCTATATAGCCTAGGCCCGTCTCGTCGCGGGTAGCACAATCGTTGCCCTTGTTTTTGCCTCCCGGCCAAAAGAGGAAGTGGATCTAATAAATTAGGGGACTCGAGAGTGTTTTGGCTCACGCCCGCGCAGCGCGTTACGCGTATTTCTTGGCTCTGGGAATGTTTAAAAATCGTACCCAAGCCTCGCGTCTCATGTGCGAAATACGAGCGAGCGTGTACGAAAGAGCCGCACTGCGAAGTAGCGTCGAGCAAATGAATAGAACAAGTTGGTCGTAACGCGAGATGGCACAGAGGACTTTATCGAGGAAATGAATAATTTACCGTTTCAAGTTTGATCACTCTCCAACTTGATTGGCTGGTGGACGGTGAACCAAGGAAAAACGACTCGCTAGAAGAGGCTGCAAACTTCAGGGGTGACCGTGACCGCGACCACGACGAAAGTTTGCGATATGCTTTTTGGGTACTCTTTCAATGTATATGTGCAACCATTGAGTCGAACGCTTGATTTTCCCGGATACATTCGGTGAATCATATGTATTTGAAGAATACCTGTATGTACGGGTAACCGTAGATAAAGATATACCGTGATTGGCCAGCTAAAATTGACAACCTCTCCCAGACAGATCAATTACTTTATGCCTCTTGAATGATTGTTTATTTGAATATGAACTAAATAGTGATAATTGTTAATTTCGTGAATTTTGTATTTGACATTTTATCAATTTTGATGGAGAATATAATTCAAATGAAACTCAGATTCAATAGATAAATTTTGTAAACTTTGTGAGGAAATATTCGTACCTCAGCAGATCCCTATTTCACTCGTCATACCGATCATACGTATAGTCTAATAAAATAAGAATGTAGAAAAGTCAGACCTTCCATCGAATTACGGTGAAAACAACCTGATATTATTGTTCCCCAGATTTCCGAAGCGTTGAATCAGGTGATCGTATTATTATATTCATGGTTCCTCTATAGTTGGGACAACCAAAGTTTTTTCTCAGTATATACTTTGGAATCACGCCAGGCTTAGCCCGCGATCTCCAGTCACCAGCATCCCAATCGTCATCGGAAGATCGTTGGCCCCTTCGTGTCCAGACTCGACCGCGACTCAAAAGCCTAACCGGGTGGATATTCCTTGTTTGGCCCACTCCCAGGTGAATCCCAAATCGGGTTGATGCCATTTCGGGGAGCAATCGCAGCAAGGCCCGGTTGAGGGAGAAAGAGAGAAAGAGAAAGCGGGCGAGGCTCGGAGGGCCAGCTAGGTGACATGCGCGCCGGGCCGGCTCTCGAGGCACTCGGCTCTCGACCTCGATAGAGATGCATTACAGCACTTTCTTCACAACTTTCCTTTTGTTCGTCTCAGCCACCCACTCGGGCTCGGTCATTTTTCCGAACTTTTACTCCGCTTCAATTAGTTGAAATAGTACAAATTACCGACTAGCGTATACGTTCAGTCTACTCTCGAATACAATCCTTTCGCGTGCTGTGTATTTCTAATTTCACCAGTAGACTAGTTTTCTCGGAATTTCATCTTTTCATCGAAATTCACCTCAACCCGTCATCGTCCCCGAGGAGACCGCGGAAGCATTCATTATGTTGCGTAACTCGGGAGGAAAAAAAAAGAATTAGCATCGCGACGGGGGAAAAGTGACTTGTCTCGCTGCAATTAGCTGTCGCAATCTTACAATGAGAGACACTTTCCCTTCTATGTAAGAAAGTCAACTCTCTTGACCCGACCGTTCATCCTGTAGCTTGTTTGACTCTTAACCCGTTCTCGCCAGCATGCACGCCTGCACTCGAGCCTCGGTCTTCCGTGAATACGTCAAGTCCCGCGAGCGGCGAGTCAAAGGAATTCGGAGTTATTGTCGCACGGACCCGCGGAAGATTGATCAGCTACGCTCAGTGAGATCCTCATCAAATTCAGTTGGGTTTCACACAAACGATGCCGGGTTCTCCCGAGCGACGCGGTTCCTTCATTCGAACCTTCAAACAGACCTTGAACGCTGGCTCGCAATTTATTGTTGGACTTTTGTCAAAGTAACGAATTCAACGTTATCTTCTCCCGCGTCAATTGAAGAATTTTTCCATGTGACTTTGTGCACATGTCCTCTGACATCCGCAATGTTCCAATCTTAACAATCGAATACAGAATACATAGCGCGCATTCGTACAAGAGTGTTACATTCGATACGATTATTTTTCGATTGAGATGAGGCAATCCTGTGCCATTTCCGAGAGTTACATGGTTTATATTGAATCAAATATTTCATACCTGTACAGAATAATATGTTCTAGAGGTCGGATCGTTCGTTCACTCGAAAGATGAGTGTATATTGGATCGATTCTCGAGTGTGCCCACTTCGCTCGAACCTTCAGGTGAAGAATTGAATCAAATTTGATTGGGCTTTTCTCTCCGTATAGCTATCGCGCGCGTTTCGCTCGATATCCATATGGCCGCGCGTATAGCTACCGCCCATGAATTATTCAATTGTTCCGGGTGCAGGCAGGAGAAAGAGGCGCGCAGTATGCGAGAGGGCTATATACGTGGGTTACACTAACTTGCATAAGCTCCAATAAGCTCTAATAAGCACGGCGCAGAGGAATCATCGCCGTATTATCTGCCTCGCACTCGCGTTTGTACAACTGTGGCTGTCGGACAGACATCCGAATTACCCCCCACGTTGACACGATGATGTTTGGTTAGCGTGACACACACATACACACACAACTCAATAGCTCTGCAGCGGGGTTACTCGCGGAGTAGCATGATTGTTCATAGGACTTTGCCGACTGGTTTTCCAAACTCGTGTTTGCCATAGCATTTACGTCGAGGTGTGCTCGCGTATGCGCGCGCACCCGTATGTGTAGGGGTTTAGAGCCATGCAAGTATTTCCGCGAAGTCGTTATCGAAAACTGACGAGAGAAAAATGATAAGCCGCAGTTTGTGTGCTCTCTTGAGTACTCCGCTCGAGTATTCCACGTGAAAATATTCGGGGCATTCGCTAACTTCAGCTGAGAAACTATTTGAGCGCTCTTCTTTTCTCCGCCTGCTACAAGTAGAACCCGTAACCGTACTTTTTCACCGCGCACAGTATAATCAATACGGCTCCAAAACCTTTCGTTTACTCGCGCTGTAATGAATGGAGTTCGGTATGCGAAACGCTTTTTGCGAAATTTTTGACGGAACGATACGGAAGCAGTTTCTCGCCAAGTTCCAGCCGGAACATTCATCTCTTCGTGATCGAACCAAAATATATATTTTTGGACCGATGTAGTGTTGTAGTATTAATACCCTCGAGGAATATCAAATAATGCCGTGGGATACCAACGAATATTACGGAATACTGAATGGAGTATATAGTTATTTTAATGTGATATATGTAATACTTATAATATATACTTGACTGTTCCTCTGACAAATGAGTGAAATCAAACAATCTGAAAAAATTCCCAGACATTCCATGTCACCAGAATTTCTCAGATTTTTTCGGGCCCTATAATCTATGCTGACAGAGGCAGAAAGTTGATAATTTTCCAATATTTGCCATAGTACAGATATCTCTGATCTTAATTTACACAGGTCAAAAAAAATCACTTGAAGTTAAAAAAAAAGATGTTCAATGTCATAGGTGGTCATATGATCATCATGATATTCACAGTAGGACTCAAACTCAAGCAAAAATTGATTTCGATCACCCGGATCATGATCTCCACCAAAAGTTAGCTTTTTATGTAACCAAAATACCCTGAGACTAGTCCCAGAGTGAAGAAATTCTTAGATTGTTCATGGTAATAAATTAATATATGCAAGGGATTTGACGTAAATACTCACTAGAACAGACTGCTGTAGAAAATCTAAGAAATTCTAAAGAATACCATGGAATACCAGGAATACCGAAAAATATCCGAGATTCCCCAAAATTTCCATAAGAGTACGTGGGACTTCATTCGAGCCTCGATGCTGTCCGTTCCTAGCAGACTGCAGGGCGAATAAGCCAGTTCAGTTGATCCTGCCGCACGGAGAAGCACACCCACGCACACCCACTCCCACAGAGCGACAGGAAGGTGTGTGTGTGTGTGTGTGTGTGTGGGGGGGGGGATATTCAAGGAAGAACGCACGAAGCCTGTTGATAACGTAAGAATCACGCGACGTTATGGGGGTAGCATATGTGAGCAGAGCGAGCCCATCCCGACCTAATCACGAGTGAAAAATCCATCTTGCCGGAGGAGGCGGCGGTAGTGTGGACTGCGGGTTGGAAGGGCTACGAGTACGTGGGTCTCTGACTGTGCGCTCGCGCGCGACCCTCATAAATCGGCGGGCGGGCGGTATGCAAAACACCGCTCGTACACACGTACGTGTATATAGGCTTAGGTCGCGGCGCGGTATACTGGCCGGGTGCCAAATCGCGAGCGACGTACGGCCGCCGCTGGCGGATATATCGCGCTGGCTGCTCTCACGATTGAATGGCGCGCATCAGAGCCGGGCCGATTGCCCTGCGCGCCGCGCATTATCTCTCGAACGTCCTCTCACGGCTGACGCCGCGCAACGGTCCCACGTGTGTGCGCGCGCGCGCGCGAGAGAGACGAGCCGATCCGATGGCGCGTCAAGCCGATGCAGATCGAGTTTCGGCCATTCGATACCGGCCCCCAAGACTCGCGCGCCCAGTTGCATTGGCCTCGACACACACACACACACACACACACACACACACACACACACACATATCGCTAGCCGTGTGTTTCACCGATGTCCCCGCGCTCCCTAGCGTATCTCTCAAAATATCGCAAAATATCAAAATCCAACCCGTCGCTCGATATATCCTTCTGGCAGCACGATAATCGTCTCGAGTGTTTCGCGTTCCTTTTACACCAATCAAGACATTTCACTATTGTTCATTTTCATCCGTTAGTCTCGAAACCATACGTAGCGTTTTATCCGCATTGTCGAAACGTGTCACTCGCGCCAATTGGATGGATCGTCGCGATCGCAGAGCGTCGGTAAAACTTGGTGGCGTGTGCGGAAAAAAGAGAGGCTGTTGAAGCCTGCAACAACAGCAGTGTAACGCCCGCAGGGCGAATCAGCCTCGTGCGGTCTTTGGGAAAAGGACAAAAACAGCTCATTACAGCCAGCGCAAAGGCTTCTCGCTGCCATGCGCGCGCGTGTGTGTATAGTCCCCGAGCGGGCTTTTCCCTTTCAATGTACAGTGCGATTCACTGCGTATATAGTTATGAGAGGTGGTGGTGTGTGCGGTGCGGAGGAGAAGAAGAGCGCGCAGGGAACAGGGCGACAAGGTCGTGAGCTGTGGGAAAGGAGCGGCGAGCCAGCGGAGCCACGCACGAGGGAGCACGACCCCAACGGCGTCTTGGCGCTGCCTCTAAACCAAACTCACACGTGGGAACTGCTCTCGCTCTGTCTCTCTTTCGGGTGCCTCGCCGAGCGGATGGAAAAAAGATAAAGTTCGCATGAGCGTGTGTTGTGTGTGTGCGTGGATATCGGCAGCGAGTTTTGTTTTTGACCGGGAGATTTCGGCAGCCGATTGGAGCTGCAACAGCCGCGCAGCCTTATATAAAGCGCTATAGCAGCCTTGAACCTCTCACTCTGTGTCTGTGTGTGTGTGTGTGTGTGTGTGTGTGTGTGTGTGTGTGTGTGTGTGTGTGTGTGTGTGTGTTGGCTCTCGAGCTGGTTATTGTTATCGATTTTCGATATACGGCCTGAGCAGCCTTATTGCAGGAAATTGATAGGAAACAAGCAGTTCCATTTGAAATTCGCCAACGTTTGATCATTAGTACAAAGCTCGGATAATAATCGGCGGATTTGGCTCGCGTGCGATTCCCCTCGGGAATTGGACAATCAAGTCATTTCACATCTCTGCGTTCGAGATCACGAGATCCTGTCCTCATTTTCACGTTCCTACTCTCACAATACCGAATACATTTTTCTTTCTAATGCTCATTCTCCACGGGCGAGGTTATTCCGGAGGGGTAACGGTAGCTATGAAAAATTAACTGTATCACCCAAATAACATGAAAAATCGATTCAATGTACAAAAGGAATAATATTCGTGGCAATTCCTACATATCAGATTCACCGGATTGAGTTTTAACATTGACGATTTATCATAATTGAATCAACAGAGCAGCTTTGACAATTTTACATGTGCACAAACGTAAGTTCAAGATCCCAGTAAGTAGATCATGTGTTGTTGTCTTGATCGTTGCGTTGGATCATCAATGCATCGAAACTCGAGTCTGTAGATAACGATATGTGATAGAAATTGCCGCGAGTACTTTACTTTTTGCAGATATTCAATCGATTATCCGTGCTATTCGGGGCGAAATCCCTCGCTCACTATAAGCTTGTTATCCAAAAATCGAACACAGTCCCGAGAACAATCGGGCCGCCTTAAGTCTCCGAGCGTATACACACGCGCGTGCTCGGGCTTGGAAAAACGGGAAAAATCGGCCAGTATAGCGGTCCATATCCCACCGGCATGTCAATGTAGCGGCGCCGCGCCGGTGCAGAGGAGAAAGAGAGTTCGCGCGCGGCAAGAAACACGTCTAGTCGGCTACTTTGCTCGCGCGAGCGCAATGCGTTGCGCATTTGGTTGGGCCGCGGCCTCGAGTTCGGAACCCCCCTTTCCCCTCTATAGACGTGCTCGCGCCCACCTCGTTTCGGCCTTTCTTTATTTCGCGTGTGTGCTCGAAATTACGATGGGCTTTGTGTTGCCGGGTGCAGCCCCGGCGTAAAGCCCGATCGCGAGCTCGCGAGTTTGGCCGATTTATCCGGGGGGGAGTGGGAGCGAGCGCGCAAACTGATTGTTACGGAACCCGGCAAGTTGCGAGTTGCTGTTGTACTTCGGGCCGGTTTACTTTTCGATCGATAAACATGTACGGGCGTTGCATGCTCGCCGGCATTAATTGCACGCCCCCCGGCTCCCCGGCCGCGCCACCTACGCGAACTTTTTAAAAGCGCGCGCGCGCCCCCAGGAATGTATCGCGTGCGCGCCTCCAATTGAGCCCCAACACCGGGGCGATACACTCGAGCTCGGGGCGGCTCCTCCCCCACCCCCTCCAACCACACACACACACACACCCCGCTTATCCGGCCTAATCTTCCCTCTTTACGGCTAAATTAATTTCTGACTAGCAAACTTTTGGATAAATTGAATGCCCGAGTGGGTGGGTGCATCGTGCGAGCCTCCGCCCGCCCCCGGCCCTCCTGCGCACTAG
The DNA here is from genome assembly GCA_020882685.1 of Aphelinus atriplicis. Classification (NCBI taxonomy): domain Eukaryota; kingdom Metazoa; phylum Arthropoda; class Insecta; order Hymenoptera; family Aphelinidae; genus Aphelinus; species Aphelinus atriplicis. Next base: position 42,236,271 of record CM037076.1, on the reverse strand, counting down.
AACCGATGATGGATGTAACACGCTCTGTTTACGCGAGCCTCGTCTCGGCCCCCCTCCCCCAGGCCCCGTTGTCGCGTGCTCTTTTCCTACGGATATTAATGATGCTAAAAGTGCATTAACTTTTTGCGCGGCTCGTATATTCATTCTGATCCGGATTAAACGGGAGCATGCGTCGCGGTTAATTGACGAGAATATACGCTTTTCCCATATCTGTTTCGTGCGGGGGGGGAAAACGGATGACGTTACACGCAAAAGTAGCCGCTGAGCTTAATTTTAGTCATTTCATTTATGAGCTCGGGACTCTTGAACACGCATACGCGCGCTTGTATACACGGCCGACCTACCACCACTCGCCCGGACTAAGAATAGTTCGTTCGCGCGAATTTCCAAGCTTTTTCATCCCGATGTAAAATTTCCCGCCCGCGTCCGCGTGTGATCACCCGGCTTACGATTTTTCACCGGCGATCCCACGAAAATTGATCACCGAAATTCGATAGCCGCACTCGGGTGTAATTGCTCGCGAATTAATTGGCCGAAATTTCAAATGAATATAATATTGTGTACAGTATACGACTAGGAGACTGCGAAAGCAATTAAGTTGAGTGTCCCGATTATGGAGCGATCGAAATAAAGTTTTTGAATCATTCACGCGACTCGGATCCGAGCGGGTCGATCTCGAATAATTAGCCGCGAACTCTCTAAACTCATTGGCCTATTTACGAGGAGTATAAGCGTTGAATAAACAACGATAAACGCTTTCGTCGATTGCTCATGATACTCTGAAGAAACACACATTTCTCGAAATAGATCTCACCGTTCACAATATAATGCTATTTCATGGCGTTTAAGACATGGTTACATTGCGAATATCAACAATTCGCACATGAACCGACGACCGTTATTTTGTTTAGTATGAAGTAGAATAGGTTACGAGATGTATTTTACAACATGATAATTTTCCATTCGAGGCACCAAGATTCCCGCAGCGATGCGACAATCAACTCGGCAGGTGCAGTTCAATTCTTTGTACCTCCCCGTCAGCCAGAACAGACAGGACACATACAAACATTATTCGCGAGCAGCACGTCGGACGCGTCGGCGTATACACACGGATCGGCGAAATTTACGAGGCCTACGGAGGTACAAGCCCGAGGCAAGTTGGCCCCGCCGCGATATCCGTCGGGCCGCTGTCTCGCTATACGGTCGCGGCTTTTCTCCCGCGTCACACGAGTCGCGCCGCGGAAAATCGAGATCGGCGAGCACACGTGCGCGGAATCTGTCCCCCTCTCCTCAGCCCCGCCGGGCCGCTGGATTACATGCCCGCAGTGTGGCAGCCAGACAAATCGAATGTCAGAGGCTCTCGTATTTCGACGCACTTGTCATGCCTCGAGCCCAATCGCTTCGCAAACTCGCGTCACTCGCGGCGAGCCGTGTTTCCTCGTCGTTCGATGTTCATATACTTACATGTTTACGCGATTTTCGTTCGCTCCGCCGTGGCAGGAGACTCGGTTGTGCCCGCGCCGCCGGTGGACAGATGCGTAACGAGGCCTTTATATTTCCTCGCGATTCCTTTTTTTTCTTTTTTTTTCCCCCCTCCCTTCCGTTGGTGTATACGCGCGCGATTCGCAATCCGACACGTGCGCTAGCGTGTTGGTAGTGGAGCGAGAGAGCGAGAGGAATAATACGTGGATTATGCCTGCCCCCACCCCCTCTCCGATTTAACGTAACGCCGTTTCGTCGCATTTTGCTTTTCCAAAGTGCCATCAAGTGGAAAGCGTTTCGGGCAGGGGTTAATGCGGCAGTTGTATAAAGGCCGCTTTTGTCGAATGGCGAGCTTATTCTGAAAAGAGAGAGAGAGAGAGAGAGAGAGAGAGAGAGAGCCTGCGCGAATTCAAATGGAATTGTTTTAACTTTTATTATTATATCTGTTTCTCTTTGCGAGAGCGAATTGCGCGAGCTGTACCCGAGGAAATCGCTTCGGGAACAACCGTTCGCTCGTTCCCTCGCACACGTACACTACACACACACACACTTCCGACGGCTGATAATTCAATTTCCATGATTTTACAGAGCTGCTCCAGCTCAACAATGAAATCATGTTATTTAATCTGAAATGTTTCAAAGGGGATTGAAGTTTCGAAAATTAGCTCTCTTTCTCTCTCTTTCTCTCTCACACATGTACGCACGTACGCGTGCGTGTGTCTGTGTGTGTGCACTTTAATTTGTCGGCTGTAAGCAATCATCGATGCTGAACCGGGCGTTCTACAGGTGTTTTTGTTGCCCTCTCGTTCTCGCCCTTCCAAGTGCCCTTTTGCATTCTCAAAGAGAGAACATTGGATTAGGGTGAAAATCAAGCCCTCGACTTGAATAACCTGACTCGTATTCTCGTAATCTACAGGTCAATTGTTGTTCATAGAAATGTCCGACGCTATTTTCCGTGCACCGTATCTACTGAAGGATTGGTCCAATCTTCTCGAAATTTCGCATACGAAGTAGTCGTGGCGAGATGTGGACCAGGTAAATCATATGTTTAGCGACCATTGCTAAGGGGCAAAAGATCAATCGGAGATAGGTTTCCAGAATTTTCAACGGTGAACGATACAAGAAAGCATACTCAATGCACAATCAACCGATCCGTCAATCTCGTGCTCCTGCGCCGGAAGCTTTCACGGAGATTATGTATATCACCGAGCCGCGCTCGTTCTCTGCAAACTTAAACTCTGAGTGATATCATTGCCAAGCGTCGATCTGATTTTCAAATGTAATCCTTCGCTAACCAAGTATATAGAATTGAAATCTATACTGTTTTTCGGTTGAACGCAATCACATATGTGAAACAAACAATCTATTCGATGAGATTAGCCATAGAACGCGATGTGGATTAAACTATTGATACAATGAGAGAGTCGTATCGCAAATGAATGAGGTGGTAACATTCCAGTTGGGCTGTAACTATAATATCAGCTAATGCACATTACCGACAACGCGACCCTCCAAATAGTTACACATATAATTCCCACGCGTCGAATTGCGGACGACACTCGCGGGGGAATGACGCTTTGCTGTATCACGCAATTGGCGAAGCGTGGGAAATAGCTAACCCGCCGTGCCGTTGCATCATGGAATATACAATCAGTCGAGCGCGCGCTAAAAGCCGCGTGCGGCGCGCGACGAAAAGACCACGCCATTAGCCGATCCGCAAAGCATCGAAACCGAGCCCCGCTCATGCCCTCCCAACCAACAAACACCGCGTGCACACGAGGAAATCAGGGCGCAGCGGGCATCAGAGGCGGGCAGCATTAACATTTGTTTACCGCGAACGAGCAAAACGCCCGGCTCCCGATTGCGCTCGGGGATCGGGCGCGGCTCGAAAACCTCCCCCCCCCCCCCCGCCGCCCACCAGTAATCCAATAAGCAAAGTTGGCTGGCGGCGCGCGCGAGCTCTCATCCCGGTGATTACAAAGGGGCACGAGCGCGAATTTATGCGGCTGACACCTTGGCCGACTCCAAATTAATACGGACAGCGGCGGCGCCGCTGCGGCCGCCCGGTCGAACTGCACCCTCCCCCCGGCGACCAGCCGTACACGCGACCAGCGCAAACGCGGATTGAAAATCTCTCGCGCACACGCCCTGAATTATTTCCGGCCGCTCGCGCGCGCACTGCTTTATTCAGCGATCCGTGCGCTTCAAAGGCTTTGACGCCCCCACCCCACACACCCCGTGAACGGTTCATCCGCCGATCTATATACGCGTACAGACGCGTGTGCGTACGGGGCCATATATACGAGTGCGTGCGCGGACTTGGCTGTTTAGCGCTTTGAAACATTCAAACCCGAGTAGAGTGGCCCCATTCATCGACGGCAGCTCTGTCGTGCCAAAGCACGAGATTGGCCACCCCGCCACCCGACCCCCCACCGGCCGCGTTCACCGCGTTCCCCGTTGATTTACGAATTCACGCGACGGCTCGGATTATAATTTAGTGCCCGGCTCGTCGACCGGTACCGCGGGGAGTTATGAAAATTAGAGAGAGAGGGAGAGAGATAGGCAGTGGACAGGTACGCCGAGGGAAGAGTACACGATTTTTTTCTTCTTCTTCCCCCACATCGCTTGTGGTTCGATTGGGCTACGCGTATACGCTTGGGGCGGTCGCATTATATCGTCCATTACGAATCACAACGTGCCGAGGACCGCGTTGTCGTCCTCTTGAGGCTTGAATACGGGGCGGCCTGTATGTGTGTGTGTGTGCGTGTGTGTGTGTGTGTGTGTGTGTGTGTGTGCGTGTGTGTGTGTGTGTGTGTGTGTGTGTGTGTGTGTGTGTGTGTATCGAGGCCGCAGTAAACACGTATTCGAGGCCGAAGAGAAGGGACAATGGAGCCCTCGAAACGTTGCCGTTGTTGCCCGACGAACGATATTATTCAATCGGCAAGTGGTGGCAATCGCGAGATCCCGATCGATCCAATTGCATCTTTGGCTTGGAATAAAGCCGATTGATACATCACTTGTGTGTCCGTGTCGTTCCATCGAGCCTCAACCACGTGCACTGTGGATATCCTGCTATGTTTTCGTGTGTATGCTTCATTGGATTAAAAAAAGGTAAAAAATACAATCGAACTGCCAATCAACAAACGAGAAGTCATTGAATTTGCCCCCCGGCCTTGCCCCAAGTTTCAAGTTTGAATATACACGCGTGTATTGAGGGGAAAGGAATCGAACACGCGCACACGTGCTAATCAGTCGGCAGCCTGCGAATAGTCCGCGCGCTTGCATTGAAGGGATATCTGCACCGGAGCACGGTGCAGCCGGGCACGATCGTGCGCAACGCAAGCGTTCGACTCGTATATATATATGTATCAGCCCGTGAATGGCAAGACCGTACACAACGCGCCCCTCTTCGCAATCGTCCGACTCATAACGCGCCACCGCCGCCGCTCTACCCCCCGCGATGTACTCACACCCATACAATTTCCCCATCGCGGAATCCCATCTATTCGGGGATCTTTGTTCGATCGCTCGGCTCGGGGGCGTCTCGCTACAGTCACGAGCGCAGCTCGAGTGAGCAGGCGGAATATGAGAAGGAGCGACGAGGAGGAGGAGAAAAAAGAGGTGCCTTAAGCGAGGGCTAAACTCTCCGCGGGGAGGGAGTGTCGGGCTCGAGCGAATTCGCGCCGAGCTCGAGCTTTTTAATCCGGCAGCTTAGATTGTTCTCGCGAACGCCAATGTTCACTCTCTCTCTCTCTCTCTCAACCATCCCCCGTTGGCGCTCGCGGAATGCTCGCAGTCACGCGCGTCTGATGAAACCTGTCAGTTTAAAAAAAGAAGGGGGAAAAATAAAACACGAGAGCATTGTTTCTCGGGCTGTGTATACACGCGCGGATTGCAGGGTGTTTTGTGCGCGCGCGCGACACTCGCTTCTTTATTTTGAGAGGATTAAAAACAGGCCAATATCGAGTGTACGAGCGTAAACCCGCGCGGCGGGTCTCCGAGGAGCTGTACAACGGCGCCACAACTCGCGAGAGAGCGGCCAACTTAACTCGTATTTATATTTTATAATCCTCCCGAGGAAACGAGATTATAAGCCGCGTCATAAATCATACTCGTCCCGCGCGCGAGCAGTGTCTTAAAATTGGAAACCGCGGCCGAGCTTCGTGCCACGCCTCGGAACGAGAATGAATTTATACCGCGGCAGCGCGAGTCTTCCGTTTCATTATATCGAATCATTCCACCCCATTATGGTGGAGGATTCCACTCCGACTGATTCAGCTGCAATTGGTTTGGTGTATGCTTGGTCTTGGACGAGCGAATGTGAAAATTTGCTTGATTCAGTCCTGGTGAAAGATGAATTGGAGGATTTCAAGTGCATTCTATCATCCCACCATCGGATAGATCAGATAATTCGAGAACGAGGAGATCTTCATGAAACTCTGGGAATCTTGGAAAGTGTTATATATCTGCAGTTGGGATTCTTTGAAAACTCTCATACAGTCGTATTCTTCGACTGCCCAGGAGACCACAGCTCACATTTGGGTCGAGCCAATTCGACCGAAACTTTTGGAAGTAGTTTTCCGATACCCAAACAAGTGATATTTGAAATCGCTGGTCGACTATGGCGTTCATTTGTCTGACTTATTAACCGATCGTCGGTGATTTTATGGTGTGATACGGATGGATATACATTTTTCGTATGAAAATATAAGACTATCCGCGTGAATTCGAAACGTAGTCAGCTGATTAATGACTGCAGATAATATCTATCTGGGCAAACGTTAACTACCTCCGGAAGCTACATAGTGAGATTCGAGATTCAAATTGTGGCGAGTTGAATTGTGAGGTTCAGGGTGATCGACTAATCGAAAATTAGATTCGCAATTTCATGATTGATTCAATATGGCGGCTGTGTGTGGATCATTAATTCATCCACAAAATTCCAAGTACGGTGTATACCACATTGGATACTGCCATAGTTTCCTCCATAAGACCATTTTAAACTGTTCACTCTCTATATACACACATCCGGAAGAGTGTATCGTAGACTCATCGCCATACCAACTGAGCATATACTTTCCAACCGAAATGTCCGCACAACTTGGTTGTCCAACGGGAAACGCGACAATGATTTTCCGCGCCCGCGGCAGGATCGGGGGGCCCGCGGCAAGGTGAGGGCCGCGATCGTTAGCTACGCTCGTCAAATCAAACTTTTCGCACGCGCGCGCGCGCGAATCACTAGCCGAACCGCCAAGCCACGGAATTCGCATATATAGAGCTAAGCGAGTTAGCAGAGCCACGCGGTGGCGGCGGCGGCGGCATCCATAGCCCATTTCCATATGACACGCTCGCTGTAACGCGGTGCGGGGGTAGAGCCTGGCTAAGCACATTACTGTTATCATCAGTGGAGCTAATTTTGGGGACACACACAGGGGCAGACAAGAGCGCACGGCTAATAGAGCAAATACGTCAGGGCGAACACACACACACACACACACACACACACACACACACACACACATATCGGAGGATATGATTACCCGGCCTATCCATCGAGGTTTTTCCTCCCCCCGGCCCCCCGGAACTGGCTGCCGCGCGGCCTCTACACCATCAATCGAATAGTCAACGTTGATTGCGCGGCGGCGACGACGGCTAATTCCGTAATCGCGGAACAGCTGGGCTGCACTCGTGTTTACACGCGCGCGCCAACCCGTGTGCGGCGATAGCTCGCGCGTATATGAATTGCAGCCCCGGCTCGTGTGTACACGCGCGGCCGCCCTGTAAATAATTAGCTGCGAAAATCCACGCTTCGCCCTATATGTATACACGTGGTTGCGCCACATACCGAGTGGCTCTTTCTAGCTTTCTCTCTCGCTCGCTCCGTCACGCGATATGCTACTCGAATTCGCCGCTCCCATATTTTGGCTCCTCGTGTATTTAGCGTGATTCGATGTGCTTTGCCCGCGCTAGCCCGGCTGTATATATGCACTGGATGAAATTCGCTCGCGCGCGGCGGACCAGTAAAAATTATATACCCACGCGCCGCTCGACGACACGCGGACACTTTCGGAAATTGATTTCCATCCCCGTATCCGAATCAGTCGTACTAACAGTTTCCGCGATATACCCCGAGACATCCACACGGGTACATTATACATAATGTATATATACTTATAGACATTTTCATTCGGTATCCCATTTGCGTGACTACGTATACCGCACACGTTTATGAAATATCAATGATCATTCACGCGCATACGTGCGGGAAATCGAAAAAGTTAGGTTGGACGGTACTGCCCGAGAGAGTTTCGCCGAAATCGTTGAGACCCCCGCAATCCTGATACTCTACTCGGTAGGGGGGGGGGTGAAGGAGGGGGTTCGCCTGGCGGAGCGACCGAGGAAGGCTTAGTGTCTGTAGAGGAAAAGAAGCCGCTATCGCATCCCTCCCGCGGATATCTTCTCCCTCAATTGACAAGCTGGTCATCTCAAAAGAAACGGAGAAAATAATCATTTTGCTTTCTCAAAATGAAAGCTTTGTAATGGGGCAAAAATCGACCCACCGAATCGGACCTCGGGACCTCGATTTTCGTGATCTACGGGTCGAAAAACATGGAAATCCAAAAATGTCTATATGTATGTGTGTGTGTGTGCGTGTGTGTGTGTGTGTGTGTGTGTGTGTGTGTGTGTATGTACATGTGTGTAACGTTTTTTTTCGTCCACGATAACTCTCGAAGAAATGGTCCGATCTTCTTGAAATTTTGCACACAGGTTAGTCGCGGCAAAATCTCGGCCGAGTTCAATTTTCAGCAAAATCCGTTGGTTATTTCCTTAGCAACCGTTTTTAACATGTTTTCTCACAAATCCTTATGAGTGCTCATTGGAGCAAGCTGGAAAATCAGTTTAAGTCACACTCGATGGCTAAGGACACTGAATTGTTCTATTTTCTTCATAGCAACCGTTGTTTACCTCCCTAGCAACCGTTACGAAGGTTGGAAATTAATAATTTAAGACCTATTTCCATCATTTTCGACGGCAAAGAACAAAATCTTCCCAATTAGCTCCTTAGCAACCGTTGTTCACCGCCCTAGCAACCGTTGCTAATGGGGAAAAAAATTTATGTAAGTTTCGTTTCCAGTATTTCCAACGTACTATAGAGAAAATTGGTAAAATTTGGTGTCTTTTGCCGTCGAAAATGACCAAAATAGATTTTGAATTGATCATTTCCAACCTCAGCCGTCGAAAATGATCAAAATGAGTCTTCAAGTGTGCTAAATACGGACTTAAGGGCAGGGCGAATCGATTTTGACCGCCATTAAACCGCATGACAGTCACAAGATGAATTGATCGAAAAATTATGCAGGTCCAAATGTCTCGCATCGTGTAGAACCTAGAACCGTTTGCTTTGTTGCATTTGATCAAATAATAAGAGAGCCCGGGCAGACATCAACAGTCGCGACAAAGTTTGGTCAATTGAAAAAGAACGACACTTTACACAGTCACAAAGATACGAATTGAACTGATTAAATAATTTTTTTGTAATTTTTTAAAAATAGATGATAGTATCTACGCTAGTGGAAAGGTGAAAATACAGGTTTGGGACGCGTTTGTGGGTGATGTTGAAGCCCCTTTGAGAAAGCATACTGCTAAGGCACTTGGCAGCGGTTTTCTCTCTCTCTCTCTCTCTCTCTCTCTCTCTCTCTCTCTCTCTCTCTTTCAAGGCCGAGGAAATCATCTTAAAGCATATAAAACGATACAGAATCAGATTGCATAGGGAAAGCCGATATTCAGTAAGTGTCTTAATAGGCATGTCATATTTGATTGTTTTCGAAGAAAAATATTTTCATATTTTAACAAACTTTGGACTTTGGACTATTAATGCTTAGGAGTAGTGGTACTGAAATGCACCATGACAGAAGAAAATTATCATGCTCAGGAAGATAGCAGCTGTCACTCGTTTTTGCGAAATCTTATAAAAGATGAATCGATGCTTTTTCGTGGTTTGCACCTACAGAACCAGAAAAAATCAAAAACTCTGATGAGGTCACAGTTGCGTTCATCGAACAATCGTTAGCGACCAGTTGTCTCTAATCTGTACATATAAAGCAACATTGCCCTGTAGCTCTCGTTCCACATCAACTATTACCTCATTCGGAACGTTCAAGAGGATATATAATTCACGAAGACTATGAAATTTTTCACGGCAGGACGTCCGACTCTACGCGGATAAACTATAAGATCGATATCGCCAAAGATTCCAAAGGAGGTTGCGTAAACATTTCATGCATATCGCATGGCCCTCGCCTTGGGCTTCGTTGCCTTCTCACATATACCCGTTCACATCCGCATTACACCGAGCGACTTTTTTTTCAACCTTTATGGTTCGCGGTTACGCTTCGATGGCCATGTGCGTGTGACTGTGGTGTGCCTGCCAAGGGGAAAGGGGTGGGGACGAGGTGGGAAGGGAGAGAGAGAGAGAGAGAGAGAGAGAGAGAGAGAGAGAGAGAGAGAGAGAGAGAGAGAGATAGAGAGAGAGAAGGGGGTAGAGGAAGCTCGTGTGAATTCACTGAATCGAGTGGCTACCAATTGAGTTTGCGATGGCGTGACTCTCCTTAGCCAATCTATCACTCAAGTTTGTGAAGGGTATAATTACGAGGAAGGATCACTAGAATGCATCAAGTTTAAGTGAACTATCTTTCTCGAGCTTTGATTTATGCCCCGAGAGTTATGAGAGCAATTTCGGTTTTCGAATCCAATGCTTTTAATTCGTATTCTGATTATCGTCTCAAATACACTCGGACGCGGCGGCGAGATTTCGAAGCGAAAAAATGCCGGCTGTTGCCTGCCGGGGGCCGTTAGAATCCTGAAAAAAAAAAACGAAAATCGATCGCGGGATTCGGTGGAGATATTCGTTGTAGGTATATGCGCGTGGCGTACGATACGTATATCTGTCATTGCATGGTCATGCTGCCGGAGTTCAAGTCACATACATGCATACATCTCCGAGCGTTTGTGTGCACGCGCGCGAGGAATTATCGTGATGGGATCTTGAAGAGTTGTAACAAGCGGCGCTTATCTTGGTTCATTCAACTCCAGCACAAAATGCAAAGAAATAATTTCGAGCTCTGACTCATTAATGGAAATTACCATCCGCTGGATATACATACTCGCGCTAAATGATCCATCGGGTACTCGCACCACATTTAAGATTGTCAATCTGGTATGGTCGCGAGTTAAATTAATTCTCCGCGAAGGAGTTCGCATTTTGCAATTATCAGAATTATATCCTTTCCTTTCAGGGAAAATTACAGCGACTAGTTCGTTTGTTCCAACAAAAGTTCTGACTTTTTAATTCTAATTCACCCGTTCGTTCTTGAGTAATATCGTTAGTGCCTTTCGTTGGATTGTCAACTTTAAAAACACCATTGAATTTTCGATCGATTATAAAACAGCAATTTTGATAGTAGTTTCGAAATTCGGATAATTGCAATGGTCGTCGGTGAGATCTCGGAAAGCGGAGCGATAGGGGGAATGGCAGGAACGATATACAAGGTATATCGAGTAAATAGCTGCGACAAAAGAGCGGGGCTCATGTGTATCGGGCAAATCGAGCGGCTTTCCGAAATATTCGCCTTTCTGCAGCATCACAACATCATACCTTTCGTCCTCCCTCCCTCCCATCTATCCACATCCATCGATTTGACTTTGTCCACGAATTTCCGCGCGCGCTTCAGCCTTGCTTTTCAACTCTTTCTCTCTCCCTCCCTCTTCTTCTGTTCCAGCGCGGGGAAGGGCAATCGAATCATTCCAGCCGGCGGATTTGGGGCGCTCGCGCGAGATCTCCCGCGAGATCAATTTGGGCCGCGATTACCAGGGGGGGGGGGGCGCGAAGGAATAGGCGAGGCTTCAGCAATTCCGGCGACATTAAACTTGCACCGTCCAATTTCGCAGCGAGGATGGGTGGCGAGAATGCGCGACGCTTAAAAAATAACGACCCCATCAGCGAGCGTTGCAGCGGCGCGCGACCTTTGAACATTTGGGTCACGAAGTTTTTTTCGATATATGTATACGCCATGGAGCGATCTCTACCCGCGAGATTTTCATCCTTGGGAGGAGAGTTTGTTACACACCGATTGCCAACAGTGCGCCGCGCGCAAGTCTATTTCATATTTTTACACAAGAACGAAACGAGCTTGAGGGAGCGGGAGATTTAAATTCTCCCCGGAAGTTTACAAGCGCGCATTTGGAATTCGTACGCGCAGTTGAAAGTGTTCTCGTGCATTTCACTCATTTCTTGGCTTGAATTTCGGTCCTTTTTTTTTTCTTTCTTCCAGCTGGGAATAACAGGACTTTCTTGGATCTCACCTGAATATCTTGATCATTGGAAATTCTCAATGGAACGAGGACCTCCCCCCGATAACCAATTCTTATTTGCATACGTACGAGAACTTCATTTCAAATCAAAATCAAGATGAGCTCATTAATTTTGAATACATCGAAAATTGGAACACGGGATTTGATAACACAATGTTAGATGGGTGAAAATTTTCAGACACAAAGAATTCGACATTGTTGATTGTTGAAATTTACCCACACGTTCGTTAAATTTTTCATCGTCTGACACGTCAAAATATTTCAGATTTCGATTTGTACGTGATTCAAGCAAATGTTTTATTTCCTGTTATTATCAAGGTAGTATCGTCAAAACAGAAATTCTTCCGCTTTTCACGAAGCAGAGTCGCCGAGCAACGATGAAAAGTCCACTAAATGCGCGCGTGAATATGAGTATACGATCAACGGATTCGTTCCTGTTAAAGTTTACGGTCGAGGAGTTGGGTTATGAAAATTTTCCTCGTCCGAGAATAGTTTAAGAAGTGGACTCGAGCATTCGAGGCATATATCATTTTAACCCGATACCTTTGAAAGAGTTGAAATTTAAAATTTGTTCCGTGTACGACTCGCGATAGAACAGAGCACAATGAAATATGAATCAAGTTGCACTCGAGTCGCCGAGAGACTTCAAGAGGCGCATATTTTTTTGCCCCCCCCCCCCCCGCCTCCAAAGCAGATATCCACCCGACGACGTTGGGCGCGCGAGTCAACTTGTCCCAATATTCAGCTGTGTCCAATCGCGTCGTCCGCGCGGCCAATTTGAAAGCAAACTTGCAAACGAGATAACCGAAGAAAACCCGGCCTGAGTCGGTCTTTCCGCTTGTCGCGAAACAAAGGGGAAAGAAATTGAGGTGAAAGCACTCGGGAGGGGAGGGGGGGCTCGAGCTTTCGCCAGGAAAAACGCAGCGCGGAAGGACCGGAGGGAGGGAATCGCATTAGGCGGCAGGGGAGGGGGGGGGGGAGATTTAGCGTGTGCGCCGGGCCGAGCGATGAAAGGGCAGAGAGCACGGGCAATTCCCCGGCGCGACCGCGAATATGACGGGCCGTCAGCGGAACGGCTCAAGTGCCGCTTGCGCGCGCTGACCTACAAACTGGTTGGGGATATATAACTCGCTCGACTCGCTGCTCGCACACTGGCGCAAGAGTCTCGGCTTTCGGCGGCACTGATACCCGGGGCTTTTCATTGGCGGATTCCTCGATTCGCCTTGGCCAAAGTCGTCGTCGCGCGCGCGAGCGGCTGCTCATTTTTGTCCCCCGCTCGGCTGTCGTTGTTGCAAACAGATCGAGGGGAAGAATTTAATCGGGGAAATTGTCACGCCGACGCTCCTGGAGCCGGAATGCGCCCTGTGAGAGTAGCGCAGCTAAACGCATTCTGGATATATATATCTGTGATTGGTCTCTCGGGCTGGGCTGTGGTATCTTCGGCCGGGTTATGCCCGACGTCAAAGTGGCTGACATTTTTCTGCCTTTTGTATTGGGAGACGCGACCGAGTCCGTACACGGAATGATGTTGCTACTTGAATTGTTATCTTGTTGGGGAATTATTCGAATTCCTTCTGCGACGGGGAGACCTGATTCAAGAACAATATGGCCGTGGAGATTCGTATAGACATGTCTCTCTATTTTTGGTATGGGCCGAATCTGGATTTTAGATTTACAGGGATTAGAATGATTAATATGTGTGTGTGTATGCAAGTGTTCGAGCATATTAATTGCGAGGGGTGAAACGAAATTGCTATGAAAAATTCAAAGTCATTGCCTAATTTGAGCGACAGGCTGAGGCTGCGCACAGCATACTCTTATTCGGTCTGAACGAGGAAAATGTCTTCTACCTAATTATTGCTCCAGGCATCCCAAGAAGTCACGTTTGAAGAGGTTCGTGGAAGTTGATAATGATCTGATTAAATCTGAATTCATATTTGTAACTTTCGTAAGCGAATAATCTGGCGGAGGTCACTTATAGTGGGAAGAGTAGTCCAAGTAATAGAGCTGTTCAAAATTACTGCATGGTTTTTGACTTACAACAGTTGGATCTCATCTCGAGGGAATGAAGATAATTCCCACTTTTGTTAGTAGTAACAATTTTGGAAAATAAGTTGTCAAAAATCCAATTTGTACAAGTCTTTAATAACACTGAGAAGAAAGCGTTGAGGTTGATTCTTTTTGGCGCCTACCAACGCTCTCTGAATCACACTTACATTGGACATTTTGATTTTGTACATTCGAAACTCAAAGCAAGGATTATATCATTTTACTATATCAAATAACTATTTCCAAACACAGAAGTTCAATTATCCTCATATACTCGGATAAAAATGGAAAATGATGACTAATACCAAATAACCTTATGGCTAGGTATTCAATGATCCGGAGATGGATGGAAAAATATATTTGACGAGTATTAGCGCATTTTTCAACTAATGAGTCTTAATTATGAATATTATCCGACATATTACGAGCATCCCGTGACCTGTTTAATGATCCATCCGTTTTAATTCCAAGAAGATGTGAAAGAGACGTATAAAATGAAAAACTGAATTCCGTACAACTTCCGTATGTATGTATGAGTATAAAGTACCTCCATCCAGTAGATTAAAGAATCCCATATCAAATATACGTTTGCATTTCATGTTATTACTGGACAAATGAATGCGCCTTCAAATTGTGTTTGATCATGACGAATGTATCATTTTCCCAGATTCGAATGAGGAAGAGAGCTATTCAAATAGTGGGCGAATGTAAATACAGACATGTGTAAAAGAGAATTACGACATGGGACTTGCAGAAGCTCAATTTATTTTGCAAGGAAGACCATCAGAGAGTTTTCCCAAGTTCGTATTCCTTCAGACTTTCACAATTTCTCAACCGTGAAATTACAGAGTTTTAGACTAACGAGATTGACAACTGCTTGAGTCAAGCGACTCCTCGTCTCCACTTCTCACCAATTTCCCGAGATATAGGAATAGGAATAGGTTCGACTCGTGGAGATGTTTTTCAAAACAGGTCGCATTCCAGAACGATACTCATGTTTTCGGAAAGTTTTGTGTATGGACAAAAAGTGTTCAAGAGAAAATTTCAATCGTCTTGGTAGTTTCTAGATCTTTCACCAATTCATAAATAAGAATAATTTTCGTTCGAGAACTAAATCGTTTTATAATTATCAATGATTATTGAATTATTTCGAATAAACATCCAGATAAAATCTCGGTTAAAATACGAGGGATTAATATGGCTATTCGTAATGAATATTGTTATTAATGACTGTCCTACCATTCGATGATCATTCAATGAATTACCTGATGATTGTATAAATAATCAATCTAGAGGGTGTTCGGAGAAGCGTGCATGTATGTAATTGGTTAAAAAAAAAACACCTCGACACAATTCGCCAGCGCACGATATTAGCAAACATGGAAATGAAATGGCTAACAATCTATGCACAACCTTCAATGATGAATCTCTATCATTTTAGCATTTTGCGCGCGAAATTTCGCTCATGACTTGACTCGTCTCAATTCATTTTGATCTGACCACGCGTGTTGACAAATGAGATCTAAATTGAAAATTATTCGTATTGTTATGGAGGTTTTACGAGAACGAAAATAAATTTTCTTCATTATATCAGAGCTGCACCGCTATGTAATCACGTTTCATCAGAGATGGATGCATGTAGAGAGAGAGAGAGAGAGAGAGATTGATTGATTGATAACGTATTTATTAATGCCAAAGCCCATAGGGCCGGATGGCAAGGAGAACATACATTTTATTACACAGTATATAATAATAAATTTAAAAACAAGTGTAGAACAGATTACAGTAAAACTAAATTACAGACATTTCAAGAATCAAATTTCATTTTATGGGTAGTTCGTAGTTTATTTACATTGTATAGACAGAATTTGTTCATTTATTTGTGGCGAGCCATTTTCATCGATAGACTAGATTTTGATTGAATTTTATAAAGTAAGCAAATAGTGATTTTTTGAATGAGTCTGTAGAATTTTTTAATTTTATGGAGGTAGGTAGTGAGTCCCAGAGATTCATTACCAGAGAGAGAGAGAGAGAGAGAGAGAGAGAGAGAGAGATTAGATTAGATTAGATTAGATATGTTTATTTATGTACATTATGTTGTACAATAAAAAATAATAGTGGAGTAAGTGTACATATGGTAGAAACAAATAAAGCAAATATATAATACATAGTTTAACTAAAAATAGGTGAGATGAAAGAGGTAAGTGTGTTAGAGTGAGAGTGTGACGAGTGCAGTGAGAGAGAGAGAGAGAGAGAGAGAGAGAGAGAGAGAGAGAGAGAGAGAGAAAGAGGGAGAAACTAGAAAAGGTCAACGCGTGAGCTTGGCACGCAAAAAAATATGGTAAATAATACGCGTGCCCCAGAAAACTTGAAAATATTGGTAGTATAATTGCAAATACAACAGGGTGGAATGAAAAAAGTAATCTATTTTTTCCAACTCTACGTTTCACGAACTCTGGGTTGTATATTGGAGGCGAGAATTTCTCAAAGTGTTTTGAGCTAGTTACGGAAAGTATACAGGTATAAGTGCCCTGTACTATGAAGCGACGAATTTGGAACGAATTGAAAACACGAGGGAGCTGTTTAACGGGAAAAATGATTCCCTCGAAGAACAAGTAACGTATCGCAAAGCAGAATAATTATCGAAAAGTATATAAATATACTGTCGTTGGGTCATAGGGTGAATTGGTGGAATCAAACGCGCGCAAGTGACTTACAAAACTCATTACTTAATTACGGGGGCTGCGTTGATCCGGGGGCCATCAAGTCTGATGTACAACTGACAAGGATAAGCCCGATAATCACAATTCATCATTATACAGTAATTATGTTGATGCATCGGCTCATTCATCATTCAGTGCACTTTTCCGCGCGCGCACACGGCCAGCCGAGCGTTTAACAGCGCGCTCTGCGAACCGTCCAAGCTTCCGAGTGTAATTGGATCGATACGACCGGGTACATCGAGTAATCCTGTTAAGAGACATAAAACATTGAACCGCGCCGCCGCGGGTGGGGGTGAAATTTTAATCTCGGAGAAATTTCGACGAATCGCCCCTTTTGCGATGGTCTTCGGATAAGCGCTTGAAAATTTCGAGAGTCGACGACGGTCGGAGCAATCGATAGCCGCGAAGCCAGCGGCGGCAGCAGCAGCAGCCCATCCTGCAAGCTCCATCGATTCCCATTCAGGCTCAGCCACGTGGACATATCGAGGCGGAGGAGGCAGAGGACCCCGTCCCCTTGCCACCCGGTCAACACGGACACCGGCTTATCCGGCCTCGGGCGGGACGTAACGAGCGGCGTATCGCGTAACCCACTGCCGCCGCGACTACGTAACGACATAACGAGTTGTCTACACGGGACTTAATTCAAACCAGCCCGCGGCGACGCCGCCTCGACTTCTTGCTGGCGCGCGGGGGTGGGCTGGGGGGCTGGCTCGGAAAGAGCGGAGCTGAATCGAGTTCGTGCCCGGGGTACGCGAGCGCGCCTACCCTCCCCCCCCCCTCGAGCTAAACGACAAAATTCATTAGTATTCTACTGTTTAACGTAGTAGACCGTAGGATACGTCGGGGGAACGTCGAAAACTCGGGGTGGCGGCTTGTGCGTGTCACAGGGCGAATTCACCTGTAACACAGTGGCCATGAATGATTTCATTTCGAAGTGAATATTCACTGCGAAGCATCTGTATCACAGAGAATTATTTTAATGTAGTCAATAATGAGAGTCCATGTACGCTTGGCGAAAATCCTATGAGTATCTTAAATTTTAACAGTGACGATTCACTGGCCATGAGTCATTGAATTGAACTAATCTTGTATTGCAGTGAAAATTAACTTTATAAAAGTAAAAGATCACCGTGAAATATAATACAGTGATAATTCGCTTTAGTTGTACTCGAAATTTCTAATTTTTCACTTTCATATATTTCTACCACAACGATATCACTGTATTTTCACAACAGTTCCATTCAATGCCGCAGCCAGTACTTCACGGTAAATTTCGACTGCGAGGGTTCAAGAGAGTACGTTGTCCTGCGGGGAGTAAATGTTTCGGATGGAAGAGAGATCAAGTTCGAACAGTTTTCGATCGGAAAAAAGTAACGCGCGCGGACGCGTATCGTTTTGAGGATTTCTCGGAAAAATTCGAGGGCCTCGAAACACGCATTCGCGTACGCCTGCAGAGGAGAGTAAGTTTTTTATTCGTGTGCGCTCTTTCCTGGGCTCAACAGCCCCTCCACCGGTATATAGCGTTTGCGGATACGCCTCGGCCTTTTTCCCCGACTCCATATATCGGCCGACGTTTTAATTTATTTTCGCGGCCGAAAATATCGCGAATACGCCGCGGGAATTGTGTCGAGAGTAGGCCGCGCGGCGGAAATATGTAGTCGGGCTGTGCCTGGAATCCGGCGCTCGCGCTCGCGCGAATTCATGCAGTGCGGATGAAGGAAAGGGAGGAAAGTGCTGATCGGAAACCGATTCGACTCTCCCTCTCTCTCTGGCCCTCGTTTCATTTGTTCACTCGGCAGCTAGTCGGCAGAGAGAGAGAGAGGGAGAGAGACGATGCCATTTTCGCTAGATTTGCCTTGTTGCACTAATTGCCGTTTTGCCTGAATGCTAAGCTCCGTTGAATGCCCAATGTCATGTGACTACGAAACACTAATTACTATTGTTTTGGATTGTATTCGGCTTTTCTTGAAAGGATTGTCTGATTTCGAATGGAGTCGCGCGGAATACGCGACGACGTCGTTAGATTTTCATTTTAATCGTTGATGAAGTCGCGAAAGCCTCGGTATAGGCTAAATCCGACGGCTTGTTCAGACGAGCTTGCGCGCAGTTATTATATCGAACCAATTTTCAATTTGCGCGGTTGTGCATTTCTCCTCACCGTATCTAGTTTAAGTTCATCTTTTCTCTCATTGCCAATGGAACAGCTCGAAAACGAATTTTCAGATCGATATACGGGTGCTTCGGTTGAATATTCCATCCGGAACATGTACTTATAAACTTTTGATGCTAACAGCCGATTATATAACTCTGGCCAATGGGTATAATAATTCACGCGACCCACTTGCGTTGCTGAATATCAAAGCTCGCTATGATTATAAAATAATTCTCCATACCTCGGACCAAATATTCATGTGGCACCATCCACTCTCCACGTAGCCTCTCCCTCTCTCTCTCTCTCTCTCTCTCTCTCTCTCTCTCTCTCTCTTTCTATTATTTATCAGCGCTAAATATACCATACGAACTGCATAGACGAACCAAGCATCCGCGCAGCGCATATAGTTTGAAAATTTGAACAGCATCGATTTGCTTACCGTAAGATCGAGTCACGTATTCACGCAGGATGACGAAAACAATTACGACGCGCGCGTATACATCTTCGAATCGATCGAACGTCATTGTCCGACGCAACGACATCCTGTGTTCACGGACGCGATGTCTCACAATATTGACTCGTCATTAGCAGACCGACGTAGCCGGAAATTGGCCTGACCGTTGGTCCACCCTGCTACGCGTATCAACATTCGTTCTCGTCGACGGCTATATTTCACGCGGCGACTGTCGTATATCCCAACGTACGAATCCGATTCGACGATACGCAAACTCCGCCTCGAATCAATGTCCCCGAAGGAGAATCCGAATCGTCGGCGAGTCATCTCCTTGGAAACTCGTGCGAGGCTCTCTACATACACAACGGCATCTGGAGCCGATGCAAACTCGGGGCTATCGTTCATATCGCGACCACGCGGCGGCTAATTTGGCGCGGGTCGAGCGAAAGAATACCGAAAGAGGGCCGCCGCCGCCGCCGCCGCGAAATGCGAAACGAGAGCGACTTGGAAGTTTGAAAGATTGACTGCCGATTCGCCGCGCAGCATTTCTCCGTCGGGGGGACGGGGGGGGGTAGGTGGGGCAAGAGTTGCAGGGCGGCGGTGGCATACCGCTGAGAGAGCAGAGAAGCAGTGCTCGCGCGCGGGCAAATTCAGCGCGCGTCGGCCTGCGGGAGAACAAAGTTGGCCGATTTCAGCCGCGATTCAGTAAACTTGGTTTATATCGCGCAACGTACATCGTCAGCGCCGCCGCCGCCGCCGAGCCAAACCTACTTTGCGTGCATACACCAATTCAAACACACGCGCGCGCTTATATACGCGTATATATACGCGAGTTCGCTGCTGCTGCTGCGGGTGGTCGGCAGTTCGGTTACACTGGCAACTTGGCAGAAGATTAAATTTGGTCGGTCTTGAACTAACGCAACTTGAGTGACGCTAATATTGGCCGTTACGCGCAACCCAATCAATCCTTCAACGCAACCCCTTTTTCATGAGCTTCGTCCCGAGCGGCCTCGCCGCGCGCCGATTTCGTCATTCTCGTTGGACGCGCATCGTACTCTGTATCCAACGTGATTAACAATGGTGTCGATGAATAGCTACTGACTCAAGTAGAAAAAGTAAACGTTAATCTAATTCGAATCATTTGGACAATTAACTATTTTTTTTTCTTATTGAGAATTTTGAGTTAACTGAGACTAAACTAGCTTTACACTTAATCGATTCGATGTACATTTTACTTATGGAGTGTATTGAATGTTTTTGGGCTCTATTTAACTGTGATCCACTCAAAAATGCATCCATCCACTTACAGTGTCATTTTCTGAGGGTTTCTCGCTATAGTGCAGTCCCTGAGGGAGTGTCAGTGAGTCATTATAAGGCACTGCGGGTTTATGAACAAATAATACTTTTCAAGCATGCGAACATTAACTGAGAGGTAATCAAAGTACAAAAAGTTTATGTTGATGAAATGAAAACTTTAATGCCATTAACTTTAGTACAACGGAGTACTAATGAATTATGAAAGTATACCATTGATGTTCCAAGGGAGTACTGTAGTGAGGAGCCCCTGGGAAGGTTAACATCCATACAATGAATTTTCGCTGCAAGGGTTCAAGAGAGTAAATTTAAAATATTTAAAATCACCGTTCATTGATGGAAATTGCATAGTTTATGAATAACATTGAATATTTACTTAAAAGTAAGTTGTACATATAGACTATTTTGGGAATTAAATTTTATTCACCCAATAATTATTAAAGCTATCACTGATGAATTAAGCAAAATTAGTATTTGATACATCGAATTATTCGCCTTCGTCCTATTTACATATCGTATCGATGTTGCAAATCGGAGATCCAAAGATCCATTGGAACGTTAGGACAACGTTAGAAGAAACCCAACGACACGCAACAGAGTCCGTACATACGAGACGGGTAATTTTGCAATCACTCGGTCGCGGGCAAACTGCGTGTAACGCACTGGCGACACTGTAGCCGCGCGCTTGCACACACACACACACACACACACACATAGCCATCGTAAGATCGCGCGCGGGAGCAGGTCGGAGGCGAATTTATTTGTCGAGCGA
This sequence comes from Aphelinus atriplicis, assembly GCA_020882685.1. NCBI lineage: Eukaryota > Metazoa > Arthropoda > Insecta > Hymenoptera > Aphelinidae > Aphelinus > Aphelinus atriplicis. The sequence goes on along the minus strand of CM037076.1, from coordinate 42,214,954 downwards.
GCTTTCACAGCCATTAGCTCGTACTCGAGCGAGGCTTATTTGATTTTCGAAGCGACGCGCGTCCGGCGAACAGCTCGTTTACCCTCGTCTGATCGAAAATTCAAACAGCAGCGCGAATCGCTCGCGCGAGAGCTCTCGGAGTGTGTGTGTGTGTGTGTGTGGACTCGAGAGCGGAGTAGTAGAGGCTCCCGCGCTAATCTGCCCCGCGCGGTACGCGCGTCTTTCCCGACCGCGCAAACGCGTTTCCCATCGGCGCTTTGTCCCAAAACCACACGCCCCCAATTGGGATCTGTGGGGGAAAAAAACACACAGCCCTGCTCCCAATTCGTTATTGCCGTGTGAGAGCTCGCCTCTGGCGCCGACGGCGACGCGTAATTGCGCTACTTCCGTCTATTTTGCCGGCACGCGTGAACAGTTACGATACGCGCTTCTCCTGCAGGCTGTGTGTGTATGCATATACACCCGCCTGCTATACAGTGATGCGCCGCCGCTTCTGTTCTATCCGACTGCAGCTGCTCTATCTGCCCAACTACGAGTCGGCCGTATCCGGTTGAGGGTACGGGGAAACGAATGGACTCGCGGCAGGGTATATATCGCGAGCGGAGATGCCGCCCGAGGAATGTTTTCCAACCGACGAGCCGTATAAGATCACCCGACAGATGTATACAGCCCTCGTATTAGGCGGTGCACTCGACCGCCGACAATATCCTCCCGCCGCGCGGCCAGCTCGCCAACACCCGCAGTATTGTTATTCCTCGTAGAAAATATTTTATAGAAAGTGTATAAGCTCCTTACGAGCTTTTTATACGGCAATGGTCGCGTAAAGCTCCCGTATAAAATCCTCGTAAAATCTGTATAGAATTTTCATCCCCTTGCGGCTTTGGCAAACCATGAAATAGGGGGGGGGGCGGGCAGTGGTATACATACGTATCTAAATTGATAACTGTACTTTAAAGGGCCGGGCTCATGAGCTCGCGCACGAACGGATCCACGACTGAATATGAAATCGTCTCTCTCTCTCTCTCTCTCTCTCTCTCTCTCTCTCTCTTGCTCTCGCTTCCGACTCTTTTTCGCACAATACACGGTCAGATACAAGGAGGAGCAGGGATTGCACGCGCGAATAAAAATATTCGCGCGAGAACCGGCTGCGCTACTCGTTGCCGCTTGAATTATGGAGCTGGTGAAAAGCGGCTGTTTGTATTACGCATGCAAGGGGCGCTCGTGAATTACGCCAAGATGAGTTTACGATTTTTCACGCGTTCCTCCCCTGATTCAAGATATATCACTCCCATCCTCCATTCCGTGTTGCACGTGATATTTGTATCTCGGGAGTTTTACTATTCAATTTGTTCACGCATTACTGTACTTCACGTAGAATTTTTTTTACGTAGCACAAAAATAACGACAGAAAGAGACCATACAAAATTAGTTCAGCACGATTGAATTTTCATTGTTTTTTTTTCTGCACTCCTAATTAAGTGACCGTTAAATTGATTGTGCGGTGAATTCGATCAGAGGACGATTCATTCAAGTTTGGGATGAAGAAAACCTCAGTCTCGAAAATATTATTCATGATCTTCACAATTTGGAAGTCATTGCTAAGTGCTTTCTCACTGAGGCTTTGTTAAAAAAAAAGTATACATTTTACATTATATCGACGTGTCTTACGAAGAAAGACACATAACTGAATCTGTCCGCGAAGAAAGACACATATCCGAATCTGTCCGCGAAGAAAGACACATATCCGAATCTGTCCGCGAAGAAAGACACAACTCGCAATCTAGCCACGAAGAAAGACACAACTCGCAATCTGTCCGCGAAGAAAGACAAATGTCGGAATTATTCTCCCGCGAATATTAACGAAAAAAGAGTTTAAACTGTAGAAAAGGCTTGTTTTTTTTTTCAAGTATGACCTACTCATTCTAAGCTTTCATTCCATATATTTTTTACGTCGGAAAATTGTGGGATGTGCGCCATGTATCCTTTTTGCGGCCAGACGCGAGTTGTGTCTTTTTTCGCGGCTAGATTGCGAGTTGTGTCTTTCTTCGCGGACAAATTGAGATGTGTCTTTCTTCGCGGACAGTTTGAGATGTGTCTTTCTTCGTAAGACACGTCGATATATTGAAAAATGTTGGGGGCTTGCTAAACTATGTTTGTTTTTATTTTTCAAGTCAAAATTATGTAATCATACAGAGGATTTACATAAAAAAAGTCATTGTACAAAATATCTGGCCCTTTTCTCTTTCCGTAGCAACGGCTGTTAGAGATGTAAACATCGGTTGCTACGAGAAAAACGGAAATGTATCATTTACCAATGAACGTACTGGAAATGGACCTTAGCAACGGTTGCTATTGAGCAAATATAACGATTCAGTGTTCTTGGGCACCGAAAGTGCTAAATATGAATCTCGAATTGATTTTCCCTTTCTCGTAGCAACGATTACTAGGGATGTAAACAACGGTATGTGAACCAATGTTTGCTACGAGAAATATCTCATTGATTCTCGTCCATCCTCGTGCGTGTTCGTGTCCCAACGTGCATTCACGGGGAATCATAGGTAACTTTCAAAAAATCACCTTAGCAACGGTCGCTGGGGAAATAAACAACGGATTTTGCTTATAAACAACGAACTCGAGTTACTTATCTTTTCACGACTAACCTGTGTTCAGGTTTCCGAAAAATTAATAAAGACATACATACTTCCAGGATTCGACTGTTTTCAACCCGTAGATCACGAATATGTAGGTCCCGACAATTAAAGAGGTCAGCTCTCGACTCATCGCAGAGCTTCGCATTTGAGAAAGATGAAAATCTTATTACGCCGATGCCGAAAACGAAGGTGTAAATCTTACGCGTGACATGCCTCCAGCCCCGTTGGTCCGCTCCACCCATGAGAAAAAAGAGCGAGCAACCGGAGAACCGCTTCCCTGGCCCTGAGCCCTTTGCGTAATTTATGGATGGCTTCCGAGGAGACAACGAACCGGCTCCTCGCGCGAACTCACCAACTCGAGATAAGTACAATTTCGATCGGGGCGGGGGCGGGGGAGCGATTGCTGAACTAGCTTCTTCAGCCTCGCCGGGGCACTCGCGCGTACAGAGGACGGTGAGAATGATATGTGCTGATTCGCACTCGAGCGGTACCACATACCGTTACGCTCCGTTCAGGCGGGTGTAGGGTTGACGCTGCGCGAGTCGAGCCGCGCACCGTTGGATTTTCATTTTGTTTCAACTCCAAATCGACTGTTTAAATGTTTTTTGATATCCCCCCCCCCGAGTTTTCCATATCCGTCTGTGGAACAATTTACCCGGCCAAAGCGCGAGACAAAACATTGGCGCTTCAAATTCGGATGAATAAACGTTAAACTCGCGAATTTTCGATATGTATATTTGTTGGCTTGGTTTGTTTTCGAATCGATAAACAAAACGTTATTCGGACTTGTCGCTGTTAAATCGCGTAATTATATCGCATATTTGTGCCAACTTTTCCTCCGTATTTCCTCGGGCTTTTTTCATTTTCCATGAAAAAGAGCTCGATATTCGAGAGCTGGTTCTCTCTGGTCGCTGAACTCGATTCCGCCCCCAACGCCAGCGTCGATTTCTTGCTTCTCAACAAAATTAACATTCTATTGTTATCACACGGGGGGCAGGGGTAATTATATGCACCAGGAACGAATTTGCATCGTTACTGTGTGAAAATATTTGATAAACATTCCAAGAAGTTGCATTATATATCCCCGGCAATTGTGAAATTCTAGAGTTCGGAAAAAGAGCGACGTGAATTTCAAGAATAACAACGTTCGCCAGCAATTTCAAATTTATTTTTCCCTTCCTTCATTTCTCCACATGACATGGATGTTTAAATTCATGTAATATGTACGTATACAGTGCGATCTCGTGTTAAAAGTATATGTGAGAAAGTCTGCTCATAAATTTCTGTACTGATTCAGATCTAATTTATTCTCATGTTGAGCTATTTATCCCTTACATTCAGATTAATTAATACACATGAGACTATTTGTATTCAACTTCATTGTGGCCATTTAACGCGTCTATTAATGAACCTTGATTACTAGAGTTAAACAGTTAATGCGAGTAAATCTTCAGAAAATTGACTTGAGACTTAACCTAAAATGCATCCATGTGACACATTCTACTCGAGTGACTTAGGCTAGAGTTATACACGAGTGAGTTTAAGATAGTATGTACCATGAGTTGGCTCAAGTATTCGACGGCTTTGTGAAATTTGCAACGCTTGGAGAAAACTTCTCATATCGATAGAATGTTACTGAATTCTCGGGAATCTTTTGACGTCGTGAGCTACCTCATTCGATTCAATTTGTACACGTGTAATTGACCAAAATTTAATAGAGAAAATTACTAGGAACCCCCGTGTTATATCGATCCCTGATTGACTCACTCACGACCAGGAAAATGATTTATCGTTTACTCTTTATAAATTCAAAAAAATTCAAAATTACTGTTCCATTGTCGACGAGCGCAAAAACGGCAGTGGAGTATTTTCAATTTTTGAAGTCGATTAATCGAATTTGTGTTTACACAGGCGTATTAAACTGGAAAAAAAGTTTATTGCACGAGATTACGGCTGCAGTTCATTCCGAGCCAGCTACCTTGCGGTTAACCGCTGAACATATAATATTCATGGGATCGATATGATTCTAGTAATATTGGTTCGAGTATAATTTTGGAAATGTTAAATTTCGCCATAGAGATGTGGTGTATACATATATATCTGTTGCAGCTGGAACATAAACACCGTCGGCATGTTCAGTCCGCATTTCGCTCAAAGAACGTTCGGATGAAATCGACGGTACACATTTCGTCGAATTTCTCGCGTGAATATTGTAACACGCGGTAATTAGCAGATCCAATTCGATTATACTCGCTCGAAATGACTGATGTGTTCGGAGCCATAATCAGATTCGAATATATTATATCCGTATATATATGCATTCAAGAAACATTCCCGAATAATGTACGTACATGAAAAAACTTTCCCCGATCAGTAGCCCCGAAATTATTCCATGTCCATCGCGGACTAAATAATCCCTTCACTCTCTAAATTCAAAACAGTAGAAATTGCGTAACTGATAAGTAGCAGTTTTGTACTGTCTCAAATTTCGAGAGCAGCCAACTGAATAGAGGCTTTGTAGGAACGGAGAACGGGTGACCGAAAGCGAGTTAAAGTGTAGGATGGGAAAGGGGTGGGGAGGAACGGTGTTATTCGGCTGGCGCAGGCGAGCGGAGGGGTCACGACGACGCGCGGAGCAGCCGCTATACGTATACGGCGTCTTGGGCGGAAGTGAGAGCAGCGCTGCGTGACGGCGAGGCGGCCGGGAATTTCTTTCCCATGCGCCTCTTCAATTATCGCGAGCTAACGTATTCCCCCTGGCTTGGCGGAGCCAACAGATGAACCGGTAATTCAATTCACGGGGCGTCGGAGGTGCGTCGTCGTCGTCGTCGTCGTCGTCGTCGTCGTCGGCGGCAGATCCCCCGAGAGACGCCAGGTGCGCGGATACCTCGTTCTAAGCGTACAACCAATGCCGAGCTATTAGCCGGGGATATTTCCCCGAGCTCGTCTACTGTCTTCGCGGGGCTTTGTCGCGCGTTACACCGACACCAGCCCCGGCTCTATAGCTGCTTAGCGGGATTCCCAGCTCTGTCTCCATCTCCCACACACGGCCTTTTGATTTTAATACTCACGCGAGGTGTGGTGTGATTGATATGAAAGCGGGATTTCGATAGAAGTGGCGGGTGCGTTTTTATGCGCGCATCTTGACTTTGTTACACTATATATTTCCTTTTCAAGTATTCGCAAATTGTCAGTTGATGAACTACTATTGATATATTGATCTAATTGGAAACTATAAGATTGAAAACATTTTGAGAAATTATTTACAGCCTTCAGAAGGTACGACACCTGGCAATGTAGTCAGCTCGGATTGTGAATGATGTCGATTTTTTCGGGTGTCTAGAGTGTTATGCCGCTGTATGCTAATATTTATAGAACAGTGTTGCTGTGGTTTTGTGGTCTATCAAGTGGATCGTTTCGATTTATTAATTTTTTCTCTCCATTTTGTTCATTTTGCATTACTTCAACGCGGACAATTATTCAATTGAGCACGAAACTCTAAATCCATTTCAGCTATTACATCATTCATACGCTGTCAGAAATATCATTATTGAATTTCATGTAACGGAAAAACATTTCACACCGGTGCATATTAATTTTACATTTAATCATCCCCGAATTCGGAAATTAATGGATGAACATTTTCATGAATAAATCAGTGGACTAGCGATCTGAACTATCCAATACGAATGAAACAGCGACACGACATCTCCGGCTCACCCACAGACATCCCGATTATCCAAAACTCGCGAAAAACATTGAAACTACAAATCGCACGTGTCAACGATCGTCTACGCGTACACGCGTGCAAGTATCAAAATCAACTAATGGACCATTGGTCGAATTGGTCGTTGATGAAATTCGACGAGTTAATCCGCGAAAAGCACACTGGAACGTCGCGGGTGTAATTTCCAGGAGCGTGTTTACGCCGTACAATCGAGCTCCCGCGACACTCGAGTCCGGCTGTATATAGACTTGCGCTCGCGCGGCCGGATTTGCATGCAGTACGCCGCTCGGAGAGAGAGAGAGAGAGAGAGAGAGATAGAGAGAGCATCGCCACTCAGAAGCCGGCTGGAGCATCTCGCGGGATCGAAACAGGGATCGGTACTGCCTGGCGCGCGCGGGCACGCGATCCAATTACCAACCGAGGACAAATACGTCCCACGGCGTCAATGGAGCGGCGGTGCGGCGGCCCGAACGAAGCGCCGTCCGCGTCGGCCGTGTTCTCTCGCCGGAGCGACGTTCCGCAAAGCGCACCCGATAGCGAGAGTCGTTCAATCGCCACCGAGAGCGCAGAGCGCGCAGCGGCTAATTGAGAGCAGCTGCTTTTTCCCATCCGACGCTCGCCCTCTATATACAATATACCTATAACACGCACTCACGCGTATAATACATCGCGCATCTTTTTTGCTCATTTTCGGTTGGAGAACGCGGAATTGCGCGTATCGCACGCAGCTCGAGCGTCTAATTGTGGCTCCTCGACGCTTGCGCACACACACACAACCACCGCAGCGGCGGCCCGGCTGCAATTTCCAGTCGGCTCGTGTAATTCCGCCGCGTTTCAATTATTCCCTATTGTTCTTCCCCCCCCCCTTCCCGCGAATCTGCGGCTCGTATTGGATTGCGCAACCTCTTGCGCGATTAGTTCAAGATTTTACACGCCGCGGCGATATGCGTCATGCGTATACGCGAGTCCGGGGGGGAGGCAGCAGGGCAATTGCTTCCGTCCCCGTATGATTAATTGAATCGCGCGCTCGCGGGAGAGGCAGACCGAGCGGGCGCGAAAATATTATGTTTTCACGAGCCACTCGCGCCCCAACGCGGGGGAGGACGGAGTCGCGCTCGGACGGCACATATTCGTATATTATCCGCCAAATGCGGATTTCACGATTTACATTTGGCCCGACGGCAACCGCGCGGATATTGCAATGCTAATTTTAAATGGGAACTTGTCGCGCATTGGTTATGCACCGAGGATGATTCAATTGTGATATATATATATATATATATATATATATATATATATATATATATGTATGTATGTATGTATGTGTGGAATAAAACGCGATATTATTTAGCGAGAGATGAATTCTCGCGGATTGGATCTTCACGCGACACGAAGTCTTGTGGCGAGGTGAATTCGATGGGAATACTATATTCGTGTCGAAGCTGACGATCGCCGTCCGGACGAAGAAGGGAAAAAAGTTTGCGTAAGCGGGCCGCAACGCACGGGGAGTAATTTCTCGAGCTATGTAAGCGGGAATGGGTGTATAGAGTCGCACATGTGAACGGAGCCGAGTGGGCGCGCGCCATATCCCTGGGGGAAACTTATAATTGAGGAAACCCTTTTAATTTTTCCCACGGACAAATCAAACGAAATGTTGCCTCCCCCCAAGCCCTCGAAGGAACGACCGCGGCTCCACGCGAACTTTCCATCCTTTTCCCCGCTGCAGTGCACGCGAGTCACGTACGTCCCGAAAGTTTTGCCGACAGATTATTCGTCAGGATGAGCAATGGGCCATGCGGGTGGAAAAAATGAATTTCCCCCTCTCACCGCTTTAATCCCGCGTGAATCGACACGCAGCACCGGCTTCGATTGGCTCTATCTCTCTCTCTCTCTCTCTCTCTCTCTCTCTCTCTCACGTTTAAATCGTCCCGTTTTTATTCGGTGGTTGTATATGCGATTGCGACGAAAACAAGCCGCCGAAACACCGCTGGGATTGAATCAGGCGCGCGCGACAGTTTATTCTCTGCCAAGCGCCACATTGTGTGTTTCGACCAGTCGCGCGCGCGTCTCTCTCTCTCTCTCTCTCTCTCTCTCTCAAAACCGAAAACAAAAGTGTCCCGTCCCCCGCGCGCCGTAAAAACTCAAGCTTACTCGCGGTCTGGAGGCAGGAGTGTATGGCGAGCGAGGGGTGGCGCGCACAAGAGGTCCAATTACGCGGATTTCCAGACGCTCCCACGTACGCGCGCGTACACACACACACACACACACACACACACACACACAACCCTTGCAGCGTCCCGGGAAAATCGGCAAGATTTTCGACGAACCGTTTTTCCCCCCGTGAAAACCGGCTGAATTATTCATGACGCGCGGATGACTGAGTGCTGCGTGTACGCGCAGGTGCAATGACCCACTCGAGCCGCGGGGTCGCCCGGCTGCTTCCGCGGATCATCCATAAACTGGCATATTCCCCAGGTGAGATTCGAGAAGTGCGAGCTAAGTTTGAGTGGCCGGACTAGATTCGAAGCTGGATCGATGTTGGCGAGCATCTGCAACTGCGTGATGCATGTATGCGAGTGGATTTCAGGTATGTACTACTGGCATACGGTTGAACTGTAAATGCATGGGATCGATAATGATTCACGGACACATCGGAGATATGGACAAACGTTCTAGGGCCAGACGACAGTACGAAGAAGTCGACTCTGTATCGATCACCGGGAGGCATAAATTCTTTTCACTACAGCTGGACAATAAGAAGTTGTGTGTGTGTTCTCAATAAACGCGTATGTATGACATGTGCTCGCGGATACCAGTGACAGTCGATTCTCGACAATTTCAATTAAACCGAAGATCCAAGATTGTGATGTTTTCCCCGAAAGAAAAATGTTTCAATGATCCAAATCTTATAATTATGCGAATAAGTTTCGCAGAAAACTATTCGCATAATTATAAGATTTGGATCTTCTATCAATACTGATGGTACATATGTACAATCGCACTGGTACAGTATTGTGGCCTACAGCGATTGAACAATGCTGACCAAATACAAACTGACGCAGTGAGTGAGAAATGATGAGAACGCGATGGTAAATTTGGCAAATACGTGTAAAAAGTACTGGGTGTCAGAGCTTGCGCGTCAAGATAATCAAAACTATTGTTCTTTTCACACTCCATAATTTAAAATATCCCAACTTTCATATTTCAATCATTTCAAATATTTTATTGATGTAACAATTTTCATCTGTAGATTTTCTTTTATCGGTGAAAATAGGTTCATCGAATTATAAAATTTAATGGGATTCTTCCAATTCATTCCACATAAAACTAATCAAGCACATTCGATAAAAATTCATATTGTGGACGAATCAATAAACCATCACTTGCCAAGTTCTAGAATATATGCTTTACCAGCAACTCGGGGACGCTTCTATCCCCGTCTCCTCCAGCAGCTAAAAGACCATACAGTGATTCTCTTATTCTTATCAATAGAGTAGCTTCCCGATACGGGACCGAGCGTCCCAAACACGTATTCCGGAATGAGGTATTCGAATAGCATTGACCCGAATGATCAGTGCTGGCATTTTATCTCTATACATTGATATTTCGACGTGTTTTGGAGCACGTGTAAAGAAGACATCGTCGAGCGATACGATGCAGCGAATGTCCCTTCACTATTTCAGGGGAGAATACGAAAGAAACATCATTGGCTGGATACGATTTGCTAAAGAACAGAAGCCATTAGGGCCCGGAGCAGCGATTGCGCGGGTCGCTCGTGCGTAAAGTTCACCGAGCGCGCGTGGATCAGCACACGCGTGGATGCCCAGAGCTAATCGCACGGTATGTTTGATTAGACTTTGAGCGCATAGTTACATTGCTCACGCGCCCATGAATTATTGATTCATTACCCGTGTGTTATCCCCGCGAAATTTGATTCCGTTCCTGTCACCCCATCCCCCCCCCCCCGATATCCCGTTGTTTGCCGAAGGTTTCATCAGTACCGTTTCGCACACTCGGGCCGCCCGGTATTTTTCGTTGGGACAAGCGCTGCTCACATACGGACGGGTCAATTTTGCCGGACGAGAGCTGCCCCCCAGGGTAAACTTGGCAATGAGGAACGAACGAGCGGGGGAAAATTTTCACTGGCAAGCAGTTGTGCTCTCTCCGTGATTTTCCTGATGATTTTTCACCGTCTCATGAATACTTCAGCCCGCGTTCGCTCCCCGCGAGTTTGTATTCATAAGCCAAGAGAGCCGACGTTGAATTCGGGGGCACATATACCTGAAAATCCCGACTCATGAAAGATGGAGAGGGAGAATCATCCCGAAAAATCCTGCCCTCCTCCGCGATACAGCGGCCGCGGGGGTATCCGCGGAAAAATTCAAATGTCGCGAGCCGAACGCGTTATTCCGCGTCGCGGCGCTTTATTCGTTGCAGAAGCCCGCTGGAGCAGGAGGAGGAGGATGTGGCCCCTTTGTTTCGGGATCTTTTGTCAGGGGAAATTCGAAGCGAGGAGTTATCCATTTGGGGGACGCGATGCGAGAGCCCGAATGTTTCCGCGGACCGGAGTCGGGGGGAAAAGTAACGTGGGAATTGTCGGGAAAGTAGTTGACCCCCCCCCCCACGGGACAACAACAGGAAGCGAGGAGGAGGATGGGTGCATGAGGTAAAAGTCATCTCCATTGATCTCGCGGCTCTAGACGCTCGCCTTGTGTAACGTCGGTAAACTCCGGTTTGTATCTCTCTCTCTCTCTCTCTCTCTCTCTCTCTCTCTCTCTCTCTCTCTCTCTCTCTCTCTCCTCCATTCGGCAGAAGGGATGAATGTTATGGACGTACATTCGTTATCGGAACGGCCCGTCAATGGAGCGCCGTTGCCGAAGCCATCAGCTGGCAGTTTATATACACATCTACATACAAACGCAACGGCCGATGGGCATTTGAACGACGAGCGGTTCGATACGTTGTTTTTATTTCTCCTTCGTTTCCATTTGTTCGAGTCGCGGATAAACAACCGCGACAAATCATGTTTGTTTCGCGACGAACATCCCTGACGGTACAGCTTGAATTCGAGCTTCATCCCGTGGCTGGATCCAAGCAGAGGGGCAGTGACACGTGGGACGTTGGACTCACCTTGGACGGGCGGCAGGAGCCGGCAGGCGACGAGCACGAGCAGCGGCACCAGCAGCTGGCCGGCCATGGCCGCGAGGGCTCGGGGGGCCCGGCCTCTGGGTCCCACAAGCACAAGCACTCACACCGGCTCTCAGTCACTGCACATGACCCGCGCGCCCGACCACGACGACGACGACGAGCCCCGAGCACGTGGGGGAAGCTGCGGAGACCGTGGCGGCCCCGGCTTGCGCGAGCGCGCGCGACTCGAGCTGCAGCGGCGCTCTCGGACCGCGGACTCGGCGAAACTGAGAGCAGCACGCCGCGCTCCCTGGCTACGTGTCGGGGCCGCCGCTCTCTCGGCGCGCGCGGGGCGGGTGGCCTGCGCAGCCGCCGAGCCGCCGCCGCCGCCGCCGCCGTCGCCCCGCAGCGGAGCGCCCGCACCTGTCGCCCTGCACGCGCCCGCCGACAAGTGCACGCCGGGGCTTCTTCTTCTCCCCACCCCACCTACTGCTCCCCCAAACGGCAGCCCGTTTTTTAATTACCCGCCGGCGCGTTATTTGCGCCCGGCCGCGGCCGAGCCTCTCCCTGCGCGTGTGTGTGTATCCTGACCAGCTGCTCGCCGCGCGCGCGCGCGAGCAACAGCCAGCCGGGTTTTCCACCTCGTCGAGCCTCGCGCGCCGGATCGCCTACGCGTGTACGTGCTTCTTCCGTTTCTCCTTTTTTTCAAACGACGTTTCGACTTTGAAGGTTGCGTGTCCGCTGACCCGGTGACCGATTCGTACACCTGGAACAGTTCGCTTTTTTCCTCTTCTGAACCGTTTTGACTTTAGCTGTTAACCGCTCGCGAGCGGGGATGTTGACGATGCGACCGAGGTAGATAGCAACGGTTTTTGAAGGCATCCAAATGAGAGCAGGGACACAGTGTAAATTTATTTAATGATTCTGATGGAATTAGAAATTCGAAACAGGGAGACTTCTCGGGCTTGATGAATGATGCAAAGCTTGATTGATCATCCGGCAGCTCGACTGTCATAAAAGTTCCTCGATCGAGCACTTTCCGGTCTGATGAATAAATCCCGAGCAAGTCGAAAGTGGAATAACCCATTCCGCGGCCATTATGATTTATTCCGTTCAATTTTGATCATTCATATTATATTATCGTTGAAACCTCAATGTAAACATATATACATATATACAACGGAAGCACATCTCACAATGGCATTATATAATCTGGATCAATTATGAATTCGGGATTTCATAGACTTTCCGTGAGCCGATTATTCAATTTAATCATGAAAATTTCGAGGTATCAGATTAGCCACACGAATGACAATTAATGTCAATCCAAATCATCAAAGTTCATGTAGAGTTCGGTGAATTTCCAAAATTGATTACAATTAAAATCCCAATCAGTTTAAATTTTTTTTTCGGCGTGATCGAGTCTTGAACGAACTCTCGACCGAGAAAAGTCATCGAAACTGCCTCGAGGCTAGCCTCCAGGTCCGAACGGCATTTGGATGAAAAAAAGACATTTCACGAGCACACCCACTTCAACAGCTATGAAGTAACGAAACCACACACTCGGCATATACATCAAAATATATAAATAAATAATTCTGCAGCACTCAAGTATATACCTATACACATCGGCGATTCATTGTCGGAAGCCATCAAGGGGTTGGGACATACGCTTGTGTGACAATAGCGAGCTAATGTAAAAATTACGCGACTCGCGGAGGTCGATACATGGCGAGAAAAGAGAGGGATGCAGGGTAGAGGGGGTTACGGGGGTGGAGGCGGCGGCAAGTGTCCGCATGAAATTTATATACGCGCCATTATAAGCGCGCCGAGGGAGAAAAGAAAGCTGTGGTCGATCGGGTGTGTGCAAATCGCACAATACCAGCAGCAGCAGCAGCAGCGGCGGCAGCAGCTTATAGTCGCGATGTATGCAAGGCGCGCTACTCCGCCCCCGCCGCGAGATAGATAGAGAGAGAGAGAGGCTTGATTGCGAGGGATTGCGCGTATCGACGCCGCGCAGCCCATCCATTCGACCGTACCTATGTGGATTATTATTTCGAGCGCGTGTGCTACGCTCGCGCGTGAAACAGTAATTCACTTGTGTTTATGTGTATATATAGATCTTGAGTTCGCCAAGTTGTTCGGCGGGGCGACGCATGGGAATAACTGGATACGCATAAATCCCATACACTCGGCAGCTTTTCGGCCGAGCGTGCGTATATATAGCGCGCCAACGACCCGACTTTTGTTCGGATGAAGAATTTGCTCTTTTTTTCTTGCTCGCGTGTGAGTATACATATCCACGGGGTTCTTTGGTAGGTGGTTATATATGTTTCGGGCGTTACTCGAGCTAATGTTGGAAATTTATGTGCGGCGTTACATTTTATTTGGACGAATTCAAAAGTTGTCTTATGGAGTTACCAATCGATCAGTTTTAACGTACCCGACTGGACGCATTCCGCGTAAAACAAATGCTTTCTAATTTTGTCCGACGTGGACTGGAATTCGCGAATGACTCGAACGTATTGTTTGGGTGACGTAGTATGAAAAACAGTGCAAAGGTGTATATTTTACAGATATATTGAGTTGAGTGCTACTCCTGGTGTATTGATTTGACTATGCATCCACTGTTTCTGTTCAGGCTCATAGTAAATTCGATTCATAATACTTTTGTAACGATTTTTGATTAATAAAACAAACTTCAAATGTTCATCTGCTCTCCATCATACAATGTATTCTTTTTTGACGAGTGCATGTAACGACTCATTTTTTCATGAATGTAGGGTGGACGAAGGGTGACGTATTTCGAGTCGCGCGCCATCCTTCATACATGAAAAATATCGGAAATTTTCGAAATTCGTCAGAAATCTTCCACACTTTGATTATTTCCAATATTGTAAAAATTCACTCTGCAAAAATGAGAGGAAATGAAAATTCATGCCCGTGTTGTGAAAAATAAGTTGGTCGAGGAGTAACGAGAACGGAGGAGTAAAGTGCACCTCCCTGATAAACATTTCCCGAGTGAAACGATTGACCTGTATCCAAACAGAAGCAGTATCAGACAAATGGCGAGAACCTACGCGCGGGCTGCGAACATCGAGGATGAGAAGGAAAAAGGTCAATTGAGGTCGCTTGGAGAGAGAAAGAAGAAGGACAATCGTTATTAAATTTACTTAACGTGTATAGCTGAAAGATATATTTCACCTTTGTACATTTATTCAAATTCACGAAGAATTTGAAGTTTAAAAAAAAAGAAAGTTGACATTCATGAACATACTGAGAAAGGTATACCCAATATATATTGTACGTCGCGTTAAATGTTAATTTCCCAAAGCTGCTGCTGCTGCTGGAAAATGAAAGGTCTTCAAAAAAAGCCAAGCCGCATCGGGTTTGAATTTTCCCACGCTACGAGAAATAGCATTGTCAGTGAAATCGTTTTTTTTCCCATTCATTTGAAACTCGGGAAATCGAGAGAAAAATTAATGGGGGCTTGTTGAGCGTTATTGGGTTCACTCGACAAAAAGAAATGAAGATTTATTAAAATCATTGATAAAAAGGACGAATGGTGAAAAAAAATTGGATGTCGCTCGGTATATTCCTGGCTCATGGTCGAGGTGTATGGAAAAAATGCTCACGCACCCGAGCGAAATTAGTTGAAGAGTCGGAATGAGTCATGAGAAATGCAAAAATAAACGACTGGCAAAACTGGTATGAAAGCTCGTGTGAATGTTTCGTCTCGCACCAGCAATATTCCGTGACGCTCTACATACTGCTGTACAGGAGGCGCTTATATATGAAAACCAATGGATGGCTCATATCGGGTGCGCCTACGCTCCATATCCGCACCGAGTTCCTCCCGTCGTGATCCGATTACCAAGCGGAATGTCGAAAAAAATCCATCTCGCTCGATCGCTAACGATTCGCTGGAAATTTCCAAGACAACAAACTTGCTAATTTGAGCCCATTGAATTTAAGGCTATACTTCCGGGAGCATAGGTCGATGGCTGCGTGCAGGCATACAGCTCGACGCGAGGCTCGAGTCGGGCATTAGCTGGGCTGGCCGTAACTGAGGAGGCAGTAAAAAGCAGTGGGCCATGTCGCTGTTGCGGCTCGCTCGCGCGTGAACTCCTTCGCTGGCTTGTAGTGCTTTGTCGTGGCGCGCGCGTGACACGCGAGTGCGTCGCCCGCGCGCGAATTGCTCGGGCTGATTGAAACGGTCGAGGGGGACGGGCCCGCATAGCTAATCAGTCGAGATACCGAAGGGAGAAAGAGGCGCACTTTGTCGGGGGAGTCGATTGTTCGGTGTGTGTAGGCGTCCGGATTCTTGAAAGGATTGCTCGCGAGCTCGTGGCGCGACGGTCAATTGCGTGTTTGCCCAGTCGCAGACTCTAACCCCCCCGCGACTGATTGCTGGTTTGGCTCGACAGTTTCTCCGGCTCCCGGGGCTCCCGCGGAACATGATGTCACTCTGTGGCTATTTGCACGGCTAGTTGACTTTGACGACTTTGCGATATTGAGTCGGCGGGTATCGGTGTTAGGGGACAATGCCAGCGCGATTCAGCTGTTGATCGTCCTCGGCAAGCAGTAATTGATGAAGATGTAACGGGCGAGATATATATATATATATACGCGTATATATCATGAACCACTGCTCCTATACACACACACACCGCATCGGAGGATGTTTGTTTTGCAAACATTTAGAGACGGAGTCGAAGAACAGTATCGACAACTATTATTCTCGGTCCATTAACTTGTAAAATCAGGTCTCCAAAGTAATTTGCTCATGAAAGATGAGACGAAGCTCGTGAGTCGTACAATTTTTTCGACCACTCGAGCGTGAACGATTCTTCAGTTCACTCTACACGCATAAACTGTTCGCCGGAGGTTGCTCCAATTTTCAAAGGGGCACTGTAAAGCAAAATGCAATGGGATCCACTAAATTTTAATTACACCTGTCTCCTGGAAACAATATTATTCTTTGCGAATCCTACTAGACCAATATGGGATGGGTTACAAAATCAGTTTCGTTCATTTCGTAAACAGATAACAGATTAGTTACTCTTGTAAGTTCCAGGATCGAGGTTAGTATAAGATTATAGAGTATTTCTAGTACCGAAAGCTAGATAATATTTTCATTTTTCGTCCCAGCGGCAGTAAAGTGCCTACTTTGCGTCCTGGCGTTTGCAAAGAATGGCACTTTTCTGCCGCGGGGTACGAAAAATAGTATATGCACCTCGCTCATCTAGGCTATTTCAGCACGCGCAAACTTGCAATCCTCGCTGCGCTACTCGGATCGCAAACGTTTTTCGTGCCGAAATCGCCTAACCTCGCTCGGGTGCATAATATACTATTAATCTATCGGAGTACCCAAAAGCTGAATTCCCATCAATGAAATATAGTATTTCGGTGAATAAAATATAATGCAACTTGCTATTTTACTTTTTTCACCCATTCAGTATTTGCAAATCAATTTTCTCACAGTCTGGAATTTGAAAAATCTCTCGATTGAACTAGACCTATATGATGAAATAAATTCGTGTTCTGCAGGTTCTCAGTGGATTTTCACCAATATAGTTTTTATCAAACATTCAAAAGTTGGTTAGTGGATTAAAAGCAGAACGATAGATAGAGGCGAAGCGTGAATGTTAAATGGCACTTCTAGGTAGTAATTATTTCGTTAAAAAATACATGGATCGACTCAGCTTAACATGATTGATTCGATCGAATCGTCCGCTTGATAGGTTTATCTTTTAATGTCAATTGCTGATTGAAAAGCCATATCAGTGTTCGCTTTTCGAATTTGAACTCACGGTTATTTGATTCGCTACATATATTGCTGTCACTTCCATTCTCTAATAACAATAATATCCATCCGTTGTATCGTGCTGTTACTATTCAAATCATTTTCCAATAATATCAAGGTTGCCGCAGGATAATATGAGTGCGTTTTGAATGTTATCAGCTGGATGACGCTCATCATGTGACAGAATATTACTAGTAATGGTTATGTTATTATTTATGTTTTTGCTTTCTCAAAGATAAAGCTGTGTGAAGTGGGTCATACCACAATTCTCGAATTTCAGACTCTTATGAACCCATGCAAATTCCTCGTAACAAAAAAATGGTCATTGCCATCGATCGGATTCTATTTTGGTCTTCTAGGATCAATTTATGTTTTTGTCTGGAACGCAATTTCTCGCCAACGTAAGGACTATTTTTTATGAGGAATTTTTATGAAAAGTGTATAACTAACTACGACATTCATAGATTTCTGTATCATTCGAATTCGATTTGCGCGTTCTATTGGTTAAAGCTCTTGTTGAAAAGTGATTCATTGTCAATAGAATATCTGTTTCGATATCCGTGTATGATCAATAACACGAGTGCTTTTGATTTTTCCATCGATCGGATTTTCTATTGGAAATTTCCAGTGGACCAATTTATCTTTGAGTTAGGATATCGACTTCTCTCGAATGCATGATCTGATTTTATTAAATTTTTTTTGGCATATTTCTGTAGAGTCAGTTACAAGACACGATCCAATTTTAACATGTATCAAACCACGGCGGATACAGAGGGCAATTCCACAGCAGTATATAACAGTGTTATGAACTATATCAAGGTAAAGTTTGGACTATACATGGGAATCAGTTTACGTCGTTACATTACGAAAACCTTGATTTTACAAAGACTCTTTGAGAAAACTTCTGCTGGCTCAGCTGGCAGCGCTTTTTACTTTCTCAAAGAGAAAGCTTTGCGATGGAGCAAAAATTGACCTCTTGAGCCAGACTTTGGAACCTCAATTTTCGGAATCTATATACTTGTCGAAAAAAATGGAATCTCAAAAATTTCTGTTCGTATGTGACGCTGATTTGGGACGGGATAAAAATCAATTGTCCGATCTTCCTGAAATATTGCACACACGTAATAGTCGTGGCAAGATGTAACTCGAGTTCGTTATTCAGCAACATCAGTTGTTTATTTTCCTTGCAACTGTTGTTAAGGTGTTTTTGGGAACTTTCTTTCCTTAATATTCTCAATATTCGAGCCCCAACAAATATTTATGAGGATTGATGAGAATTAATGAGATATTTCTCGTAGCAACCATTGTTGATTTCCCCAGCACTCATTATTTATATTCCTACCAACCATTGATATAGTCAATTTTCCGATGGCGACAGTCATCTCCCGTTAGCTATATTTTTTTCCACTCAAAGTCTCTTTGAGCAAGCCCGTAGTCATATGCCGAAAATTTCCAACTGATTCATTTGTAACCATACTTCGATACAGCAATGTGAATTTATATAAAAACTTGATCACGCGAGTACCAATTCAGCTGGATTGATCCGTTTCGTCTTCGAATGTATGGGATGTTGAATCCAAGGAGCAGTAGCAGACGGAAAAAGCCGAGTCACGCATACACTTAAAGAGACTTATGATCTCGCCTTCTTGTTATACGATGCCTAGCCGCAGCAGCAGCAGCAGCAGCAGCAGCAGCAGCAGCAGCAGCAGCAGCAGCTTCACCAAGTTATACGCCTAATCGCAACTCGCGAGTAACACGTCTGCCGCTGCTGCTGCTGTGCGAGGGAGGAAAGCTCGAGCTAGTCTACCGGTTTACATGTAGTAACATCCGTTAAGTCGCGCGCGACGGATTTATGGGCACTTTCGCAAACGCAGTTTTCTCAACAAAAAGCGTACATTATGGCCTCCCTTTCAGGGCAAAACGGTGACAGGTCGAGCGCCCTTTAACCGAATTACGACCTCGCTCCCTTGTAAAATACCCGTCTTTGGTATGCCCGAGCGTCTTTTCAATCAGGAGGCTCCGTCTCCTTCTTGACTCGCGTGAGTGTCCATCTTTCGCGGGATTCCCATTCGGCACATCGGGAAGCATTGCCGTTTCATACACACCCACATTCGATATTTATTATTTTATCCAAGCGACGAAACTTCCCATTCCCCCAAACGGTACAATGCCATGGAAATGTTTTGCTGCACTACAGATCAAAACTCCGGACTATGTTTTGCTCATCTGAACGAGAAACTCCGGTGAATTGGACGCTAATGGCACAGGGAAGAAGCAAAAATGTTGGTAAACTCGGGCGAAAGGAAATACGACGGGAAAAATGGCGCTCGATATCTGTTCGATAAATACGCGACCACCAGCTCATCAGATTCTCGAATTTCACAGGGCTTACGAGTTTCCGGAAATATTGCGGATTTCATTCGCGGAGTTAGCAATGGGAAAGAATATCCAGTTCTTTTAATCCCAGCATAAATTATCGGTACATAGGAAAAAAAATTGTGTCGCATTTTTTTCTTTCTCCTTTTACTTGAAATTGAAGAAGATGTAGCGCATTAATGAGATTCAATTATTAATACCGATTCGACGTCAGCATGTCTATATATAGTTACCTAATTTACGGAAACTCTCAACGTCTATATCTTATCGATCATTGAATTGGGAACGAAACGAAGAAATACGGTCCTGCAACAATAACTAGCTGTTTCAGAAAATTCGGAAGTATACGAGTGAGTAGAATCGCTTAGCTTGTAGAATTGATTATATAAAGTAGAAAAGACTGGATGTTTATAAGGAAGTGCGTCAGCGTCTCCATATAAGAGGTGTGTGTTCCGGTAACCGCACAAACCGAAGTCGAAATTATCGGCGCGAGAAAGACATAAAATAGTAACGATGATTTTATCGCGATGAAATCAGCGGCAATTATCAAGCGCTCGCTCAACATCTCAAAAATTCCAGTCAATGATCATTTTTCGTTGGAAATGATGCGTACTATTTTTGTAATACGAAGCCGCATCGATATAGGGCGATAGCGTAATATTTTGCACCGAGACGTCTTCGGAGCGATTGAAATTTTTCAGATCGTCATAACTGATGGCTGCTCTATTGAGGATAAGGGCACGCGCTCTGAAAAATGCCCGACAGCGCTTGCCTGATCGAGAGCTGAGGAATGTACTGTTTTAAAACGAATGCGTCTCCAAGCGTGCTTCGCAGCAAAGTAAAATTATATAATTAAACGAACTAAGTGAAGT
Source organism: Aphelinus atriplicis (assembly GCA_020882685.1). NCBI lineage: Eukaryota > Metazoa > Arthropoda > Insecta > Hymenoptera > Aphelinidae > Aphelinus > Aphelinus atriplicis. The sequence goes on along the minus strand of CM037076.1, from coordinate 42,194,395 downwards.
TCAATTATAATTGTATGAAGCGCCTCTTCCGAATAGATCAATTGGTAGTACCCTCTTTCGGTACGAACAACCACACGCGTTTAAAGCCCTATAATTGAAAGAAGATTTGTATTGGTTATAAGTATATTATATGTTTAGAAGATTGTAAAGAATGTTCGAAAATTCACGAGTTTATATTTTTATAATCATATACTCGATTCATGTTACCTCGTAATTGGATGGTTAGAAAATGTGAGTATATCTACTAATGGAATCATGAATTTAATTCAAGTTTCCCTAAATAATTAATGTATCACACGGAAGTAAGTTGGAATCACAAACTAACAATTGCGAGCACGTTAAACTTATTGCAAGTGCTATTTGTACTTGCTACGAAGGGTTTCTAACTGACTTTTGAAGTAAAAGTCTCTAGGGTCGTAATCACTTCAACTAAGGAATTTGATCCAGTCCAAAAATATCATGGCGTACAAGCTGTAATTTTTGAATATGTATTGAACACTGTACTGAATAGTGGAAAGGATTAAATTTAGAGGTTAGAATTTGATTTATTATAAAATACAAATATAATCTATAACAACTTCTTAACATAAATGTTTCATTTTATGACTATTTCTAGAGTAAATCAGGCCATAGAACTGATGAAAAAGTAAAAACATTTGAAAGTGCTGTAGAATTTTTTTGGTAAATAAGAAATTTGATACCAATACACACATTGACTCATCCCTCAAGTACAGTACATCCTTGACCTTTTTTTTTAAATATGATAGTTTGACAAGATATCTTTGGAAAAACGAAACGTTGAACTGTATGGACTGAGGTATAAGCTGAAGAAGGGTATCATTTTACATTTGACTGAAGAACGACTACAAATTTCACCTATTGACATACGAAAAAACTACTTCATAGAGTTTCAGTGGAATATACGAGATCTAAATGCTACAAGTATGGTTTCCTGTAGTAAGTATTTTACAAGTGCATTTTCGCGAATTATTTCTACGAATAGCCTCATAATGAAATATTATAACTACGATTGTATGAAAACCAGTTGATTTTCTGAAAAATTCACGAATGTCGTTCTACATATAAATAAATCACATATTTAAATCTGAACCCAAATCTAATCTCCCAATCGTAATTGGAAAAGCGATACACAAGTGCTCATTATTATTACTATACCCGTGAAACATTACGCGATGAGACCATCATAATTTGTAATATGCTACAATGGATTATTTTATTGAAAAATATTTTTTTCATGACTACAGTCCAAAAATGGCGTTGAGCTTTTGTTTGTCGAAGAATTAAATGTGTATGTTCAACATATTATACAGCGTGGAAAAAATAATAAATTATTTTCATTTACCGCAATGAAGTCAATTCAAACTTTTTTTGTGTATTTCATATATTTTGCCAGGATACGCAGTACTATCCAGTACAAACGCAGCAACCATAGATGAGAATACTTCCTTACGGGATCAGAACATAGAAGAATGGAAGAAAATTACTGATTTCATTCCGAAAAATATGTCCGAAGAGAAAGAGAAGATTATTGTTCACGCGATAGGTTTACTCTCGGGTTGTGTCCTGGGTTTCTTCGAAATTATTATTCCCATAGCAACGGTTGCTAGGGAAAAAAGCAACGACTACTACTGAGAATTCGGTACACATCTTGCCACCAATGGTTTGTGTGCAAAATTTCAGGAAGCGTTTCCCAACCCGTAGAGTACGAAATCAAAAGTCCCGAAGTCTGATACGAAATATCCGTTTTCACCTCGTTACTATGATTTTGCTTTTGCGAAAACCAAAGGAAATTAATCATGGAGTATTTTATATTCATACTGGAGGACATGATCTATCCCTATTGGTATCCGTTATTCATAACTGATCAGAATAGAATTATCGAAGGAGGAAAAGGTGCAAGTGGAAATACCCATCGAACACATATCCTGCAATGTATGTTCTGGAAGCAGAACAATGAATCGATGAAGCGACGAGAGCTGTGCATTCACGAGGGGCCTTATCATCCGGTAAAGTAATAACGAGATACAGTCATGCTGGCTGTGTGTTCGAGTGATTAGTCAGTTAAGACGAGGTCTCCGGCATCGATGAAGCAGGTATGCACATGCACATATATATGCACACAGGCAGGCAGGGAAACGCAGAGAAAGGAGCAGAGGAGATCCGATGGTGGCTCAGGGCACGGGGAGATTACGTGCGCGCGGCGTGTTCTGGGCGCGTCGTCGGCTATAACTCCTCTACGCCATATTCCATCTCTCGGCTCTCGGGCCTCGCGTAATCTACTTGCGGATCGGCGTTCGGCATTAAATCCCTAAGCATGTCTGAAATATCGGCGCGCGCGCGCGATTTCTCGCCCCCTCCCCCCGGACTTGTACATACACGCCACTGTGCGACTCCACTGTGCTTTGCTCTCGCGGACCTGTGGCCCCGCGCGCTAATGCAGCGGCATACTCATTTTTCACCCTCGCAATGGGTAGGGGGAGGCGGGGGGGGGGACGCGTATCAATTTTTTCCCCGACGCCCGCGCGAAACAACTGCGCGTCTGGATTTTCTCCCCGAGCCGCGAGGATTCACTCGGGTAACAAACATCCTGAGATTGCAATCAACTACTTCCCGCCAGCCGAGCTTTGTTCTACTCGTCTTTTCTCTCTCGTTTTTCCCCGCGCTCGCGTCCGCGTCTTTCTGATGTATACGCTCCGCTCGTACGCCGCTTTTCACTATTCATTTCTGTACTTGCAGTGCTCGGGCATGGGGGGAGATGGGAGGGAGTAGCCTCGTAGTCTTCGCCGTGGAAGATTTTACCAATACGCCGGATATTAAACTTCAGCCGCGCCTCTTCGCTTCAATCGCGACTTTGAACGACCGACAGTTCTTCTCCCTTCCTGTGCCACCTCTTCACCCTCCCCCCCCCCCGATTCTTTACGCGTTTTTCCATCTCTCGCCGTTCCCGTTTTCTTCCGAGGATCCAAGCTGTACGGCCTAACCGAGACTTGTGAATCATTGAAGCAAATTTACCCTTTATCCTTTATCCGATGATGGAACCAGAAATGATGAGAGAGAGGCGTTACATTTGTGATCGTCTCAATATTCGGGAATATTCTCTCTCTCTCTCTCCTCTTCTCTCTCTCTCTCCTCTCTCTCTCTCTCTCTCTCTCTCTCTCTCTCTCTCTCTCTCTCTCTCTCTCTCTCTCTCTCTCTCTCTCTCTCTCTCTCTCTCTCTCTCTCTCTCTCTCTCTCTCTCTCTCTCTCTCTCTCTCTCTCTCTCTCTCTCTCTCTCTCTCTCTCTCTCTCTCTCTCTCTCTCTCTCTCTCTCTCTCTCTCTCTCTCTCTATCGGGAAGCCTATTGTAATGGGGTGAAAATAGAGTTTTCGAATTAGACCTTTTCGCACGTTCGTTTTCGTAATTTATACGTGTCGATTAATCGCGGAAAACAGAATCAGCGGTATGATGCGTCGAAGAGATTTCGAGAATTGAGATCTGACAGAGACTCGAACTGATCGAATTATTGAATGATATTTTTCCCAAAAATATAGATATGAATACCCTCTATCAACTTCGGATTTGGTCACATCTCTTCGGCAACAAGGGCTACAAAAATATGAATAATTCTAGTTCCTCCCGTTATTTCATGAAAAAATAATTTTCCGATTTTCTGAATGGTCTTTTCGCAAAACAGACATGGTAATTCGATAGACGAGATTCAATTACATAAGAATTACCTTCTATCGTCAATCTATGTTGATACAGTACATGCAATAGAATTTAATGCGTTTCAATTTATAATTGTAACAGTTGCTGAATCCCGTAGTTATTAAGATAAGTTAGAGTGTAGCGTAGATAAATAAACAAACAATGTTAGGGCCGTAACATTGAGGTATATATTAGACCCAGAGAAGCAGAAGCTTGCGGCCAAAACCTCTCAAAAATGAACAATGCTCTACAGATTGAAGGTGTAAGTCAATGAGGTTGTGATTGTGTATGCTGTTCAGAGTGTTTTCGCTTGGAAAACACCCACAGATCACTCGGGATCGCAGTGTATTCCGTGGTAAGCCGTTGCTGAGATTCTGCTCAATGTCGTTGCTGAGAGCTCGGCTGAGTTTCGATGCTGGACTGGCTTGCAGTAGTACCAATGTGATTTCATCGTTGGTCACATTCTCACAATGCACTTTCACGTAAGATTATGTACAAAGCAAAATCGATTCAGGTTCAAATGAAATAATTAATGCAAATTACCAAAGACAATGAAGTGAAATGTGCAGTACGGTCAGAAGTATCGATCATACGAGTCGACTCGACGGACTGACGCGTATTCTTTTTGTCACCCATAAGACAAAAGCCGCGATATCAATTGGCGGGCTTGAAAACCTTAAGTACCACCTGGTGAGCTCTGATTTTGAAGGAACACTTTTTCTATCCTTTTCCTTTTCCTTTCCTATCGAGTTTTTAATTCTGTGTCCTACACCATCAGAAGCTCTGACAACAACGCTTGCTATACGAGACACTGAATATTCTGGGTCTTTCGCTATCAAAGATTCTGGAAATGGTACCTTCCTGGGTGGAAATTGTTTCAATCATATCGATAAGATTACTTCCAAAGGAAAATCCATCTTCACTAATGCGATAAGTATTACACTTACCCAGTGGAATTGTGATTCAAATCAGAATAATCCAAACATGATAAAATAATTATCAAACGCGTTTTCGTTTCACAATCACCCATTTCAGTTATGAAATTAGTGGTACGGACTAGCTTTCATTTCTACATATTATATAAGCTTTGTACAGAGTAATCAGAATAAAATCAATGGCTAATTATAATATTCAACGCATATTATGCGTTTGAAGTTATTTCAAATTGAATTTTATTAAAACAATAACTCTCCGCTTTTCGCTTAGACTGCCGGTTAGGTGGGAATCCAATTGGACCAAGTGGATCTGCCGACAATGGATTTTCCATGGTAGTGCACTACCCAGGAGAGGAAATCCGATGGGGACCAAATCAAAAGGGATTCCCGATTAAAACCATTGGATTCCGATTGCTTCAAGCACCAGAGTTTTTCAGTGAAGTATTAGTTGATAAGGGTATAAACATCGGTTGCTATGAGAAACTTCTACTGATTCACATTGACCTCCATAATTCATAGACCTAATTATCGTTTATGCATTTTTTCGAAAGTTACCGCGAGCCAAAAAAACCGCTGCCAAGTGCCTTAGCAGTATGCTTTCTCAAAGGGGCTTCAACATCACCCACAAACGCGTCCCAAACCTGTATTTTCACCTTTCCACTAGCGTAGATACTATCATCTATTTTTAAAAAATTACAAAAAAATTATTTGATCAGTTCAATTTGTATCTTTGTGACTGTGTAAAGTGTCGTTCTTTTTCAATTGACCAAACTTTGTCGCGACTGTTGATGTCTGCCCGGGCTCTCTTATTATTTGATCAAATGCAACAAAGCAAACGGTTCTAGGTTCTACACGATGCGAAACATTTGGACCTGCATAATTTTTCGATCAATTCATCTTGTGACTGTCATACGGTTTAATGGTGGTCAAAATCGATCCGGTCCGTATTTAGCACACTTGAAGATTCATTTTGATCATTTTCGAGGGCAAAAGACACCAAATTTTTCCAATTTTCTCTATAGCATGTTGAAAATACTGGAAACGAAACTTACATGAATTTTTTTCCCCTTAGCAACGGTTGCTAGGGCGGTGAGCAACGGTTGCTAAGGAGCTAATTGGGAAGATTTTGTGTCCTTTGCCGTCAAAAATGATAGAAATCGGTCATTAATTGATAATTTCCAACCTTCGTAACGGTTGCTAGGGAGGTAAACAACGGTTGCTATGGAGAAAATAGAACAATTCAGTGTCCTTGGCCATCGAGTGTGACTTAAAACTGATTTTCCGGCTTGTTCCAATGAGCACTCATAAGGATTTGTGAGAAAACACGTTAGAAACGGTTGCTAGGGAAATAACCAACGGATTTTGCTGAAAATTTAACTCGGGCTAGATCTTGTCACAACTAACCGGTGCGCAAAATTTCAGCAAGATTGGACCATTCCTCCGAAAGTTATCATGGATGGAAGAAACGAAAAAATAGACACCTTAACAACGGTTGCTAAGGAAATAAACAACGGATTTCGCTGAAAATTGAACTCGCCCGAGATTTTGCCGCGATTAACCTGTGTGCAAAATTTCAAGACGACCGGACCATTCCTTCGAGAGTTATCGTGGACGAAAAAAAAAACGGGACGCACACACACACACACACACACACACACACACACACACACACACACACACACACACACACACACACACACACACACACACACACACACACACACATACATACATACAGACACTTTTGGATTTCCATGTTTTTCGACCCGTAGATCACGAAAATCGAGGTCCCGAGGTCTGATTCGGTGGGTCGATTTTTGCCCCATTACAAAGCTTTCTCTTTGAGAAAGCAAAAGCGTCACACGTGTACGTTCGTATGTACGCACACAGACCTTTTCAGGATTCGATATATTTTGCTTTCTCAAAGAGAAAGCTTTGTAATGGGGCAAAAATCGACCCAACGAATCAGACCTCGGGACCTCGATTTTCGTGATCTACGGGTCGAAAAACATGGAAATTCAAAAGTGTCTGTATGTATGTATGTATGTGTGTGTGTGTGTGTGTGTGTGTGTCTGTGTGTGTGTCTGTGTGTGTGCGTCCCGTTTTTTTTTCGTCCACGATAACTCTCGAAGGAATGGTCCGATCGTCTTGAAATTTTGCACACAGGTTAATCGCGGCAAAATCTCGGGCGAGTTCAATTTTCAGCAAAATCAGTTGGTTATTTGCCTAGCAACCGTTCCTAACGTGTTTTCTCACAAATCCTCATAAGTGCTCACTGAGGCTATGAGAGTCAATGAGAATCAATGAGAATCGATGAGATATTTCCCATAGCAACCACTGTTGATATCCTTGGCAACCGTTTGTTTACATCCCTAGCAACCGTTGCTTCGGAAGCCGGAAAATCAGTTTTGAGTCACACTCGATGGCCAACGACACTGAATTGTTATATTTTCTTCATAGCAACCGTTGTTTACCTCCCTAGTAACCGTTACGAAGGTTGGAAATGATCAATTCATGACTCATTTCCATCATTTTCGACGGCAAAGGACACAAAATCTTCCCAATTAGCTCTTTAACAACCGTTGTCAAGGAAAAGAAAAATTCACGTGAGTTTTGTTTCGCGAGGGATGTTGAAACCTCTTTGAGAAAGCATACTGCTAAGGCACTTGGCAGCGGTTTTTTGACTAACTATTATTGACATTCGTAGCACCCGTTGATACAGTTGATTATTGTTACTCGAATCATTATTTATAGATGCGAATAAACTCGACATTTTCCGTAGCAACCGATATCTGCCATTTTCAGCAACCATTGTCACGGTGATACAAAAGCCTGTTCGAGGCGCATTTCAGAACTTTAGACGTCAAAGGACACCCAATCGTCACAATTGTGCACGAGATTTTCCAGTGAATATTTAGATATATACGAGATTCGGCTCCGCAATTCAAGCTGGAAATGACAAGATCTCTTCGGCTCAGACATTTTGACTCATTCGTTCTTACCCGAAAGGGATCCATTATAAAATAACACTTCCCAACCTCATATAGTTACACTGAATTTTCCACTTCACGGAGTTCCTCTCGAATCGTGCCGGTCGAACTCCTCAAGTACCTTATAATTGCCAATAGCATATATATCTGACAGAGTCCCCCAGTAAGATTCTGCGCTGCCTCAATCGAGAGTTTCAACGTTGCAAGCCCGAAATCGACTGGTGTTTTTGAGAGACGGAATGGAGTGCGCGCGACCCCGCAGCCCGTGAAACCTCTTCTCAGCAAGCCGCACGAGAATTCGGCATCAATATACGACTCGGCGAACGTATATGTATACCTATCCGCCTGCGTGGGAGTACTCGCGAGCCTGTAAATTGGATGCCTTCATTGGCACGCTCGGCTTTGCTGAAGATGATGGAATATTAGATTTTTTAATTATCCCGGAGCTTTGATTCCATAATGAGTGCGACTGGTGGAACTGGCGAGAGCTGGAGGTAAATGGGAAAGTGAGCCGGTGCTGGTGGCGCGCGCGAGGAGCTGGCGCAGTAATAGAGAGGAAGTATGAGGAGGAGGACGGGGGCAGAGAAAGAGAGAGAGAGAGAGAGAGAGAGAGAGCAGATGAAGAAGAGAAAATAGAGGGATCTTGTTAGGCGGCGATTCAAGCGTAGACAAAGCACGCGAGAGACTTGACTGCTCGCGCGCGCGAGCACCCGAACGATTCTCGTTAGCGCGAGCGGTTTAAGACACGAGTGTCGTCCACGTCCATTTCATTGTCTGCCGGGGTATCTCCCTCGCAGCCTTCGCTCGTATGGCCTCGTGTATATACGTATATATATACATATCTATTCGGATCCGAGTATGCGACCCGGCTCGGGCGGGGAGGTTGGGTAAAAACGTCGGCATTTCGCCGACTGCAAATGACTCATCTTCATAATTACAATTAAGAGACTTGCGGCGCAATTTTCCGAGATTGTTCGCGATGATGTCCCCCCCCCTCCCGCCCCCCGCCTTGATTAACCCATTTTCCACCAGGGGCCGAACGGTTCGGTCGGCGGGTACCGCATAGCTGCATAATCGACCCTCGAGTCTCCCCCTAAAACATCACCAGCCAGAGAATCACATACTTTGTCCTCGCGGCGCGCTATTGAAAACTTTGTGATTCGCCTCGGTTCACTGGCCGAGCACTCAATTATTGTTTCTACGGCGGCACGATTGACTCTCGCAGATGGATAATATCGGACGAGGGAGGCAACCTTGAAGAAGGCAAAAAAATTATGGGGTTCCTAGTATCTTTCGGATCAAAACTCGCGGTTGATTGACTTTGAGAGGTTGAAAAATTAGATCTTTTCCGATTCCCGTCTTTATCCATTGGATCAACGTCTAGAGGGTTCATTTGACATTTTTCGAGGCATTGGAAGTTAATTTCACGTAGCGAATAATAAAAAGAAAATCAGACGCAACAGTAGTTCATGGCGTTGTGTAGCCAGCCGAAATTTAGGACTAATTTTCCGAGCAATGAGTTGCGAAACGAATGGGTGGAATTACGCGAGGCACACGGGGCCACCTACATAGGAAGCAGCGCGGCACAAATCATTCGCATCTTCGCGGCGAACAAAGTGCATATCAAGAGTAATTGCTCGGGGGAGGAAGCCATTAGCTCATATACACTCGCGCGCGCGGCCAGTTACCGGCGTGTGCAGCCCCCGAAATTTCTTAACTGCGCCGTCGCCCCGGAAGCTTTATCTCGGCGTAAGGGCGCGTCCGCTCGTGAGCACATACACACACAGTCGGCGAAACTGGCACTACTTATCATCGACGCGGTACGGATGGCGGAGGCGGGTGTGGGGGTCGAAGAGGAGCATCTGGCGCCTCCATAACTCGGCCACGCCAACTCAGCCAAACTAACTTTGACCCTGGGCTCGGTCGAACTTTTGCGTTGGCCTCACGTGTGCGCGCCTACACAACAACGGCGGCCCCAACGGAAGTGGCCCGAGAGCCGCGCACGCAGCTGACCTTTATACACACGTTCCCGCGGTCTCTTGGCGCCCGGCTCTGTTGCGGGTACATATACGCCGTCCTACGGTTCGCAAACGAAATTTTTGGCATCAAAGACCCGGTCAGCTCTGATTTTGGTTTCGTCGAGGCGCACATTGGCTGGACCAACTTTGCTGTACCGCGGGGGAGGCCGCGACTGACGGGTTCGACGGCCGCACGACGGCCGGAGATTGGCCAACTTCATATACTGTTCGTTCGCTGCAGCGGGGATCACGCGAGCTCCGGCAAATTGTTTTTCCCGAGCTCTAGTCTAGCTTGCGACTCGGCTGGGTTTGATTAGCCGCGAAAGTGATTGTTCATACTCTCGTTAACTGAGGATTCGAGTTTGTCTTTCGCATCCAGCGTAACTTATCGACTTCGTCGCGTTCTTGTCCATCGAACTTGTCGTACTCGTGCGCTCACACAAATCCTGCCAGTGAAATTCACTGTGTGAGAGTGAATTATTCCGGCTGTATACAGACAGGCGTGTCTATAGACAGGCGTGGATGAATTTTCTGAGTGAATGAGACGGTGAAATTCCATTACCATTCCATGATATATTTGAATGATTCAACTTTTTTACTGTATATAATTGATCGAAGTTGACTTTTGCTGTATTTTAGTAATTTCACGGCAAAAAGTAGAAATATATCAAATTTTAAGTGAATATTCACGAATGAGTAAGATATCTCGTCATGTACTTTTTGGATATAGTATATTATGCACCCGAGCGAGGTTAGGCGATTTCGGCACGAAAAACGTTTGCGATCCGAGCGCAGCGAGGATTGCAAGTTTGCGCGTGCCGGAATAGCCTAGATGAGCGAGGTGCATATACTATTTTTCGTACCCCGCGGCAGAAAAGTGCCATTCTTTGCAAACGCCAGGACGCAAAGTAGGCACTTTACTGCCGCTGGGACGAAAAGTATTTTTCATAGTTGAATTTTAATCGATCCAGAACAATGTTTGATGTTACCTCTTCTATTCACATGATCATTTCGACGTGTCTTACGAAGAAAGACACATCTCAAACTGTCCGCGAAGAAAGACACATCTCAATTTGTCCGCGAAGAAAGACACAACTCGCAATCTAGCCACGAAGAAAGACACAACTCGCGTCTGCCCGCAAAAAGGATACATGGCGCACATCCCACAATTTTCCGACGTGAAAAATATATGGAATCTAAGCTTAGAATGAGTAGGTTATCATTGACAAAAAAAAAATAACAAGCCTTTTCTACAGTTTAAACTCTTTTTTCGTTAATATTCGCGGGAGAATAATCCCGACATTTGTCTTTCTTCGCGGACATATTGCGAGTTGTGTCTTTCTTCGTGGCTAGATTGCGAGTTGTGTCTTTCTTCGCGGACAGATTCGGATATGTGTCTTTCTTCGCGGACAGATTCGGATATGTGTCTTTCTTCGCGGACAGATTCGGATATGTGTCTTTCTTCGCGGACAGATTCAGTTATGTGTCTTTCTTCGTAAGACACGTCGATTTGAAGTTAAATTCTCAGAAATCAAATTTGCCCGAAATGTTCTGTGAATAATATCTCCGAATAGAAAATTTTCCACGACAATGTGTTATTTTCGTTCTTACGAATGTACCTTGATGTATTTTGCATTAATCAAATGAATTTACTTTCATCATTTGAACGAAAATTTGTATTATTATGCGATAGTTGGCAACGAGGAATTCAAATTTCAAGCTCACATTCCGAGAAAGAGAGAGAGAGAGAGAGAGAGAGAGAGAGAGAGAGAGAGAGAGAGAGAGAGAGAGTAAAGCGCTCTCGTGCTAAGCGCGCAGTAACTGCCCAGAGGAAGGACATTCGAGATCGTTGGCTTTTATAGGGTGAACTTTATACACTTTTATATACCACCGTTGCCATTGGTCTTCTTATACAAAGACCTGGTTATTCAAATTCATTCGAACGCTCTAATTTCCTTTATTGAATACTGCTCGCGTAAAATTCTTATTTTACCGTTTATTTTACCATCGATTGTGTGTGTGTGTGTGTGTGTGTGTGTGTGTGTGTGTGTGTGTGTGTGTGTGTGTGTGTGTGTGTGTGTGTGTGTGTGTGTGTGTGAGAGAGATTTACCCGCGTGATAACAAGTTCCATTATTACAGCTTCGAAAGATTCGAAAACGACCTCATTATAATGATTCCTATTTGATAGCATAATGACTTGAATCTGAATATCACAATAGCTCATAAGACATGAGCTGGGGATTACCTGCCACCAAATCTACGCACATGGAACTAATCGTATTATCGTGGAGAATAATAATCCATGGACTACCACAGCTTGACTGCGAGTGATTGATACGATTAGCAAATATATATGTCCCTATTGGTATTTGCATGAAGGTACGATTCTCTGTAGAAATACACGTTTGTAGAAATTGAGAGCTCGTTCATCTCCAAAATTTGGAATTATCATTGGGAGACCACAGCTTACACCTGGCTTGACTCTGATTCCAATAAAGCTGTTTGAGGTTGTTTTTTTCGGTCGTCAAACAGGTGATTTTTGCAATTGTTCGTCAGCTAACGTTCTGATTTGTCAGAGATAAGATATATCATGTACGTACCGTAACGTATTTCTGTCCTACATCGTTTACTGCAAAGATATCCAATCTGTGGAATGTAAAAAGTCGTACGAATATACATATTTGTGTTGATGTCAATATCTCCGGGAAATCGAAACGTTAACCGACGATCGACTGCAGATATTACATCTACGTGGATATAATAAGATGCAAACCACCTGTAAAAGCAACAGCGCTATTAGAGAGCCAAACGCGCTAAGTGGTGGTCTCCTGTCGAGTATTTTTATCCATAAAACCTCTGATATTCTTCAGAGCCCTGTCTCTTTTCCGCCCCAAATAAAAGGCCACGCAGCCTCGGGTTGACAAAAACGCGAATCCCTCCATTATTCCCCGTACAAACGCTCGGGTATAAAATTAGCTTGCCGAGGAGCGCGTGGATGGAACTGTGCACAGTTTAATTGCCCGACAACACACCGGAGCTGCATCCAATTAATCGGGCACAGCGAAGGCAACGCTCGCGCGCGCAAAACTTTGGGCGACCGAGCCGAATCGCGACTTTAAAACTTCTCAGACCGTTCTCAAAAGCAGCAGCAGCAGCGGCAGCTCGTATACTTTCCATGCATCCATTATATCGGATTTCTCCGATTTTCTCCCCCTTGGCGGCGCGAGCTCGGAGCAATCTCAAATCCCGTGACGGTGCGTCGCTTATACAGCGAGCGACGTTTTTATCGGGGCGCCGGCTTACGTTCGAAATTAAAAAAAAAGGGAAGAAAAAAGAAAAGGAAGAAAGGGGGTTGGGGCACGAAAACGCAGCAGATTCTGCTCCCCCGCAGCTTCCATAGGCGTTCCCCAATCTCGGGGATATATTTAGCGTTATATCGAGCGAGCGAGCGCGAGATTCAATATATGCGGATATTTATTCGGCGGATCCGAGCCGTAAGTCATAGGTATATATTCGCGCCAGACGCAGATGGCTAACGCCGCCGCCGCCGCCGCGGCGATTCATGTGTGCAGCGGTGCGCGCGGTAGCCGGGCCGTTTTATCATACGTGCACACACGCTGCAGCGTACGTTGCGGCGCGAGAAGTTTATCGTCCCGGCCGCTCTCTCACTCGGCCCATTAGAAAGTGAAACGCCCTTATAAATTCCTGCCGCCGCGCCGGAGCTTTGAGCTTTTTATCGCGCCAACGGTCGGAGCTTCGATTATTAATTTCCTATTTTTACACGGCCCCGCGCGTAGATCGCCCTCGATCCGACAGCTTTCAAGGCTCCAACAGTCGGCGGCGCGGGCTCGGCGCTCGCGTTGCAAACGATATAACGTACAGGCGCGCGCGCGAATTGCCAGCCGCGCGTGTTCCCATTGTTTCGCGCGTAACAAATTCCTCGCGGATTCGCCGCTATAGCGCGCGCCCGAATTCACCCGAGCGAATTTATCGCGGCCAAGTGAAAAATCTTGCGCTGCTACGCGGGTGCAGGGGTGGCGCCGAGGGGGAGAGGAATGATTCAGATTTCACATCTCGGATGCTCGCCGAGCCGTTCGATTAATCTTCTCCCCCGCGCGCGCGCACCTCCGACGGGGCCCAGCTGGATTACACCATCAGACGCACATCGGTGCGTATATCAAAGCTCGCGCGCGCGCGCGCGTCTACGCGCTCGAGTATCGAGAAAGTTGTTCCGTCAGTCATTTGTCTTTGAAACATCAGCCGCGCGTCGATGAATAATTCAACTTTGGGCTATATTTGCCCCCGGGGAGCTGGCGTGTGTCCCACTTTCCTTGATTCGAGACGCAGCGATACGGCGCGGCATCCCGGCAACAGCGAGTCTAAATAATATTTCGATCGTGGAAAGTAGCAGAGTAAAAAAGAAGCAGAGGACTCCTTGATAGGCGGGAAGAGCAAACAAAGCCGAGAGAGACAGGGACACGCATGGGAAAGGAAGCGGGAGAAAGAGCTGCGGGTTGGGGGGAAACGCGAGGGAGTGAGTGAAAGAGAGAGAGGGAGGAGATAAAAAGCTGAAACTAAAAATGTGCATTTCCTTATAAACTTCCAAGTGGCTGGCGAGCTTTTGTGTGTGTACGTGTGTGGCTGCTCCCTCCCTCTTTCTCTGGAAGCTCAAAATAACGTGAATAGGCGCGTATACCCACGAGCGAGTGCGCGAGTGCACGGACGAAAGAAAGGGGTGGGCGGAACGAGAGTCTGTGTGCCTCGCGCACCTCCCAGCCAACTCACTTCTCCACGCGCGACTGTATGTATGTATGTATGCACTGCTTTATTCCTCGAGATTTTCGCGAGCGAAACTAATATATTTGTTACTGCTGAAACAGCCAACTCGGCGCTCCTCCGCAGCTAAAGATCGGCAATTCAAGCTAGGACTGAACAGCAACAAGGGAACACTGAACGCAATTCACTACATGTCGGGTCGGCAATTATTTGTGGAGTGTATTGGGAGGAAACTTCTTTTCCAGTCATGGCAAAGTTTTATATCAATATCCAACTCTCGGACGACGTGCATATGATACGTACGACCCCTCGTACACATAATTTTCTGATACACGACGATTTTTCCACATTTTACGGGGTACGATTCGTACGGTTTTTTTCCCTGCCGATTAAAACGTGCATTCCACTCCAACATCACAGTGGCAACAGCGGCGATGGCAGCGATTGAATATGAACGTTGAACGGAGCTCGCAAACGAGGAAACGCCCGGGTCGCGTCAACGGACAACCCAGGGTAGCGAATACTTGAACTGCTCGGGGATCTTTCGATCGAGCCGGGCAAAAAAGAAATCTCGGGGGCGAGATGTTGGTGAGCTCGCGCATACCAATACAGATTAGGTATCTCGGAAATTTATACCTCCGCTCGATGGAGGTGGAGAGGAGGGGGTGGAGGCGGGGGCTGGGGGGGCAACAACAAGGCAGAGCTCGAGCAGAAGCGGAGCCGGGCTAAAAGTCGTATTTCCGGAGCCGCGTTTCGTCTCCGTTGCCCTGGAGAAACAGAGCGCGCCGGAAACACACCACTCTGCGCAAATTTCCCGTAGGATCAGCCCCGGCGGAAGCGCACCGAAAAGCGCACCACCGCGATAACTACCTACGGGAAAAACACAGGCGCAACGCTGCAGCTCGACTGGCCGCTTTCTACAAGCGTTTCAGCAACGAGAACCGTTGTAGCTTTTTCGGCCCGGCGACGGCCGATTATGCGCATGCCAATATGTTCCTTTCGCTGCGCTGATTTGGGCCGAGTCGAAACGTTTCGAGTTTGGTCTTTTTCCTTCGGTTGAAACTCATCTCGGATGAATCGGCGTCTCGAGTCTGTTCTGGGGTTTTTTTTCTTCAAACTCCATATTGCCGCGCGACTTTTGTGCCGTGCGCGTTCTAATGATTGGACTTTCAAATGAATATCAGCTTTTCTCCGGGAATCAATAATAACGTTATATTCAAAACGAGTCGAATTGGTTTAACCTCCCGGAGTTTAAATCTCTCCCCGAGCGAAAATCGGATTATGAATAATTTAAAAGATACTTTATACACGCGCTCGTCGCGCGGACGGCTGAAGTTCAGTATGGAATTAAAATACTCTTCAACTATTTCTTTTCTTTTCTTTTCCGCTACCGCTCACTCCCCCCCCTCTCCCTATTCTTCGCCGCTGTTTATTATTCATGAAAACTTTATCTTATTTGTTTCCACGATCGATCACTCGCCGTGTATCACATCACAAATTCATAACTGAATTTTTCGAAAGATTCTACCGCGGTACATACAGCAAGACAATCGAGCACGGATGTGTACCCATTCAATGATGCTTTCGGACAGGGGGGAGGGATCGGTGCAAGATCGGTAAAATTATTTACGAGCGCTCGGCAAATCTACGGCCGTGCCAAATTGACGTTTCATCGATGTGTCCATCCATAGTTTACCCGGGCTCCAAAGCAACGGGACACACGCGCGCTCAGAGCTATATAGGCAATCGCTATATTGTCTATCGGTTGATCTGAAAAAATGCAAAAAATCCCCGCCCCTGCCGTCTCTTTCATCAGAGCGAGCTCGAATGGGCAGCGCATAAAAATTCGGCGAACTTTTGTCGAGCCTTCTATTTTGGCCGGGTATATCGGTGCGCTCGCGCGCAATCCAGCGTGGCGTGCAGGTGTAACGCACAATCAAAAACAATCGCGAAACGATAACTTTGTGTCCGTGTGCGTACGTGTGTATGTATGTGTGTGTGTGTGTGTGTGTGTGTGTGTGTGGGAGAGGGCAGTTTGGCGCCGCGATAAATCTCGCGCTCGAGCCGCGGGCCGCGCGCGGCATTGTTGAGATATGGCCGCTACTCAATTACTCCGTATGAATAAATTCGTGCGTGTAGAATGTTATTCGGGTGTGAGGGAGAGAGAGAGGCGGATTCGGCCGGGGCGCATCGAAAAAAAGGGAATTAATTTTGAAATATTTGCAGCGACGCGCGCGAGCGCCATTTGCATTTGGGGCTTTTCGCGGCGCGTCTCCCCCGATGGATCGGATTCGATCTCGCGCGCTCCAGCCCCACCGCCACCGCGGGAAATCCGATGAATTTAGAACGCGCTACGAGATTTTCTTGCGTTCAATTGAATCCCCGTGAATTCGGATTTCTGTTCCGTTTCGGGCTTTCGCGCGCGCGCGCGCGTATTATTTATTGCTCTCGACGAGCGCGTGTATAGATAGGATGTGGGGAGGGAGCAATACACGCCGAAAGAGTTTGATTGCCTAGAATCACATGCTCGTGTTTCGAGATTTCGCCCGCGATAACTTATGCCGATGTCACTTTCGATTCGCAGTGAATCTATGGAATTTATTTTTCTGATTTAAGTACACTGGGAGAACTTTGGGTCAACCCATTGACGCCGAAGATCGCGAAATTTTTAGTGGCATTTTGAGATATGCTGACAAGCCGGGAACGTGAAAATATTACGACCAAACCCATACATCCCAATATTTTCGGGTATGCTCTTTCGTTTGGCAGGGTCGAAAGTTTGAAAAAACGCCATGGAAAACCAATTTGGTGCATTCCAATTCAAACAGTATCGAAAAATAGAAAATTCTTTTTAATAAATTTTTTTTTTCAATCAAAAAACGGACTAGGATCCATTTTGATACGCGAACAAATATGAAGAAAATAGTTTGGTTTCATATTTTGTTTGGGAAAATTCCTTTCTATCACAGTTGATATAGAAATAATGAAGTGCGTCATTTTTTGGTGTGGTACGACTTGACATTGTAGCCCAAAAAGGAACTAAACATTTCAGAAAGCAACCTTCAAAATTTTCAGTGGAATTTGAGACTCAAATGTGAGCTGGGGTTTCCTCGTTAAAGGGAACATATTTTAATCACCCGAAAGTTTATAATATCTTCATTATACTATTTTTTTTTTATTCAGTTACAACTTTACGAATAGTAGGCTTATAGTATAAAGAATAGGTAGCTGCTGATAATTAGGAAGTTACGTAAGAAGAGTTTTTGTAAAGTTCTTGAGCTCGGATGTTTATAGGTCTATATTTCCATACTAATGAAGTTATTCTTGAAATTCGCATGAGAACAATTTGCTGGTGCGAAAAAGGTGGATCTCGCACGAACCTGAAAATCAAGTTTCGCACGTGTTTTGAACGATATTTCTCATTACGAATAAATCGTGAATTTTTTAACTCAAGCGATGAAAACTATTTTCTCGCATGCAAGTGGATACACAGATATTCAATGCTGTTGGTTTATTTAAGGTGTAATATACCTTTGTGACCTCCGATTTCGAGGTCATTTTCAAACACTTACCATAAGCGCAGGAAAAATCCAAGGAATATGGGATTTATTGCATATGAAAGTACTACTTTCTAACTACAAAAAACACACTTCACTTTTTTCAAAAAATACAAAATGGCGGCGTAACAGCTCGTCAAAGGAGAAAAACATATTTTACTTATTCTTCACTAGCCTACCGCTACAGGTCACAATTTTGATCCTATAAGAAAAAATCGAACGGGATTTTGGAGTAAAATAAAAAACTCAGTGAACGGAGGGCCATTTTTTCGAAATTCGAATTTTGGGCCAAATGGCGTCAATTTGAATTTTTTTCTTTTTTTTCGCAAAAAAATCGATCGAAAATCGGCCATAAAATCGGTAAAAATCAAAATATCAAAAAAATCGTCCGACGTTTTCTTGAAAATCGTGTTTCCAAGCTACAGTTAAAATTTGAAGTGAATCGGTTGAAAATTGACGGTGCTATTGGTAGGCTAATGTCAAAAAAGACGGTTCCGAGATAAACGCGTTCAAAGTTTTGAGTACAATGCTTTTTTTTTTTTTTTTTTAAATTAAGCTTTATTAACTCTCATACAAGGTTATTTAGCTACAAGATACATATGGTACATATTTGGTTACAAATATGTACCAATGTAGTACAATGCTAATACTATACGACTTTGTTCAAAGAATCGATTTTCTGAGGCACTTAGAACTTCTTCCCCCACTTGATCGACTTTTCATATCATTCTAAGATAGTTTATGGAGTGTTTAAGCCAATAAAAAAACATTGGAAAAAAAAAGTCACAAATGTATATTACCCTTTAAATAAGCAATTCAACAGATTTTATCAATCGTTGGTCATGATCATCGAGAAAGTTGTGTAGATCAAGGATATGAAAATAATTCCTGAAAATGTACGTAAAAGTGGATTCCAGTAACATCTGTACGAGGGTATAATGAGGGCACAAAGCAAATTAGATTCCAAGATATAAAGCACCAAAGTCTCGTCCCTCAACATGGGATCTTCATATTGAGCGCCGTTATGCAGGACGTTCCATTCAATTACAAGACGAGTTTGCGGATAGGTAATGTAAAATGATAAAAGAGAGAATATGGCAAAAAGTTCCATATGACATACACGTTGCTAAACTCCGTATACTTACATCAGTACATCTACATAATGCAGCAGTGTTCCGCTCTTCTCTGAATCAGTATATAGCAGAAGTTGCTTCTGAATATTTTCTACCAGCCTTCCGACGGTTGACACAGTATAATGAGTGAGTTTTCGCGTTAAAAAACGTTCGCCCACGCTGATGGCTTCATTTCGCGCGAAGCCATCGGACGTATAGGAAATTTCACGTGCACATTCCGTAAATCTATACGATGGCCCCTCGGGCCATAGCCTTTTCAACTGGTATGCTCCTCCTACGGGGGAAAAGTGTAATGACTGATAATTCTCGTTACCTCCGTACCCATCAAAGTGAATCTTTCGGCTAAGCAGTAACAAATGGCGCGTGGTACGCGCTCGTATCATTCGTCGCGACGCGGCGCGAGTGCGCATTAAATTTTTTCAACGTTCAATTTTATCGACTCCTACACTTTCGATCGCGGCACGCAATTAATGCTCGCGGCAGTAGTGAGCCAAAATCACATGTCTTTACCCCCCCCCCCCACCTCCCGTCCGACCTTCGCGATCGAATCCTCGCTTAAGCCCTTCGTCGATGTTAATTTGGATAATCGACCGCAGCGAGTGTGTGCGTATACACTTGCGCGATCTCGTTGGAGCTGTCGTTTCAATAAATTACCCACCCCATTGATACGCTGCGATTCGCCTAATTAGGACACGAGTCCGCGAACATCCGTTTTGTTTGCTGTATGGGGAAAATTTTGCCGCGCGCAAATACGGGCATTTTCCCACTGCATGATGGTTTCCGTCGATGAAGTTATCGATTGTATGGGCAAGCGATAAAGGATGATCTTTTAGTTACACCTGCAGAGATATACGCCTGGATTCGGATACTTGACAAATGTTATTCGATTGATTGGGATTGACTTGAAGATTGGAATCTTGTCGCTGAACGAAAGTCTGAAACGATCACCATTTTTCTTACTAACAGAATCTGTTGAATATGTTGTTCAAAGTATGGTAATACTGGGAAAAATCTGATCATGAAAGTTTACGATTTCAACATAGTAATTCCCAGCGAAGTTTACAACTATCGGATCGCAAAATTTGACGGAATCGTTTACTGTGTAAATTATTGTAAATATTATAATTTTATCAGGTTTGCTCTTTGATTCTAGTTAATTGCATAATAATTGCATATAAAACGGAAATTACGTAAAATTATTTATGGAACAGTACGACTAATCAATATATTTTCCCCTTCAAACTCGTACAAGTATTTGTGGAGCAGCGACATTATTTAAATTGATTTAAACCATTTGTTCACTCAAAAATCCTCCATGTATTATATATCACTGACTGAAAGACAAGTATTCAAAAACTTTCACTATAATCCATATGTCTACAGTCAAATGTATGCAAAAAATCAAAGTACAATAAACGGTACGCTCTAGTTGATTCATTTTAATGAATGAGGATGTCATAAAAATGATTATATTGTTTCTAGCGTCCGGAATAGCTATATCGATTTTATAATATAACATCGACCATTAACAAATCTAATTCATTAAAGTGAAAATAATTCAATGTGAATGATTCAAAATGAATCATAAAATATAAACAATAATCCTGTATTCATATGTTGTCTGTGCTATCCAAGTTCATACTTCGAATCAATCAAAATTCTAATTGATTCATTTCCAATGTACCAACTCCACCATATATATTTCACTTAAAAAATAGTAAACAGAGTAAGAAGGTAGTAGTCGTTACAATATTTTTCTGTCAGTGAAGATGATAAATCCGCAGTTCAAAGCTGTGAATAGGCATAACCACAGGTGAATATTCATATATTTGGACCATTTGTGGTTTTTAATTAATTTTAGATGGAATGTCCTCCCACCATCTAACTCATACTCAGGTTACCAATTTGATTCCGAGCCGAATCAGTCACGTGGAATGAGTCCAAATGAAAATTTAATGAAGATCATGCGAATCTACGGGGTGAAATCCGGTTCCTTCAACCGGAACGACGTAAGCTTCGCGAGATTTTTGAAATTCTCAAACGGAAACAGCCCTGCCCCAATCTCATTTGGCCCAAAATTACATAAGAAGCTAATTCGTAGGTCAAGTGGATCGTGTTGAATGGTCGTAGGAAAAACTTGAGAAGCTTACTTGCGGGGAACTGATTGCTCCGTCCCGCCTGCTCCGCGAGCCCCCGGCTCGAAATCCTCGATTTGGAGATATTTCCACTCGAGCCAAACAATGGCTCAAGTCGAATAAATTTGCCCCGGCCGATGGCATCCACTTTTAATTGAAAATCCAGCGAGGGGATGGGGGGGGGGTAGTGATTGCGATCGGCGGTTGGCTCGCGAACGAGAGGGGCATAGAGATTAAATCGTTACTTTCTTGCGGGCATAAGAAGCGAAGCGCTTCGTTAGCGGAGTTATATCAGCTGGGGGATCTTGGCGCGCTGGGGGAAAAAGCTGCGGGGCCCGAGTGACCGAGATGCGGGGCTCGTCTCCTTTGGCTGCGGTAATATTCTCGCGTTTTCATTAGGCTGAAAGACGTTCTTTTTTTGCCGAGTTACGATATGGCCGAGACTCCATTTAATCAGTGGTGGCAGCGGCGGCGGTGGCGGCGGCGGCGGCTGCGGCTCGGACACCCGAAATTGCACTCGGTAAAAGGAGCTGCTGCAGACTCGAGAGAGGCACGCCGCACTCGCAGTCCATTACGCGGCTGCACCGCGTCCTATCACGTACGTGTATATGTATATATACACACATACGAACGTCCGGCTTTGCGGCCGAGGTTCCGGACATTCTTAGCCGACGTTTAATCGGGGTATCCGTCTGTGATATTAGTTCCTCCAATGGCTTTTGGCACTTGGAGGGCTTGCAACCAACCACCCGCCAAGCCGAGACACGGGCGACGCAAGGCCCCGCGCGCTGACCTTTTGCCGTTCCTGTACGGCTGCTGAGAGTTGGGCTCTTGCGGCGCCGATGCATTTGCGTATATAAGCTGCGCCGCGAACAACTTCATATACACACACTCTGCAGGACCGGCAATTTCTCTCGAGAGTTGCGAGTTACGAGGGGGCGACGCGGCCCGGACGACGGGCGAATTTCGAAGCCACTATAGTCCCGCGAGCCACATATAGCTATATACGTGGGAGCGTGTGCATAGCGCGCGATTGACCAGACGATTGATCCAGTGCTCGCTACGGCGAGACGAGCCGAGCCCAATCAACAATGGAAAATTTGCTACGAACAGTCGCGCTGAATTATTCGAGCCGGAAAACAGCGAGTGTGTCACTCTGCAGGCCGGTCTTACCACTCCCGGCTCGCACTACTGGAATATTCCAATTGTAAATCTACCGTATATATAGCCATTGTTTTTCCCGCGGATCGAATTGGTTTTTGCGCTCGCGACTTCCCCCCTTCGCCGAGGACAACGACAAAAATTCTCGATTGAATGGATCGGTCGGAACTCGAATGGAAAAATTGCAATGAAAGCGGAGAATTATTCAAAAGTCGCAGCCCGGCGTTTTGTGCTTCGGAAATAACAAAAAAAAGTCGTTGCTTATATTCATTGGAAAAGTCAGGGAACGAGCTGCTCGGGCCGGTAATGTCCAATCAATCCGAATTCAATATGAAAGTACGAATAATCGACGGTGAGCGTGTCGTCGGTGTGGTGAAAAAAGGAAGAAAAAAATCGATAATCGCGCATTATCCTCGCAGTCAAAAATATATATCCAGCGATATCTGGCGCGGGCGCGCGCAGGCCGGTCGTATCGTCAGCCGGTGTAGGACGCGCCACCTGCGAGCTGGCGCTCGTCCATCGCTCACCTGCGGCGGCTCGCGGCTGCACCTGTGCGCCAGACATATAGCTCACACCCGCTCGGTCGGTATCGCGCTCCAGCTCGGAGGGTGCACTGCACTCGGGAGTCGACGACCTCGCGCTTCGCCCGTCCATCGGCAGATGGCGCTCGGGTCGCCATAGACGGCAGTGGCGGTGAGGGGGGGGGGGTGGCGCCGGCGACTCTTCCGACTCTCGAGGACTTTCGCACGGTGATGTCCATTGTCCCGAAGGGGGGTAACCGAATAAGTTGCGGCCGCGCTAACGGCATTGGATTACCCTCCGCCCGCCCGCCCGCCCCCTTGGGGTATTGTCCTCGAGAGTTTGGATTACCAGCTATACAGAATTGATAATCTCGTTGGACGAGTTGTGCTACGGGACGTACGTGTGCGCGCGCGCGGGTTTTCATTTGATTTTCGCGCGACGGTTTGCTTGGGCCAATAAGGTAACGCGATACCGGGCCGGATGCTATGCGCAAATCGAATGAACTCGGCCTGTTTGTTCTCGGTTGGGAAAAGTAATTTGCGCGGTTTCGACGAGCGGCACGCCTTGCAAATTGCCCGAGTGAAAGAGGATTCCACGTGGACCCGAGTAGTTTTTATGCGGAATATTTAGCCCCGCGAGATGAGACGAGATTTAGTTGCGATAATTATAGCATCACCTCATTATACCATACCCTGGATTTTTATGATGATAATCTCTTAATATAACGAGCAGCGACACTTGGAATAGGTGCGAAGATTCCTATAATTGAACTCTTATCAACTCAGTAAAGAAAGCAGGTTGTTACCGACAATATTTATAAATTATTATAGAAATGTTGAATTATCATGAGCCTGATCCGCTCAATATTATTCACTTCTCAAATATCTAGTTTGCTTTCACGTTCTTGATTCTCGATTTACTTTTTTTATTCCCACCAATTAACAATTTCTGCCTCTCCATCAATTCCCAAGTCTCATTTTCAAATAAAGCCTACTTACGGACTTTTTGACATCTCCAGCAACATTCTCGAAAAAGACTCGATTCCATTATAATGGGCAAGATTATGAATTACGATTCATCAACGAATTCTAGAACGAAATTTCGCTTCACGGAGATCAAGTTTAATAGGGCTTTTGTCGAAATATTCCAACAGCAAATGCGAAAATACTGGCTGCACGGGGGAGTGGCACTGAGCGCATATTCAGGTGAGAACAGTATTAACTTCGGAACGAGGATTGACGCACAGAGTGCAAGAGTCCTTCAGCTCTCAAAGTTAATGGTAGCAGCATATGTCGGCAATTCACAATGCCACTATGGAGTAAAGGATAACCTGCGAGGCCATTATTTTTTGCTCCTCGGGATAAACTCACACCGACGAGAGAAAACCGCAAAAAAGTTCTCTCGAAAGGAAAAAATCGAACGCGCCGGATTCACCGGGGCTCCGGATAGAATAATCATCGCGAATTCGCGAATTTAAATATCATTTGTGGTAGTCGTTGTACTCCTCTAGAAAACGTACGCTGTACTCTCGCGAGCTCGCTCGTAGCGAAATATATCTTCTATTTCAAGTTATTCCATCGCAGTTAACCTTCGCAACCAGAACTTTTTATCGTCTTCGATTTCCCGGTTCTGAGTTTTAAGAGACTTCTTCCCGAAGATGAGAAAATTTTTCAATCTCCTCGAAAACTCCTACGAATCGAAAGTGCGCAACACCGATAGAACCCATTAAATGCCTAATGAAGTTGATCGATTGGATTCCCGATAAAACTCTCATCAGAGATAAATGATTGGAAGAACACGGGCTGAATGAGACGTATATATACATGAATTCCTTCAAGGTTTCCAGCGCTACTGCAGGATTATATTTTCCCATTGCTCCTCTTGAATCCGATTTTGCGCGGAAGATTGAATAGGTCGGTGCATATAAAAAGTAGTATCTCAGGGAACGTCCGTGAGTTCTCGAATTTGGGAAGACCATTCAATAGGTGCTGTATGAACGTGAGACTCTTTTAGAGGTTCTAAATAACTTTTTCCATCCTATCGTGTTGAAGTAGATGAATCTTGTTCTAGACTTAAATAAGAAAAGACATATACTGAAGCTGACACGGAAAGATCACGACCTTAGAGTAACCAAAACTGCTGGGCCTGGAATACATAATTTTAAAATTAATTGTGTAGTACATATCTAACACGAAAAAATTGTTTCAGGGATCCACAAATCAGTCAGGTTTAGAAAAACTTGAAAAATATCGAGAGATTGAACATTTTTCGTTAGCTTTCCATTGAGAAAATAGTTGTTTTCTAAGTCAAGATGTGCACATAAACGCACTTGTCAAATTCATCTAAATCCAGTTTTCTCGGTTTTTTGGTCATATCTTGTCAACAACATATGCTTTCCTTGACTAGATTGTAATCCACTTCTGAATAACCATCACTCTGAATTTTCCAGATTTTCCCTCGTTCTTATATATTCAGTACATAATTGATTTATGGATTGTCGAACCGTGAGAGCCAAAGAGAAACGTTTGTCACATGAGAATAAAATCAGCGATTTTTTATTATGTTCAATGCGTTAGAAATTTGGTCGCGTTGGGTACGTACCGTTAAAAAATCAAGTGAATCTATAATTTCCTAAGCCCTGGTTCGAGCCACCTGTAGATTGGAAGTGTTATCGGAGCGTCCAAATCTACCCACATTCATATGTCGGATAGAACCGAATGAAAAATCTCGTCGTTTGCTCGGGTTACTTTGAGCAGTGCGTCCGAGGTTGCCCCAACACCGACACAACTATTTCGCCGAGCCCGGCGAGCGTGGAATCCACGGAGAAACGCGGAGTTGCAAGTACGTATGTGCTCCCGGCGAGCTACCGCATTACCCATATAACGCGCCGCGCGCGCGTTTTCTCCGTTCTTTTTTCCTCTCTCTGGCGCGTCCCGCTGGCAGATGTTGCCGTTCGCGCGTTCCTCTTGGCTTACCATGCATGATTTTGCCGGGCACTAAGTACAATGGTAAACTTAGCTGTGCTGCGTATATAATATTATACTGCCCGGCGCTCGGCGCTTTCTCGGGCTCTCTGCCCCTCACGCGCTGATTGCCCGAGCCTCTCTCTCTCTCTCGAGCGCTCGCGCGCGAATCGCGAGAGGGGAAACTTTATAGCCGGGCGTTGGACAAGAGACGCGCGCGCGCGCGAGAGCTGGACGCGCACGTTGGGCCCGCGGATCGAGAGGCGCGCGCGTTTCCTGCCTCTCGCGGACGACGACTCGTGTGCAATTGTCGGCCTCCCGAGACGAATGCCCCCGCGTCTCGTGTAGCCGTACTGCGCCCTCATGCAGTATGATATTATGCGCCCGAGCTATGCTCTCGGCTACTCCAATTTCAACCGGCTGTTTAGAAACTCGCGTGCGACTATTCGTGAAATTTAAAGTAGTGGAAGATTAATATTTACCAGCGAGATATTTGCCGTTCGTTAGTCAAAATTGCTCGATTGAACGGTGCATTTCTTGTTTATTCTCGGGAGTACAACACAGTGTTCCGGATTGAAAATGAATTATCAATGAGTAATTATTCATATACATTTTGATTGGAAGTGATTCCCAGAAAGAGGGCTCGAGAAATCCGTTATCGCAAATTTTGCTATACAGATTTTGCGATATTGATGAAATGCTGGGCCAGTGTATTTGAAAAAGACGGCTTTGCCGT
This sequence comes from Aphelinus atriplicis, assembly GCA_020882685.1. Taxonomy (NCBI): domain Eukaryota; kingdom Metazoa; phylum Arthropoda; class Insecta; order Hymenoptera; family Aphelinidae; genus Aphelinus; species Aphelinus atriplicis. The sequence continues at coordinate 42,167,761 of CM037076.1, read as the reverse complement.
CCTAGTACAGTTCCTCGCCAACAAAGATAACTATTGGTTTTGGACAGGCATATACTTTAAGTGGAGGCGATATTCTAAAAACGACTTTGAAAATCGTTTTTTCGCGTAAATCATGAATTTCATGACTGCTGTAGTAATTCTTTAATATTCCAAAAATTAGTCCGAATTTTCAGATGCGCATTTCGCAAGTATTCGGTGAAAATTTGCCAATCAAAATGCATGTTAAAATTTAATTGAAATGTCGGGTCGAAGAAAAACACATTTAACCGCGGTTGTACGTTGAGCACGATGCTCGACTTATCCCTATCAAATCATATTTAGTCTTGTGTATTTTTCCTTGTAAAGTTCTAATAGTTTCAAATGCTTTTGGCAAAATAACCGAAAAACGTTCTTTACCTGGGAGTAATTTTTTTCATAATAATAGAATGATTTCGTATGAAAAGGTCCTAGTTATTAACTTTAATATTTTCGGGCCTTTCAATGTCAAGAATTTTTCAATATTTTACGGAACTACGATTTTTCACGAAATCACTTCTCTTCGCCGGCACATTGTGAGATATGTTTTACCCTGAGATTTGAAATGTTCTTTACAAGAGAGAATAGTAAATTTTCAGCTGCAACACTGTATTGTCTCCTCAATCAGGAAAAAATGATTGTAGTTTGTTAACTTATCATTGATATTTATACTGAAGGGAAAAAAGTGAATACATTACACATTTTCAATTGAACAGTCGCTGCTAATCAGTTATGCAATTTTAACTCATTAGTAGCAGTGTTCAACTATCTTAAATATAGACAGTAAGACGCTTGCCCGTATACATTTTGTGACAAACGAATTTTCCGATGACGGTGAAAACGTATCTGCCCCGGCAGTGGATAATTTCGTTCCGTTTAGTTTTTAGAAATGCACTCTGGATTGGGAGATAAACGTTTCAATTTTTCACTCGAACAAGCGAGCTCTCAATCAATTATCCAGGGGCGTTCACGGCGTAGTGATATTTACCGCGAGAGGTCGAAAACGCGCCGCGCAACTCTTCGATGCACCTAGGCCGGATGATGGGACATTAAAAATCCACACTCGTACTTGGCTCGCGTGAAATCCAGAAAGAAGCTAAATCTCCTCGAGTTCGGAGAGTTATTCGCTCGCCCGAGCACCATATCAAACGTTGCCCCGAAGCTAATGAGACTCGAGGTACATACGATTCGGAGCTGGGTTTGATTAAAAACGTAGCGACACGCGATGGGCGAGGGAGGCTCGCGCAACATCGCGCCGAATCAAATCGAAAGGTCGGTCGGTATGTGTATTGGGCGCGTGTAACCCGCGACAGCCGCGAGCCGCACACGCACCCGCCGCACGTGTAAAAGAACGCAGGTACGCGCGAGGGTTGCAATTTAAAAATGTCTGCTCGGGCTGGCAAAGGATTGCACATTTGTGGGCCGCGAGCTCCGGCGCGCTTATTATAGGCAGAGCGGCGCGTCGGCTTCGCAGACTCGAGGGCGGCTTTGACTCCAACGCACATTTATATATACGTATATACGTACGCACGTTGGAGCTTCAAGCTCGCGCCCGCCCGGCTATACAGGCTAAATATCCGCGGGGCTTTTAATTAATTGCTCGTCAAAGGGAAAAAGTGCGAGCTGCTGCGAGTCTTGCGAGCCAAAGGGCGCGCGAGCACACGTCTCACGAGGAAACGTTCGCGGAGCCGTTTGAGGCTGCACCTCTGTTTTATACCGGCTGTATACACGCGCGCTTTCCTCGCTACACCAGCTGTGGCTTTCGTGGCTAAAGGTCGCGTGGTTGATATGCTAACAGTTTCGAGTTGTTCACCTTCCGGAGAGTGAGAGAGAGAGAGAGAGAGAGAGAGAGAGAGAGAGAGAGAGAGAGAGAGAGAGAGAGAGAGAGAGAGGAGAGCAAGGGATTGAACGTTTCGTACGATATCAAAGGCCGGAAACAGCTTCGAGAATGTCACAAGTTACTCTGACGAATTTTCCATCAGGAGGTTTTGTCACTCATGAGATCTGTTGAACTAACAACTTCCGCTCGCTGGTGAGTTGATCAATTTATCAGCAATGACAATGGTTCGGTTGAATGGCTCATCAGCTTTGGGTCCGAGAAATAATACATGGAAATTGTAGTCCGCCCTTTGCACTCCAGAAATTGGATGGCGTGCAGTATATCCATCTACTCTCAGCTCCGATGTAACCACAAAGGAGGAGAATGAAAAGGTCCTCAAAGGTCCACAAAGGTCCTCCTCGTATGAAAAGTGATGGCCTGGAAAGTGAAGCCAGCTAACTTGTGATTTGATTGGCTTAGTCCTAACCTTGTGACGTGAGTTAAATTGAGAGCGTATGGGCCGAGCACTGAGCGCATGGCTATCGGATAACCGTGGGGTATATGGTTTGGGTAAACAGTTTCGTCAACAAACTGTGGATAATGAGTTGTGAGGTTCTGACGGTCGAATCTCCGTTTCCAAAGCTGAATAAAGACGAAATTTAGGTATTGAGGTGAATTAATAAGTGGGTAAATAGTATATTACACTACAAGGGACGAATGTCGATCATTCTTCCCAGCGGAGAGATTGCCCCCCGAGGCGAAGCCGAGGGGGGCTATCTGCCGGGAATGATGATCGACTATCGTCCCGTGTGGTGTATACTATTTTTCTTAATAGCCGGCCGAAAATTCGTGGTCCATGAACCACCGCGACGCGAAAACTTGCAAGCAGGGAGAATTCGTCTGCTTCACAGTCGCGGCCATGTTCAGCGTGCGTGGCAGCGCTGCTACTGCAAGAGCAGACAAGCAGCTGATCTAAAAAGGAACGAAGGACTTTTATCATCTGCTAACATTTACGACCCGAGCGAAGCGAGGGTTGTTGGTTAGCAGATGATCAAAAGCCCTGAGAAAAAAACTAGATTATTCATGTCAAGTAGATATTTTGACATTGTAAAATTAGATAGGTAAGACGGGCGTAATAATAAATAGACAAAAGTTAGAAACTCGAACTATTGGAATTGTGAAAGTTCACGTGACACCCCGATATATTGGGGAAAATAAACACAGGCCTTATGGGCGAAAACAGATTTTTATTTTATTTACGCTTTCTCGGGACAAAATACTCCAAACGAGTGATAAAATCAAATTTCTGAGGTGACAACAGATACGTGATAATTTTTTTTTCTCGCTGAATCGGTCATTAAAGTTTGAAATTTTATCTCGAAAGGGTGAAATAAAGCCATAACCTGTCAATCTCACGTGTGTGTACCTCCGTAAATTGTACCGGGTAGAACTGCTTCTGCTTTCGGAGGTAAACATATGATACAGGTTATGGGTTTATTTCACACTTTCGATTTGACAGCGGGGAGGAAAGCTGAGATTCGATTTTATTCGTCCCGGCCGACTAGATGGCGCGCAGATAGGGAGGAATCATTATCATTGAGTTTCGACGACTGTACATGGGGACGAATGTCGAATTTTCGGCCGAGGTAGTAAGAAAAAAGATTATCGTATGTAATTCGGTTGGTTCCTGAAACATTCATAGCTGTGAAATTTGAATGTTTTAGGTCAATGAGTTTTTTCAGTTGGAATTTATGAATAAAATATTTGGTAGAGACTGGTAGACAGCATTGTATAATTCTCCTGAATGGAAGTGATTTACTGATTTTTTTCATGATTAACGTATACTTTGGGAAGATAATTACGATTGAAATTCAGAAATTCAAAATTAATTATTGAATATTTCCCGAAATAAGTCGTGCGAAGCGCACGCGTGTAGCCAGTATAACCAATGAATCACGTTAACTCACGTATACAGATGTGCGATTACGTTATCATCATAGCAGCATTTTGTTTGCGTATCTTAATAAACATATTTCGGCCCTAAAAAGTGATGCATTATGCAGGCAGAGGTTTTTCTTTTATCGATTCGCATTGTCAAATCGACACCATCTTGCACTGCAACCATAGTTTCGATGAAACTCCAAGATTCATTCTTGATTAGTGAAGAATGAATGGGAATCGCGATTTGGGTGAAAGAAAAATACGTAAACCTCGCCACGACCTCCTGATGCCATCTCCCCATTTCTTTTCCCCGTCGAAATATCAATCAGTCGTCGAGCCCAATGAATCTTGCAAACGTCACACGGCTCGAGCGGAGCGTCAAGCTGGACACTAGATTGTACCGCTGGATCGCGTCCTCTCATAACACACGATATTATCCTCGCTCATTTGATTAGTACACGGGAAAATATAATCGGAAAAACGTCGGGTGGGGGACGACGGGCTGATTTATCGGCCGGGCTCACGGGGGCAAGTACGGCTCGCGCGTTACGCTGCAGTTTCTAGTATACACAACTGCGCGGGAGCGGCGCATAATAAACGAGCCCCGTCGGGCGTACAGCGGCGCGTTTGGCAGCTGCTGGATGGGATGAACATTCGCGCGTGACACGCTTTTAGAAATAGCTGCGATCGCCGACGATTCGAGCCGCGGCCGCGATGAACTCATCGGCTCCGTAATATTTGGACCAGTCGCTACTTGTCGCGCAAGCTCTTCAATGAACCAGCCGAGCTTATCGTGTTTCACACGCGGAACGAGCGCAGTTGTTTGCGCAACGCGAGTCCGTTTATTTTCCCTTTGAAGCGCTTCCTCCTCCTGCCCCCTTTTCCCCGCCTACTTTTGGGTCCATTTGTAACGGGAAACTAAGTGGGCTTTCGGGCCGCGATCTGAACGTAACCGGAGCTTTTCGCGATTGGGAGAACGCGTCGGGTGGCTTTGTGAGATTATTCGTGGAAACAAAAAAAGAAAACACGAATCGCGGATGTCACGGTGCCGAGCGCGGATAGAGAGTAATTGTGCATATACGAGAAATGTGTGGGATAGTTCGTATACGGGTTGGATGTTGAAATTGATCATGAAAAAGTTAATATTACTTGATGTTCCTGAGAAATATTGAGTATTACGAACGAATGTATACGATTTTTGACTGGATACAGGTTGGCTACTTGTTTGATCATTGCAATGGGAAATCTCTGTGTCGAGATTGTGTCAAATATGGTTCCGAAAAATCCATGTACATCACAAAGTGAATATCAGATTTCACCGAAGCTCAAAACGAATCGTACGGGAGAATTCCGTTCCGTTTTACATCGAGTGCATCTTGTTTTCCTAATCTTGTATGAAAGACAAACAGAATGAATAAAAATACGAGACTTGAATATTGTTGAATTCCACTGATTTTCGAAACTGTTTTTCTTCGTAATGTCTCAAAACAAAGGTATACAGTATTGTCGAGGGGATATTTTTCGAAAATTTGTTTTCCAAGAAAATTTCGAGTTAAACTAATGTGAGCTGAAAAATATATCAGGCTCGCGCTAAATTTTTCGGCGCGGTATTGATCAGAGTAGACTTTCGCTTTACGTAACTCAATGTTTTTTGACACTTTTGATTAGATAATGGATCACATAAAACTCAGACACTTCTTCCCCAAGGGTTTATGAATTATGCAAAATGAAAATTTTCTAATTCTCCAATCAGGTAACCTATTAAATATAATTATTTTGAAAGGTACCAGGAACATTATCTGTAACGATCAAATGACCGTTTCAACATATTGAATTAGCTCGTCCAAAAATGTATCGCATCGTTTAAACAAAAACATATGAGACTGACTTTCATGAGTTCTTAGTATTTAAAATAAAACTCACTCCATATTGAATTTTTACATGAATCTTCTGACACTGTTAATTGTTCAAGAGACAAAACACAAGTTAGCCAACTAGCATAATCGAGCCAAAATCCGATAAACAACTTTCACATAGCAATGCATTTTATTATCAATTAGATCATCCCGCTGTTATGTCCTTTTCAAGTTGCTTTCTCGATCCGACAATTTCCTTCCCCCGAATTCTTCAAAAGTATAATCCAGAGCGACATTTTAATTACGAACATTCCGTAACATTCGGAACAAACTGTAGTAGGAATGTTCGCTGAGAATTTACGACCTCAAAAACTACTCTGAAGAAAAAGCTCGAAGTGAAAAGTCGAACGGCACTGTCGGCTAGAAACGTGATTTTCTAGCGCTACCAGCATATCCCGAGCGCGCATTACTAGTTATCGCAGGTGGGGGCTACATTGGGAACACTCGCCTCATCATAAGTTCACGAAACTCCGTTGGAAGTAGGCCCTTCCGAACGAATGCCGGATAGAGCGTCGGAAGTTTGGAGAACGGACGATGGGAAAGACTGAACTGGCCGGTCCACGTGGGACAAAAGTGTTTTTTTGCTTTCTCAAAGAGAAAGCTTTGTAACGGGGTAAAAATCGACCCACCGAATCGGACTTCGGGACCTCGATTTTCGTAATCTACGGGTCGAAAAACATGGAAATCCGAAAATGTCTGTATGTATGTACGTACGTACGTACGTACGTGCACTTTTTTTTGTCGTACGATAACTCTCGAAGGAATTGTCCGATCGTCCTGAAATTTTGCACACAGGTTAGTCGCCGCAAAATCTCGGTCGAGTTCAATTTTCAGCCAATTCCGTTGTTTATTTCTCTAGCAACCGTTGCTAACGTGTTTTTGATAAAAGCTCCAAAAATCATCATCAATGCACGATGGGTCTCGAATTCTTTCGACGATCGATGAGAATCGATAAGACATTCATTTTGGAACAACCATTGTTTATTCTCCTAGCAACCGTTGCTATGGAGATACAAAATTCAGCTTCAGACTGACTTTTTTTTTGTCGTACGTTAATTTTCGAAGGAATGGCAGATGTGAACCGAGTTCGGTCTTCAGCAACATCCGTTGTTTGATTCCATGGCAACCGTTGCTAGCGTGTTTTCGATAAGTTCCCATATAATTCATGATAAATGATCATTTGGGTTTGTATATTTATGGGATTCTATAACAATCAAAGAGACCTTTCCCGTATAAACCATTGTTGATGTCTCTAGCAACCGGTGTTTATATCGGTTGCAACCGTAACTAGGGAATGGGAAAAGTCAGTTGGAGGTTCATTTTTGGAACTGTTGATGACTAAGAAGTAAGAACATCGAAGCTCCGACATTTACCATAGCAACCGTTGTTTACGTCCTTAGCAACCGTTACTATGGAGTGTGAAAAGTCAGTTGGAGGTCCATTTTCGGAACTATTGATGACTAAGAAGTAATAACGTCGAAGCTCCGACATTTACCATAGCAGCCGTTGTTTACGTCCTTAGCAACCGTTACTATGGAGTGGGAAAAGTCAGTTTGAAGTCCATTTTTGGAACTATTGGTGACTAAGAAGTAAGAACATCGAAGCTCCGACATTTACCATAGCAACCATTGTTTACGTCCTTAGCAACCGTTACTATGGAGTGGGAAAAGTCAGTTAGAGGTCTATTTTCGGAACTGTTGACGACTAAGAAGTAAGAACACCGAAGCTCGGATATTTACCATAGCAACCGTTACTATAGAGTGGAGGAAATGAGTTAGAGGTTCATTTTGCTTTCTCAAAGAGTGGTGATTAATGCAAGTTGAGGTTCAATTGCAATACTTTGAGAAAGCATACTGCTGAGGCACTTGGCAGCGGTTTTTATTTGGACGAAATAACAGTGCGAGCATGTTCTGTTGCAACGTCAATCTAAAACTCAAAAAAAATACGGATTTCGTCCCTCTTATTTGTTACTAGGTGGCATTTTGAAAACTTAAAAATCTTCTTTTGCCAATTTTTATTGATTTTATTACAATCGTTTGAGCATATGGTCTGCAACGTTCAAATAAAATATTAATGCAATTAGCGAGAAACTTCATTTTTTAATTGGTATGAAGTACAAATTCATTTATTTTTCGCCCGATTGACCTACAATTTAAACATTAGCTTCTCGGATACATGAACTATCGCGGAATCAATGGAAAATTACATTTTTAATAAACTATTTTCAGCTAATTTTTTCACGAAATAAGACAAGTTTCAATGTAAGCCACATTTGCTAACATCTATATTTTAGTGAAACGATAGAAGAACTGATATAGAATGTAAAATATTTATTGTTATGGTAGGCGTAAAGTACCCGATTTTGGTAATATATTTGTGAGCGTAAAGTACATTTTTACATCCTAGAGCCGTTATGAAGACCAAATAGTACGTGCGTTGTTACTATACGTCAAATTCTTTACACTCGGAAACAAGATTTTACGTTTCACGCGCAGAATGAAAAAAAATGTTCGCACCACGTTGAGTCCAAGTTAGACCCATGGGTGATCGCGTGACCCTCAGGCCTACCCAATCACTCACGGGCCTGGAAGTGCACTTTAAGCCCATGATACGAAGATAAATATTCATTATTCGTTCCAATTGCTATCTGAAAGTTTTTGCTATATACTCCCTTAAAAAAGAGGCGATCCCGATTGACACAAGGTCAGTTTGTGATCAGAACTCAAAATTGAAAACAATCCCCCGTGCCTCCAAACACGAACAATGAACCTCCCAAACTTCACTCCAACTCTCGTACTAGTCGCAAAGGGAAAAAAATCAAAAAAGATCTCATTTTCCACAGTCAACCCCTCTAAAACAGTTGGAATATCCCGGAGATAGGGGACAACCAGTGGACCCTGCAGTTGAACAAGTCGAATCGCCGGAAAGTTTCCTCGAAGACGGCGAACAAAGCGAGGGGGGGGGGGGTAAACCCGGAAAAAAGCGTTTCCTCATCGAATCCGGCCAGAGTTGGCGAACGCGGTGGCCGGATCCCCCGGCGCGTTGGGGGAAGCTCCTCGGTCGCGGAAGCGCACCAGCTGGGTCCCATACAGAGAGAGTGGCACGTGGAGCGCAGGTGAGGGACAGCGCGCGCAGGTGAGCCGCAGAGCGCGCGCGCGCCCTTGGTCGGGGGGCCACGCGCGCGCCGCCGTGTGCAGCAGCGCCGCGGCGTGTCGGTCGGAGGGAGGGGCGGCCTGCAGCAGGCAGCCAGCCAGCCAGCCAGCCAGCCAGCCAGCCAGGGAATAGCGACGTCGCGCGTTAGTTTGGCTCGGCAGGCCGCGCGAGCCAGAGCCTCGTGTCTCGAGCGCCGCCGCCCGTCGCTCCCGCGATCGACATGCCCGCGAGTGCGGCCTGATCCCAAAGAGCCCGAGTGCGACGAGCTGCGCCCGGCTGACCATGGCAGGTCGCCGGACCACCGCCGCCTGTCTCCTCCTGCTCACCCTCCTGCACACCCAAGGTCAGTTGCCCACCCCCACCCCCACACACGTACGCGCCCGCCACGTCCCCGTCCACGTGCGCGTCGAGCTTCCGGGCGATCGCTCGCGTGAAACATGCAACCTCCGAGCGGAGGATCCGAACTGTGTGTATGTACTTATATACATATCTTTTTTCCCCATTACCGCGGGCTTCTCGCTTTTTTTGTTCGGCTCCTACCACCGCCGATCGGCCGCTACCGTATCGCGGAGTAATCGCGAATTAAGCCGGTTATCAATCTGCTTTCTTGACAAACGCTCGTCGTGTTTGTGTAACTGGGACATTTTAGTTTTGCTGCTGCTGCTGCTAGACACGCGGGTATCGTGAAGGAATCACGAAACAACAACGTTGCGAATGTCGGACGTTGATTTTTCTTTTCTTCGTCGCGCTTCTCCGTCAGGCTATTTGAGGAGGGGTGAATTTTTCAGTGCTATAGCAAACGAAAATAGACATTATTCTCGGCGCGTACATTGATACGGGATTACCGCGGTACGAGGCACAATGAGGGAGGCGCATTATTAATGTGCGTTGCGAGCAAATACATTCTCGAAAGCCTCGTTCGATATGATTAGACGTACAAAGATAGCCGCTCGCGCGCAAGCCGTGTGTTCCCGCGAACTTTACACTTTTCCCACTACACACTGCTGTTGAACATGAAAAAGCTCGTCCGTAATTACTCCGCGCAATGGTAATAGATTTTCTCGGAGTTTGAATGATTGCGTGACTATGTTACACTTGGCGCCAAGTAAAAGAGGGGGAGAAAAAAAAACAGAGAAACGAGAATTTAGAGTACTATAGGTCCTCACCGGCAGATGTCGGCAGAACTTATGCGGCGCACGTGCTCTCCACCTCCTACTCCTCCTCCTCCTACTCCTACTCCTGCTCTACGCTCGTCTCACTTCATTCGTCACTTTTTTCCTCGCTGTCTTTTCTCTCTCTCTCTCTCTCTCTCTCTCTCTCTCTCTCTCTTTCTCACTTTGCTCTCCTTACTGCAGACACAATTCGGATCCATATGCGCGGCTCGACTCTATCTTTGAGTAGCTTGAAGAGCGTAAGGACGCTGCCATTGAACCGCTAATTGGTTAAGTGGTGGCTTGTTTCTCTCCCTCTCTCTCTCTCTCTCTCTCTCTTTTCCATTTCTCATCGCTAAAGTAAAGTCGACGAGCTATTGAATTGGTGTGCTCAATTCAAACCAAGCGTTGCGTGATGTTTTCTTGTTTATCCGAAATAACCGACAGGAAACACGAACTATTGAATTTCCTTACAATTTAAGGATCATTGTTGAATGCGTTAGATCGCCGACTTTTTTTTATTCGGTTCGCTTATGACCATTGATTCCAATCTCATTGATCAGCAACATTTTTTCTCACTCTTTCTCCAATTCACAAAATTCGGTTTTCAGTCGATATGATGTGGCGATGATGATGTTGATGATAGCCTCATGAAAAGATATTCTTCCACTTTGAGTTTTATTTGGAGCTTTACACTGAGCAGAACAAACTTTAGAACTGAATTGAAAAAAAAAATTCTCCCCGCATCAGATTATAAATGTTATTTACAAAGGTGAAGAGGATGATACAAAGCTTAAACATGAAAGCGTGCACACACACATACGCGCAACATTCACAGATAAACATATACGATATACTCCACGCTTTTATGAAAGCATCCTCCATCCTTTTTATCTTGATGAGTATATTACTTTCTTTTAATTCTAATGGAAATAGTACGTTTAATGCTTTCGCGGAATGAAAAAATATAAGTTTCGGACTGAGTGACTGATTAAAAATAACATTCCCGTGTAAACAAAAAAATTGTCTTTTGCAGTCTCTTACTATTAATTATCGCATCACAATATAAAGATTCGCTTACATCGCATGGTATTCACTCGAACCCGAGAAGTAAAAGTCTGTTTCTTACCCTCTGTCATCCATAACTATTCACTGATAACCTGAAGTTTGTTTTGTCCTCTATTATGAGAGGCATTCTGCTACAAAACAGTTATTAGATATATTAAGTATATTATGCATAATCATTGCAGTGGGTCATATTTTGATTACTTGTGAGATTTTTCCTATATCTTTAATGAACAAAGTCTCAATAATTCGAAAACGAACGACACGAAGAGGCTTTTGAGTCTGGTATTTGCACAGAGGTAGACCTCAAGTTTAAGTGGTCGGATTCATAAATAGGCAGCTCGAACCACAGATCTAAAATATATATTCCGAGCATTGACGTCTTCGATGTTCTGAAACAGAAAGACGCTCGATAGAACTTACTAAATAAAACCGCTGCCAAGTGCCTTAGCAGTATGCTTTCTCAAAGAGGCTTCAACATCACCCACAAACGCGTCCCAAACCTGTATTTTCACCATTCCACTAGCGTAGATACTATCATTCATTTTTCAAAGATTACAAAAAAATTATTTAATCAGTTCAATTCGTATCGTTTCGTACTCGATGCAAGACATTTGGACCTGCATAATTTTTCGATCAATTCATCTTGTGACTGTCATACGGTTGAATGGTGGTCAAAATCGATCCGGTCCGTATTTAGCACACTTGAAGATTCATTTTGATCATTTTCGAGGGCAAAAGACACCAAATTTTTCCAATTTTCTCTATAGCATGTTGAAAATACTGGAAACGAAACTTACATGAATTTTTTTCCCCTTAGCAACGGTTGCTAGGGCGGTGAGCAACGGTTGCTAAGGAGCTAATTGGGAAGATTTTGTGTCCTTTGCCGTCGAAAATGATGGAAATAGGTCATAAATTAATAATTTCCAACCTTCGAACGGTTGGTAAGGAGGTAAACAACCGTTGCTATGGAGCAAATACAACAATTCAGTGTCCTTGGCCATCGAGTGTGACTTAAAACTGATTTTCCGGCTTGCCCCAATGAGCACTCATAAGGATTTGTGAGAAAACACGTTAGGAACGGTTGCTAAGGAAATAACCAACGGATTTTGATGAAAATTGGACTCGCCCGAGATTTTGCCGCGATTAACCTGTGTGCGAAATTTCAAGACGATCAGACCATTCCTTCGAGAGTTATCGTGGACGAAAAAAAACGTTACACACATACACACACACACACACACACACACACACACACACACACACACACACACACACACCTACATACATACAGACACTTTTGGATTTCCATGTTTTTCGACCCGTAGATCACGAAAATCGAGGTCCCGAGGTCTGATTCGGTGGGTCGATTTTTGCCCCATTACAAAGCTTTCTCTTTGAGAAAGCAACAAGAATTGTATCGAAATAGAGATCGATTGGGAGCCCGGAAAGAACCGATTTGAACTCCAATAAATTTCACAAACAACGGGATCCTCGGCCGTTCTATATTCCTCCTCTCTGAATTCGCGGACTGGAAAAGGGCCAGGAGAGGAAAAAGGGAGGAAATATGATAGGGACGATCAGCGGCGCCTCCCCCCGCGCACACACTCGCGTACACACACACACACACACACACACACACACACACACACACACACACACACACAAACATTCATATAGGCGTGTGCGGAAGCGAGAGTGACGTAAAGCCAAAGCAAAACCTCGCGATGTCGGGGATTAAAAGGCCGCGGGGAAATTGCGGCTTAATACGCGCGGCTTAGCGGAATTGGGTCAGTGTTTGGAGCCGGCGCGTAAAAAAGCCCGAGAGCTAAGAGCTGCGAGCGCCGCCCGTATGCGGGTTAATGCCACTCCTCATCGGCGCGCCGTGCCACTCGACTGCGAAAACCACCGACGCGGCGGATTCGACGCAAATATCTAATTAGCGCGGAACAACATTGGCGCGCACGCGCACGATTTTTAGCTGCGGAGAGTTGTAACGTACATCGAGGCCTAATGGCAGCTGGCGCGAGTGTATATATGTTTAAATCGGTCTTGGTCATCGCTAAATCCCACAGACGGACCACGAGCGTTGGATTTTCATTCGATAAAAGTATAGCGAGAAATATCATGACTTTCGGTTGTATACAGTCACGGTTATTGCTCATCGGGGATTTTTGCGTTTTTCTCCAGTGTAAACGGCCCGGCGAGAACTACAGGGTGGCAAGTTTCAAGGGAGGGGGTATTACGGATAAATGAACTTTGAGCTATTTTTCCTTTTTCATTTCGGACTCGAGCCGTTTTATTCCGCCTATTGTTCTCGCTCGTATTGTATTGCTAAGTGAGCGGGGTAAATCCATTTTCCCAGATTAAAGTAAGTAGATTAACTGTGGACTACCCAAGTCGGATTACAGCATCCGGCGTTGAATCAAGGAGTTTGATAATGACGTTGCTCCAGAGAGGCAGATATGATCACGAGCAAATTCAAAATTCGAACAGTATGCACGCATATATTGAGTAACCTGAAAAAACAAACGAAAATAAATCTGCCGGAAGTGAAAACAAACAATCAATTGGGTATATTCTCTCTTCCCGTCGAAGCGATTGCATGAAAAACTTCCTACTTCTCTGTGTACACCGGCTGGCTCGGCGATTACAAAAATCCCGAAATAAACCAGGCAAAAATATCGTTGACGCAATTGCGCGCGAGTCGACGCTCGAGGCGTTCGGGAAGCAGCAAGAACCTCATCCCGCGAGCATCGCTCGCCGCCCCACCGGGAGTATCGCGCGCGGCGCGCTGAAAAATTTTCACCCCGCAACGAATAGTCCCGCGCAATTCCAGAGATACACGCGTATATATGTATATATGTGTGTCGACGGCGCATAATGCGACGGCCCCCTCCGTTCATAAATTGGCGCGGCCGCGAGTATTTCCGCCGCGGTTGGCCGCCGCGTCTCCCGGCAACAAATCTTCAAACTGCGAGAGATGAAAACGCGACCGGGTTGTCGCGAGACGCTCTATTATTAGCGAGCCCAGGCCCGATATGTATTGGATAGGTGCGCGGTTTTGTGCGCACTCGCGCGAGCTCTAAATTGGTGCTCGGTTATAATTAACCCGCATTCCGCTGCCGGCTACCGCGGCGCCGCAGACCCTATACACCTTTCGTTGTTTTAACGCGTGATTTTAACTCTCTCGCGCGCGCTCGCGCTACTGCACAAAGTATATATACCGCTCGTGACCCTTTCGATTACCTTCTATTCGATCGGTCGGATATACGGACTTATTGCTCTGGAGTTCAACCCGATTGATCGAAGGAGAAGCGAGTGATCGAGATTATTGTGATATCATTGAATCGAGCCGTAGATAATCATGATGAGTTGGGCAATCGAATTATGACTGGATGAAAAATAACTCGGGTTCGATAATTTTTTTTCTGTAGTTTCATGGTTTATAGCCAATCAGTTAGAATATAACATTTTCCAACTCATCCACACATCCATAAGCCCTCATAATTATTCTATTCTAAAATGTGGATTGCAGCAACTTGGGAATAATTGGTTGCTCTCTTGAATGCTCGAGTGAATATCCGCTGTATTAAAGTGAAACATCACTATATGGTTGGTAAATTATTTGATGCAACTGCAGTAAATTTTTCATGTGTTAAAATTGAGAATTTCTTATCACATGCAGTTACATTCAATAATTGGACTGTTAAGTTCTATAACGAGTTAAATCCACTTTCGGAAGTCCTGAGAATTACTGTGAAGCCTGTTGGATTCAAAAATATCAATCGTCGTATTCGAGTAGTAATTCAAGCAATAAATAAATAGTATATATGAAACATCAAGTATTTATCTAATGAGAATCAAATTAAATATATTGTACCGATTCCAGAATAATTCTTTTTGAAAATTTCGAAAGTGGATTTGACTCGTTATCGAACTGAACAGCCTAATTTATCCACCTGAGTACAGTGATTTTTCACTTTTATACAGAGATTTTTGCACTGTAAGCCTTTAAGAAAGAATATATATTCCGATTGTCAAGCAATAGAAAGTAATTTTTTCGAGTTGAATTCTTGGAATTTATTCATCTTGTATGGATGATTATGCATCATAACTCACTGAATATTCACTCGAGGGATTCAGAAAGATATTCTGCAAAAAGATGGGATGAGTATATTCATGCAAAGACAATGGCTCATGAATATTTGAGAGTTGTATCGCTCTTGGCCCGCAAACGAGCAAAACCGAAACAGCCACTTTGGTTTGGCTATTATTCATAATGGAGCATAATAGCCGCCCTCCTCAATTCACGTTGATCGATTTAGATTAGCCATCACAATTTATATAGTCTACTGGATTTATTTAAGTCACATAAATTCCTCTCACTTTGTCTTATTTATATAACAATATGTCTAAAGAGTAGCCGGAGTTATGTCAATTCGAACAGTAGGCAGATGTATCAATGGCTATATTTGAAACGATTCGAATGAGCGACTTGTTTATACAAAAGGCAGGAATGAATCGCTGAGAATTAATTGTGACGAATTTTTCATGAATCTGAAATTGATCCCAATGAAAATAGAGAATACTTTGTCACACTTGAATATACGAATTCAAGCTGAATATTTCATTCGAGTTATATTCATCCGAGGTACTTCGCAACGATTCATTTCCATCATGAAATTTAAAAAATTTCAGATTCAACTCAGATAATGAATGAATTTCATTCAGCAGTTTGAAGGGAAAAAACAACGGCATGATTCAAATATTCACGTTAGATAAGGAATGTAGAGTTCGATTGATTTGGATCAGATATATTCTCATTGAGATTCGTATTTTCCATTACTCTTAGGCGTATTCATCATTCGTCAAAGTCAAGAATCAGAATATACCTATGAGGGAATAAATATGCACGCAAACATTCATTTTATGAATGACAGTTACTATTTCAAACTGTCATATTCCAAACCGTTCATATCCAATAATCTTGAGGGTTCCATTCGTTTTGTAGGGAGTGAGAATTCGATCTTCGGCTATACCATATTTATCGATTCAAATATAATTATCTAACAAGAAACCATGAATAAGGGATATTTTAATGTTCTATTATTGTAACAACGAATTATTCTCGGAACTCGTGAGTATGAACGGGATATAATGTCTTTGATCAGTTCTGATACCGATGATCCATATGCTCATAAATATTCTGTCTTGCAGAGGCGTGTTGTTTACTCTCCAAGGGGGGATCCAGAGTTGAAAGGGAGCTTTTACGAGATAAACAGTCATGAATGTACATGAAGAAAGTTTTGCTTCATGAATGAAGAGTCTGAGCTTGGAATGAAAACATTAAAACTTTACACCTGACTTTAGAATATAAATGATTTAAATGTCATTATACTTCTGCAAATCTAGCGCGATCCGAACATAATTATGGGTGGACCTCCGACTTTTATGAAATCCCACTCGCCAACTTGAACCTCGGTTGAATAAGCCATGTTCATTGTTGCATTTTTAACTTTTCCGAGAAAAACATTTACTGTCATCTGCATTGAGAATGAACACTGCATTATGGAGAGAAAACTCTGTACTAAACAAACGCAGGTTGATTATTTATGAAGCAAACTATGAAAGTGATTTCATAAGATTTACTCTTTTGATAAGTAACATAGGGGTAGAGCGGGGGAGAGATGATTATTGTATATGTTTTATTCCATTACTCCAGTGTTAAGAGATAACTGTACATAAAAACAGCAAGCTGAGTATGGACTAAAGATTCAGAGCAGTAAAGTTTTCGGTGTTGCAAACTTCGTAGAATTTTATACTCTTTGAATTTTACGAAAATATCAATCAAAGTTTCCGAACAAACGAGAAAAAAAAATAAAAATTCAGAGCTCTGAAGAGGTATGATCAACCGTCAGCTATACGACGCATACGTTGCAAGCTCGAGCAATTCCATCTTCTTCTGGACGTAGTGTCCAAAGTTACCCCTCAGTCCGAAGTACGTTGCGTTACCAGTATTCAAAAGTGATTGATTCTATTCTTCCAGTTGCTGAAAGGTATCTTTCCATGGCCAAAAAGTACAACTACAAAGATCAATAGAATCGACATTGTTTTTTTTTATCAATTTAGAAGACCACCTCTTCTACCCCGTCAACCAAATTGATTACTGTTCGATCGGTTTTTATATTGATGAAATGAGTTGTGTTCATCCATTCGATCTAAAAATAAATACCCACGTATTTGAACAGTCGATGAATCGAGTATTTCGGTTTGCTCCCATTTCGACTTACGAATAGCTTGATTTAGTGCATTACATCCGTCCATTCATTATGTAGCGATTGTCAATCAATTTCAATTAATGTCTGCAATAGTTGGAACGATCATATCGTTCATTCAGACTGCACTCTGACTGGCTTATACATATATATATGTATGTTTCACATCGTTCGGAAGTATCTGTATTGAAAAACCTTTTGGAAGCCCGTCATCGTTGACCCCCGTATGAAGATAATTCAAATTATCCCCTTCTAAATGACAAAATAAACCGTCGCGTGTGCTGATATGAAACGAAATCCGTCGGTCGCAACGCAAACAGTATAATACGCAGCGACGAAAAAACAAACTGAAATATTGAAGCAGCGAGTATCACTGATACAAACTCAAAATGAATGGTGAATTCAGTTCGGCCATCATTTCACAAAAATAATCTCATGTTTACAACTGCATCGTCAATAAACTCTCTCTTAGCCATTTAATTCCATGGCGATTCGGTAAAATGCGCTTTTCAATAAAGTGCAAGCTTATTAGGGTGTCTCCTTGTATATATACTCGGAGCTTGTGTGTGTGTGCAAATAATGGATACAGTACAGATGGTTTGCGATTTCGTCGGCCGAGGCTGGATGGATTCGCGCTATTACAAAGATTGTTTTCCAGTCTGGCTGCTGTCCAAGGCGCCGCCGGTCCAATACAATCTAAATTCCCCTCCGTTCTTCCCGGTGCAAAAGTGATTCTGCTCGAACAATTAAATTAAAAGAGTAGCCGGTTAGACGCGGGCAAAAGGAAGCGACGCTCCCTCTCGGAGCTTCGTCAAACATCGATTGCCTTTTTCAGCCGGTTCGGATGCTCGGTGCAATATAACTCGATGCGTATATATATATATATATATATATATATATATATATATATATATATATGTCAGTCGCATCCGGGGCCTCCAAACACACTCAAGACAGGCATTTTTCCAGTAGAATCCAATTACTCGCGGGGGGCAAAATCGCCCCCTTCCCCGTCCGACTGCAGCGCAGCGACGATAATCCAGTCGGATAATAATCCCGTTTGCAATTTGGCAGAACACGCGGATGAAAGTACACCATATATATGCAAGCGCGCGGTATTTGCTTAATTCCAGCGCGCGATCGACATGCGAACTTTGCGATGTAAATATTGTTCAGGAGTATATTTAGAGAATGAGCAGAAAGGTGGATCGAGTAAATTGGTGTTTGCGAATGAATGTATTGACCGAGAGTAGTTTCGCCAGCGGGAGTACTTGGCCATCTCACGCGTTGCAAACGAGTCATCGCTCGAGCGCCAACGCGTGGAGTATCCCCGAACTGTTTGCGCCCGAGATACACTGAGAAAAATCTGGTTAGGAAAATTTACTAAGTTAACTTAGTAGAGGAAAACCTAGTAGCCTTTACTAGATTTTCTGAGACTGAGTACTATATTTCTTGTAAAGTTAAAAATTTCGGATAGTAAAATTCACTAATATCGTTTAATAGGTAAATTCTAGTAAAATTTACTATTTTTTCAGCTTTTTACTAAATTTCTAGTAAATTTTACTAAGTTGTATATGAATTTTCACTAGTTATTCATGTAACATTTTTACGGATGAACATATTTTTCGCTCCAAAATCGTATTAGCGTTTGTAGAGCAGCGAAATTATTTGACTTAACTTGAACTTAATGGGTTAAAATAGCCAAATTATTAGTATAGTAAAGGTTTCGGATAAGCCTTGAATTACACTTGAAGATGGCGTTCGCAGAATTTCGAAATTCTTATATTATCTTAGTCAAATTTGCAAAAGAATACTTCAAGTGATGGCACATTGGGTACAGTTACCTCAAATATAGTAAATTTTACTAAAAATATAGTAAATTTGAAAATATATACTAGTGAAACATCCTATTAAATCTAATAATGAATGCTAATTTTTCTAGTAATAATTACTAGTTTTTGCTTAGTAAAGGTTACTAATATGACTCAGTTATCCCCGTATTCTACTAGAAAACCTAGTAAAAATCTAGTAACCATTACTATCTTTTTCTCTCAGTGTACTATTTAGCCGGGTAAACAACGATGGGAAACGGTGAATTGGATAACAACGGCGATCCGCGAGTGGGAGTTTTTGCGCGGCCGGAATCGCAGCGTTCGCAGCTTGTCGAAGTGCAACGGCCGAGCTGGCTCTGCGCGCGTGTCCCTCCTACCCCCTGCGAAAGCGCATATGCTATAACGCAGCTAAACTTCTTCATACGAGCTCGTACGAGCGAGCCCATTGGGTCGCGCGTCAAACTTTCCGCCATTTTATTTAACCCGCGCGAGTTTGTGTATCTGGTCCGCGTTATCCTCCACCCCCAAGCTCTCAGACTCTCACTTGGCCGTAGAATGCGGCGGCGGCGGGGGGATAGATCCGCGCGACGGTCCCAAGGCGACTTGGGCGTGGGGATGAAAACTCCGCGGCGCGGCTGAAAAGTTTCCAGCCGCTCGCGCTGTCAATGGGCCACGCACCCGAGTCCGCATCTGTTGAGAGAGAAAACCCGCCTGTATGCGCGGGATATATATCGCGCGGAGCCGGGCCGGAGAGGGGCGCGATTCAAAACGCCCCGGAGATCGGGCGGCTTGATTCTTTGTCGTCGCGCTTGGTTAACGCAGTTATTTCAAAGGGTGAAATCGCGTTTGACACACACGTCCCGTTGCATTGGCGCTCGCCCGAATCTCAAAATCATTCGGCAATTTTTTCCTGTTTTTTTTTAAAGCAGTGAATGCTTGAGAATCAGTGACAGTCTATTAGACGTATCAAAGTTTCGCTATAATGTCCGTTTTCATTTTGTGTACGATTCCGGACAATCGACTCGACGTTTGATCGATAGGGATTTTTATTCTGCACGTATGGTTCCTTTATAGTTGGGTTATGACTCATCAGATGAGGTAATTAACTGTAGAAGTTCATTAGATGGTCAGGTTTGGCACGAGGGGTTAGATATTCCCTAGAGCCTTAAGGCCTCCCATTCAACCGGTTTGTCATTAACGAGACTCGGAATGATTGGGGTTGAGTGGAGAGAAAAAAATCAATATGGGAAGCCGCAACAAGTTGTATATACGGGAGAAACTGTTCTTTCTGAGTTTCAAAATATTTTCGATTATACTGTGTTGAATTCAAATGAAGCAGCACAGTCACAAATATTCCGAAAGTGAGGAGCCTTTGAACTTGGAATAAAATGCATCCTCCCGTCGAAGTACGTGTTGCAGATCGCCTATAATGACATTAACTATTTGTAATGAAAATTTCATTATTCTATTGAATTAATTATTAATAAGAATAATATATATATATATATAATAATAATAATAATTTACATTGTATCTCTAAATCCCTTATATAGAGGGTAACTTTGGAACAAGTGTTTCTGTCGTCAAACGCGAACAATAATGTTGGTGAACTTGAACAGGAACTGTGGTCTGAGCAGCATCTTGTAGTTTGGGTCAAGACTCAACTTTTGAGCAACCGCAGGATATGATTTGCAATATTCTTGAGGTCGCGGCCGACTTTCCAAGTTTGGTAGTATCCAAAGTAACGCCCGTTAACGGTATTCCTATCCATATCTGATTGGACTGACATTTTTAAAAAAGAACTTCTAAAGACGTTTGTTTGCCCTTGAACTGTTTCGAAAAATACTCATTCGACATATAAGTATGTATAGGTAAAGATACACACACATACACACATCGGATCATATTTTTCCGAAACCTCTCAATCGCTCTTTGCAGTTACTTCCGCAATTAATTTGCATCGGCTCGGGACACGCGTAGGGTAAAAATCTGCGCTCGACACTCGACACCCGGCCGCGGCACGGGGTTGAAAAATGCCGACTATGGTGGAAGGGGCTCTAACGCGAGTGTATAATGTACATATGCATGTAACCGCGGACAAGAACTGCTCGCGGTTTGGGTAAGCGAGAAGCCTCGCGCGACGAAAGCCAAGACATTGGCCAAGACACTCGGCGGTGGCGTTTCGGCGTTTGGTGTCGATTACGCAGGCAGCAGGAGGAGGGCATAATCCTGGGGGCTGAGGCTGGCGGCCCGTCGAGTTGCCGCGGGGAGGGAGCAGACTCCTCGCGCGGCAGGCTTCGAGCGTATGTATATATATACGTGTATCGCGAGCGGCATAACTCAAGCAGTTGACCCGTGAATCCCCTTAGTTCCAGCCGAACGGCTGCGATTAATTTAGTCGCTGGGTGCGCGCAGTTGCCGCGCACGGAGCCGAGAGGGTAAGCCGAGAACGGGCTGGAAGCCTTAAGTGCCGCGGCCAATCTGGCTGCGCATGCGAGGCACGTGTTAACGGAGCCCGAGGAGGAGGAGGAGGCTCAGCGGGACGCGAGCCCATTAAGCCGTAACAGAGGCCCGCCCCCCTCGCCCGACTTTTAACGGCTGCGCCCCACCGGAAATCAGCTGTTCCTGACCCGGTGTGTGTGGGTTTTGCCGAGCAGCTTTGACTTTTCGCCCGATCGATCGATCGACCATCAACTCCCGAGGGGCTCGATGGAATTCAATCGATCATTCGCGTCGAATTGAGATTGGAGCGAGACAAGATTGCAAATTGTTGTGCAGCATTCAACATGATTGGGGAGGCCTTGGAGAAGAGTAGTTCACCATGTGTAAAATGTTTTTCACGAGTTGTGCTAATGTCATTGGGTGAAAATGACAGAATCAATCGGAAGGGAATGAATGTTGAATATTTTGTGTCCCATTCAATATGCTGTATGCATTGTAGAGATGATAATTTAGTCGTACCACCGCGTGAAAGATTATAGTTATCGATTGTTTCACGATATCACGGGGTTGAAGGGCCAATTTGAAAATTCACAAACATTGCAATGACGTGGCATAGACAATGACGGTCTGCATGGACTTGTTTCGATACCAAACGAGATGTGTGTACTGCTGATCAATCCTGGATTCATTCACCGAGAATTCAGTTAAATAAACACACGCGCGGCACTGCCACTCTACAACTTTCTGATCCTCCCATTTCGCCCACTGTTACATGGCCGCGCTCGCGAATACGAGCAGCTTAATGTATACTGATTGATGGCTGGATTGGTGGATATTCTACTAGGGACGTGTGACATAAAAGAGACATATAACACCGCGAGCGTATGGAGCCACAAATACTCGAATCATGATTTATTCAGTCGGGTTGAATTGCGGCGATCAAAAATCGGACTCCACTTCACCGGTCACGATGGACATATTCATATTCTCAATCGTACCGCTCACGAATTATCGTCTGTTACAATCGATCACAGTAAAGGAGATGTCGAATTTTCTTTCTCGAGTTGACCCAAGTCGAAGACAAAACACAGGACACACACGCGTCGAACGAAGCGAAAGATGCGGAAGAGTCGAGGGGCGCGCGTAATTGTGTCAGCCAAATCAAACGAGAAAATAAGCCAGAGTCCACATGTTGACAATGCCCGATCCGCAAGCCGGGTACATATATATGTACGTGTGTGTTTGTGTGTGTGCGTGTGTGAGCTAGAGGGGAAACACAGCTCGTGGGCGCCACCACAAACATGCAAAGTGAGCGAGCTGCCGGGTAATTTCAGCGAAATACCAGCTGCCCTCGGTGCCGCGAATGAAATTTGACGTGCAAAGCAGTGGGGCGCGCATTTACCCCGTTGAGCGAGAGCACGGGACGCCAGAAGAATTTGGTGGGTTTCCGTTTCCGCCGCCGCTGCTGCCGCGCTCCCGATTACAGACTCCCGAAGCCACACTCGCTCTCGGCTTTATCCGCTTTCCCACTTGATTTCACACTCGCTCGCGGCAGGGGGTTAGGGGAGCGGCGAGTGATAACGTGACACCGCCACCCTCCCCCCCCCCACCCTCTGGGCCGTTTCGGCGGGCTGGCTCGCGTGACGCGATCGAGATGAGAGTCCGATGTGCTCGATTCGTTCCCGGCTTTGCCGGGCTTCGAGCGATTCGATAGCTGGACTGACGCCGACGCCGTCGCTGCCAGTGGACGGTGGATCGATGAGTCGTGATGACGCGTGACACAGTGGCTCGATCACTCGTTGGGCTAGGAGGAAACGGATCAAATCAAGCTTGGCCCTTCGAGCGAAGCTTTTGCGTGTTCTTCTGTCCTTTTATCCGAAGCAGACGGTTCAGTAATTAACAACCGGCGCCCACGACTCGCGAGAGACAATTCTCAAGTACTGTTTTGAAAATTTCGGTTTCTATATTCGGTATTCCGTGAAGTATTATCCCGGTATTCCTTAGTATTCCTTGTATTCTCTGGTATTCCTAAGTATTCCAAGTATTATTCAATATCCCATCGTATTCCATATGGTATTTTTAAATCACTCGACAATATTTGAAATATTGTTGTAAAAATGTTTGGCGAATTTTGGAAATATATTTGTAAGACACGAGTAAGAATCAGTCTTATTCCACGAATGCCAAGTGGATAGAATATCACTCATTCAGAGCATGTTTTGGACGTGTCAGAAATAGCAAATACTCTCACAAAATCGTCAACATTTATACATAACACATACACACACATATATTTTATTACATGTAACACATGTACCTTATGTGTTACTTAGTATTCCGTGGTCCGTGTTTTATGTCTGTAGTTGCCAATTGATTGTTACAAAACGTCTGTAGAAAGTGTACCATCACCCGTTCGCATCCACTGATTTTTCAATCGGAGAACATCGCGCAAATCCAAGCGGAAGTATAATCGTTAGCTTTGATCCGCCACTTTCATGGTCCAATTCGAAAGCCCCGGAACAATTAACAGATGGGATGAGAATGCCAACTTAAAGTATGTTCTCTGGCTTTCCCGAGTAAATTTGATTCTTCCATCAAAACTTACTTACTTCTTCGCTACTCTACAGCTTCTCAAATAATATTGAATCACTTCCTGGAACTTTCGTCTGTCTCAGTTAGTTGGCCGTTAAAACTTACTCCGACAACTGTAATTCCTCATGATGGTTATTTATGAAATTACGGATGATAAATTTCGAACTGGGCGATGGACTACCAGTCACTGCGCTCTCGCGGAACGAAGTATACGTAAGAATACCAAGAGAGAATATCAAACTTCCACTTGGATATACATATCGCGGATATGCTGCGCGCCATCACGCGAGAACAACAACCAACTCTTCCGGGCACTCTACCGCGGAGTATACCGTGTTATTTCGTTGGGCAATGATTCTTTTCCATAACGCACTTTGCCCCTGGGGATTCGTGTCCTTCCAGCAGAGAGAAAAGATCCGAAATCCATTTGGGAGATTTCTATGCGGGCATATCCGAGAGACACACACGCACAGTCGTCGTCGTCGTATCTAGCGATACAGCTTCGATCTCTGGTGGATGGTTCTAGTCGATGCGTACACCGAAGCTGTGGGACGTTAAGCGGAAACGCGAGCGCCCGGCTCGACCTTTATAGGCTCATTGTGCGCGAGCTCGCGGGGGTTTCGTTTTCGCGCGATGACGGCCATGATAAACGCGCGCATATTCACGCGACGCAGATAATAAAGCGACACCGCACACCGGAGGGACCAGAGAGAGAGAGAGAGAGAGAGAGGAGCCAGAGATAACTTTCTGCCGTTTCACCTTGCCTCTGACCCCCTTTTCTCGCTTCTTTATCGCCGGCGATGAAAACCAGATTTCCACCCGTGATACGCGCGCGCACCTCTGCCCCCGCATATGAAATTTATAATCATTGCGCATCGGCCTCGTTGCACACGGGAAAATTGAGACTAGCCTCCGGCGCCGAGCGAGGGCGTCGTATGCTTCTCGTCGTAAGACATCAACCAACCACGGCCGATATATCGTCGCTGTTGAATCTCGAAAGATGAATGGATATATATATATATATATATATATATATACATAGGAATATTGGGTTTGATTGAAACAGTCCGTACGCGCGGATCCACGGCTTTGAAAATGTCCACGTCACGATGATCGGAAGCTCGCCGTCTCATTATAGATTCGATCCGATTCGTATATAATCTGTATTTGATTCGCCGATATAAGAGTAAATTGATATTCATTGTCAATCAACGGAGCATTATAGAAATCAATGCTCTCGATGCATATACACGCGCTTATCGCTCGATAATCTGTTATTCTCCTGCCTCCGAGCGAACGCGCAATCGCCCCGAATAGAAAACGTTCGCAGCGACCAATATTCACGATCCCGGCAGATCAACGGTTTTCAGATCGAGAGGCTGAGGATCGGGGATCAAGTTAATCAGCGGATTTCCGTGGGGCGGATCATTATTCACAACCTCGCCGAAATTTCGAAGGAACCGCACGCGGAAAAGTGGCCGCGTGGCTAGTTGCTGCTTTCGCTTTTGCCCCTCTCCCATCGACGAGCTACGCGAGAGCAATATTTACCCTCCAATTTCGCCGTCTGCTCTCGCCGCGCGACAGGGAAAGGGGTCTCGTCTCGAGCGGCACGGGCGGGCGGGCGTGCCAAAGAAAATGCTGCCTTCCAATTTCGAGGCCAACACACACACACACACACACACACACACACACACGGATTCTTACTGGCGCACACCCGCGGCTCTCGACTCCCGCGCCCTCGGAAGAAACGACGTGGGGTCGTCGATCCCGCGCGACGCCCCGCCCCCCTCACACACACACACACACACACACACACACAAGTCTGCGCCGCGTTGGATTCCGCTCGGACGGTGTCGTATCGGCCAAATGCCGAAAAAGTGTGTCGCGCGCACGCGGCACGTATATATATAAGTCGATCCGGCTGTTGCAAGAGGGACTATAGTTTGCGAGAGCGACGTTTTACGTTGGGCCGGAAAAGCGTTCATGCGGGAATATGATAACAAACGCGCGCCGTGCGCGCGTTGATTTTTTTCGAGCGTTCGGATGACGTTATAGGTACGGGTTCGTTCTGGAGTATACCAGCGAGTAACAGCGTACAGGGAATAACAGTCAGGGTTACATATACCTGTTGACACTATACGAACTGTGGAACCTCATTCCAACGCCGGCTCGAATAACCGCGGGTTCTCTTTATAATAAAAAGATTCAAGCACATTAATCTACCCTTGACTCAAACATTCACGTGATTTTCATTTTGTCCATATCCTGGCAATGACTTCACATTGAATTACAAGGTTTAAGTCACATGAAAGAGACAATAGGATGTGAGTTACATAAGCAATTGCCAAGACCCCAGAATTCTTCTTGTAGATGGAAATGATTATAGCTTCGGTAACCTCTTTGGTAAGACTCTTTCAAAGAGTTTATAACTTTGAATATTTTCATTCGATCTTTTTCTATTTTCTTAACACATGTATAATATATATCTAAAATCATTACCTTTATGAGTAGGAAATGTTTTCAGAAACTTTTACAGCTTATTTTACGAGGAGCTTTCAAGTGGTCTGTAACGTTTAAATACAACTTTAAACGCGATTATCTCGAAACTGTATTTTTCAACTGACTCGTGTCCTGAATAACTCGTCGGTTATTTTCCATCCAATTGACTCGAAAATTCAACAGTAGCTTCTCAAGAATATAAACTATCGTGGTAATCTTTTTTGTGATTAATGAACAATTACATTTTTATTAACAATTCAAACCGAGTTTTTGAATGCAATTCAAATTTGTAAAAATGAATATTTTTGTGAAACCCGAGGTATTGCTGCAACAAAAGTGATCGAATCTTGCGAGATCCCAAATGGTTTCACGAACGTATATAAAACCAACGAATCGCTTTGGTTACCACAAGTTTGTTAGTTCTCCCGGAACCTCCACGGAGAAAATAGAATATAAACGGAGGATACTGCACGAAAAATGTACGTAATACCGAAACATACCACGGCATACAATAATTTTGATACACCGCATACATGCGCTGTCAATATTCGAAAGTACGACTTCGTATATATATATATATAGTGTACGGTTCGAGCCGAGTTTTTAAATCGCGGTGAAAAGTGGTGGAAAGGACGGGCCGCGGGGAGGTAGGCCAAGCAGCCAAGCAACAGCGGCGGGAGTTTCCTCGGAGAATGTGTGGGTTGCATAATGCGACACATCGCGCAGCGCTCGCTCGCGCAGCCAGGTGGGTGAGCAGCCGAGTGCGCTTCCGCTTCCGGCCGAGATAATGGCTCGCTCGGCCCCCGCCGACTTTTCGCTGCGCTTCGGCGGCCGGTATATCTGGCCGGCTGGCAGCTATAACCGGCCGCCTGACTTCGATGGGGGTTCTCTAGCTTCCGGAAATTGCGCTGGCCAATTCCCCGAGTGGAATGGCTCGATCGGACGCAGCCGAGCGATTGGATTTTTTTCAAACTCGCCGCCCTTCATCCGAATTTTGCCTTTCCCCAAAGCTCTGTTTGCCGCCGCGGAATCGCTGCCCTTTGGTCCAAATCTGCGTTTGCCCGGTTTCATATGCACCGCCGCCAATGCCCCCATGTAACCATGCGAATTTTCCTTTTTTTTTGTCGACTCCGACGCTCGCTCGAAACGGCGCGCGGGCGCGCGTATCGCAGTGGGATAATCACGCGATACCGCGCGCGTAATAGACATTCAATTTTGCCCCGTTAGTTTCGACGTTTCAACTGCGCGCAGCTCTATTTCTGGTTTACTAATTTCGTTATTCGACGAGTGCCGTTTTAACGATGCGCCCCATCGTGATTTGTTATTTGTGAAATCGTGACATGTGTTATAACTCGCGGATCCACTTGATTATCGGACTGCAATTTTCATTTCCTCATATGCGACGACACGCGGCATGAATTGGCCCACTTCTGGCACGCATCGGTAGTGCACGGTTTCACCGGTGGGTCAGTAATAAATTTTGCCCCGTCTGCCAATCGAAAGCGTGGCTGTAAGCTCGAAACTATATCGTAAAACATATTTCATGTAGAAGTGGCTGTAAAACATGGATATGTATGGGGGCAAGGAAAAAGACCAAGACCGCGCGGGCAACTTCAATTTATCCGCGGGATAAAAGTACGGATTATTGGAAAATATGAAAAAAAATTGCCGACACGCTCGTTCTTACATTGTCGAAAGTTCGGTTGGAAAACGCGCGTTCCTGAAAAGTCCGCGCGGTAAAAGGAGGACCTTGTAAAAATACCTTCGGATATGGAAATTTCATAGGACGTTGCCCGCATGCGCTCGTAGTAAAACTCGACGTCCCAACAGGAGCGGAATCATAATATGGTTTTACAGCTAAATAGTTATCCAACACACTCGCTCATTCTTCATATCTTGCGAAGGAAACACATCGTTGTTTACATTTTATTTCAATCACCCCGGCGACATATGAATGAACCCACTGTCGGAACAGTTATCCAACTTTTCGCGCATAGAGGTATAATATTATTCTCCTCAGCTGTACCAGCGCATTATGATAAGGTACCTGTACCCAATATGCGCCACCTAAGCAAGAAAGGTCACTACACAGCGTCAAATGAATATTTTCTAACATAATTGGTGTCAAATGAAAGGTCTACTCAATACCTACAAAATGAGTTAAGTTTCTTTTAATTTGAACAGTTCTACGCTAAGATGCCGCGGTTTTAAAAAAAAAAAAATTTTCGGGAAAAAATTTTTAGTGTACCCAATATGGCGCCACCTTGAAAATACTTCTTTTCATCCAATTTGAAGCATGAAGCATGTCTGAAATGAATAAAATACAAACAAAAAAGTATATTTCTGATATAATTTTATTGAAAAATACATTTTGTCTTTGATTAAACCATAGTACATAGATTATATGAACTTCTAACAACCTAAATCAAATCAAGTTTTCAGTTAAAATTCATGAAAAACCGTTGTTTTTGAATCAACAAAATTAACTTATGCAACATCTAATTCCAATATTAATCTCTCAAATTGATGAACATTCTTTGTAGTGTAATTTTAAATATAATTGAGATGTTCTTACTGAAATGGAAGAGTTCAATTTAAAAAATGTCCGAGCCTATTTGGGACTAGCTATTGTCATAATGGTAGAAAAGTTCTGTTTGATGTTTTGCTTTCTCAAAGAGAAAGCTCTGTTTTCCTAGACAGTACTTATAAACGCATAACCTCAAGATTTTTCTCGTTATAGGATAGCCAATATCTGCTAAGCGTTTAATTCGACTACATAATTCTTCGTTCTGTACTGTCGTTAACGCATATGGTCGACTCATTTTCCTTTTTTCGCTTATGTTTTGTTTGACATATCGTTGAAATGTTCGACGAGGTATCTTATATATAGTCGAAGCCATCCTCTGCGATATCTCACCTTTCTTGACCTGCTCCAAAGCTTGAACTAAATTTTCTTTCGACCCTGTTTGGCGGATATTTACCATGAATGGGTTGATTGTAGCAGCTGGAACAAGAAAATAGGGGTGGCGCATATTGGGTACATTTGATAAAAATAACGAAGAGCTATTGAAACGGTTGATAAAAAGGGCGTAAGATGAAAAAAAAAGTTGGATGATGTAGATGGGATGTCAAGGAATCGAACGATATATCGCTCGATTTTTTTGGCCCAGTTTAAGGGTATTAAAAAAATTCGCACTTACCTGAGCGAAATTAGATCGAGAATGAAAATTGGCGAAAAAACGGATAAAACGAGCTGTAACAAGTTGGTATCAGGGTTCCCGATCGGTGAAAATGTTTTCTTTCCTCATTATTTAGCATTGCCGACAAGATTATGTGCCGCGGCGATGCTCTAGACGCGCGTATATATAAAATACAAAGGGTGGCGCATATTGGGTCCTGGCGCATATTGGGTACACCTACCTTATATCCTCGCCGACCAACCCATCGCACGACAAGTTCCCTTCGGCCGATTTCCCAACCGATGAAAATTAAATTTTCCCCAACGTCCTGGCCGAACAGTCGCTTTTCGCGCGCGCGCGCGCACACGAGGACCCGCGTGCAGGAACCTTCCAAAGAGGAACGGAGCATGGTAAAAAGGAAGAGAGGCGACGGAAAAAAAGCCCCGGTAGCTCGCAGCTGTGCGCCACTCGAATTCCCCGTTAAATTTCTACGGAGGCCCGCCGTTGACGTAGTCGTCTCGTGTGCAATCCGCGGGAGTGGAAATATTCGGGCTGGTGGGGCGCGCGTGCTGCCGTCACGCCGAGCGAAGAAGCGCCATATCGCGGCCCATTATCGCGCGCAGCCGAGTGTGCGGGCACGGGCCACGAGCCGCGCATACGTACACTATATACGGACGGACGGACGGACGGACGGACGGGGGGCGGAGGAACGAGCGATACGCCGCTACAATTACACGCGCCTTTTTCGTAACGAGGATGTGGCCCTGGTTGGCAGAGGGGGGGGGGCAGGTGAAGTCGCGGAGAAAAAAGTCGCGTGTGTAGGGATATGGAGTTTCTTTCTTTTTTCCGGCACGAGCGCGTCATGTGGTAGACGGAAAATATCACGTCCGACCGTTGCGACCGGTTTTAAAGAGCTTCACGCTCGTCGTGCATTTTTCTGCCGGGCGTTTCGATAATCAATCCCCGAGTCGTTATAATTGAATATCGCACGGGAGATATTTGTAATTGGCGGATACGGTATACGCTGTAATCTAATTAGGGCTTTGGTTATTACATCGGCTGTAATTAATCGCTTATTATATAAATCGTCCCATTATAGTTATATACACTCGCCGGGGTGTATTATTCTTTACGATGATGATGCGTAGTGTCAGGGCGGTGGTATGTGGTAATTGGACTGCTTCGTAGGAATCGGTAATGTATCCCATTTACATTGTTCCGCTGGATCTATGATCATATGAGCCCACTTCGTGGGAGGAAAATTCTGACATTGAAGTTTCGCTAGCTGTGGTGGATTTTTCGAACACGAAAACTAAATAAATATACCGGTCCACCTAAAAATATGAAAAATATTAGCAATCACACTTTTTCAATAAAACGGGATGGTTCGGTGAGCTCGATAAATCAATATTCATGGTTGAAACGTTATTGAGTAACAGAAAATATTACTTTGCTGTGAGTAACGAGGTGAATTTTCGAAAAATGTCATAAATAGTTAGGTATATCCCAGATTATTAATCACTAAAGCTGTATATAAGTAGCCGTGAGGTGTTTCCTACAGACGGCGAGCAAAAACTGAACGATAATTTTAGAAACTGTATAGGGTTGTTCAGAAATGTGTTGAGAGCAGTTTTGAAAATTACTCTAATATTCTTCTCAATTGAGACGTGGGTACGTATAAACTTGAGAAATAATTCAAAATGAACTGTAATTCACATTCAACAAAATCAAATGTTCATTTATACGCCCTTTAATTTCGATTATGTAATTTTCCTATTCAACCGAATTATAGTTGTACATTGTTCAATTCGACCCATGCGTTCTTTACATCAAAATGATCACGAATTCAATGTACTCGATAATAGACTTCTGAAATTTTATAAACTTTGATATGCCCTCGAAATGAGCGAATCGATTAATATAAATTAACATCGCGTCGTTTGAGCAATTCGGAAATTCGGAAATGTTTGTATCGCATCAAATATGCACTCACAATTTACGCAAAAATCTCAAAGAATTTTCAATCAATAACGAATTTATGAACATTAATATATACCATTAATCGAGTTTCTCGCGATGTGAAATACGCGTTTCGTAACATATCGTCCTACACGTTTGACAAAATCAGAGCCGGAGTTGATCGAATCGTCATCCCTCGATTTCGCAGTCAATCTGCTCGGTTCCCGATGATCACGGCTGCGTCGAGGAGTCAGGCGGTCGGCTCGTTTATAGCAGTATAGGTAGTAGTAAGCGTCTATCGCCAGCAGCTGTTTCAGATCGATGAGTCGCGATGACACGGCTCAAAAGCAAGACGCCACCCGCGACTGATGGCTCGACCTATATCACGATCCATCGAGCCGTGTGTGCCTGATAGCCCGAGATTTTTCTTATCGGCCCTGCACCCGAGAGCCACTCTCTCCCTTCCTCTCTATATACGAAGTTCTCGCTGCAGGAGAACGCGAAACGAGAGGGTTTTTCTCGAGAGCTTTCTTTGTTCGGTGACTGGCGAATGATGACTCTGGGAACAATTGTAAGGGGTGGTTGTTTTGCGGAACGCTTATTCCACGAGGATCGTTTGAGAGCAATGGGAAACAATCTATCGGAAGGACGAGACGGCGCGCAGTTCTGATCGCGATTGCTCAATCAATTGCACGCATCTTTGCTTTTCGGCAAATTGAAACATCAACGTGAAAATGCCGTCGGACGTTTTTGAGACGTTTTCGAAACGTTGCTCTCGGGTCACGTTGTTAAAGCGAGCTTTATAAACGTTCCACTAACTACCCAAAAACGTCTCAAACGCACCCGTGCCCTTTTCACGTGTGCCCAACAGTCTTTGAAATCTTTCACGTTTTTGGAACGTTTCAGTTTCGCTGAGATGTGCACGAGATGTTTCACGCAAGAACGTTCTCCAAACGCACTCGAAACGTAAAGAGCGTCTCTCGAACATCTTGTAAAAGTTCCCTCTGGCGTAGGATCAAAAGGCGTGTGAAAGTATTCATCACGCGCTATTTATTTTTCCCAACAGTACAAACTGGAAGACACGTGTCCAATTCACAACATTCGATCTCCATCTAGAAGAACATACCTCGAGCGTCGCAATGTATCAATCCGATGATTGTGCGTCAGCTTCGCGAGGCTTAAGCGAGTCGTACAACGATCGCGGGGTCGCGCATTAAATTCGACGTTGCGCATAATCCGATATTAAATTGATACCGTCGCGGAGTCAAGGACCGCTGCCGACATCCGCGCTCGCAATATACCGCCCATCAGAGCCATTGGAAACATACGCGGACGAGATTTATCGATGAGTCGGCCGCGCGCGGCTGCATGCTAAGAGCGTATCGATCATGAGCGAGCGCGAGCCCTGGCTTATACACACACACACACACACACACACACACACACACACACACACACACACACCGCCGGGCATAAATCCCGGAAAAAACACACTTACACCTATAGCCAAAACTGCGCGCGGCTCTCTTCGATTCTCCCCGCGTCTCTCTTAAATCCATCCGTTTTGTGTTTCAGGTGAGCGAAACGTGTTTCTGGGACGCGGCAAGAGCTCGACGCGAGAGCCACGTGGAATTTCGGCTTCATGGTAATACACCTGGTTATAATTATCATACGAGGCACATTGAATACGTCAGCTGGCATAACACACGGCTTATATCCTCGGCGGCGGCGAACAGGGCGTGGAATATAACCGACCCCGTATAAGGTAACTGTACCCAATGTGCCCCCCCCCTAAGGGTTTTTCGCGAATTTGACTATGATAGACTTTGAATTTTAAAATTCTGTGAACGGCATCTCAAAGCTTAGCTCAATACCAAAAAGGCTAAATGCACAAAACGTGTACTCAATTTGGCACAATTTTTTAATCATTAGCTACAGCCTATATAGGCCTACAGGGACGATCCAATTGGCATTGAAATAAACTCTCAATTATGTTCCCAATGATATTTATACATAATTTTTAACATACAACTCAAAAATACGCGTCTAAATCATCGTAATATGTCTATACAAATGTTCAATGATTTCACTCAGTCTTCCCATTTAAAAACGCGTAGAGGGGCACATTGGGTTCACTTTTTTTTGATGCGAAAAACAGCAATTTGAGTAGGATAAAAAATAATTTTAGGAAAACTGATGAGACCAATCGAAAGCTGAGATGTTTTTACACAAAAAAGAGTAATGACACTTTGAGAGATAAAAATTATTGACACCTGATTTTTGAGGTTGAGTGTGAAAAGTGAAATAAGAAAATGGTGAAAAAATCAGTAAGTGAAAGTTCAAAGTGTTGTAGGAGAGTGGTTTTAAGGGCTAAATGGGCGGGGAAGATACCGAAAATTTTCTTTTAATTCCCCCGACATAACCCAAGAGCGACTGATGCTCAGAGAGCACCGGAAATACGAAATCTGACGATTGTGCCAAATTGGGTACAGTGCCAAATTGGGTACAGTTACCTTATATATATATATATATATATACACACACGCGATCCCGAAACACCATATATCGATCGTGCGTATAGCTCTCCGGCTCCGAAACACACACACCATATTTCGCCGGTCCTTCATAAGTTAGTATAAACGCTGGGGCAGCCAATTCGAGCGAGAGGTAAAAACACGCGCGGACGTGCCGGGGCGCTGTTGCACGTACGGCCATGTGTTTGCCCTGCTCATCGGCGCAGCGAGGCGTGACGGGCCGTTTCCGCGTTGCTGCTGTCGCGCCCCCCCCCCACTTCCACCCTTCTCCTGTGCGAGAACCTTTCGCTGCGTTGCAGATATATATGTGTACACATATGTATATATTTATACGTGTATGTATATACGTGTACACACAAACACACGGGGACGAATGAGCGCGTGCGTAATTAGGCTTGTTATCCGGTGGATAGCTTAACTTGGGAAATTTTCTGAAACTCCTCGTACCAATGGAATTGGCCGCCTCGTCTCGTGTTTATACACGTTGCTCCATCCGTATGTACGAAAACTCGGGACATAAAACGTTACAATCTTTCAGCGACGCCTCATTTCATCGTATAGTGGACGCGTTATTTCGTGGAAAAACGAACAATCTCATCGACACTGCGAAAATATGTTTTCCACACCCACTTCCCGGCAATTGATACAGCGTAGTGGAAATTTAAGGTCGCGCTGTGTTGAGCCTGCACTTTTGTTGGGGGAATCGGAGGGTCATTCTGATTATTTTCAGTTGCTCGTGTCTCCCTTTGTATGATTTGCAACGGTTTTCGAAGCGAGTTTGAAAGGCGAGTGAATTCGAAACGCAACTTGCACGTCGAGTACACGCTTCGGCTCTAGACCGGACAGCTCTTTCCTCCCCCCCCCCCCGACAACAGCCAGAGAATTCTGTTGTTACAAAAAATAATTGACAGACAAAAACAATGGATCCATCGTAATTCTACGGAACAGACGCTCGAATTTCGAAAAAATGTTGTATGCATCCGCGTCTGAGTCACGTTCGAAATGTTCTGGTGTACGGGAAAAATTGTTCTTGACAATAAAAATCCGTCAATCAAACGTGGGTATATGTACATCGCTATCTCGATAAAATATCACTTGTCAATTGAATCCCATCCCTCGGCTAATGGAATATCGACTTTTGGTCTACAGACAAAGTATGACTGCGAGTGAAAGTTGAATAATAGAGGAGAGAGCGCAGACTGCAACTGCTTTGGAAAAGAGAAAAAAATCGTAACGAGTTATCTACGAAAATAAAAACTTGGGAAAGAGAAAGGGATTTCGACAACTTGATTTTGGATTTATATCTTGACAAATGGCCGTTACACTCGACCTAGTCTCGTACTTCTTCATATCAATGCTTGTGTTCTGTCATGCTGCAATAATTAGATTCCTCTTACTCATATCCCTCGTCTCGCAAACATTGTACCAACTTTTGAACCTCTTGGATTCCGAGTTTTCTAATTGTACTTCAAGAGCAAGTCGATATTAGCAGATCATATACGAGAATACTTCACCGACAGCCATTCAATTCAAATGTGCCGAATCAATCGTCGCGGGTCGCAAGCACACGGTCTATATAAGTATCGTCTTACCCGCGCAGCTCCACGTCTCAATGTACTCGCGCCCACAAATCCGAGAAATTAACTGGATTCCGTTGGTATAACTTCCTCTCCACTTGCGGGCCGCAGATATATATCAGTTCCAGCCAGATATATACGCGTCTCTCTCTCTCTCTCTCTCTCTCTCTCTCTCGCTCTCTCTCCAGGGAGGGGTAGAGGGTAAAAACGCCGGAATCGAAGCTTCGCCCCGCACATTGAAAGCCGTATCAATTTGGAAGGCTTCCACGGATGTGGAAAGTTTGCCGAGAGTGTATAAAACGCAAGGAGGTGGGGTGGCGGCGGCGGCTCGGCGGCGGCGATCATTTATTGAAAGCGGAAATGGCCGCTCGCGCGCGCGCTCTCTCGCAGCGCAGCGCTGTGATTTAGGGCGGGCGATGTTTGACGCATGTGAGCCGCCGGTCGGGGGTGGGGGGGAGCGGCATGTGGTATCAAGCACAAATGGCTTTATCATCTTAGCAGCGCGAAGAGAATGCGATTTATGCGGGGAACGTGCGCGACGCCTCGCGCCTTCGCGCGCCGTACATCAAGCCGCGGATGACGTGAAATAATTACGCCCGCGCCGAGCCGCGCTCCCCCGCTATGCCTCGTTATTAGCTCGCACCTCAACCCGCCCCCCCGCACTGTACCTTCCTGTGCCGCACGTAACCCTTTTTACATCGCCGAGAGCCAAGCAGGCGATGTTTTCTTTTCTTCGCTGCTATGAAAAGAATATTGATCAAGCAGTTACGCGCACGATCGGGGTAATGTCGGGGGTACGTGTAGGGTTGACCGACTGATAGAGGAGTCTTAGGCTCACCTGTCGCGCGAACAAACTTTTCCAGATGTCGAGTCTCTGGAATTAGTAGCGGTGCGGTCGTTTCCCGTACATATTCGTGCGTTTCAATTTATTTCAGGATATCTGTACGTAATGGATACCATAGTTATGTACATCAGTATGCTATTCCTCGTCTCCAGTGGGAGAGAAGTGTCATTCATTGGCATTCATATCGGATACTATTAGTTTTGACATCTGAAATGCGAAGTGCTGGATAGAAATTTTGCCAATTATTATAGCTGTGACTCGATTTGTCATACGTTAACTGTATATTTCCAGTAGATTCATCGACTGTCTGTTTGTAAAATGAACGAAATTAATCATGTAGAAACTACATATATTTATTCTATATTAAGATTCTATAAAATTATACTCGTATCCTATTTTCCTACCATATAGGAGTGTTAACATTTAGTAGATTCTACGATAATCCGTTTGCAATATGCGTTAAATCATATAACGTTAGCTTGCATGACTGTGCTTATAAGATATTTGAGTGATCAGACATCGTCTTACGAAGTTTAATCGAGCGAATGGTCGGTGAAAGCGTCTTCTCGTGAGTGATTTGACTTGGCTTATTTTGACAAATTGCGTCGGAATCTTTGTAAATAGAGTAACGGGTGAAAAGTGCGTGTTGTAAAATCGACATTATTCGTGTGGCAGAATTCAAGCTCGACCATTGCACGGCAAATTTTCGAAAGCCAAAACCGAGGATAAAAGAAGTAGAGGCAAAAAGACGCAACAGCGCAAAACGATTCATTACACGTGTCAATAAGTTAGCGGGTCAGCGATCAGTCGAGCGTGACCGAGAGAAGAGGTCGAGTCTCAAGCCCCGGGCGCATAACACATAAGCGCCCGTTCGAATTTATAGCGAGGGGGAGAAGGATAAACGATCGCGATATCCCGAGCGCGCCGCGGGGAGGGAAGCAAACGAGGCAAAAAAGCCAAGGTGATTGGTGAACGGGGCTTTTTCCGCGGCTGCTTTTACCCCTCCCGGAATAGCGTCGAGCGCGCGGCGCTCCTTCGCTATCGCTCGCTATCGGCGGGGGCCCGGGACGAAAAACAAAAATAAAACAAAAAATCCCCTATCCGATCCTCGTTTGATCTGTCCCTCGGCCGCATCGTCGCTCATGGGGCCAACGTTGTCTCGAAAAATAGTCTGGATCGTCGCAGCCGTCCGCGCGAGTTACGCGCTCGAGCGAACGCGTGTGCCTATATATACGCGCGCACGGCTGACAAAAGTCGAGCGCGCGCGCGCGCGAGACATCGCGCGTCGGTGCATTGGATTTTAATTGCATCGATGGATTGGACTCGCGAGCTCGATTGGACGCGCTTCGAATTCCATTACGATAGTAGCTTTATGAATATAGCCCTCCCCTCTCGGCCCGATACTCGCGGATAGTCGGCTGGCGTTGTGAACCAGCGTTTTCCTTGATTATTCACGCGGAAGGATTGATATAACGCATCGCTTGAGCCCACTGAATTATTCCGAACGGATTTCGGCGCAATTTCAGAGGGATGTGGGCTCTGCTTGGTCGGAAAAGTGATCACGCCGAAACAAAGCAGAACGGGCAAGACGATACAGGCCGCGACAGATATGTCTTATGGATATAGTCGACTGATCCTCGGCCCCCCTCGAATTGTAAAAGCTTCGCTCCGTATCCAGTCATATCTTTTCATGTATAGCACAACCTCGAGAGCATTGTTTTGAATATGACCGAGAGATGATTGAACTTCAAGATCGGGTGGAAAAAGTAGCCCAATGAATATACTAAGAAAATCGTGTCCTGGTTGAAGAAGAATGATCAGCATGCCGCTATAGTTTCCTTAGTTATTTGTTTTGCCTTAGTTATACACATCAAAGACTAATTAAAAACTTTAAAAAAAAATTTCTATTACAATTTTATGGGAGTATCAAAAATTCACTGGGGTAGATAATACAACTTGATAGGTGGTGAAAGTTTGGATAATATCTACTCATTTTTACAGGAAACTTTCCACTTATTATTTTTTTCACAATAACATAACTGCAAAACTTCACCATCTTATCAACTTTTCAGCGACTTTAGCATATCCGTCAATTTATTTAGTACTGATAATTGATTGAATAATATATCGTAGTGGAATAAAACATTTACTTAACTACATCATATTGATGACAGCGCTAGCAACCGTTGCTACGAAAAATGGAAAGGGCTAGATATTATTTTGCACAAGTTTTCCGAATGTAAATTCATTATATCGTTAAAAAATATTGGCATGAAAAGTAAAAGCGAAATTGGTTGGAAAGAAATGTTGGAAACTGTCCATTTCTTGATATATAATTGATAGTTTGTCAACTGTACAATTTTTCTTGAAACTCACTAAGAAAGCATCCTGCTAATGCACTCAACAGCGATTCTGCTTCTCCAACCCGAATTCGATTTTGGTGAGACCCGGTCCGTTCGAATGCCACTCGATCGATGCAGGGGTTATACACCGGGCCAGATAAAATCAAAATCTCCGATGAGACGCGCGCTGATAAAATCTCTCGAGTCCAGGTGAACGGCCAAGCCTCGCAAGAGCTTTGCCGGGCGCGAGATCCTCGGGTTGGCGTCCGGCTAATCGGGACAAATCCCAGGGCGCGCGTCGCGCTGCGCGTCTAATTACAGTCAACTGCCAATTTCGATGGGGGGCGAGCCTAAAAGCCATTGTCGCTCCCTAGTGGCTGGCCGGTTGTTCGCCGGAGAACCGACAGTAATTACCTCAATGCCAGCTGGTCCTGCGCCCGGAGACGAGACGCGCTCCTTTGTACGTGGCTGCATGGAACCGGGCGCGCGCGCGCGCCAGGCTTCCTCCTCCTTCACCGAGGTCTCGATCTCTCCAAATTTTCCCGAGGTGTCAGCGAAAATTTGGAGGTGCCGCGCAAGGTAAATGAGTATTACACACAGAAGCGAGGATGAAATCTATTAGTAGTAACCGGAGGGGTTGGCAAGACGAAGGAATTAGATGTTACCACTAATCAAGTTTAGTCCGTGCAACAGATATGTACTGCAATGGATCACCGTATTCACGTGGCGTTCAAACGTCCGTGTACCCATTGGCGATCGTTCCGCGATCAGAGCATCGTATGAATATTCCAACTTCGTGATAGTTTCCA
Organism: Aphelinus atriplicis; assembly: GCA_020882685.1. NCBI lineage: Eukaryota > Metazoa > Arthropoda > Insecta > Hymenoptera > Aphelinidae > Aphelinus > Aphelinus atriplicis. The sequence continues at coordinate 42,127,814 of CM037076.1, read as the reverse complement.
ATGTGTGCGCGCGTGTATTAGACGATATAATAGGATGTAAAGGTGATCCGAGTGAGTCGAAGCATGTGCTGTAAAAAACAAGCTACAATAACTAAAATCCAAATCACTATTTCGAAGCATTTCGTCAGTTCAGTATTGGATATATTAATTTATAAGTAACTCGTGCTCTTGCAGCTCGCGCCCTTTTGCGATACATCATCTCAATTTTGTTCATATTTTTTTTTTCAGTGGCATTAAGCTATGATTCCGTTGCATTTGTTTTTTCGACGAATCGTTAAAAAAACCAACGGGTCACTGAAAAGTCTTGTTTCCGCGGAAAGCTAAAAGTATCGGGAAACGTGCATTCATTAAATCGCATCGTATATGGCGGGGTTTAATTACCATATTCCAGAAAGTCCATAATTACAATCGTCTGTCAAAGGGTCAATATAGTGGCAGTTCAAATAGGCAATTCTAGAAAATTTCCAGTCATTTATTTCAATTCCGAAAGATAGAATACAACGAGGAAGCCCGAGAGGAGATTTTTCGATTTGGACCTGTGCGCAATCACGACCAAGTCGCGGCCGCAAACCTGTAGGATCGGGAGCGAATCCGATGAAACAGCCGATCGCGGCGTCGTAAAGAATTGATTTGGCGCGCGGCGAACTTGACGGTCCGGTACGCGCAGTGCGGCGCCGAATGGGCCGGAAACGCTTCTCAAAGAGCAATAATCAAGTTTTAATTAGTTCGCGTGGCTGTATGAAGCCGGGCCAGTGCTCGAGCCGGCGATAAGTACTTTTGGATTGAGTTTCATTGGCGCTCGCTCGCCCGCGCTATCTCGCCCCGCCACCGGCGCGAGGAAAAGCTTTATGACGCGATGTTGATTTACGAATCGCTTAATCCGCGAATAATAATGCTGTACCCGCTCACTTTTCTCTCATTCTTTTTCGCCGTCCTGCACCTAGTTATGTATGCACATAAATACGGAGGATATTCCGTTTTCCCCACTCGTTTAATGGAAATCTCCGAGCTCTTGAACAGCTCTTTCTTGTGGCTTTGTTGATTCTCCCTTTAATCTTCCCTTTTTTTTTGGCTTTGATTCAATCCCATCGTGTGAGCTGAGTGAATTAAAATTCTTCCCTGACACTGGATCTATCCTTTGAACTAGACTTCACGGAGGTTCGGCTAATCCGAACTGCACTCGAGATCATGTAGATTCTTTCGATTAGATTGAAAATCAAACGAATAGTGGTGCCGACGTTCTAGTCCCCCTATATTACTGCAAACGAACGGATTCCATACATTAGCAGAATAATAATGAATCAATTAGCGATGAAGAAATTTGAAAAAAGGAAAATGAGTCAATGTTGAACTTTAATTTAAAACACATTCACTCTGTTGAACAGTACGATAGAGCTGAGTTACCGATTTCAAACGTGACGTCTCCTCGATTCCGATTAAGAAGGGAAGAAACAAAATAAAAAAGTAAATATCCAACTTGAATCTCGAACTCTCACATCTTGCAGAGTTGTCGCGGTGCGGAACGCCCCGTGTGCATACGCGTGCAATTTCTCGCGCTCTTTCTGTCTAGCTGCGAGCGCAGATAAGGTCGAGGAAGCCGGAGCCTTCGTGAAATATAGAGGCAGAGCCGGTATTACGCGAGCACATCGACTGCCTGCCTTTATATGCGTATTCGTAAGGAAAAAGTTGAGCTGGAAAACGTTTATGAATCTATGTGTGGGAGGGAGGGAGAGACCAACCGGCATCACCGATAGATCTCCACGATATCGCTGCAATTCATGACTTGCCACTAGTCAATTGCTTAAGATCTGTTCATTTGAGGCGGAATTTATGTTACGCGCGTGTATGTGTAGTTAAAAAATAAGGAGAACTAATTGAATCGATTCATTCATCCGTCTCGCATTACTTTTCATTTTGAACAGCGAAATTTACTGGATCGATCAGAGTTAATTAGGGTGCATAATATTTGCTATGAAAATTCAAACTGTTTGTAATGATAGCGTATTGCATATGGTTATAATTTTTCTTCATTATCATTTTCAATTGAGATATAATGAATATTGAATTTAAATTTATAAATGATCAGCATGGATTTATTATGTTTCACTGAAAAAGAAAATACAGATACGAATATATATGGTCGAATATTATCGAAACAACCACCTTAACGTTAGCGTAGTACGGCAAGCTTTTTAGCAACGAATGTGTTTGTTTTCTGGCAACTGGCGCCCACCTGAATTTCTTCATTGCGCAAAGCTCCTTTACCGCAATAGCTTTTTAAAACTTCTCTGAATTTGCATAGCTTAATTAAAAAATGTAAATGTTCTCCAACTTTAATTCTCAAAGCAAACAAACACACATGCAGAGCTCATATACACACATACGTGAAATGTTCTGTTCGATTAAAATTTTAAGATGAATGCAGGCTAATTCGAACGGTATTCAATATTTATTCGCTGAGTATACAACAGCTTGTTCGATAAATTTACCACAATTCAAATTGATATTAATCGTTCGAGAACAAAACTGAGAAAAAACGTGCGCTGACACTTGGAACATCTGATTGATTCATCAAAAATCGTATCTATCAACGAAGGAGGAATAATATATATGGGCGTCTCGATCGTCGTCGACTTGAGTCTGATGATTTCACGGGCGATCTTGGTTTGAAATGCTCGACTGTTTTCAACGCTATAATGAACATTAGAATACGAGTGAATAGTATTAATACTGTCAATGTGAATCACGATCTCGCGACAATTATACATACGGATAATCAAAAACGAGGTCGTTCGAGCTGAAACCGACTCGAGTGGGCAAATGTCCGCGAGCTCTCGGGGGGACAACGGCCCGAGAGTAGTATAAATCGCATGAAAGCTCAAAGCTCGTGTTTTTCCTTCCATCTTCAGGAACGATCTGTTTCAGATAGAGCGAGCTCGCAAGCTCGCGCCGGCTCGAGCAGCTAAGAGCTTGGTAATCGTATTTTTTGCCTCGTTATCAAGATTTCTGTGCGTCCCGAGCGCGAAGTGAATTTACTTTCTTCATTATGAAAGCGGGCCTCGTGCGGAAAAAGGAGTCGGCGGCGCACGCGCGAGGAGCGGTGTACGATCTACTTTACGGCTCATACGTGACTTGCTCGCGCCCGGCGCCGACGAGAAACGGGGGCGGGGGGGCAGAAAGGCCGGAGCTTAAATAGCTTAAAAGGCTCGCGATCGAGCGTTAAGCAAAGAGACCGCCTCCGCTACCTTTCTGCCTCTGCGCTCGCGCGCTTGATTAATTTTTCGCAAACGCTGAAAGAAAAGGAGAGAGAGAAAGAGAGAGAGAGAGAGAGAGAGAGAGAGAGAGAGAGAGAGAGAGAGAGAGAGAGAGAGAGAGGGAGGGAGAGAGAGAAAAGAGTTAATTAAAGTGAAAATTTCTTGGAAGTACGAACCGCTATTAGGGCGCCAACGGATAAATGGATAATCTATATCGGAATATCGGTTTTTCATTTAGACTCGCGAGGGAGCGAGCGAGCGCGCGCTTTAATCGTCCCAAAGCAAGATTGAGATATGAATGTTAGCCGATGAATAAGAATAGGCAAAGAGCGCCGGAGAACTCGGAGAAAGAGAGTTGGAGCGCGTAAATGAACGTTTCAAGGAGCGAGTCAATGCTTCTGGTACATTTGAGAGGCTCGAATTTCTCAGAAGACGTGTAATCGAGGCATGGGACGAATCGAGATTACAATCCTCAGATGAAAAATAGCTACGAATTAATAGATGCAATTGAGAACCCCAACACAGAGAGAGTCTGCCATGCTTGGTGAGTAATTAACTTGACACGACTGTACATGGAAATCATTGCCGTGGTACCAAAAAGCTTTCACTTCAATTTTTTATATCCGAATAGTTGTGAATAACAGGATGCCATCAGTTCATCAAATTCTTGCTGTTCGATAGAGAAATACGTAAAGTTTAAATTCTGCTTCATTACTCAATGCTATGTGTTGGAGTTTGTATATTAATATTAGACCATCAAATGTAGTACATCGTATGGAAGAAGAATAGGGAAGTTGCATGAATTTCAATTTTAATTTTAATCAATAGTATAACCTAAAAGAATCAATATTACAAGACAGTTTTTTTTTTCGACCCTTAGTTATTTTATAATGACCGATTTTATAATCAATTATTCCGGACCACCGTTTAAATCGATGTCACGTGACTCTTACGTCACCGATTCACCCTCGAAACGGGTGTGTACCGTTATGTTATTTTGACGGTCGCAATTCTAGTATGACGTCCAAAAACGAATCGAATAAACCTTCTATCCACAGGATAGAGATTTGTTGACCTTTCAAATGTCAATCCAACGGTTGATTGATTTGATTTCATTACTCCCCCAGTTAGTATTTAAATTTGATTTAAATTTACTGAGTAGTAATTAAAAATGACTCAGAAAGAAATTGAGTCAAATTTCAATGTCTACAAGTTTTGTTTCGTACCTGGGTGTAAAAATACTGTAATAACAGCTCCAACTAAAGTATTTATACAAGTACCTGCAAATACTAGAAAAAGAAAATTATGGTGTGAAGCTGTGGGTTATCAAAAAGAGAAATTGAGGAAAGTGAGTTTCTGCTGTGAAGATCATTTTGATGTAAGTTCGTATATTTATGGAATTTATCTTGAATTATTTATTGCAAAACATCAGAAAAATGAGTGATCATCCCAACATTTGAATTATTTGATTTTTTTTTGTCAGTTGAAAAATGACATGGAAAATTATATGCAATGGAAAATGATGGGAAGTCCAAAAGTAATGAAAGATACTGTGGTTTCTCACTTGGCTTTAAATGTCACCACAGAACCACTGGCACAAGCGACAGCTGAAGAAATCCAACAGTATGTATTGTTAATAAATTATGATTGATGAATGAGCGAAAACTCGGCAAAAATGAGTGAAAATAAACGTAGTAAAGGAAGTAAGCCGGAGGTTAAGTTCATCAAAACAGACTGTTCTGCCGATTCTACCAGTACATTCGTACATAAATAGCTTCAGTCAATCTATGGTGTATTAGGGTCATAACAGCGAGTAACCGTCATATTACGCTGAGCGAACATTCTCTCCTAAAGGGTGAATCGCTTACGTCACAATCACGTGACATCAATTTGAACGGGGTCCAAATTTTTTCATATTTTTAATAATTTTTTTCTAAGCTAATATATTTTTTAAAAATCTACTTTAAACTGCTACAGGTTTCTTTTAACTTATATTTCTTATTTTTATATCAATTCAATTTTATCCTCTCACATGCAACTTCCCTATTGGTTTCTTTAAAACGAAAAATAATAAGTGGTAAGCAAGAATGGTCAATGGGTAACGAAAAGTAGCGGTAATTGAGAATATCTTGTAGGTAACGATATACGACCGAAAATATTTAAAATAGCAAAGAGACATGTTATTGAAAATCAACCGAATGGACAAGGATAAATAATTCAAAGTGCATTACATAGTTTTTGGGATTTATTCCTAATCCCATTGATATACGGTATGTACATAAAATATAAGAAAAACTGAAAAACCGATTTTGGAAGAAAACACGACGTCAAAAAATAAAATACACGTTATGGCGTTAAAACAAAGGTACGTAATCTGCGAACAGTGACGTACAGAATGAACCGAGTTGAGCCAAAATCCGTTGGAAATAACGCGAGTTACGACCTCGGTTGCGCATAACCTAACACGCATATATATGTAATTTTGTTTAGAATGTCACGACATACATCACGGCATGTCACAACACAGTATACAAGTCATTTTGGTGAAACTCATTTTCCGCATCGTCCCAAAGCTCCGTCTACAACGAAGCAAAAGAGCAAACAAAACTTCTTACCGCAATTCCGCGTGTATTCGGTAATGATTTCCTACAGCGATTGAAGGATTGCCCCACGATGATGAACAAGTATAGGTTGTTGCGGCTCGATTGTCGGAAAAATAAATTTCTTTTATTGCAAAATCAATCGTAGCCCGCGGGAGAAACTTATGTTGGTTGCGCGTCGTCAATCACACGAGCGGCACGAGAAGGCATTATGGCGTCGAGTAATTCGTCTAATCCCCTCGATATTTCCCGAGTACCTGTCTATCACCTTGAAATAAGTCGGACGTTATTGGAAACTAAAGTTGTTGAGGAAAAATTGCGCCGAGGAGGGAATCGAGCGAAGCGTCCCGGGGAAAAATTGTCTAAGTAACTGCTCGGGAGTTAATCGCATTATAGAAAGTATTGCGGCTCTCTATATATATAAACGGACGGACGTTGCAGAGCGCGCCTTCGATAACACGATTCTGGCTGCCAGGGAAAATATTTAATTTGCTCGGCTGAAAGCGCAAACTCATTGATCACGGTCGATCAGGCGGATTGAGCTACGCACGCGGGGTAGAAAGGGGGTGGGTTCATTTCTCCTGGCACACGCGTACAAGAGCATCGGAGCGTTATGCAACGGGCGATTATCCCCATGCCGAAATCGCCGTATGTACCAGATATACTTGGATTCGTAATGGCCGAGCTTGGGTGGATTTCCGTTGGCGCAAAGGCTCCTCGGGGCGTCACGCGCGCGTGTAAAAAGACTGGGTCGTTCGTCCGGCTGAATTATTACGCTCGCTAGCGGAGCGAACTTTTTACGAGGGCCGACCGTAAACACGCAAATGTTTGCTCGCGTCGCGTTCGACAATTGGGTGGACTCCTTCCTCTCTGTCTCGCTCCTTCGAGACTCGTTCGACCTCTTTTATCTAGCCCTTCCTCTCTGCAAATCACCCCTTCGCTCCCTTCCCTTCGACATCCGGCCCGCGGCCGCACCCTAATCAAACTGTAGTGCAGCGAGGTCGTCTCGCGATTGGGAGATCTCGCAGCGAGATTGAATCCACCGTTCAATTACTCGATCGCGAGTTTATTTGTAACGAACGTTTTCGCGCCATCCGAGCTTTCTCTCTCTCCCACTCTGAGATACGTACGTTAGCTTTCTTTTTCTAGCGGTGGTGTAGTTACTCCCTCGGTACCAGGTCCATCGGGCATCGATTCACCCCTTGATGTTTTCCCACCTTGTTTTTACTCGCTGGTAATGAACTTATAAACTCGGCCGAGTTTTCCGTTCCGGCCCGGTAATTTCCATTTTGCTTTGAGGACGGCGCGTGTCTTCCACCTCGCCTTAACGAAGATTCATTCTTCCTCGGGTCAAATTAGATCGCGCGCAGTCGAAATTCGCGCGAGTGATTACTCCCCCTCTTCAATTATGCTAATTGAGATATTTAGTGGGATGACAATTTGTCTTGATCACTTTTTCGGAATTGCTTGAGCTTCCGTTCCCTTTAGATCCCCTTTACATATATATGAAGTACGTGTAATGAGCAGCTGACGTCCAAGTAAATAAAGGAGTCGCGAAGTGGTCAAAGGAAAAGTGGCAATTCCAAGACGGCAATTATTGCGAGGAGGTAAAACCTACGGTATGGGGCAGTAACAGTCCTACGTCGTAAACGTGCGCACCAGTCGGGTTTTACTGTTCGCCCTCTTCCTTCTCCCCCCGCCCTCCTCCCCTCGGCACGATAAAGAGAAAAAATTCTCGCTCTCGCTTTGTCGGCTGGAATGGACAGGTAGAGTCAGTCGGGAAATGAGTCGAGAAGTGAGCGGGAGGAAAAAAGTAGAAGTAAACAAGAGAGAGAGAGAGAGAAGCATCGAATAAACTGAGTTAGAGGAAAAGGGTCTTGGAAAACTATGGAAATACTTCCATGTTGGAACACGAGTCGTAGACTCTGGAATTATAGGCGCGATGTCTTTTTCTCTTTCTTCAGATGGAACTGGAGCAAGGAACTTGCTGTAACTCGCTAATAAGGAACAATTTTCACACTTTTCCCTCGAGCAGTCTAGGGTTTCAAGCTTGGTTTTATATTCCCATTACCGTTGTAATCCTTGTGAGCAGGCAACTCCATTTTTCAATTACGTTTCAAGATAAAGATGAATGAATTCGTTTTGATTGAATGAACTCTTATAACCTCTACTGCGTTTGTATTTTGTGGCAAGAGTTTAAGATATATAAAGTTGAGATTTATAAAACGTCGAGGCATGTATATTAAACAATTATGAAATCATGATTTTTTCTTGATAAACTATAGGAATACTTTCCACAAAAATTGGTAACGCGATGAAGTCACTCGAAATGGAAGATAACCAGAGGAACAATAAGATATATACACTCGCAGTAATGGTTTCTCTGACTAACTCAAGAAACCACTTGGGGATTCGGGTCTCGGATCTCGCTGAAACTTTTGGAAGAGGTTTATGTCTACTTGAATAGATAACATCTGTAATTACCCATCAGCTAACGTTTAGATTTTTTGAATGTTTTTATAGAAAATATATACGCGTGAATTTATACATAGACATACATAATATGCACTTGAATTAGCAATGATCAGTTAATGTTTCAAACAAATAAGAACGTTAAGAGGAACGACTGAAAATATCACCAATTTGGTTATCGAAAAACTACCTCCAAAAATTCCTGAGGTCTCCAGGGGAGAAAAATATTCTGTTCTACGTAACACGTTCATCATGGATTGGAATCATTTTGATTCTTAATTGAATCCCTAGAATCTAACGGATGAAGCATTATTGCGAAGAAACTTTCTTTGAACCCTAAGAGGAATCGTGAAGGGGCCGTATTCATGAAAATTTGTTCCACCATCAAGTACACGCGAGTGTGCAAAGTCACTTAGCAACGTCATACCACCTAATTCTCCGTAACGTCCCTGCAGAACGAGCAACAGAGAGACACCAAGAGCGTGAATGCAGGCGCGCCCGACGCTATTAATATAAATTAACGGGAGAGCCGAGGCGCGGGTGGAGCCGACCCGACGACCAGCCGTGTAAACACAGAGAAGCACACCTCCACGCTCTCCAGCGCCTCTCAGTCCAGCCACGCCAGACGTACGTAGACTGAGTAGTACCCAACGCTTGGCTGCCCTCATCGACACGACTCCACTTGGTTCTTTGCTTATGGATCCACGTGCACATCCTCACGATATATCCATGTATTGAACCATACAGTTAGACTTGGTGGTCTTTTGTAACATTGCTAGGTGTTTTTACTCTTCATTACTATTGTATTTCTCAAGAGGAAACTGTTCAATTCCACAAGGAAGGATAGATTGGTAACGAGATTCGACATATAGATAAAAGCTGTCTTAATCAAAATTGCGCGAGGAAAGAAAAGTGAAATGATTCGGTTGAATATGATGCAAACGAGCCGAGGTTAAGGTTTTGCCGTTCCAAGCCCAACGCTGGTTCCAACGGTGAATTCGACAGGTCAGAGGAGATTGGAGCACTGTTACATGGTGGGTCATCTAGAGCTCGTGTCTAAACTGTCTCTGTACACAAACTCGTATTCTGTTGATTCTCTTGACGCCGACAAACACGTGTGTTCCCGATCCATACACGCGATCACCTCAACTTCACACGCCAACTTTTCGACGAGTTATGAATTGTGTCTACCAATTCTCGGCTGCGCAGAATTACAAGCGATATTTATAGGTTAAAATAGCTCACTACTGCTTTATCACCTAATACCAAAGCATCTTTCTACGAAAAAAAAATAATGTCGTTTCCGAACTTTAGGATCCCTACTAATGTAGTCATGTAAAAATACTCGCGTAAACAACGTTCAGTTTCCTTGCTCCTACTTTTCTTTGAATGGTTGAAAAGTCAGTATAAAACCTCTCCAAGTAAAACGTACCCCAACCTTCTTTTTTACTCTGCGTATCGTTACGCGGAGTAAGTAAAAAGTTATTGGCCTATCGAATACATTCGGAGAGCTCGGACAAATGTTCGGCAAAGAAGAGAAAAAAAATATCCCTGGAACAGAAGACCCCTTGTGGAATAATGATTTAGAACGCTAGCGTGCATACAAGCTCAGCTGAAACGATTTCAACTTGACCTGGAAAATTCCGTATGAACATAATTCGGAGAATCAGAAAAGTACATTTGCGAGTCATATGGGAACACGAAGCGATTCGAAGTGCTTGATTAAAAGCCATTCCTCCGGAGGTGTAATCCGAGAGGAGACAACGGGTACTCGAGAGGCGCGCGCTGAATAGTCGGCCGGGCGGCTGAAGTACGCCTCGAGATATAATAAATCGGCGACGCGTATCCAGTGCTCTCGGGATGGATGTTAAGTGCTCGCACCCCTCGCCGTAATGGACCCTGGGTGAAATGTAATGACTGGCGTTATTAGTCACGTGCGGCTTCCTCGCTGCTGGCTCAAATGCATATGGGGCGCAACGCGAGAGACCCGCCGTTGGTTAAGCCGTTGTTTAGGGTTAGCGCGTTCGTGCCGTGGCGTAAGGGGCTATCGGAGCAACGCTCATGGCAGAGGATTCAACTGATATCGTGGATTTTACGGGAGAGGTCGTTCCACCCGCTCGAGGGCTCGTGGGCAAAATGAAAGACTTCACGGGAGAAGTGTGAGAATCGCAAGGGATGCCCAGCGAATGTGCTCCGGCTTTGGATGTTGATACCGCACTGGAGGCAGTCGCGGAATAAGAAGCTGCGTCGTCGCAATCTTTTGGAATACGAATTTTCTTGGCTCTCTCACCTTCGTGAGGATTTTGAAAAGACATCAACGCGATTAAACTGAACGAACATCCAAAGGTATCTACTTTGCGAAGACTGTGAGAGAAATTACAGTGATTACATCTGCAATATAGTTTTAATCACAGCATTGATGTGATAACTAATAAGTGATTCAAATGCCAGCTTTGAATTACATCAAATTCTCAGTGAATTTTCGTAATATTTTCTGTAGCTCTGAGGTCATCAGCGTATTACAAACTTGTCTCACTTTCTGGAAAACTCATCAAAGACGAGCGAAATGAAAGAGACGAGATAATTTGACAGAACTGATGTGGAGACTTTTCGAATGAGAAAGTCGCTATTAAATGTGAAAATAAGACAACAATAGAAGGGCGGACAGTAAATTATAACGGCGAGATCCCCATTATAACTTTGTGTAAACTGAGTTAAGTACGGTTCCGGTTGATGAATACCGCACGTCGCGTCCACCAATATGGGTCAAGTCTTGAACTCCTCACTCAAGGACTCTACAAAATACTCAACTATCTGATAAGACACAATTATCCTCAGTAGCGAGAACCGTCATGACGTTACCGTCATTCATTACCCGGTTCATGTTAGATAGAGAGAATTCATGTTGGTATTTTCTACTTCAACATAAAGAACTATACACTCAAAAATATCGTTGAAGTGATCGATTCTGATTCTTGTCGGGATTAATTTTCATTATCCCAAAACCCGTAGAATTCTATAAGCAAGTGTGATTCTCATATGGCTATCAATCAAAAAGTTTGAAAATCGCTCGAATTCTCAGAAATGCCCTGAACGGAAGTGAAACAGGAGCGGTGGATTTCGCTGTAGAGCCCGGAGCTGGAATGTAATCACATCAAATGTCAGGCGTGAAACAATGAAATCGGCTCGCGCATCGAAAGCCTCATACTGTCTTAAATCAGCGGAACAGCCAGTCGTTTCCATGCACGACGGTATAAATACCAGGTAAGGTTTCCGAAGCTGCCGTGCAGCATCCGCACTTACCGTGAATTTTCACGAGTGGCCGGGATATCGATAAAGTCCGTCCTTGCGAGTCGATGGGCGGGAATTTCGCGCGCAATGAGCGGCGGCTGGACGATAAGGCGCGTTTCCGGCACGGCCCACGGGAAATGGCGCAACTCAATTACCCGCCAGCCGGATGAAGACGTAGGACGCGCGGGGCACGGAACGTGCAATCACACGGCCGCTCGGGGGGAAGAGCTGCACGTATGAAGAGCTGGCCATACCGGATATCGATGGGCGGCGCGGCTGTTTAGTGCACGGAGCTACTGCTCCGTCAAATGCTGTTTTGTTCGGCTTGTTTGTTGGCCGATCACCGTTCTAATCTACGTTCCACTCGAGCTCTGAGGGCTGAAGTGACTTTACAGAGAGAGAGAGAGAGAGAGAGAGAGAGAGAGAGAGAGAGAGAGAGAGAGAGAGAGAGAGAGAGAGAGAGAGAGAGAGGGGAGAGAGAGAGAGAGAGAGAGAGAGAGAGAGAGAGAGAGAGAGAGAGAGAGAGAGAGAGAGAGAGAGAGAGAGAGAGAGAGAGAGAGAGAGAGAGAGAGAGAGAGAGAGAGAGAGAGAGAGAGAGAGAGAGAGAGAGAGAGAGAGAGAGAGAGAGAGAGAGAGAGAGCTTGTCAAATGCAATCAGACCAAGGAGATGGATTTTTTTTTACCAAAGCTAGATGATTCGACTGCACACTTAATCATCGAAAATCACCCAATTTGATTGCTAAGCTCGTCGATTTCTCTTCCGAGAAGTAAAGAGACGAGAAGCTTTGAAATTTAATTTGCTTATTCATCTGTTCGTATTTGCAACTCGAGTTTGTTATTGAAACTCAACATAATATTGGATCCAATAATGAGAGGATTTTTAGACAATGGCAGATCTCATTATATGAACTGTATACTAACTCGTAAAAGTTTCCTCATTAGCACTAATGATTATGAATATCACACCTACGCGTGGAAAATAATTTTGTTCGCGGATTTGAACAATGCTTCTGATAGCATTTTCGTTGGTTACTTACCCGTGAACGGAGTGACGAATTACCCTAGATTTGAAAATATGCGAGGCAAATGGGAAAATTTCATAAATGGATCAACTTTATGCTGATAAAGTATACATAAAAGCCTGTACAGTACAAATTTAATAAACTTTCTCATGGTTCGTTGTGGGAGTACCAAACGATCGTCATGTGCTTACGAGCCTCTCGAAAATCCCGTGATGAACGGGCGTGCATCATGAATTATACTTCCATCCACCATCGAGGAGCCGATGCCCTCGTTGTAATTTAAATGTCATACGCAGCTCCGCCGGTAATTACCTATAGCCCTCATACTGAGTATCGATTCGTGAGGCAGGTAGTGTCGTATCATCGCGGACTGCACACGGCAGCGTAAACAGCACCCTTATAGCCGCGATTCCTTCGATCGTCCCTTACGTCCCCTTCGTAATTACTCGCGCAGCGGCTCGTTCGAACGAGTCGGTCGGTCGGGGCGCTGTATCGGGCGCTGAATAATTCGTCTCGGTGCAGAGGCGTACGTGCCTCCTCCAGACGAAGCCGCGACGAGCGGCGAGTGCTGATTCCGAGAAGGCGTGTGTTAATTAACGTGCTCTTTGGTCTGCGCCGCCGCCGCGCGCCGTTGACACTCGAGAGCGCGAATTTGCCTTTGCCGCCCCCTCTAACGAGTCGGAAAACGCCAAAGACGCGGGGGATTTATGAGGCGGGTGTGCTCGAGTGACCGGGAAAGTGCTGAATGGATACGTGCGCGCCGCGCCGAGATCGCGCCCGCGCGCTCGCTCCATGTGAGCTCCGGCTCGTTATTAACTTAGCCGCTGCAGTGTGACAGCCGCGGAAATTACAAGCGCGTATTACCCCCCTCTCCCACCACCCAACCCCCGGAGCCGCGAGCTTTGTGGCTTGGTAATGAGGGTGCGAGTGCCGAGCAATGCTGTAAGCTCCGCCGTTCGAATAAATCCTCCTTCTACGCCGACTGAGTGACTCGTCTGACTAAACACCGACACGCTCTACTGGTTCGATTGCGCGTCACTCCTTTGTGGGCCGCCACATCGACTCGGTCCTTCCCCACCCCCGACCACGCGACTACCCAGTGAAAAATACTTGCTTCAGCTGGTGTGCGTTACTTTGTCGTGTGACGGTACAATTCATTGTGTATGCGAAGAGACTCTGCTGCTCGAGAAATGGACACTTCTTCCGTGTACTCATGCTCATGCGCTAGAGCACACGACTCACAGGCCCCGCTTACCAGAACAATTCGCTCCACATTAATTCAATAATGAGATCATCAGTCTGATATTTCTCCCTCGCTGAATTCTCCTTCGGAATGGGCCCACTCTCTCACATCTTCACAATAAAAATGCATACTATGAAAATGAAATTTCACTGTGAGCGGATATGAATAAATTTTCGAGTGAATTACAGAGATGTTTTCACTTTCTAATGCCAGTGGATAATCACTTGAGTTATATAAGATTGTTCAATTTTTCATAGAATACTAACAGTAAGTTGAGTGAGAATTAGTATAAGTGAATTCTCATTGAAATTTACATAATCGAATGTGATCAAATAAATATGGACTGGTACTGGGGTGATTTGAAAATTGGTACACACCCACTGCAGTGGAATTTATTTTCCACACAGTGAATTTCCATTGTAAAAATAAAACAAAGCAGTATATAACTTCCCATGGATGGATAGAATGTTGTTCAGAACAATCAAAATCCAAACAAAGAAAATTTTTATTATTTTTTTGAAAAATAAACTATGGGCGTGTTTCGATGGAGAAAAATATTGACATTAAAGAATAAATCTGCTGAAAATATCCGTATATCCATATGTGAACCCGACTGTGTACCGAGTTATGTAGTGCGTGCGTTCACCTACTCGTGACTCGTCGTCCACTGGAATACGCCACGTCGGCAAGCCTCGTTAAGTTTGTACGTCGATTATCTGTCTGCGGTGAGCTCTAGACTTGAACGCAACAAGACGATCTTCTTGACTTATTCAATGCAACTACTTATTAACGAATTCAGTCTCGCGTTCCTCGTCACAATCATTCCGCGGTTCCAAGAAAATTTTATACAACCGAGTCTGCAGATATATCCTCTGAATTCACGTACGCTTAAGAAATATGCTAGTTACGTTGCTTGGGATAATTTCATGAAAATGAAATTTATAAGGGCTCACTGAATCAAGCTGCTGTATCTACGTTTCGAAGCTGCGATAAGAACTCGCAAATGCATTTATATATCGGCCGGCGTAAATCATTCGCGGCTTTGTAAATAATGAAAGCGCACATCCGTCACGAAATCACGAAAGCCCGCTGGAGATTTCTTGCATGCGTGTAATCAACCGCGGAGGCGCCACTCAATCGGCACAATAGTCCGCAGGCGCAGCTATACAGTTTGCAATTATGATTTGGTTGGCGCACGTTAGCACCGCGACCGCCGCGCTGTATACATTGCAAATACTCTCGCTGCAATTATCAAAGTATTCAAATTTGAACGATGCTTTACGAGCACGTGATGTGCGCGCGCGCGTGTGTGTGTGTGTGTTTACAATCTGTATGCCGAGCTCGCACAGCCGTAAACCACCAGAGCGCAGTGGCCCTTAAGTTGCGGGCATTGCTCAACCGGAAGTATTGCTGTTATCTAATTTACGCAAGGATACATTCTGCAGGCGTTGCGATAACGTTGTGAATAACTTATAAGCTGACGACGATAGTTCGATGGATTCGCGCCAACATCGACTACAGCCCCATATATATACCTTTGCACATTATGTAATCCGAATTATTGCGTATTGATGGCGTGCTTTTGATCGGTGAGAATAATCCGCAAAGGTACGACCACGCAATCGTTTACGTTTCTCTTTTTTTTCCACCTATCCAATTACTCAGCAAGCTTCCGCATAGAAAAGCTCGTAATTGGACTCCGTTCTATATCGATTCATATTCCACGCTTGCCGTCGACTGGTTACTTTTCAAAATTCATCGACTCCGTCCACGTAGAATGGGAAATCACTGAAGAAGCTTTCGTAAATTCCCTCGAGCCTCGGGTACCACTCGCAGTTTTCCCGGGGTCCCGAGTTTCATCAAAATCTACTCGATATACTGAGTATAACAGCCTTGATTCATAAACGAACAGCATCGATGATCCATTTATCGGATTCATGCGCTTTTGCCGCGCATCCAGACTATATATACACGCGTGCAGGCATATAACCATTATTCCGCATGGCTACTTCGGGTAAACACTGGCCCTCGAGCTAAGATGAGACTGAACAAAATCAAATTCCAACAGGAATATTCGAGCGAAACAGCTCGGGGCTTCGCGCGCGCATATACCACCCATGTATACATAATACGGATGAATAAGGGTAGTGTGCAGCGCAGGGATCGCGAGCCGCGTGTTACATTGTTCGGCGCACCGGTGGCTCCGAGGCTCAGCCTAGATATAGAGACAGTGGCGGGGAGGAAGGAGAAGGCTGTCGGGTATCGATACCTCGAGACTCTTGTACAAGATGTACGTGTACGATGGAAGTTGGTCGGATTAATGGGGGATTGAGTTCAATCGAGAGTCGGACGATTTGTGGCGAGGAAAAAGTGATGTGTGTGTGTGTGTGTGTGTGTGGGCGCGCGCTTCAGTTCACGAAACTTATCTTTCGACAGTTGGAAGTTTATTCCAACTCATCAGTTGATAAAGTAAATTTCAATCAATTTGAATCTCGTAATGACTTTATTATTCATCTTCACCCCCAAACTATTTGCTCCTGGGAAAAACTGTAAATTTTCTTTCAAATCTCCGGAATGAGCAACTAATTAGTTGATTAATCAATTGAAATATTGATGAAACAGAATATCTGAGTGCTGAAGCTGAGGGTTCGTAGCAGCGAGGTTACAGACGTTACGACACTTTGATCAGCTCTCGTTAATAAATCTCGTACAGAACCACGTGACTTAATCGCTAATTGCGTAACTAGAGCGGCGCATTATTGTAATAGTTCTCTATGATAAATAACCTACGCCGCGTAATCGGCATGAATTCAACTGATTATTATGGCGCAATTTGGAATGTAACGACTCGTTAATTCACGTACACTCTTCGTAATCCCAACAAATTAGCCCTATTTATTATTCATAGTAATTGAAATTAAAGAGAAACGATTTTATATGTAACAATTGCCAGCGAATTTCAGTAATTCTACAAGAGTGATCTCCAATCATCAGTTGAATTGTTAATGCGAAACAATGAATTATTTTTTTGATTGTAATATCTCGACTGATGGCTCTTTGTTTTCGGAAATTCGTTGGTGGTAGTAATAGTGGACGTTATTATTGGTGGAAATTCATATTTTACAAAGAATTTCTCTCTGCAATTAATGTGAGCCTAACTCATGAAATAACTCGTTATTAATTTTACTTTCTAACAACTCAAGAAAATTTCTCGTAGAAGTGAAGAAATTCGCGATAAACTTCCATAATGATAAAATTCCTGCTTCAATTTTCATCATAGAGTTAACATTTTCCCCGTAACTGCCTAGCTTCCATAACAACCTCGTGTTAAACTGAAATTCCAAAGGAAGCGAAATCTCGCATAGAAAATTAAATTAATAATGAAAATTCTACCGATAGATGGCATGAATTCTTGCTTATAGCAATTAAAACCAAACGCCTCAGTTTATTTACAAGAGAATAATCCGTCCTCGACGACTCTTAATTTTGGAAAGTCGGATTCACGGAAAATTGTCTCGCGGATCTGGTTCTCAAGCTCTCAAATCAGAGAGATACCAAAGTCCCCCAATAATCGATTATTACCCATGGCTGCGCAAGCCGAACGTGAGAAATTAATAATAACGCAGGTGTACTGCGACGATAGCTCGCGAGTACCCCGTCGAGCGTGGATTAAATCTTCCGTGGGAATACTTCGCGAAAGCATCGCGCGGCAAGAGCCTATCAAGGATAGCGCGTCACCAGAGCCAGCCAGTCCGGGGGATCGAGGCAAGCCGTTATCGTCGCATGCGAAAGCTCTCGCGTGGATGTTGATAGCCCGGGTCCCTGGGATCCGGCGAAATAAGAAAATCAAAATCAACGGTCGTGTGGAGCTCGCGCAAAGTTTGATTCGCCGCTCGCCCGCGACTAGAGCTACAAGGTCGAGGCGGCGAAGGCGGCCACGAAGTTTGTTAGAAATTAGTTTGAGATGGGACTAAGATATCCCCGGGTTGGAACTCATTACCCCCGCGCCGCGGCTTAGTCTTCGTCGAATAGAAACGCCAGCGGATGCTGCGGCTGCGTTATCAGGCCGGCAAACACCGGCCCGATAACGTCGTCTCTCCCCGCTGCCCTTCCTCCCCCCATCCACCTTCCCGACCATTCCCCACGTGTAAGCCGCCCCTTTTTTCCCCTCCGCTCCGTTACTCCTACGCCCAAGTCTCGCTCAGCTGGAGGCGCCGCGAGCTTTTGTTTGTGCCCTCCATCGGGTAATTGAAGATTTTGCTCTCGGGCTGTCTGCGCTTTTTGCCTCGTCTTTTTCGGAACCAATTGCGAAAGTTGTTTTCAATGGTGATCGGAGTACTTTGGTCCCGGTGTTCCAGCCCTCCAGTGATCGACGCATCGAGATCACTGCTTGGCAGTCCTATTCTATACCGAGACCTCATTCGCGACGGAGTTTTTAGAACTTGCTCAATGACACTCGAACAACATCTAATTGAATAACGTTTGGTGGTTCTTAGATTACTAATAAATATGTCACATCGAAGCCGAGCAAGTTTCGATTATTTAAAATACACAAGGCGCAACCAATAACAATGGACGAAATCATTTACTCGGAAGGTAAAAAAAATATAGTCTTGCGCGAGCAAAGAATTGACGGAATCCTAATAGCGAAAGATAGGAAAGTATGGAAAAGAAATTGGAACCGCAGAGGCTATAGGATCAAGCTAGATAGGTATACAGAACGAGGGGCCGTCCGAACCTGTTACGTGCTTCCACCTTAATAGCAGTGGCCGCATTTTCGTCCACGGATAAGAGAATAAAAGAAGGTAAAAATGGATTTGCGCCCGAGCGCTTCTGCAGGCGCGGAGTCATTACGCTGGCGCTCTCTCCATTATACATGTATATAGGTGCGACTATATATATACACATACATATATACGTGGGGACGAGCCCTGGCAGAGAGCAGAGCGAGGGCTGGCTCGATTATCGAGCGACGCCCAAAAGTCACTGCAATTTTCCACAACATCGAAGATCAGCCGCAGTTTAGTCGGGCTGTTGTTTTTTTCCTTCCGCCGTGCCGTCGCTCTTTTTCCTCGGAGAAGCCGAAGCTTCGACCAATTTCGCGCGGGGGGCCATCCCCGAGTCTATCAGTATCGCAAATTGTCCCAAGCGCGAGACGACGCGACCGTAGCAGCGGCAGCGGCAGCAGCAGTGGCAGCCGCAGCATCGGGGAAATTCGGCGAGGGCATTTACATACGCAATTTTCGCGCTTAACCTCCCGAAAAGAGGATTGAATTCGAGCGCGTATAATACCGGCCGCGAATATGCATGACTTTTTTGCTGGCCCGCGCGAGCGAGCGATCGAGCGATCCTCCTCCCCCTCCCCCCTCGACGTTGCTTGTATTTCTTTTTTTGCTGTTTGCAACACGGCATCAGCTGAATATACATGTGGCCGCGAGATATTTCGACGCGGCTCCAAATAATAAATCGACGAGGTAAGGTATTCGCCGGGCGTCCGTAGGCCGATTTATTCGGTGGCCGCCGCCGCCGCCGCCGCCGCCGACGATCAGCATTCACGTGTAGTAGCTCCGCGCGGCTGCATCACGGAATATCCCTATCCGCGCGTCGGTTATTCTTCCTGCCTTTCCTTTCCCACTCGCGTGGCTCGTCCTTTTTCCACCTCCCTCTCCCAGCTCGCGCTAGCATAATCGTTTTTCGATAATAAATTGGGTCTACCGCGAATTTATGGAGACTACCACAATGAAGTTGCGCGTGTCCCTGCGGAGTATACATACACACGCATACATATTTACCCAATGCGGCTAATCTCTTTTTCCTTTCGTCGCTTCCCCGTCGAGTTTATCGAGGGAGTCCGAAGCACACCTACTCCGTCAATGGGTTCGAAGTGTGGAGAATTTTAATTAGTCGTGGGTACGTTGATAATTCGATTTGGCTCAGTTACAGTTCCGTGTATCCTCACGGCCACACTGCAAGTTTGCAAAAGGCTTTCCGGTATAGATTCTCTATACCGTTTCGGCTGGAATTCGAACAACATGCCAAGTGGACAGTGGCACGGAATTCACAATCACGCATTCCTTTTTTCTTTTTTTTTTTCAATTGTCGACCGTCGCGTCCCGTGAAACACGAAGCACTCGATCAATTCGTATCCGGTAAAATCCAAACAAAGATCTCGGCCGATCAATCATCCACTTCGACTCGTCCGCTTCGAAATTACTCAAAAAAGTGCGCGAGTATCCCTCGACATACGACCGATCCAATTCACTCCGGCGCGCTCGCGTCGAGCAGAAGCCGCGGGTATTACGGGCCGCCGGCAGTTCATCAGTAGATCGTCGCCGGAGAAAAAGAGCCGACATATATAGGACGTGATGCGATTTGCCGGGCGAGAGCGCCACATGATGGACGAGCTCGCGCATCATCGATTTGCGTTCATTCGCTCGTTCGTTTATTTCGAACCCCTGTGCTCCCGGTATATACGTATATGTACATACGCGCGTCATATTTTTCCGCGAAGGGCCCGCGCATATATCTGCGGAAGCGGCGCACCACGTGATTTATAGGTGGAAGCTGCAATTGTTGCTGCGCGCGCCCTTGGATTTTGAGTTCGATTCTGTCCATGCGAAGCTTGAGCAAATTGATAGGACGGGTCTTCTGAGCTATGAACATTTTGACATTGGACAATGCCTCTTGGAGTTTTATTATTTACAGTTTTATTACTTCGAGTTTTATTACTTCGATCGGGTTAATACTCTCTTCATTAAATATAGTTGAAAATTACTATTTGATACTCTTCAGTAGTGGAAATTGCACGAGCGATGAACCGTGGATATTGATTAAATAATAAATTTTGTTCCTACTCCCAGCAGTGGAAAATTCAATATACGCAATAGAGATTCAGTACATTTATGACATATTTAGTTTCTTGAGCCATATGTAAACCAACAAAATTCTGTCAATCCTACTGAATTTTCGAATTGCTCTTGACGTAGGAGACCACAGCCCGCAAATTTGGGTCTGCAATTCAAATACCGACAAATACCATTCTGATTTGTCTGTATATTAAATGGAATATATACATTACGAAAATTCATGCGTACAGATGTAAATTCTCGGTATTAAAATATGCGAATATCTCAAAGTGACAGGAAACGTTCGAGACAAATGACTGTATATATATATATAATATACTTGGGTAACCATAAACCACCTGCAATAGTTCCACAGAGATTCGAGGCCCAAATCTCAAGTGGTCTGCTGGATAGTAGTTTCCTTTAGGAATACCAAATTCAGTGGGATACATTAATACGTTACATCCTGGGAAGCTGCTCCGAGAAAATTTCCCCATGGAAAATGACCGTGACAGGCCGTGCAATCCCGGAACCCACCGCGATTCCTGGTGTATTTAACCTTAGCGTTCCGTAAAAACCGTCGAACACTGTACTGTAATCACAGTCGAGCCGGTAATTTTTGAGCTGTTTCCCGGCCCAAGTTCCAACCGGCAACTTGTGTCTGCAGTGCGTTTTCATAAAAAATCACAGACGGCCGGTCTCGAGTTGCCACTCTCCTGATTTTCCACTGCGCACGCGATGCTCGGGCCTCGAATCTGTCATTCCTAGTGCGCATTAGACGAGTAACGAGGCGTTTTTAAACATCCACAAGAGGGAACGAGCGCGAGCAGCGACAATCCCGCCCCGTCCGGGGGCTAGTATTTTTCCAGCGCCACCATGCGAGAGGAAAAAAGACTCACGAATACGCGGGCGCGCCTCACTCAGAAAAAAAGAGAGAGAGAGAGAGAGAGAGAGAGAGAGAGAGAGAGAGAGAGAGAGAGAGAGAGAGAGAGAGAGAGAGAGAAAGAGAGAGAGCAGCGACAGACGACGGCATAAGTATACACGCACACAAACACAGGTGCGCGCGCGCGAGCGACGTGTCACGCTCGACGGATGACGGGACAATGACGGAGTGGGGGACGGGGATGGGGGGGCCGCGCGACGGGCGGAATTGCGCTCGCGCTCGCAAATATCCACCTTATACCGGGGCGGGCGTCGCTCGGATTCCGCCGCGCATTATTTGCGCTTCATTCGCAAATTGTCGGCTAAATTATTCGGTCAGGCCGCGTTGCGGTATGTCCCCGGGTGCGTCGAGATTGAAAATACTGCTGGGAAAACAGGGCTCGGCGTGTGCGTTGAACGTGTACACGAGGGAGGGATCGGTTCGGAGAGGGGAGCTAGTAAGCTGCTGAATGGAGACGGATTTTCGTCCGGGCTGGTTCTAATGAAGCGGACGCGGTGCGGCGGCCGGAACTTTGTACTTCGCAGCGCGGCTGACGGTTTTGTTTCGATTCACCTCTCGTGACGGACGCATTCACGGGCGGCCAGGGGCACGGGGGTGGGGAGAAAAAATGCGGGGGCCCTTTGTTAACAATGCCAGTTTGATCGCGCTGTCGCGAAGCTCTCGTTACTTTGTGGAGAAATATATACATATATATGGATATGTGTGTATCCGATCGGTAGGAAAAAGAGCCGATGGGAACGGTCGAACTTTCGAATTGCAAACAGCTGTCGGATTTCAAAAGGCGCGCGTCCAAATCAATGGCTCGAATTGTGTGCTTTTGCGAGCCACGCCTCGCAGTGTAGCCGGCGTACGTACGGGTCCGATCTAGTGTCCAATTATTTCTGAAAGAAGTCAAAAAATATTCAGCCAAAACACGCCCAATTAAGGGTTGGTATGAATGATTCGTTTGAAAGAAAGGATTAACTTTGAGAACAAACGGTTCCATCTAACGCGTGAAATATATGCGCCTCAATTTGGAACGTTATGATTTTTCGAAGATTTATCAATAATATTGAATAGTCTCTGACTAAAAATCCTGGGAAGCAAAATTTGATGAATTAATTATAATAAAATTTAGATATTCTGTGTAACATTAATAATACCAAGCGATGACCGTAGCAGGATGAAATGTCACGGGAACGTCATGTATGACAATGGCAACGAATTCCTCGAATCGCTTCGGCATCGCTGGCTTCCATAATCGCGCTGGAAATTCGATTCGTTGCAGTATCATCAGAAATGGTTCATAACCGTTGGACAGCTATGAAACTTGCGATTCGTTCGGAAATATGCATCTCGTTAAATAACCACCTCGCGCCGGGATACCAAACCGTTCGAATGAAAGCTGCTTGTATCGCCGGCTATTCAAGGCACATTCCCCATTAATCGGTCCGTGAATTTCCATCCATTACGGCTTCGCCCAATAAGGAGTGGCTCCGTCCTGCACATGGGCCAACGGCACGCAGAAATGCGCTGCATCAACCTTGACATACGAGAGCGTATCGAGCGGCAGAGCGAGCCAAGTACTCTCTCCCTCTCTCTCTCTCTCTCTCTCTCTCGAGCAGCAGCAGCAGCAGCAGCAGCAGCAGCGCCAGGACAGCTCCGGCTCAATTATGATAAATCGTGTCTAATTAGAGTGGCGTGGTAGCGGGGCATCGTTTAGCCGGGGCTGCCGCTTTATCTGGGCGTGCGGGGAACGGGGGATGCAGGGTGGAGGTGGGGGGGGGGGGGGGGGTCTGAAATATATACACCGGCGGGGCCGATTTGCATGCGGCCAACTTAATCAGCGCCGACACCTCGCTAATCGCGTGGCGCCCCCCTGCTCGCGCCCGGTCTTCGAGGGAAGCCGCATATATATCTCGAGGGGGAGATTGCGCGCGCGCGCCCGCGCCCGCGTTAGCTGATTCTTCTGTCAACGGAAAATTTACCTGGCGGCCGAAGATCGGCTTACGATAGCCCGACCCTCCCTGCGTACTGCTTTTGAGGTTTCGGGTGTGAAAAACCCGCGGCACATCTGGATGAGTTGCGTGTGGGCTGGGGCACCACCCTGCTCGTTACTCGGGGAAGGGGGCATGATGGTCGGGGGGAGGGCATGTCTCGAGGGTGCTACAGCGAATGCGCACTTACCGGGCGACTCTCAAAGAGTTGGCTTCTGGCTCGGAAGAGTCCTCGTTAACTACGTGGCCACGCGACGCATTTGCTTTTTCAACACACTGATTCGCAAGGTTTCCGAATTATACAATTTGACTTGTATAATTTTTTCGAGAGGGACAGATCGATTGATTGATATACTTTTTATCCGAGTCATGGGGTAGGTGCACTTCTTTCGATACATTGACTGTACACATTAAGTTTTACGCACAATTTTATCTATCTGTGTGTTGGAGTTACAGTACATATATTGAAGCATATGCTATGAATTCGCTGTATTCTAGTTCATAGCAGATCAATTTTGAAGATCAATTTCTTCCTCCATATTATCATGACGCTGAATAAGAGGGGGGTCGAGAACGGAGCTGAAATAAGAGAGAAATAGTCTGCATTCATTTTCGATAGCTTTCAACCACTACGCATATCAGACTCGGCTCGCTTACAGCACGTGAAACATTCCCACGGTAACACTGATATATGATACCCTCGGAAAAACCATGCTGGATGAGGTTCTTTCATCGTAACTCAAGTTGAATACTGCGAACCCTCGGCTCGAAATAAAAGATTAATAATCACGTATCGATTCGTGTGACTTGTCCGCCTTCCAACACCCGCACACGGTTGTAAAACTCTTCCGTGCAAAAACCCTCTCGCTTCACGTGAAAAGCGGGCGGAAGGGAAAAAAGAGAAAAAAATATAAAGCTCCAGCCAATCCGAGCTGTGAAAATCAGAGGGAGAATTTTCGTGGGTCTCGCGCCCGTCGGCGCGCGTCCCGTATCGCATTCGGAAGTGCGATAAATGTACGGTGCAGGGCCGTGTGTGCCATCCGTCAGGCCGGCGCTGGCGGGCGCACATCCTGCCTCGCTCGCGGCAGTCCGCCTTTTGACATTGATTTCGCGCTCGGCCAAAATAATCCGCGCCAAGCAGTTTGTCATCGCGCTTATATGGAGTTACGCGCGTATTGTCACGCCTGTTTATGCCCCAGCCCGAATTGACGCCCGAGCCTGCTCAATTGGGGACTCTCCGACGCAAACCGCGTGGGAAATTGACGTGGGTACGCGGCTTTTTTCCCCCTTCCCCCGCGGCGCTTGTTTATTTTATTTCGAGCGCGCGCATGGGAAACGAAAAAACTGTGTCACGGTGTCGGGCGTTTGATCGATGAGTTCAACGTCATCGCGCCAACGGGATCTTCGATGTTCGATGTCATTGAAACACGTTCGGATCGGTCCTACAGTGATTCATACGATTCTAGTTGATTCAACACTGACGAATGTGCGATAAACAGGTGAAAATTATTTTATCTCGATGCGAATTCGAGATGGAACACCGCCACATGATTCGTCATATTTTCCATTCCTGGAGTATCGATCTCGGCTGAGGCAAAGGGAAAGTCCCCTGGCATTTGTAGCGAGCTCGCTGAAAATAACAACGGCGGAACGGATTACTCGATGTAATAAGCCTGCATCACATCCCCGAGATAAGTTGAAGTACAGAGTAGCCTTAGCTCCCCCCTCGATCGGCTCTGTCTATGTGTTACTGCATCGTATCGATTCAGCGCAAAGTCGAAGCGAACCGCCATAACGAGAGGATCGAACGCGTAAACCGCAAACAGCCCATGGGCACTTTTACCCCGGGTGGGGGAAGGAATAGCCGCGGGAGGTGTATCATCAGGGCTAATTGGATTGTCATTACACGGCGGGGATCGAGGAGCTCGGCGAGAAATCGGCGCGAATACGAGAAAGTGTTTAATGGCAGGGAAAGTTCGACGGGGACCCTTAACTTTTATTGAATTTGCTTGTTTGAAAACGCCAGGAGTTCCGCGCGCACGCGGCCCGAGTAATTTATTCGGGCACGCGCGCGTCCCCTTGTCGCGAGAACCCTGGCGTTGTGTATTATGGCCGCGATAAATTCCGCAAGTTTGTGCCACCCAAACCCCCGCCCGTCGCTAGAAACGGCGATTAAGGCGCCGCGCTCGCGCGCCCGCGATGAGCCTCGCAGAAATGTTGCCACTTCGGGGAAGGCGTGGCGCCGATTTTTCACCGACACATTCTCATATACCGCGCGACAACTGTGTAGCGCGGCTTTCTCGTATGCAGAGTAGGCTTTTAGCTGCGAGTGAGAAAGTGTGTCGATTTTATTCGCGCACGGAGTTACCGTGATTTTTCTTTTGACATTTCATTGTAGAGTCTGAGCGGATCCGACCGTATCTACTGAATCCCCCTGTTTCTCGCGTGCCATTACTTTTTCAATCATCTCCCAAGCTACCATACGAGCGAGATAAACTTGGTTACGCGAGGGCTAATGATACATTATGAATTTTTGATTGCAGTTTCGGAGCAGCTGGTGATAAAGAAGGTCGACGTCCCGGCGGCTGTTAGAGTCGGCCAGGAGTTTGTGATCCTCGACTGCGATTATGATCTCGGAAACACGTCGGCGAAAGGTTTAGTGGTCAAGTGGTATTTGAACAATTTCGATCTGGTTTACCAGTGGATTTACGGCACCGCGCCTGCGGCCATAGATCCGGCCTCCAAGTACATAGACCTCGAATACAAGGCCAGCGAGAATAACAGTACGATGTATCGGGCGATGAAGCTTACCCGGCCCGACATCGACCTCACAGGCAACTACACTTGTCAAATATCTACCTTCGAGGATGAGGTATCGGAGAAACGTCCAATGACCGTATATTGTGAGTACATTCGACTTATGCGATATATTACTCTCTGGCAAATGGGTGCACGCATTTTGTTCGTATAAACTGACAGTTTTATAATTCCTGGTTTCTCAGTGATCAATGATTGACAATTAATTCTACTGTCACTCATTTACCAGGTTTTGACAAATAAAGTATTATACATTCTCGAAAAAAATTGATAGTTTGAAATTTTACTCTATGAGAAAGCAACGTTACTGCGGAAACAGTATATTATATGCATCTGAGCAAGGTTGGGCAATTTAGGCACGAAAAACGGTTGCGACCCCAGCACAACGAGGGTTGCAAATTTGCGCGTGCCGAAATAGCCAAGATAAGCGAGGTGCATGTACTATTTTTCGTAACCCGGGGTATAAAAGTGCCATTCTCTACAAACGCCGGGAAGTGAAGTTGGCACTTTGCGGTCGCTGGGACGAAATAAAAATTATAGATTATTTTTTTCTCCTCAGGCGATCGCTGAACAACATATTTTACAAAATAATTAACATTTATTCGTCATTCTTTTACTAAGAACACTCGCAACAATTATGAGTTACGCTGACTCGTTGACGGTCAACCACAAGCGCAGATACGTAACATGAAAAATGAAACACTATTTCTCCGTGGAATATTCTTGCACAACGTGAAGTTCCTCTGGGAAATATAAAAATACGCGCAGAATTTCAGCTAATCGAGAAGTAGGATTAGAAATTCTATCGCAATGTCCCACCCGTCCCGCCGCCAACGGACAGAGAGACAGACATACAGACAGGCAGACAGACAAGTGGGGCATATCAAACAAGAGCTTATGAAATAACCCTCGGAATAACATGTCAACCTCACGTTCAAGCGAAACTTTCGAGAATAGTAGACGCCTTGAAGAGAATCAGACCAAACAAGCGAAAGCTCACTTGCGAAGTTAATGGAATTCATTCACTCGGAATCGTATATAGGTATGCCCACTGTGCTAGCGACACTTTGAATCGTCGCTCGGCGCACGCGGCAACGGGCAAAGCGCACGTTTCCCAGGCATTATATACGAGCTTTTGCTTCGCGCCCAACAATGCCGATAATTGCAAGGGGCTGCTGTTGGAAGGTAGAAAAAGCACGCCGACGAGGCTCGAGTGCAAGCTCGCTTGGGGGGCGGCTGCACGCGGCAAACCGGCCTTCGGATAAAATAATTACGCGCGTCAGTGAGCGAGCTGTCGGGTGTGTTTTGCGACGCGCCGATGTACTCCGATCCGAACGAATCGCGAGGGGGGGGGGACAGCGCCGGGGTAACACGCGTCGAAATTGCTGTGGGGGCTCTCTATCGCGCGCTTGTATGTGTGTAGAGCCACGTGGAACGGACAAGCTCGACGCGCGGTTTGATTTTTCCCCGTGTCTGGCGGATTCGCGCGCGCGCGAATCACACGTCTGCCGACTTTGCTCCGGCTTGATATGACGAGCTGACGCGGGATATTTGCAATGCCCGCGTGAATTTACCCGGGCTCGTCGCGCGGCCGGGGCAGGTGCATTTCTTAGATTCGCCACCCACCCCCCCCCGGCTTCGTCCAGAAGTGAAGTTTGAATTTGTCGAGTCGATGGGAGAGAACGATCGAGTGGTGCGGTAATTTTCGAATTTGGATAAATTGATTTCTCAGCCGATTCGCGCGCTCCTTCTCTCTATCCCTTCTCGTCAAATTTTCCAACTTGCATGCGGCGCACACCCCCTCCTCGACGAGGGTCGTACATATCGCTTTCGAATTTCCAACGTGACACTCTCGGGAAAACTTGAACGAGTCGCGCGTCGCTCGGAAACGCGCTCTTCCGTGCACGTTGTTCGGATCGATTCGAACATGTCCAAGGGCGCGCCGCGCCCCCCGATTCGCGGCTCGAGCGACGAGACGCTGCAACGTTATTCCGCGGCGATACATATTCATGGGCTAGCCCGTCGGAGCAATTGCGCCGAACTCTTTGGCGAATTTTCATTGTCCACCTCCGCGCGAACCGATGCACTTTTGCAGCGGTGCGGTCACGCACAATGGGGGGGGGGGGAGAGGGATCCCAGTGTCTCGCGGACAAAAGAGTCTGCAACGGGTGACGGGCGCCTCCGCGGATAAGTCGACAAAAGCCAGCTGGGAGATTAATTAGTTGGAGCCCGCGCGCGTGCGAAAAATGCTCAGCTTTTTGTCTTTCGATTCGGGAGGGGGGTGGTTGGTACGCGGGCGACAAGCTGGAAATTGGCGATAACGGCCGAGCTGAGACTCGGCCGACGGAACACTGGCCGGCCGCCCTTTGTCCACGGCCACTCGTGCTCGTGCGTGATTCTGCTCTTTCTTCCGATGTGCAGTTGGCCGAGTCGGCGGAGCGCCGCGTTTGTTATTCGCGATATTATACTTATTATATCGAACGGACCAACGATGTATATAACGAATGTCTCGGAATTATCATGTCCCCGTGGCTCGGGAGTTTTTGTGTCAGCGACGAATGAGAAATTGACGAGGCTGGTGGACATGCACGTCTCGGTTACAATCAGTATCGTAACTTGTCAGTCTCGCACGAATTTCTGCTTTTTTTTCTTCTTTTTTTTCTTTTCCTCGGGAATGTTCGAGGTATCGATCATTACATGAGGTTTAAGTCACTTTTACTGTAACAGATTAGCTAGATGAGTTCTGATCATGTTCATTATTTGTTGTGATATTTTTTATTTTGTGATCATCATTGTTTAGGGATTCATATACTGTCCATGACGTAGGATACACGGAAGCCTGAGCCGTAGGCTGTGTCAGGGCAATAACACTGTGGGCCGTTTGGGGCATCTATTTCTCTTCCGTCAATTGATTATTTTTTATTATTAATATGGATGAGAGGACGGACTAGAGGATAAAATGTAGTCATTCACAGTCGTACGGCAAAGCCAAAGAATATATCTGGGCGATTATATATGCTTTTGAATTTATTAGGATTCATTTTATAAATTTGTCCATGATTTCCAGTTGGTTATATCCAACTATTTAATTATTCAAATAATTAATGATTATTTAAGCCAACATTATAAAGTCGAATGTTAAAAAAAAGTGAGAACAGATTGTTCTGAAAAATAAAGGTTCGTTTACAACTATGCTCCATCGTAGCTATTCGATTCGTCAAGCGAGGAGCGCCGAGGGTTTTCCATAATAAAATCATTGTAATTTCCACTAATAAAATCATTGTAACTCTCACTAATTAAATTGATTCAATTTTCAAAGAATCTTTCGACTTATAGCGCTCTGAAATCAGTAAAATTGGCACACGTTAAAAATTTGAGCGAGAGCACTTCTGGCAGAATCAATTTCCCGGCTGATTAACTTGTGAAAAAATCAACGATACGTAATATTCACATTCCCAACCGATCGAACCCGAATCTATTATTTAGTTCATCTCTAACTGATTTACTGTTGAGGTTCCGAGGGTGAATAAACCCCTCAAATCCTTATTATTGTTTCACGGGCAGCAGCTCCAATGCTATTTTGGCCTCGTAGTTCCTCCGTTCCTTTTGCACTCCGTACCTTTTGAGCACTTCCGGATTCAGTCGGTCTGAAATAAAAGTTGACCGATACAATGGCGGCGTCTGTTCCATAATAGAACGGAATGAAAAAAAAACCCGGGTATAGACTCGGAGGCATAGAAGATTGTAGAGCGCTATATTTCGAGACCGCAGCTACACGCCGCGACTTCGTCCATTACTATTGCTCTATTATTTACGCGTTTTTCTTTGTATCACTCCACGGTTTCTTCGCTCAGTCTAGCTCCTTTCTCTCTCTCTCTCTCTCTCTCTCTCTCTCTCTCTCTCTCTCTCTCTCTCTCTCGCGTGCTAGACACGGCAGCTCTGGGGATTTTCCTTCACTGTCATCCACTAACTCGGCTACATTGAATCTACTGTATATTACATCGAACAAGGATAGAGTTTATTGTGAGTTGCGGAATAAATCATCGCGGCCGGGATGACTCGAGGATATTAGGGTAGCACAAAACGTCGTGAATAGCAGAATTCATATCGTGCCAGTTCCCTAATATCTCGGTAATTTGATTTCTTGACAGAAATTCATCGTTGCGTTCCGAAATGTCACTCGGCTCATACTTCAATTTTGAGGGAATTTTTACAATCCTTCACTCAACCATTTGTTCGCACCGATATCACGATGAAACTTCGTCGGATGACTTTACTACCCAATAACCTACGTGATGCCACATTCAGTACCAATTTTTCGATTTCCCGGAGATTTATTTTTTCCTTCTCAGAGCTATCATCTACGAGGTAAATAAATGTATCTTAACCAAGTCAGATGACTTATGGTTGTACTGGAGATTGAATTCACAAGTTTTTTTAATTCACAATCCAAAATGTTCATACTTTATCATAATACACATTCAAATAGTTTTTATTCAGTTTTGAGTCTAATATTTCCGTTGATACATGGTTCTCTCCCGACGGTGACGAATCCACAACTTGTCGGACACCTTGTCTTCGCTATGCAGCGTCTGCTTACATCTGTGTTAATCTGTGCACGCACGCATTGTTTAACTGAACCTTTGAGACAGCCACTCAGTCGCGGAAATTTGTATATTTATTAACATGACCGGTTGTACGTACATATATACTGTTCAAGGCTCGGAATCAAAAACGATTGACAGAATATTATCTACGCGTAGGTAATATTCTGTCAATCATTCTCACTGTATGGCTCGGGATATAAGCTATTAGGGTATACCAAAGACATCGTGATTGGTTTCCCAAAGCTCGTGCAGTCACTCTCCTAGTGAGATAGTGAAGCACGGTTCGCTTTTGGGATACCCATCAACCCACGTGACGTATTGAAACACGAGTTCGAATATATCTCGCCGTTAAAATTCGCCTTCCGCGCCAAGCAGAAACTGTCCGCGTTGGGTCGGGCACGCGCGCTCGTATGCGCAGCAGCCCATGTATATGTATATCTGAGAAAACGCCACCACTCGCACGAACCTGTCCGCCCGACCAAGTGAGTATCTGGTTTGTCGTGGTCTGGCCTGCGGGTGAACGGCGGCGCCAGCCCCGCGACACATGTCCACTTTGATTCATTCATCATCCAGCTTGGCCGACGTGGTTTCTCATTATGCGCGCGAAACTCACCTGACCCGCGTCGATGCGCGTGAAATTTATCGCGCGCGTCGAGGTTTTTGGCAGCGCGAGATATGCCCCGCCGCGTCGCTACAATTGCTCTGTTTATACGCATATCACACGGAGATTTGTCGGGGAGGGGGAGGGCATGAGCTCGCGCAGGTGAACGATATTGCTTGTTCATGGCTAATCGTAAGTTTGTCAATGTTCTACCTCGTGTCGGGATGAAAGATTTCCGTTCGCATCGCTTGTTGTTATTCATCGTCCTGGAAAATACGAATGATTATCATGGAGTCGGACTGTTTAATGAGAAACGTCACTTCATCTCTAAAGAGTCCTTTAGAGATGAAGTGAGACTTGGATTTGCTGCAGCAGTAACTTTATTCACAACGAAAGTTAGAAATCGAAGGATTATTGAGTATTCTTGATACTGTATACCAGTGAATAATGTATCAAGTAGTCACAAAATCGATGGGAAATAACACTCGATCTTTGCAAACGTGATATTTCCCATTCTGTTGAGTAAGTCTTCTTACTATGAGAACTTGTACAAAGAAGGGTAAACAGTCGAGCCTTATTCTCATCACTCGATGTTCCTCCGCTAAGTAACGAAAACGTACCCGTAATCGCGCAGGGGACTCCCGCGACACTGGTATATGGAAAAAGCAACGAACGAACAAGAAGTGTATACGCTGGCATTTTCCACGGAGGGAAGAAAGGACGCACGTTATCGAAGAGCGCAAGAAGCAAAATGCACATCGTATCCGCCACGAGTATTGCGATACTGATGGGAATATTCAGCGCGGTGCAGCGTGTCGCGAGCTCGCCTGGCAATTTTCCGCCCGTCTCGGTGAACCCGCACACGTCCCCTCTCCACACCATACTCCGGAGTCGCGCGGGGTAAATAGACGAAGGTGTCGGACAAGTGGGGCATCCTTCGCGGTAAATGAATTCCCTCTCCGCTCGAGCGAGTCCGCGTGCGCAGATTAGTTCGGAAGCTCGGGCGGGCGGGCCCGAGGAGAGGGGGAAAAACGCGCCGTGCGCTGACTTTAAATTGTTCAATTTCGAGCGGGAGGCGAATCGAGTTTTGTAGATTGACAAAAAAATCACTTACCCTATGGTATTTTAGATAAAAGTTTGCCGAGCGAGCGGGCGAGCGACGACTGCCTATTTGTCGGAAAGTTTCGGAGCAGTTGTGCAGGGGACGCGACGTCGGCGGCGGCGGCGCCTCTTAGCGCAGCCGACGAATAACTTTATCCGTTAAATGCGTGATGTTGCGCTCGCGCCATTGTATTTTTACCGAATTCTCCCCCCAGTGCTGCTCTCTCGAGCTTTTCCCGGAGCTCCTGTTGCTCGGCGATTTGTTTAACGTCGAATTCGGCCGAGTTAATTATTTGCCACTCCGCGACGCGGACGCCACCTCCGATGTTGCTGCTCAACTTTTTTCGTTAGTTTCAAGCGTTGCTCGAGCAATATAGCTATTACGAGATTACCCGATGCAAAATACGCGAATTGAGCGGTTGGATGCGGCTTGAGAAACATATATTTATCGATTTGTCGAGAGGATTATGCTTTGGGTGAAGCTTCGTAACGATTGGACTAACTTTTCGAACAAAATGCGTGTGCTATCTCATTGTTCCATCGGATAGTAGTTTTCATTTTGACTTTGTCACAACAGCGACGGGTCAAGAGGACGACTTCAAACTATGGCATAAGAAAACGAGCTTCGACGGCAAAGATGGGATCGAAGTGACGTGCGAAGCTATCGGACTTTATCCCAAGCCGACTATGGAAGTCACTGTCGAGTAAGTATGAAAATGTGCTTGATTTGATTTAAGAAAAATAGAAAAGTCAGTGAATAAATAAATATCTGTCACTCACTCGCATAATAGACATTTATCTAGTATGACACTGACACGAGTATATGAAATAAATTCAAATCCGTGTTTTGAAGTATTTGTTACGTATCCCGATCATCGTCTCTCAAGATTTTTCACAATAATAAATGAAAATCCAACGTTGCCATTTTTGGTCATGCCAAATAACGCCTCGGTTCAAGAATCGTTGATCATACGGAATACGCCAAATAGGCCTTCACTGTTTTTCCAACTGTAGTCCGTCCTCTCGCGAAAATCGTTCATTTCCCGTAGAACGGAGCATCGGAACGGAGTCGACCGACTCGTGGAAGTCGGCCCATGATCCAATCATCTCGGATAAAGAGTGTCCCCGCCGCGCTGATAGATCGCGAAAATGCCATTTCCAGTTCTGGTGTAACAGCCGCCGGTTCATTAAGCCGCGAGTCTGCAATCAAGTTTTTGGGGGACGACTGTCAGAAAATTTCGTTAGGGCGTTATGTGAGTTTGGCGAGGGGAGGGGGCGGGGGTCTTACGGCAACTTTGCCGTTAGTTCGCGCGCCGGGGTTCTCCCTAGTATCCAAACAGCATTTGCCAAGTTGCAAATTCGACTCGTAGCAGATGTTTCACGCGTGTCGCCGGTCGTTTGCAGCGATGGTTATTAATATAAAGCCGGTTCGCGAACTGCACTCGACAAAAAGTAGAATTTAGATATTGGTCCGCTCTCCAAATGCACCTTGAACATAGCTCGAACGCCAACTGCGTATAACTTGATCCAACCAGCATTATCCATTCGTATTTTCGGATACGCCGCGGCGCATTATCGCGGAGGGATTAATCGAATCAAGGAAGTTAGCCATGTTGTGTTTGCCATTCGCAGAGGTTACCCAGATATCAAAGCACCGAGGCCCATGCTGACGGAAACGCAGGACGGCCATTACGACATAGTGTCGTATCTGGCCCTGGAAGACGTAGTCCTCCCAGACTCGGCAGTTATCACTTGCGTCCTGGGCATCCCCAGCGTCAATTACAATGCGACGAAGAAGATCGTGCACTATCCACCTGGTAAGTTGGACGACTTATTCAACGCTGTGTCATTCATTCACACGTGCTTTTGGGGGTACCGCGTGCGACACCGTAAATTAGCGGTCGACACGATTTTTATTATTATTATTCTTTCATCCGCTTCCTAAGATAACGAATGCATGGATTTTGAAAATGACCCTCCAACTCAGTTCTTTTTTTCACGTGGTTTTCTTGATTGACTTTGCTAAAAATATTGTCTTTAATTTGAATGTTTAACATTTGAAACTAATTATTCCGCAAGCAAAGGAGTGTTCGTCAGTTTTTCGAGTGAAAAATTAGCGAGTCATATATGTATTGGAGGAAAATTGTTTTTAAAAGTCGTTGATGTTATATTAGCTGTTCGTGAAGCTCACCTGAAACAAGGGAAAATTCGCAAAACGTTTCAACATAAAATGTTCCATTAAGCTAAGCGAACTTTTATTGTCGCCCTCCGAAAGCTTTCAACCTTTCGTAGACAGGATTTTATTTTTGACGCGTGGATGTGAAAAATTAATGACACTAGATAGAATGGACTTGAGTGAAAAGTTCAATTTTGAGGATGAGCGAGAGAAAACTTGTTAGTAAAACTGTTCCGCACTCCGAGCCGATGGGAATATATTATCGCGTCGTTTTACCTTCCCGTATTATAAAAACTTTCGAATGTCTATGCATGATTCTGGATTCAAATTGTCGCTGGATGTAAATTACTTTTTTTTCTGGCTGCTTTGAGGGTGTATCGAGGTTCAATATGGTGGAAAACAAAAGTCGCATACACCGAAGGAATAAAAGATCATGGGATGAGCGAACGAGGCAAATTTATCTTGACACATGGTTGCACTGCTTGT
This sequence comes from Aphelinus atriplicis, assembly GCA_020882685.1. Classification (NCBI taxonomy): domain Eukaryota; kingdom Metazoa; phylum Arthropoda; class Insecta; order Hymenoptera; family Aphelinidae; genus Aphelinus; species Aphelinus atriplicis. The sequence continues at coordinate 42,092,380 of CM037076.1, read as the reverse complement.
ATTTACCGACACATCGATTCGAATCATAAAGTATAATAAAGTCATTGACTCCCCTTACATTGCATCACATTAACGACGCACCATTGCTTACGGCACGCGAGTGTGTGGTCATGCTTACTTGATGAACGTGGTATGCGGTGTTTATTGTGCAGGGAGGCTCACTACTACCGCTACTGCAATAACTGTGGGTGGTACCACAAAGCTGCTGCGAAAAATGGAGATCCAGGCACTTGACAATTCACAAGCTGACGCTAGCAGTGGTGGTGGTAAGATCATATTATCATTCCCCTTCATTTCTTTCCCTGGACTTTTTGCTATCCCTAACCACTCTCCATTCGCACGATTCTGCTTTCATCCGTCAATCATTACAGATATTCGATATGTGGCCATCCATCTCCTCGAGCTACCTTACTTACGTGCGTCGGATATATATACATTTGTATGACGGGTCCCGAGAGTCAATGTTTGATTAGATCGGTTTCGATGGCAAAAAGTATGTCTCCCTGTTAACGTCAACGCCATCGTGAATACGGTAACGGGTCATCAACCAGAACGGCCAGTTATTCTCTTCGACAAAGCAAAAAAAAAACTCGGGGCTCGTCCATTGAATCGCAAATGAGGAGGAATACAAAGAGGAGAGATTCACCCACCAGCTTAGAAGAAATTCGACACGCGGATCGATCTATTACCACTCAATCTCAAAAATGTCGCTCTCGCAGAAACCAGCCAATCGCGTATTCTCCCTCCCGCCTCAGTTCACCATCATGTTCTCGGCACACCAATCACTATCATGGGCCATTGCAGCTTCCTCCGGGAAGAGACTCGAATCTCGACTTTGCAAAACTCTGATTGAGCGAACGAGTGAAAGATAGCGCGAAAGAATAAGGAGAGGTGGAAAAAGGAGGGGGTGGGAGAGAGAGAGAGAGAGAGAGAGAGAGAGAGCATCAACGGTTGAAACTTTGAACACTATGTGAGGAATTTCAATTGGCAAAGTTGTTCTTTCTCTCGAGCGATCGCTGCTCTTTTCTCCTTCTCTCTCTGCGCGGCATTAGAATTCCGCTGTCTCGCAAATCAATGCGTGCTGGATAGGGAGGTAAAGAGAGCTCGGGCGCATGAGTTAGAGAGGGGATCCTGATGAATTTATCGATCGAAAGTGGGGACGCACCGGCGTACGTCTCTGGCTATCCGAGCCCGCGAGCTTTTAACGGGACACCCGGGTAAAATTCCGGGGGTCGCGCGGGCGGCAGTATCATAGGAATGCGCGCATGGGTTATTGGTAAAGTTGCAATCCCGGAAGATGTACGCCGCCGTTGAAAAGCAGTTGAGCGGCCGCGTGAATTTTCCGCCCAACTTTGACACTTGGCGCTGCGGTGAACGGGCCCGGAGAAAAATACGAGTTCTGAAAATGAGTTTCAAAGTACGTACTACAATGGAACGGTTTGCAACTGAGTTAACCTCTTAACGCTCCGACGAGTTATTCCCGATCCGCGGGGACAGCATCATTCTTCGTGCCTTACCAAACTTGCGCAAATGTCAGTTTCGCAAATTTACGGGACTCGTTTGTTTTCGTTCCGGCAGAAACCCCATATTACAAACAGATCGCTTCGTTAGATCATTTTTCGAATCATTCTTGGCCGTGAGTCAGAATCGCGCTCTGTAAGAGATTACTATTAGTTCGTCCAGTCACCCGGACATAGCTTCGGAATATACCTTTCGATGAATACGAAAATGGGAGGATTTTTCCACACGCTAAGGATGAAATTCTACTTTTGTTACTAACCCTCCCGCACTGTATGTTGGATTGAATAATTAACCGTGACGAGAATATACGTGAGAGATGTTTTACCAATTAAATAGTGAAGTAAATAATACATTAATAGATGCATAAAACGGGTGATATTTTGAATAATTAATCCGATTTCTTATCAAACATGAAAATGATTGGCAGATATCGATCAACTAATCAGAATGAGTTTTTTTATAATACATTCAATATTCACCCGTCTCATCATTGGTGCAAACTTGATTATTGTATATGGGTAGAACATGGACATTAATCAAATAATATCAAGTTATTCAATTGACCCGTAGTCTGAATATGGGTTAAGAATATACTGCTTCATATACATTTTTAGTAGTCATCCTGAGAGAAAAAGAGACTTTGAAATAACTTGAGAATCGAGTAGAAAGTTGAATCATAGAATTCCAAAAGCTAATAAAATGTTCAATATCCGGCTGCACTAATACAGATCATTAACACAGAAGTAACCTCGATTCGATAAAATCACTGAGAACAATTTCTCTTTTCAGAACAGTTTTTGAAGTGAGTCAATGAATCTCAAATAATTTTTCTTGTTTGCATGAATATTTTTTTTTGATTCTTAAAAGTTTACCGGAACGATCCGTTAATATTAAATTTAGAGTGCTCGTCTGACTAATGAAGCCAGACAGAATCTGCTCCTTATCTCAAGCAAAGATTGCGAACGTCTGTTAATTTAAGACTTCTTATATTGGTACTTTGAGAGATGAGGGAAATTTGAGATAAGTATGCTAATTAAATTCGAACGATCACTATTAGAAACGACAGTCTATTCATTCGAATGAGCTCATTAAGAGGTACAATACAGCGCAGTTACGCAATTGGTGAAGGTTCTCCAAAGCAAGTTGTTTGGAACTCACTTTTATCCTAGATGGAGGTTTGGAATATAAAATGAATGCCATTTCAAGTAACTTACTAACGCAGAATATTAAAACCTCCATTGCGAACCGTTCAAAGGAAAGCTTAGTCTCAGAATTCTACGAATAATAAAGCTTCATCCTCTTCCATATACTCATGTTATGGGAGGTACATTCAATTGGGCATTGAAGGAAAGTTCAAAATACCAAATTCTATAGCAAAGTGATACTTAATTTTGAAAATTTCGTGTAAAATTTCATAAAATCAATATCTTTTTATGGCTCAAATTAATATTATAACTATTATTTTTGTCAATGTGAAAGATCCATTTGATATTTTATCCAATTTCTCGATTTTACTATAACCCCTCTCTCTCTCCGCCCTGTACCATGCTCTATTCATAGAGAAATTCTCAATTGTTCGAGAACGAAGTTCAATTTTCTCAAAAGGTCTGAATTCGAGAAGGTTAATAGTATTGAACTTTTTCAACTCTCAATAAAATTACACTAGTTGATTGATCAAGATGAATATTGGACCATTAGCTGAAAGATTGGGATGTCGAAGCAAGGTATCGGGTATTTAAACTCTCGAGAAAATTACACACGTTAAATAAACGACCACATTACGGGATTGAAGGGGAAATAAACTACACAATAAGTAAATACGAGGAAATGAATGTAGATTCGAATGAGAGTAAACGTTGGAAAAACACGGCAACAACTCGCATTTACCCTTGATAGAGAATAATTCTTCTCATTGACACGAACTAATGTTTCTCCCTCGAAATCTTTCAACTTGGAAAAATTTCACAATACATTCATTTTGAACTATCCGTGTTGATTTTTTGATGATTCATTGTGGTAGTCTCATGTAGGAAAAAATAGAATTTAGATGATATGGTACACAAAAAGAATTATTTTGAACGGAATAAGGATTTCATAACATTAAATATATGTAGTAGAAGTTATTTGTAACATGTTTTTATTGTGTAGTGTAGACATTCAGAATATTCTGAAAAAGAAAAAGAATTATTCTATAATAATTCACGATACATTGTATACTCAAAAGTATTTTTCTATCTTTACTCGTAGTTAAAATAAAATTTGCCAGACAAAGATTGTCGCGTACAGTTGCAAAACTTTGAAATTTATCATGTTGCATGATCGAAAATACATGCAAAGTTCTCGAGTTTTATGCCATATCATCAATTATTCGAAATTCCAATTATGAAATTTCCAACATCCCACTAGGCACACAAACACGTAGAGTTGGTTAAATAAAAGCTTGTAGAGACAATAGAGTCCATTCACGAAACAGCTATATAGATATGTAAAGGAAACGCCAGTCCTACAGTCGGAATAATGAAAAAGCCGTTGCACTCGATAATCCAGTAGTAGCCTAGGGCTGCGCAAGAACGAGCCGCTGCATTAGCGGAGGTAACGAAGCGGTGCTGCGGTGGTCTCCCGTGAGAAACAGCTCCGTGCACTTAACGTCGGCGGAGGCTCGTGTCCTGATAGATTATCATCCAATTCTGACACACTGCTATTGACGTATATTATCGATTTCCCGCGTTCTCCTTAAAAAATTTTCTTTGGCTTGAAATTCGTTCAGGCACCCTGGGAGGTCTCTCATCATCGTGTCTCTCTTGAATTTTTTACAATTTCTTTCGGGCACTTTTATTCCTGTTTTATTTCCTTATTTCCTGAGGGCTAAATATCCCATTCTTGTAGAACGGTTTAAATTCAATGCAGCTTGGCTTATTTTGACATTTTAATTGCCACGTGCGTAACGCCATTTTATCGGCCGAAGAAAGGCTTAACTTGGACGATTTGATTTTGGAGTATGGCGACAGGAATAGAATTTCTTTTCAGGAGGTCTATTGAGCACACATTGAAGAACGAAAAACAATCGATTCCTTTTGAAACTTTTTCACGGGAGAACGTATTTCTTGTTGAGTATAATAGATCTGAAATAAGAAAACAAAACGTGTTACAATCGAAAAAGCAGTAAATTGTTGATAAAAAAAATATTCACATTTTCACCGACCACTGTCCTTTCTCCGATTCCACCTATCTCTATATAAAGCCACTTTAGACGTGTCCAACACTGTTTCGCTCGAAAATACGTAAAACAATTAGATCAACATAGTTATTCACAAAAAATATCTACATAACGCCACTCCGGGGCGTACGACGAACCTGTGCCTGAGAAATCCGGACTCACCGGGTACTACGCCGCCGGTTATGGGCTATGCACGTCTGTGAGTGGCCCGGTGAATTTTCAAAGAGCGGATTGCGCCCCGGGCTTGGATGTTTGAATGGATAGGTTTGGGAGAGGCATTTCGATATATCGGAGGAATATTCGATGTAATCGACTCATTGGGATCGTGGATGAGGTGAATTCAGTATCGCAGGTCTGAGTATATGTGGGAAGTAGTTCGACTATTGTTCCTCTCAATCGGATATTCAAGTGAATATGCACGATGAGCCTTGATGTGAGAATTAACATGGGTGCGGTTTAAAGCCTAGACTACCGTGGGCATTCACGTAGTACGCAGTATATAATTATGATTTTCGAGATATTGAATTTTCATTATACAGAGTGCGGGGCTTGGATGAACTTGGTGGAGATGATTGTCGTATAATGAGCTTACGTTTCGTATCATCATATCGTATAATCAAGGGTTTACCGACTCTTCGAGAAGTTGGGTTGTAAAAAAAAACAGCTCGAAAACTAATCTCGAGGATGATTGTCCCTTCTCTATGGGAATAGCCACTTCCAACTTGTCATGGGGCCCGACTTCATCTGGTCGGGAGGAGGCCGGGAGCCGATAATAAATAAATTTATTAGAGCGGAATCTCCCGTAGCCCTCGAGGAATCCCGAGAGCCGAAGATAAAAGGGTCGGCGGCGCGGCACGTCTGGCCTGATCGTTCCGGCGACAGTCGCTCGCTCGCTCGCTCGCAGGTCGCAGTAACAGTAAGTCATCGTTAGCCCGAGCGTCTCGCTGCGCCTGCGGAGGCAGGCGCAGCTAAAAACTCCGCGAGATTGTCCATAAAATAATTAAGAAAGCGCCGGGTGTAACACGTGCCCCCGCAAAGTGAAAGAGCTGAACAGAAAGAGGCTCGTCGCGTGTGTAATGCTTTTTACGATACGCTTACAAAGCCACGGCTCTCTCCCTCTCTCTCGCTCTCTTTGTGTAGGGATTCATTTAGTTCGGAGGCAGGGGCAGAGAAAAAACTCGCCGGTTTAGCTACACGCGACTCTTTTCTTCACGTTATTTATAGGGGTAAAAACGCTACGGCATAATTGTCGGCCGGTGTAATGAATGAAGTTGTTGCCCTCCGGGCAATAGGGGCGAGAGTTTTTAAATTTTTTCCCCCTGCCCAACGCGTTTCCCGCAACGAGCTCGAATGATATCGGCACCGCTGAACTATCGGCGAGTACGGCGAAAAATGTACGCGAAGAATTCGGAGTAAAAAAGATTCGCGATAAGGAAAATAAAAATGGAGATCCAACGCGGACCCCTATAACTCCTGCATGCTACAGGGATGATTACTGAGTAACAGCGAGATCCGATACGACACGCACGTTCGCCACTTTGATAATTTCAAACTCTCCGAACCCTTTGTGTGTTCGGTGTATAGATCTCGCGTCCGTATCGTTCACTTGATATAAACAAAACTCGAATAATCCACCTTTCCCCTGTCAGCTCTTCGGAGTAAATTATACCCACTATTTTCAACGGTGCATCATCGTTAATTTGAAACAGTGGACGAACGAGCGTGAAGGAGAAAAGCGGACTTTCATCACGTCAAAGCCTATTATAATCTACTCGCAGCTCCCCCTCTTCCTCTCGTGTGTCCCTCGATCGCATGCAGATCAGCAGCGATGGCAAACGAATGGCGAGCGCGCCAGGGGGACGAACAGCCTTTTCCGAAAGGATAAATAGTCGGGAATGTGGATAGACGATCCGTCTATCGAACGTCTGGTTGTTCAAGATTTTTATAAACGGAGAATTTATATTTTGACAATGACGAGAGGGACTGGCTCGCTCTCTCTCTCTCTCTCCCTCGTGTCCGTCCCGGGTGGTCGTTTTATCGCGGATACGCCGCTGACCTATTTCCACGACACGGACCCCCGCAGCGATTCCGCTGTTTATTCCGTGTCGTGCGTATAGATATATCCGACACGCCGGCATGCTAACACGCGATATTACGGACACGCGCTACGACCCTTCATCTGTTTTTCGATTTCTTCCACTTCTTCTTCGTGAAAGAGAGAGAGAGAGAGAGAGAGAGAGAGAGAGAGAGAGAGAGAGAGAGAGAGAGAGAGAGAGAGAGAGAGAGAGAGAGAGAGAGAGAGAGAGAGAGAGAGAGAGAGAGAGAGAGAGAGAGGGAGAAAAAGAGAGACAGGCTGGGAGGTAGTTGCGGAGCTTGAAATATGCGACATCTATTGCCCTACCCTATCAATCCATGTTTACGGAAATTCGCTCATGAGAGGATTGAGGGTTGACATGCTACAAAAAAACATTTATCATTTTTCACTTTTTCCAATGGCCCGGAAGGGTATTATCGTTAGGTGAATTAGGAAATTTTTACCTCGCATAGTCACTCCGAAACGATTCGAGCCAGGCATATTATATTACTCTACATTTTTCATACATTAATTACAATGTGAGATCGTGATTGCAAATTGCATGAAATTATTAATAAAATTCCACAAACAAGAAAATTCCACCCCGACCGTCGTCGTTATGGATTTTGCATTCCGTCAAGTACGCCAAATAAATTTAAACGGACATTTTCAATATTAATATGTGATCAACAACGTAATTAATTATCATAAATAGTGATACTCCGTATGACTGAAGAAATTCCAGTCAATACTCTTAGAATTAACCTTCAGGAGTTCGACGGCCAGTCAGCATTTTCTCTTGGTTCCGTGGGCGCGATTCACTCGTAGAGAGCATTACGCTCTAGTACAAGAATATTTTATCACCAACTTGAAATCTCGTACACTGTTTGAGCGACCGGCAAAATGAATATACGCAAGAGACAAAAAGATAATGATATGCCTGTCAAAATGGATTTAGCTCGATTCTCCAAAATCTGTTATTTTTGGGGTCACGCTTCATTTGTCGCGCCTCCAGTTTTCATTCCATCAGCTCCCCGGGTTAATCCTTGCCGCGAATTATATTTTCGCAACGTTTTCTTTGATAAACGATAATTCATCTTTAGAGTAAACTCTGAATATTCATGATCTTATATAAGCATTCGTTTTCACGAATACTCGTACGTCCAAGTTACGATTGAAGTTTCGAGAGCTGACATTATTATAAAACGTTTGTCCGACGAAACAATGGTTGACAAAATTTTTCCAACAATTCGATAAATATTCTCCCTCCACTAACGCGCGTCTCTATAATGTCGTCTCGGCCAAATTCAGGGATGATATATGCTGCGCTCGGAGAAGCGTGTCATTAAGGCTCAGGCTATTTATGAGTCTGGCGCGGCAAGCGGGCGCTAATGCCACGTGCATCAGGGAGGGAAGTAGGGTCTCGAGACCTTCGACTCCCCTTAAGTTTGGACGGCTGCGCTTTTCGCGATATTAATTTCACAGCCAAGCCGAGCGTTCACGCGCCGAGCGGGCGATATTAGATGCGAGTTTATTAGTTGCGCTTAACAGTGTTTCCACAGCAAACTTGAGCGCTTACAATTTGATACAAATGAGGGAGGACCACTCGAGGCGAATGCACTCAAAACAATGGCCAATTTTGATGAACGCACTGCGTTTTTGGCACGACAAGTTCACTGTGTCCTTTGTGCTTGATGAACTGAAGCTCTCGGCTGTTGCAGCCGAGACTTGCGCGTTCTATTGTTGCAGCTCGAGCGAGTAGGATTTGGGAACGAGCATGGATGTGATCTCGTTCACAGATAGATGGTCGAATGAGATCCTTCTCCGGGCGGAAATGAGACAAGTTCCCTCGAAAGTCTTATATAATTTCGAACAAATCGTTCTTGCAAATGATGAGAAATGTTTTGATACTCGGCTCCAAGTAGATTAATATCTCATATCTTGGTTCTGGATCGTGTTCCATCTTTTTGTACTTTGAGAAGAGTCTTTCATATATATTACAGTGCAATATGACCACAGCGAGACTTGCTTTTTCTTCGGTAATGATTGGAAATTAAATTCTGTAGAATAATCAGGGCTATAATTGCTATTCATAAAATGTTCCGAACAGGTTTGTTCAAGATGTTGTCTCGTGCAGCATTTTTCACAGTCTCATTCGTATCTGCTGAATACTCAATTTGCATTTTTCTCGCCTTTTTCTATTGGGAAAAAAGTTTTATTGGGCGATATTGTTAGACTCGCTCAATTCGAGAATTCATTCCGTATTTATCCGGTTCGACCATTAATTCACTTCGCCGATTCCAATTCACCCCGAATAATAAAGCGTACTCATCCATAATGAAAGGCATCTCCTAAGGGAAAATTTAAAGACATCGTTGGTCTTGAGATACCGCTTATATTTCTCTTCTCTCTTTCTTTTTTTATTCATCGAATATAATTGCTGATCCCAGAGAAAAACCAGCGAGTGGCTTGTTATCATATCTTATCACGAAGACCCGCAATTTTATTCACAAGCAAGTTCTTTCATTGACTTTCAAAAGAATCAATTACGATTGAATGAGATCTTATGTTCAAAAATCTGTGAATGCCAGCTCGGTTGATTATTTTCATTCGCGTAGCAGTCGCACAAAGGGCTTTTGAAACCTATCTTCGGAGCATTTTCGTTCGATAATTGCTCACCAACAGTCCCGATCTAATAATTTTGATACACAAATAGGAATTATAACACGCAAACGGAGAGAGAAAAATATCACGATCGCGTAAACGTATTTTTTTCGGGCAATTGATCGTCCCGCGCGATCCGAGCTCCCGAGGAATAAACGAAACAATGACAAAACGGGTCAAGGATGCGGTTTATTTACATCGCATTATGCATCGCATTAAAGTTAATAACTCATTTTACGAGTGAAAACTCTTGGGTCGAATGCAGGAGTAGGCTCTGTCGCGGCAAACTTCACTCTCCCGCGCCAACTCGCTTGGGCCATCAGCAAAACGAAGAGTAAAAGGGGGGGGGGGACATTCGAAACTTCATTTGCGAAACAATACGCGCTCGGCGGGACAGCGGCGGGGGCGGCGATCGATTTATAATTTTTCTCGTTGCTTTTCCATTAGAAGCGAGCCGGGCGCTTGGCTCTGTCCCCTTGGCGGACAATGAAATTGCTGGAATGACCTCGGCGCAGCGCCGACGCTTGTTCCTTGATATAAACGCGCAGATAAGAGCTTTGCATTGCAAATATAACGCGGCGCGACAGCGCGTGTCTGTTGCAGGGTCCGCGGAATTCCTGCGTAATTGAAAAAAGCACAATTATCCCGGCGGCAGAGGGGCGGCGAGAGAGCGAGAGAGCGAGAGAATAGTGACAGATCGGCGGAGGGAGATTTGTTTTCGAGCTCACCGGCGGAGTGGGGGGGACGGAGCTCCAACAAAGCCAGCGGGTAGCGATGTCGACGACTTCGCCGGTTGGATTAATCGGAGATGACGTGCTCCGGAGCGGCGCATGTAGGGGGAGGGACAAAAAACGGCGAGTACGGAGATATCGCAGCGCGTGTCGTACACCTGCAGCCACGTACGGCGTGGCTGCCGTGTCGCGCGAGTTCGCATATTGAATCGGAGCCGAATACGTGTGTGCGCGCTGAGTCAAAAGTTCCGGGATTCCGGTTGCGGCCGCTCGCGATTGAATCTTGGATCGGGTATATTCGAGATTAATTGGGGCTTGTGACGCGAGCGCGCGACTCGAGGGCTGATAATAATAATTCCGGAGCGCCGCGCAGTTTGAAGTGCTCCCGGGAATGATATGGCGCTGTCGTGCGACGCGCAGAAAGCAATTCATCGACTCGTGTGACGGGTATAGCGCGCTCGCGTTTCCACGTTAGCATGATGCTCGCCGCGCGGCGTATATATATGTCCCCCCCCCCCATGACAAATGTTTGCTCCGAGCGAATTTCCAATGCGGATATTTCCATTATGCGAGCGCTGACGGCCGGTGGATTATTTAATTCGTCAAATAAGTCGAGTACACGTTATATGTATAAGAGCTATATATACACACATAGATGCGAGCGCAAACGATATTCGTGATGGATGGATCGGAGTACGGTTTGATGATCGTATAATGGGAATATTCGATTGGACCATTATTGTTGTAGACGCGGAGAGGCCGAACTCGCGCGCTCGAGTAGAATACATATACGCCTCGAATACATATACAGCTACGCGCACCAGCCGACGAACGGGCATTCGCAATTGCGCGCGAGCTCAAATTGTTTACGCCCTTGGCGGTGATCCAATTTGCATACACCACCTTCGACTCCGGCAAAAACGCGTAGCCGTGCGCGCGCGCGAATGGATTACTCCGGCCTGAGATAACAGAGTGCAGCAGCACGAGCCAACAAACAATTCGATACATTAATTCGAACGGGCCGAGTTACGGGAGATTACACGGGAAGGGGGCGAGGGGGCGTCAAAGGCAACGGGAGAAACGTGGATTTCTTAATAAGTGTACAACAAAAGCCGGCTGACAAGGTGGAAAAGCCGGGATTACAAACTAAAAATAGAATCTCGCGCGTCGGGGAGAAAAGGGAAAAGGGGAGCGCGTGCCGCGGAAAAATACAGCCGGAAGAATTTCCGACGCGGATTCGGTCGCGGCAGGGAGAGAGAGAGAGAGAGAGAGAGAGAAAGGGAAAAAACGAGTCGCCGGGAAAAGGCGACTGTAAAGCGAAGCGACAGCTGCCGACGTTCGCTGCACGTACACCTCCGCTGCGCTGCTGCCGCCGCCGCCGCCGCCGCCGCCGCCGCTATGCGCTACGTGTTGGTTTTACGCGGTACTATGTACCGGGTCCATTCGATGAGTCGCCGTGTTCGGCGAGAGCACAGCCTATATATATGTATATGTATGTGAACGCGCTACAGAGATACGCGATTCCCCGGTACGTGGGCCATTTTTCCATGTGCAATTGTTCCCCCAGATTGAAACTGGAATGTTACGGGTCGAGAAGTTTTTACGCGTTTCCAAATGACAAATACTACTCCGGTGGGCGTGGTGTAGGCTGATTTTTTTCCTCGTCCGCGATAGGCGACTTTTATCGATCAAACTGGGGCACTTCTCTCCGCGCGTCTCCCGTAATTTTTGGCATTCTCCAAAGGTTTCAAGGGAATTGCTTGCATAATTTCACCCGACTCGAGTGTTATGGGTACAAAAGAGCGTAACCTGAATGAAAATAACCGTGCGAGAAGTTACGTGGAGCGGGGAATCTTATGCTCCAAGTTATTCTATATTTTATCTTCATCAGCAAAGTTTTACTAATTCACGTATTCTACCCCCTTTCAATTCATCTCGTCATCATGAATATGCAACGGATGGAATCTTTCATGTTCCAATCCCATTAATTTTCCCTGTAGCGGTAGAATTACGACACGAATTTATAAGTTGTAACGGCCGTATTTTGGCAAATATTTGCCGTAGACGTCAATTAGTTACGGATATATGCCGTCGATCCTTTAGCAGCGCCATTGTTAACGCGTGCTCCCATCGGAAGTTGGTCCGAAGACTCGTGGGGCGCTCGCAGGAAACTTTTGGAAATAAAATTAGCCCACATGACGAGTATGACAGAGCTTTAGAGTACGAGCTGTTCTCCAGAAGTCTGTGCTTTCAAAAGAAGCATAATTCGAGACTGTTCGGGATGTTGTACAAGGACGTGAAATTTCGACTGTCTCTGTTACATTTTCAGCCCCGGAAATTCACTCCGTATCCGGGTCATGCAAAAACTGCGTTCCACGATTGTGTTTTTCAGTATCTTGACAAAACGTGTCCACCGCGCGTGATCAATCGTATATATCCCCCATTGAAGAGGCACCCCCGAGCGTCGTCTCACAAGGCTTCCAATCGCTGTTTGCTCTCGTTCGCCATGAATACATCTCGCTCTCGCAAGTGGGCTAATGGCGCTTACAAAAAAAAGCGCAAAGTGGTCAATGATCGGGGGGAGTCGACGAGGGTGGCTGTCCCCGGGGCGCGCAGTAGTAGCGTCGCGCTCGCGTCAGCCGCCGCCTATACGTGACGCGGCAATCTGCTGGCGCACCTCGTCTGGCGCATCTCAATCGACTCCGGCAGCACCGATAAAATACACACGGAGAGCCGCCGCCACCGCCGCCGCCGCCGCCTTGCAGCAGTAGCTCGCGGCCAGAATAGATTCGATTCGCGCCACCCGAAGAATAGGAAATTGCCAGAGCCAGGCAAACTGCGCCCTCGCGTCGTGCCCCCTCCCGCCCCCCAACCCCCACCGACGTACGTGCGCGGCTCAATCTGGGTTAGCGTTATTTTAACCAAGTTATGCAGACACTGTTTTCGTTCGTAGCTCGATTTTTAGCCGGGGCCGCTTTTTACTTTTCGCGATAGCTGCAGTGGATCGGTAGTCATCGAAATTGTTGTTTTCTCGCGACCATTGAATTCGCGTCGCGACGGTATTCATCCCTTTGGGGGCTCCGCAAAATCAAGAGACGTGAAAGAAAAATCTCCGAGTATTGAATCAAAATTTTGTGTGAGTGCGACCTTATTCTTATTGAAAGCAGCTCTGAATAAGTCTAGGGGGAGACGCGATTTTGACGTATCCATGTTGGCGTGGCTGAGCAACATTTGCGTCAAAGACTTCCAGCAAATATGACGCGGTGAATTGAGTTGTACGGGCAAAACAAAACATTCCAATCTGGGGTAACGCAAGGGTCGGTGACGTTCTGCGAACGAAATCTCTTCTTTGACGCGCATTACGTTTCACCCGAAGGCACTTGAAGCGATTGCCGGTCGTTTGCGCTTGCAAGTCGAAAATGCTTGCCGGTGATTTCTTCTACTCGTTATATTTTGAGTCCGCTCCCGCGCGGAAAATGTTCCGAGCTCGCTAAAAGCTATAGAATTCCGGGCGAGGAAGTAAGGGAAAATTCACGTCAGCTTTTGAAATCGTTCGAAACTCGAGTATATACGGAAATGAGCTTTTTTTTTTCTACGGCATGTTAGATGCATGCACGCGTCTCTACGCGAGCGGGTCCAAGATATTCAATTTCAGCATAGGAAACAGAAGATACGAAGGATCCTCGTTAGGACGTTATTATCACTGGAGGGTTTGTGCAGCGTCTATACACAGCGTTCAATAATCAATGGATCCGCTATAATCGGAATGTCGACTATACGTTTCCCGAAATTGGACTGATTGTAAATTTGCTCCCGACCAACGTTCCCATAAATACTCCCTGTTTTCTCGGAATGAATAAGTGAGGGCATGTCTCACAAGGTATATTATCGATCGAGGCTTGCCACCTAATTCCTCCAGCGAAAGCAGAAAACCCAGGCGCACGACACTCACGTAAATATTTCACGTCTCAATCTTTCGCGCGTCTCGCGGAATCTCATGCTCCGCGGAGTGGTAACTTTGAAATTCGCGCGAGTTTCCTGCATTTCGACGCACGCTGCGAAAATGAAAGACACGTAGAGTAGGGTCGGGGGTAGGGGCTGGAGGGCAGGGGATGGCTGAGCAGACACAAGCCAAGGAAAGCAGAGCGAGAGAGGTGCGCGCATCGAGTGCAGCGCGCGCGCGCAGTCTGAGGGCGTAGTCGGCTGACTGCCTGCGAAGCCTATAAATCAGTGGCAATAAATAATAGTCCTCTCCAAGCCGCGCTGCACCTCGGGCTTGTCTCTACCGCCGTCTTTAACATTCCCCGACGTCTATACAAACTTATCTCGCCGCTTCTTTTTCCGGGCTTTGTTTTCTTCGCTCTCTGGTACTACGACTGCGGCCATCGTCGGTTTTTCCACTTCATTCATTGATCATCCAGTACATTTGGATCGATGAGAATGTTGTCGAAGATCGAAAATACAACAGAGAGATTTCCCAAGTTATTGTACTCGGGAGTCCTTTGAATGACGCGCTACTCGAATGCGCTAATCTCAATCTACATTACACATAAACATGTATATCGCAAAGAAGAACCGATTTGATGCACAACAAAGGGTGAATAGCTATTCCTGGCTCCGGTGATCCTGTAAGACTTTGTGTGTCCTTGATTGAAAGAAATGATCTCTCGCAAACTTGGTTGGTTTAGACCTTATCATGTAACGTTATTGAGATAGATATTATCTATCAGTTAAAGATCGAATAAATTCCGGAGGTCAGTTTCGTTAGTAAGTTAAGGCTAATGAGTCATAGAATTGTAATATGGCCATATTCTTTACTGTTATTCCCGAAGAATTTTTTCGGATAAATATGTATAGAGCTACGTTGAATTTTTCGTGATCCAGCTACTCCCTTCTACTTCGTTTGACGTAAAAGTGGAGTGTGATAGGGAAACTGCGAGTTTATATAAGATGCAGAACAATGTTTTACGTGAGACTATAAGGTTTTGTTGGATGCTATTGTGCGTAGACGTAGGGTGAGTGAAATATGAAAAGTAAATTTGAATGTACCGGAAAACCTCATCTCTTCTGATTACATTTGTAAATAAAATGAATTGTGTGCGAGTCGACAGCAGCAGTACTCTGTTATACCTCGTTCTTTCAAACCCGAGATCAAGAAATAAAAATTCATTTCATTTTATTAATTATTCCCAGGCGTTGTATCATTCTCCAGCGCGTATAAATCACAAGTGTTCCGCACACCGTTGTTACACGAATTTTCTCAAAAGTTCCTCTGTGAATTGTTTCGCGTAGAAACGTTAGTTTTGAAGTTAATCACGTCGTTCCATACATGTTTTTGAAACACGGCGATTACCGAAACGCGGGCTAAAGTTTTAATCGCACGGCCAATGGGCTGGGGAGTCAACATGAAGCGCTCTAGATGCTACGATTATTGTCCAGTGTTTACAGCGGATTAAAAGAATCCCCACTTGCAGTTCTTTGCGTCAATAAAGAAGCAGCGCGAAACATGTCTCGTTTCTTTGAGAAAGCGCCGTGCCAAAGAAGTCGGTGGCGTTTTTGTATGTTCATTGCTGCGCGTTTCTCTGCACCTCTGAAACATTCATTCTCATCCATCATGCGAGCTCGAGAAATTTCTTTGTATGAATTTAAAGCGAGTGCTCACGCTTAGTTTGTAGACGCGGTGAGCCGTGTGCCCGTTGAATAATTTTTATTCACCGTTTCACTGACGTATCCCAGCGAGTGTCACTTTTTCATTTTTTTCTTCTCTCTATCCCGGAGAAATCCTACTGAACTCCACCGCTGTGCCACGAAGAAGATCAATTACTTCGTTCCTTCATACAAAGTCAACTAGATGATTTTTTTTTCACTCCCAAGAAACTAAACGTCCTGTTTTTCGAATCTAAAGGCAGTTCCGCCACAAACAGTTCGATTCATTCCCAAATCGAATGAACTCGTAATAAATCATAACCGTCGCAAATAGTAGCATCATTCGGGTCGAAAATATCGCTGACACAGCTCAACGAAACGCCAATCATCGTCTCGACATTTTTCCGACACTTAATTTTCATCAAAACGTCGAAAGTCAAGCCCGAGACACGGCCAAGGGAACGACGATTTTTCAGCTGGCGAATGAAACGCGCTCGCGCGTTCGTCGCTCTTGCACATTCAGCTCGGCTCGCGCGCGAGTCAATGTATGCATAAAGAGTTTAAACATTCAGGCTAAAAAGACACGGGGAGCCAGGAAAAACGTTACCCTCAAATGCAATACAGGGCTCTTTCTTGCTGGCGCCTTTGCTGCTGCTGCTGCGCGATACCGATATAATCGACTATGCAAGGCCAGAGCTGAATCAATATTTCCTCAGCGCGCCGAGGTATTACACGCTCGCAGGATGTTTTCAGCTTCCTCCATATATCCAGCGTTTGCGCGCCCCGAGTCCTCGTGAAACGCTCGGTTGGTCGGGGGAGGGTCGAAAAAAGTGATTCGCTGCTTGGTGTATACACGTACACTTGGGAGCATCGCTCGTTGCGCGAATCATGGTTTACTATTTCGAAATTGACCATGGCTCTATTGGAGTTATATATCGGAGCGGGAGTTTACTCGTGGGAGTTTATTCGATCTCGTTCACAATTTTCTAAATTCTCTTTGTCGGCGAAAGGACTCTTCGAACTCGAGGCGAAAACATATCCGTATGTTTTCAAGTAAACAAGGTAAATAAACGTCGTTCAATTTCGTGTCAGGTCTGAAGGGTATTCTGTTATTTTTGTGAAGCGCTCGTGTAACATTGTCCTCCGCCGTCGCTGCTGCTGCTGCTTGTGCTATTACACTTGGAATAACACATGATCCGTCGGGGACGCGGATGACGGCTGGAGGCTCACTGTTATATATTTACGCACAACGCGGTTGCCTAGGAAAATATAAAGAAAGCTCGGACTCGGGCTTGAAGTATAAGAAAGTTGTGTATGGCGGCCGCGGGAACGGGGGGGTTTCTCTGCTCCGACCAATCGCCCAGCCCTTAGCTGCAGCAATGTCAGCCGTACGCGCGCATACGTCGCCGCGCGTCCCACAAAGGCCCATTGTCGCGTTGGGAAAGCTCAAGGTATACGCGGATGAAAACAAAGCGCGCGGAATAACAACCGTCGCGGGGTCGGCGTCGGCGTCGGGCTGGCGGGGAGAAATCGTTCGCTCGAAGCCGAGCTCGCGCTCGTCAAAGCAGTTCTTTTGTATATACGCGACGTCGACGTCGAGGCCCTTCGCCGCTCTCCACTAGGCGCGCGACTGCTTTTCTGCATTTTTTCTGGGTCTCAGCGTACTTGTTGGTCTTTCAAGCCAACGATGACGAAGCACGTGCCCGCTCTTTCAACTCGCTACACGTGTGGAGGTGTGTGTTGCTCCGTGTGTGCGTGTGTGTGTGTCGTGCCGTTCCTTTTAACGCCACGCCGCCACCGTCGCTTCGCACCTCTTTACAATGTGAGCCAAGTCGGGTAAAGAGGGGAAGTGAGGTACTTTGAGCCAGTCGCGATGCCTTTATGCGATATCGTCTGGCTTGCTGGTTTCGAAGTTACGGATTCTTTTTTCTTTTCCTCCTAGAGCGAAGGGAAACGGGTCGCGTTCGATATGTAACAATCTAGGCGATTTTCTGTAATCTCCGGTACGGGGTTGAGAGTGTCGTCGAAAATGTCTCCTCTCGAGAACAAGTGGCATCGATACGACGACTGTATCTCGTTGAAATTCGTTGATCAAAAAAAAAAAAAATAATTCGACTTGGTGAAAAAAAATTCTGGACTTTCGAAGACTCGCGGTGGTGAATTGTTTTTCAATTATTCACACGACCTAGTATTTATCCCTCAAATGGACCTATAGCGATCACTCGAGGCGCTGGAAGTTGGCTCCTCAATGTCAGATAAAAATTAGCACTCATCGAAGTGTGAGGAGTGCGCGCGAAAACCACTCGACGAGTGAATTCGTCTACAAACACTCGAGGGATATATATACAGCCGATTCTCTCTCATGTCTCTCGTCGTTTCGAATAAATTAGACCGGATAACGCGTTGACTCGCGCTCTATTGTCAAGAGTTCGCGCGCGCACGCGCTAGTAGTAACGTTTCGGGGAGGGGTTATAGGTGAAACTCCCAGGAGCGAATGCGCGCAGCTGATCTCGAGCCAGTTTCAAAAGAGATCTCGGGGTCTCTTTTGATCAGTCGGGATCGTTTGCTCTCGTTGTGAAAGGGGCTTTCTCTAGCGAAGCCTCTCCGAGATCATTTAGAGAGCACGCGCGCGCGCGCGAGAGGATTCGGTAATATCGTTCTTGGCTATATAGGAGAGTTCACGGGAGACGCGCTGGATGGGGCACGCGCGGTGTGCGCGACGATCCCCGGGAGACGAGCGCGCACCTCCCTCGCACCGGCAAATACGGAAGTAATTAAACGAATAATCGTGGCGCGAATCGAGTCGAGCTGCAGCCTCCGCTAATGGAACTTCCGTGGAATACATATATACATGTATATACGTATATATATTTACTACTCCGGCGAAAATATCCAAGACGGATCCCCGGCGATTAATTGCAATTGCCTTGATTTAATTTGGCGACGGGGAAAGAGCGCGAACAAATATTTGTACGACGCTCAGTCGCGTTTTGATTAAGGCCAAATTGCTGGAGCCGCGAGCCCCGCGCTCCGCAGGATATTTATGCTCGTCAGACGCGTTGAATTTCGTTTTTGTGTGCTCAACGCCCGGCCCGCGGTCGAATGAGAAATTTGCCCAGGACGCCCCGGCGTACCACTTCTTCTCTTCTGGCCGGGCTCCGTAGCTACCAAGTATCACGGAGAGTTGGTTTTCATCATCGCGACGTCCCGATTTTTTCCCGGGACAAGTCTTTCGAGCCGTTCTCGGAGACATTCGACTTTCCTCGCATTCCCAGCCGCGAGCCTGGCGATATAAACACGAGTGCGACGTTATTCAAATGCAGTCTGTCGTGTACGCTCGTCGTTCACCGGGAAAATTATCCAACGGCGACGGGGGATCCGTTCGCCCGGAATACCACGTGAATCCGAGGAGTTTGAATACCAAATTGAGAAAAAATCGGAACAAGATGAAATTACGATAAATTGAACATCAGCCAAGGAGATTCGCGAGCCACTCAGACTTTGAAATTTCCCACGCGAAAGTTGCGAGACGCTCGATCCACTCTCGACTCCACGGCTACCTTGGATTTTTCCAATGTCGGCGCGGCGCGGCGCATTGACATTAATATAAGGGAAATAAAACGAGAGCGAGAGAGTGAGAGGCAGGAAAAGAAACGAGAGAGGCGCGCAAGAAGTGGTTGAACGCTTTTCAAGAGAGTCGTGGCTTTTGTGCCTGCCCGGCGGCGGCGGCGGCGGCAGCTGCGCCGTGAATAAAGTGCCACACGCGTGAGTCGCACCGCCCCTCTATTGATAAAACCAACAATTTTTCCGGGACGAGCTGGCTTAGAGGGCAACTCCCCCTGCGCGCGCGGCGACGGCGGCGTCGGCGGCTTTGTGTACGTGCATTCACGGCGACGTATATGTGATATCTCGGCCCGAGCTTAATACCCTGATATCCTGAAAAATGACCAGCCGTCCGGCCGTAATATGCGAGCCGGCTTTTCACCGCGGGATTGCCGCTGAGAGCAGTCCATCCAGCACCTGCAACCACTGTCAGACGGTATAGTCTTTGACCACCGGGCCGTTTTGTACGTACGCGCTAAGCTTTTTATGAGCTGGTCGAAATTGACTTTGACGAAATTGAGAGCCGCGCTGCTTCGAATATCGCATCGAGTCGTCGTGAATTTCATACGATGCCATGTATATCTGTGGCTTCGGGCCAAGCTCATGACGGTTTCCTTCACGGTATTTCTCGCATAACTTGGAGGTATATTCGCTGAAGCTCGATTCTAGTGAGTACGTTTGACCCTCGTATCAAAAGTGGTGGCCTACGGTGGAGCCAGTTAACTCGAATGGTTAAGATAACGTGACGTAAATGAGATTTAGGTACAGATAGAGAGAGCTGACGAGAGAAGAAGGGGACACTAATCAAGGCAATATCACTTGTCGAAAGAATAGGTTACAGCTAAAGGAGATAGATATCTTCTTTAATTAGGGACTAGGGCAGTCAGTTTCAGTCAGTTTTATCAACGATAGGGGAAACTAATGAGTTTTGAGGTTACAAAGACTAAATGTCTTTTATGTTATTCGGTGCGTGAAACGGTATTTCATGCAATAGTAAAATTATTTCAGAAGCTCAATAAAATTCAAATCTAGGTTTCAGAAATTTACATATCGATGAAAGAGTACGCGAATGATGTTATCGTTGAGAGAAGTAAAAACAATAAGTCAAACCTAATTTTGAAACGCATAAATCTAGATCGCAAGCGGAAATCGTGGGAGAAATGACTCTCATATCTCCGGTGGTGTATTTCAAAAGTTGACGATTGCAACAGACACTTAAGACGAGGGACTGAGAGAACTTTTAATTAGAATACAAACGAATTTTGGTTCCATTCTTGAAATTTGTCTTTCGCCTGTAAGCTTCAGTTAGAATTTACGTGGTATTCCCAGTTTTAACTTGATTAAAAGCTCCGAATCCACCGGGACTTTCTCTCCGAATATCTTGGCGCTGATCAATTAACAAAGATTAAGTACATTCATCTTCTCGGAATCGAGTTCCCCCCACTTGGCCGTGCAAAATTTTCAACATCGCCCGTTTGACACGCCCGTGCCATTACATTACGCGTGAAATCGCATCAGAATAACGCGGAGATCAATATTGCGCCGCTCCCTTAGCGGGACTCGAGTGCATTGGATATAATCACCAAACATTCAATGAGAAGACAATTCGATTCCGCGAGCAGAGTCGAGTTCCCGTGCCTGTTCAGCCGTGACCCAATTACATTGCCAAAAATGCAAACAGTCCCTGTATCCACGTCGCACGTCCTACGTGGCAGCAACCCCTACGGTGCGACGCGCTACTCTCCCTCCTTCTCCTCCGAGTAAAAAATTCACGGCGTATCAGTTGACGATCGTTTTTGTTGGTCCTCTCGGTCGCGCAAAACAAAGTCAGCAACTGCGCTCGCCGTGGGTAATGAATACGAGGGTCATCGCAGCCCGTACGCTGGGCACGTTGTCGTCGATGGGACAGGGCCGGGCGCTCACGAAAATTCAGCGCGAAACGTGATTAAACTTTGTGCGCAATTTTTAATCCCGAACTTTGTCGCGCGCGTGCTTGTGTGTGAGCGAGTGTGTGTGTGTGTGTGTGTGTGTGTGTGTGTGTGTGTGTGTGTGTATGTGTGTGTGGATTGGCCTCTTCATTCTTTCATGGTGTAGCGGAGACGCGAGTTTGTTGCTGATGCTCGCGAGTGCACACTTTTATGATTAGCTTATGAAACTTGCGGGACTCGAATGCGTTGGTGCAGCGCGAATTTCGTTTGCTGTCGCCGCGTGCAGACGCGCACGAGCGCAACTTTTCCCCGGCGCGCGCTTTAATCATTGACGGATTCTCGTAATTGTGAGATACGGTGCGCAAGCCCGGCGTAATAGACAAAGTTGCGCGCTGCAGCCGGCGCGCGGCGGTTCGTTTTTGCGAGAGGGTATATCAAAGTAATCAGCGCTATTCAATTATTCAATGAGCTGGAGAGGACGGTTTTACACATCGAACACGGTACACGGCGCAACACGCGACCAACTCCGCTCAGGGGCTTTATCGTGTTTGGCTCGGGGAGGTCGCCTCGGATATCCGCGGCAACGAGCACGTCGAATTGGAGCGCAGTGGAAAAATTTCGGCATCGTGGCTAGCTTCCTCTTTCGCCCGCGTTCCCAGAGCTAACTCGGTACCGTCAAAAACTGCATCCGCCTGACGCTGCTACGCCCCAAACGAGATAAGCCCTTTGATTGAAACTGCAATGAGCGATTGGTACACTGCAGCTAAATTTGCTGGGATGAACTCGATTACGGTCTAGCTCGTAATAGAGCAAGCATGTTAACTATCAACCAGATTCGATTATGTATTACCGGTTCTCGAGTAGAATCAGCCGAGTATGGTCGGACAAAGCCGTGACTCTACTCCGACGAAGCTAGGTATAAATGCCTAACTTTCCGACCATTAAATTGATTCGAGATTTCAATCCGTTCGCCGTGGAATAATTGAATGCTTCGAATTCCATGGATTTTTGGGCAATTTCGTCGTGGAAACGTAGCTGGGCCACCTCTTGTATCGATATCTTCATCCTCGAACATCTTTTTTTACAATGGATAAATTGCACCTCTAGGCAGATTCACTCTCCTCCCCTGCCAGGCTCTTTTTCAATCGAGCTAATCGCAAACGGCTCCTCGCAATTTTACGACGAGTTTCTCTCGGCTGCATGACCGCTGTAATAAAGCACATCGTTTACACCCAGTCACGGTATAGCGAATCCCCTGCGAGCCAGTATAAACTCCTCGCCCCGATCGCGCGGAGACTATAAATTTGCGCGAAGATCCGATACATCCGTTGGAAAAACATCCTTGGAGCTGCCGGTCAAACTTGTCACCTCGACGGCTTTGAGAAGTGAATTCCCAAGTGGTCAGGGGCCGCGTGTCTCCTACCCGACTCCTCAGTCATTCCCTTTCTGCATATATCTGCTACGTAACTTCGTGTCCCTTCCCGACTTGCTCTCTGTCGGATAAAAAAGAGAATATGAAATCTCGCATGATGGCTGCACGCGAAGTTAAACATCATTTAGACCACGCCCCTTTCTCTCTCTCTCTCTCTCTCTCTATCTCTCTCTCTCTCTCTCCCTATTCCTTTCCCAATGTCCGAAAGGGTCTCGCGGAGATGGAGAGAAACTGCCGCTTGCTTTACGTCTCTCCTGGGGGAGCTCACGACAGACAGAGGCCCCTATCCTTTGTTGATAGCGCACCTCTCTCTTGGTATATATATATATATACGCCTTGCCGCAGCGCGAACGTGGGAAATTGAGGAGGGAGACGGGAAGTCGGAGGGAAGAGACTAGTCGAACGAGGAAAAATACATCGTGGTCGAAATAGAACCAGTGATATACTGCAATATTGAGATAGATGCAGGATGCGAGAGAACGTGAGAGAGATGGAGGGGAGGAGGAGAGAAGCGAGAGGAAATTGCTTTATTGTACCGCGATGAATTTGCGGGATGTATGAAGTTCTTTTTTAAACGGATCGTGGAACACACTTTAGGAGATTGGAAACTCGCGAGGGACTTTTTGTGCCTCACCTTGTCGACCCCATCGATCATTTTGATAAGCCTAGTGTAACAAGGTAAAATGCGTGGGTGATTTTTATAATCGGGTGTTCTTTCAAGTAATTAACAAACTGTGTATCGTCATCTTATTACTTGATATTGGTTATATAACACGTCGATATCGGACGAGGTCCTGATTAACGGGACCTCAATTATTCGATTGTCGCAATTCGATTAAAAATTGCAGCAGTGGAATGATGTGCGGTGACAAATATGAAGACGATTAGTAACATTTGTAGCGCATAAAGAAGAATGATGGAATCGCGCAATAAATACTAAAATGAAACAGTTCCGACTTATGTTGTTTATGTTAAAACAGCTCTAACTCAAAGTAGAAACTTGGAGGGAGACCTCTACTGTATGTCTCTCCCTGGATTCTCTCAGAATTGGGAAAATAAACTTGTTCACGGTAGTTTTCATAGAATTACATGGATAATTGCTTCGTGTGGTATTTCATATATTACTATGAACAGTGGTAAGGTACCTGTACCCAATATGCGCCACCTAAGCGAGAAAGGTCACTACGCCGCGTCAAATGAATATTTTCGAACATAATTGGTGTCAAATGAAAGGTCTACTCAATACCTACAGAATGAGCTAAGTTTTTTTTCGATTTGAACAGTTCTACGCTAAGATACAGCGGTTTAAAAAAAAAAATTTTTTCCGGGAAAAAATTTTTAGTGTACCCAATATGGCGCCACCCTGAAAATACTTCTTTTCATCCAATTTGAAGCATGAAGCATATGTCTGGAATGAATAAAATACAAACAAAAAAGTATATTTCTGATATAATTTTATTGAAAAATACAGTTTGTCTTTGATTGAACCATAGTACATAGATTATATGAACTTCTCACAACCTAAATCAAATCAAGTTTTCAGTTAAAATTCATAAAAAACCGTTGTTTTTGAATCAACAAAATTAACTTATGCAACATCTAATTCCAATATTAATCTCTCAAATTGATAAACATTCTTTTTAGTGTAATTTTAAATATAATTGAGATGTTCTCACTGAAATGGAAAAATTCAATTTAAAAAATGTCCGAGCCTACTTGGGGCTAGCTATTGTCATGATGGTAGAAAAATTCTGTCTGATGTTTTTTCCTGGACAGTACTTATAAACGCATAACCTCAGCATTTTTCTGGTTATAGGATAGCCAATATCTGCTAAGCGTTTAATTCGACTACATAATTCATCGTTCTGTACTGTCGTTAACGCATATGGTCGACTCATTTTGCTTTTCTCGGATATGTTTTGTTTGGCATATCGTTGAAATGTTCGACGAGGTATCTTATATATAGTCGAAGCCATCCTCTGCGATATCTCACCTTTTTTTACCTGCTCCAGAGCTTGAACTCAATTCTCTTCCATGTTTGGCGGATATTTACCATCAATGGGTTGATTGTAGCTTCTAGAGCAAGAAAATAGGGGTGGCGCATATTGGGTACATTTGATAAAAATAACGAAGAGCTATTGAAACGATTGATAAAAAGGTCATACAAAGAAAAAAAAATTGGATGATGTAGATGGGATGTCAAGGAATCGAATGATATGTCGCTCGATTTTTTGGCCCAGTTTAAGGGTATTAAAAAAATTCGCACTTACCTGGGCGAAATTAGATCGAGAATGAAAATTGGCGAAAAAATGGAGAAAACGAGCTCTAACAAGTTGGTGTAAGGGTTTCCGATCGGTGAAAATGTTTTCTTTCTTCATTATTTAGCATTGCCGACAAGATCCTGTGCCGCGGCGATGCTCTAGACGCGCGTATATATGAAATACGAAGGGTGGCGCATATTGGGTCCTGGCGCATATTGGGTACACCTACCTTATATAGAAACTGTATCAAATCGCTTCACTTGGGCCTCTATTTACTCGTAAAATAAATTCGGGGCAAGAAACGAGAAATAGTAACCGTCGATAACATTCTTGCTACTATTCGTCTCGATCGGTGTTGAACCGGATTCGATTGCTATCGCCCCCTACCCTACGTCTCGCTGCCTCCCTACGACCTGTAACTTCATTACTCTCACACGGACCTTGTTACCTTCGTTGACTTCGTTACCGTGACTTCGAAAAGCACTGGTTTCACCCGTTAGCGAGGGGCGTAACCACGGAACTGGCTGGGAAAGGAGACGGCGAAAAAATAAAAGTAAAACGAGAGACGGAGGAGCTTATACGGAGGCGAAGGTGTCTCAGGCTTCTAAAATTTAAAACGTCACACAAAGTGCACCTCGCCGACATCCATTCTTTTCCACGCTCCATTCTCGTTTCTCTTCTTCTCCCGAATGAACCCATGTCTATGGGATGCTTTTGTGTTACGTCACCATAACCTTTTCTCCAGGATTATTCAAATGATACAATGTTGGGATGAAATCTCCTAAAAATTCTGTATTGTTAATGCCTCTAATCTAATAGTTTTATTCCATGATCCGCATCTTGAGTTTCGGATCAGTTTTTCGATCGCGGGATTCCATTAGTTTTCAATGCGAATGTATTCTAAATTGGATTTTCATTCGTTGGATTAAATAATATACTTAGAAACGTTAAAAGGGAACTTTTCTATGTTCTGAAGTGAATCTCATTAAGTACTGAAGAAGATAAAACCAACCTACTTGAGCCATTTTTCGTATGATAAATTCGTACTACGAAAGCTCGTTTCACGGTGAACTCATAACGAAATCAATTTTCTTTTTGGCCAACCCAAAGGTACATTTCTTGTTATTTCTATTAACTTGTTATGATAAAAATGAGCAATTGGACTCATTAAGAACGTTATGATAGTTGAAAAGAAAACATGTAAAAATAATGGGATATCGTAACTGGAGGAGGAAATTGCATTTCATAGCTGATTTTCAAAAACCTAGTGGAATGAAAATTTTGTTTTGAAACAGATATTTACATATAAGTATATTCCTGTTTCAGAATTACGATTGATTAACGTATGATGAAGCATAAACAATACCTAAAAATACTGAGACTCGAGTCTCGCCGTTGTCCCTTTGAGAACTTATCCGGGCAAAAATACTGAATTCCCTTGGCTGTCTCGTATAACACAATACGCCCCGACTCGATTTTCGATTTTCCAAATAGCAAAGGGAAAATCCCAAAACACGCTCGCGCGCGCGGGCGCAAACAGCTGCGCGGCATATCTAGAATCAATAAATCGAGCGAACGCGCTCGTACAGTAGCGAATCCAGATATGAGCACTCCCACGTGAATCCCGCGGCCTCAGACGTAGCTCTGGCTCGGCTGGTGAATTTTTCACGGGGAGAATCCGTAACGAGATAGACGCGACGATCGATTTCCCCACCGCGAAGGGACGGGTGGGTCCATGCAGCGCCCATTCGAAATTCAGCGAGTTGGCTGGAGCAAGACGCCGCGACGCAGCACCTGAGTCGCTTGCCGCGGTCCGCTGGCGAATTATTTACAGACCGGGGGAAGAGCCCGGCGATATTGTTCGGGAGGACGACGCGTGAGTTATGGCGCGGCCCATAATATGCGCCCTCGAGGATGTGTGGCTAGCGGTCGAGAGCGACGGCGCGCTCGAGAGTTACAGTT
This sequence comes from Aphelinus atriplicis, assembly GCA_020882685.1. Classification (NCBI taxonomy): domain Eukaryota; kingdom Metazoa; phylum Arthropoda; class Insecta; order Hymenoptera; family Aphelinidae; genus Aphelinus; species Aphelinus atriplicis. The sequence continues at coordinate 42,065,341 of CM037076.1, read as the reverse complement.
TGAACTGTTCGGAGCTCTGCTGGCTTTGAGAGGCGATGTGCCGATTCCGCGTGATTAAGTGATGGACTCGACATATATATGTATAGATATATGTGCATATATGTATATGTACTGTAGTAATGTTACGCAGTTCGCAGTTGATACAGAGTAGTTCGGGCCAACGAGGATGATAGCTTTACGCGCTGGAAATAACGGGGATCTAGAATAGGAGCAACGATTGTACATTTTCCTGGGAGTAATGAATCGCAATAATAGAGGAATGAGTCGCAGTGAGAATCGAAGCTCCACTGGGACAGTCGAGCAGTCCTAATGGATATTGCAAATACAAAACTAAAAGTATGAATACTGGACCTGCGTATTTCGGGAAAGATGATTTCATAGACTGGAAAAGGGTAATCGGTCGAATTGGGTCATAACGGGTTGATCAATAAATCCTAGCAGCTCCCCAAACAAAGTAAAATGCAGCTTCGAATTTAATTAAAGGAATCATTCCCGTACAAATTTGCGACTGAAAATTACTTACCATCGGGTAATTCAAGTTTAATCAATTTCGTACGAGTTTGTTTTCCATTCGATTCCTCTGAAAATCCATGATCCACGTAAATTAAACTGCCGATATAACGCAATAACGCTGCCCGGCCTCTCATTACTCCTGTATCGGGGCTCGGTCCATTTATCGAACGGAAGTTGCAAACACTTGGCTGGCTTCCCGCGTTTTAAGCTACTTTGAGCTTTGTGTCGTGCGAATCTTTCATGTTTCCCTCAGCCGCTTTTTCGACGCCAGAGAGCCGCAGGCAAATGCTTTTGAAGGCCGCATTAACCACGTTGCAACTTGAGAAACGAGACGACTGCTATGGCGAGAACACGCGTGCAACCACCTCGCACAACTCGCTTTATAGATTATTCGCGACATAGTGCTCGCGAGAGCAGAGATTTTTAAGCTGATCCTTAGGATTGCGGCAACGAGCTCGCTGGGCTTCGTTGGGTACATGGGAATTTACTCTGCACAAGTGATTTATGATGGTTTCCCGCTTTTCACTTGCTTCTCATCGATCCGAATGAATTAGTCACCCTGAGATGCTTGGTTCTTCAAATGCTTTATTTGTCAACGAGAATAAAAATGTTTGTTCTAATTCATAGCTGAAAAAGAGAATAATGCCGCAAGAGTTTAGCTAGATCAATGACGTTACGTTGAATTAAAGAAAAATATTAGTCCATTTCTCTGAAAATCTCACGAGAAACTCTTCTCAAACTCCTTCTTAATATACCTTTTTCTTAAATATTTTTTAAAACATTCCAGACTCGAAGCATATACTAAAATCTTTTCTATTTTATGTTACAGAAAATTCAGCCAGTCAAATCAGGATAAGCTTATTCGTCATCTTCTTGAGTATAGCTAGCTTTGCAATCTTGAATCACTGAATGGATGGAGCTGGTAAGATTATACTCTAATGAATAATTTAATGAAATATTAAGAGGATTCCTAAATTATTGTTTCCAAACATTTTGATCAATTCTTCATTTTTTCACATAGATTCGTATATCTCTTTAAATTTAGTATCTTTCGAATCAAATAAGTAATGATAACCAGTAAATTTTAATTGTTTCTGATCATTTTTTGATTCTCTATATTGCAAACTTATCCAGATTCTGATGATCTCATTAATTTGTTTTTTTTTTCAGGATCTTCCCTGTCTTTTTGAATCGGAGAAAACTATTCAAACCAGATGTGGGTTGAATCGTGAAAGTCTTCTCAACTCGTCAAAGCATACATATCTGTAGAAAACGTAGAAAAAGCTACAGACGTATGTATATTTGGGAAAAATCGCAATAATATCCCGAACAGCTTTCAAACATATGTGTAAATTGTATATAGAATGGAAAATGCGAGTGTGTATGAGTGAATGAAAGATGTTGTCAATAATATAAATTATAAAGAAAAGTGAAACACTAAAGAGAAATTACTCCAGAATAAATGAATAAAATGGAGAGAAGGAAATGGAGTCATATACCCTCGATAGTGTGAAACGACAATATAGGGTAAAGACATACTGGATTCGTGGGTTATGATGAGGATGGTCACGCAATTATTTTTTTCTCCAGCTCGTTTTTTATTTACAACTTTTAGCATGAATGAATGAATGGGAATATATCGATGGGTCTTACGAAGAAAGACAAATGCAATCTGTCCACGGAGAAAGACATATCTCAATCTGTCCGCGAAGAAAGACACATATCGCAATCTGTCTGCGAAGAAAGACAAATATCGCAATCTGGCCACGAAGAACTCTTTCTTTGTTAATATTCACGGAAGAATAATTCCGACATGTGTCTTTCTTCGCAGACAGGTTGCGATATGTATCTTGCTTCGTAAGAGCCATCGATATACTGAATTATGTTGAGCATTAAGTATGGTTTCTTATAAGGAACTCATCAGACCTATATAGAATGGATTAGTTGAAATATAAGAATAACAACATATTTCACTTTTCTCATCAAATCAATCCCATCGAGCATTGGATTTATCAAGCGTGTATATTAGAGTATAATTGACTCACGAATGTTTTTGTTTTTTACAACAAAACGATGTTTTCGTAAAATTTTAATGTAAATTATGGTTTCCGGTAGTTAAATACTGGATCAATTAATTTGATCTGGGAGAAGATGTTCATTATAATTTTTTGTTCGAAAATTTGGCAACCGAAAGAGAAGAAACTTGTCCATAGATTAAAATCTTTAGTCTCAATTCTATAATGGATATGGATGAGTCTGCCGTAACTTACGCAAAACATGCTAAGTGAATAATTTCACAACTCACTCGGTAATATTACTAATGAGTGGAAATGACTTAGTCTTGCGATTGTAATCTCTTTTTCGGACTGTTTTCAGGTCTGTTGATTGGAACGCATAAAAAGCACTCTTTGAACTACTGAAATCATTATCAGGTCTATGCAACAGAATTGGCTATATCCAAACCTTAATTTTGAATGTTACTGGTATGGAGAGCCTGTGTCCAATTCGGTTTGTTGAATAATAAAAATTCGTATATTAGGCAAGAGAGAATATCAGTTTCATTCAATTTTAATATCTATATGAAATATGATTGACATACACCAATACCATCGCAACAGTTCTTTTTTCTCGTAAAATTAAGAGTCACAATTAACTGTAATAAAAAGTGCTGCATTACGAAAATAGTTACGGCAGAATCATCCTTATAGGATTACATTTTATAGTATCACGCACTTCAGAATTTTCAAATCTATTGAAAATTCTCCTAGTCTCAAAACTAATCACGAAAACTATACCAAATGAGTTTATACCAATATTATGCAACTTATTTCGTAGTTACTAGTAGTTCATACACAAATGAAATCTGGGTGAGGGACCGTTTGAAAATGCGATCGTTGTTTGTACCATAATTTAATGTTATATAAAGCTGTACAGTAAAATGTTATATGAAACTGATGATATATTACAACATACCTGATTGTTCGAAAGAGAACGAGAGAGTTGGTAGTATCTAATTTGATATGAGAAAAATACATACTTACAATTATCCTTACAGTTATTGAAATATGAATCATGATCTTCATACAAGTGAAACGCACTTTCATTGTTCTCCTCATGCTTCAGACAAAATAATCGGCATCATTCGGTTACATTTTATTTGAGTATAATTATCCTAGATAAATCACTTGAATGTTAAGAAAAGCTAAGAAAATTATTCTGAGAGAATATGTTCCAAAACAGATATGTAAAGATTAAAAAAAGAATATTTCACGCGAAAAATTTAATGAAATTAAGTATTGTATAAATTTTTATAATCATATTGTTGTTTTCCGTACATTACAGTAATAATATTAATGGTAGCGACAACTCCAATCAATTATATTTATAATATCTCTAAGAGCACTAGTAGAGATACCCCTGAATAATTTGATTCATACTAAAGAAATTTACCAAAGTACGTGAGATCTAGATTTCTACTTATGATGAAAAATTAAGTTTATGTAAATAAGGCTATCTTGTAAAGTATGAACATATGTTTGGATCATCAAAATGCACTTATAAGTGGCAAGAATTCACACATTGAATAATTATCTGAGTGGATAAGATACGTCCACCATATTCGTCAAAAAATAGAATATTGTCACAAGAATATCTATTGATGTGTTAGCCTGCGTGAAGGTGATGTAAGAAAAATTGAAATTTTTAATAAAAAAATGATTACTGAAAAATGAATTATCACGCATCTTACTTAGCCTATCCATTTATCTTCGCTATTGCATGCAAGTTTCTATTCCCCGAAAAAATAATCCAACTCCAAATAAACTTAATTTTCCAATTACTGAACATCTACAGCGCAGAGATATAAGTTCTGTTGTATTTATGAAAAATCAATCATAACCGCTTTTGACGGAAGTTTATTTTCTTCATCTTTTCCTGCATCGCGTTAAATGTGAATTTCCAACGATGCTCGAGGGAAACGATGGGTCAACTCTATATCTTTTGCGTGTCATCTCGAGTCAATATACATCCGGCTTGAACTTTTATACGCTGAGTAATAGAATTTCCAACAAAATCGCTCTTTAATGTCAATAGTCTCGTGAAACCTAAAGACAAAAAATAAAGACTTATTAAAATCATTGATAGAAATGACGCATGATGGAAACGAACAGATCGGATGATGCAGGTGAAATTTCTGCTGGCCTTAGCTACTTTATATTTTTTTCTATCAACTCCCCTCCAACCCCTATATAATGCATCAATCCATATCTGGTATAGTATCACACGTCATCACTAGGAAAAACGAGCAGAAAGTTCTGGAAATAAGTAGTAACTCCCGGTTCCGGCGAGCCATCGGGTGTACAACCATACCTATCCTGCCAAAGCTCACCAAAAAGACCAACGACTCTTCTCGGTGGATCGCACCCTCGGCTGGCGCAGGTGCGTGCGCAAGCTCGGCAGCAGCGGCGGCGGCGGCGGCGGCGGTGGCGGTGTCCGAGGTGGGGGGTGAGCCAAGCTCTCGGAGAGTAGTCGAGTCGGTTGGCGCACAGTGGACACGCGCCAAGGGCCTCGGGAGCACGGCTCGCGCGCCACCCATGGCCCAGCACGCGCCAGTGATACAGTGATCCGTTGGTCGGCCGCTCGAGTGCAAAGGTGCGCGCGACATGTCTTCTGCCCATCCGACGGACTGCGCTCGGTGCTGCGAGGTGCATAATTCAGTGGCGACGAAGTTTTGATGCGCAACTTTGCACTACAGGTGTGCGGTCTCCCAAATAGCAGCTTATTCCTCGTCGATTTTAGATGTCCCCTCCGAGTATTGTTCGACGTGGATACCATATTGAATATTATACTTCGTAGAGTGAAACTGTACACGGGTAATCGGTGTGTTGTGAAGCAGTTCGATCAGTTTGATTTTGATCTTAGCGGGAAGCCGTGTCGCCCGTGTGATTGCCAAAGTTTGAATTCGCATTTTGGGTCGGGTTGAAATATCTCGAAACGCCCCAACCCTCGAACTTCTTGAGAGATGAAAATTTCACTCCTTGCAAAGGGACTTTGAACGGAGACATAATATTACTCGATTATCTCTCTAGATAACAAGATTTAATTCCGAACTCGAGCGTTTATACCTTCTTTGAGAGTTCGCAATTTGGATTGGATATTCGATAACGTGTACGGACGCGGCCAATGCTTATGGTAATTCACTCTCACACACGCATAAGTAGTTCAAATTTATGAAAATAGTCCGGAATATACTGGGTAACAATTATCCTTCTATTCGAACGAGTTATGTAAATTTATTCATAACATTCTGCTTCATCAATTATCCAATATAACGTCGTCTGTAGACTCTACACTGTAGCATGGGAATAACAGTTAATTTCTGAACTCTCGTTGTAATAATCAATGAACTTTTAATCTATTTCGGCTAGCTTCCAGTCGATATCGGACAATCATCCATTGTTAGAGTTCAATTAAGGGCATAGTCCGTTACACCGAGCGATACTCGACTCATTAATGGCTAAACTTTGTAACGGTTGCATCTAAAGATCCACTCAGTGTCAATTCATTATCATCCTCGACTGATATTTGTTACCTCGAACTTACATAATTCAACCTGCTCATAAACGAATTAGATTCTCCCGTGCAATGCTCATCGCGAGTAGTCGAATATACCAGTCTGCGAATACGATGACTATAATTTAAAAAAAAAATACAACATCGAATTTGGTAGAAAGTACCTCATGGGTATAGCTTGTCTGAGCGGAAATCAATTCGCAAACAAATCACAGAGTTGAATGAAGAAGATTAGTCGACAGTGTAAAGTGTCTCGAACTAATTCAATTCCGGGGGTAAACTCTTGCCGCACAGCCCATTGGCTCGCTGGAAACTTGTCGAACAAAGTGTTGCTCGCGGTCAACCTCCCACGCTGCCCCTCCTCTCGTCCGGCCCAATCCTAACTCAGGATCTTTTGCAGTTCCTGCCGGAGAAACGATGATCCGCGAGGCGGTGTGGTACGACTCGTCTACGTAGTCCCTCGGCGGCTAGCAGCAGCTGAGCGACGGGCAGCAACGCAAGTCATTATGCGAGCCGACGTGCTCGCGTTGATCGTCGTGTTGACGTCAGGTGAGTCGTCCTCGATCAACCTTATCTTCCCTGTCTGCCGCCCACCAGTCCGCGAAAATCTGATCTGAGAGAAAAAATTTCTACCATGGGAAATCCCGACTTTGCTAGGATCAATTACAGTGGATTAAAAATACGTGGAGAGTCAAGAACAATGATATTACAATTATCAACTAGCTCCTCAATTTATTGAATCCAGTGGATGATTTGAAATGAAATCAAGAGTCTATAAGTAAGTGTATATGTGAAGTCTGTTCCAAAAGACTAAATGTACACTGAATATCCACTCGTTGCTTCGAGTCAATAACAGTGTACATGAATATAAGTACTTCGATTCAGAAAATCGGAGAAAATATCGCAAAACATGGATCGCGACTCGAATTCAGTTTTGACCCTACTTAACTATAAATTCGTCGAAATCTGGGCTGCTCAAATTTGAGCGTGCGTTCGAAGGTTAAAGTGAATTGTCAATATCAGTGAACTGTTCTAGTGCTAGAGTCTCTGTGGAAAATCGTTTCTCTCAGTGACGATCACACCCTGATTATACGGGCTCATAGCATATATGATCCAACACTCGCGAGTTCCGCATCGACCGAGATATTTATTCTATCGCCGGAGGGAATATAGTGGATTATAATGGGAACTGCTTTTGGGAGAGCTTCCGGCTCGCGTCATTGGCGTACGCTTGGATGATTGGCTCGGCGCAGCAGCGCTCACGCAAGTTTTATCATGAATACATTCAAAGACTATATATATATATATATATACGTTGACGAGACGAATTGGTCGCGATGTGTCGATACGAGTTTTTTTCCCTTTTATTCCCGAAAGAAACAATGCAATCGATGAACGCTGCGCAATGCATTACAGCCGGACAAAATGCTCAAACGATTTCCGCTCGCGCGTTTTAGCAAGAATACATAGTGATAAGTCATGAATGGGAAATGCGACGACGCGAAATTCCGATCGCAACAGCTACCAACGACTCGCTGCGTTTTCGACTAAAAGCTTTCCGTCGTAAAATACCCGACGATTTTGAATTTCTCTGAATGCCGTATAGTCTGATTAGCCAGCGCGTTTCATTCATTCATTCATTCATATATTCGGATTTCACGTGGGGGACGATATGCGATCGACCTAGTCAGATACTGCATTGTGTTGTGATCGTTTGGAGAAGAAAATTGCCAACAGTGACATTTTAGTAACTTATCCCATTTGCACCAGTGAGAGTCATCAGAGTATAATTTCTTGTCAAAATTCAGATGCAAGGTAATTACGGGTAACACGGCCAGGCATTGTAAATCGCGTTGGGCTAGATCCGTGATCAGCGATTCTTGTAGTGCATAATTGAAACCCGATGAAGTACGGAGAGTCCCTTCCGATTATATTCATTTTCGAAGGATGACGGGCAACTTTTTCTCTTTGTAAGCAAGAATAAATTTTTTCTAGTAAAATTAGAAAATCTTGTGTCTACTCCCATCAATCTCTAAATTAATGTATCCGGGTATAAAATCAAAGTATTCGATGTTTTCTGTAAGATCCAGGGTGAATTTTTGTTCCGACATAATTTTTATTCGTTAGAATTAGATCAACAGGTTTCTGAGGTTATGCAGGAGAAATAAATGTTTGCCATCTTACTCCATATAATTTTCCTGAAAAAGATCGTTTTATCAGCATATTCCGGGGACAAATGTTGACGCAATTTTAACATATGAAAATTTATGCTGGAACCAACATTTCACCGGGAACTGGTAGAGAACGTCAAATATTTCAATTTCATGCCCCACAGCACATTTACAACACTTGTTCTGTCAAATGTTTACCGTACAGTTCTTTAAAGAGCCACTCCGCCTGTATTTACTGGGAAATGACTACTTTTGAGACATCGAAACTTGAATTAATTAGGCGAAAAAAATTTGAAAATATTGTCTCCCTGAAATTTCCAGTCGAGAAGCATTTTAATACTATAATAAAATCAATAAAGGTGGCCGTATTACTAGCAGGGACCTCAATTAAAAATACATATTAATTTTTTAATAGCGAGCTACCCAAATCATAAGAGTATATTATTTTATCCATGGAAATCAAAGATGTACTTGACGTTTAATTTGTGTATGTATGGGAACAAGGAGAAAAGCGTATAGGTACATTGTATAATTTGTTGAAAGAAGTGCGCGCAAGGTTATGGTTGTCATCGATCATTGCTGTTACTACTTAAGCTTACACCGGCTCATACAATGGGTTACAAAGCTCTCAGAAAATATATCGGATCAAAGGGCTATTCACCGGCGAGTGTGTTTTACACCGGTGCTTTTGCGTAGCAGTAATTCGAGGGCACATTCCTCTCTCTAACTAGCTAGCGCAACCGTGGCGTGATTCCGCGGGTGGCAAGTATTCTTCTTCATTATTCGAATTTAATCCCATATGCCGGGGTGAAACACATCAGCGCCAAATTCCGCTAGCCCAATTTCCATCGGGAGTATCGCGCGAAAACTCTCTCGGGCCAAGAACGCAGCGTTGTCGCGATCAAGAGTCGCCCGCGCGCGAGCGCGCGAAGCGTGTTTCACGAGGCAATCGAAGCCGCTTACCGCGTTGAGGTGGGGGGGGGGGGGTTAACATGCCTTGCTATCCCCCGGGACTCGGCCCTGCGGATAATTAATTCAGCGGCGAGCCGGGAGCCGGAGGAAAAAGGTGGCGGAGCCAAGAAGGCGCGAGAGATAAAAGGCTGGCGGGTCTCGCGAGAGAGCCAAGTTGAGCCGTGGGTTTTTCGCGCGATTATCATATCCGCGGCGGCCATTACTATCGGGAAACTTGGCTGGCAGTTATCGCGGGCGGGACAAGCGCTCCCCCGGGCGGAGGGACGCAGGGAGGGGATCTGACCGCCTCAAGACCGCAGCGCCGCTTAAGGATCCCGGGGGGAGCGGTGCTCGAGAACCGGCGCGCCCTGCGTCCTCGCCCGACGACCTGGCGACCGGGCGATTTTCCCATTGTCAGCCGCTTATAAGCCGGCCTATTAGACTCGCTCGGTCGGAGAATTATTCGTCCCTGCTGCTCGGCAAGCCGTGACGTCGCGCTCCGGGCCACCGGGGCCCACCTCGTGCCCGCGACTTTATCGCTTTTGTTGACAAAAGCTCACTACGCGACGCTCGCGGAATACTGGCGGGAGCCGTGTAAGCTCGTCGCCAAAGCGACGAATCATTACACATCTTCTTTCCCAACCAGTTTTTTTCCCTTCTCCAGTTTTTTTCTCTCTTCCCCGGTCTACTTTTTAAAAGTGTATACGCGCGCGCGCACTCAATTGATATCGATTGTGAAATACAAAATGTATGTTTGCTCCTTCCCGTCATTTAACACGATTATCTTGTTAGACATTGTTGTTTGCTATTGATTTTCGCAGTTATTAACATTTTCATTTGGAATACGATGATGGAAATTCAATACAATGCGGTGAATCGATCGCCCTATTATCCTAGACAGCACTTCCGATATCAAGTATCCATTAGGGCGTTTGTTATTTGGCGTTTCATCACGAATCAAGTTCCCAAGTGCTATAACTGTTTTGAAATCTCAGTTGAAAAAACCACTCTACACATTTCTCAGATTTTCTTTCTGGCGCAACATATAGTGCCTCGCGGTATTCTGAATGTTCCTGTATAGGATATTAATTATAATATTTGCAACCGATCCGCCGCGGTTGCCGTGATTTGACTGTTCACTGGTGGATGGCGAATTGAATTAGAAATCGCCAAGAGCGGCTGACGCTATCGAAGAATATGCTCGATTGGCGCGTTCCAAAAGAACAATTGAGAGTCATCACGTGAGCGGGGATCGGGTGTGAGCTTCACGGGGTTAAGATGCCAGAGCGCTGACATCTGATTTTTGTAACCAGTTGAAAAATAAATAAGATTCACTGAACTCCTTTGGTGTCGTCCTTTACAGTTCCATTGAAAATATACGTGTTTTTCACAATTTTTTGGGCTTTGATTCAATCCTGTGATCAGTATATATGAAAAACTCTTCAACTGGTGAAAATTAACCAATGACTACGACTTTTTTTGTCACAGAGAAAAATCGTTTCAACGCGCGAGTTTCTTCTCCATTAATCATGTTTTTTCACTGATTAATTATTAGGGAGGGCCCATGAATTACGTAGCTTAGTTTCAAGAACTATTCAACCACTTTCCTCCCATAGCTGGAACGATAGTTTATCATTCTGAGTAAGAGGTCTAGTTCTAAAATGATCGTTTTGAAAACGAGAAAATGAATGTTGAAATAAGATAAATAGCGGTAAAAATACCTATGGGTTTGGTACATTTTATTTGATTTTCGGAAAAGGGTCGTGGTCATCAGTAAATATCTACCAGTTTAAGATTTTCTCGGGATGTGTGCGTGATATGAACTCAGAATGGTGAGCATCTCATGACTACTTATTACGATTGTATGATAGTTATTGCTCGCCATAATTTGACTAGCCTGTGAGAGTAGTTTTTATAGTCCCGACAAGATTATTATGTGAACGAAGTTAAGTACATTTCCAGTGGAAACTGTAATTTGTATGGAGGATATTGCCGCAATTTGTAATGGATTTTTGTCCCCCCGTACGCGAAAATGCACGAACTTCAAGTCTATTACTTATGCCAGGATTCGGTCTCTAATTTCCTGAACTTTTGAGCAAGTACAATTTAAAGCTATATGATTTCCCAAGTGAATGAATGTGAAACTGAATTTCTTCTACCAAAGAATAAGTTGTTAAGATTACGTCCTGAGGGCCCAAAACCATTCCAGTAGACAAACGGAGAAAGGAACAGTCTTCCATAAGCAACTCCGGAGTATAATCATATTAATCATCTCATATTTCCTGATTCTTATGAAGAAAAAACTCAGCCAAGCTGAACGCATCATTTTCAGTGAATATGCCCTTTGAGAATGAATGAAACACTCACTTGCTGATCTTTATACTCTGTGCGGGAATTTTCTTCCAACAAATTAAGCTTGTTTTGAATATTATAGCTTCTTAAGACCTTATTTCTTTTCATGACCGTTTCACCCGTGAAATCACATTTTTCAAAGTTTCTTCTCCCTGACTACGAGATAAAATAATCAGAGGATTCAGGTCTAATGGGCGTGAATAGATTATAAACTGAGTACTAATTTGTAGATAGATATAAAAACAATGAAAATGTATCTCATTGAATATTACGGTATGTAACTCTCAGATAAATATGAAGCCTTCTAGAATATTTATGAATAAATTGAGTGTAATATAATATTAATAACGCTCTTTTCATTTCCCTGAGATTGGAAAATTATTCTAGTTTAATGTTGGAGTAATCACGAAAATCGATAATTCAGATTGGTTATTATTTCACTCGAATTACTTTGGAAGCCATACTCAAACAAACAACCCTAATACCACAAGATGACTTACTCTTAGAGCGAATCACGTTCGAGTTAAATCAGTTGGTTGCAATATCATGTATGAAAGGATGTAGCACAGTGAAATCAATTAAAGTGCCAATAAATGAAATGCCTATATTTTAATGGAATGAATCGTCAAAATCATAGTTAAAAAGTTATTAACAACAGCATGCAAACTCATAAAATTGAATTTTTTACTAAACCGATATAATCAAACACAGCACGAATGTAAGAAGATATTTTGTTAATCAACAAAATACACCAGAGTTTCATTGAACAGTAGCAATTAATGTTATTCCTGAATTTTCATCTAGGCCCAACTGAGATTTACCTTCAATGAATTGTATTATATCTAGATCTCCCGCTGATGTCAATTACCATACTTGAAACTCATTTGGTGTCCGTTCAATGAAAATGTTTGATAAAGATTACAGCTTCCGCACTAGCTGTTGGCGAAATTTGCGCGTTGGTAGCTTTACTCAGAGGGTAAATTCATAAGGAACGCATTGTACATGCATAATATTCTAATTAAAACATCAAAAGAGCGTCGGTGGATTTTCTAATTACAACGAGCGGTGGGGCGAAGGCGCAATAGAGATAGAGGGAGGGAGGAGGGGGGGGTGGAATAATCGCAATTGGTAAAGAACAATAGTGGCCGGTACACTGGCGAGATTAAAGAGAGCTAAGCAAGTAGCGAAATGAGGTGGCGAAGCTCGCCTTCATTATTCAGCAAATCACGCGGCGGCGGCGGCGGCGGTACTTTGGGTTTGACGCGACGCCGCTAAAGAATTACGAGCGTCTGCACGTACGAGCGAAGTGGAAGCGCGAAAAAAGAGAGATGGAGAGCGTACGAGGGAGATTGAGAGAAGCCCGTCGGCGATGCGTAATTTCCATTTGTAGTCGGGCTGAGTGAAACTTAGTGCCTACGCGTCGTAGATCTTTATTTACCAAATGCTCCGCGGCCACGGATCTTCATTAGTGATATAAGAGCTTGCGTCTACACACGCGCGCGCCCGCGCACACACTTACACACACGAGCTTACACACACGAGCGCGCGCTCGAAAAGTACAAAGCTCCATCGCGACGGAGCAAGGGTTAATCGAGATAAGCAGCCGGCTCTTATTGCCGTGGCGGCAGTTCCGTGTTGTACATTTTGTATTGGCTGTTGGAACGTGGTCGGGAGCCGCTGCTTAATTCATTCCCCAGTGGAAAACGCTTGCGTGCGGCTGTCTGGCCGCATTGCCGCGCCAAGACAAACGAGCCTCCAATTGCGCGCTTCTCGCGTGGATCGCGAGCGAGATATACGCCGATCCGAGCTGGATAAACTGCATGACCGGCCGACCACAGGTCGCGTCTGTACCGGAGCCAACGAATGAAGAGAGATTCTCGCGGAACAAATGCATCTTGCAACGGGAAACGGGACTGCGGCCCAAGACACGACTGCTGCGTCGTTTGCGGAGTGTAATTCTCTAATCTTCCCACGTGAACGCTGGAAAAAAGAATCAGTTGACACAGCAGATGGCAGTTTTTTAGCTGTGATTTCTGCTGGATCATCAATTTTATCTAACAAACTTCGATTAGTTGAACCAGCAAGTGCACTTGCAAGCTCCGACAGTCCGGTTAGAGAATCAACTATATGCTAGTTCTGGAGGTGCACTTTCAAGATGCTGGTTGAAGAAGGTGATTGAAGTTATCGATAAAGCTGTTCAGGGAATGCGCTAGTATATAATTGTCATAGTGGCAGACTACCTGGCCTGATTCAAAAACATCAACGACAATTCGAAATTCTAGAAGAGAATCTTTGGAACATACCTGAACCACGGATCCTTGATGCAGGTCCCAGTTATACCAAAAAATCACAGAAGTGCGCTCTTGGAACACCACAATTGGTCACTCTCGCCACGCGAGGACTTTCTCACTACACTACTCCGATGGGTGCCATGAAGTTCTCATCGAGTACGAGTATCGCAGATTAATGGATGAATTGTACTTGCCAATATTAATCAAAAGCTACTCCGCGGATTAGGACACTCTATCAAAATCAATAAATTCATGCTGATCAGATTATAACTTGAATGCCATCAACTTTAGTACCAGGGAATACTAACAAAATAATGGGAGTATCGTCGGAGTTTTGAGGGAATACCGAAGTGAGAAACCCCTCGCATCAACGGGCCTAAACTAGCCCTTTTGAATCTCAAACTCTACTACCGACATTAACAACTCGACAATGTTGAGAAATTAGCTAACTATTTTAATCGTAGTTAGTCTGTTTTCGAGGAGAAGGAATTAAATGAAAACATCAGTTTTTTACGTACATGTTACCATAAGTACGCGTTTGTAAGACATTGTAGTGGAATCGAAATCATTAACTGCAACGAACTAGTTTGCTAATACATTGAAAATTATATCAACAAATCTTGGCTCGTTATATTCGCAAAATACGAGAAACAGTCACTAATTATCTTTCCTCACCCAACGCGACTGCAGTGAGAGAGTTGGCATTTCTCTAGAGCGTTCGCAGATCACTTCCACTGACAGGGACAACCTCTCGCACGTCTCACTGACTGACCGAAGTCAGACTTCACCAAGAATTTATCTGAACCCATTATCAGCATATAGACACCCACAAAGTTGCAAACCGTAAGATCTCCCTTATACCCTCGTACGGAATTGATTTCTATCTATTCAAGCATATATGTAAATATTAACGTTTTCAAATTACCAAAACTGCAGTCATTCACTTGTGGAGGAGTAAGACATTGTATAATTTAAATCTAAAAATGGCGGAAGTATGAGCGTTTGTGTTCGGATTATTAGTTGGGTTATTTGGAAAATTTTCTCAACTTTCACCCTATCAATAGTTAGAATACAGGTAGTTTTTGTTTCGAAGCATTATGTACAAGATTAGAGTGAAAAATGTTATGATACAAGTTCTGACCACTTGCCTGTGTAAAATGCGATAGTGCTGTACTAACTTGTTTGCGTCCTAAAACTTCGTTAGAAATTCGATTTGTATGCAAATGTGCATCATCGATACATACACATTTTCACCGACACTTGTTTCTCTTCTATGTTCTTTCACCTGGTATACGGATTTTTCAGTCTACAATTTGTTTCCTCTCTGGATCTATTCTTCGAGTCACGAAAAATAGATCCAAATTTGATCATTCGGTTTAGTAGAACGTTGAATATATATACGAAATACACTTCTGAGTTGGGGATGTGCTTTTAAGTGCGCTGGAAGAGTCAGCGAGATCAAGTTTGGGAAAGTTTTCGGAAGTAGGTATAGTTAGTATCAACTCAACTCTTAATCGAACAATTTTAATAATGTGGTCTCGCAAGAGGTAAGAGTCTTGAGCTTAACTGGACTATGATTAACTTGGAAATTAGGCGTTCTCGATATTGTAACTCGAGCCACCATCAATATATACTGGAAATACTAGAGCACTGAAAATGGATAGGGGCAGCTGCCGGCAGCTACATTAATGCTAACTTTGGAGTATTGGAATACTTCATAAACTCTCACCTGTCCATCCGCCTTCTCATTCGCGTTAGAATGTTGATCGTTTTGAACATCGATACGATCCATCACGCGTACAACTCGTAAATTATTGACACGATATGACGTTTACGACGGCTCCTTATAATCACTCCTTGGAACACGTGACCCACATTGTGTGGGGATATATATTTGGATGGCTGTATTCCGGTTGGCAGCAGGGAAGATAAGAAACCACCAATGATTAATTGATGAAATGTTTATTTTGAAAGTAGTAGGACTCGGGAGGAATTGAAAAATTGCGGACGAAAATTAGAATGATTAATTATTGTACTGTGCGTTATCATACTGAAGCTCGCCACACTGATCTGATTAATGCTCTCCTTCCTCTCGAATGAAATGATTAATAGAAAAATTACGTCAATCATGAAGTGAATGGGCTTATTACCGAGCACGCCTTACACCACAATCTTGCCACAGTAGCTTCTATTCATACGATTAAACGGGATATCGGTCAACGCACAGTCGTAGGAGTGGATTACTGCCGGGAGTAGCTTTAGTTGGCGTTGTGCATTCATTCAATTGTGTTTCTAATTTTATTTTTCAATATTCCAATAAGCCTGTACTGGTAAGCTTGTGGATCATCATGTTAATACGTTGTCCGAACGAGGTCGCAAATTTATTCAGGATGTACCATTCGAAATATAAATAATTTTACGATATAATCAAATTCCGTGTGCCGCTGATCAAAATTCATGCGATATTACTGGCACATCATTGACGTCATTACGTCAAATCGTATTCCACGATTTTCCTTTTCATTCCGAGCACGAATTAATCGTATGAACTGTTTATTTCGAAAACGATATAATCAATCTTCGGTTCTTTTATAGTTCGGATCGAGTGAAAAGAACTCGAGAAACTGGAACAATACTTTTTTCCACTCGTTTTGCGCGCGCGCCTCGTTCTCTCTCCCGCAGCAAGATAAAGCATTTTCCGATTTCAAAGTCCCATTGTTCAAGACGCAGCTCTATTCTTCGGTCCGGCGGTGCGGTATTTAAGCGCGCGCTTGCGAGCTCTATAACGCCGAGCGAAAGCCTCCACCTCTACGGGGAATATATTAAGCATATTATTTTTAATGAATATCTCATTCTGCGCCTCTCCCTCTCTATCTTTCGGCTCTCGCGCTGTTTTCGCGCGTCCGCATTTTTCAGGAGCTGCGGCGGGCGTCGGGTGAAAAAAGGGAGCCGGAGAAAGCTCCCAAGTTCCCTCGCTTTTGCTCTCTCGCGCATATTCGTATGCAAATTACACACACGCCGCACAAAAAACGTCTCCACACTCAAGTGCAACGGCGGCTTTCTTCCATCGACGGGCGACGAGTCCGTGGTATATAACGTGCACGTATTCCGCGCTCACCGATTCCCTTTTCGCTCCCCCCGGCTGTACACATTCACACACGCGAGTACTCGGGCTACATCGCCGCCGCCGAGCCGCCCTCCTCTCGTCATTTAATCCAGGCCGCGGCTCTAAGAGGCCGTACACGCCGAAGCGCGTATGAATTACTGCGGGCCGCGCCACAAGGAGAGGACAGTGGTACACGTACGCTTCCCTTGAATGGCTTCATTACGCCTCGTACACGAGATCAGAGAAATTCGCGCGTGCCGTTCGCTCGCTTCTCGCTTTCCTCCGTGTATATTTATTTACGACTGCAGCCCGACCCCCAACTTTCCCCCCCGCGAAGCTCGAGCCCGTGTGTACACGCGGAAATTGCGTCTTCGGGGGCCGTTGAAGGGTTGCCCTGGTGCGTACGCGCGATGCGGATGTGGCTCCTGAGCTTTCGCGCCGCTCTCGATCGATCCGTTAATTACATCCCATAATCGCGCCCGGCGCAAATTCACGCTATATTCTCGGGCTTTTGATTGATCGATAATTACCACTCGATCAAAGTCACTCGAGAGCTCCGCCACGCGCGCGTTTTGAAAAGCAACATTTTATATTCATTCATATTTGACATTTTGCTGCCTCTGGGGTGCTTGTCGGGTGTTTCCCAAACTGCCAGTTGAACGATACACCCACGGAAGGACTCCTCGCGCGCGATTGCAAATGAAAAAATTGTTTGGGAACTTGATCATACACACAGTTAGTTCTCGAGGATACGTGCTTTCATCGTGAAATTACCCTCTCCACCCGAGACAATTACAAAACCGGATAAAATTAATTTTCAAATTCGTGCTATCGGGTTCCTGGAAAGCGCGAGCAGAGAATTAGCCGGGCGGAGAAGAGCCGGGGTGAGGCGGAAAAATGAACCGTGTGTAATTGTTAAGGGGTACCTTATATAATTACGGTTAGTAGGGACATTTGAAAACTGGAGCTTACACTGCAATCGAGGAAGGTACGGCGAGCGAAAAGAAAGGAAGAAAATCTTATTATACTCCAGCCGTTCTTATTGAGTAAACGACCTGGCGCTGGGTCAGATCATCAGATATTAAGGAGTTCTTAACGCAAACTCGAAAGCGCACTTTCGGAAGAATGTGAGAAAGAAAGGAGGAAAAGGAATGAGAAGAGGAGGAGTAGCCGGGAAGGGAAAATGCAAAACAAGCTGCTCCATAAGCCAAAGGTCAGCTAATGCATATATGCGAAGCCGCTGGAAAAAACCGTACGGACGAGATACTTTGCCGTAGCCATGAAAATTTCTTTAAAAAAAATCTTTCGTCCGTGAGGCGAATTAATTAAGTATAAGTTTTGCGTTGATTGTGGATCCGCTACACTTTTCCCGATCTCTTCTAGTTCCTTATAATTTATTCATTGTACATCTAAAGCACATGCTTTGCAGATTGCATACACACTGTTTTTGGTCAAAAGTAGTTTGATCAAATTATTCAACGCGAGGGTACTTTTTGCTCATCCATTTCCTTTTTTTATTCCGCCTGTAATCAAGTACACCGAGTCAGTTTGATGCGAGCTTGCGCATCACATGATTATATCGAAATTATAAAATCGAGAAAAAATCCGTGTCATATTCATTTTTTATTGAATTTCCATGTAGGACTAATTAATTTCTCACGAAATTCTTGACAATGTAAAGAATTTAGGCGGATAAAACCTGAATTCACATTCATATATCCAATCATACGATCAGACATGCGGATTTTTCACAGTCTTGTATTTGTAACAGACGTTTGTTCCGATAGTAAACTGGAGAATGGGATGTCTTTCCATCAGACATCGGCTCTCACTCGATGCCAATACCTTTATCATGAGTCTATTTTTGCTCCACAAAGCCGGAGTATTGTCAAAGGAAGACATTTCTGCCGTACTAGTTCTGATAAAAAACGTTTTTCCAACATGCTACTAGCATATAATTATTAATTTCATTATTGCAGACATTTTCAATTACACGCACTATTCAATTTGCAATGATCTTTCAAGATTATCATGAGAACTAAATATATCTTGTATTCCAAGTAGAAAACAGCTCGAGGAGAACTTCATTCGAATTTCACAAGATTTTAACCTCACGACAAGCAGCTTTCGAATAGCTAAAACTAAAATTTCTACATACGCTTGGAACCTGAGGATATGGATGGTATTCCGACTTATTTTTCTATTGAAATACGTTGAATACATCCGCGCAAACTCTTATGCGAGTAAGTTTAAAAGTATCTCCGGATCTTAACTTCTTTTTTTTTCTTGTGTTTCACGAATAAATAATATTTTCTCCGATTGGTCCAAGTTGCTTACAACGTACGCTGAACTTGTTAAGTTTGAAACTGCGAGACGGAACATTTATCCAACGGGATATCATCTCTCATTGTTTCCTTATCCAGGCCCGATACTCCGCAGCGTCTCGTGCAAACCCTCCCACAAAGCATTCGTTCAAACAGACTCTGCGCTCTGCTCTCGAGAGCCCCTGAAAAATATCTCGACGATTGGATCACTATTTCATAATCACGTATAGACCCTTGACGCGTCGGCCGAGACATAAAGGAGCGCGAAAGAGAGAAAGAGAGAGAGAGAGGGAGCGAAAGAGAGAGAGAGAGAGAGAGAGAGAGAGAGAGAGAGAGAGAGCTAGAGGCAGGGAGAAAGCAGAAAAGAGCTCGTAGAGGGAAAACAAGTGCGCACGCGCCGGTACTTCTTTGCTCTCTCGGCGCGAATCGGCCTTTTACTTTGTGCTCGCGCGCGACGCACCTCTGATGTTGCGCGGCGATAAGAGGTTGGCGCGCGGGGGCAGCGCAGCGAATGGGGAGGGCAGAAGTTGAGAGCCTTGTGCGCCAAAGCAACTCTCGTTACGTTTTTATACGTATGTGTGCACTTCTTCGCGCGTTTCTCTCGACTCGAACGGATTCGGATATGGCCTTCCACTGGTTAACACTATATTTCACTCGGCACCTGGCGCGCCCAGCTCGATGTTGTGTGCGCCCGCGTTCTCACGTCGGATTAATGATTATGCTCATACGATTCAAACAGTACTTCCGCAGGCTGTTTGGAAAGATTCTGCTAACTTGAGTGATAGTTTAGACCGTTAGATCATTACTTTTTGAATCAGTTCCGTTCCAGTTGTGGAGGTATACGGGGGCAGAGAAACAAACAGTCAGACAGTCCTCGATGTTCTCTTCTCGTGACAATTATTCATTAACAGGCTAAATTGATAATCAATCATGAATCGATACTACGAAATTAGACAAAAATAACTGATATATTCCTTCAACAATTGATAAATCAAAGCAATCATCTGATCCATCGTGGATGTTCCATTCCATTTATAAATAGTTCAAAAGGTAATGTTCGAGCTAACAAAACTAAAATGTATTCAATCTCGAGGAGTTTCTCACTGCAGTACTGTCCCAGAGGGAGTACTTTGGGTTTATGGAAGAATAGTACTCTTTATTCTTACTCATGTTAACCAAGAGCTATTCTTCAGATGAGTACGATTCATTAAAACATAATAAGTTTATTCTATGAATAATACCATACAATTTAACCTTCGAAATTTTGAGAAATTACCAGAGTGAGAAGCCCTTCGTGAAATCTCATGTATAGTGCGCGTCGCGCAGAGCTAATTTTAATTCATATTACTCGGGTCAAAATTGTTAAAAAGTAAACCCGGCAATATGCTACATGTTTTTTTTCTCTCAAAACGCGCGCGCCTCAAATCAAAGTAGATCAGAATTCACGAGGAGATGTCGCGAACCCAGTTGATCTCACGAGTCGCTTCGAGGGTTGCGATTTCCAGGTTGTGTGTGGGGGGGGAGGAAGGGGTCGAATCAGGTTACGCCCGATATTTCCCCGAGCCATTATCAACTCGGCATCATAAAGGAAGCAGCTCTCCATTGAGCACAGAGAGCTGCTGGCGAAAGGGGGGGGGAGGCGAGGATCCTTCAGATAGAATTTTCAAGTCGCATGAAAAATTCGCGGCTATAGCCACTAATATATTAATGGCCGCGAAGAAAAAGAGATGAAACGGAGACCCGCGGCTCTTGTGTCGAGGGCACTGAGAGCATAGCTTAAAAGAAAAACGTCGATATATATCCGCGAGCGCGCGTCTTTGTGTCGCTCTCGAACAATACGCACACGCGCCCAAGTCGGAGGCTCTCGAGAGATAACGAACTGCAGTCGATGCCCGAAATGTGCGCTGGCAAACGTGATCCGCGGATTAATTGCACGGCGGGCCGCCGCCGCATACCCGGGCTACACGTATAACGCGCGTGACTGTGGTCCGGCCAGACGTAAAACTCTCTCGAGGCTCTTTGAGCTGTGGCGCGCGCGCTTTGATGTGTGCCGGCGACAATGCGGGGGTGGGGGCGCGCGGGCGCGCGAAAGACGCTCGCCAAGTGTACACGTTACTCGCGCCCCCTCGAGTCTCCCTCTGTCGTCGCGCGAGGGCGAAAGAACCGCACGTTCCCCGAGCGGCCGCGGGCTGTCTGCGCTGCAGCCCCGGCTATTGACGAGTGTTGATAGAGAGGCACACGGCCACCCCCGCTCATTGTTTCTCCCTCTGTGTTCTACAAAGCTTTGTCGGCCCCAGCCGGTCGAGCTTTGAGACTCACGCCGCGAGATGTGCGAACGTGACGTATGTGCGCCCGAGATTGTCGCACCACACGTGTACCAGCCCTGGCCGAACAGTATACGTGCTGCTTCTCACCTCGAGACAGTCGCGGGAAAAAAGTGGGCGCGCTCGCCTAGAAGAGATGACCAAGCTCGCTATTTTTTATACATACTTACTTCCCTCGGAAAATATGCATCGTTCGCGCGAGGATCACGATTATGTACTGTTGCGTGGGGCAAACTATAGTTGGGCCGAAGTCTCGGCTTGGAGCGCGAGAGACGGTGGCTGGAGTCGATGATGATCGATTTTTGAATTGTTAGCTAATTTTGATTGTTCGATGAGGAGACGCTTCGATCAAGCATTATTCGCGTAACGAGTGAAACGAGACATAGTTAGATGATTCGATGTATAAGACGAATATTGAAATTTTTGATGCTGATCACTTGGAGTTATAATTTTTTTCATCGTCATAATGCGTCTTTACATCCGAAAAGTGGAATATACTATTTTTCGTCTATTCTCTAATTTATGAGCAGTGGAATTTCACTATAGTAAATAGTGTATACATATACACGGAACCTTACAGCTATAAGTATGACACTGCCTTACAGTCACTATTCACTATTCACTACAGTGACCAGATAGTATATTCACATCGCATCTAGGCTACTTACTAGGTGCCGAAATCGCCTAATCTCGAGCCCATGATATCGATGTCTCTTACGAAGAAAGACACAACGTAATCCACCCGCGAAGAAAGTCAAATCTTGCAATCTGGCCCCGAAGAAAGACACATATAGCAATCTGCCAGCGAGAAAGACATATGTCACTCACCCCAGAATTTTCCGATGTAAGAAAATATATAGAAGGAAAGCTGAGAATGAGTAGGTAGTAAAGAAAAAAAAATAAGCCTTTCATACAGTTCGATTGCGGTTTAAACTCTTTCTTCGTTTTTATTCGCGGGATAATAATTGCGAGATGTGCTTTTCTTCGTGAGAGGATCGATATACTAATTTCGAACGTGGACTTCATTTTCCTAAACTTTATTCTATTTTCAACATTTCTCAACTTATCCGTTCTATCACAAATTATCTTTGAGAAATATATCTGAAGTTCGGGAAGAATAATAAATCACTATAAATTTCGATTCGACATTGAATAGATAAATTATGCCACTGATTAGATTGCACTACAAACGGAAATCTTGCCCGAGTGGCACGCTGTCTTGTATTTGAGAGAAATAGAGAAAGAGAGAGAGAGAGAGAGAGAGAGAGAGAGAGAGAGAGAGAGAGAGAGAGAGAGAGAGAGATTAATCGATGTCCTGGGAGGATGTCCCGCGGCTCCCGGTATAGCGTAGTTGGATAATGCATCTGTCTAGAAAGCAACTGAAATCTCGTCTCAAGCGCACCTGGGCAAAAGTTCTTTTATCTCGGGAATTTCCTTCAAAACATTTATTCATAGCTCCTACTGATCAGGAAAGTTGAAAATGATTCATCGGGTTATAGAACGGAGAAGAAGCATGAGAACATGTCCTTTTGTCATTCGGTAACAGTAACGATGTGCCATCATATCCATTGCAGTATGTCTGTATATCACGGAAATTTTCAACATCGGAGTATATCCCAATTATTATTGAGTCGGAAGCAAGTTGAGAATACGACTTGATTATTTTTCCATGTTCTGCGTAACAAGCTGTTAAGAATGATTATTCTCATCCGAAAAGTGCTCAATTGTTATATCCTCTTGAAGCAGTCAACAGACCTAGAAGATTGCATCGATACTATCCAAACTCCAAACTCTAATCCCAAACAGATCGAGCGATCGCAGGCAGGTCTGTATCGAATAAAACATGATTCAATATCCACCGCGGCGAGGAGCATCCACTCAAAAAATCACAGTAGCCCTTTCCGAAAGCCACACTGGTCGGCGCGGCAATTAAAAGAAAAAAAGCGGGCGACAGAGATGGCTGGCCGAGATTAGCGGGGGTGAAAAAAAAGGAAAAAAATACGAACAAAGTCGCATGCGGGTCGGGAGGATAATTCGCGCAATCTGCGTGCGCGAGATCCGGGCTGGATAAGCCGTGCGCGTACCCGGAGCCCCGTTTAATGGCTTAATTTGGCGTTCGAATCGATATATATCGCGGGGGGGGGGGGACACGTCGTCCGCTCGTTAAGTACAGCGCTGGGCGATTCGCGTGCGCGCACCCGAAGGCCAAGTAGTCGCGCGGACAGAGGTGTCGCGCACTCTCGTCCACCCCCCCCCCCATATACCCCGTAATCGCGCTCTCGATTTCTGTCGTGCTGATTTATGCTCGAACGTGGAATTAATGCCGGCCGTCCGGCTGGATGACGACCTGCGGCCGATAACGCGCCTCGCGAGCCCCCCTCTACGTATGTATATATATGTGAGCACTCGCGAAATTCCCACTCGGCCTTATTTTCCACCTTTTTTCGCGCCCGAGCTCGCCCGCCGAGAACGGTTTGCGCGACGAGGCTCGGCTTATATATTCTGGATTGGATTGGCATTACAGCGAGGTTCCCTTCCCTCTGCTCTATTTTACCGGCTCGAATTTTCGCCTGGCGTACGGAAAACGACGCGCGTGTGTCGTTCCAAGAGTTCGCGGTCGATCGCATTAGCAGTTTATATCGTGCTCGCTCCATCATCAAAGCTGAAAGTTTAATTCCGCAATCATACTCCGTTGTGCAATTCAATCGCTTGACCTTATTCCTTAATTAATACGCCTACCGATTCATAATCTTGCACAGTCTTGATCGAATTCAAATGAATAATATACAACTCCGTATTTTTAGCTGTACGCGAGCGCATCATCGAGCAGAGCAGCGCAGCTACAATAATAATTGATCGCACCGCGGAGAATTTCCCTTCCCCGCAAAGTCTCCCCGCTGCACCGTCGACACACTCGCGCGAGCTGATTCGAAATCCGACGACCTGCGCCGCTTCAGTCCCGACACGGAGATTCATATACGTAACTTTCGATCTCATTTTAGAGACTCGTGGGCAGTAATCCGTGGAATCCGTGCACACCACGAGCTCGAGCTTTTTTTCTCTTCCGCCTCGGCGGCCGCGAGTTCCCCGGTGAACGCGCGAGCGAGCCGAGACTGCCGGGGGATGATCGATAAGAGCCGCTCGCAGGCCAACGCCATTGAAACTTTTCCACGGGTGCTCGCGACATTCGAAGTTCAACGGCCAAGAGATCGGCCCGTGTTTGATTTCGCCGCGGCGACGCGACGTGGTAATATTTAAATAGGCCACGAGAAACTTCCAATGGCAGCGAGACGAGACGTTGACGCGCGCGCCAGGCTGTCATTAACTCGAGCGTCGTCTATTTTCGGGCGCGACGAGAAGCCGATTCGCGCAAATAAATCCCCTTGTATTGAATATCGATCGGTCGAGCCTCGGATACGTATATACGTACCAGCGCGAAAATGGACGACGAAGTTCGGTGCACGGGGAAAATCGAAAGTCTGAAACTCTCGGGGGACATTCGTCGCGGCAACGGCTCTTTTGCATTCTCGCCGTTGTGTCCTCCGCGAGGGCCGCGACAGCCGGCACAGTTCGGAATCAGTGGGTGAGCGACGGGGCCGCACTCGAAACTTGCGAAGAAACGAGGCCGGGGGGTCCCCGACACGGGTGTCGTGTGTGCGGCGCTAACGAGGGGTGTGCCGTGTGCTTACAGGTGTCGCCGGGCTGAACATAACGACAGTGGACATCCCGTACCTGATAAAGGCCGGCAGCGCCGAGCCGATCGTGCTCGACTGCAATTACGAGCTGGGCAGCTCGTCGGTGAGGGGCCTGGTGATAAAGTGGTACGTGAACCGGGACGTGCTGTACCAGTGGATACTCGGCAAGAAGCCCACCGGCTCGGACGAGTTCGAGAAGTACATTGACGTGTCGTTCAAGGCGAGCGACGACCCGCACACAATGTACCGGGCGGTCAAGCTCGTCAAGCCCGGCCACGAGCTCAGCGGCGACGTCAGGTGCGTCATATCCACCATGTTCGACGAGGTCCAGGCCAGCAAGAGGATGCTCGTCTACTGTGAGTAACCGCTTTTCGCCGTAACACAAACTCCCCACCCTCCCTTCCACTCTCTCTACTCTCGATGCCATTGTTTCACACTCGATAGCATCCGCGCGCCGCAACTTGCCGCGCGGTGATCTTCCCGTAACTTTGCTCTTTTCAATCTGCTGCTCCTTTCTGTCGTGCCTTGTATTTGTTCATTCTTCTACGGAACACCGTGGCAGCGGTAGAACAAATAGAAAACTACACTGAGAAAAACACGAGGGTTTAACATTTCAACGTGGTAGAGAATAACACAGTAGACGTTACCATATTTCGTACATCAGAGCTCTCGATTCCCGGTAAAGGTTACGATTGTCACGTATAGTGAAATTTGATAATATTGTTTTCCACTTGAATTGCCGTAAAGTGTGTATAATTTGATTCGCTTTTCATATCATAATTTCAGTTAATTGCGGAATAATTGCATATGAATCTCACTAAATTATTCACGAAACATTATTATGAAAGTCAATTATCAATGAATTAATAAATATAAAATCTTAACGACATCTATTTCTGTATTCATAAGTTGTGTATACCATACAATGTCCATAATGAAAAACAAATTCTTATTACAATCGGTCTATCTTCAATTCGTACTATATTCAATTCGTACATCATACATTTCGCTAGAAACATAGTAAATTGACTTATGATACTTTATTATATACGTAGAGAATATCCTATATAAATAATCATAAATGTTATTTTTTCAATTAATCATTACTGTGATTTAAATAGTAAGGTTTATTTATATAGACTAGCTACATCACACGCGCTGCGCGCGATCTACATGTATGCGTTTCAAAACCATATTTCAATTATTTTTGCCACGAATCTTGACCATAATCGTTCTGACGTACATCTCAATTCATGATGCGAATTTCTAAAAGCTAAATGAATAACCGAACCCCAGGTTTTTAATACTAAACTATTCATCAAACCACATAACACATAAAATTTACAAATCAGACATCTTAACCTAACAGAGTTATCCAATCCGACAACTGTTCAAAACTAAAAGGTAGCCTAAAATATCCACGTACCATCAATCAAATTCACATACCTACAATTATAGTTTTGAAAATAAATTGTCAATACTTATGACTGCATCATCAAAGAAACTGACTATGCTAACCTATAATATCATGTCATCGGCTACTCTCTATCTATATATACATCTATACTCTATATCTACATACACCCCACTACAAGTCACGTGGTTAGATCTACACCAATCAAATCACGAGTTAATGCCTTCACTCTAAAGGCCATCACTTTTTTATATAAGGATTAGCCCTGACTATATCACACTAAGAACAGTAAAAATATACTCACATCACAATAGCTTTCTCTTGGAGTTTATTTTGACTAGTGTACAAAAAGTCTGGTAGAAGTTTGGCAAAAGTCTTGGAAAAGTCTGGCCTCCAGTATTTCTAGACTTTCTCAGTACAAATTGAAAAGGCCCATATCCCGAATAAACTATGCCAAGCTACAAGACTTTTAACAGACTCCTGTCAGACTTCTGTCGGACCTCTATCAGATATTTTTTTCATACGAGGGTGTATCAACGTGCAAAACGGCGTACATTACCACGTCAGACCGAAAGTACATGTATAACTTTGAACTCGATGGCAATGCTTTCTGTTTTACTGCGAACAAATTACCAATTCATATAATTAGTGTTCGAGTTATCTCGCGCTGTCGTCATTTCAAATGAAATTGTATTGGGTATGTGATCAATCGGATGATGAAAATTTTGCAAAGTAACACACGCGATTCGTTTTCCATACGATATTTGATATACATTCGACAAAATTAATATATTGACAAGATATTCCATTAGAAATACAGTCATTCGTCTGTTCTATGGGGTATAATTAAAAAAGCCCTTTTATTCGGAGGGAAATTCTTCATGGAAATTTTTGCAACGAGCTATTTTCTCGAGCGAATCGGCAAAACGTTATTGTTGCATGGCAAAGCTCCTTTTCGACTGCGTACTCTCGGGGAGACACATTCCGAATCGTGTTTTGCTCGACGTGCAGGGCAGAACGAGCGCCGCGCCGGTGAATAATGCCGAGAGAGCGGCGCGCGCGCAAGTTCGCGCAGCGGGCAAAAGCCGATTTAACGCTGGCTTGCAAGATTCACGAAAAACAACTGGCGCAAATCGCATCAGATCCGGGGAGAGTCGAGTGTATAGCCGGGCCGCGCTCCTCCCGCGCGCCGCGCGTTAACGCTTGTATTGTTCGCCGCGACACAACCTCCGCTGCGGCCGACAGCTCGGGCAATCGATGCGCGCGCGAGCGAGAGCCCGTCGATCAACAGCTCCACTCCATTTCTCGCTCAAGAGTTCGATTGCGGCTAATCCGTTGGGGGATTTTATTTTGGTTTTGTTTTTTTCTAAAAAGTCCACGCCAGATTTTTCCGCGTCCTGTACAACGGCATAGCCCGCGGCCGTTCTTCTCGATCTATTCGACAGTGGCCACCCCAACCGCCCCTCTGCAATCGATAACTCGTACGCGCGTTGGGCTAAAGAGGGAAGAATGGACAAGAGGCGCCTGTTATCGCACATTTATAACAAGCAAACAATACCAATCAATCACCCGACCAAACGAGAGCCGAGAGTATCCCGGTACATCCCTAATGATACGGGACGATCGGCTCTTCCCTTGTATAGACGCATCAAAGGCTCCAGGGGTCCCCATCGATCAAGCTAAGCGATTCTCTGGGTGACTTCCCTTCATACGCTTCCGGTGGAGGTATACGCGCGGACGAGAGAGAGAGAGAGAGAGAGAGAGAGAGAGAGGAAAAAAAATTTCGTCCCTCCTCGAGCGATCGAATTTATCAGGAAATTCTGACACTCGCGTATCTCCCGACGTAAGAGCATCCAAGCCCCCGGGGGAGGAGTCTCTCCTCTGTAATATGAGGAAAAAATATTCGACGGACGTATGAGATTGCAAGATTTTCACTCGTTTCCTTCGTTTATTCTTGCTCGTGCTTTTTTACACACAGTCACACACGCTGAGATTTTCTCGTTAAAGACGTCTCGAATTGGGTACGCGCGGTCTGTATTCACAGGCTCGGATATCAGTCGTAAAATCCTGTCCGGCAGACCGGAAGTCCACTAGATGCAAATTGGACCGGAAGCTTTCGAATACGAGGATTCGAATAACGATCAGGTTTGATTATTATTTTTTCGTCCCGCATATAAACGTGCTGAAAAAACGCTGCGCATACGCTAAACGGTCGATTATGTACTCCATGCGTCATTTCCTACAAACACGTACGGTTGGCTGCTGCATTGCGATATTATGGAAATAACGCACGCTAAAGAGTTATAAAAAAAAAATCACGCTCCAGTGTGAACGCAGAGGTGGCATTATAGTCCTAACCTCGAGGTAGAAACAGTTACAAACGTCATAGTCTCGAAAACGATAATAGTTTATGTCGATGTTATAGTATCTAATATCATTAAAGTATTTCTGTTGAACATAAAATTAATAATTCACTCTTTTTATTTTATCGTAAGTGAGTACAACGTAATAATGATGGATTCGGGGTATTTAATATTGTTGTAAACGTCGAAATTTTCATTTCTATAATTTTGAATCGTACAATATCCAATCTAGAAATACCTCTTATATCATGGACAATTTCTCATATATTATTTTTTTTGGTACTTTAATTCAAGGGTTATTCTTTATTGACATGCAGTGGAGTCGCCCTACCCTTTCTCCCGCTTTTCCTACTAAACAATCATTTCTTACGCACTTTCATGGTGAGAACCAGTGTAATACTCACATATATACGATATACACGATGTCAGACCAGGTTACGTAACGTACCATTTTACAATTATCAAACGGAATGATTTTTCTTCCAATAGATTGGGTATTCTCATTTCGAATAAATCTGAAACTATGCGGGTATTCCGCAAGGGCGAAAGAGAAAAATTAGCGACGATCCTATAATTGAATGGTGTCCGATAATTGAAAAGAAGATGAATGAACTTACTTGGCGATTTGCCAACTCTTTGAAACTCTCTTTGCTCTCGCCGAAGTTATTCGTTCGGAGAGAAATTGACGTGGGGAAACGCGAAACTCATGGAGACGTTTCGTCCCACCTATAGTCATTCCACCCTCTCACCCACTCCTCTCTGCGGAAAATGTTGACTCGACTCGTCGGCAGCAAACATCTCCAGTTTTTTTTGCTCTCCTCGTGCGCTGCTTAAATCCAGCGTAGCGTCGTCACATATCCGCGTACGCGCTCGTATGAATATGTATGAATAAGAAGAGGCCGCGCGGGAGGGAATACACGGGGCGCGGGCCAACATAATACGTGCGACGCGCACGTTTGAGGTTGCACCGCCAACTGAGAAGCACGCGCGGCCGCGGGCGCGCTGTACATTTCTCGCGGCCCAAGTGTTTGACGGAGAGAATCAATATAGCGATTCGGCTCGGCTGGATATTTGCATTTTTCGGTATTCGGATCAGCCCACGCGTCTTCTTCAAAGTTTGGCTTTCCCGGCAAAGATTTTTGCGCGCTGCTTTTTTTCCTTTCGGTGCTGCTTTGCAATCGATTTGTTCCTTCCGAGTGGAGTATTTGAAGGAAACTCAATAGGGTAGCTATGTTCCCAAGTGAAAATAATCATGGATGAATTATACTCAGGAAATTATCCCTGAAAATCGGCTGGTAGGGTTTGAATGAACATGAAAGAAGAAATAATTCCTTGATAATCGACTCTTTATCTCAATATTCAACATAAAATACCAATTTATCAACAAATTTTGATAAATCGATTCTTCATTTACGCCTTGGCTATGCTCAGTGACATTATCCTTTATACGGATTATTTAGGTACAATTTTTAGGCAGTTTTTTTCTAATCGTGATTTCTATGTAATTTTTCTACTTTTGGTTTTATCTGAAAGCTCGGAATTTTTCCTGACAGAACGACAAAGCCCTACTCAAGTATACTCTACTAGACTCAAAACGAGACCCAAATTCCAGACAGATGTGTTCCAGTAGTTTACTATGTTATATGATATTACTCTTATGTTCACAACTTATAAACTGAGATGGATTATCATCCTCAATCTATCATGTCCGGTGAAACTAATGACCCTTTCTTCTGCCTCTTTTCAGCGCCAGAAAAGAGTTTACGACTGCACACAGCGCTGAATAAAACTTCAAACCGCCTCACAGTCACTTGTCTCGCTGAAGACCTTTATCCACAACCTAAGATCATTATTTATCGGGACAGGTAAGACACCCCAAGCACGTCTTATATTTCAAAGGCT
Organism: Aphelinus atriplicis; assembly: GCA_020882685.1. Taxonomy (NCBI): domain Eukaryota; kingdom Metazoa; phylum Arthropoda; class Insecta; order Hymenoptera; family Aphelinidae; genus Aphelinus; species Aphelinus atriplicis. Next base: position 42,034,364 of record CM037076.1, on the reverse strand, counting down.
GGCCGTTTTTTCTCTGTCCTTCATTTTGAGGAAACTCATTTTCCGAATAAGACAAATCTATCTCATCACGCCTTGATGGAAAAACACGATGATAAATATACTTACTTGAGATTTGCATCGGGCCTATGATTAATGGAAAACGAGACATTGTAAGCTCCCGTGTACCTTCGCACTTTACGTCGGCTTACATGTTCGTTTATTTGAATAGATGTAGGTAATTTGAGAGCACGGAAATTATCAGAGATGATTTCATGTTTCGATAAATTTTGAAAGGTAATTGTAGCGTCCTAATTGAATATAAAATTTTGGCTCTAATTTGACATATTTATTTGACAGTTAACGGATAGAAATTTAAATTGACAAGAATCAATTATTTATGTATCATATATTTTCTGGACATGATTGTCGGAGCGATAGTGAATTAACGAAAAACCGAGCAATGACCCCTATAAATTATTTTTTATTTTTGTTCATAGGAAGCCTATCCAAATTCAGGAGCAGAGATACAAAAATAATTCTGTTGGACGATTCAATGTTGAATCGATCGCTGTTTTGCGAGCTGACAGAGTTAAGCTGCCAACGACATTCCGATGTGAAGTTTCTATACCAGAAGCGAATTATACGTCCGTTCAAGAATACGTCTATAACGGTAAATAATAATGATACTAATTATTCTCAATCATATTTTATTCTTGAATTTTATGCGATTACTAATATTTACCCTTTCAATTATGTATACATTCGGGATTTTCACTGAAATTTTTCTAACATCAGTCTGGGTTATGGAAAAAAACTCTGTTCAGTCTCTGCTCCGCGACGAGATGATAAAAATAATTAACTGAACTCGTGCCTTGAGTAGCCTTGAGAGGGATTTTAAATTTTCACAAGCCGAGCTTGGAAAATATTTTTCGCTATAATATGGGTAATTAATTTAAGCTGCCTTTGAGAAAGAGTTTCCCAGCGGTGCGAAAGCTTCCACAGCAGGACTTCAAAATATAGGACTATCCCACAGGCCATTAGCCACAATGACGAAACAGCAGCCCTAGGGAAATTAGGATCCTGTGCTTTATCTTTTGTGGGCGACGAACGCCGAGATGCCGAAAACTTTTCGTATCCAAATCTCGGTGCAAATGTTTCGTCGTTAGTATATTGCTACAGTTGTCGCCGAGTAATTAACTCCATTGCCACCTCCTCGCTTTCATGATGATTCTATAAAATATTGTTCAGACTGAAATTACGGAGTTGATAAGCACATTTTGATGCAATTGAAATGATAATTTCTAAATATTTTCCATTGAAAATGTGTTCTATTTCTCGATTTCAGGCAGTAAAGCTTCCTGTCTCTCACTATTAATACTGACTGTAAGCCTCATCGCAACCAGGAGGTACTAACGGGAGGCAAAATTATTTGTCAACAATATGTCCAAGTGCCTACATTAGGAATCAATAAGTGGACGAACATTAAAAATGAAGAAGAAAGACTTTAATGAAACAGAACTTTATCGTTGTGCGCATGGGCAATTAAGAGAGTATAAGAACAACAGATTTGACCGTTACCGAAAAATTCATACGAGATTATGCAAGTTTAAGGTGTTGCCAATTTGTGTTTTAAATAAATGTTAATTAAGGTCTCGATGGACAACGTATAATATGTGTGTACATGTTTTACAAAAAAGTTTAGATAAACAATACTCAAGCATGAGTGTGTGTATATATGTATGTATATAAGCAATTGTTTGACGAATACATGAAAAATTTAATTTATTTGTTACTCAATTTCGGATTTATTGATTCTTTTAGATGAACGAACAATCGAATGTTGAGTAGCGTGTATAATTTTATCGTGAAATCTAAGACCTTAGGAGCATATTTTCACTGTAAATTATTGTAAATACATCAAGCGTTCGGTTTTTCCTATTCATTCTTAGTGGATGGAAAAAAATGAGTTAACATTTCCTAAAAGATTTTGTTACTTCACTCATCTCTTGCCGTTGATTCATTCCAATCCGACAAATTCAAATATTGTCGGGTACTCTGATCCAAATTTGTATCTGTAATTTTACAAAACACTGATTCTATATACATTGAAATAAATCCATTCCATGAAACTATACTCTCCAATCTTTTTATTCATCGCCACCTATCACAAATTAATCTGAATTCTGATACTTATTTCAAGTCTAAAAGAATTTACATTTATGAGGATATAAACACGATATTTTTCGTTTGACAATGTCTCACAGAAATTCTTATTTACTATTACTCCAGCACATCGGCCCAGCCTCCTATGAATATTCACCATAAGCAAAGCAAGAAGGCGCCGCGAAATGAATCGCAGTATGATTCTTCAAAAAGGTTTGTGGATCAATAATTCTTACAAATGGATTTATTGGACGTTTTCAAAGACGTTATAATCAATCGAAAGCAAGCATTATACCCATTTTTCCTTTTAGCAATGGTTGAACAACGGGATTTGAACAACGGTTTCTATGGGAAGTGATAAAAATTCTGTGTCCTTCGTCGTCGAAAGTTCTGGAAATGGACCTTATGCTAATTTCTTGTTGTTTGCAACAACGGTTGCTAGGAAAGTAAACAACGGCTGCTCTGGAACAAATTAAACTCACTCCCCATCTTAGCACTATGAATTTACCTACAAAGTCTTTATGTGATCCGACTATTTTTGCTCTACATTAGCAATAGTTGCTAGGGAAATAAGCAGCTGTTGCTAAGGAAATTAGCAATAGTTGCTGTGAGAAATTGAGACCAGTTCATATCTTGCCACCTTTGACGTGTGTTCCGAATGTCCGGACGATCGGAACATTCTTCCAAAAATAACGTTACGTACATACGTACGCACACACGTATATTTTTAGGGTTCGGCCAGTAGATTACAGAAATGAAGATATGTTGGTTCGAGATAGCCAAAAATTACATGAAAGTAAATTTTTAAATCTGTCAAGTTTTCATCGGAATGAGTAAAATTGCTCACGCCTGAAATTGTATTGATGAGTGTTCAATTTGCATACTGGTCATTACACAACGTACATCGATTCAGCTCACCATAAGTTGAGCAACTATTCCAGCGGTTAAAATGATTATTTGCATCGCATAACAGTTCTGATGTAAAGCAAACGAATGAGTCGCCTGAGCAGAGGCAACCACAAAGCCGCGTCACTGCGTCTTGTAGCGTTTCTTACGGGGATGAGGAAATGCTTGTAGGTATACTTTACTTGTCCGAGTTTCTTCAACAACGACATAATTGTTTTTGAAGAAATTCCAACTGTAAGTTAATTCCCTCATTACAGATCACTGAGTCTTTGTGGTTTTCTGTATCTCTCTATATCACCTACGAGGTATATCGTGGCATATAAATACGCTTCTCCAGAACTCGCGATAAAAGTTTCCGTAAAACGATCAATCCCCATAATACGACGGTGGATGATACATTGCAATGAGCTGGAAAACATCATTCGTTTCGTTGAATCAAAAATGAATGTATATGGAGACGAGATTATTCGGGCAGTGTTTTATTATTCGCATAACCAACAGCAACAATCGAGACAAATATAACGCGATAAATCAAGCCTAAAGTAGGAATTATCGCAAAATACACGCGTGCGTGCACACACACGACAATCTCGAATCTCGCGAAATTTATAGCCATGAACGGAGAGCGCGCGTGTGTCACTTTAGTCCTGCATTCCGTCGCGAATGCATCATCATCTCATAACGCTTACGCAATGGTGATTAAGGCCGCCCGTTTTTCCCGTCAAAAGCCAGGGAATATATATCGGGCGCGGAGGACGAGGACAGCTCGAGAATGACCAGAGGCGACCGGTACTCCGGTTCGCGGACGCATTTCTTGGAGCCCCCGGGGCTGGAAAGTGCAGCGGGCAATTTTGTTGCGCCTATGTAGCTAATGCGCTCTGGCCGAACTACCTGCACTGCCTCAACCGAATAGTGCTGTTCGCTGCATTTATCGAAGGTAATGATGACTGTAAAAGTGTTCTGGATACTTCGTGGACGACTGTATTGACTTATAGTGGTATTCGGAAAGTTTTTTTTTGAGAAATCATGAGTATTGGCAGTTGATTGTGGATGTAAACTAGAGTCAACCCGAGAGGCTCATACTACTGTATTCACTTCAAAATCACTGATCATTTTCAAATTTTTGTCAAATTCAAATTCAAATTTCCTATTTTTGTCAATTTGACAGTTTTATTTCTTCTGTTATGACATTCTGGAGTGAATGTAGGTCCTTCGCTTAATAATACTTCCAGGTTAATGCATTCAACTGTTTATCTGAAAGAAAATTTTAGATAAGATGGATTGGTCTCAACTCCCAGACATGGTTTCGATATTAACTGTTAAAGAGAAATTGAAATTTCTGAGCATTTACTAAATTTTGCTTTCTCAAAGAGAAAGCTTTGTAATGGGGTAAAAATCGACCCTTCGAATCCGACTCCGGGACCTCGATTTTCGTGATCTACGGATCGAAAAACATGGAAATCCAAAAATATTTGTATGTATGTACGTACGTACGTGCACTTTTTTTTTGTCGTACAATAACTTTCGAAGGAATGGTCCGGTCCTGAAATTTTGCACACAGGTCGGTCTCCGAAAGATGTGAACCGAATTCGATGTTCAGCAACATCCGTTGTTTGTTTCCATGGCAACCGTTGCTAACGTGTTCTTGATAAGAGCTTCAAAAATCATCATCAATGCACGATGGGTCTCCAATTCTTTCGACGATCGATGAGAATCGATAAAACATTCATTTTGGAACAATCATTGTTTATTCTCCTAGCAACCGTTGCTATGGAGATACGAAATTCAGCTTCAGACTGACTTTTTTGTCGTACGATAACTTTCGAAGGAATAGTCTGATCGTCCTGAAATTTTGCACACAGGTCGGTCTCCAGAAAATGTAAACCGAGTTCGTTGTTCAGCAACATTCGTTGTTTATTTCCATGGCAACCGTTGCTAGCGTGTTTTTTATAAGTTCCGTATAATTCATGATGAATGCTCATTTGGGCTCGTATATTTATGGGATTCTATAAGAATCAAAGAGATATTTACCATAGAAACCGTTGTTTACGTCCTCAGCAACCGTTACTATAGGGTGGAGGAAATGAGTTAGAGGTTCATTTTGCTTTCTCAAAGAGTGGTGATTAATGCAAATTGAGGTTCAATTGCAATACTTTGAGAAAGCATACTGCTAAGGCACTTGGCAGCAGTTTTTTATTGAACAGACATCACATGTATATTTGTCTTGGTCTATCCAGATATGGTAGACAGAGCAGAGTTGTACTATCCCATTATCTGCTCGTCGACACTTTTCCAAAGGCTCTACGTTATCCTTGAAGATGTATCAATTTATTATTACTATTAAATTGATTTATTTTTAGATTTATTTCTTTCTTCAACCTACCTCGTCACCGCCTGCAGTACGTCTCGCTGTATGTTCTTCTTTGTTTCTTGATTTTTCTTGTTCTCGATGTATCTCTCCCTTTCTCTCAACTATTTCTGGTTACTTTGAAGATATCTTTTACCACCCAGGACCAGTCATTGTCAAAATAATTTCCATCATGTCGAAGATAAGGTTGAATCAAAATCGAAATTTTTTTCAATATCAATATGAATGTAAATATAAATGCAACAATAATATAATATGAGCACCGCAAAGAATATGCGTAGAAATAAGAAAGTCAATTTCAACCCGGAAAAAAAAATTTTATGAAAAATTATTCCGTGAAGCGTAAATTTGACTGACACCACTTCCCAATCGAATCCGTTGAATTAAGTGATTACATACAATCAAAACGGACACTCGAGTAGATTCAGTAGTTTGAACAGTGCGAGAAAACTACACGCACCTAGTACCTCTGTAAATAATCTACGTACATTCGATCCATGGAAAAGGCATGCCTTTGAGCCATACCTACCCGATCCACGTACAAAGGAAAGTCGGTGGCAAAAAGATTTCGAGTCGCGTGGATAGACGGAATCCACGACTGTCTCTGACGGATTGTTTAGCTCGTAAATTCACATTATTGTGTATCAGTCTTAAAAAATTTATTGATTCAGCCAACTAAACATACTCGCTACAGGTTAAAACTATTTCATGTGGTTTTGCCACGGTTTAATTAATTTCCATCAAGCTTAGACAAATTGAATAAGCAATCAAACGCATAAAACAAATGAATTACCGATTGAATAGCGTTTCTATTGTCCGAAATGTACCTCATCAATGCTTAACAGTGCCCTTGATCCAAATAATGATTAATCAATCGATCACGGAGAAGTTTCAGAGAATGTTCTTCAATGCAATTGCAATGATACAGAAAAATATTTCATCGAAGTACCTTCGATTGTACAATTAGAGAAAATGTATCTAGACGTCCCTATTTTGACGACGATGATGGTTACAGACATATTGACGATGAATCAATCTACAAAATATTATCAAACCGTGATAATATATCTTTCCTGCTGTACTCCGATAGAATGAGGATTTTTAAATCTTCAAAAATCAATATTTGAGGTTTCTTTTTAGTTATCTTAGAACTTCCATATGAACACTGAGAAAGAATCCATAGTTGATTCAATCAAGCTAAGTGCATTGTACCAACAAGACACAGTATTTTTGATATGGCGAGTCGTTTCGGTTTGATCCAACCAAGAAAATTTTCTCCACCCATTTCACAGCTGTTATTGATTCGAAACAGTTAATTCTATGAACTTATTGATGAGGCTGTAAATATATGTCGCCCGCTTATGTGCCTTGTGTTTCCCATGCTATTTCGGATATATATACAAATGATGTCAATTCTGACCACTTGCGAGTATAAGTTTTTTCTTGCTCGAGTTAATAAAAAAATACTATCCTCATTGGTATAGCAAGAACACGTTTGCACTGAGTTTGAGCATTAGCAAGATAAATCCATATATTTTTTCTGTTATGAATTCAGCTCCCACACTTCCAATGAGTTAAATCATCAATCAACTTTTGTTTGACGCCACCTATCGGCAGTTGCTGGACTACTGGTTGAAAACAATAAATTGATTGTTCGAACATAACGAGTTGTCAATTGGGAGTTAGATTATATTCACAATACAGAATATGTTGAATCAACAATCCTTCTGTTGGATCGACAAGTACCGGTGCGCCCTCTACTGGATCACCACCGAGTTTGCTGAATTAACAATACTTTTGATCAAATCGACAAGAAATTGGGTTGTATATAATCATATAAAAATATTGTTGGATCAGACGAAATTTTTTCCCCAGTGAAGAGAGATACAAGCTTGGAAATATTTGTTGCCATAGTAGGTGTAGAGTAGAAAAGCTCTTTCTTCAAAAAACCAAACCAGCTGTTGCAGCAACTCGTGCTTGGCTATATATAAAAATATATATGGATATTATTTTTTGTGGACAGTGTCAGCATCAGAAGGGCCCTGTATGCGCGAGACGAGAGCGGAATGCAGTGCTTAGCTTTTGCTACTCCTTCTTCTTCTGCTACACGCGCCAGCTGAGTATATGCAAATGCACTGCATCAATGACACATACGCAGAAGCTAACAAGACCAAAAAAAGGAGTGGACAGGGACTTGACATTTTTTTTCAGCAAGTTGCAAATATCGATCTTTTTCGCTTCTTCGTCTAAATTTCTGAAATCATCTGACGTCATTTGATGAAAATTCATCCAGGTTCAATGATTTTTATTACTTCAATTTTTATTAAACCGACGCACGACATTTCATGTGTAAAGCTCACGGCACTCTCTTAAATTCTTACAGTGAAAAACCACTGCATTGCAGTGGAGAATCACTATAAGAAGGTGGATGACATTTTAACTAGAATTACAGTGAATTTTTCATGCAACTAAAGTGAATTTTCACTTTAGTTCCATGAGTTTTGATAAAAAAAATTTTTACACAAAATTCACATTTTCACATCACGATTTGCAGTAAGTATGGTGCGGAGTGAATTTTGACTCTACTTACTGTGAATTTTATGTAAAAACAATTGCTGTCAATACTCATGGAAGTAAAGTGAAAATTCACTTTAGTTACATATGAAATTCACTGTAATCCAGTTAACTTGTCGTCCACTTTCTTACAGTGATTTTTCACTGTAATGTAGTGGTTTTTCACTGTAAGAATTTAAGAGAGCAGAGCGAGCTCTTTTTATTATTTTTGTCTGTATTAGTTGCAATGCATCCACCTCAAACACGCTGTATCTGACCCGTATTCGAAGCGAATTTTAGAAAAATAATAATTTTGAGTAATAATTACTGAAACTAAGAAATTACGGATTTATTGAACTTATTTATTGAACTTTTAAGTAATCGTTTTTACTGTGTATGTATTACGACTAGCCCTACAAGTTTTAGGTGGGTTCCAAACCACCGAGCCACGGTGGGAAATTCAATGCACTTGAAAAAATCAGATATTTGAGCGAGAGTCACGCGAACCAACGCTACGCACAGCGTTTTGATATCAAGAGGTTATAGGTTTTGCGGGATAGCAAATATTAACTGTGGCAGCAACGAACATTTTAAATTGAACCACGAAAGTGGTCAGTAGTCATCTTGTAGTCAATCAGATCGTCAGCCCGGCCGGCTGCAAAGGTCGCTCTTCCCTGAGCGAAATCAGTCCGCAGAACACATACTCTCAGCCAGCGGATGTAGAAGAGTTTATTTCTATACTCTAGGGCAGTTACTATGTGGTAACCATGCCATAGTACATGATTTTAGCTTTTCAGTGACGTTGGTTTTGTTTTGCGTTGATACCATAGCAACTGCCTCTTGGACATAAGATTCTTTCCGTCCCAGCGGGAGCAAAGTGTCTATTTTCCTCTGTGGGGTTCGCAAAACATGACACTTTTTCGTCCCAGCGGGAGGAAAGTGTCAATTTTGCTTCCTGGCGTTCACAAAGAATGACACTTTTCTCCCACTGGAGACGAAAAATAGCATATGCACCTCGCTCATCTAGGCTATTTCGGCACGTGCAAACTTAACACTAAAGCTACGGTCGGGTCACAAACATTTTGCATGCTGTGCCTCTATGGCCTATGTGGCTTTAGGGCCGGCTGCACTAGCCCTCGGCCAATTTGTTTCTGAAACCTTTCAAAGAGACATTGAAGCAAGCTAGGAATCGCTTTTTACGAAACTGATCTTAATTTTGATCTGTACAACAGATAAGACTTGTGTGTATCCTTTCAGAGAGAATTCAATCTTACGTACAGATGATAATGACATTAGCTGGGCTGGGGAGGCGCTCGAAACAAGAATTCCAATTTGGGGCGTAGAAGGACGAATAAATATTTTATAAAATGTATAATTATGGTTTGATACTAGCTTGGAAATAAAAATTTTAATGTGGCAAATTAATAGAAAATGTTCATCATACACACTTTGAAGTATAAAACCATCGTCATTCTTTGTTCGTAGGCCTCGATCTATAAAAGCGCATTTAGCGTATTGAAAAGCATTGGAAGTTACAAACTGGTTCTTTTATCGTATACGTTGCCAACTTCGCGTGACATATTATACCTGCAGAATAGTTACTAGCCATATGTATACACATGCAACGTAAATATAAAATTGGAGAAGAGATGATAGATCTACCTGGGAACTGTGTTATAGAATTCGAAAAGAAATTTAAAAGTTTATACATTAAAAAAAATGGTATATAATGTGCATAAACTTCAACGTATACCAGAAGTAGATAGGCCGCTTGAGGCCCCTGTTTCCCACTAGAAGTTGTGATTGAAAAAATAAAATAATTTGTTAATAACAGGAAGAAGCCTCGATTACAGATCATTTAAAATTTCAAAATGCATATTCAAATACATACTTTAAGCTGCGACCGGGTTAGAGTAAATAGTAATTTAGTAATTATTGCTTTGCAAATAGTGTAAGTATTCACCGAATAAATCAAAGCTCTTCGAACATATAGATGATGTCGTGGAATGAATTATGCATGTATTGAAAAAATCAATACAGTCACTAAAATTCATTCACCAGAAGTGTGAGAATCCGTTGTTCTATTGTCATGATTGACGTGAAGGACTTGAAAGATATTAATTGAACTTACATTTGCAAATCCGTAAATAATATAGAATTTGAATAAATACTTTAGAATATTTTAAAATCAGTTTTTATTCAATCTTATTTTTATTTCAGCGTTATTGGCCGATAACTAGTTGCATTTGGAAAATATTGGATAGTGCATAACTATTTCAAGTTTTACAAACAATTGGCGATATATTGGATGATAAGTACACAGCAACTTTTAATTTTTACGCGGGTTCCTGAAACTCTGATAGAACGATAAGCAGAATTATTCATAGCCGCATATTAAGTTATAAGATACTTGACTATCGAGAAAACTTCTGCATTCGAACGATTATCTTTGAGACTGATTGAGCTCGAGAACGTTGAGGCATCAAGCGTGATTTGGATTTTTTAGTATAATATTTTATAAGTTGTAATAATTATCTGAAAAAGATAAATATACCTAAATGAAACATAATAGTTCTTGAATAAATAGGGAAGTATTCGTCAGTACTTTTAATTGTGATTCGTGTCATTTACTCATTGTTCAAGTAAAAAAGTCTCAGCTATGTCTGTCAACAAGTTTCGACTGAAGGAAAGTGAGTATATAATCAGTGCGAGAATAGAGTGTTATTGGCAATACAGTGATAAAACGTGTGATATTACGTGATTGTTTCACTCATTTACATATAGAATATTTAGAGGGGGATAAATTCCAGAAATAAATCGAATAGAAATGATTATTTCATACTGTTTGATTGAAATTTCAAAATAAATTTGAAAAAAATCATTTCTAAGCATTTTACGCAAATTTTTCCTCATTTTTAATATTGATCTCTCAGAGTTCGGGTTTTAAATTTTTAAAATGTCCTCTGCGATGAGAAAGTCTACGAATAAAGTTCTGCTAAAGTAACGATTGTTTGTAAGGTTGTGTAAAATTCATCAGGCACATAATCCATTAAGGGAGCAAATTTTATCAATCCATACGTGACATTCAAAATAAAGTTAAATAGAAACTATGTTAGTTAACAATGCATAACTTTGTTGTTCTAGCCCTAAACAAGTGAACATTTGCATTTAAAGTGTTCAGCAATTTTTTCTTTATAGGGCGCACTTGCAAAAAAGGCATTTTCCGCATGTAAGCCACAGTATTCTCTATATATTTCGAGACTAAAATCAAACGTACAAATTTATTACGTTGAAAAGCTTGTATTTCACTGGTGCTTTCTCAAAGAGAAAGCTTTATAATGGGGTGAAAATTGACCTCTCGAATCGGGCTTCAGGACCTCCATATTCGTGATCTACGAGTCGAAAAACATGAAATCTCAAAAATTTCTGTATGTGCGTACGTACGTGAGCTACTGTTTTTTTCGGAGGATGATTATCGAAGGAATCATCTGGTCTTCCTGAAAATGTTGTACACAGACTTGGCAAGATGTGAAACGAGTTCGATTCGAGTTATATATATATATATATATATATAGTGAAGTAATAGCGAATAAAATAAAAATTTAAATGGTTGAACAACTACCCAACATTTCTTGAAATATATAAGTAAGCGTTTGTGAAATATGCACTTTTTCCTGAAACTATGCGTAAGTTTTTTTTTAAATATAGTCTCTTTGAGAAAGCACACTGCTATTGCTATTAGCAGCGGTTTTATGATTTTATGATTTTATTACGATTTGAGTTTACGCTATTTAATTTATTATTAACAATAAAGTATTCGTTCGTCATATTGCTTCCTGGTAAGGTTTTGCTAAATTTCTGTTCACAGATCGACTATTTTCTTGAAGAGCTTTATTAAAATTATACAATCATACTTAACAATATACAATCTTTCTGCTAAGATTGCTAAAATGAAATCACATTATTCTGTAGAAAGTGTTGGACTATTCGTGATTGGGGTATCTTGTAGCATTTTGTCTGCAGTCATTTACATTACTGATCCAGTAAACATGATAATACTTGGTGTAAGTATGTTCGTAATTATCTAACGACATACTTAAAAGTGTCACTCTTTGAAAATCTCGCAATGATTTTTAATCAACATATTAATAATCGCAATTTTATGAGAATCAAACATCTCATGAATCATAATGCAATATGGTGTAACTATCCTGACATCAAGATCGGAAAATTTGCAATCATTTGAATAATAATAAACTTTTTTATTCAGAGTTTGAAAATGAGCCCCGACTCAATTATGTTCCAACTTTGGCAAAAACCGCCCATCAAATTCAATATCTATCTATACATATTTAATATCACAAACCCGGAAGAATTTCTAAATGGTAGCGAGAAGCTGAAAATCAACGAAGTCGGCCCTTACGTTTACCAGTGAGTTTCATTTTCATTCTCTCCAATTCTAGTCTGTTTATTCTGTTTATCGACTCTCCTCTTTTGAATTACCTATATCTATTGCATTTCACTTCTTGCAATTTCAAATAAATCAATTCATAAGTCCTATATTCTGTAGAGAATGTCACACTCCCGTTGTGTAATTCATGCAATCAAAAGTAGTACCACAGTATCAATCGATAGTGTGGTAATATAAGTGGCAATATGAGTGGCAAAAAGCGCAACATTAAGAATTTGACTATTTATCACTACGAGTTACAAAACATTTTTTGTGAGAGCTAATGTCAATCAAATACGTTCAATCTTTTCCAATAGATTTTCCAACGTTCGAAATTCCCAGCAGATCTTCAACTAGAACTTATGAAGATAGTTTATAGCTCTGTGTTATGAATCAAGTCAAATTTTTCATATTTATTCTTAACAAACAATAGAAGCATTCTCAAAAGAATTCAAAGTGCGCAATACTTTTTTGAATTTTAGAGAAATTTTGGAAAACCTAAATGTAACGTGGAATGCTAATGGCTCAATCTCGTATATTCCAAAAAGAACATTGGTTTTTGAACCGAAGCTATCAATAAACAATCCAGAGAGAGACTACGTCAACATACCTAATGTACCCATGCTTGTGAGTAGAACCTTAATTAAATTCATTGCTACACGGATAGAGAATGATTATGAGCGAATCATGTGTATCAAAATATACTTCAGGGTGATAGTTAAAGTTTAAGGGATAACGTCCGTTTAAAAGTTGATGATTTATGCCCTTCAAAGACTGAAAAAATTGTTTTTTACAATTTTTATGCATGTATTATCACTGAACAGTACATTTAAAATTTCCAAGAAGTACATTGTTTGAGAGAGAAAATGAGTTATTAATTTTTAAGATTTATATGTAACTCCTAATTACTTCTTGATACAGAAAATGAAACTCATCAAAGTTCAATCGGTCTGCTGCTTACGAATAGATTTCGTTGGTATTGCATATTAATACTATGCATTTTCAGGGAATCTCTTCATCTTTGTATAATTCTGGGTTTTTCCTTAATTTTCCTTTCGTTCAATTAGTAAATATAATGAACAGTTCTCCAATCTTGAATGTAACAGTTCATGATTATTTGTGGGGATACTACGATAAAATAATCACTCTCGCTGGAACGATTGTCCCTGGTTACGTCAATTTTAACAAATTTGGTCTCGTCGACCGGGTGAGTATAACAAGCATTTTTATTGCCATATTTTTAGATAATGTGGTGTAGAAGAGATGAAATGGAAAATCGTATTTCTTTATTGGATTTGTTATTTCTTTTGATTTCAAATAAAGATTCATTTTGATAGTGTTTTCAAACTATAATGATATTGGTTCAAATACAGTAAGTTTTCTAATGGAGTCGAAGCGCATTCGATTCTGTGGAGAAAAATATTGCATGTTGAATTCTTCTACATCATATCTAGACATCGTAATTGATTGATTAATTTTGGAATTTCATAGAAAACTTTGTACTGTTATTGATTTATTAAATAGAATGTTCGTCGTGAATTCTCTCGATTGTATTATCTTTTAGATGTACGATGAAGGCAATAACCTTTTCAATCTCAATATCAAGGGAAACAAAGATATGGTAAACGAAAACGGAAGATATTTGAGCATCGAAATGATGAATGGTAGTCCAGGCTTGAAGAACTGGGGATACGTTGAGGAGGATGCAAACAAAACTAGGACTGAGTGAGTTTTTTTCTCAACTAGCTTTTATAAACAAGATAGTACACAGGATAATACGAGTTACGCAGTACTTATATTTCAATCAAGAACAATACCGTCATGATAGACTCACAAATATTATTGACAACGTATTTTTCAAAATTTTACCAGAAAACCAACATGCGCTCGGATTCAGGGTGCATCTGAAGGCACAATATTCCCCTACAACATAGACTCACGAGCGGTGTTCCGGATATACAGAAAAGCCTTTTGTAGACCTCTGCCAATTACGTTCGTCGATGAGACCTCCAAGGACGGGTTGCCTGGATACGAGTACACTTTGAGTGAAGACTTTGCTGACTGGCCTAAACAGAATCCAGAAAACAAATGCTATACTTGTTACAATAATGAATGCTTGAAGAAGGGACTTATAGATCTCACGCCTTGCTATTATAGTTGGTGTTAAGCGTGCAATTATGTAAGCCGTCAAATTTAACGAACCAAGGGATTTAAAGTCCGAATATTCTTTCCAGATATTCCAATGGCTGCTTCCTTGCCTCACTTTTTGGATGCAGATCCGACCTTATTTGACGGGATAGAAGGGCTTAATCCAAGTTCGGAAAAGCACCGTAGCAGACTCATCGTGCAACAGGTGAGGATTTTTTGTAGATGTTTCGTGGATCAGATTATCAAATCATCAGAGTTGAATTCTACTATACTCCTATGTCAAAGCTCAGGGGTGTCTACTTTAACAAGTTCATTCTGTTGGGTATAGGATTTTGGAGTTCCACTTTTAATACACGCCAGATTGCAAACAAATCTTGTCATGAGAAGGACGTGGTACAACTCGGATATAACGGCATTCAATAATTTAACAATACCATTGTTTTGGTTCGATTTCGTGAGTACTGCGCTTAGATTTTTTCAGTCCACCACCGATCATTTTGATACAAGAAGTCTGTCTTTGAAACTCGCTTGCTTCATATTTCACATCGTAAGGTTACTGGATGGTGTGTTGCAGACGCTTGCGGAGCTCCCATCCGACCTGCTGTTCCTCGTGAAGCTTGGTGTATTGTGGGCACCCAAGGCCCAGCTGCTCTTGACGCTGATTTTAGCGTTGGGTGGCGTGGCGATGATGTGCTGGTCACTCCAGATTGCGAAAACATTGCGAATGGGGCGTGGTAGCTGCCACCGCCGAGGATACCAACTCGAACCTCTCCGGAACGTTATCGACAATTCATCAATGCCGAATCCCTCTACAACCGAATCTCAAAGTCTTTTTATTCGAATATCATGAATTGTTGAAGCAAGCAACTTGTCTGAAGGGAAATAAAATTGATCGACGGAACCGCTGAGTATACTGCAATTACATCAAAATACGTAACATTTTTATGAACGATCCTAATTTCGGAGCAAGTAAAACTTTTTTCAACAAGCCTAGCAAAATGCATCGAGCCCTTTCGAGAAAGTATGCTTCGCAACTGAGTTGAATATGGATTTTCTCTTGTCTAGGATTATAATTGGGAACCAATTATAAACTCCTCTGTCTGGATTCTCTTTCTGATTCATAACTCAAAATGTTTCGTTGCATTTATCTTCTACACCAAAGCAATTTTCTAATTCTGAATCATGAACGATGGTTATTTTAGCATTAGACCTCGATTAATTAGGAATCTTCACATTTCCCTCAAACGTTATATTTCGTTCAAAATCACTCCAGCCTTTCAAAAGACTAAATTTCATACTCGTACGAGTTCGACAGACATGATACTCGGATATGCATAATCTCATGCAATTGTGACACCTCAGTATTCTCCGAAAACCCTTACTTCGAACCCTTCGCGTCCGACCAATCACAGAAACGAAGTACATCCCGCAGCGAAAGAAGCCAGTGGAAATCTTATTAAACGCGCTTGTAACACGCGCATGAAGCCTCACCGATCGAAGCGAGTGGTTGCGGACTGGTGTATAGTACGCGCGTGCATCATCGGGTCCTATATCCGTCGCGGGGCGCAAATTAATTTATGTCGGGCGGCGCGCGCACGAGCGAAAGGCACGAGATAGCGGCCAAAACGGGAGCACTGGCCGGAATTAATGCTCGGGGCGCGATACAGATCGGCCGGTGGCAGCCCCGGCGACCAGGCTTTATCTGGCGCATTTCCGTATGTCGCGTGTGCACTACCGGCCGCGCGCCACTGTACTCCGCCCCCACGGATTGACCGGGCTTAAATTTCAATCAGAGCTTTTTTGAAGGGAGGTGGGCGCGCGCCGTTTTGCCATGTTTGTCTTGTCGGTATTTGACCGAGAGGTATGGCCGCGTGACGAGTCGTTTACGGCTGGTAGATGTGTATATACATACGGGTATAGCCACATTATTTACGGGGTGGTTGGGCGTATGTACAAATGATGATGTGTAGTCGGTATTGTAGGTGTAGGCTTTTAATGTTCCTCAGGAAGTGGGAACGATCGCGAGATCTCATGCGTATGGAACGCGGTGTTTCTGAAAAGTATTCTTGGTACGGTATTCGAGCATAACTATGCGGTTATCAAGTTATGAATATTCCTTCTCGGTAATTCCATCAATGTTTTATGGATTATTTATGGACTTGGAGAACCGGAACTCTACTAAGAGTAAAATGATACGCGATTCATCGGATTGTGCGGTACTTCCCGAGTTGGCTAGTGAAACTCGCGCACGGGTTCACAAGTCGTCAGCGAAAATAATCAAAATTTGGTAATTTTCATATTATTTTCGTATCATATCATCGCTTGGGATAGAATTGGAGGAAAATTAGTTTCTGTTACTTCTAGATCAGGAGGGTGGTAATTGGGGAGATCTCCGATGCTTCATTGATTTCTTGAGAAATAGCAAAAGAGAATTTCGAATACCCTAACCTGAACCCGAGTCCGAACCCGAACCGGACCCATCGTGTCGAGTTTTCAGATCGGGATTCTCAATATTCCGGGATAACTCACACTGTCAGTAATTCATTAATTGAAAAAAGGACGTAAAACCTGTACAAATCGCGCATGAATTCGAGGATGCGAGATATTTGAGACGAGTAGAATTTTATCGAGGCAATACGATGAACGATTGTACCAAGCACAATTTTTTATTCATAGGAATGATTGTTGAAATTGTTTGAATTTCCGTAATCTCTAGGTATAAAATCTAGAATGAAACAAAGTTCGAATACGGAAAGCTACACCCGGTTATTCTATGAAAGAATTCCTCTGCCGAACAAGAATCCGCAACAATATACAAAAGTTTGTTCAGGACTAATTGTTGCAGCATCAAAGAGCTTGTTTCCCATTCATCGAGCCTCCGGGTGGCAAAACAATTATAAAAAGTGGAGAGAGATGAGGAGAAGGCAGAAGGTGGAATAGGGGGAGGGGGAAGAGAGGGAATGGAGCATCTGCTGGTGCAAAGTGTCTCGCAATAAGAAACGAAGCCAAACTGCAAACTACTGGAGAACTTCATTAGTTTAAAAGGAGCTTGAAGAAAAACAGCGACAAACGCCTCGTCAAGTTGGCAGAAGTAAAAACAATGGGCAAGAGCAACGCGAGATAGGACATACACACACACCCACACATATATATATATATATATATATATATATATACGTATACGTGAGCGCGAGTGGGGACAGGGGATAGGAAGCGCTGGTCAATCTCGGTGGGTCGCGTTCGACTCTAGCAGCTGTTCCTCATAATTTGCGGGCAAGTTGGAGTTAAAAGTCGGAAAGCCGCGCGCGGCCCACCCCCCTCTGGAGAATAGATTCTCGCGGCGATCGCGGCGCTCCAGCCCCCCTATCCGACGACCCCCTATTCAAAGTTGGCCAGAAAGAAAGAGTCCGACGAGGAATTCTATTTGGCCCGGCGGAAAGAACAACTGCGACTCGGCTGCGAGGAGGCCGCGACAAACAAGCCGGGGGGAGCCGAGAGAGCGAAGTGAGAGCGCGAGCGCGCGCACAGCCAAACTTTTCGTGCCTCCGGCCGCGACTTTTGCCGAAGGGGAGGGCCGCAGCGTTTTGCCAACAAATCGATCCTCCCCCTCTGCCCGCAATTAGCGCGGCGCGGCTATGATTTTCCGTGTTTCTCACGGGACGCGGCCGGTCATCGCGTGCCGCGAAGTTTGGTCTAATATCGTCGCGCGCGTGCACACCCGATCGGGGCGAGAAATAGTGGATTCACCCGTGGAAGTACAATTTGGGTATGCGCTTGGTTACGATGAAAATCATCGGAATCAACAGGAAAACAACGCTGGTCGAGCGAGCGATGGAAAAAAACTACACGATTTACACATTAGTGTTTGTCACTGAACAGAGAGAGAGAAAGAGAGAGAGAGAGAGAGAGAGAGAGAGGGAGAAAAAATCTTATGCAACAAGAGGATAATTGGATCGGCTTGGGAGGAAGTGAAAAAAATAGGGGAAAAATCGCCGGAGACGCGCAATCGGTGAATTCAAAGTCGCTCGAGAGCCGCGCGAGGCGCGAGCAATGATGTCGATATGATTGATCGATCACCGCGCACCGCGTGGCACTTTCGTTCTGGCCCCGCGCGCATTCACTATATTAGCCGCCACATTTCCGTCCCGCCCGTGCAAATACTCGAGCGAGCTCGAGCTACTCGCGCAAAAGTGATACCATTATTTCTCGAAGCCCCTTCCCGGGCCCGATCTCTCGCTTGATTTCTAAGAAACTCCGGAATTTATCTTTTCACCGCTCCACTTAGTCTCGCGGCGAGTTAGGAGCGAAGAGAAAACGAAACGGCCTGCTCTCGAGCCGCGACTGCTCTCATGTGTACGTGTGTACGTGTGTATGTGTGTGCGCATACCCGCTCCTCGCGCGCGCGCAGATGCCCCGGGATAACAACTCAATCTAGCGTTGGACATTTGACGTTCCCCCCCCCCCTGTTCGCGTCTTCTCCGTCTATCCGATCGCAATTCTGACGCGGTACATTATCGCGGCTATTCCCCGTACGCCACCGACAACAAGAGTGACGGATATACCTCCCGGTCATGTGCGGATTTTAAATCGACCAGCGCTACGCGATTTACGTAATCGTCGTCGCACGTATCAAACGGCCGCGAAGAAGAAAGACAAGATTGCACGGCTCCCACCGTGGATATTTCATCCGATGGAGAAAGGACGAATTATGAAATGAGACGATTGCGAGATTTCGAAAATATCGTATCGACGCAGCGGGGTTATATTTTTTTTTTCTTCGTATATTTCACGCGAGTTATTACAGCGTTGAATTATTAATACAACAATCGTGTAGGGTTCCAGTTGTCTTTCTTTCTCTGTTTGCTAATGACTCCCGGAAACTTCGAGTCTTGAAGGTGGTACAGAAAACTTTTCGTAGATTACTGGCCGAGTTGGAGTTTCACTGCTCCGTGAGAAAGATCAAGGAGACGGAAGCTAATGAAACATCTTGCTCCCGGAGAGGCAAAAAAAAACGAAGGAAAAACATTCCACTCTACTTGATGGTCTGGAAAAATGGTCTTGAATTACTGCAACGATTCCAGCTCACACCTGAGATTACCAGTGTTCATAACGATATCCATATGGTTATAGAATATAGTGTATAATTTGGAAAATAAAGTATCATCTGATTCTATTACCATTTACGAACGCAAAATTAGCATCCACCTCTTGATGATGAGTTGTAGGTTTTCTAAAAATATCTTACAGTTAATGTGGTGGATTAAAGGATGAGTAGTTTTTGCGCCCATGTAGACATCTTGTATATTACTTTTCTCACGTGAATGGAGTATCTTTTCAATTGAACTTATAATTCATCATTTTTTCCAAAATCACAAGTGATAATCGACGAATTCAGCAAGCTTAAATAGTACAGTAATAGAAATGCTTCTACATCTCTTATGATTGAAATGAATGGAATGAATGAAATGAAATGATGAATTTGCATGATACACGAAAACATGATGAAATTTCAGTTACAACTCCTCTGCTGTAACTAATTCTATATGTGTAGTGAACGTTCCAAATCTATACACTTATATACTGTTTACTTTCTCCATTTGAGCAATTCAAATAAGGACAGATGTGCACCCACGAGCTTTGACATGGATTCAATCATCATTGCAGACAGTAATTAACATAAGTTATTGATCAATCTCAAATACCCGACGAGCTGAATCAACAAATTTATAGCAGGGCCAAAATTCAACTATCGAAAACAACAAACATTCGAGAAGATTTGATGCGCTAAACGAAGATTTGGGCAGCGAACGGAATATTCGTTCTAAGTTGGAAAAATTGCGTCGAGCCGTTCTCACGCCCGGCTCTCTTCGTCTGGTGCTATGCAAAATTAACCTCCGACATTCCTGATAGCGAAATTCGTGGATGTGAATTTTTCAAAGTTCCAAGATCGATACGCGCGCACGAAGTATTCGCCAAGGATTTACTCTCCGACAGCGAGAAATCCGGTGTCACACGTGGAAGTTTGCTCTCTCGTCGATAGCGAATTCCTCGATTGCACGCCACCCGACACGCGCGCGCTAATATATATCGGGTATACCGCGTGCGCCTCGCTACTTGGATACTCGCTCTATCGAGCGCCCATTCGTGATCGGGTAATGAGAAGAAAAAAATGACGTTTGGGGATTTTGAAAAAGCAAATCGATTTACGAATTTATGTTATTTCGGGGTCATTCGAGGCCGTTTTCTAGGAGTTGATATTTTTCAAGGGGAAAGTGGAGAGATGAAGCTAACTGACACATGAGAGTCGTAAATCAGAATACAGGCAAGTTAAGTACATTCACGACTATTACACTAGTCACTAAATTTAACCTAAAAATTATCGATATTGGATCATTATGCGAAGACACCGAATGCAACTGATTTGTTACTCCAATGGTGCATTGTAAAGAAAATAAACACAACTAGGTGATTCAAAAACATCAAATGCCATCTATCTAACGTTCATTTCTCTTTCCCAAAGCTTTATTGGATTTTTTCCAACTTTCATACGAGAACTTTAAATCTTAAATATCTTCTTTTTAGTAAACCTGATTTTTCAGAAAATGTGGAAAATATGTAGGCGCTTCCGAAGACTGACCATTCAATCCAATTTCGGAAGGGATTCAATTTTGAAAGTAAAAAAAGGAAACAATGGTACAAAATACGTTCACATTCACTTTGCGTGGAATCGACTACGTATCCATAGAAACGAATTAAATTACTAACAAAAAGACGGTTTCACCTCCGGGTGCGACCAATCCCACGTTGAAACTTACTAGGAGAGGTTGTCATCTTCGGGTGCCCAATCTTGACCGAACTGCCAGAACTTGTTCCTGGGTATATTATGAGATACCCGGTGTAGCCATTCAGTCTAACGCTCCCAATAACTTGACTTATGGCTCTATGCGAGCCTGGCTAGAACACTATTTTCACCATTATTGGCACGAAAAAGCTATTTTGGTTTTCCACTCCTTCCACAGCATATCTATCTTCACGCATCACTTCATATACCCTGAAAACACTGGAAACAACATAATGCATGTGATTAAGATTGATCCACACCACTATGATTTATTAAGAGTACCCAAAAGTGATTAAAATAACCAAAAAAATGACAATATGTCATTGAGACGTATTTCTTTCGCTACTCTGTACTTTCTCTGTTCTCACTAAACACCACATCACATTTTATTCTAAAATATATACAGAAGGAGTAAATTACGTATATACTCAACGAATCTTATTTTCATGTCTTACTCACATAGAGTAAAACATCAAATATATGGAAAAATCAACGATAATCGACTTTTCACTCTGTGCTTGGATACTGAAGCAATAACAACATGTACCCAAGCACAAAGACAACAAATGTAGTATCATTGGACGACAATTCAGTATCAGAATTGATTTTCACTCATGAAAACTTCAATTCTGAGCATGTGTCGACCAATATCATACTATAACCAATTATATCAAAAATCAACTACTCACAGTTTTCTCCTCGCTCCAATAGAATTTCTGGCTCTGTTCAGCTTACCTGGAACACAGAAATTATCACAAAGTAACATATTACAAAAAATATATGAAGAAAGGCAAAGGTTAAGTTGACTTATCTGAATTTCCTTGCATCTAGATGAAATTTATCTCCATCAGCTGCTGCACTCGATGAAGCTCCAAACCTGCTGGAGAACACTGTGACGGAAATTTATCTATAAATTTTCATTACCATTACTCAAACTTGCTCAAACTGTTGTGAGTAAGCAATGTGTACATGATGAGTACACATCACATGTCTAACTAAACATGGTGTTTACAAACGACGCTTATGGTAACCTGTTGCGCAGTACCTGTGTTACCGACTCCGCCCTGCAGGTTACCATAGGCGTCGTTTGTAAACACAGTCAGTTAGACATGTGATGTGTACTCAGGTAGACATGCACTATTTTTACTCACAACAATTTGAGTAATTATGAGAAAAGTTTCCAAGTCAATTCCCGTCACAGTATTCTCCAGCAGGTTTGGAGCTTCATCGAGTGCAGCAGCTGATGGAGATAAATTTCATCTAGATGCAAGGAAATTCAGATAAGTCAACTTAACCTTTGCCTTTCTTCATATATTTTTTGTAATATGTTGCTTTGTGATAATTTCTGTGTTCCAGGTAAGCTGAACAGAGCCAGAAATTCAATTGGAGCGAGGAGAAAACTGTGAGTAGTTGATTTTTGATATAATTGGTTATAGTATGATATTGGTCGACACATGCTCAGAATTGAAGTTTTCATGAGTGAAAATCAATTCTGATACTGAATTGTCGTCCAATGATACTACATTTGTTGTCTTTGTGCTTGGGTACATGTTGTTATTGCTTCAGTATCCAAGCACAGAGTGAAAAGTCGATTATCGTTGATTTTTCCATATATTTGATGTTTTACTCTATGTGAGTAAGACATGAAAATAAGATTCGTTGAGTATATACGTAATTTACTCCTTCTGTATATATTTTAGAATAAAATGTGATGTGGTGTTTAGTGAGAACAGAGAAAGTACAGAGTAGCGAAAGAAATACGTCTCAATGACATATTGTCATTTTTTTGGTTATTTTAATCACTTTTGGGTACTCTTAATAAATCATAGTGGTGTGGATCAATCTTAATCACATGCATTATGTTGTTTCCAGTGTTTTCAGGGTATATGAAGTGATGCGTGAAGATAGATATGCTGTGGAAGGAGTGGAAAACCAAAATAGCTTTTTCGTGCCAATAATGGTGAAAATAGTGTTCTAGCCAGGCTCGCATAGAGCCATAAGTCAAGTTATTGGGAGCGTTAGACTGAATGGCTACACCGGGTATCTCATAATATACCCAGGAACAAGTTCTGGCAGTTCGGTCAAGATTGGGCACCCGAAGATGACAACCTCTCCTAGTTAGTGAAGTCAATAAAACCGTAATAATTTAATTTTTTCCCATTTCAATATAATTTCATAACTATTCCAGATACTATTCTCTCAGTCAGATAATAATGCAATACACATGATTTCACGTCATTTTTTACAGGTAACTGTGGAATGAAACACAGAGCACGATGATTTTCTTCGAAACAGTCAGATAAAGGGTATACGACGGATGCATAATCACTCGAAGAACAGAAGTGAGAGAAAAACCGCTGCCAAGTGCCTTAGCAGTATGCTTTCTCAAAGAGGCTTCAACATCACCCACAAACGCGTCCCAAACCTGTATTTTCACCTTTCCACTAGCGTAGATACTATCATCTATTTTTCAAAAATTACAAAAAAATTATTTAATCAATTCAATTCGTATCTTTGTGACTGTGTAAAGTGTCGTTCTTCTTCAATTGACCAAACTATGTTGCGAGTGTTGATGTCTGCCCGGGCTCTCTTATTATTTGATCAAATGCAACAAAGCAAACGGTTCTAGGTTCTACACGATGCGAAACATTTGGACCTGCATAATTTTTCGATCAATTCATCTTGTGACTGTCATACGGTTTAATGGCGGTCAAAATCGATCCGCCCTGCCCTTAAGTACGTATTTAGCACACTTGAAGACTCATTTTGATCATTTTCGACGGCTGAGGTTGGAAATGATCAATTCAAAATCTATTTTGATCATTTTCGATGGCAAAAGACATCAAATTTTCCCAATTTTCTCTATAGTACGTTGAAAATACTGGAAACGAAACTTACATGAATTTTTTTCCCCCTTAGCAACGGTTGCTAGGGCGGTGAACAACGGTTGCTAAGGAGCTAATTGGGAAGATTTTGTGTCCTTTGCCGTCGAAAATGATGGAAATAGGTCTTAAATTATTAATTTCCAACCTTCATAACGGTTGCTAGGGAAGTAAACAACGGTTGCTATGAAGAAAATAGAACAATTCAGTGTCCTTGGCCATCGAGTGTGACTTAAAACTGATTTTCCGGCTTGCTCCAATGAGCACTCATAAGGATTTGCGAGAAAACACGTTAGAAACGGTTGCTAAGGAAATAACCAACGGATTTTGCTGAAAAATAAACTCGGCCGAGATTTTGCCGCGACTAACCTGTGTGCAAAGATCGGACCATTTCTCCGAGAGTTATCGTGGATGAAAAAAAACGTTACACACATACATACACACACACACACACACACACACACACACACACACACACACACACACACACACACACACACACACACACACACACACACACACACACACACACACACACACACACACACACACACACACACACACACACACACACACACACACACACACACACACACACACACACACACACACACACACACACACACACACACACACACACACACACACACACACACTTTTGGATTTCCATGTTTTTCGACCCGTAGATCACGAAAATCGAGGTCCCGAGGTCTGATTCGGTGGGTCGATTTTTGCCCCATTACAAAGCTTTCTCTTTGAGAAAGCAAAATATACCCTATATACCCTATGAATTTTCCCTCGCGATAAATTGTACTCGACGCGAGCTTACTTTACACAACGCTTTCCCGCGAAACGAAAAAAAGAATAAATAAAAAGGGGCCGGGCGAGCGAGCGAAGTGTCTTTTTCTGTAGCTGACTTGGCCGTTTCATCTCCAGTGCGCGCACCTCCTGCTCTCCTCACTCTATCTCTCTTCCTCTTTCTCTTTCTCCTTCGCGTCTCCTCTTCGTCTCTTTGCAATCTCTCTTTCTCTCTCTCACTCTTTCTCTCTTTCCTTTCTCGTCGGCCGGCTTTGCCACACTCGTGCGCCGCCGCTCCTTTCGCCACCTCGCGCCCAAAAAGCCAGCTTGTCTTTCTCTCTTGTGCGCGCGAGCGAGCGGATCGCCGTCGAAAAGGCCCCCTTCAGCGAGCGAAAGAAAGGCGGACTTTCGATTTTATCGGGCGTTGTCCGATTATGCCTCGCGCACCCGCGGCCACTTGTCCATTCGGTGCCGGGCGCGCGCGCTCGAGGAGAAGAAGAAAAAAAAACATTCGCCCTCCGGGCGTCGTGGACTTTCACGTCCGGCAGGCGGCAGTCGAGGGCGTGTCCGCGGGATATGTATATGTATTGGATGTATCTCGAGGGGGGAGGGCCGGTGATAGGGCGGCGGGGGGCGAGGCAGGGGGTGGGTGAGGTAGGGTTGGTCAATCGCCCGCCTCGGTATCGCGCTTTAATTGAGATGGAATTCGCCGCCCCCGGCGAGCTTTATGCCCGCGTGCGGCTTTATTACGCGTAGCGTTTTGGCCAAATGGATCTCGTGAACGCCGCCACCCGCCGTTGATTGGGTTGCATTGAAATCGTCGTGTTGTACATCAATTTCCGTTGGCAGAGAAATTTCCCGCGATATACCAATCAATTTTTATTGAATATTCTCAATAGGAATACAACGAATATACATATGGAGGGAAACGCGTTGTAAGCGCGGCAAGTATGACGATGCAATGGTTTTTTGGAATCCGCAGGTATGAGCCGACGGCCGTTCGGCTCTATGACGCGTGGGCTCAACTCGCGATCTGACGTAAACGGGGTCAGGCATCTTCGAGCCGTTTCCCCGAGGAACTTTGGAAATTGTTGGTGTTGAAAAAAAATAATGAATCGAGTCTCTGATCCAAATAGATTTTCCCTTGATCTTTCACATTTGCAACGACACTCGTTGATCGGCGTAATAGAGGATTGTTCCAATTCAAAGCTATTTCGAATGAGTCGCTTGATTGAAAAGCAAAATCGCGATCAAACCACTGTGATTCTCCGGGGAGGGGGGCTCGTTTCTTTTGTATCCGCACAGTTTGCTCTTGCTCGCGCGCGGCACCACTTCCCATGATACGGAGGAACAATCTATATAGCGAACCGCTCGGAATAATGTGGGTCGTTGTGGCCGAGCGGCGCTCGGTTGGATGGTCGGTACCGTTTTCGGATGTGAAATTACGCGTTGCGAAAGTGGCGAATTCCGGATCAATTTTAACCCCATCGAACTCGAGAGCGCCTACGGCAGCTGAGCAATTACAGATGCTCTCTTGGAAAAGTTCTGAGAATTTCAAATGCGATTAGTTATTTCCGTGGTGCAGAAGGCCAAAATACACCTGACCGTGAGTCACGTTCGATATTGAACTCTACATTGGATGAACCGATGCAATGAACCATTGAACGCGTTTCTATATTCCATGAACCAATTCGACGAATCCGTTCATTACATATTGTCAATGTATCTGGGTCGATATTTTTCACGACAAGAGAACCAAAATGGCTCCACGCTACTGTAGGAAAGCATTTCATATGTATTTTCTCAAGCACGTGCGAATGCTACTGCTCGAGCGGTGAAACGGAGGAACGAATTAGACGTACAAATGGAATAAGCAAAAATATGTGACTGTGTGGACAGAACTTATACTGTGTACCATGAAATAGTCGTAAGTCATATTTTATGTATACATAAATACGGTAGCGGAATACCGAAAGGGGAAGTTACAATGTTCTCCTGCATGAAACTGGGCTTGGTTCGTGATCATATGAATTCCGCTCCATTTCCAGAAATATGATTAAAAGCAGGAGTCCGTTTTAATTCATATAATATTAAAATAGTTTCAATTTATATGAATGAAACTTATTATACACCCGGAATGTTTTTCACTCCCATACGATTGTCAAAAGCCAATATAGTTTCGTAAAAAAGACAAGCACAAGAACATTCAGGCAAATATTCTCCCATATTACACTGAATCAATATTGACAAATGTTTGCCAGGGAAATACGAATTTTTTCTGAATATATCTATAGTAATAAAATGTTGCTAATGGACATCGTCTGATACATCGTCTAATCAATCAATGGGGAATTCTGTTGAAATCGTCTATATAGGCTTATGGTCAAACAGGAATAATCCAGAATCGAATATTTAATCTCACGCGTCGATTCAATATGCGCGACACATCACCATTCGACCGTTGAAATTCCAGCCATCTGTTGATCGTTCTGAACAAATCTGAAGTTTGATTGAAGTTGAATTCAGCCACTCCCCGATTGAAGCACCCGTATGTGTACTTATCCAACAGTAAACTTACAAGTTAAGTGCGATTGCTCATCGCCAAGCTGCAGTTGAAAGCTACACACGGAGCTAAAAATACGAGTTATCAGACCGTTATAATTCAGTTGATTCGGGAAAAATCAAGGGTGACTCGTTGTTGTCTCTCTCTCTCGCACGTATACGCCTGACCGCAGTGTAGTGCTCGCAAGCGCTCTCCCATAAATGAGTATATATTGATCCAAGACGGCGCTCAAGTTTACGCTAATGTCTAGGCTGCGGCGACTGAATCCACAAGCCAAACGAGCTTACTGCGGGACACGTGCGTTACTGCTCAATATCGAGTTTCGACTCCGCAAGCTTCTATAAGTATATATTATGTATTGGCTCTGGGGCGGCTCCGCAATGGACTCGCGCATATACAATTCTGACGCGCGCACGTTTCTATCTCTCGAGCATGTTACACGAGAGCTGTTTTTTCCTTCTTCTTTCTCCCTCCATCGCTCGAGTGATTGTGTGCTCTCGGGACGATTTTGCTCGGGGCCTTATCCGCCGCTCAGATCTGCCGAGTGAAACACACGCGGACAGGTGCAGGCTGTACCCGCATCACGTAAGCCTCGGCTCTCGAGTATATTCTTCTGCGAATTGGGTGTGAACGATCCGTCTGTTCGATCCGGCCTGTACATAAATCTCGAGCGGAGGGAGGAGAAACGATAATCATCGTTGCAAAGTGAATGCTCCGATCGAGTTGGTTTTGTTCGCGGGGGAAAAAGGACAATGTAAGGCGATATATACGACGGGCACGGGCACATTTGAGAATATGACTCATGTCGATCGCGCGCTTTCTATGCCACCCATCGATTCGCTCATGCTCCTCGAAAGTTATCAAAGCGAGGATTGATTTTTTTTTCCCCGTAGAGCATTCCAAGATTTCATTGCGGGCATTGTACGCGTTTGTTCGTTGGGATACTTCGGTGTATCTGAAGGTTTAGCGAGATTTCAAGCTGGGAATAATGGCATATCTGCCGAACGAACGGTACTCGTCTCTGCTTTGGGTGCCCTCGATTTCGACTCGCGCAAAATCATCAGACGCGAGTAGCTACAAATGGCCATCGAGCCACTGCTGCATACCGTAATTTTCTTTCCACCCCCTCCCCCCCTTCCCCGCCAAGTGCATAAAACGGCTCATTCCTTATGCATTGAGGTTAAAAAGAGCGTGGCGAATTTCGTGCAGTGCGCCACACACATTCAAGTGTTGTCGATTCTCCGGTAATGAGCCAATTTTATGCGATTGTTTTAAAAAAATTTATTCTCATCACTTTTGTGTGTGTGTGCGTGTATGCGGCGTGTGTGTGTGAGGGGGGGCGAGTTTGTGGGTGGGTGTGCGCGTATGAAATGAATTGATGATCCAAAAATTGCGATGAGAATATTGTTCGATGTGTGCGTGCAGAACATGAGTTTTGCACTCGTGTAATCGCTGCCCTGATGGGCGTCGCTCGCGAATAACCGGTTTCGCACGAGAAAATACTATTTCTATAGTGACGCGTGTTTACTGCGAAAACATCAGAGTATATAGTTGGCAAAATGTTCATCTATGCCAAAGTCGTTGTCCTATCGAGTGTTGTATGCGTTGTACGGCGTGCTCACTTTTCGGGATGGATTTCGAGGAAATCACACGTTCCAACCCAAGACTTCAGAGTTCGATATTTTGGAATTTCGCCTCCAAGTTATCCGCGTCATTACATCCAAACTTCCCGTCATTCTCGAGAAAATCGATCCAACCGATAAACTGCACCTAGAAGCGAAACAATGAATTCGAATAAGAACCAAATCACCGCACGTAGCCCGACAGTAGAGAAAGCATTCCCCGTCAAATCACGGTCATCTGTCCGACCCCTTCGA
Organism: Aphelinus atriplicis; assembly: GCA_020882685.1. Taxonomy (NCBI): domain Eukaryota; kingdom Metazoa; phylum Arthropoda; class Insecta; order Hymenoptera; family Aphelinidae; genus Aphelinus; species Aphelinus atriplicis. The sequence goes on along the minus strand of CM037076.1, from coordinate 42,004,836 downwards.
AATTTTTTTCCTAGGCTCGTTTTGTCCCAATGTTTAACTTGAGTTTTTTTTTGTCCCTCTAGAAAAAAATATTTTGGAAAGTTTTTTGAAAGTGTATTCCGTTTTATCATCTTATAGGGGAAAAAAGAAAAATCAAACGTTTAGACGAGTTTAAAACGAATTCAAAATGATGTTTGCTAAAATGTAATTGAAGAATCCTCAATATTACAGTTTGAAAGAGGAACATACATAAAAAAAAGTCGACCCAAAAAAAATCCGAAGATATCGAGCAGATAACAGAGTAATTTGACTTGGAACGCCGCATACATATCCACGCATCGTCATCGAACGTATAAACGTTCTAATTCCAACCGGATCGTGCTTAGCATCAATCAACTTGATCGTTGTAGAGAATCATTAGCCGTGGCAACAGGACGACTCAGCAAATAACATTTGCACCTACATTTTGATCGGCAACGAGTGTGACTAAACGTCGGGCCGATCGAAAGTAGCGATCGCCAAAGCCGCGGGTCCGTTAGGAAAACCGCACGGCTAATTAAAGCGAGCGGCCTTATCTGGCCGTGCGGGCCGCCGACGCCGCCGCCGCCGCCGCCGCCGCTTTCGACGGATCGAACCAAGAAAGCAAACGCGCGGGGGGGCAGATCGGACCACACCGATACACGCGGCCGGCTACGCTTATGGAATTAGCCTCGGTCATTAGGACGAGCCGCTCGACTCGTATACGTGCCCAGGGATTCGGCTGCAGGGCGTCGCGGCTCCCGTTCGAGCAATCCAGCGACAAGTACAATTTGTCTTGGATCTGATATCTCCTACCGATATCCAGAAATGTCGATGATGTTGATATGAGACGAATCGGAGCGTAGTGCGAGTTTCAATTTGGCACAATAGTACGCGTGAAAATGTTAAACTTTTTGGACAAAGTTTTGCAAAACCATTGTTCCGTAGGACAATCCCGAATTCCGTCAAACTCCAGTTTGAACTCGTCGAGTTTTCGGAAGTTCAGTGAAGGCTGACAAAAAATTGGCGAAAGTCCCTTCTACAAACTTTCGAATACTTGACGAGCTGACACCTTGGGCCGAACTTTCGCCAAATTTAAAAATTCGTTTGCGAGGGAGAGAAAGAAAGAGAGAGAGAGAGTTCGGTCAGGGCAAAGTAAACTGTGGTGAAAATCGATTGGGTCACGCATACACACCTTGAGGAAATTCACCACCAAATCAACTGAGTAGAAGAGTGCACAACCATTAAGAAACCACTAACGAAATGAAACTTCGTTGGTTAGTTCTCGAGTACCCTGATTGTTTACATCACGAACCATTATTTCAACATTTGTTTCTCCGTAAGATATTCTGTCAAACATGCTGGATTTTTTTTGCATGAACAGTATATTTGTTCGTACAGGAAGCCATATATCGACGTGTCTTACGAAGAAAGACACATCTCAAACTGTCCGCGAAGAAAGACACATCTCAATTTGTCCGCGAAGAAAGACACAACTCGCAATCTAGCCGCGAAGAAAGACACAACTCGCGTCTGCCCGCAAAAAGGATACATGGCGCACATCCCACAATTTTCCGACGTAAAAAATATATGGAATCTAAGCTTAGAATGAGTAGGTTATCATTGACAAAAAAAAACAAGCCTTTTCTACAGTTTAAACTCTTTTTTCGTTAATATTCGCGGGAGAATAATCCCGACATTTGTCTTTCTTCGCGGACAGATTGCGAGTTGTGTCTTTCTTCGCGGACAGATTCGGATATGTGTCTTTCTTCGCGGACAGATTCAGTTATGTGTCTTTCTTCGTAAGACGTCGATATATAGATCAACTGTTCATGCATGAAATTGAATAAATTCATAGAATATATCTCCGGGGAATCGAAACGGTAGACTACTTGGTTGTAGATGTAAGCTATTGAGATACCCATAGACCATGTCCCAAAGTTCCATAATATATCGTTTCAAGCGCCCTTCATTCTTGAGAATATAACTAATTATTTCGATCGTACTCTCTCAGAAGCTTACAGTGAAAAATCACTGTGTATGAAGGTGGGTGGATGACTGAGAAGAACTCCAGTTAATTTTTCATGTAATCAGAGTGAATTTTCATTTTTGTTCAATCAGTTTTGATACCAAACATTTTTTCATGAAATTCGCAGTAAATTTTTGGTACAAAACTCATGGAACAATAGTGAAAATTCACTCTGATTACATGAACAATTCAATAATTCACATATCTTTGTACAGTTATTTTTCACTTCTATGCAGTGGTTTTTCACTGTAAACTTTTAAAAGAGTATACAGCCAAACGAATACATACTGATCAACAAAAAATTTCATCACAACCGGTGAACCAAAAATTGTGCACTCTTCGAGTGTGATCAATTTGGATATCCTCCTAATACCTAGAGTTTGAAGGGACGAAAGCAATGAAGTGTTGAGCGGACAAACAAGTAGAGAGTAAGAGCTACGATATTTACTCATTTGGATCCTGGGCTCGAACAATTTCCGCTGTTGCGCCTGAAGGGTACAATTGGAAAACACATATTCCTGGGCGGTTTCACGTAATTATTTCTACTTGGAATGGACTTTTCATGGAGCTCCAGGGTGACATCGACGCTGCTTCTAATTACACTTTATTTTTTTCCCTCGGCTTCGTGGTCGACTTTTAGTATGGCTCGGCTCGTTAAAGATTCTTATCGACTTTATTACACTACCAGGGCATTTTTTACTTGTCACATAAAACCAGCTGCGCACTTTATACTCGCGCATGTGAGTTTCATATTAAATCATTCGAATTCAACCCGATTGCGTGCCCACGTACATTCAATCTGTTTCCAAGAGTCAACAATTTAATGACTGACATTTTATCCGAGGAGAGAAAAATTATTGTGCTCTTTTCCAAAAGACAACTACATTCATTGATCAGCAAATTTTCCGTGGATATTCGCAAGTCATTAGTATACAGAATTTTTATATTCATGGGTTTTTGCAGGTACAGATGTACTGGAGGTTTAATTAACGATATCTAATGAGTCTCTAGTATTACGACAGGCTAGTCCACCACCCTTTTCAAATCTACTTTAGTATCAACATCTATTAGGGGCAAAGCGTCATCTTATTAATAAAAAACAAAATTTTTTTTTAATTTGGTTCAAATTATGGTGATTGAAGGAAAAAGAGACAGAAATGACCAAAAATTTTCATTCTGTTTCTTATAACATTGACGGCACTCGCCAAGTGATAGATGTGACTAAATTGCAAATTTGAGGCTGCCAAACTAAGCATCAGCGAAAAGTCGTCTGTTAAGGTAACTGTACCCAATTTGGCACAATCGTCAGATTTCGTATTTCCGGTGCTCTCTGAGCATCAGTCGCTCTTGGGTTATGTTGGGGGAATTAAAAGAAAATTTTCGGTATCTTCCCCGCCCATTTAGCCCTTAAAACCACTCTCCTACAACACTTTGAAGTTTTACTTAATGATTTTTTCACCATTTTCTTATTTCACTTTTCACACTCAACCTCGAAAATCAGGTGTGAATAATTTTTATCTCTCAAAGTGTCATTACTCTTTTTTGTGTAAAAACATCTCAGCTTTCGATTGGTCTCATCACTTTTCCTAAAATTATTTTTTATCCTGCTCAAATTGCTGTTTTTCGCATAAAAAAAAAGTGTACCCAATGTGCCCCTCTACGCGTTTTTAAATGGGAGGACTGAGTGAAATCATTGAATATTCGTATAGACATATTACGATGATTTAGACGCGTATTTTTGAGTTGTATGTTAAAAATTTTGTATAAATATCACTGGGAACATAATTGAGAGTTTATTTCAATGCCAATTGGATCGTCCCTGTAGGCCTATATAGGCTGTAGCTAATGATTAAAAAATTGTGCCAAATTGGGTACACGTTTTGTGCATTTAGCCTTTTTGCGTTTTTTTTTAAATTGCAATTTTCGAGAGGTTAAAGTAGTCGAATGATGATTATGAAGATGGTTTCTAATAGGTATTGAGCTAAGCTTTGAGATGCCGTTCACAGAATTTTAAAATTCGAAGTCTATCATAGTCAAATTCGCGAAAAACCCTTAGGGGGGGGGCACATTGGGTACAGTTACCTTATAACAAACATGAGACTCATTATAGATTGTTAATCGGGGACTTTCTCTGCGAATCAGAGATATTAATAATATGCCATTGGTTCGGGGCATAAATAAATATTCTCAAATATCTGGATAACGAGACACGTAACAGTCGAACGGTGCCCCAAAACAACCTCGCAAATTTTCAGCTTCTGTAAAAGGGACAGTTTGATTATAAATATTACGGGGCTCCAATGGCTCCAGACAATGCGGAACGTCTCGCCCGCGCTCGCCATATATTTTAAACGACGTCCCGATAAAGCAGATCCCACCTCCTTAGCAAGCCTTAATACCGGTAGCCGTTTCCTTTGAACACTCGCAGACAAGAGCCCATTAAGTTAACGCGAGAAGGAAAATGAAGGAGGCCCGAAGCCGGCGAGATAATAAATGCAATTATCGGAATAACGACAAGCTCGAGCGGTGTGTACGTATAGGTGCGCGGGGACAAAAGAAAAATCCCCCCCCCGCTCCATCGATTCTCTAACGCGCGCAAGCGCGTCTTTACACGACGTGAGGACATTTCGCGACTAGCGCGGCCCGCGGAAATTCTCTTTTCATCTGTCGCGCGCGTGGGGGTGGTTGGGGGCGGGCGAGTCTTATTTTCATTCAGCAGATTCGACTCACGCCTCGACAGCTGCTGCTCTCGAGCTGGCCTATACATATCAAGCTGATTCCCCCGTAGACTGTGCGCAGGGACTTTTATGCTTCCGCCCGCGCGCCTCCTCCTCCTCCTCCTCCGCTCTGCCCGCTCGAGTCCTTTATCACCTGCTCTCCGATATTCCCAGCTCGTCTTGTTCCCCCCCGTCAGCCCTCCAGTCGCTCTCTGCCCTCTCCTTCCTCTGACGCTGATTGTTGTATTTTTATCAGCGCGCACACGCCGTGTCCTGTTTATAGCCGTCGCTCGCTGTTATCGCGCAAGCTTATCACACTTATTTCTTCGGCGACTTGGATCCTGATTGCGATTTCTCCCGAGCGATGTCGCCAAGTTCAAGCTTACTTTTTCAATCATTGGAAAATCGCTTGTCCTCGGAACGCGATGTTTCATTACCGATACAAGGGGGTTATTCTCACCCAATGTGCGCGGGAGTATACCGGGACCGTGGATTCGGAGTAAGTTCTACAAACAATTCCACGTGACGTGTGGGATGGTTATCGTTGGATAGAGCTTGACCCGAGTAACATTTTGCGAAGATTGGAATACGTCACGCACCTCGAGGCGCCCAGAATATAACTCGAAAAATTGAATACATATATTGCCGGCTTGATGCATTTCTTCATTAAACGTTTAATATCCGAGATTCTCTGCTATAGATTACCGAGAACCAGGAGACCACCCTCCCGTTTCGGTTCATTTCCGATTCCACGCAAACTTCTGGCGATATAGCTTTTCGATATACCCGAACAGTGGCGATACTAACAGTCGTCCATCTCAGCGTTTTGATTTGTCCGAGATATTAACCCAATTTCACGCATATACGGAACGCTGAACCTACAAACTATACGTAGCCATAAATCGTTTGTGTATGAAATCATGAAAATTGCCGGGGAAAAATCAAAACGCGAACTGGCAGATATGATCTATTTAGGTAGGCGCAAACGACCTGCAAAACTTTCAGCGAGATGTATCCGCGAGAGACCCAAATGCAAACTGGTTCCCCGGCAACTTACAGAGTCCCGGTGTATACGGTGCCGCGGTCCATTAGAGTACACCGACGCGCGGGTGGATTCCCCCCGATCCAACTTGTTCGGGAACTAATTCAAAGAGCAAAATTACTCGGCTTATCATCGAGCAATTACGTACACCTTGTCCATCGCACGCCGTCCGCCCGTGAGAATCCCGCGACAATGTGCACATGTACAAACGGCGAGTGGAAAAGGGACACGGCAAGGACGACGCACCACTCGCGATGAATACGAGCTATCTCGGATTTCAACTGGCCGTTGCGGCTCGATATCACGGCAAATCAAGATGATCCGCTTTCTCTGGCGGTGCGTTGGCGCGAGCGCTCGGAATTCATAACGCCCGCTCGCGTGTCCCGGACGAGTCGTGGACCAATGGGACGTGGAGCGCGCGATCTCGTACCGATACACACACGGGAACCGTCGACGCTCCTCCTGCGCGCGGCTAATCGTAATAGCGCGTGCGGCTGACCCAATTGGGCCGTGCCGAAATCCATGGCCGGCTGCATATGTATATCCATCACACTGGCATATACACGTACGTACCGAGAGTCGTCCCTTTCTCCCGCGCGTTTCTGGGCTCGCTCTCGTTTATTTTGCTTTCACGCACCAGCGCCGGGCTGGAGGGGCTTTTCCGCCCGCGGCGAGACGCGTACAGCACTTGGCGAGTGCGGGCACTCGGTGGTGGGGCGGAGGATAACTAGAGCTGCCTCATGCCGGCCAAGTCAAGTCGAGCCGAGCGATCCGCCGCCGCCGCACCAGCGCGACCTTTTCCGCTGACTCGCGCGACGCGCGCGCGCCTCCCCCGCCCGAGACGACAACAAAAAGTGCGCCAGAGGCGGTACGTGGGACACGACCTACAGCCCTCTCTCTCACTCTATCTATCGCACACACACGAGCACGCGCCCGCACCGGCGAGTGTGTACCAGCGACGAAGCGACCAACTGCTGCTGCTGCAGCTTCTGATCTCGAGGGAGCATCCGTCTGTGTGCGTGTGTGTGTGTGCGCGAAGCCAACTGCCCGAGAGTCGCCGGTGCATGCGCCGAGCGCAAAGGACATGACGCTGATCCTCCGAGCGCTGGTAATTATTCATTCTACGCGCGCCAGAGAGAGGCCGACGACGACGCGACCCTGTTGTATACCGATATCCGAGGGTTGGCGCGGCCGCTGGTTTCTCTCGTCTCGTCGGACGAGCGAGCATTTGCCCAATGTAAAATCGAGCCAACGAGTAAATGTCGTCGGTTGAACGCTGTGTGTGTGTATATGAGCCGAGTCGCGATGCGAGCACCGACCCCAGGGCCCAGGGTACCCAGACGGACATCTCGTCGGTTCGGTAGTACATTTTCGATCGCGTATTTCTTCACCTCCGACGTCGGACGACCGCCGTTCGTTCGATTCCATCAATTTTCATCATTCTTGCCCCCTTAGGAAAAAGTCGGCCGTTTTTCCTTCGTTAGCTGCGTCGAGCGCGCGCGCGCGCGAAAGAGCCGGCTTTGAGCTCTAGACACACGCTGGGAGAAATCCGGGAAGAGTCGTTTCCAACACCGGGAAAATCGGACCGGCGGCGGCGGCGACTCTATCTCGAGGAAGAGCCGAGCCGTACCGGATTCCGAGCCCTCGACGCTCCCAATACCAGATTAACCCCGATCCCCGCAGACTCGGGATATTATTTTCTTTGAAAATTCAAAAATACCCCGTACCAGACTTTAAGGTTCGATTCGCTTTGCCGGTCTCATGCCGGCACATCTTTGAAATTCATTCCGCAGGGATAATTGCCAGGGAATTATTTCTCGCTCGAAAGGATTCAAAAACTCCCCACAGTCGCGTTCGCGAATAAAAATCTCGAGTCTCACGAACGGATGTTTCACTCGCAGTCAATTTGACCTTCCGTTCAATACGCCAGACGAATACAAGAGGGTTGGGTGATGAGGAAGGGAGGAAGGGAGGGGGAGGGGTAGGATAGACGAGGGAGATTTCATTCAAAACTGAAGATTTCCCGACGAGCGGCCCCGCGGGACAAAAGATTCCCCCTCGTTCTTTTTCGCAAATTAGGTAAAGAGCTTTATTTCCGCGGATAGCGGGCGAGCGAAGGGGGAGGAACTGGATGAAAACTTGTTTCCTCCTCGGCTGGAAACTTTTGACCCACTTTTTTATATTCCGATCTTCTCTCAAACGAACTCGCGCCGCTCGCGCCCCACAAAGCCTCTCTCGCTAACTCTGAATTGGACGGGAATCTCTAGCAGCGGCGGCGGCGGCGGCGGCATCATTATCGCCGCGCACCCCCCGCATAATTTCCAATCTGCACTCGGGCCGTGCGAGTAGAGTAGCCGGGGGGTGGGGCGCCGCAGCAGCCAAATTCGTTTTCGTTTTCAACCATCGTCCCAACAACGACCATAGTCTTGAGCATCAGCAGCAGCAGCAGCAGCCGCAGCGTCAGCCACTCGGTTATGTCGCGACGCAGCTCGCGGGATAAATCGATTGCCTATATACGAGCGACGATCGTTATAGATTTGAGCTGGTGCGCGCGCGAGCGCGGACACCTATCTCGCGCCACGCAATTGACCCAGTTGCGGCGTGCAGGCGTGACGCAGCCGGCGCGACACTGGAGCGCGCGCTCGCGATCCCATTAATCTAAATAGCTCTTCCTAAAAGCAGAAGCGAGCGCGCGCGTCTCCTTGTTTCTTGCACCGGCCACGTTGGTACCCGCGGGGAGGGGGACGAGCCGATCCCAACGCTCGATCCGGTTCCCGGCAGAACTTGATATTCATCGAAAACTCCTCTCCGTCTCTCTCTCTCTCTCTCTCTCTCTCTCTCTCTCTTCTCTCTCTCTCTCTCTCTCTCTCTCTCTCTCTCTCTCTCTCTCTCTCTCTCTCTCTCTCTCTCTCTCTCTCTCTCTCTCTCTCTCTCTCTCTCTCTCTCTCTCTCTCTCTCTCTCTCTCTCTCTCTCTCTCTCTCTCTCTCTCTCTCTCTCTCTCTCTCTCTCTCTCTCTCTCTCTCTCTCTCTCTCTCTCTCTCTCTCTCTGTCTCTCTCGTAGAAAGTACTTCTTTTGCGCCTCGCGATCGCTCGGCTTTTTCTGCCCTCGCGAGCGAGCCGAGGAGGAGTCGGTGCCGCTCTCTCGGGCGAGCGCCGCGCCAACCTTGAAACTCAAATCGCGACGAGAGCCGGTCACTCTCGTGCGCGGTACTTTCTTCGCGGGCCAGACTTGTTTACCTACCACCGCGACCGGTACATCCCAGAGAAAGTCTCGGCCCCCTCCCCCACCTCCCCCTCGCTCGAGCTCTTTGCCAAATACGTCGCGTGTCCGGTTCCGTCGAGACTTTGCTTCCCAAGGAAAAATCTCTCGCCTCGCCCCCACGTCCTCCTCTTCCTCCTCCTCCTCCTCCTCCTGATTCACCTCTTTTTCTCGCTCGCTCACCAACTATTTGCCCGCCAGTCTATTTTTCGCGATTCTCCTACGCTAACAGCTTACAGCCGTCCGGAAATGGCCGCTCTCGGCGTTTCGCGCAGCTCCATTGCTGCGGCCAGTAGCGGATAAACGTATATCGACCATCGTTTCGTACAGGTCGATAGAGTTCGTGACTCAACTGCAAACGAGGCTATTTGAAGAGACCTGTATCTTCAATATTGACAGGAGCTTCGACCTCGTGTCACTCAAAAGTAGTCCTGTATCGCTGAAACGATCCCGACTCTATCGCAAGTGTAGATAGAAATATATTTCTCAATCAAATGGTTGACTTCACCTCTCGAACGAATTTGTCGAATGGATTTTAAACTTCAATCGAAAGCTTGGACAGCCAAATTCAGATGAGCGAGATAGAATTCAAAGTTCATAGAAGATTTCCTACCTCGATTCAACATCAGATTGTGAATTACGTGAGAATTTAAGATTGCATTTTTGGAATTGCCCAAGGGATCAGAATTTATTATGCATTTTTTACTATCTAATTGACTCGCTCAGAATGAATCATTGAGTTTTTATGATCGAATATTCAGCTTGAAATAAAAGTGGTATACATATCTCTATCTGAACGATCCTGATAAATCTTCGATAGCCTTAAATATTTGTTAATTGACAAGAAATACGGGAAATCGAATGGAAGAGAAATTTCGCGATTGAATTGTATCTGTTGAACTGCGCGATACCTATTGCCGATTTCAGCCTATCGTGTCTGAAAATAGAAAATCACGACAACTCAATCGAGATGACGGCAGACATTTTTGAAAAAAAATTGAATGGACGAAGAGCGCGCTGCATTCCACTAATGAATTGTTCAAACGCTTGAACACTTTCACGCCGTAAATTAATCGGCCTATCGGCCGAGCGAGCGAGCGAGCTCTCGGCTAAAAGCGTCTCGCGAGCGTTTTGCTTTTTGTATTCTTAATTAACGGCTAAAATGTTTACAGCGTCGGTTGCGATCTCGTCCGCAAGATTTATCTTGCCCGCGAAGTGGATCGACTCGGACAAAGTGATGCGAGGCATCCGAAACGACTTGAAACGCCCAGAAAAGTATGTCAGAAATGAGAACTATTCGAACTTTCTTGGCCGACGCTACGGGGAGAAAGAGAGGGCGGGAGAAAGAGAGAGAGAGAGAGAGAGAGAGAGAGAAAACACGAGACAAGTTGCTATACGAGAAACAGCCTCCCGGACTAGTCGGTTTTATTATTCGATGTAATGCACTTTTCGCGCGTGATCAAACAGCGTTTCGATTTTTCTCAACTGCAACACCGTTCGGCAGGACTCACGGATGAAATCTCGCACGGCGAGAACAAAGTTGAAGCCAATGGGTGAGGATAACTTGACAAAGCTTTACTCGCTCTCGAAGAAAATAGAATAGGAAAGTTGAAAGGAATGCAGGACAGGGGGTGGTGTGTGAGTGTGTGTGAGTGTGTGTGAGTGTGTGTCTGTGTGTGTGTTCTATTGTTTTCCACTTCTGCAGAATTAGAGCCAAGATAATCTCATTTTCATCGAAAAATTCTTCCGGCTGACGGGTAATTGATTAATCTTGATTAGTAGAGTTCTAGGAGGCATCGGGTTTATCCTGCAGTGTGTCAGTAGTCGAGACTTATCACGAAATAAGTGAAAGAAGTGTACGATTGAGATATCAACAGAGTACGAACGTTCATGGTTTTATCCAGCGGTATAAACAGCTAGAAGAAAGCACAAGGCTCGTAAAGTATCAAAGTTATTGTATTGTTCGCATTGGATCCCAGGATAGAACCCCGGATCTTAAACAACACTATCCATTTCTTAGAAAGTTAAAGAATTGCTATAAATGAAAAATTCAATGGAAATTCTTTCGTAAAAATGGTTTCATCGGAACAGATGCGGAGGCAAATTGTTTCTGCGTTCCACATCTATGTACGATCCCGTCCGAAATGTTATTGTTCTACGGCAATCTCCCATGTAACCGCTGCCTCAATAATTTCCGAACACGTTTATATTTTGAGCAGATAACGCATAATTCTTCCATCACCATCAGAGTATACGCTTGTAGAAAGTGCTCGATTGAACGAACGGGGCGAGGGGTAGGGGATAGAAGCAAAAATAAGCCTTTTCGCCGCGTCGAAATACCCGACAAGATTGAAAAATCTCCGTGATCCCTAGTAAAACGTCCCACGCTCGGGAATAATTGCGGCAGTAGAGTTTGGCGAAATCAAACGTGGGCCCTCGACTGTTTCCTAATCTTGAACATTTCCCCGAGCTCAAAGGACGCGGGCAAGGGTGAAATTCGTTTGAAACGCGGCCTCTCGGCCCGCTTGATATTTCACGAAAAGCAAAGGGAAGTTTCGCAACGAAAGAAAGTTTTTGTCGGTCGTCGCTCGCGCTCTTGCGCGCCGGTGTGTGGCAGCAGTCGCGGGGCTCGTAAATTATGCCCCCTGTTATATACGCGAGTGAAAATTCGCCCCGGCGCAAACGCGTCACAAGGAATTTCCCGCGGCCCGGCCGCAATTAAAATGTACAAACGAACAAATTGGCAAAGTCGCGCGCGCACGCGCGTAATTTCCCTTCGGAGGCGAGCGCGTAAGCGCGCTATGACGGGAGAGGCGTTTTTTTCGTTGCACGCGCGCAGGCGACGCGGTTGCGCAATTTCGCCCGCGCGAGAGACACACCGGCAGACTTATGGGACGGGATACTTTCATCGGCGCGTCGGCCCGCGGCGGGTGAAGCCGATACTATTGAGGCCGATAGCATTTTCACTGACCCAGTGACCGATATATCGGGTGCGTACACGCGTGTGCTTGCGACCCAATGCTGATGTGTGTGTGTTCTGCCGCGCGATTTGAAAATTCCGGATCGCGGCGAGAGTGCAGGTTTTTTGTTCTGGGGGCGGGGGGGGGGGGGGGCAGCGATTTGCGAGCAATCCGGTACTAATTAATTGGGCGCAGGTGTTTAGTTGTATTACGTAACTGGTATTTACGGTTTCTCGGAAAGGCCGCTATTATCGCCGAATTACGTTGAATCTCGAGCACAGCGCTCATAGGGTTGGGCAATATTTCGTCCCGGGTCGGAGAGGCCACTGCGTTGTGAATTTTCTAAAAGCGCCAAGCGAAAGAGCCGCGGACGGTGGATAGGAGTCGTAAAGAGAATTTCTATAATAAATTGGAAAGCTAGGGTATACCGCATCAAGAGCCGCATCGAGTAATACGAGTTTGCCGGCCCGACCAGAGCATATCCTTAATCTACTTGCCAAACGCACGTATCCATAAAGCGTCCTGTGAAATGAACGTCGGGCGTAGATCTAATCGCGCCCACGCCACAGGAGAGCCAACCTCGCCCCAGTTTCGCCAGTGTCCAGAGAACGACGTGAGTTTTTCGACGCGAACGTCTCGGGTATACCTGTCGCATAATGCACAGGATATATAATGCAGATGAGGCGCTAGAACAGTTATATATGTGTATATGGGTATATCTATGCCGCGACCCATCCGACCAGTGCGTAGTGTGCGATTCGCTAAGGTGAATGTCTCGGGCGTACGTGAGACCGTGAATAGTGCGCGGCACTCGTCGCCCATTCATCGCCGGCGTGCGCGGGAATTATCTCTATCCGGCGTCTTTGCCGGCGCGATCGCAAATGCGAGATTCCTCCCGAGCGCCGCTTACCTTTTTTTGCGCTCGTTTCACATGGGAAATTCGTCAGAGATAAAGTGGCTTTCGGGAGAAATTATGAAGATCTGGGGAATATCTGCAAAGAGCTATCATATTCATAGATAAAAATAGCTGAACTCAGATGAGTGCCGTTTTTGTACATATTTTTTTTACATCGGTAGTTTTTCCGATTGAAAGGGAATTTTGACACCTCCTCAATGGAATATAATATCGAGCGCTCAATGGAGTGCGAACAGTTTGAGAGTTATCAGTTAGAGCTCTCAATGGAGCTGTTTGAAGCCGATTAGATACAATCAATAGCGAGCACAGCGTGAGCTTGCACTCGGCTGAAATGAATTTATTCAGCTAAACACGTGATGAATCAAATTAACGGGAATATATACACATCTACATTGAGGCTCGAACGCTACGTGTGAATCGGAATTTCTTCTCGTAGCAAATAATCCCTGATAAGATTATAATGTAAGCACCCCGTTAATTAAATTTCCAGATATCTTCCTTCAGACTTCATTGAAGCAGCTTCGCGGGGTTAATTAAATGAGAATCCTAACGTGCCTCGAATGCTATAATCACCCAGGCAACGCTAATTTTCCTCACTCGCGCTTCAACGCCTGCTCGCGACGTTGCCCCGTTCTTCCACTTCTCACATCCCCGATGGAAATACCGCACACTGACACGCGCGCGCGCATCGCGTAAACATATTCGAATACGTACAGTGCACACCCATCTTACCCGTCTCCGTTACCTCGTGCCGAAGGAACAAAAAGCAAAAAAATCGACCCACCTATAGGACTCTCTCGCTGGTCTTGTACACACGGCTCGCGCACGTATTTACTTTTTGCTCGGTAAGAGAAAATAAAGTAAGCGCGCTTTGCCAAACGCCGATACGAAAATAAAACTCACCCCGCAACGTGTTCGACCCGACGTCGGCTCGAGAGTAAACAGGCTCCCCGAGAAAAGCACCTCCAAAAAAAGGCCTAAGCTGACGAGAAAACGGAACGCGTTATACCCAGGGTCTGCGGCGCGAGGGGGGAAAAAACGACGAGCAGCGAGCGGGGCGTCGATCGCAATAAAGCCGGGCAAGAAGCGCGGCAGGGAAAAAACAATGGGACGCGTGTGTATCGATTGGCGTATACCGCGGCGGCGATGAGCGAAATCGCGCGCGGCTCCTTATACCACATTAATAGGGCCAGATGGAGGGGGGAGGGTCGGCCGTTGGAAATAAAGCGAGATTGATCGCGCTCTCCACCGGTCCCGGGAGCCTTTTCCCTTCGGCCGGATATTTTACGAGCGCATATCCAGCCGCGCTGAGACGTTTCCGCGAGCTGCGCGCGTCCCTTGGCTGCGCTCAATTATTCAGCCTTCAATCTACTCGTGTATAGCGAGCAGCGCCAATCCACTCGGCTCTTCTTCCTTTTCTCCGTCTGTGCTGTTTGGCTCCTCGAGGCCGCGTTACGTCCGTGCCACCTCCTCCAAGGACCCAAAACCGACGCGGCTACTGCGGCTGCTGGTCGGTGTCGGGCCCCATTCGGCCGTCACGTTATTGCGTTAGCATACGGCCGCGGCAGCAGGTGCATACTCGTGACGAGATCATCTAGGTCATTCCTCGGTGAACGGCCAACGTCTCTCTTCCTATTACTCACGCCGCCGCAAAGATTCAGCGGCAGCCGCTGGAATGGAGCCCATTCTTACGGCCGATTTTACGCCGCGGTCTTCCGTCTTGCATAGATCGCGCACCCGCCTCTCGTCCCTCCAAATCCCTGCTCTCTCTCGGGGTACTCCACATGCTCCAAACGAGGACATCGAACCCGCGCGTGTGTCACCCGAGCAGCAGCAGCAGAGCAGCAGCGTCATCCTTATCAAAGCAGCCCGCGGCTCGCGTACAAACATATCTGGCGTTCAAGCGAATTCCATCCCCGTCTCTGCGGAAGAATATCCCGCGAGATTTCCATAACAGTGCGCCGCGGCTAATATTATATCCGGCGCGTACGTGCACCGCTACCGGGGGGTAAAGGCTATGCCCCGCGCTCTCGCGCACGCGACAACCTTATGCAAATCCGCCGCCCGGAATCCACTGCGGCAATCTCAATTTCCCTCCGCCCACGCTCGGTCACCTCCACCCCCCCCCCATTCTCCACCTCTCCTTTGTCTTTGGCTTCCGTCTTGTGATTGCCAGACGAGCTGTGGCACTTCTTCTTTGATGTAGCCGAGGGACACGGCCTTCTGGGAGGATACGCTTATTTTCCAAACACCCACTGGATAGTCTGATTTTTAATTTCATCCCCTCAATTGGATAATTGAGGGAGGAGTTTTGTAATCAAGAACGCATGAGCGATCTCTTGTTTTCACATTATCCCAGCGAGGAATTATGGTCTTCTGGATCGGAACGATTCTCATCGAGTGATGCTAGTTTTTCAGTACCAATATACCCCTAATTTAATTCCTAACGAACGTTTCTCTGCCGCTCATCATAATTATACGAGCCAACCAGCGAGTGTTCCAACTGATTCTGCCGTGAGTACTATATCAACGCTCGAGTCGCACCAATCTCAATTTTGCCCCGTCGCTCATAAGCAAAATATGCTTACCAAGCCAGTCTCTTAATTACACTTTCGTAATATCTAAGCAATAGTTTAGAGTACGCGGACGAGCAAATCCCTTCTCAGCTACTTCAGCGAACTTTCTTCCCTTTACTTTATTAATTATCATCAGTGTGTGTGCGCACGCGCGTTCTGTGCGTGTCTGGGCCCATAACCTTTTAGGCTATGCGAAAGTTGCTCGGGCAAATTTTGGCCGATTCGAGCGCTCCGGCTTTGACTGAGCTTAGCAGACCGGGTGGATGGTGGTGGGGGGAGCATTGTGCGCCACCGCCCAAGGGTGAACAGCTTCCCCGCTCTCTCTCTCTCTCTCTCTCTCTCTCTTTCTCTCTTACGCAAGGGCTGACGTGCATGGGTGCGGCCCACGAGCTTAACGAGCTCTCGGGCTTCGGCAGAGGTTACGCGAGATTTACCTCTGCGGGCAAATCTTGCTGACCCATATCGCAAGAATGACTGATGTATATTTATTTTGTTCAACCTCGCTGGCTCTTTGAATTTCGCCCGATGCATTTCCGCCTTGCGGTCGAGTGGCTACAGTTACCTGCGAATGATCTAACGCACCGCTTTACACTTGTACGATGTTCAATATTTCATTCGATATCGTGTGTCGATAGAGAGAATATTAACGAGCGCGCGGTTGAAACAAGTTAGACCGTTCATTTGCCATTCATAATAAAGGGCAATATTCCCAGGAGAATATTCTCGCGTTGGGTATTTTGCATCGATTTTCAAGAAGTTTATGGGATTTTCTGAAAATAATATTACATCCCACCTGTTTTTAATCAGCGAACCATATCGCATCCACAACTCACGTATCATCTCCAATTTCTGTTTACAGGTTGTCATAGCCATACTAGTGGTTTCAACAGCCGCTACTCCACCTGCTGGTTACGTTAAACAGCCTGAAAACGATGAGGTAACTAATGGGACAGAATCAATTTCTGCACGTAAACATCTAATTAGTGTCTGGTAGAGTACTTAAGGAAGTGTCATGCGTGAAACTCGTAAGGTGCTCAACAGATGAGTAGTTTTTCAGGATAAATTCGCCGACAGGATAGCATTGATGGTTTTTCAAAAGGGGTTATTTTGTGACTATACACACCGTTGATCGAAGCGATTGGGTACAATAATCAAATATTCATTCTAGTATCTTTCTTTCGACCGCTGACCCAAAGCATCGCATAACTTGAGTGGGAATCGCGAACTCCGGCGAGTGAAATTTCAGTTCAAATGAATGAAATGCACGCACAGAATAAATTCGAGCAATAGGGCCCTAAAAAAGGCTTTGCAAGCACGCTGCTATACAAATTTGATGCAAGCACTCTTCTGTATCATTTAGGCGAAAGTTGATGAAGAGAAAAAAGCTCATCACACAAAAATCAAAAGGGTGGATTAATGCGGTTAAAGCTCACACACGTGACGAGGATTCCGTACAAATATAACGCTGTGGCACGCTTTGAGCAGGATGGCAAAAAAAGAACAGAGGGGAAAAAAGGCAGGTGAAGAGCAGAAAGAGGGGGGAAAATAACTGCGCGTGTGGTTCTTCACTCTTTATTAAATTTCTCATTCCAATTAATCACGGATCCGTATTTCCATTAAGCGGAATCTCTATCTATCTTTTTCTGCCTCTCTCTTTCTTTTTCTGTCCGGGTTACCTTTAAATTTTGCGTACACATTGAAAACGTAACAGTGGTGGTAAATATGAAAAATGTCGCTATCGAAGCTTTTTTTTCAATTACCAGTACGTGAATCGGAGCAATTTTGAGGGTCGCCTTATTAATGAAAATTTGCGGAACTAATCAAGCGAGAATATTGAAACTGACAGGAGGATGAGGATAGCGATTATTGTTGGTCGTGTACCCACACGCTTCGAAAAAATTCGGATATCCGAGTGGGCAGTCTCGTTCAATATCTCGATTGTCTAATTAGAAATCACACTCGTAATTGAATTTGAAAAAGGCCACCGAACAGCCGCGATTTCATTAAAGAGGACCCAGTAGCATTGAGACTCGCGATAATAAATTCACTCGTCCAATATCGTGGTAATGAAAATTGGTTTGAAGGCAATACTCGTCTATGAGATATCCGAGTATAAAATTATATTGCCCGATCAATTCACGCGCCTGTAATCGCTAGACGAATCGGGATTTACATATTGATGACATGAATAATTGGGAAGAGTTCAACATCCGAGCCTTACGTTCGAGCTGCAATATTTGAAGCTGAATCGCCAAATTTCATGAATTATTCACGCCGAGTGAAATTCATCTCCAGCCGTCAAAGTTCCAATCAACAATGGCGAATTAGTATTTTCCCTCGCGTTCACACTAGATCCGGCGCGTGTCGCCGCAGTGTTGAAAGCGCTAAAAAGCACGGGAGCAGCTCGACAACGCGTCGATAACTGCAGTTACGGTGGAAACAAGAAAAGGGGCGTGGGACGAAACGCGCCAGGGGAAAAAGTACACGTAACGCCAATCGAGCAGCAGCAGCAACGTGGCAGGGAGGCTTTAATCGAGCGAGAGCTTTGTACGGGGGCGGGTGAGGGGGGGGGGGGGGGGAGGAGCGCGCTGGGAAATTTCCATATTTGCTCGCTCGAAAAAACGCGGCCGGGAGAATTCAAATAGACGCGGAGCATCTCCTCTCGGGCGCTGATAAGAATTCGAAGACAGGATTCAGCTCGAGTCTGTCCCGGGCGCGTCTCTCGGGAGCGAGCGAGCAAGCGCGCGACTTGATTCTGTTGTGCGCGCCGGCTATATAGGATTCGTCTCGGGGAGAGGAGCCGGTGTTCGATTCATTTTGATCCGGTCGTCGGGTGTCGATCCTGGCACCGCTCGTCCTCTATCGATAGCGCCACGGATTATCGGCTCTGTGGATCCGGACGGTTTAACTCCGACAGCCGGGCGCTATGCGAATGAATCGGACGTGCGCGCGCCGGCAAGATTAGGAAAACATTCCGTGTGGATTGTCCGAGCGCAGCGACGTGGAGAAGGGTCGCTTGTTCTCTGAATGTCTTATCCACGATGGATCCGTCCATACCCTATTTCTCTGGATTCGCGCGTAACACACGTGGCGCGCGTCCAAGCTCGATTGATGATGTTGTCAAGCGAGCTCGGGCAGAATCAGGAATAGCG
Organism: Aphelinus atriplicis; assembly: GCA_020882685.1. Lineage (NCBI taxonomy): Eukaryota > Metazoa > Arthropoda > Insecta > Hymenoptera > Aphelinidae > Aphelinus > Aphelinus atriplicis. The sequence continues at coordinate 41,986,187 of CM037076.1, read as the reverse complement.
TATCGCGCACCTCCGAGTACGAGCGTTCGGCCCACTCGAGTCGGACGGATGGAGCAGTTGCAAATCGAACGCGGAAGCCGCGCGTCTATCGCTGTTAAATTCAGCGGATCGAAAAATATCGCCGGCTCGTGTGCCACTGACAAGTGGCACACGAGCCGCGGCACCTCCCCCACTCGCGAGGGGCTGAACAAACGATGCGTCGCCAAGTAGTTCGAACTGCGCCGAGCGAGAGCAGATCTGGGTCGGAGATTCTCGGCGGGCTGGAAAGCCTCTGCTGCTCCTTCTCAGACGAAGCTCTTATATGCCAGACTCTATGAGCGCATTATAATCTCGTTTGTGTGAGTTCGTCGACGCACAATGGGACTCGCGTGCGCGCACTGGGTACACACGCTCGGCCCAACCCGATTATACTGCCGCTGCGGATACGCGACGCCGAGCCGACTGCGCTTTCGGGCCTGATTTATATCGATCGCACCTACCCACCACGGCTCGAACGGCCAGTGCATTCTGCCTTTGACTCGTCGAGGTCTCGGGTTAACAGCGCGTCTGAGCTGGACTATACTCGTGTGACGCTTCTCTGATTTCCATCGAGGGATATGCAGTCTTGTTCCGTGTGATAAAGTATCCCGCGCATTCCAATAAATCACCTTCTCTCACCGTACGCATTCAGAATAATCAGGATGACGGTGGAAGTTGGAAGCAATATCGTTGGTAATGTGAAAGACTGTCACTGCAGCTGAATCGAATAATGGCGAGTCGAGGTGATTGTTAAAAATGAGACGTGACGTAGCAACGAGCGATCGATATACTAGGCTTCTATACAATTCCAGATAATTGATTCATCCGTTTTCATGAAAATCCTCCCGCGATATGCTCGATCAATGTAAGAATAATAACTTCGCAACGGTGTGAGTGATAGATCAATTTTTCAAACTGCTGTGCTAATACTGTTCATGAAGCTTCGGAAGATAGATGAACTCTGTTGACACTGAAGGGTGGCTCATAAATAAAGCGCCATCAAAGACTCACGCATATAATGCATATATATTCTTGCATCATTGACTTAAACGTAGAAAAAACTTTCGGTAAGATAACGTCTTATTCAATTGTTGTGAGCTCAATATATTCCTTGTATTTCTTTCCTGCTTCTCCATTCACAATGAGGGCGCTTTAAAATCGCTTCATGATGATTGGATCATCTCAATTGATTTCCAACAAAATATTCTCAAAAGCAATCGAAACGTTTCAACTGATTCTGGCACACATTCTCAATTAGATAGTATAGAGTATGAATTAAAAATCGTGCCGAAATGTGATTATAAGCCCGACCACAGCCTCGAGCACTACTCATCTTAACTAAATCTCGAAGGCCCGCCATCGGTCTTAGTGGCAGGCTTGGTGTTAGCCATGCCGCGAACTCGCGCACTTTGTCTTGAAGAGGCGCAGGGCGTCGCGATCATCGCGGTGCAATTTTGCCAGGCCCCTCCGAGCTGTGCCTCTGGTAGGTGAGAGAAACAGAAGCCGAAACTTTGCCCCGAGGCGGCGTGGAATGGATTAGCGCCGCAGAACTCGCGCGTGCCGTCGGGTCCACCTGCTACGTGCAGGCTCCATTGCCCCTTTCTCTCTCTCTCTCTCTCTCTCTCTCTTTTCTCCCGCGCTTCGTCCGCGTCCCATTTCGAGCGTCGCGCTTTCCTTTTTCGCTGCTCCTCTCGTTTTTATTTCTCCGGCCAAATATACCGAAGCGATTTCTTGGACTCGCATGCCACGCTGAATTACCATAGCGCAGCCAATGCCGTAGCGCGTAGTTAAGGAGGGAAAAGTTCGCGAATACATAGGGGTCCATTATCGAGGCCTTCTACAGATCTCGAGATTAATTATTTTTGCATGTTCTGATGCGGGGATTGGCAACCCGTTAGTACAACACGAATGCTGATGCGGGTTTCTTCCAATTTCACCGACTCAACAGCAACCGTGGAAACTTTGATCATCTCAACTTTCCTTTTCTACAATAAATGATTTTTATACTCTTGCTCTTTATTAGCTGGGAACCGCGTATAACGATCGGGATACATTTCAATGTTTATGCGCAGTGTGCAATGCTTTCGGCGTTTGCAAATTGACCCGAATGCAGCTGTGCCGCGGGGCACTTTCTTTGAGTAGTTACAGACGAAGTAGGTAAGGCAATTAGGTGGATAATGATGTATAGATTTTCTATTTCAACGTTTCTGACGAATCGCACTTCTTTACGGTTGTAATTCGGTTTGAATTCACAGCAATCATTCAAAATTCAACCAACCCAATGTAATTATAGTCATGAACTATAACGCTAAAAATATCAATTATGTCAATAATTTCATAAATATACTTATGAAAAAAAAGGATATATATATGGGTCATTCTCATGAAAACGGTATTTTCCATGTCCTCGACATTTTGAGCATGAAAAAGAACTGTTTGACATCCCGAACAGCTACAGATAGTTCGAATTAGCTATGACCTTAAAGGTTAAACAATAAAAATTTACAAAAGTTGTTATTTAGGGTGTTAAAGATGACTAAAATAGGCCAAAATCGTCATAACCTACCCTGTCGCATACCCGAATTTTCACCTTCCCACTAACGTAGAGGCTATCATTCACTCTTCAAAAATTACAAAAAAAATTTTTTCCTATAATTTAGATGTGCATTTTCAAGTTTTTCTATTGCAATCTATATTTTTGGCATTTTTTTTGCCAATTTGAGCCACTTACTTTGTGTCAACGGATTTTGCCTATTTTTACGATTTTTTTTTAAATCACTCGAAAAATAAGTTTAAACAACTGTTTAGATCGCGCTAATTGATCAGTTCTCTTCCTAATGATCCCAGCAATCGAATAGTAATGATAAGTTTGGCACTTTGCACCTTGCCATCGAATCCACAGCTCTTGAAGTTTGCTTAAAAGTGATTACAAATATATACCGTCATAGCCTACCTATGCCATATTATGGGCCAGACTTGGAATTGAATAATTCTGCTGTATGCATATGTTAGTACTAAAAGAATCTATGATACATGCACGCGGGCGCCTTCCAAATTTGCTTCTGGGGCCTGCAATCGATGATTTTGTTCGAATCGTCATGACCTACCCCGCGTCATAGCCTACCACTATTCTCGCTATCATTCAGACGCTCCGGCCCGCGCTCGAATTTCTCGGAATTGTGAGTGGCTCTCTTGCACTTTTCGCAGCTCTGAGCCTTCCTACCTTTACCAATATACTTCACAGTTTACTCTAGTCCCTTTACTGTTGAACGATAGTATGTATTATCGACAGTATTATTGACTATAGTCAATTTACTACCGCAATAGCTGAAAAATCATAAAAACAGAAAATGGCTGAAAAAAAAATTAAATGATGGCGATTTCGAAGGGCCACAAGTGGTTTTAGCTTTTTTTGGTATCATAGAACATAACTAATGGAGAAAAAAAATTCAAAGTTGATGAATTCGACATTTCCATTTTCGCCATCAAAAAATACCGTTTTCATGAGAATGACCCATATATACGCTACGGTTCCAGTATAAAATCGTTCATCAACGCTGATGACCTTCAATACTGTCATACCTCCAGCTATCAACTCGAACTCAATCAACCTCATGATCCAATCCCCTTCATTACCACTTTCAGCGTGACATTATGGCTCTCGTCGAGCCGCTCGTCAGGATTACACAGATTACTCTTGTCATGTACACTCGCTGGAATCCCTCCTCCAGCTCTCCCCCTCTCTCTTCGATTCGAGTCCACGCATACGCACACACTTCTATATACGGAGAATCGCTAAATGGGCCGTGCATTCCGTGTCCCCAGTTCTCCATACTCCATTGAATTTTATCTATTAAGAGTTGGCGGAACTTTTATTATCGGGACATTTATTATGGGCGAGCGGTTGGGGTCAAGAATAGGGAAGAGCGAAGAGAAGCGAGAGAGAAAGAGAGAGAGAGAGAAAGAGAGAGAGAGAGAGAGAGAGAGAGAGAGAGAGAGAGAGAGGGAGAGTGAGGGGAAGAGACCGCGGCAGCGGCCGCATTATGAAGCATCGCAGCGCCTCGTAGATTTATAGTGACACCGACGCAGGATTAATAGCGCACTTAAAAGATATTATTAACGGTCGCTTACTGTCTCCCGCCGGCCCGCCCGCCACATAACCATCTTAATAGCCTCCGTCGCTCGCTTGCTCGCTTCCCCGCGAAAAGTTTCGATGATAAGTGATAAGGGACACGACACGACCCACGCGCGCGCGCCACTTACTTTTGCTCCTGTACTCCCCGATTTCGCCCTTGTTTTTTCGAGCGATTCCGCTCGCGGTTTGTTTTTGCGATCGACGCTCGAGAGGGAGAGAGAATAAGTGGGAGGCAAAGCAAACAGAGGGTAAAGCGTTGGGTTTTCATATGATATTTCGAAGCTCCGCGGAGAGAGGACGTGTGTTTTAGATACGTTGTGAAAATAAAACTCGAGGTAAACAAGAAAATATTCGCTGATGTTGTCACGGGAAACAATCCGATCGGGGGTTATTTTTGCTATTGCGAAGAGGGAAAATGATCGATTCGCCGCTGTGAGCCGAAGGCCGATACAGGATCTAACAGATCAGCGTCATCAGTTCGAGCTCGTGATTCCTCCGAGAGACTCAAGATGCAATGCTCGTGCAAGATGCAATTGACGAGTGCAACAGCAGAAGCACTATGAATGTATATGAATAAGCAAACCGGAGCAACATGTGGATTAATCCCAACGACTAAATGCAATCAGCACACTTTTCAAAGTGAAGAAAACAATATCACTGGATAATTAATTGCGAGTCTCTCAAGCAACCTAGAATCAGGTTGAAAAAAGTTGCGTTCGTCTTAGGCAGATGCTGCTGCTACTGCTCGCTGCTGCTGCGCTGATCCGGTGAATCCCGTCTCGCAATGACGATTATACGCGCGACTTTCCATTTATCCCGGCGCGGGCGCGACGTGTGTCCTAGAAATAACTGCCCGCTCGCCACCGTTGCGTCGTGTCGCGTCTCGTCGCTCCTGCTGCTGCTGCTGCATGTCCGCGCGTGATTGTTGACGTGCATCGAGTTACACTTTCACGAGTCCGCGCCCATCTCCCCATGCAATCTCTTTTACTTTTCTTCTTGCCGGTGTATAAGTCTTCTCCCGGTGCCGCAGCCGACTCTCCTGTCTCCGTTTTCCCCGGCTCGATCATAATTCACACGCTCGGCTCTCCGCGAACGCACCTCTCTCTCCGCTACTATGGGCATTAATATGTCGGCCGGATAACTGATTCACTGATCGATAACTGGTCGAGCAAACCGAACTCTCTATCTTTTGGATAATTAGCTGGTTACGTTTGAAGAAACTTCGCCGCGAGCTACTAGCGTCGTTTGAATCGATTACTGATTCTATTTTCTCAATGAAATTCTGTTCTGGTGACAGAGTAATTATTTACTCAAGTCTCAGTTCCGATGACATAACGGTTATTGGCTCGTGAGGAAACGTTTATCTCGTGAACAATAGTATATAGTTACGTATAGGTTTTTGCATTTTCAACTGATGCGAAACAAACAGTCTCAAGATATTTGTTGATTTTGGCTCGCGCGAATCAAGTCGTGATTTATCGTGATCATCAATCTTGTTCAAGAAATAATCAGGGTAACGTCATCCTGTATACACACATTTGATATTACGCGGTGAAAGTATCGAAAGGATTTCGAGTATAATTAAACCGCGAAAAGAGCTTACTGCGTGACACGTCGATTTATTTCAAGAGCAATTCGCCGGGATGATCACTTGAATAACCTCTCTGCCCTCAGGCACATATTCTGAACGTTAACTTGTCTTCGTTGCAGAATCCACCTTCGTACCGGTACAGGTACCGAATCGACGACGATAAAACGGGTGACGGCCAAGGCAAGTCCGAGAGCAGGGATGGCGAGCACGCCACCGGCCAATATTACGTGAACTCCAAGCGAGCGTCCACTGACGTAAAGTACTTCGCCGATGAATGGGGCTATCATCCCGTCGTCAAGTACGGCTCGTCCGACGAACACAGCAGCGCCTCGGCCAGCTTCGCGATCGGTGAGAAAGCCGTGAAAAATTTTGAGATAGAGAAGGTGAGCTGGCATATACATTGACCCCTATTTACTTGGAATCGCACAATATCCTCTTTTCGGATGATTTTGATAACTTCAATTTTTTTGGTTTAATATCCGTTCAATTATTTTTTTGACTGTATCATTCTTTCCGTTTCTTACCCTTACCTCCCGAGGTAAAGTCTATTATCGATCATTTTTGAACTACGAATTGATTCAAAAAATATTTATTATGAAAATTTATAGTTTCAATTAATAAATGTCATTCATCAAACCATTCTAGAATGCCGAGGCTTCTTCTGAGAGTTCATCAACTGGAGATGGCCATGAGTTCACCAAATTATTGGATAGAGCTTCCATTCCTGAAAAGCCGCAACAGCCAACTGAGGATTCAGTATATCTCAATCCCCACACTCTATTCCACTATACCTCAGATTCGTCTGTAAGCAGGGACGACATCTCAGCAACTAATCGTCAAACATCATCGATTCAGCAACATTCTGATCTCGAGTCTCCTTTGGGCAATGACCTTGGATCCAGCGTACCGGAAGAGGATCATTTGGTTGTGGAGAATGCAGGCAGCTTCGGGCAACGAGTGCGCGTCCAAAACGACGATGCAACAGTTCTCCCGACAACAACAGCTCCTTCGATCTCGTCGGCTCAGAGTGAGCGTTACTTCGTGCACAGCCCACTGGGCGGGAAGAATAGTAAGCAATATCTACCCGATACAGTACTGGGACTGGGTGCCTATTCGTCCAGCCCTTTACCACTCCGGGATAACAGTGTCACCGCAAACTCAATCGAATACGGAAGTCAAGCGCAAGGTCAAGAGAAGAGTGCCCTCGTTGCAAGCCACGAGAGTGACTTTGGGATATCAGTGACAACACCAAGTCCTCCCTTGATCAATTACGTATCGCAAGCTGAGTTCGAAAAGGGTTCGGATAAGAAAGATCATCGATTCGCCAAGCCCATTGTTGTGCCGGAGGAGCAGAAGGAGCCTCCTTTCCAATACAGCACGACCTTCGAGTGCGAGGACGACGAAGCACACACTGCCAACCCGCTTGATTCAATCAAAGACAGCGTGGACGATACTACTTCCTCGCACGTACTCAACTCGATCCAAGCTGGAGTGGCTCTCGTTCATGCTGGTGAGACCCAGCTCCTGCACCGCTCTGACAAAGCTGATGACACAGCATCTGCTCCATACATTCCAGTCAAAGAAATTATCGACGAGGCTCCTCCACCTTTTGAATCAGCTGTACACATACCCATTGGCAGGAAAGACAACCAATATCTGTCTCCCAAATTGTCTGTTTTCCAAAACCCACCACCAAATGCAATTCCAACTTCGAGAAAGTCTCAAACGAAAATAGACAGAGATGAAGCTGTTGAGGTTGTGAAGTCCATTGAAGTATACCAAAGCTTACCATTGCAAGAAATACATTATCCATATCAGTATTCACTTCTTGGAATGAGCAATGGTGCCCAACAACAAATCCAAAATATTAGAACGCAGCAGCAGCAACAAACCCAGTTGCCCAATCAAATTGAGCAAGACAAACAGGACCAATTACAAGATGAACCAGCTCAGCCGAAGCAAAGTCAAGTCGTTGAGACTCAGCAAGAAATAGATTCCATTAATGATAAGCATTTCAAAACGGATGGAGAATCAAATCAAAAGTATAGCGTACATTACCCTAAGATTCACAAGCCAGTATATGTAATACCACCAGCCACATATATAGCAGGTGACAATTCGGTCTTGAAGAACAGTGTTCAGTATGAATATGCACCGGTGTACCAGACCCATTATAGTGAGAATAATCCTCTGATCAAAAATGAAGAATCTATTCAGACTGGGAGTAATCAAAAACATCATTCTTCTAGCAATGGTGTTTCATACGAGACGGCAATCAACCATGAACACATACAAGATGAGAGAAAAACACAAACAGACAAGAACCGTTATGCTTCCTTCACGTATTATCCAGGTGAAAAGTTAGTGGATAAAAAAGTACCTTTTGTTGTTGAGAAAATAATTGAGAAAAAAGTACCGATACCTCAGCCATATCCTGTAACGATTCAAGTACCGGTACCTCAACCAATTCCGATTCACATAGAGAAGTATGTAGAAAAAAAAGTACCTATACCAGTGCATATACCAGTTCCTCGACCCTATCCCGTGCCAAAATCAATCCACATTCCAGTACCTGTTGAAAAAATAATTGAAAAATCTGTACACATTCACGGACCAATAGAGAAGATTATAGAGAAGAAGGTTCCAGTTCCTCAACCATTCCCAGTGGAAAAAATAATTGAGCGCAAGATACCATATAGAATTGAGGTTCCCAAGTTCATTGAAAAGCCAATCGCGATCCATGCACCCTATGGTGTCCAGTATGGAGTGAGCTACCAGCAGATTATGAAGCCCCGAAATCATGGACTCTACTCGAATACTCTAGCACCACATTATGCGTTACCACCATCTTCAATTTATCAGCATGGGAAGTTTAATAAGTATCACAACGACATTAATGCACATAATTTCAATCATAGTCAACCATTCTATGGTTACTATAATGATAAACCATCTTCATCGTTCACCGAGGAGAAAGGAAATTTGAAAAAGTTTAATTACAATGGTCACGTGCCCCCTAGCCACATTTTACAAAACTCTCTCCTTAACAGGAGACATTCTGCATTACACCGACCCAGCCAGTCTGATCGTAACCAATATGTCGGGCCACTACCACCTCCACATCACATTCAAAGGCAATTTGGTTTTCAATCTAAAGCTTTCGCGCAATATTCTCCTGCAGCGCCGATTGCAAGAAAGCCGAGAACGCACGAGCCTACTAGATTATATAAAGGAAACTTCAGACAATCGAAAATAGAGTATGGGTTCAAACCACCCATGGTTCCATCAGTACAATATGACGAAGAAACAGCGTCCAAAGTTGAGAGTTGAGGTTGCCAGTAGAGATGAATGATAATCGAATCATCGTACGGTGCCTATTCTTACCATATGTCGATATTTTTGGGAGACGGTTTAAACGTGATTTCTCATCAACTGTCACCTATTCTATCGACATCATTTCAGCTGTAGTAAAATAAATAGTTTTGTAAATTCCATTGTTATACAAGAGTAGTCTTAGAAGTAAGAATTAGAAAGACCTTAGGATAATTTATTTAATTCGTGTATTTCATAGTTTTATACAGTATTTCATGGTTAGCATATGAAAACAAAAATTTATATAAAAATTCTGTATGTATCGCGAGTGTATGTCATGATTTTTGAATAAAATATGTGAATACTTCTTTTGTTACACAATCATAATTAATGCTCACTGACCACTCATTTATCCAACCTGACACTCTCTTCCTTAACAAGAGTTGTAACTAACCGCGAAAAGCATATTTTGATCATTTCCAAACCATTGAATAGTGTCACGGCTCTGAAAAATAATCATTAGCATTTTTCTCAACTTGTCCGACAACTTGTAGAGATAGTGTTCTAGCACATTCACTAACGAAACTCGTTTTTTATACAGCTTTCTCGGGGATCGTTTCATACGGCATACCTTTCAAGATTTAACAAAATAATGGGATTGACTGGGCTTGTTTCTCTCCATCCGTTTCACCGTATAAAAACGTCATGAAAATTCATACCCGGGAAGTACAGAAATCACTAATTCAGATTGATTGGCTGCTGCCCAAATGTTTTTTCCGATCACCACAGGTGACATCTACTCGTTTGTACTCAGTTCCAACTAGCTAAAGAATCTGAAAGTGTCCATGAGACCGAGTAGAAAGCATGAAAAAGCTGCATGATTCATGAGAAAGACGAATTGGGCAGAGAGTGTATACATGAAAAGCAGTCCTCTACACCCATGTATGCACGAATGTACCGAGACAGGAAAAGCTTGGTCTGTCCTTATTTGCGAAAACATCAGAACGCTGGAGAGAAAAAAAATTGCCAATAAAGCAAAGGTCTAGCAAACAGTGATATATCTTCAAGCACAGAAAGTTCACTTACACATTCCTCGTAAGGACGTAGCTCGTGAGGGTATGTACAGTCCATTCACGCCGACGGAGGTAGAAAGCAAGGTGACAGGGGAAATTAAAAAGTATCAACTCGTACTATGTATTCTCTATCTCTATCTCTCTCTCTCTCTCTCTCTCTCTCTCTCTCTCTTTCTGTCTCACTCAAATCTCATTAAATTTTCACATTTTCCTCAGTTTTCAGCTATTCCATTTATAACCCCGATTTCAATATTTACTTGCTCTTTCGTATTCATCAAAGTTTCGTTTTGAACGATATGTATTTTTCAATTTTTTCTACAAATAGAACGCTTCAATCGATCATATTGAATATTTCATAAGTCGCAATTCTATACATGTTTGTATTCCTGATGCATCTTCCGTAACCCAACGAAACTCTCAGGTTTCCCGTAGTCTCGGAGTTTCCTTCCTTCGGCTCCTCTTGGAAAGAATGTGGTGGCTTTGTCGTGGTCTTTGGATAAAAATGGAGCTTAGTTAGCCGAAGTCTCGTACTGGCTAAGTGTATTGTTGTTTACCAAGTTGTGCAAGGCGAGAAGAATGAATGGGCGAGGAAGAGGAGCATGAGAAAACCAGCTATCTACGAACAGCTCTAAATGTATACCTGCGTAAAGGGCAAAGCTGTATCTCATTCCACCCCGGGATTTGTGGAAATCTCCTTTAGTATGTATAAGCATTGCTTTCACGCACTGGAGAAATTATTGCACGTCTTACTGGCAGTATATTATTTATGTGTATATGTATGTCAAAAACAAAAGCAGAAGAAGGGAATCATTTTTTTTTGCATTAAACTTCTAACAGATTCTTCAGGGACCCTCCATATTTTCACATGAGCCATTCAAAATCCAACGGGAAAATCTAAATCAGAAATGGGACTCTGACCCCGCAATACAGTGTGCCATGCGTCAGAGCGGATCCGCATATGAAAAGTGATGGCCTTTAGAGTGAAGGCATTAACTCGTGATTTGATTGGTGTAGATCTAACCACGTGATTTGTAGTGGGGTGTATATGGATATAGAGTGAGATGTATATAGATAGAGAGTAGGCGATGACATGATATTATGGGTTAGGATAGTCAGTTTCGTTGATGAAACTTTTCATATGAAATGAATTGAGAAGTACGTCAAAACGATTATGGTCAAGAATCGTGGAAACAATAATTGAAATATGATTTTGAAACGGATACATGTAGATCGCGCGCAGCGCGTTAGATGTAGCTAGTATAGAAGAATTCGGTATGAAAAACGATGGCGTCATTAAGTCTTCACTGATTCCAATGTAAAATTCAATTGTTTCCGATTTGCTTCACAGTGCCCACATTAGTCCAAAATTTTTTGAACTGATTTAAAAATCTCGGAATATTGAATCTGTCGTGACTGAGTTGGTTCTGAAACAAGATGAAATTATTCAAAGAACCAGATGGAAAGCGTGGATTCAACGCCACAAAAGTCGGGCCGAAAGCGCCGTGAATTCAGAGAGCTCGACAAAAGAACGCGGAAAAGTGCAAAATTTAAATGCGTCGTTAAGTATTTACACGTTTTTCCCCGTGTTTACCCAACGTATACATCGCCCGACCACTGCTTTGCTCGACGCATCTGCGGAAAAGAGGAAGAAGGAAAATGGGAGCGAGAGAGAGAGAGAGAGAGAGAGAGAGAGAGAGAGAGAGAGAGAGAGAGAGAGAGAGAGAGAGAGAGAGAGAAGCCCGAAAGAGCACGGCAATTCTAAGTCGGAACTGTAAATTCAATTTCCCCGAATGCTATAGCTTGGCGGTCCGAGCAAAGACGACTGTAGCGCCTCTTCCCGTTTCCCCCTGCTGTTTCGTCTCTGGACCGTGTGCATCAAAAGGAACCAGGACAAAAATCTGTTGCTGCCGCTGGGCGCAAGTTCGAGTTACCGCTTTTGCGATTCTCAGAACACCATTATGTTTCATCCGTGACTTTTTCAGAGACAGAGAGGGGGAGACCTATCCGTAGTTCATTTATTAATGAGCCCACGAGGAAAATTCTACTTTCACGGAGGTTTTTAAAATTTTCAAGAGGAATTGGTTTGTCTCAATGATTCATAAAGATCCACTTTTTTTCCATTTCTCTTTTCTCCCCGTCTACTCGATGGTCTTTTGCTTTCTTTCTAGCCTCTCTACTAGCCGCGCAGCTACATTTCAAACAGGACCGTCCTCGCGACTCTTTCACTGGAACAACTCCATCAAATTACTCCCTATCCATTATCCCCTCGAATTTCTATTTTTCGAGAGCAGAATATTTCCGGTAAACATAGACATTGGGCCAATGTTTACGACGAATCTTCGAACAAACTTTGTCGGGACGAACATCACCGGTCGGCAAAATTTTACGTAGCGTAACGCGCGCATCTCCCTCCATGATTCCCGGCCGTATATATACACACACTGTGGGCCAGAACACTTTAGCCCCTTAGTCGTGTCGACGCGCATACATCCTACGTGTATTTAGTTAACTTCCGGGTTTCGCGCAGGCAAGCCCGCGCCGACCGGCACTTAGCTACCAAAGGCCCGCATAATATAATGCGCACTGGCTCGCGTAAATACGTGCGCGCATCTACATGCACGTGTGCTCGCGCGCGCGAACGTACTTGTGTATATACTGCTGCGCGCGCGCCACGGCAATCTTGCCTCGACATGTCAAACGTTATATTTACCCTGTGAAAATCGAAAATACGGAGGGAAATACTGTTCCCTGTAGTGTACTCTTGAGTGTACTCGGATGAACTCGTACAAATAAATGCGTAGACGCGTACCAAACTTGTGTATATATTTCAGTATATATGTAACGCACTAGGGTAGATGAGTTTTCTTCACTCAGCTCACCGGAAGAGTTTAGAAAATCTAGTAAGAAGTATTTCTAGTAAATAAATTGATCTTTATTCTACTTTAGCAATGGTCGCTAGGAATATCAACAACAATTGCTATGGAACTAGAGAGATAAACAACGGATTTTACTGAAAATCAAGCTCGGTTGACAATAGGCCACGACTTACATGTGTGCAAAATAGGACGATTCTTTTGCTAGTTACCGTTCGGAAGAAAACGACTACACTCATATATAAAAGTACGTAGACATTTTCCGACCCGTATATCATGAATATGAAGGTCCCGAAGTCTAATTTAAGAGGTCGATTTACATCCCGTTACAAAGCTTTCTTTTTGAGAAAGCAAAGCGCAAGTTCCATGAAAATTTACCGTGTAGGATAGTACAAATTGGCAGGTGATAAAGTTCAGATAATATCTAATCTTTCTTAGATAAACTATAGTGATTTTGTCCACAATTATAATCTCCAAACTAAGCTATTCCATATCTATTCTCTTGCATCCTTAGTCTACTCGTCGATTTATTTAGTGCTGGTAGTTGATTGAATAATATATATCAGCAGAATAAAACATCAAATTATCATGATTTTACTTCAGCTGTGCTAATATAGTTTTTTGCTTTCTCAAAGAGAAAGCTTTGTAATGGGGTAAAAATCGACCCATCGAATCGGACTTGGGACCTCGATTTTCGTAATCTACGGGTCGAAAAACATGGAAATGTATGTATGTACGTACGTACGTACGTGCACTTTTTTGTCGTACGATAACTTTCGAAGGAATTGTTCGATCGTCCTGAAATTTTGCACACAGGTTAGTCGCCGCAAAATCTCGGTCGAGTTCAATTTTCAGCCGAATCCGTTGTTTATTTCTCTAGCAACCGTTGCTAACGTGTTTTTGATAAAAGCTCCAAAAATCATCATCAATGCACGATGGGTCTCCAATTCTTTCGACGATCGATGAGAATCGATAAGACATTCATTTTGGAACAACCATTGTTTATTCTCCTAGCAACCGTTGCTATGGAGATATAAAATTCAGCTTCAGACTGACTTTTTTTTGTCGTACGTTAATTTTCGAAGGAATGGTCCGATCGTCCTGAAATTTTGCACACAGGTCGGTCTCTGGCAGATGTGAACCGAGTTCGGTGTTCAGCAACATCCGTTGTTTGATTCCATGGCAACCGTTGCTAGCGTGTTTTCGATAAGTTCCCATATAATTCATGATAAATGATCATTTGGGTTTGTATATTTATGGAATTCTATAACAATCAAAGAGACCTTTCCCGTATAAACCATTGCTGATGTCTCTAGCAACCGGTGTTTATATCGCTTGCAACCGTTACTATGGAGTGGGAAAAGTCAGTTGGAGGTCCATTTTCGGAACTGTTGATGACTAAGAAGTAATAACGTCGAAGCTCCGACATTTACCATAGCAACCATTGTTTACGTCCTTAGCAACCGTTACTATGGAGTGGGAAAAGTCTGTTGGAGGTCCATTTTCGGAACTGTTGATGACTAAGAAGTAAGAACATCGAAGCTCCGACATTTACCATAGCAACCATTGTTTACGTCCTTAGCAACCGTTACTATGGAGTGGGAAAAGTCTGTTGGAGGTCCATTTTCGGAACTCTTGACGACCAAGAAGTAAGAACACCGAAGCTCGGATATTTACCATAGCAACCGTTGTTTACGTCCTTAGCAGCCGTTACTATGGAGTGGGAAAAGTCTGTTGGAGGTCCATTTTCGGAACTCTTGACGACCAAGAAGTAAGAACACCGAAGCTCGGATATTTACCATAGCAACCGTTGTTTACGTCCTTAGCAACCGTTACTATGGAGTGGAGGAAATGAGTTAGAGGTTCATTTTGCTTTTTCAAAGAGTGGTGGTTGATGCAAGTTGAGGTTCAATTGCAATACTTTGAGAAAGCATACTGCTGAGGCACTTGGCAGCGGTTTTTTAAATTATAAATGTATGTTGAGCCCTTTGACAAAACAAGGGTGATTGTTGTAATCATGCAAGTTTTTCTCGCACAGTGAACTCAAGTTCAAATCCTGATGGGTATAATAATGGTTCCAAAAAGAAGATACAATAAATGTTAGAAAAATGGTTCGAAAAATAAAAACGAAAAATAAGATGAAAATAACTGACGGTTTGTGACAAAAACTTCAGATATTCTTGTAACGTTTACTGGAAGATTCCTCTCCGTGTACTAAATACTGCAATAGAGTTATATCTTGCGAAAATGATTGTGAGAATCCAACCTCACCACAGTGCTTACACGTGGTATTGAGATTTAACTCTGACGTTAATACAGGGAATTTCATAAAAACACTAGGATTTAAGCAAAAAGTACATAAGTACATTTTTTCATGGCTCCCTTGGGTCGACTTGCTGCGCATACGTTTCGAGACCATTAGTCGGTATAATATAAATGTACATATATACATAGAGAGAGAGAGAGAGAGAGAGAGAAAGAAATGCGCGTGGGTCTGTGCAACCCCTTGAAAAAATAAAGAGAGAAAACACGGCGAGGGTGAGGGCAAAAGAGAATTTAAGTGGCGCTGAAATTGCAAACTGCTTTATTTTGCCTGGCGGCCAGCTCTATGCAAATCGCGCGCGCGGCTCCTTCGCTCTTCTCGCCCTCTCCGCACACAATTAACGTCACGCGCCGAGGAAAAACTGCCCCCCTGCCTGTCCCCGCCTCTCCTCTCTCCTCTCCCTGTCCCTATCGTTCTTTCCTTATCTGTCGCTCTCCTCCTCTCGCCGAGCGGCTGCGTTATTTCTTGGTCTTAAGTACACTCCTTATATTTTTCACTTGTCTCGGCTGCGGAGAGCAGATCTTTCCCAGTTTATAATTCTGCGCTGATTAAAGTGGAGGTGGGAGATGGAGATGGGAAAGAGCATCGCGGGATGTTTTTACAAAAACTCGCTGTGTAAGCAATGCTCGGGGTATAGAGAGTGTCGCTGTACAGGGGGGGGGGGGATGCCAGATATGTTACTCGCCACGGAGTGGACGATGTTTCGGTCTCGTTGTCTTTCGTATTGGAAAGAACAACTGTACACATAAAAACTGTACATTCGTCCACACTCAAAAAAACGGCTTTTGGTTAAAATGAAAAATCTCTTCTCTTGTTCCTATAGAGGAGTCTGCCCTAGAGCGGCTGAGGAGCAATCTTCACTCGTTATATAGCGTCAAGTAGATTTATCCTCTTGAATCGGAACTCGATTTTTGTGATTTCGATCACATTATTTGTAAAAATTTATCAAAATAAATAAAATGAAAATCGTCCCAGGATTGAATTATATAGATCTCCTAGAAGCAATGGTTTCTTATCTGCGCAATCTAGAAGATTCCGATCCGTGAAAGATATAGATATTTTAGGTTAAATTAATAACGATAAATTACCAAAAGTCAATTTAAAATTTTTTAGTATTCGCAATGAGTCAACGATAATATGTATTGTCAAGTTATTGATGTTGAGGATAGGGATAAAGTTGGGGCATGATAAGTTTAATGACCCAGTGATGTGAAGCGAGAAATCCATAGATTATCATGGCGATTGATCCGAGCGGCGCAGGAAGGACGTGCGGCCAGGGCCGATATCAAATCGAGCTGTGCAGCTAAACGGCATTGGGAGCGTTCAATTAGTCCACGTCGCCGAATCGAAAGATCGATCATCCGGCTGACGAGCATCTGGGCGCGGAAGATGCTTACGAGGACAAATCCTTGATTTATCTCTATCGGGCGGGCGAGCGAAAGGTGGGGGACGTCGCGCGTAATTGAATAGGCGCGCGTTACATGCGGGTAATCCATAACTGCAGCGTCCGCATAGAGAGGGAGAGAGAGAGAGGGAGAGAGACGGAGGAGGCCAATTCACCCTACCCATTCGCAGAGCCAATGGCCACACCAGCGCCAGCGCCAACATCATTTTTCATTGTTCTGCGATTCTGCTGCTCCTCTCTCGTGCCATGTCGATGTGTACGATGGGCTGCTCGTGTCTCTATTGGAGAATGTGTCATCGGCGATTGTTTTTGCGAGTGGATGAAGCCGAGGGATCGATACGAATCTTGAGTTTGTCGGAGAGAATAGGACGCATTTCTCTAAAGGAGAAAATATTGTATTGTTTTCGCATTTTTCCTCGATACATAAGGATACCGTAGATGGGGGGTTACTTTGGACACTTTCCAACTTGTATAGGCTGGCACGACCATTACAATATGTTGTTTATCATATACTGCGTAAGCTTAAAAATTGAGTCTTGACCCAAACGATAAGCTGGTACACAATTTTTACGAACATTATTGTTCACGTTTGGCTACAAAAGCACCTATTTCCAAGTTATCCTTCCTATGATGATAGCCTTGGACAAGGTGAAATATTAATTTGCAAAATTTTCTCGTCGTCAACAATATTCAATGAAATGATTGAATTTTCATCACATACAATTGTTTTCACATTTCTACCATATTGATATATGATGATATTAATACAATAGAAATATATAACCGAGAGACCATAATTGCATGGAGAGAATTCATATTTCTTTGAACTAAAATAAAGCAGGAATAGAAAGCCATTATGAGCCATTATTAACAGTAATACACATGTATTTACTGAATGGATGGACTACTGAAAAATAAATTCGGAAAAATCTTGGAACCACAGAATAATTTTAAAATTCCAATCATCATTTTCAAATATGATTGAACTATAATATGTGAATAAAACATAAGTTATAACTGGTATCCAAAGTCATCCACGTTTTGCAATTTTGAGATGATTATTTTAATTTCAGATACTCAAGAAAAATCTTGTGAGTATTTTGGAAATCCTGGACATTCTTTACATTTTCATAAATATGATAACAGAGACATTCAATAACTTTTTGGGGGATTCGAAATACGGAATAAATGTTCCGGTGAAGTAAACTTTTCTTGAATGCAAATTTTATGAAATTTTATATATATCTCAGAATATTGCAGAAGTATCAAACGGAACATTATCTCGGAAGTTTCTAATCTTGAGATTCAGAAACTAAAGATTCCAAGCTTTAAAGTGAGAGTTCTGTATGATATATTATAGGCACGTTAGAGCAATTCCATTTTTTTCTAGACGTAGTGTCCAAAGCAACCCCCGTCCAGGTCTAACGAGATACAGTTATATCGACTGGAATTGTTCCGCTGATGACTCATATCTCTCCATAGCTCGACAGACACACCCAAAGGATATTTTCACGCGTCGAACGCCCCAGTCGCATATCCTCGGAGTCGGCAACAAGGAAAATGCGTTGTAAAAACTTTGGGGCCCCGACCCTCGGCAATTATTTACTTCGTGCAAGGTGCATGGTAGAATTCGCGCATCGTCGTCCTTTTTACCGCATAACTTGGGGAATACCCTCCTGAGAAACTTGCCCGACGCAAGTTTGGCATTTCTCTCGAGCAGCGAAAAAAAAGGAACTCGACGAGGACGAATCTTTGATGAGGAAAAATTCAAGCTCTCCCTTTTACCTCGGTAATCGCGTGACTTCCAAAAAAATACAGTGTGCCTCCTCTCTCTCTCCCTCTTTCTCTCTATCCCTTGGAGCTCGTACAAAGTTCCCCGACACTCGAACTGGGGATAACAGGAAAAGAACACGGGAAATCTAAACTTTCTCCGCGGCCGGCGCATCGATTCTTTCGAGCGGGCCGGTGGGGCGGGATAGGGTGTGGGGGTTGGGAGGTGGAGAATCGCGGGAGTAAAGACGCTTGTTAGCCGAGGTTATGAATAAGAAGTAGAGGCGGCAGAGAAGTTGGAGGGCAGAGGAGAAGCGAAATGTACTCTGGAGCCGGCGTATATAGGTACGCATCGTACCCCCCTCCTCCTCGCCCCGCAGAGAAACGACGACGACGACGACGTCGACGACCGCTATGCGATTCGATTCTCTAACGAAGTGCGAGATATCGAGTAAATTGAGAGGAAGGGACCGGGTAACTCCGCGGCGCGGTCTCTCCTGCAAATACTGCCTCGCATATACGCATACAAATATGCACATCACGTGCGATTGCTTGAGCAAAGATCTCCGAGATGCTCAATTACCGACTACCTATGTGTATTTTCCTCCGCGATTCATGTGGTACGAGCTGAGCTGAGCATTTGACAAGGGCATACTGCACATTTGTTTACTTGAAAAATCAATGTTCGATAGTAGACGGCCGTATAGATATCTCGGGCTATTATAGCGTCGTCACACTCCGTGAATCAATAAAAATTCACTGTAATCGGGTGCGGATTGATTTTCGAGTTGACAATTTAACTGTCCAATGGACTTATCGCTGTATATTTACTGAGAAAAGTTGGAATATCAAATCTCATGGGGTTTAAGTGAATTCTACGATACATTGCGGTGAAATTTTCAGTGGAGTGCACTCGAAAATTCATCCATCCACTCGCAATGAAAGTTAAATTTGATACAGTGAATTTTGACCGTAAGGATTTAAGAGAGGAGGATATAGGCACTCTGACCATCAATAAATTTTGTCTGATCCGTATTTTAGATTCGATATTGGATAGTTCTGTCTTTATTAAAAATAAATTTAAACATACAGGATTTTAATAGATTGTATAATAACCGGGAGTATTAAATAATCGAATATAATCGGTAGAAGAAGAGTATTCATTTGATTGTGCTAAAAACTACAACATCCAAAGCTCGGCCGTCATTTTCAATCGTATCTCATTCACTCGTTGTTCTCAACCAAACTGAATGTATCTGCATAGACTTCAATGTTGCCCTCTCCCAATTGAGGAATTTTGACTTGATTCAACTAAACAAACAATAAACACTCAATGAGACTGAAAGACTTGCTAAAAACAGGCATCGCATGAAAAAGGCGTTGAATAATTCATAATTCCCATGACTCAATTCAGTTTACTCAAGAGTAGAAAGAAAAAGTCGCGTGTACCATCGGCCGAATCATAACTTTTTAGAAATATTATTTCGAGTGCGAAAACGCGTATAGCAATAGAAGAGTGGCACACGGCGGAAAAGGAAAAACTACAGAAATAGCGTGGACGTGCGCCCGACTTTCGGAGCGTATATAAAAAAGTCAGGAACAACGAATCGAGTGTGCGGTGGGGCGCGTTCGAGAGCAGAGCCGGCCACTCTGCACGGGACGCATATTTACGATCCGCGACCCGTAAATAATGTCTCCGAAGGTCCTGCCGGCTTTTATGGATTCCGCACAGCCGTAATAACCCAGCGTCTATAGCTCGGGTCGTCCTTTTTCCCGCGTCGCTTGAACTTTTTAATAGCCGGCCACGACGTTCACCCGCTATTTATGATAAATAATTGGAAACCCGGGTATGTGCCGAAGTACATTTTATTTTCTCCAGCTCGCTGCTGGCTTTTTCCTTCGACGTACAAATCCTCCCGAACCATAATCGGCTACTTATGAATTTCCCCAAAAGATTTGTAGCCCGGTTTCTGACTCGCTGCGGCAAGAATCACTTGCAGTCGGTATTGTGACACGTTACTATTCATTTTGAGTTTTGCAAAATACTAATGATCGTAATCGAGGATTCCCACTCTTGCAGCAATCATTTTCTTATGGAAATTACTTTTTTGAGTCCGCGCTTTCACGCGCACTTAGACCCAGTTGCGATCCACGTGATGAAATTCACTCATCTATTATTATTCGTTAATCTTCTCTATGGACACGGAGACATGGAAATTCAATGTGTCGGGTCAAGTAACATCTAGTGTAATCCAACATGGGCGGATCAGTGGCGGTCAGCCGCGCTCCCTGGTACTGGCGATTGTCGCTGATCAGCTGACTCTCTCGTTCCCAAAATATATGCTCCTAAATCCGCGTTTCCTCGTGCTCCTAAATAACACTGATCCGCTCATGCTGGATTACACTAGATCCTACTAGACCTGCCATATTGAAACGAGGGCCAGATGCGAGTAAAAACGTGGACTCAATGAAGTAATTTCCATAGGGAAATAATTGCTATAATAGTGTAAATTCATTCGGGGGCCACACCCCATTTTCCCCGTCAAAATGACCACGTTGATTGTACGAAGTATTACAAAAATATATTTATTCCCCAGGCGAATTTGATTGACGCATATTTTCCACAACTCAAAATAAATGATCATGGGGGCTGATTCCATAGAGCCAGTGATGCGAGCAAGTCAGGACTAAAATTAAGATCAACTGTACTAACCATCAGACATGTAGATTTCCACAACCAATGCGAGAAAGTGAATTTCACACTTATGTTTCATAATATTTTGAGATTTCTTTGATGGCACATTAGGTTATTATAGTAACGTTTCATGCATGATTGTTGAAAAATTTATAGGTTAGGTACTCATATTTTTTTCTTCTTCCAGGGGTTATCCTCACTATGAGATGTACCCATACATCGAATATAATACGAAGATTGAAAACTGAATTGTTCAACAAACTTTTACGAAACGAATAGACACTAAACCAATGTCAACTGAGGAATCTTCTTAAGAATTGTTGCTTGATCCTACTCTAGCCTCAAAGCCCGGCTTACTTTACAACAAGCAACAAATACAAAATATTAATCAGTGTAAATCAGTGTAAAAGTCTAGACTAGACATAAAAAGAATATAGTCTCCGAACACCACATGTGGCAATTCTAAATCCGAATCACTTGAATCATTAGTCAAACTGGAAAAATATTGGTCACTTGGTAATTATAAACTCCTGATTATACTAATCCTGATTATATTTGATCGAAATTTAATAAACTATGTACCAAAGACGACCGTCTGCAAGGCGATCGTGATGTTGAAATCGCAGTCCACCATCTTCCATGCCAATAACTATTCGCCGTTGACAAAATGGTTAAAAAGAAATCCAATTCGAATAAGAAAACAAAACTATATCTGAAAACAGACCTTACCCGTGGGCTAAGAGTCGAGCAGGACTAAGGCAAGGGATACAGAAGAAAGATTGGGATAGGAAGAGAATTCATGGAAGGAACGTCTGCGGACGGAATCAGGTATTCATATTATAAGCTACCATAGTTGCTTCAAAGTGGTCGTGATAGAGAAAACTAGTTTCCAGATTTTTCTAATCTGTAAAATGTTTAATTGTCCAAATAACTTAGTAACAATTATTTTTATTTCAATTATTGAGCAATTTTTGTGGATTGTTCGTGATTGTATCGTGACATTGGGTAGAGTTTGTGTTTGTAGTCTTGATATACCAAAGAATAAATTTAATTTTACAAATAAAATAATGTTTTGGCAATTAATAAAAATTGAGAGAAAGAGCTATCTCAGCCAATGTGTTGGCGGAGATTTTTCTTCATTTGAATAGCTTATCAATCATTGACGGTTCCGCGTGATCGATTCGAGTTATAAATTTAGCGTAGATATCAATGTAGGTTAGTAGCCAAGTGTTCGCAGCTCACCAAACATGACATCCCTCGTTATCGCTTCGTTTATATTAATTCTGGGTGAGTTTCCCCGTTTACTCGATACAATTCGTCTTGGGAGTTTCCTTTGAGAGGAAATCTTCGGAAAAATCCAACTGCTATTTGACAGGTTGGAACTATAATTTCAGGATGCACGATTCCGATCGAGAGCACTAAGTACGCGGGCCGAGGCTTGCACGATGATAAAAGTGGGGTAATCGAGCTGAACAATGTTCACATGCTGCACCCATGGCTCGCCACGATATTCGACGGAAACTTACGCGTGTGTTCTGGCAGCATAATATCGAACGATGTAGTTGTGACCTCAGCTCGGTGCACGATGAGGCCGAGGCCTCAGTTCACCGTGTGGGTCGGCAGCTCTGTAGCCGGGGAAGGAGGCACGAGACACGGGGTCACTGGCGTACACTACCACGAGCACTACAATGATACTCGTGGCGACATCGTGAATGACATAGCACTGATGCAAGTGTCGACGCCCTTTCAGTTCAACAACTTTGTGAACAAGATCCTACTGCCCAAACGGAATGCGCACGCCATCGCCCCGGGATCGGTTGCAAACGTAGCTGGTTGGCTGACGCTTGAAAAGAACGGGAGTAAGGATCACCACATAGATAAGATGAATGTCTCCAACCTCTATATTGTCAACAATTATTTGTGCTTGCCACATCGCCCGAAAGAGCACGACACGATTTGCGCCGTTCTGTATCACAGCGACCGCGACGCTTGTCAGGAGATACCCGGTAGCCCGCTTGTTATGAACAATATTCTGGTAGGACTTGTGCCTTGGACGCTCAATTGCAATGAGCCTCATCACCCGAAATTGTACGTTGCTGTTGCTCATTACCGTGATTGGATCGAGGGCAGTTTGAGAGAAATGAACTCCACTTTCATCGAAGACGTCGTATTTCCCATTTTTTGGCCTATATGGAGTTAAATATTATCGAGTATTGATGAGGGAACCGATCATTTAGTGAAAAATTTCAATCGAGGATCAGCGAATTATCGACCATCGTGCTATTCGCATCAGTAATCAGTTCATTCAACTCATTGGGAGAGCTTAAGTTGCGTCATGAATCGTAGCGTTTTCAACTTTGACATAAGTCATATAATTGAAAAGCATATATACTACTCTTCCATATCTCCATTGCACATTAATTCAACAATGTTTCATGATATCATCGAATGTTGAGGTCTTAAAATGATACCCACTCGGCCCAGACTTATCCCAAAACCTAATGTATCACTCAATGTAGCTATAAAAATAAAATAAAATAGAGGTCATTGCAAAATTTTTATTTCTGTCTCATTCTGATATCGATTAATCTATTAATTTTTATTAGTAAAATAGTAACCCGAAATAGGTGTCGGAAATTGTTTCAGAATCACCTACAGAACTAGACTGATACTTTTTCAAACAATTTTTGAAATAATATATCATGTACTGTAGCAACGTTGGATAAAAGTCTTTGAAAAGTCGATGAAGAAATTATATTGAGAAATTTCAAAGACGTTCTTGATGTTCCGATAGAAACATATGTGTGAGTCTCATAATGTTCTCGGTACAGAAAAGCACTTCCAAGGCGATGATTTAGATACGAAAAATTTTGGCTTGAAATTAAAAAATTTTGTTGGAAAACCAATAATCCAAAATTGATTCTACAGATTCACGTGAAATGAAAAATTCTGAATGTGACAATCCGTAAGCGGATGAAAATAAACAACTAATCCCGATCTTTCACTTCAACAAATATGTAAATAGGTAATAGTAAGAGTTCGTCCTCTAGAAAGTACTCTTCCGAGGCGGTGTTTCTAAACTTCTCTGATATTCTTCGGGCAGAAATATTTTTCTCGCGAAATTAAATGCTCAGCTGGAGGAAAGTGCGCGTCGAGAAGTGCGCGTTGTATATGTACGGCAAGTGGCATCGAATGCTCGGCACGCCCCGCAAATGGCTTTTTGAATCGTTTCCCGTAAAACACAATGAAATCTGACGACGCCCCCGGATGTATGTATATATACACGTGGACGATCGTGCGCGCTGCACTTTTATAATTTATGCCGCCACGAATTCTGCCATTAAACGCCAGCCAAGGGAAACAATTTTATGAGACTAATTAAATGGGGATGAAGTTGTATTTCTTCAGTATTTATCGTCCATTACGCGGGAATTCTTTCCATCGCGTGATGATCTTATGCGTTTACAAGCATTCCAGAAGATTTAGATGCAATTTTTTCATTTTTTTTCCTATAACGTTATTTAAAGTGACGTTTTTCATAATGATTCTATAAATTGACGTGTCTTGGAGAAAATTAATCAAAAAATTGTATCTAGACCTGCTGTAATGTTTCTCGGAATGCATGTAAAACCAGTTTTTTTCAAATTCCACTGCAAACTCACCTGCGACAGTAGCAAGAGTAGTATTTCCTTTAAAAGATGGAATTATAAACTGTTGTGATATTAACGAGCAATGTGCTAGAAAACAGATCTAGATTTTCCAATTAAATACGATGAAATTTCAAGTTATTCCTCAAAAAATCTACTAGAATTGATTAATAAAAAATCAGTCAAGATTTTGATTATAATAGATGCATCATCAAACAGTGCGAAATGCATTCTTACACGAACTCGACTCTCTTTTGATAATCCAAATTCCAATTCTAAGAAAAATAATCCACTTACAAATGTATAAAATGTACAACTAGTGCACATGTATAAAAGAAACGAATAAAATAATATATGATCACTCAAAATTGTATTTACTAAATTAGAGAAAGTTACCCTATACTTCAAAACTAGGGAGAAAAAATTGCAGCAGGACGTTTCTCGGGAAGAGATCTTCGTAGCTCGAGCTGTGTGGCATTTGGATAAATAGTCACGAGCCACGCGAGTTCATCAGTCGCGTGGATAGATTTTATGGAAAAAGAAAGTAGCTTCGCACTTGCTGCAGTGACGGTGTTGCCGGCCACCAACCATAAACCTGCCCGTGAATATTGGCGAAGGTGTGAAACGCTTACCTGCACTGCGCCGTTAAGCATGTGTTTAATCGAGGGTGAAAGCGACACTTTTACGATATGTCAAGTTTGCCAGGTGAAAAGTTTCCCTGGTTATGGCTAATCCACTTTTTAACGATTGTTCCCGTTCAAATTATGGCAATATAGGAAAATTATCACTCTTGGTGTACTGGCATCGTTGGTTTATGTAACTGCTTAGGCGCGCTCTTAAAGGGACTGTAAAACGTTTGAAAACGGGGAAACGGGTGCAAAAACTCCCACAATTCTTAAATAAATCAATATAAATAACACTCGTGGAAATTGCGTAGAATTATGTATTCTTGATGCTCATAACGACGTAGAAAGAAGTGAAAATGAATGATTTTTGATAAAGTTAGTGGTATTTCCGAAATGAAGCTAAAAATCGTTATCGTCTTGTGGTACACGTCACACCATTTCGTAGTACACGTCAGTGACATTTTTATAGTTGAATGAATAATATCTCACCCAACTATAAGCTTCTCTCAGCGTGCTAATTGGCATGCGTAGTAGCTTATCATTTATTTTCCCCAGAAACATACTGGATTTAGAATATTCAATTTTAATTTGAATATGAGTATAGAATCTCGTGACTTCGAAAATCTAAATAACAAGATATCACACGTAGGAGTGGATCGATTGTGAAGAATCCTTTTTGATTAGCTTTATAAATATGAAGATAATTTACAAGTACAAGATCATAGCACCAAATAATAAAGTCTTCATGTATCAATTCATAATTCACGAACAGCTTCTTTCATAATAATTGCTTCATCTCCGTTGATGCTTAAGGTTTCGATACCCAACGGTAACACAGATAGAATGTTCAGAATCGTTGAGCATCGAAAATCGTTCGGGCCGTGAAAGCTCCACGTTAGAATGACGTTGATACGACGCGATGCTTTTGAAAAAAGATTTCCGCTCTTTCCATTCGGCTTATGAGTGGCAATCAGTACCCGGGGAACGGGAAGAAGCCAAGCCGAAATTCATTCCACGCAAAAACCATTACGAGCTTTTCCACCCGTTTGCGTCCATACGATCGCGCCGGGTGGAAGTCGAAGAGCCCACTATTTCCCCGCTGCTGCCCCCTCGCATCGCGGCAGAGTGGCGGCGGGGGCGCATTATTATCTTGTCCGATTGAGCGAGCGAGGGCTCGTGGTTTCTCATCTCTACGCGGGTAGCCGATTGCTGAATTCCCTCGATATCTTCCCCCAAGGCGTGATGTCATTGAGAAGCCCAGTGGCTAAGAAAAGGCGAGAGTGAGAGGCGGCGGGATGTGGGTGGGATAAGAGCCGCGCGAGGAGAAAAATATGATTGGAAGAGGAGAGAGAGTGAGAGAAGTTGAGCGGAGATATAGTCCGAGAGTAGACGACTAAGACTGCAATCAAAGTCCAATGAAATTTATATCCGCGCGCACTGCGTACTCGAGAGAAGAGTCCGCGAGAGGGAGAGACCGAGTTAATGCGGAATTTATGATAATTTTGTCGAAAGCCCTTCGCTCGAAATTAAGCCCCCGGAGTCGTCGTGCCACCGGCCCTTTCTCGCGCCTTACCCAGGGAACTGCTAAATTTCGTTGACTATCCGTCTTCTATATATATATGTATACACACACACACACACACACACACACACACACACACACACACAACACACACACACACACACACACACACACACACACACACACACACAACACACACACACACACACACACACACACACACACACACACACACACACACACACACACACACACACACACACACACACACACACACACACACACACACACACACACACACACACACACACACACACACACACACACACACACACACACACACACACACACACACACACACACACATATATGTATATACATGAGATTGAAATTGAAAGAGGAGGAACTGAGCGAGAAGAGACTCTGCAGCTTTGCTTCGCATCCGCGCATCGATCCACCCAATTGCTACCCACTTACCCGAGGTGATACCTTGTATCTAAACTAATGATTTTAGACGGCTTCTCGAAACAATATTGGTTGCTTTGGTTATAAGAGAAAAAAAAGTTTGAAGCTAATCAATACCAAAAAGATTTATTTTCCTGACGGATTTCTTCGTCTATACGGTCGAGAGAAGATTCGACTTTTTTCTTCTACTGATTGGGAGAAAAGTTAACTGACAGTTTCACAGATCATTACTTATCATCGTCCAAGGAACAACTCCATCCCTTCATAAATTTATTCGATTAGATTCTTGGTAAGACTTATACACGTACAATATATCGAAGTTCTCTTTCTAGGAAAGGTACTAATGATCGTGCTGATAAAACACCGACAAATTATGTGCATTTGATGAGATAGCATTCACCAGCTGGGAATAATCAAATTGTTATTGCTGCTACTCAAAGACGAACATCTGTTAGTTCTATTATAATACCCTGTGAAGCCGAGTTAGACAGACATAACTAAATATGATAAATCAAAATGCAGATCGAATGGCGCGTCTGAACAATTAATACCACTTATTCCTAGTCGTTTTGCCTCGCCAAGCGAAATATCAGTACATCAGTTCTGATCCAGAACAATTTTGTAAACGATTTGTAAGCCACGCGCAAACGTTCAAAATATCCGCGCTCATTTCAATAATCTTTGATTGTAAAAATATTCAATTTCTTGGACGTTGAAAAAATGTTACAGTTTTATTAAATTTACGAATAAGGGACATTACGAGAAATTTCTTCATACGAATTGAAAAAGTTCACGATTATTGTTTACTATGTAACATAAAGAAAATTCCTCACACGTTATTTAAAAGTTCCCTCTGACGTACGATCAAAAGATATGACATAATACATTATGTCTTTCTTTTATCCAGGGAATAAATTGTAAGACAAGTATAGTCTATAACATTCAATTTTCATTAATTTTCTATGGTAATTGAATCGTTAAAAAAACGTACATTTACATCGAACGGTAATCTTATTTAGTTGACAACGTCTCCATCTTGACAATCATGCTGTGTCACTTGAAGAACGCTCTCACTTTATACGTACGTTCAACGAAACAGAAACGTTTTTTGAACATTCAAGAATCATTTGCGGGGCCTGCTGCCTTCAAAACGTTACGCAACGTTGAAAGTTTTGTAAACGCACCGTGCCGATAGTCAAAATCGAAAATGAAAAGCGCGGACGCGTTATCGACAGAGATGCGATGTGCGATTCGCGGGGCTAAAAATATAATATGCAAACAGAGCGCGAGTATCGCAGTCTCGAGCGATGATGATCGGGGTAATTGTTTATACGGTGCGCGCACGCCCGGTTCTCTATCGTTTTCGACGGTGCAGGGGAGCAGCGCGGCTCTGGTGCAGCACTCGCAGAAACGATATATATACATCGCTGTTTGCGTGTGCTTTATAATGAAGCGTATATACGCGGGCGGGGGAGGCTCGAATTAATTGGATGCAAATATTATTTTATATACAGTTGCTGCGTATTGCGCACTTAGCCGAAAAACATTAAGCGAGTCTATCGGTGCGAGGGACAATAACAATCAAGCGGCGTAATTACGAGCGGAGAATGAACGCGACAGTGCAGAAAAACATAATGGGGTTGGGAGCTCGAGCTCTGCATATCCCGCTCCGATTCGCTCCGAGCGGTATTAATGGAGTTTGCGAAAATAATGATAGAATATCAATCTTTCATCTGATATCCGCATCGTAAATATTCATGCCCAGCGAGAGAAACAGCAAGAGAGGGAGAGAGAGAGATAGAGAGAGAGAGTGTGTGTGCAAGGGAGAGCAACTTCTTTTTCAAGCATACGTGTGTATCTGTTTAGGTGTTGATTTACATGTGCGAATTAATCGACTGCGACGGATAATAGTAATAATCGTCCCTCATACAGGGATAAAAATGTTTGCTGTAGGCAGATATCTCCATTTATCAGTGTCATCCTCGCTCAAACCTAACATTTGCTTTGTGCTCATGTGTAATTTATGATAAAAAATGCGAATTAAGTTGATCGATTGAGATTATGTTACTGATAATAAATAGTCGTGGCAAATGGCGATTCGCGAAGTATAATAATTAATTAACTGATTTCAATATCAAATAAATTAAAATTTCAAAGTTCAAACTCGTTTGAACGTCATACGCTTTATCCATATTTCAATTGCTATTTCTAGATTCTAGATTTTATTGAGAATTAGTTTTTCACGTACTTTGCAATCCATTTCACTTCTTGAATTTTTGAACTATCTCCATTCATATTTTATCCAGTTTTTAAAAATGAGATTCAAAACTTCAAAACTTGTTATCCGTGGCTTCATGAAATGACACTATGGCAACAGAGTACACAATCGCTAATTTTGCGTTCCCAAATCTGCTACGCAATATGTCATTGTTTGTGCAGCCGTGATGGAAATACTTAC
This sequence comes from Aphelinus atriplicis, assembly GCA_020882685.1. NCBI lineage: Eukaryota > Metazoa > Arthropoda > Insecta > Hymenoptera > Aphelinidae > Aphelinus > Aphelinus atriplicis. The sequence goes on along the minus strand of CM037076.1, from coordinate 41,956,274 downwards.
ATACTTCGACCCCAACATCAAGTCTATTCATTTATCAAACCCTATATTCTATATTCTAAAAACTACGGAATTTAGCGGCCCGGCTCATCGGACAAGTACTGTTTCTCGGGCTCTGGATGGAAGAAGTTAGATGATCCTCATCACGGACGCGTCTCTTCAGCTTGAGGTCCTGTCGTGGCATCAGCTGGTCGCTTAATGACGCGAGGCTCGAATGCTCCAAAGGACACTTAAAGATTTGACCTAAAAAAAACTTTTACATCATCAAATTGCCTCGGTGCTTCTCAATGACGGAGGAGATCATCAGAGGGAGTCAACACAGAATAACAGTTTCTGCATTGACATGAGTAAAAGAATGAATTGACTGAGAAACTAACATGAATAAAACCCCTCCCATAAGCCCCTACCCGCTAACGCGACATTAAGAAAAAAGTTTACAAACCTTGATAAAGTTCGCAGAAAACACCCACTGATGGAAACGACGTCTTATCCGTCTTACCGACTGACAGGAGTCAGACTACCCCAAGTATTAAGCTGAACCCATTGCCAGCAGATAGTGATCCGCGAGAGGACAAGGTCTGTAAACCAAACCCACCCGCGAATACGAATATAGAATGTAATTTCACCTTCTAACGCGAACTCGGAAGAATACTCATGGGTGATTCTCTTCCGATTCTATAGGTTCGATATTGGGGGGATCAAGACATTTATGGAGAATAAGAACTTATCTCTGAGTTTTGGATGACTAGTGACGTCGTCTAGTCCCTGCCCTTCACAAGGCGCCCTGGTCATCGGACAAGTACTGATTCTCGGGCTCTGGATGGAAGAAGGTATATGATCTTCATCACGGATGCGTCTCTTCAGCTTGAGGTCGTTTATGGTATCAACTGGTCGCTTAATGACGCGAGGCTCGAATGCTCCAAAGGACAGTTAAGGATTTGGCCTAAAAAAAACTTTTACATCATCAAATTGCCTCAGTGCTCCTCAATAATGGAGGAAACTATCACTTCATATGTCCAGTCTCACGAAAATTTAGACAAGTCAGTTCGATGTATCCCGAAAATGCAGATCGGATCCTGACAACGACACAAATTATGTACATACCTGTGTATGTAAGGCTGTCTTTTGGCACGCACTAACTTTTGAAGAAATTGCCTGATTTCCCATCCAAAGCAGCCACGTAGAGTGTAACATGACGACCACTGTCAAAGTCAATTTCTAGAGGCATTTATTCATCTTTCACACACTAATTATATGTAATTGGATAAAAGGAGAAGAGTGCGCCCTCTGACATCTACGGTAGAGCAAAGAGTATAACGGTGATTAGCTCTAAAGCTTTGCAAATAATTGATGTCAAATTCGTTCGAAAGTTCCTGTGATAATCTTTCAATCATCTTCTTTTCTCTCTCTCTCTCTCTCTCTCTCTCTCTACGAGTGCAGACGTGCCGCCACTCGCTCCTCGCTTTTTGCTTGTTCCTCGGCCGTGTACCATCCAGGGTGTGCTCTCCTCGTGCAGGTGACTTCGGACACTCGTCGGCTCCTGCTATTTCTTCAAAGATTGGACCTGCTAGTTCATCCCGAGCCGGAGTTTGCCGTTTCTACCGGCTTTGAGGTTACGTCGCCCTGTTCGTCGCCGCTTTTCCTGCTGCCTCGACGACGCTGCTTGTCGTGCCTAATTCCTGCCTCCACAGTGACATCAGCGTATCCTCAACACGGGAATCAGATACATCTATGGTGTAAAGAGGCGCGAGCACATAACTCCTTACAGGCGTCAGCTTGGCTGGCTCACTGGCTCTGGTCGTAGGGAGTACTTCTCGGCTTGTACTCTCTACAAAATCCTGGCCAGTGGTAGGCCAACCTACCTTGCGAATCGCTATCAGCTAAACACTAGCCATAGGCCTGTAAGGGGTGAGTGTCAAAGGCCCCTTGTCGTTCCCCCGTTCAGACTGAAGTCGACCAGGAACTCATTCTTCATCAGTTCGACCTACATCTGGAACAATCTCCCCACTCATATTCGCACCATCGACTCATTCGCCATGTTTAAGCACCACATCTTCGAATTTATTTTTGACCGCGAAGGTATTTTTCTTAGTGCTTAAGTCATTCCATCTACCTCATTTATTTACTGTTCTTCATGCACCCTCACTGCACTCGTTCACTCTAACACACTTACCTCTCCATTTCACCTATTTTTAGTCAAACTCTGTATTATATATTCGCTTTATTTGTTTTTACCATATGTATACTATATTCCAATATTATTTTTATTGTACAACATAACGTACATTAATAAACTTATCTAATCTAATGTCTCTCTCTCTCTCTCTCTCTCTCTCTCTCTTTCTCTCTTTTCATAGTACTCATAGTACTACAAGTTTCATAGTACTCATACGGCGCTAATAAAAACGATCGATGACATTAAAAAGAACATTGAAGATGGCTATATCACGCTTGCAATTTCGATCGATTTTAACAGGCCTTCGACCGTGTCAACAAAGAGATTTTGTGCCAAAAGCTATTTTACTATGGAATTTCAGCGCCCGTATGTCGGTGGATTCATTCTCTATTATCAGGTAGAAAACAAAGTGTTAAAGAACCAAATGGCGGACTATCCGAGTGGCTCGATAAGCTAATCGGTATCATACAGGGCTCGAAGCTGGGAACACCGCTCTCCACTATATTCATTAATGACCTGCCAAGAATACTTATAAAGTGTGAATATGGATTGTATATAGATGATTTTAATATGTTTATCAAGGGACGGTTCAACGAAATGTAAAGAATAATTGACACTGCGAACCAGAATCTGCGTAGTGTAGCTGAATGGTCTGAAGCAAATGGATTTCCCATCAACAATTTGAAATCACAGGCCATGTGGCTGGGGTCGGTTGGATTCGTTTCGAAGATTGACCTGACTAGCGGCCTGATTGTCGACGGCGTGAGGATCAATATTACCGAATCAATGAAGATCTTAGGGGTAACCATCGATAGCACATTGGCGTGGAGAGAACAATGTACTGTAACGGCAAGGAAAAGTTTCGCTGCGTTATACAGAATCCGTAAGTGCCGAGATTCATTGACCCAACCAATGAGATTAATGCTGATAAAGTCACTCGTTCTATCGTATTTCGATTATTGTCAAAGCCTGTTCTTGAATCTATCTGACGAGCTCAACACTAAGCTTGCGCGGTGCAAGAACGCAGCTTTAAGGTTTGCGGTCAAGCTCAGGAGGAGCGAGCACATCACACCTAGTTACAAGGACCATGAGATAATGTCTGTTGCTCTCCGGAGGCAGTATATGAGCATAATGCTACTAGCATCGATACTCCGTAATGGACAGCCCGCTTACTTACGTGAGAAATTTGAATTTCGAAGCCCAAATGAAATACGCTCAAGGCATAGCTCTGATCTCGATCTGAAGGTTAGAAAAGCTCGAACGAATTATTACAAGTACTCGTTTGCAATCGGAGCTGCATGCTCATGGAAAAAACTGCCGGTAGAAACGAGAGAACTATACATGCTACCTTGCTTTAAAGCGAAGCTAATGGAGTACTTCAAAACAAGAATCAGCGAAATGCAGCACAGTACTGAGAACATGAATAATTTGTGATATGGCGAACTGATCAGCGAATGGTGTATGTGTGTTGCGATGAGTGCGAGTATGAATGTTAAATGTACTTTTTTTTAATGTTTTGAACGAATGTCATGTTGAGTGATGTAATTTATTTATTTGTATCTAAACAAATGGTAAAACATGAGTACGGTAGTTGTTAATTTATTAGTTTTTAGATTAACTAGGGGGGTACCCTCCTGCTCGCTTCGCTCGCCAACCCCCCGTGTGTTCTTTAGAAATCAATAATTTCAATAATAAGTGTAGTAATAATTAAAAGAAAATTACATTCAAAACAATAAAACTTTAAACTTGAACTTTCGATTTTGTTCGATTGAAAAGAATACTGAATGAACGATTCGAATCAAAATAAAAGATTAATGTCAGCTATATTCATGTTAAACGTCGAAAATGATCAAAATGAGTCTTCAAGTGTGCTAAATACGGACTTAAGGGCAGTGCGGATCGATTTTGACCGCCATTTAACCGTATGACAGTCACAAGATGAACTGATCGAAAAATTATGCAGGTCCAAATGTCTCGCATCGTGTAGAACCTAGAACAGTTTGCTTTGTTGCATTTGATCAAATAATAAGAGAGCCCGGTCAGACATCAACACTCGCAACATAGTTTGGTCAATTGAAAAAGAACGACACTTTACACAGTCACAAAGATACGAATTGAATTGATTAAATAATTTTTTTGTAATTTTTGAAAAATAGATGATAGTATCTACGCTAGTGGAAAGGTGAAAATACAGGTTTGGGACGCGTTTGTGGGTGATGTTGAAGCCTCTTTGAGAAAGCATACTGCTAAGGCACTTGGCAGCGGTTTCCAGATTAATAGTGGGTTTAACTTTAGGTTAATAGTGATATGTGCTAGATCATATTTTTTGGTTTGGGTATTCCGCGTGTTCCATTTTAGATTTTCAGCAGCAGATTTTGAGTAAGATTGCAATGGTTGCTAGACACGTAAACAATAGTTGCTATGGGTAAAATGGAGATTTTGTATCCTGTGCAGTTGAAAATACTGGAAACGAAACTTACGTGAATTTTTCTTTCCCTTAGCAACGGTTGCTAGGGCGGTAAACAACGGTTACTGAAAAGCTAATTGGGAAGATTTTGTGTCCTTTGCCGTAGAGAATAATGGAAATAGGTCATAAATTAATAATTTCCAACCTTCGTAATGGTTGCTAGGGAGGTAAAAAACGATTGCTATGGAACAAATATAATAATTTAGTGCCTCTGGCCATCGAGTGTGACTTAAAACTGTTTTTCCAGCTTCCAAAACAACGGTTGCTAGGGATGTAAATAAACGGTAATTTCGACGAATAAGTGGATTTATATTGGAAAAAACTTGTTCAAAATAATATTTAGTCCTTTCATTCTACTGCAGCAACGGTTTCTAGACACGTAAACAATGTTTGCTATGGGTAAAACGGAGTGTTTGTATCCTGTGCAGTTGAAAACACTGGAAACGAAACTTACTTTTTCTTTCCCTTGGCAACGGTTGCTAGGGCGTTTAACAACGGTTACTGAGGAGCTAAGTGGGAAAATTTTGTGTCCTTTGCAATCGAAAATTATGGACATGGGTCATAGATTGATCATTTCCAACCTTCGCAATGGTTGCTAGGGAGGTAAACAACGGTTGCTATGGAGCAAATATAACAATTCAGTTTTCTTGGTCATCGAGTGTAACTTAAAATTGAGTTTCCAACTTTCGAAGCAACGGTTGCTAAGGATATCAACAGTGGTTGCTATGGGAAATATCTCATCGATTCTCTTCGATTCTCATTGAAGGGTGAAAAAAGAGGTGAAAAAAGGGGTGAAAAAAGAGGTGGAAAAAAGGTGGAAAAAAGGGTGGAAAAAAGGGGTGGAAAGAGGGATAAGAAAAGGGTGAAAAAAGGGGGGTGAAAAAAAGAGAGAGGAAAAAGAGGTGAAAAAAAGGTGAAAAAATGGGTGGAAAAAGAGGGTGAAAAATGGGGTGAAAAAAAGGTGAAAAAAAGGGTGGGAAAAGAGAGTGAAAAAAGGTGAAAAAATGGGTGGAAAAAGAGGGTGAAAAATGGGGTGAAAAAAAGGTGAAAAATGGGTGGAAAAAGAGGGTAAAAAATCGATTCTCCTCGATTCTCATTGATTCTAGGGCGTTTAACAACGGTTACTGAGGAGCTAAGTGGGAAGAGTTTGTGTCAATTGCAATCGAAAATTATGGACATGGGTCATAGATTGATCATTTCCAACCTTCGCAATGGTTGCTAAGGAGATAAACAACGGTTGCTATGGAGCAAATATAACAATTCGATTTTCTTGGTCATTGAGTGTAACTTAAAATTGATTTTCAAACTTTCGAAGCAGCGGTTGCTAAGAATATCAACAGTGGTTGCTATGGGAAATATCTCATCGATTCTCTTCGATTCTCATTGATTCAACTCTCATAGTCCCAATGAGCACTAATGAAGATTCGTGAGATAACACGTTAGGGACGGTTGCTAGGCAAATAAACAACGGATTTTATTGAACTCGGCCTAGATTTTGCCGCGACTAACCTATGTGCAAAATTTCCAGGAGATCGGACCATTACATATTTATTGGAAATAGATAATTTATTCGAAGACGCGGGTGGAGAATGGGTGAAAAAAAAGATGGAAAAAAGGGTGAAAAAAAAGTGAAAAAATGGGTGGAAAAAGAGGGTGAAAAATGGGGTGAAAAGAGGGTGGAAAAAAGGGTGAAAAATGGGAGGCAACTTGGGGGAGCAAATTGGGGGAGCAACTTGGGGGAGCAACTTGGGGGAGCAACTTGTGGGAGCAACTTGGGGAGCAAATTGGGGGAGCAAATTGGGGGAGCAACTTGGGGGAGCAACTTGGGGGAGCAACTTGGGGGAGCAACTTGGGGGAGCAACTTGGGGGAGCAACTTGGGGGAGCAACTTGGGGGAGCAACTTGGGGGAGCAACTTAGGGGAGCAACTTGGGGGAGCAAATTGGGGGAGCAACTTGGGGGAGCAACTTGGGGGAGCAACTTGGGGGAGCAACTTGGGGGAGCAACTTGGGGGACAGAATTTCCCACGGCGGCGGCGGCGGCGGCGGCGGCGGCGGCGGCGGCGGTCTGGCTTTTAATATAGAGAGATTATAGGAATATTATAGTCGTTTGAGAGAAAATCAAATATTATTTTTGTGCAGCGAGCGCAGGAACCAATATGTACAATTTTATGTATGCTGAGGCGTTTCAGGACCTTAGTCCTGTGTCTAGTAAAAATAAATCACTCACTCACTCACTCACTCACTCTCTCTTTCTCTCTCTCTTGCTTTATGGTAAAACTGCTCGCCATGTATTTAGCGTTAACGATGACACCCCCATATTTATAAGCCCTATCATACCTAAATCTCTCTCCCCCTATGGCTCGAGGCCATACGCAAAGCCCGCGCGTTGAACTATATACACCCCGTATATAAAAACCAAAATGTTTACATGCGGCAAACCCCTACCTCCCCCCTTATCCCTATCTTCGACCCTTCTGACCTCAACTGTCTTGAGCCCCAACCCCAACGCGCTTGCCCCTGAGAACCCCCCGGTTTGTCGCTCCCAGTTAATACTGTATCTTCCCGCCATCACCCACCTGTCATAAAGATTGGCCATATCAACATCCACCAACTAGGACGTACCAACTCTTGAGGCCCATCTCACCAGTACACGATTTGATCTAGTTGGCGTAACAGAGACTTTTTTGAATCCTGAACGCACCTCTAACCCCCTGGATATAACTGGCTACACACTATATCGCCACGACAGACGTGACAAGGTAGGTGGTGGCATCGCCCCAACAATATATAAATACCCCAGAATACATCGCGTATGAAGTTAAAATCAATAATACCCGCCTCCTTTTTTCAATTGATTACCGCAAACTAGCTGAAGCTACATATCCTATAGAATTCTTCAATCATTTGTATACTGTACTACCCATCTACCAACACGCAATAGTTACAGGTGATTTCGATATGAACATGGCTACTGAAAACACAGTTTTCACGTCATTATACAACCTTACCAACCCACTTCTGCTAGACTTAGTCGGCACCAGCCCCACACATCACGCATATCCCATCTTAGAAGGGAGGTAGCGATTAGTATCGAATTGAAGGTCCGCCATTGATAGTTGGCCAATCAAATTGATTCTTAGATCTTTTCCGAGCTTTGGATTGGTCGTCTCGAAAGCAGCAGTGGCTTTTGCTATATTCAGAGCGGTCAGCTTGTTTTGTACATCGCTTTTTTTTATTATCCGATACGTCACCGCGCGCGCGGTACGCGCGCGAAACAGCTTCTAGTAATTCTAAAAGAAAAGTACTCTCATACTTGCCTTGATCTTTTCTTCGTTTGCGACCCCCTCTCGGTTCGTAAATTCTTGCAATTGCCCACCCCTTTTGCAGGAGGACATGATTTTATTGAACTCGAATATAATATAACCTCCCCCCCATGCCTCCCCGATCGTTCGTCCCAAGGTCGCTGGCCAGCCTTGACTTAAACTCGTTGCGTGAGCAAATCGCCAATGACTTTGAGTCTAATTGCATCCTCACCGATCACATCCCCCCGCTACACTCGACAGACTATTCCCCCCTCTTCCACTTCTTCCCTCCCTGATCTCAGCGCTCCAATATATCAGTCCCTCTCTCAGCACTCCTTCGACATGCGCGTCAATGCACTGACTAGCGTTGCCCTTGGCGCATTTGACTCGCTGGCACCATCTCGTACCCTCACCATAACCTCTCAAAAAAAACCATGGGTGTCAGTGAGCCATTTGCGGCTCAGGCGGCGGCGCGATAGAGCGTATCATAGATCGACCCGTACCTGCGCAGAGCGTGATTTTCTGTACTATAAAGAACTACAGAGAGCCCTCAGGGACTCCTTAGATACGGCAAAAAATAAATATACATCGAACCGTATTGACGCAGCACGTGACGCAAAATCCATGTGGCAACATTGAAGGGCCTCGGTATATCAACTCGTCGCCTGCCCTCTCCCTTACAGTATTTCACGCCAAACCCGTAACCAACTAGCCGATCACTTTTCTTCCGTAACTTCTACCACCCCTCTCTCACCTACCTTGAGGCCAAACGTATCTGCCTGGAGACACCTATTCCGGAAAATGTACAAACTTTCGACTTTTCGCGAGTCACTCCCGAGACTGTCACTCGCATCTTCACGAATGCAAATTCTCGAGGCATTGGCAATGATCAAATCTCCTCTGGGATGCTCCGAGCCGCCTTTCCGGCACTTATATCCTAACTCACCACAATTATAAATGAATCTGTGACAACAGGCATTTTTCCATCAAGCTGCAAGCGCTCCATAATTGTACCTGTAGCGAAAAAGGTTGCCTTGGAATCCCCCTCGGATACTAGGCCGAAAGCTCAGCTCCCAGAAATTTCTAAGATCCTAGAGAGAGTAGTTCACTCCCAACTTTCTGCTCACCTAGCTACGCACTTAATGCTTAACCCCTCCCAATTCGGATTTTGTCCTGGCCAATCTACGCAGACCGCCCTGCTCAGCATTCTCGAGGACACGCGAAAGGCCATTGATGACCGAAAGGTCACTATTCTAGTCTCTTTTGATTTCTGGAAAGCCTTCGATTGTATACCACATGCGGAGATCTTACGTAAACTCCGTGAGTTTGGCTGCTCTGAGCGGGTCATAAGATGGTTCTCGAGTTACGTTAGTGGCCGGGTGCAGGCCGTACGCGCTGAGGACGGCATATTATCTTACTGGCTCCAGGTAATGTCAAGCTTCCCCCAAAGCAGCATTCTCGGTCCGCTCATTTTTATAATATATATCAATGGTCTCCCCCGTATCCCTCAAATTCACGAAAACCACAATATACGCCGATGACGCGCAAATTTTTCAACGAAACAACAGTACCGCAAATAGAAAGCTGTATTGCTCGAGTGAATGAAAATACTGGGGTGGTTGTTCGATGGGCAAGCGAACATGGCTTAAAGCTTAACGCGAATAAGACAACTGCAATCAAACTCGGAAGTGCCCCACGTGTTAATACGATAGACACTGCCCAGTTGGCTCCCATTATTGTTAATGGAGTAATAATACCCTGCGTATGCACCGGCTTCATAATCCTTGTGTACGTTATGTTTTTGGAGATATACCCTGGATGGCGCATATATCTCCGTACAGACTCTCACTGGACTGGCTCACTGCTAGAAATCACTGCCTACTGTCCATTGGATGCCTCGCCTTTAAAATAATACGGTCCCGCGAGCCCAGTAATCTCTACGATAACTTCATACACAATGATGGTAGCTACAGCAAGCGTACATCACAACGGCTCCCCCGGAGAAACTTTGTACTCCCGATAATGCGCACGACAGCATATAAGAAGTCCTTCACGATCACTGCAACAAAGCTGTTAAATAAGCTTTCCCCCCCCCCCACTACATAAATACAATCTATGCTACAGAATTCCACAGCATGCTCACTACCCATTTAAGGCAGTGTGATCGTAATGATTGGCTAGCCAAGGCAAGGGCATGCTCTGTCCCTGCCATCTCCCCGCGTCTTGCAAGCGTATTACGGCTGAAGCAGTGCTAGGTTCTGGCTGGGATCTCAATATTGTACACAATGCGGGTACTAACTAACTGCCTACGCAGTATTTGTTACATTTTGTTTTGACATGTTTTATTTCATCTTTGTTAATCACTCTACTTATTATACACAACATTATGAGTTCTCAAGGAAGAGAGAGAAAATTGTTACAAAATAATATATTAATATTATCCTTAATTAATTTACTATGCAATTTATAATTTGCAATTTATTATTTATAATTTGTATCTACAACTTAACCCATTGAGTCCGGAATGGCGTCGAATTTGAAGTTTTCAACCTCACATTTTATATGTTATTCGGATGAGGAAAAATTTTTCATACATCATCTCTGACGTGAAATTTTATGATCTTTCGAAATATGCTATGGATTCTTATCTAACATCAATACAGAAAAAGTTATAAACAATTTTTTTAAGCCGCCTTCGCGACTCGCCCTTGCCTGAGATCCGCATCGACGGCGCCATCATCAACACTGCCGCGGATATTAAAATTCTCGGAGTCACACTTGACAGAACCCTCTCCTGGAGACCCCAAACTATCATTACTGCCAAAAGGAGCGTTGCAGCACTCGTTAAAATCAGGAAGAATGGTTACTTCCTTCCACGGGCTGTCAGGTTGAGTCTTGTTCAGGCCCTAGATTTTCCCTTGTTCGACTACTGCGCGGGGCTCTCCACCGACCTCTCTGTCGAGCATACTTTCAAGCTGAGCAGGTGCAAAAACGCAGCCCTCAGATTCGCGTTAGGAATCGATTACTTCGCGCACATGTCCCCTCACTACGTCGAGCAGGGCATTCTGACGTATTCGGCGCGTAACAGATATGTTTTGCTTAAACTCTCGGCGAGCGTGTTGCGGACGGGCCAGCCAGTCTACCTCAGCAATGGCCTTATTCTCAACTCTACAGTCAACCGCAGAATAGAGCGCAGACCAGAACTGGACCTCTTTGTGCTCGGAGCGCAAACCAAAAGCCTTCAGTGCGCCTTCACTGTCTTCGGACCACATCAGTGGAATGACCTCCCTGCCGAACTGCGATCGCACTACCACTCGCCGTGTTTTAAACATAAACTGCGCGAATTTATGCTGTCACTGGGACTTGAAAGCTCCACCGCGGTTTTCAATTTTAATCGGGTATCGTAGCACTCATCATTACCAGAGCGTCTCGTACTCTAACTGTTCTTGTGCCTAATTGTATTTGCTATTTGCGCGGCGTTTTTTTGTCATTTTTTATGTTTTTTCTTTTTTTATTTTTCATGTAGGAATAACCCGTACACTATATTCTCGATGTTTGCTTTTTATTATGTTTGATCTTTATTTTTATTTTTATTGTATTTTATTATACCTTAGTTTTAAATAACCTTACCCATTCCTGCGAGACAGTTTGATTGTATGATTTTTATGCTGCAGTTTGTGCTGCACTCACAATTTCTTTGTATTTTGATGTGGCTCAAAAGACTCCCCAGTCTTATGTCAATAAATGGAAATCTAATCTAATCTAATCTAATATATATATATATTTATATATTTATATATGGGACGTTCCACGTCAAGTTAGCATGGTCAAAATTTTGTGTGTGTTTTGTGCATGTATGTAGAAGTTAGTCTATGCACTCAAAACCTGAATTATCCAAAATTTAACTTTTTTATCAATTTTGAGAGCCCAAATAATCTTGTATTTGTGTGAAAATGGAAAAAAATTGAGAACAAAAATGATGCTGAATACTACAAAGATTATAAAAAAAATTGTTTGACACCAGAATCCTCCATCCGGATAGGTTACTCTATTAATTAAACATGTTTCAACCAGTTTGGCTATGTTCGCCCACTTATTTTTGACCTTTCAAGTTATACGTACAGACCTCTGTTCGATAGCTTGAAAATGGTCTCATACATTTTTTGGAGAAATTCGAATATCTCCTGCAATTAATTGTTTAAATCTGCAATATCAGCATCCCCTTCTTGTTAGTTTCAACATATCAGGTCCACGATGAAGCTCACAGTGAGGATATCATGCCTTCGGGTCATCAATCTCAGCCAACTCTACAGATATGTTCCCTGACACTGGATCAAGCTACCGGTAGAGTTTGGAGTTCCAGCGCTGCCTTGTTATAGAACTTTTATGACTTTAGACTGTGGCAGCTGTATATAGATATACATATCTGCCTTGATTTGTCTAAAATTCACATAATTTTCATAATTTCATCAAGAAAATGATGTATTTCACTTTGTTTGGTACTATGAATAAATATTAACGCATGTAATTGACTTATGTTGTGTGAACTGCTGTTGACGGGTGGTCTCAAATCACATGCAAGTTATTTACACATGAAATTATAAACATGAACCAGGAATGTGATTTGAGACAACCGGTCAATAGCTTTTCCAACCTTAGCCTTGCAGTTCACACAATATAAGTCAATTACATGAGTTAATATTTATTCATAGTACCAAACAAAGTGAAATACATCATTTTCTTGATGAAATTATGAAAATTATGTGAATTTTAGACAAATCAAGAGAGATATGTATATTTATATATAGCTGCCTCAGTCTAAAGTCATAAAAAGTTCTATAGCGGGGCTTCGTATCAGTCCCGCCAAATAGCCCTGCCGGCGAGAGCGCGGATACAAAACGGAGCGCACGAAGGATTGCATGCGTGCGCGCGCACGCGTGTGTGTGTGTGTGTGTGTGTGTTTGTGTGTGTGTCTTCGGCACCGACCGATCCATGAGACTGACACGTCTATCTCGCGCGGCGGTCAAGCTAAGAATGCTGGCCGCGGCGCTCGGTGTCAGCCCCGCCAAGTAAGTCTGCCGGCAGAGGGCGAGCATTCAACGTACAGTGCTATACCAACGGAGCGCACACATGTCAGTGATCAGTCTATTCAAACCAATATGGCCAGTTATTTGCCCGGATGATGCATTGAAGTGGATGGGAGCTGCTCAATTAATTATATTGGAACTAATAAGTTCACCAAGTTTTTTCCGAGATCAATATGAAAATCATGTAAGAATCTGTGCAGTGGATGATTGTGGCAGAGAAGTCAGTGGACACGTCAATATTCCTTCGAGATGTGTTCTGTTCTGTGCATCCGCTTTGTTCACGTGTGCGATTACACGGATTTTGGCGTGTACGAAGCTTGGGGAAGCGCACCAGCGGTAAAAAAATAATAATACTGGATAAAAGTATGCTCTTGATGTTCGAGAAGAGAAGATATACTCCCAGGTGCAAGTATGAATTGGGTCGTTGGTTTGGATAACCTTGAAAACTTTTCGAACACGTATATGTAAGCAAGTGTGTTGAAGATGAGGACGGGTTAAAAATCGATTAATTTCAGTCCAAGTGTATTGCTTTCTCAAAGAGAAAACTTTGTAATGGGGCAAAAATCGACCCACCGAATCGGACCTCGGGACCTCGATTTTCGTGATGTACGGGTCGAAAAACATGGAAATCCAAAAATGTCTGTATGTATGTATGTGTGTGTGTGTGTGTGTGTGTGTGTGTGTGTGTGTATGTATGTGTGTAACGTTTTTTTTCGTCCACGATAACTCTCGAAGAAATGGTCCGATCTTCTTGAAATTTTGCACACAGGTTAGTCGCGGCAAAATCTCGGCCTAGTTCAATTTTCAGCAAAATCCGTTGTTTATTTCTCTAGCAACCGTTCCTAACGTGTTTTCTCACAAATCCTTATGAGTGCTCATTGGGGCAAGCCGGAAAATCAGTTTTAAGTCACACTCGATGGCCAAGGACACTGAATTGTTCTATTTTCTTCATAGCAACCGTTATGAAGGTTGGAAATTATTAATTTAATATCTATTTCCATCATTTTCGACGGCAAAGGACACAAAATCTTCCCAATTAGCTCCTTAGCAACCGTTGCTCACCGCCCTAGCAACCGTTGCTAATGGGGAAAAAAATTGATGTAAGTTTCGTTTCCAGTATTTTCAACGTACTATAGAGAAAATTGGGAAAATTTGGTGTCTTTTGCCGTCGAAAATGATCAAAATGAGTCTTCAAGTGTGCTAAATACGGACTTAAGGGCAGTGCGGATCGATTTTGACCGCCATTTAACCGTATGACAGTCACAAGATGAACTGATCGAAAAATTATGCAGGTCCAAATGTCTCGCATCGTGTAGAACCTAGAACCGTTTGCTTTGTTGCATTTGATCAAATAATAAGAGAGCCCGGGCAGACATCAACACTCGCAACATAGTTTGGTCAATTGAAAGAGAACGACACTTTACACAGTCACAAAGATACGAATTGAATTGATTAAATAATTTTTTTGTAATTTTTGAAAAATAGATGATAGTATCTACGGTAGTGGAAAGGTGAAAATACAGGTTTGGGATGCGTTTGTGGGTGATGTTAAAGCCTCTTTGAGAAAGCATACTGCTAAGGCACTTGGCAGCGGTTTTTTTATTTTCTATACGTGTCTAATATTCATTATATCTAAATGTATATACTTAATTATATCAAAAAACTATTCAAAAACAAAGTGTAACTATTATCTAACTATTATCTACTAGTGTAACTATAATCGTAAGTAAACCTATTGCATAATTCCAAAAAGAAACAAACTGGATTCAAGATCTAAATATTAAAATACCGCGCAGAGAAATTGGCACGCTCGAAATAGTTACCGCGGATGTTCGCCCATCAAAGGCTCAAGAACGAGAGCGTATCAAATTTTTTTTTTCGGGGCAGCTTTTCTCGCCCTCTTCCGTCCTGCGCCGCCTCCCCCCGCTCTCTTTGCGGGGGTGGAGGGAGAGTTCCTCGGACCCTACCCCCTGCGTACGGCCCTCCGTCCCCCTCCGCGCCACCTTTGCTCTCGTCCCCCAGCCTGACAGCCTCGGTTCGGCCTTGCGGCCTCCCCTATCTGTAGTGACCCTCTCGATTGAGGACGGGGCCTCTCTCGCTCGAGGTCGAAACAGCCTCAGAGAGATCGCGTAATCGCGAACTCCCCGATCTGGAGTGGCTCACGGCCCCGGAGCGCCCTTGCGGCGTCCGGGCACGTAAGGACGGAGTTCCGGGCGTCTATGCTCTAAGGGCGGGAGTTCGCGGGTCCTCATTATATTTAATCAAACATATGTGTGTGTATGTATCTCTATTCCACCAAACTTTATATTGCATTTTCCGTTGTGCTTAAAATAATCAATGGCTACGTGTATTCGCGCCGCGTTCACGAATTCGAGTATGCCTATTTCTGTTAACTCTGTATTTTGCGCACTCGCACCTTTGCGACAATCTCTTGCTGCGCTCATCGTCTCGCATTCAAGCATTCATGACAATACAACACTTATCCATACGGTATACTATTTACTCAGCAAAGCAATCTCGCAGACCTTCGGCCCACTGACCCATATTACTAATTAGTCCGGATCAGACACGGAGCGTACAAACAATAAGGCACGACGCGCACTCGGCCGACCGGTAGGCCCTAATGCTTACGTCTGGGCCGACCGGCTTAATACGCACGCAAATCGATTTATTGCCTCCCGCTCCGGTCGAGCCTCTCGCTTATGGCGCGCTGTCTCGAATGATTGTTAATCTGGGCCCGACTGCGTTCGGCACGGACGGTTTTTTCCCCAACACTAATCCGCCTCGCTATCCCGAACAAAGTGGTAATACTGTCTGAAAATTTAAGGGCATATTTTCAGACAGTATTATTATATTTACCACTGGCGCTATCTACCAAGCTTCGAACACGTCAAAATTCGTTTAATCACACACTTGAATAAAGCGGACATACAGAACAGAATACATCTCGAACGTATATTGACACGTCCATTGACTTTTCTGCCACAATCATCCACTAATGTACCACCCATAAGGATTTTTCGCAAATTTGACTATGATAAAATCGGTAAGTGCCACATTGGCTCCAGTGAAGACTTTCATTCTCCATTCTACCAACAGACTAATTTTCCGAAAATGTCCAACTATCTAACTCCCAGTTTAAATTGTATCAGTATACGGCTGATCTCGGTAACCGTATGTAGGCTGGAAAAATTTCCCGAAAGTTACGTTGTCCCGCGGATTTCCCGACTGCCATGGACGAGCGAGACAATAGCAGGGGACGGGAGGGAGCCCATGGCACTATCAATTTGTTCGTTCGCGCGCGCTAGGATCGCGCGATGACATTTGCAAGTCAAAAATAACGGAAAAATATCGGGGAATTGTGATTAGAAACGCGCTCGACCCCCAAGTGCAGTCGCGCGGCGAAGAGCCGCATACAGGCGCTTAAAGGATCTCGCGGCCCCCCGGCTCATCAGGACAAATGAAGCGGGCAAAACAACGACAATGAGAGAGTCCGCGACATCTGCATATATAGTGCGCGTATTATTGCGAGTACACTCGTATTCCTTTCGTCGGTCATTAGCATTGCAAATGAAATAAGCAGCGGCGGCGGCAGCGGCAGCATAAATATTAATGAAGGTCTGTTTCCTTTCCAAGGTCCTCAACCTTGCCTCGCGAGTTTCTCCCTTGCGCCTTGGCTCGCGCGGGCTGAGATAGCGCCCCTCTGCCGAAGCAACGTCTTGCAGCTTCAGCTTCGCGTCCCTTAATCTCGCTGTGCTCCGAGCGGCGGCGAGGGAATCCGGGACCCGTCTCGTGCCTTCCCCCGTGGCTTATTGCCCAGCTTCTCGCCCTCTCATCCTCCTCCTCGTCGATGGCCTCAATCTTTCGCTGATTTCGTATTCGGAAAATTTCAAATGTGCGCGTAACCATCGCAGATTTGCTTTGATACGGACCCACGTTATATGTATCGCACTACGAAGATGATGTTTTTGTTTATTTAAGTACACGATATAATTCAATTCAAGTAAATTTGAGTGAAATTTGGTCGAGTTGAGTCGCGACATGTACTTGCATCAAAGAGTCGTTTTTGCACATGCACTGAGAAACAATGTCGTTTGGAAATTTTACTCTATATTATACTGTTGGAAATTCAACTATATTTGTCTAGTCAAATTAAGTAGGTATCTGATAAATCAATGTAAAGTAGATAGCGCATTTCTTGTAGTGTCCTCTTGTGACTATATATCCTGGGAAAAGAAAATTATGCTAGTTATCAGAATTGAAGAAAAACTTAAATTCGAAAATATGTATCGTAACCTTGGTCATGAAAGTTATTGAGTAACTCGGTAGATATAATCATACAACTTCATAATGGTAATGATAATGAATAAAATCGCATTCCTTGAATTGAACCACTCTGATTAGAAGATTGAAAGATTGGACGATTGAAATATATTAATTACCCCGCACATGTTAATGTATCACATCTGATTCCAGACACTCATATAATGAAGTCGAATATTTGAAAAATATCGGCATTCGAATCAAATGTTTCATAGAAATGATATATAATCAATCATAGCTGCAACTTGATCAGTTACATCGATTATATTATATTCGTTCGCTATCTTGTTGAATGAACCTAATTTTGTAACGACTCCCAAAAAATACAATAAACCAAAGAAATTTGTATTCAATATCCTTGAAGCAGCTGTATTGAATAGTTTTTAGTTTTTCATCCTCATTTATTATATCTTCTTGATACTATGATGTATTGCTTTCTCAAAGAGAAAGCTTTGTAATGGGGCAAAAATCGACCCACCGAATCGGACCTCGGGACCTCGATTTTCGTAATCTACGGGTCGAAAAACATGGAAATCCAAAAGTGTCTGTATGTATGTATGTGTGTGTGTGTGTGTGTGTGTGTGTGTGTGTATGTATGTGTGTAACGTTTTTTTTCGTCCACGATAACTCTCGAAGAAATAGTCCGATCTTCTTGAAATTTTGCACACAGGTTAGTCGCGGCAAAATCTCGGCCGAGTTCAATTTTCAGCGAAATCCGTTGTTTATTTCTCTAGCAACCGTTGCTAAGGTGTAAAATTTTTCGTTTCTTTTGTCTAGGATAACTTTCGAAGGAACCGTCCGATCTTGCTGAAATTTCGCACACCGGTTAGTTGTGGCAAGATCTATCACGAGTTCAATTTTCAGCAAAATCCGTTGGTTATTTCCTTAGCAACCGTTTCTAACGTGTTTTCTCACAAATCCTTATGAGTGCTCATTGGGGCAAGCCGGAAAATCAGTTTTAAGTCACACACGATGGCCAAGGACACTGAATTATTCTATTTTCTTCATAGCAACCGTTGTTTACTTCCCTAGCAACCGTTATGAAGGTTGGAAATTATTAATTTAAGATCTATTTCCATCATTTTCGACGGCAAAGGACACAAAATCTTCCCAATTAGCTTCTTAGCAACCGTTGTTCCCCGCGCTAGCAACCGTTGCTAAGGGGGAAAAAAATTGATGTAAGTTTCGTTTCCAGTATTTTCAACGTACTATAGAGAAAATTGGGAAAATTTGGTGTCTTTTGCCGTCGAAAATGATCAAAATAGATTTTGAATTGATCATTTCCAACCTCAGCCGTCGAAAATGATCAAAAACGGACTTAAGGGCAGGGCGGATCGATTTTGACCGCTATTAAACCGTATGACAGTCACAAGATGAATTGATCGAAAAATTATGCAGGTCCAAATGTCTCGCATCGTGTAGAACCTAGAACCGTTTGCTTTGTTGCATTTGATCAAATAATAAGAGAGCCCGGGCAGACATCAACACTCGCAACATAGTTTGGTCAATTGAAAAAGAACGACACTTTACACAGTCACAAAGATACGAATTGAATTGATTAAATAATTTTTTTGTAATTTTTGAAAAATAGATGATAGTATCTACGGTAGTGGAAAGGTGAAAATACAGGTTTGGGAAGCGTTTGTCGGTGATATTGAAGCCTCTTTGAGAAAGCATACTGCTAAGGCACTTGGCAGCGGTTTTTATACCAGTAGGGTTACGTCCGGATAATTGGATTGGACGGTCAATACATGAATGCAAATATATTATCCGATTGTCGTTTGCACCATTCGTGATATAGAATACTTCTCAATACTCTTTTGAAGGACGAATATTTCCGAGATTAATGGGATATTGTCATTACCTCCCGATATATCTCATAAGCTGGCTCCGGGGGAGAATGAGTTTATCGCTTTGCAGCGACGAGTTCATGGAAGTTTCACGCTAATGGCCTCTAGCGCGGACGAAACTTTCAATTCGCTTGATTCTCAATCATCCTGACGTTTTTCGAGAAAGTATATCCACTACGGGCGACTTATCGACGAATTTCCTGCGGAGGCCTGCTCGCGAAATTCCGAATTTCACCATCGATCCGTGAAATTCGATCGGCACGTCGATTTTTGCTTTCGACCATTATATGAGCGATTCTCCCAAACTATTCATTTTTGGCCAAGAAAAATTTTTGTTTTTAATTCTTTTTAATTTTTTTAATTTTTAAGTTTTTAAGTTTTTTTAAGTTTTTAATTTCAATTTAATCAAAGCACACAATCCTTCATAATTTTTTTCGTGTCTACTCCAGTTAAAGAGTGAAAAAAAGTCGCGTTACTAGCGTTCAAGCATAGGTATCTGTAAGAGCAATAGGTATATTTTAGTGCTTGCAACAGCTCATATATTGAGAAAGAAGGCAATTCTAAAAATGTTTTCTACATTAAAATTTGGGGATGATCTTAAATTTGACCTTGAGATCCATCCTCAAGACTGTTTCGTGGTTAATTTTCTTTTTCACAAAATATTTTTATGGGTACCAAATATATGATGATAGAAAAATTTCACGCTCATAAAATCACTGTGCATAACAATTTATTATTTTTCCCTCATTCATAAAAGAAATAGTACATACATCAAAATAATCAATTTAATCAATGGATTTAGCAATAATAATAACAATAACAAGAAAGTAACTATAATAATGATGATAATCAATCTTTTATATTTTTTAATTTTATCTTCCAACTTCATAAAATAACAAATTCTTTATACACTTTTGAAAATTTCAACGTTTTTGCTTTCTCAAAGAGAAAGCTTTGTAATGAGGCAAAAATCGACCCACCGAATCAGACCTCGGGACCTCGATTTTCGTAATCTACGGGTCGAAAAACATGGAAATCCAAAAGTGTCTGTATGTATGTATGTATGTATGTGTGTGTGTGTGTATGTGCGTCCCGTTTTTTTCGTCCACGATAACTCTCGAAGGAATGGTCCGATCGAGGTCTGATCACACAGGTTAGTTGAGGCAAGATCTAGCCCGAGTTCAATTTTCAGCAAAATCCGTTGGTTATTTCCCTAGCAACCGTTCCTAACATGTTTTCTCACAAATCCTTATGAGTGCTCATTGGGGCAAGCCGGAAAATCAGTTTTAAGTCACACTCGATGGCCAAGGACACTGAATTGTTGTATTTGCTCCATAGCAACGGTTGTTTACCTCCCTAGCAACAGTTACGAAGGTTGGAAATCATTAATTTATGACCCATTTCCATCATTTTCAACGGCAAAGGACACAAAATCTTCCCAATTAGCTCCTTAGCAACTGTTGTTTACCACCCTAGCAACCGTTGCTAAGGGGAAGAAAAATTCATGTAAGTTTCGTTGCCAATATTTTCAACGTGCTATAGAGAAAAACGTGCTATAGTTTCTTTGAAAGTTGTGTCGCTCGAGTAGTCATGGTGCTGTTTGGTCAGAGTAGATACATCAGAAAGCTGTACATTTCTGGGAAATTCATCGAGTTGAACTTTTCATACATTTTCAAATGTATCATTAACTTTCTGTTTTTTCCTCAAAACCTTTTTTTTCTCAATATACTGACCACCATATCTTGAGACTCGACGAACTAATCTGAAATGATTTTATGTGATAGTTTTATTGTCATAATTATGTCACTGAGTATAATAAAGGGTATCAAAGTTCTCTTATATAAACTAATATGTATTCGTCAAGAAACAAATAATTTCAAAAGGTACTTACGTTTTTTCACTCTTTTTAAAAATGCGTTCTCTATTATCAACTTTCTTTTCATTTAATTGCGCGAGTCGTAGTTCTTCTTTCGATTTTGTTTCACGAGAAATTTTCCCTTTCTCGATTCAATGGATTCATTGTGTACTCACAGAACTGTATATTGAAAAATACCAAAGACGAATAAGATGAGGTCTTACCCGCACAGAGATTAACAAGCGACTGACATTCCTATACAATTAATTGTAGACAATATCTGTATACATGCTAACATTATACCTAGTATTGCACTTGACCTGTTCGATTCTCTCTGTTATGATCACGCTTTCGACGTAGAAAGTAAACAACATGGGTTACATGACACGTTATGTACGGTCGGCAATTTGACAATTCTATTTAGGATCGTAACTAACGTACCTTGCCTGTAGTATTGGTCCGTACATTACAGAAAGTACTCAAATGAGTGAAAAACAAGATCACAATCGGTTACTGACGTGTGCAATGACTTGAATCATCGTACGGGAAAATTCACTCATGTTTTCATACGAATCACGTTTTTCCCGCCCATGTTTGTGATTACGTGAAATTTTTCCTAGACTAGGCACACTTTCGAGTCTGGTCTAGATTTGAAAGTGATGGGGAGAAGAAAATATTCTCGTCAAATAGACATGAAAATATTGGTAGGTATTTTTCATAGAGCTGAATAGAAGAAAAATTTTGAAAAAAGGAAAAAAGCGGTTTCACTTATTTCTTGTATCGTATTTTCGAATTGAGTGAGAGCACATATAAGCTCTACAAATTTTCTGGAACTACAACAATTGAAGTTGACTTGTTTCAAGTTTCAAACTATTTGAAGTTCAGGTATTTGAATAAGAACATTTGGAAAATAAAAAGTGCTACCGGTTTCACCTGGACATCGCGTAATTTTCACCTTCTCTTTACAGAATATTCTCATTGGGTAATGGAAAATTGAAAAAAAAATTGATAAATCATCTTCTACATTTAATTTGCAGAAAGTTTCCTTAAGAACAATGATATTTTGAATCATACAAAGACTTAATTTTCAGCGGTATCATCAAAGTTAAAAGTTTGGGAGAATTACTCATATAATGTAAAAAATGAATCATCCGGCTTTTTTGCTCATCCCCGGGACACATTTCATTTTCCGAGAGTACAATCGCGCCCTCCGATCTAGCGGAGCATTTTTCCCGCGCTCAGCGTGTATATATGTACATGTATCGGCCGGCTGGAGCATCGAGATACGCGCGAGTCTCGCGTGCCAAACTGCACGTTTCAATAACTCGAATTTGTGGCATTAAAGCGACGACAGCATATTCCGCTGTAGCCCGTCCGTTTTTCTCCTTTTTTTTCATCCTGCCGAATTCCCCACACCAGCCGCGGCGACGAACGAAAAATTCGTGTGCTCTCGGGTACGGTCGAGCTGGTCCGAGAGCGGCACACGCGCTTGAGCTGCATCGAGCGCGACTCATCTGCATATCTCGAGAAAGTCGCCGATTTACGTCGGATCGCCGACCGCGCGGATCTACGCGCATTGTTACAGTCGAAAGTTTTTTTTGTCCAATCCGTGCCGTGGTTTCCTGCTTTTCGATTTCGACCCACTGCTCGTCCTCGCGCAGTCCGTTTCTAGTCTCGCTCCGTCGCGGAACGCTCGCCCAAGCTGAGGATGGCTCGCCACGTGAGTATACAGTTGAACAGTCCGCGGTGGAGGCATCCCCGCGCCGCAATGGGATAAGGACCTCTCGTGAAATACCAGTCGACCGAGGGGTTTCTCACCCCATGGTACTCCCCGAGGGAGTGCGATCAAGTTCTCACGGAGTACTGCGGATTAGTGGGTCAGTAATGAAGGCTGCGCGGCTCGGTTCAGGACGTTTCACCCAAATTCAATAAGTTCGTATACCGACGAGATAAAAACTCGAATGCCGAACGATAATGGAGTACTGAGAAATGAAGGATGTACCTTGGGAGTTTTAAAAGAGTACCGGAGCGAGAAGCCCCTCGGCAGTCGACAGTCGGAACGAGTGGGTTCGTAATCTGGGGGAGTAGCTAATATGTTCATCTGAACACACATTTTAAAGTATACCTGGTGAATATTTCGGCCAGATCTATCGGGTTACCTAAATCTTATCGGAAAATGGAAATTATTGAATATTTATGTTACTGATTTTATCAGCATTTCCAAAAATCGAGGTGTTATTAGTTGATTCTTACAATCAACTAACTTGGCGAAAGTCTATATAACTACTCTTTTCATCAACCCTAAGTTGAGTGTGTGAGATAAGATCGACCCGAGAAATCTAACTGATGAGTATTATTGGGTGGATCGAGAATGCAACCCTTGTGAATGTTTGCTTTTTCCAACGGAATTTACGCTCACACACCCACACAAGGTTTTAATCATTCGACGTACAGAAAACGGTTAATTATTTACTTGGCCTTGGCTTTTCCCGGAACCAGTTTCAATAGAGAAAAATGATTACTTTGAAATATGATGACTTTGATTATTCTACCAGTAGACGATAAAATTTAACTTGCTTTTCGCAGGGCCGGCTTATCGGGTGTAGGACGTGCGCGAGCTCGAAAGAGCCGAGTCGTTTTCTGTTGGGGTGAATGGGATCCCACCCGATTCATGCGCGCTTCTGGGCTCGCTCCTCCTCTGTGCCGGCAAAATGAGATTGTCGCCTCGTGATTGACGGATGGTGTACGTTATTCCGTCAAGAAGTCGGGGGAGAATGGATCGATCGCGAGTGGGGTCCTCATGGCTACTTTTTCGGTGTTTATACCAGTTCGATGCGACTGAAGGGTTGCTTTTGTCGTGGCGAATCTCACTTCCGACCAAAATTTTACTCCTTACTTATGTTTTTGTACTCGAGCTCCATTTAAAACGATGACTTGGTTAGGAAAAAGTTGTGATTAAAGTTTTTTGTCGTAGTAGGCGTAAAGTACACTTTTATCGTTTTGTTGTGTGGGCGTAAAGTTTATTTTCACTCGAACCCTAGGACAGTTACTATATAGTAACCACAATGAGAGAATAAACATTTCTAAATTTACACTGAAAAAAAATTGTCCGAACTATCTATATTAGTTTTCATACAAATATTTATTAAATTTTGATAAATTCCACTGAAAAGATTAAGAAATTTTTTACGTTGGAAGAATATGTACCAGGGAAAACTCATATTGATTTCGAATGAGTCTTCATTAAGCTCTACTTTTGCACGGTGCCGTATATGCTTCTGGTCTAATTCCTTAGCGATGTTTTGCGTTGGTCTTGTTTTGCGTTGTTATCATATAAACTCCCCTTGGCCCGGAAATTATTCACACCCCAAAACGAGTCACCAAAAACATACTCTACGCTTAGTATGACAACAAATTATATTTGCACCACGGGCATAGGTTGCAACTTACCCCCAAGGGGGACCGCGGGACGGTCGCAGGACTAAATAGTTGCAGTTTACGCTCTTGGTACGAAAATAACTATTTTTAATGACTGAAATGAAGAGAATAATTTCCATCACTCGAATAGGCCCTTGACGTTATTCATTCATCATTCACAATCAAGTAACTATTTAGTAGTAATTTGTCTTTTCAACCGTCGGCGTGATTTTACCGTATATTACATGGGATTTTACATAGGATTGAAAACAATCACAATAGTCATGATTTATGCTGTTGTTATGTTGACCGCCGATAGTAATAGTCATATGTGCTTCTCTGTTGTAGTCAACTTTAGACCACACGTTTGAAATCGTAAATATTTCATATCAATAATTTTTGATAAAATATTTTTGCATGATACGGAATGTTTTTAGGTAAAGAGTGAATGAACAGAATTTCAGGATTTTAGCTGATAGAAAAGTAGATTAATGCTCGCTTTACCCTACATACATCCAACCACTTATTGAATCTTCCTATAAGAAGATATATTCATTCAGAACGTTATTCAATGAAAGAAATCGATTATAATTCCCGTGAAAACATGTACAAAAATTGTGTTTTTATTAAACGAGTAACTCGTGTAGAGCCGGATCCACCTGGTGAATTGGAATAGTATTGAGGCAATAATGTAATCGAAGATTTCGTGGCATTCATAATGCTTTCTGTTTCGCAATAAACAAACTTACTCTGGGCATCGTACTTTAC
Organism: Aphelinus atriplicis; assembly: GCA_020882685.1. Taxonomy (NCBI): domain Eukaryota; kingdom Metazoa; phylum Arthropoda; class Insecta; order Hymenoptera; family Aphelinidae; genus Aphelinus; species Aphelinus atriplicis. The sequence continues at coordinate 41,931,032 of CM037076.1, read as the reverse complement.
GTATTTATCATTCATAATAGCGCAGTAAAAGAACAAAGAAGAATTTTTCTCACTTTGTTGCGGGAAGGAAGGAGGTCATAAATAAAAGATTTCCTATTTCTCTTCAACTTATCGACTCTTGCATGGGAGATATAGCTTTGTCACTTTCTTCGGCGCGGCTATTTATATTCATATACGGTTTGAGAAAGCCAAAGATATCAAAAGTGTATTAAGAATTCAGTGAACTTTCGAACTCATTTCTCACCTGAAATGAATAAAATAATAATATATTCAGAACCATCGACATGCCATACTGATTAGATTCTTTCAAGAGTCGTTTATGAACTGAATTACTATCGGCAAGATGTGAAAATGAGTCGAGCACTGCGGCGATAAACATTAGGGAGCTGAAAATAAATGAGTTGAACGACTAATTTAACAAATTTAACAAATTCACTGCTAGTAGTCGTTTCTACTCTCATTTCTCATCAATTATTGCTTCAATAAATTCGAACTTCTATTATATTGATAGTCCTATTTGAGGAAGAAATTTTCGAGGATAGTTTCATTATAGGAAGAAAATTATATTACTCGATTTACACAGTCCCGAGACACGTATTCGGGGAGAATCTGAGGGGGGTGCGGACAAACTTCGATCAGTTTCTTCTCTTGATCTTGAGACAATTAAACGAATTTAAACATAATAATTTTCAAACGAACTCGAGCACTGGCAAATTTTTCATCAATAGAGATGAAATCTCCATTGTTATACTCTATTTCTCACCTTGTTCAAACCATTACTTAGCACTTCGCAAGAAAGTCAAACAAACGCCCAAGTTACTTAGAGCCCGATCAGCAACACCATTTGGCTTTTAAGAGAGAGGAAGGTTAGCTGAGAGAAAAGTTAGTATAAGGAACGAAAAGAAACGATTAAAAGTTGGTTACTCAGTCGCCGTGTAATTTCCTTCTATGAAGCTGAATGTCAGCGAATAATTATGAGAAAACAATCAGCAAAAAAACCACTTCATGCATAACTTTGGATCTGTTACTCAATGCTACTCCCCGTTTCCCTCGCGCGATACCTTGACAAAAAAACTGCCTATAGCAGGGTGCTAAACGGCTCGCGCCTCCCTTCGTCGAAGGAGTTCCAGCCGTACGCCCCCTCCAACCCCTGCCGCCGGCAGCGAAGTAGCTGTACAAGCGTCGCGAGTCTCGTGTAGACGTCACTCGATCGAGCAGAGCTGATAAAGTGGCACGGGGAAGAATCTCGGGGAAGTTTTTCGAGCTTCTAAACTCGGCGCTGGACGAGGTATACGTACGGCCGGAGGGCACCCCTCGCCACCCCCGGGGCGACTTTTCCGACGGCTGACGATAAACAGCAAACGTCAATTTGCCGAGATCGAGCCATTTCCTTCAATTACGCGCGTCCGAAGGCTGTGCTGTGTGCTCTATCCTCTGGGGCTGGCTGGCTGGCCCCGCGGAGTCAGCCGACCCGTCCGACGTGACTGCGAGTAGTGTTGCTTTCAATTCCTCGGAGCTGGCGCAGCACTTCCGTCTCTAATTGTGTGCGAGCTGGCTTGCGGGGAGCGAGAATCAACCCACGGTCCTGTCAATCACCTGCGCGATGACTCGATCCGTCGGGCGTGTACGACCTTGTTTTCAATCCATTCGCGATTTTTTTTATGCTCTTTTGGTACATGTGCCCTGTCGAAGACTGTCCGCCTGCCGTAGATATAATCGACATTTTTCTATTGAAAATTCACTTACCCAATGGCTGATTGAGAATCTACGAACTTAATTTTACACAATGACGATACGATGTCTGGCATAAATACCGATTGAATTATCCATTGGTGAAGTCTGAAATGTATAAATCTAAGAGAAATACTCAATCTCGATAATCGCGTTGAATTTTGATGAGATGAACATGGTTTTCGGCAGTATACAGGAGTTAAAATGTACGAATAATTTCTCCAATCACATCTGGATTTGCAAAAGTAATCACTAACTATATAGCTCGAAGTGATATCTCGTTATTTCAATTCAAATATACGACAAACAATCGTCAACGAGTCTCCACCATCGAGTTGATTTTCGGAATAATGAAACTCGTCAAAATAATATTTTCCATAATCTGCTTATTATGATGGAGCGTATTTGCCGGGTATAGCGGATATAATATACTATTAGGATGAAAAATTGATAACTGACGAGGAGCAATTGAAATTTCGGAAATAATACCACGTTCAATTCGGATCGGAGGATATAATGCATTGATGAACGGGCGCCATCAACGATATCCATGTCTGTTCAGCCGCGAAAGATAATGACGACGCGTGTAGTGTAGGTATCAGCGCACAATACTCGAAGCCGCCGGCATTCAATGGCTAAGAGACAGGGGGGATGAGCGCGCGCGCGCGTGTGGCCAATTGCAGCGGGAGGGAGGGAGGGAGGGAGGATGAGAATCGATCAACGAAAGATCATTAAAACACAAAGCCTCCGTTAGTCGGGGCTTAGGCACAATTCACCGGTAATGAAGTAGTATTGTTTTTCCGATCGCACCCGGGCCGCACACAATAGCTCATACCCGGCGCGGATAAACTGATCCGGCTGATCGGGGAGTATAACCCCGCGTGTACGTGCGTGTAATGCCGGAGGCCACGCCCTGGCCGCGACGTCGGCAATCCAAAATTTACATGCGCCAAATGTATAGGTGCGGCCGCGTTGCAGGAGGGAGGCGGCGTGAGTCCTCGACGAATCTTCTTCCGATTTTCGGGAAAATCTCTTGTGGAAAATCTTGAATGATCAGGGTTGCGCTTCCGCATTTTTCCATATCGAGTTCAATGAAAATTCGGAGCACCGGTCCATCCCAAATTGATGCAAATATACGTGTGTGATATATACTCTGCATATAGGCATATCCACTGCAGAAGTTTTGATGTTTTTCAAACTAAAACTTTTAGCATATCAAATCTAAGATTTTGGCATGTGTAATATGGCCAGTTCTTATCTAAATTATCGAAGAATTCAGAAAGACATTGATTTCAATCGTATGCTTTTTCAAATCTTGGCGATTGTACAATGAATATTCATAGATCCATGAATTAGCAAATAAAACTATCGAAATATTTTTTTTCCAGATTTTAAAAACCTCTAAAGAATCTTCAGAAAATTCAAAAAATATATTTTCTTAGGGTTTCTAAACGGTAAAAATCCAACTATTTTTCTATTGAATGTAGGTTCTGTCTATTTTTCCAATGTAAACTTTCCAAGGAGATCCGTGAATTTTCACTACATATTTACACTAAAACCTACTCCCCAAAATATGTTTGAGGCCGTGCCCTCCAAATTCATTTTTATCTTTATTTAGTCGAAAATTAAAACTTCTGTGAGTATACCCATATCTATCAAGTAGAGGAACGTAAAAAAGTCGATGTTTCGTTGTTTGAAACGAATTTGAGGCGATTTGATAGATGGAACAAATGTGACACGAGCGTAATGGAGTTGTGAAGACATTTTATTCTTCTATGTTAAGTCATTGTCCGTGAAATGCACCTTTCTTCGCAAGGAAAAATCTATAGCCTCCGTGTACATATAGTTTTCCACGTCAGAGACTAGTGGTTGCAAGTGGAGACAACGTATTATCATCGAGCACCGTTGGATATAACTTATAGGGCAGTATTATACTATTGTAAGCCAACCCATTATCATCAGCCTAATCATAAGCATATTCTTGTCGTCAACGTATTATTCAAATAACATCCACGGCTCCTATCAAGCATCGTGGAATACCCCGTTCTCCCTCCGCTTCGTGAAATGAAAACCAAAAGTTCATGTAGCTGATTCTATTTCGTTTCTATATCATCAATATAGTCATCTTCAACCGTATAATTCGAACTATTCCTCTTTTCTTGCCAATCATAATTTATGTTGAATACTTTTTTTAATAAAATGTACATATCTGCAACACTTGTATCCTAACATATGTATGAATGACATACTGGATGGTAAAATGATTGATTAGGTTGAATAAATTGATGTAGATTATTTATATTCCAGAATCATTCTCAGTATTGTTATTGATGAATTCAGGATGAAACGCTCAGAGTAATTTCCTATCTGCTAAAATTATATTAAAATATTATCATATTTGCCACGTAAAATTTATTATACTCACATATTCACTAATAATTACCAATTTACCATTTCATTCGATACATACGCTGGAGGAGGAAAAACTTTGCTTGTTTACATTGTCTTAATTACTTCGCGTAGTGAAGCAAATTCGAGCAAATTAGTTTGATTATTGAGAATTAACTAAAAATTGCAGCTCTCTGGAAATACTGATAGAATACCAACTGTGTAAATAATTAATCATACCGGAGAATAGAATCAACAACTTTTTGATATAGTGCTCCATTATATGATTAGACAGTCAGTATTGAATGGGTACATATAATTCTCTTCGATCAATAATGTTGGATGTTCAAAGTAAGAGCGCGACATTAATTAGAGCCACACGCTTTACTAAAAGTTGCTTTGACACAAAACTATAATGCACGACTCCGTGGCGCGAGGAAAAAGTGAAAAAAAAAACAAAAAAGAAATTGCTTCTCGCAGTCTATCCGCAGTGCGCAGTGGAAGCTGAGAGACACATCGCGGCGCAGTCCGCGTAATATTTCAAATTCGCTCGGTGTGCTCAGCTGACGCGAAGCAGCCGCTGGTGCGTACACGCGAAGCGGCCCGATAAATAGATTACGGACAAAGGGAGCTGCGCGCGCTGGTACAGCCTGGTCGCGAGCCCGATAACTTTGTGCCCCGCACACACGCGCGTGCCTCTCTCGCTCTCTCTCACTCTCGATATCGTTGATTTGCGATGACAGGGGGCAAAAAAAAGGTCCGATAGAGCGCGAGCAAAAATGCATTTGCCGTGGCTCTCTTTCGCTGCCCCCCACCCGATAAATCTACCGCGAACTGTTGAATTTAGTCGTTTCAGATAAACAGCCCGATTCGAATGATTGCGAGCTGCACATGCGCCAAGCAGCCGACCGAATTTCCTGCGAGTCCTGTGTATACGTGCGTGCATCCGTGTGTGTGTGCGTATGTGTCATGCGTTCAGTGCTCGCGCTGTAGATCCGACGATTGGCCGGACATTCAAGTTGTGTCGTTTGGGCTGAGTTACGAGAGGCTCCTTAGCATGGAGTGCAGGGCTGCTCCGAAACAGACATCGAATTCACGTATAGATATCCGGTAATACTTGGGCGTTTCGATGTACACGCGTGACGATCGTGCACTGACCTCGCGAAATTACGAAATTGTTGAAACGAAAGTGACTGCAATTTGGCTTGATAGAACGGGAGATCGGGAAGCAGAGTATATTTAATCTTTCCTGGATATCTATCGATCATCCTCTATGGTGAAAGGTTTTTGATATTACTTCAGCAAGTTTCTGGTTTGCTACGTCGTCAGCTTGTCTCAGCAGTGAAACGGAAGTTTCAGTGAAAGAATTAAGCCTGGAAAATTATGCCTGAAAATGGAATGACTAGGAGTGGGCAAAACCTTTAGGAAAACCAATCACACAAGGAAACTTTGAGAGATGGTACTTGCGGGTAACCTACTAGTTTATATCTCGAGCCACACAGTTTTATTTTTCCGAAAATATCCTGTCAAACATGCTGGATTTCATTCATGTACTGTATGACTGTGTACACAAGAAGCCGCGAAATCACAACGTTTGACTTTACGGCTGTAAATATATAAGCTACCACTATCTCACAAAGTTACATCATGATCGGCGACCCGAAGCTTGTGCCGACTCTCCAAGTGAGATTATTTTGATATAATAAATGCTCAGTTCACATGGGCGAGTTCTCTATGCCGTGTCTGTGTAGGACTGACAAGGAGAGGACGCTACGTCCGGGTGTCCAACCACGATGAAACTTTGTGTGATGGGCCATAAGTTGTCTAATAGCTCATATCTACAGCCATGTAGTCCAACGTTTCATTTTCTTGAAGATATCAACGAATCATCATTGATTTTAGGCTCGCACAGTATATCTACATCTATGGATTTCGGAACATCTCCACTAAAACGAAACGTTGGGCTGTGTGGCTGCAGGTATAGGCTATAAAGCTACCCATGAACCATCTCACAAAGTTTCGTCGTCATTGAATACCAGAGGATGGCATCCACTAGGTATAATCAATACAAAGTGCACATGGACGAATTCCGAGGGGCTTCTTACTCCGGTACTTCACATTGCCAAAAAATTTACTCTGAGCACCTTCCTCTGGATTCATCGATTGTCGATTTTTCATACATTTCGGTTGGAACTATTCTTTTGGGGAACTGAATGGGAGAAATGTTTGGTTCTGAATCCTCTCAATCTGGATACAGTTTGATTATTCCATCTCAAATTTGGCATCTCTCTTACTCGTGATTCATATGTGAAAAATGCTCTGGGGACTTGATAATACTCTTTCAAAGGAATGGCAACTCTCTCAACCAAGACTCAATGTGAGAAAACTGTCTAAAGATACCACAGGAAGTCGATAACAACATTTTAAAGATTATTTTTAGAATTGCTCCCATGGGATATCTCACGCCATTCAACGATGTAGAGATATTGATCTCAGAAAGATATAGTACACTATTTCAGAGTATACATTTGAGTGAAACCGAAGTAGAAAAATTCAATAGAATTCTCGCCGAAAATGAGATAATCCAGTAAGTTCTCAACGCAGGATGATATCATTGCTGAATAAAAAAATTTTTCTACAAACGGAGGGAACAAATATTACTTTTCGCTTATTATCATGACGAGCACTTTATTTACGCGCTTCTCGGCACTTATCCAGATGATATTTTAATAATTCATATTTTCTATTTTATAATTTCGAATTCACGATCATCTATCCAGAGTATATTTATTGATAAAAAAAAGACCATGGGAACAAACGTTTCACATAATCTCGGTCAATTCATTTCAAATTTTCATGAATTTCAATTAATAAAGTCAGTAGTCTATAAATGAGCTTAAATTTTATGGATAAATATTTTCAGCGACTAATCGACTCATGCTTTCAATTCAATTCAATATGTAACATTTTCAAAATCTATATTTTATATTTTATTCAGTTTATAAAAACTACATTAGATCATTAAAACCTCAAGCTCATTATCTTCAGCTTCACTCGACAGATCATTACTTTTCATGCAAGGGTTTTCATAACAGGATTATCGATGATAAAGATGGAAATACCACCTGATCTAGAGAGACAACGCTGATCTTGATAAAATAATACGTGACAATTTAATTGACGTTTGACACTTGGAACGTGAGGAAAAAGTCCGAGTTTTTGAAAAGTCTTGCGCTGGTTCATTAGGAAATATCACAAAGCTAGGTAACGAGCAATCGCCGTCTGTCACATTCGTTCCTATTGTATTTTTTGCTCTATTACTGCTGCTCGTTACTTGGGTGACAAGAGCTGACAATTTATACGTAAATTGAGTCAAAAGAATGCTCTGAAATACGAATGAATTCAAAAAGAACACCTGAAGAAGAAATACATAAAAGCAATAAAGCCCTACCAGAGATAATAGAAACAGACATTTATATAATTTCGACATTGGTTAGTTGAGGTTGTGTTCACTTTTTCGGTCATTGCACATTATATCATGATATTTCCGTAACGAGCCCTGGGGAACCATGAATTTCATCGATCAACTCTTTTCGGATCATTGACAAGAAACTATTGACAACATATCAATAAATCAAAGCATCAAAAATTAAGAGATATTTCGAAGTTTTTCTCTGGACATACACGTCTCTCTTTCATTTAAAACCAATCTGTCCCAAAAAGGTGTATTAGAAATGGGGCTTTCTTTGATAATCTGCCCATTAATCGTTTGGATCGGGCCCTCTCAAAAATCCATCATCATTATCCGGCGCGCAAACACCTCTCGATCGATGTTTACAAAAATAATGATAAAAAGGAGGGGAAAAAATTGGATAAATAACGTGGTTCATTAAACCGCCAGGACAAGAGTCACTTAGTGCTGGTGGCGGCGGTGCTGGTGGTGGTGAGCGCTCCAACGGTCGTTAGCGGTAATCCCAATGTTAACGAAGCGGTGGCCTTGCCCTGGACGCTAATTGCTCGGCCGGAAAGGAGAATCGGCACTGATTACTATGGCGCGGCCAGGCCGGCGATCGTCCTCAGGAGGGCGGACGGCCTCCAGCACCAGCAGTCGACCAATTCCGCTGCCGCGAGGCGTGACCTGTACTACAAACACCACGGCCGTACCGCGCGAGACGCTCCACGCGAGCCAACGAATTTCGGGTGAGACAGACGTATACATCCTGGGCTTTTTGACCTCTTTACGATTGACTCACGTGAGCTGTTGGCACACACTCGCCGCTATCGAGTGCCGCTGTTTGTTTCACCAAGTGATTCCGGTTTTTGTAGCTCCAAAATATTGCCATATTTGTTTTCGAACTGGTGCTTGGAACCGGCGGTACTTTGAATGATTTTAACAAATTGGCAATAACTGAAGAAGTTCGTGGAAAATGATACAGGGTAAAATATTCAAACTTTGCAATTTTATGGTAGAATCGGGAATCAATACGATTGGGTCAACAGTGAAAGGACTAACGAGAAAAGAAGTAATCAGCTTTCCCAGAGCAGATCCGGGAATTCCTTGCATCCTGCACGAATAGAAAATCGTTCTCCTCCTCAACAGATAAACAGCTTAGATTATGGCAGAGCTGAAGCACAAGATATGGTTTATTTGGGTTCAACGGTCTCGAAAATATTTTATCCTGCAAAGCAGCAGAGAAAAAAGCAATTTTTTGCATCCCAAAATCTCCAGTTCAGCAGAAAATTTCTCCCGAATCTCACGAGGAATGATAACTTTCCGCAGAATGTCAAGGCATATGTCGAAAATTCTTTTGGACCAAACAATTTCTTTCATAAAAATATCAGAGCTCGAGTTAGTACCGTTAATAAGATATTAGATTTTCCTCGAACATCCACTAACAACTATGTACAGAATTTCAGATCTGCCATGAATCCAGTGAATCGATATTCCTTACAAAACCTAAAACCTTCAACGTATTTTGAGATTAACAATTTTTCCCAGAAGTCAGATGAATCAGTTCAAATTCCAGTAAAAGACACTCTAGTACTGGATGATAAATTCATCGTGAATGGCGTCGTTTTTGGAACATCAGGAGATGAGTCCAAATCCAGAAGTGAGTCTCTTATCAATTTTTGATATAATTTTCAAATGGAAAATTAACAAAATCAATAATTAATTCGATAAAATTATCTTCGTGCGATGTGATTCTCAGCTCAAACTGCACCGATCGGGAAATTGTCTCAGAATACAGTTCCCCTCCAGCAATCGTTTCAACCGACTACGCATGTCACAAACAGTGCATTAAAAGATTTGGGAGAAAAATATGCTCTGTTTCTTCGGAAAAGTGACAAACTTGAAGGAATCACTCTACTCACAACGCACAGACCTGAGATTAGTTTAGGACCAAGAAAGATAGAAGCAATCAAGGTAAAAGATGAACACAAGAGAGGAGCTTTGAGAACACAAGAACCAATAGGTATCAAAAGCAGTGGAAAAACGGATAATCTTGAGGAACTAGTAGAGAACGTAAGCATTTTTACAAGTCACTTTGATTTTCTTCCCTAATCTAACTAAAATTCGGATCCATGACGTACATGTCTTTCTATTCAGTTATAATTAACAAGCGAAAATATTTTCATAAAATTTCAAAGCTTCGGAAATTATGCACAATTCATTAAAACCCCTATTAAAATTCACGCTGATCTCAAGATGCGATTTTCCCTCTGTCGAGCATTTTCGCTAACAATTTTTGTTTCCATAAAACTTCAAACATCCAAGTTTCTATGGAAAAATTTTGTAGATAAAAAGTTCAAGAGAATAGAGTTTGCGACAAAGTTCTGAGACTTAATTTTTACAGTCATGAAAAAATTTCCGTCGAGCGAACTCTTTCGTGAAAAAGTTACCCCTCCTTCCCGCACTCACCGGCGGGGTAACAGAAATATCAGATTTTTCTCGATTCAAATTATATAAGAAGCATCGCAAAAATTAAACCGAATAAATACAGTTTCTGCGATGGACGAATACAGAGTGTTATCTCGATGGAACAATGTACCGGATTCTGATTGAAAAATTATCGAAATCAAACATTCGTCAAACCTTTTATAATTCTTTCGAAATCCTCTAGAATCATTATATCAAGTCAACAGTGGGATCTGCCCGATTGCGGAACGAACAAAAAACGAATCTAATTTTCGGTATTGAAAATCGATCCAATCACTTCATCAAACAAGACAGCATCAATCCAGCCACCGGATACCTTTTCCATAATGTATACGGCCTTCCCTGCTGAAGCACAATCCCCCTTTTGGAACAAGCTTGGCCCTTGCCCCTCCTGCCCTCCGCCCCAGTCCAATCGGCGTCGAAACAAACTCGGTGTCATAATCCGATAGCCATTAGCCACCGGCCCTCGGTGCCATCCATCTTGCCCAGCCATCAGGCACGCGGGTGCCATCAATATCCAAAGCATCGATATATCGACGGGAAAAATAGCGTATACGATTCGGGGCGGGTAATTAACGCGCGGGCTAATTCCACAGGCGGGCGGCAGCAGATACGAGTACAGCTACCGAGTGATCGATCACGGGGCGACCGCCGACTTTGGCCACGAGGAGACGCGCGAGGGCAAAGTGACGAGCGGCCGCTATCACGTGCTCCTGCCCGACGGGCTCGTGCAGCTCGTCGAGTACACCGTCGACAGCCAGGGATACCACGCCGATGTGACGTACGTTGGCCGGGACGACGCCGAGCACCAGCCGACCCAGCACCGATGATTGTCAAAAGTGTTTTTCGTCCCGTTTTCCCTGTGTCCAGGTTGAGTCACTTCGGCTCGTCCCGATAGAACGGATATGGGAAAATAGACTCGTGAAGCTTCGACAATCGGTGCTGAGCTGCGGTCGAGCGGGAATTCCATCGTTTTCTGTCACATTGTTGTCACTCGCATAATTAGCTTAAAGCAATTTTCTCATATCTACGTCATCCCATTATAAAATGATCTCGAAAGCACTGTTGTAATATTATGGTGAAGAGCATCTTTGAGAGAGCATGAAATATTCCTTAGTCCCCTGGGAAACGAGAATATCCAACTTACCAGACAATATAGCTATTTTCTTGAATCAAAATACCCGATCTTGGAGAAAGAGAATCGTACTTTTTTCTCCTTATTTCATTGTTAAACTACTTGTACTTTGTTTATGTATAATTTTGTTGTTACACGTTTTATTCTAATAAAATTCAGTTCCAAATGGCAATAATGCAAGAGACGCTTAGGAATGAATGCGAATGAAATAAATGGAGCTATGTAGCGCTACTTACGAGCCATCAAAGCATTTTCTCGAATGGTGTCATTAATTTATAGTGAAGGTGAATTCATAACATACCCAGTTACCTCACTCCTGTACCAATATTAATGATCTTTGAGTTGGTTCGCTATAACTCTTGCGAGAACTAATGAGATGAATGCCTTACAGATTGATGAACAGTTTGTTCTCAATATCGTACTTATTGTTTGAAGAAAAAAAATGATTTCTCAAATAGATGAAGATCTATTTCTATGGGAGATCAATCGAAGTATAAATTAAATTTTGAGTTTTCATTGTAAACTTCACAATGTACTGATCCATTCAATCTTATTGAATCTATAGAGCAGACTGACAAGGAAAGGTCATCCCCTTTCGAGTGGCTAACTAAGCTGGGTTTGAAATATTCCTTACACTAAAAAGAGATATACGATTCTGAATTCTCTTGAATTGGCCTTTTCAACTTGATTTTTGTTGAAGCGCTAATTTTATCGATTTTACTTTTAAATTTTTATTTATAGTATGAAAGAATTTCCCTGCGAGGGCCAAAGTGATGTAATATAAACGAATTATATTAGAAATCCACAGATCAGTTAAATTTCGGAAAACTTGAAAAATGTCGAGAAATTGATATTATTTCCCCTATTTCTATTCTAACAGTACTTTTTTCAGATCTGATGAAGAGGTAAAAAGAAAAAGAAGAAATTCTTGAATAGTTTATATTTTATTTTTTATGTAAGTACTATTTCAAGGAATTTGTTAAAATTTGAAGATTAGTGTTTAAGAAAAAAATGCGTTCATGAGATTTAGAAGACGTTATTTTGCATTCTTCGAATCTCTATAGCCCTCTAGGAGATGTTGTCAACTTCGGGTAATCAATCATAACGTAACTTTCCGAAATGCTTTCTGATGGGTTCTTCAATAATCCATATATCGAAAAATCTGAAACATCTACACGAACACAATCCTTGCAACCGAAACATAAAACTCTGTTGGATCTCTGCGCATAAAGGTATTACAGGTATGATGCACTAGCCGATCTTGCCGCTAAAAGATCAGCTGAAAATCAGGCAGACTCATCGATCAAAATTCCGTTCACTGGTCTAAAAGAACGTTTCGAAGTTAACGCTTATGAAAATACTCTCACACATATGAGAAACCAAAGTATGAGCGCAATTTTTCTCTTCCCGAGAAAAATCATTTCATTAATCAATAGATGTAGATCAGAGCATGAAAAGTTTGCCCTTTCGGCGTTTAAAATTGGAGTTCGTTACCAGCACTCACTGTTCATGTGGAGACGAATACTGAGATTTCAATCCCTTACACAAAAAACAATAGCAATGTTGTACCTATGTCCGACACACAGTGGAAAGAATTCATGAAAAAATTAAGAAATTTGGGTCTTCATCTTCCCCTTACATGAGAAATTCTGTTGGCTCCGCCTACAGAAAACTTTTGTCAAATTATACGTGCCTTTTTCAAAGATTGTGACATGATTATAGAAATATTCATGGTGACTATATGACAGACAACCTACTACCAAATCTGAGAACTATGTAGTTTTTGCAGAATATAACCTGAGTAAAGATCGAGATGGCAGAAATGGAATAGGGGAAAAAGAGCCTTACGTACATTCATCCAGTCGAACGTTTAGTTTTTTCGCAGATATTCAGTTAATAATATCTTATTTCTTTCATGTACAGTATATCTGTATCTATCATTTCATGGAGATATATATATATATAGAAATACTGTTAATACATAAGATTGAAACTATAATTATCAGAATATCTCCGGGAAATCGAAACATTAGATTCAATATGCATAGTTAGATTATGATATACCCAAAGAGCATTTCGGAGAATTTCGTCATGATTGGCCACCCGAACTTGACAACTTGTTCTAGTCTGTTCAAACTGCTGTAGTCACAAGAAATATAACCAAAACAATATATCTATGTATTTTTTTTTCTGGTCGTTTTAATGTATCAGATCTCGAAAAAAATGCTCTCACGGAAAAAGGCAAAAAACATCAATTTTTTACATTTTTCTAATTGATCTGTGGATTTATGAAACACATTCCTCACAATGGATATATTCATAACGAGTAATACGTTCTCCTCTACTATTTTTTTCGGAATAACTTTGCTATCAGTCTGCGACTTATCGAAAATCGATATAATTGATGCATCAGTAAAACCAGGCTAAAAGTGCCTAGTAAAAAATCACGCATCTGTTTTTTCTCAGCGCGAGTAAGCATTTCTATATTATTCGAGCCCAGTTCATTTGGTCACTCAAAGAGTGTGATATGTCCTTATAAGTCAGAACAATGTTGTGGAGCCAACGTTGAATGTCAGTGGGACATAAAAAATTACAAGATTCATTCTCGTAACGTAGTACGCAAGCAAATTTGTCCTTATCCAAAATCGCTTCATCTCATCATAGAAACTACCCCCAGAGCTGATGTCGCGCTCTAAATTAACAGCATCATACGTGTCGCCAACGCATACGTCTAGCAAAAGCGAAACTACACCCGAGATACATCCAGCGTCAAATTCACAAGCGCATCGGGAAGATGATCCGTCGCTGCAGCGTGTGATTCGACGCCCTTGAAAAAGTCGATAGAGCATCGCGAGGACTCGGGGCTGGATATACAAGAGCGCATGTCTCGTTCCGGGCGGGGCGAAATTATGATCGCGTAACGCGTACGTCGGTGCTCAGCGTAGCATCAAACTTTCAAAACGCATCCTCCCGGCGCTGTATATCGGGTGGAGGGCCGGCGAAACAAGGAGCTCTCGCGCGCGCGCACGCGATTCTCTCTCTGGCCGTGGCGGGCGCGCTGGCCGAATTAGATTCCATCCGTCAGTCTCGGGGAGATATTTGCGCGGAAATTCGAAAAGCGTGTTGCCGCGCGCCGACACCTCGTATATTTCATGGGCGATGCTGCGGGCGGGCAATTTTGTAAGGCGATGCACGATCGGCCGTTATGCGCCGGGGCAAATTCATTTTCTACGTGTAACGAGCTCGGCACGCATACACTCGCGCGCGCGGCGGCGAGGGAGACACGCGCGCTCGGCCAAGAGCGAAAAAGAAGAGCGCACCGAAGAATGGGGTTATCTGATCCGGGGCGGGGGCGGGGGGGGACGCCTCGTAGTACGTGTGTGTGTGAGTGTGTGTGCGGGAGGCAGAACGATACGCGAGCTGCAACGAGTCGAACCGCGTAAGAGAGGGAGATGGATAAAAAAATTTTCCGCTCCCATTTCACGCTCGATCCTACCGTCTATATACCTCCACCCATTACAATCAAATTGATCGTTGGGAAAATTCCCGGCTATCCTTACGTGATGTTTAATGATGGAAACTAGTTCAATCATACGCGGCCGCCGCGATGATTTTAATTAAAGAGTATATATACGATACATGCATGTACGTGTGTTCGTCGTTTGGTTCTCGCGCGGGCGGACAGAGCTTGCGTCTCTTCGTTGCACCGAGTATGTGTCTTGGTCGGTCTGTTTTTGCTAGTGGAAATTTTAGTATATTCTATAGATCGATTCGTGCAAGAAGGCTTTGGGAATTCAGCGATGATATAATGGTCCGCGTCGCCGGCAAGGCGAGACTCGCGCACTCGATCTACGCGGTTGGAAAAAAATTAACCTCCGATCGGCAAATTGATTCCGACAGTCGGTGAGAGAATCATGATAATTAAAATTCTCAAACCACTCGCTGGTTAATCGCTACGCGTACAAAAAAACTGAATCGGAATGACCGTTACGTGATTTCATAACAGGAAGAACGCGCAAATAAAAACTTAAATTCGAGACGTATGAAACGTGTGTTTGAAAATAATCAAATAATAGCTGAAATTTCATTGCCTGAGTAAGTGTTTACTATTCGTTAGTGAAAATTGCACAAGCGATGATTAGTGAATATTCACTCGATTAAATATAGTAACTTTTTGCTTTGTCAATACCACTAGTGATTAATTCGATGTACGAAATAGTACTTTCTGTTACTATTCTAGTGCAATTTTTCTACTAATTCTTAGAAAAAAAATAGACTCCACGAAATAGTAACTATTTGAATTGTTCTCGAGTATAAATATCCATTCATCAATCATGCAATTTTAGCCATTGATGTTCAAGACCAAGACTGTGCAGAATAATTATTACCCATTTCCAAAATCTCCCTGAATATTTCGAAATTCCACTTGTTCTCGGAAAAGCAGTGAGCCAACTTTTCCTCCGGAGCATCGAGGGGAATACACCGATAACACTCGTTACGCCAATGCTCGTATAGGTGTTGGGGCTGACGATAGCGCGCATCGAAAATCATTATGCATTTGTTAATACGCTCGAGCGGCGGGGAGAGCATCAGTCAGCTCGAGAGCCACGTAGAATGCATCAAAGCAGCAGCGATGAAGAGGCCGTGCTCATCAAGGCGCGCTTGTACGTATACGCAAAGCCTGCAGACAAAGCGGGCGCGCGTCTTTCGTAATAGCCGGCGTGAGAAGAGGCTATGTCGGTCACGAGCCAACTCGGTCCGAGTGACTCGATTTTTCCCCCGTGATCCAATTTTCCCGCGAGGGCCAAAGCGACGTCGTCGCCCGATTATCTGCCTGATCGGGAGGGCTACGGGCTATGATCGTCGCTCGTGGAACGGCTGACGCTGCGATTATGTGCGCTATACTCTACATCATTTGTCAGCCGTGAGCAGAGCGAATTTCCCCGACGGCCGCGGCGTCTGCGTAATTTGGTTATATTATATTTCCCGGCGAATACGAAGGGAGCAGAAAAGTTGATTTTTCCAGCGAACTCGAATGAAATGTAGGAGTATAATAGGGGGAATGCGCTACTTTCCTAGACGCTGAATTTTAGCCGGAGTGACTTTGTTCCTCGCTCGGAATATTCTGCAGCTCGCAGGGAGCCGGTTGAATTTAATTCTTTCGTCTTCCGGGTGAACGGGCGAATCGCTCTAGAATCTTGAGTAGAAGTTGACGAGATCAACGGTTCGTACATCCAAACAATACATCAATGAAGAGGAGAATTGTTTCACAGCGCAATTGTTTCAACAATATCCAATAAATAAGATCAGTTCAATCGAAAAATTACAATCCATTCTTGAGCAAGTGCCTCCGAGCTGCCCTGACCCAAATCGTACAGCTCAGCTAGTATAGCCGCTATAAAAAAAACCTTCATTCTTCTTAATCTTCTTCTTCACGCTAATGGTAGTCGGCTATTTTTTTCAATCAATCCATTCACTCTTGTTTTTCAGAAGTTTGTTTCTATTATAGCGACTTGAATAATTCTCAAACAGTTGAATGATCAAAGTGACAATGAAAGTTTTTGTTGCAATTAATTATTATTAAAAATACTCTCCTGTGTCTATCGATCGATTGAGCGTCATTGATAATCCGCCGCTGACTGCATTAACGGTATGCTTTCTCAAAGAATCTTTGTGTGAAAAATATGGTCAAGGAGAAATTGTCATCGACAACTGGACCTCTAACTGAATCAACAAAGATTGCTATGGAAAATATCTCGTTGAGTCTCGTCGATCCTTGTGACTATTCGACTGGCTCCAACAAGCGTTTATGAGGAATTACAGGGAACTATCCAAAAACACCTCAACAACGGTTGCTAGGGAAATAAACAACGGATTTTGGTGAAAATTGAACTCGAGCAACATTTTGCTATGACCAACATGTGTAAAAATTTCAGAAAGATTGAACGCTTCCTTTGAGAGTTATCGCGAAGAAAATTTTGTCCCAAACAATCATTGACAAAATTTCAAAGCGGTTCGCCCGAATATACTCTCCGGCTTACTGGCCGCGAATGAATGGTGCTTCGCTCCCTTCCAAGCCCCCGGACGATCCATAGCGATCGCCGTGGCCCAGCCTAAAACGCAGGCTTTAATTTATCCGCCAAGTATTGACATATTTCGAATAACAGCACCAACAGATAAACTTGGAAAGGTAAAATCAATCATCCTCTCCGCTCGAGCAATACGAGACCCAAAGTAAAATTGATTTTTCTTCGGGATTCCGTTGCTGCAGATAGTTGTTCGCAAGATCAACCCCCGGCGACGCAATAACTCGTGTATAATCGGCCGATCTCTTCCCGGCACGCTGGCCAACCATACGCTATCACCTGGCTACACATCGGCCGATGCGTCTCCGTTAAAACTTGATAAAAGTACCTGTGTGTGTGTGTGTGTGTGTGGGTGGCGGCGGCGGCGGCGGGAGCTTTGCTCGCGGGCAAACAATTTAATCACCATCGACGCTAAGCGCTCGGGTTATCCGGTAATTGACGTTATCTATGAGTCGCAGGAAAGATTAATTAAAGCTTAAGCCTGCGAGAGTTAATTATTGTTAGTTAAGCAGACGCGCGCGCGAGCGCGCCGCCGCCGCGGCTTAGCTTTTCTCGGCGCGCGTCGGGCGTTCGGCAAAACTTGCGCGATTTGTAAACTGTCGGGCAAGAGGCGCCACCTGGCAAAGTTTTAATTGACGGCCAACTTATACACCCCTCCCGCTACGCGCCGGACAGTTTTGCTCGGATTTCGCGATCTCGCGTGGAGATAAAGGCCAGAGGATGTCAGCTGACGCTCGCCGCCGCCGCCGCCGCCGCCGCCACCGAGACTCGCGGCAAAGACGAGATTAAAGCCGACTGCAGGATTAATTTTATCGATCCCCGAGTTGCAATCGGAGAACTCTCGGAGAATACTAAAATAACGATTCGTATATATTCTTGATATTTAATCGGATCCGATTGAATTGGGTCAGAGAGATGCTCCGTTGTCTCGCGCCAGTTCCATTATCCATCCGAATTGGCATTGTATTACACGAGATATTCATCAGTTTTTCAAAATGTACGATTCGGTTATCAAAAAGCTCGATAGAGAACAAGACGGACTTTACCTTTCAATCAACCACTAACTAGGAGACCACTTGGGATGTGGGTCACCAATCTTGACCAAAATTTTTTTGGTGTTCACTTGTGGCAAGAATAGAGTGTATCCAAAGTTTTAGGGTCCAACGCTCCCAAACTTCCAAGATATTAATTCATGTATTTTAGTTAAAAACGCTGGTCTCGTCCCAAATGATAATATGTCATCTGAGACGTATTTTCCTCACTGCACTACACTTTCATTGTTCTCACTGAACACTACATCACATTTTATCCTCAAAAACATATAAAAGGAGTAGATAATGTGTATACTCAACAAATTTGACTTCCATGTCTTACTCACATAGAGTAAAACATGAAATATATGAAAAAATCAATGCTAATCAACTTTTCACGCTGGGCTTGGATACTGGAGCAATAACAATATGTGTGTGTTATAGCATGATATTGGTCGGCACATGTTTAGAATTGGAGGCTCCATGAATAAAAATCAAGTCTGACACTGAATTGTTGTCTTATGATACTACATTTGTGGTCTTTGTGCTTATATACATGTTGTTATTGCTTCAGTATCCAAGCACAGCATGAAAAGTTGATTAGCGTTGATTTTTTCACATATTTCATGTTTCACTCTATGTGAGTAAGACATGGAAGTCAGATTTGTTGAGTATACACGTTATTTACTCCTTTTATATGTTTTTGAGGATAAAATGTGATGTGTTCAGTGAGAACAATGAAAGTGCAGTGCAGTGAGGAAAATACGTCTCAGATGACATATTGTCATTCGGGACGAGACCAGCGTTTTTAACTAAAATACATAAATTAATATCTTGGAAGTTTGGGAGCGTTGGACCCTAAAACTTTGGATACACTCTATTCTTGCCACAAGTAAACACCAAAAAAATTTTGGTCATGATTGGTGACCCACATCCCAAGTGGTCTCCTAGTAAGTGCCATTTTCACGACTGTGCAGACCCGTGACACGATGAGAATTTATCAATAAAAAACATGCTCGACATTAGCTTTCTGAAAGGTCTTTTTAATCCGCTGTTGTCTCTACTGATTGAAACTATGAGTATTGCAACATTCCAAACATGTTCATTTCTCCATATATGGGAATCAATCCCTTTGAAGATTTTTATTGCAATTCAAGGATTTATTGCTCCCGATACCCAATATACTTCGATTTGCATTTAATAAAACAACAGAAAGAGAGGAACTCGAGTAGAAATTATTATCGTCGGTAGTAACGTGATCACAAACTGACAAAACCAAAACTATTACTGGAACTTCTGGGGAAAAATCTAACTTCCTAACTGCACTAATTTATCCATTTTTTAGCGTTTTCGACAAACCAATAGATTATACCGAGCACGCAACGCAAAGATCAAAATAAATTTGTGAAATATCTTTTTCAAAAAAAAAAAAAAAATCAAAAGAAACTCTAGTCAAAATGACCTGAGTGTGTCAGTCTTTGCGACTACACCTTAAAATATTTTAGACCGGCCTGAAGGTCACACAATCACCCATCGTAGTTAGTTGCACCCTACGCCCGTGGTGCGAACATAATTTCTTGTCATACTAGCGTAGATTATGCAACTGGTCTTGTTTATAAGGAATTTTGCGCAGAACAAGGCTGATGTCGCTAGGGCTCAATAGACTGAATCGTGTAATGCTGCGTGGTTAACATATCGACTGTGGGACGTGAACATAAACTTCGCGCCTATAAAACAAGACCAAAAAGTGTACTTCCCGCCTATTATGACAAAAAACGACTATCTTGTTAATTTTAATTGGAGATTTCTCCCCGTTGACATATCTCAATAGAATCTATGATTGGAATGGAATAATCGGAATCGGGCTATTCACTCGAGCGCAAAGAATTAATCGCGGACGATTATCGGGAAAAGGCTCGAAGCGCGAAAGAATGACGCGACCTGTGATTCGAGCATCGTTTAACCACAATTCAGCGTAATACCTTCGCCGAATCATACGCTCGGTTGTCTCCCCAACTGGCATAAACGCGACATTATGGCACCGAAAAACATCCGTCCCCGAAACGCGCGCCCACCCGTCAAATCAGCGACGAGCAATCTCTTTCGAATGGGAGAAAAAAGAAAAAAGGCGGCGCGCGCGCCGAAAAAAGTGAAAGCCTTTTGTCTAATTAAGACGCGCGTACGCGCGGCATCTTACTTCACGCAGCTCTGCTCGAGTTTTATACGCTCTCGGATAGGATCTCGCTTAAATTTGACTCTATTTGCTTGATAATTACGCACCGCGAGGTTACCCAAGAGGGTTTCGCAAAAAATAAGCCGGCGAGGGAGGGAAAAATGCGCGAGAGGAGGGAGGAGGAGGAAGAAGACAGAGCATGGCTTTTCTACCCGAGATTACATTGCGTTCGCGCGCGCATGCGAGAGAGAGAGAGAGAAAGAGAGCGCGGTTGCGACAAGCATTTCTCCGGCGTGCGAGAGAGGTGATTAAGTGTACGCAACTGGCGCGCTGCGCCGATGCGCGCGTACTTAGGCGCTTTTTGTACGCCCCCTGATCTCGTTTTGATTTGTCAATCAGGGCCCCCGATTGCAATCGTGACGTGGGAGATTCGCGCTCTGTGCGTTTTACGCGTGCCCGAGCGAGCGAGCGAGCGCCTCTTAGTATTCGTGATTTATGATTGACAGCCGCGAGTGAGCTGTGGGGTAACTGGCGAGCGCGCGGGAGCCTCGTCTTTTTTTTCTTAACTACATGCTGATTTGGAGCTCTCTCTCTCACACACTCTCTCTCTCTCTCGCTTGTGCGATGTGGATTTTCCGGAGTCGGATGGATTTTTCGCTCTGTGCAGTCGTGGCGTTTTGAAATCGGTCAAGTGTTGCGCAAGGCGAGCAAATTAAAAATCACTTTTTGGAATATCTCGTTAAAATTGCTCGTCTCCTCGGGACGGGCAGACAATGATTCGGTTGGTTTGTTCTGCAATCACTCGATGCGATTGATTGATATATAGGTTTTCCATCACTCTTTTGTCGCATCGGCATACTTCTGTAAAATTTTCACGGGAGAATGAATCGATGAGGCACGATGCGAGCGTGCGTGGAATTATCGTTTGTGAAATACTTTCGACGGGGGGGGGGGGAATAAAAGAGGAATCGGTTATACCAATCATTTCCCGAAGGCTCCAGATTGAGCTTATCCAATGCGCAAGTAGCTCGTCGGAGTAGTGTATGATATAATCGAACGAGAGTAGAGAAGACGATTTCACAATGGGTGTTGCGAATGATAAAGAAGTGAAAAAATATCGGGATCGTTTTCAGCGTCAAAACAAGGCAGGCTTTTGACAGGTATATGTATATAGGATGTGTCTATACGAATATTCTCACCACACGTAATAGTTAAAGGTTGTAGCCGATCTGCTAACCGTATATTAAGGTCAATCGGAATTACATTATTCAAATGGATGGGATATGTACTTACTCCATTATTAGAAAGTACGACGAAAAAAAAACATATATCTTCTACACTAGCCTTGCATTGTTGTCGTTACTCAATATTCGTTCATGCGTACACATAACTGAGAGAGTGGTTTGAACATTGCTCTCATTTTCTTGGAGGCTTCTCCAAAGTTTTCGTGGATACGCAATTAAAAGTACAACCGAGCTTCCTTGAAACACCTGTACCCTGACGCTCAAATTTTGTTTCATAACTTTTATTGTATTACAAATCTTGATACTGGTTACAACGGGAGTTTTTTGCGCTACAAAGAACGAGTGAATCACGTATAAATCTTACAAGATTTCTTATCAACCCCAACGTTTATGGCTTGGACGATTCATTCGTATTCGTCGTTAACCGAAAAAATCAGGAAAAATGACCAACTGGGAAAACGAATTTTCACCAAGACCGAAATCTGTAAAGAGCGTTTTTTTCTTCGAGTGTCAACCTCATTCTCTAGTCCTGAAATATTTCTTTCCTCAGATATTCAAATTTTCAACCAGTTTAATGAATCGGCAAGTGAATGCGTGACAAGAAATCCTACTCGCGATTCCACGAACAAATTGCGTTTTTATCGGGCAACTTTTCTCATCTCCATCGAGAACTTCTGAAAGCATTTGTGTCCCGCTCGTTGTTTTTTTTTTCTATCAATATTGAAGAATATCTTTTTTCCTCCATCCCAATGGCTCAAATACCCTAACTATGAGAGAAGTAATCCTTTGGAATATCGGAGCAGCCAAGCTTGAAAGGGCGCTGAAGTCGTGCACACGGTGGATACAGATCTTCGCCACAACATTATGTATGTATGTTTACTCGTGTTTTGTGAGTATACAAATCATGGGCTGATGTCGAGCCGAAAGACAAGTCTCTTTCGTTGAAGCTACGGTGTAGTATATGGTTATGTTGTTGTTGCGTGTATAACGTACGAAGATCTTGAAAATAAAGAAATAACTATGCGAATAGCCTGAACTGTTGCAATGGGCCATAAAACAATCATATTGATGAGTATAATCATAATAAAGTGATTTAATAGTTCCATTGAACGGTTCATATTTTAAAAAAGTGAGATCCATAATTTCGATTCTCATTTTCAGTGATTTACCGCGGAATAATCGGTTTTGTAAAATGTTGTTCTTGATATATATCTCATAGCTAGTGAGATCTTCGAATAATATACCGACCCATATAGCGTAAACACCAGAATATAGCAATCCAAGGTATTTCAAAGATAAGATGAATGAAAAAAGACTTTGTTGCGCACGAAGAAAAAAAACACGACCAATACTTTTTAATGATTATTTATCCAAGTTGAAACTCAATTCTCAGGTACAATACGTTTTATAGTCGCTATACGATCTGTCATGCAACGCGAACAAAATCGAACAGAGATTTTGTACGAGATAGATCGAACAGCGAGAGAAAATTTTAGATGTAACCATGGCAACAACCTGGCCGATTCACTCGCGCGCATCAAAATAGTGGAAAATCCGCAGTGCAAATGTGGAACAGAAAATGAGAATATTGATCATGTACTCTGGAATTGCTCACTGTACGACAATCACAGAACAAAATTTCTCATCGAACTACGAAGATTGGGTATAAAAAACCCCTCAAGCGTGGATCTCATAGTATCCGAACCGAACATTGAAGCGTGCAAAACTATGTTAAATTTCCTTCGAAAATGTAATTTACAAATTTAAGTCAATTTTGTACAAACTTTCTGTAGACGCTGAATAGTACAATATACTCTAAAGCGTCTTTAAATAACCAAATAAAAAAAAAAAAAAAAAAAAACCATGGACTCCAAATTTTGGAGCATTGAGCTCCACCATTGAAACTATGGACAGAAAATTTTCTACTTTAATAAAATTAAGAATAAACGATATGATTGTGATCTATTCGTAACACACGTAATCATTCTCACTTTCACAGCCAATAAATAGTTGTACATTCATATCGCGTCACTGTGTACCTCAAAAAATATCGCAGCATTTATTCATTAATTCTCGGAATCATCAATGAAGAGCTACTGGTGGTATTCGTTAAGTTGCGATATTTTCAACATTTCTCCCGGGATGTGCGTATCGACAATCCGGAGATATTAACCGATCATTGTTTCATTGCTTATTATGCATGTAATGGATATATAATAATGTCGTATACTTACAATTACACACACACACACACACACACACACACACACACACACACACACATATATATATATATATATATATATTTATTTATTTATTTATTTATTTATTTATTTTTATATACGTTGTTCGTATAAAACATGACAGTGTATCCGAGAAATTGCAACGTTTAGCTTAATAATAGCATTTATTATCTATTTGGGTAACCGCAAACCACCTCAAAAAGTTTCAGCAAGATCGGAGACTCAAACCCTACGTGATGATCCCCGGCAAGAGTGTACATATATATATATATAGAACAGAGTATACAATCGAGTCGGCCGGGCGCCGAGCTACTCAATGGCCGTCTCGACTTTGACGAATGTTCCCAATGATCGATCCGCTCCTCCGAATTGCGCAGTTCTTCGACTGTTTCAATAATCAACCTTGTGTGCAGCGTCTCGCACATCCGAAGCACATCTCAATCGGGCAGACGTAGAAAGTCGCCGGGCGTATCTCGCGCTCCTCGGCCAGACCGAACAATCGGCATCAGTCAGACGCTCGCGCGTGTGTATATATATATGACTCGCGCGAGCTACAGACAACACGTGTGTGTATCGATACCGAATTTCGGCAGCGCTTACGCACACGCGTGTTTATACACAGGCACATCGCTGGCTCCGGTCGGTTGCGCAACACATCCCATTGAGCGCATCCCTCGCCGGCCCGATTTCCTACGCCGGAGAATAAAGAGCCGCAGCTCGAGCAAAGCATGCCTTAAACAGTACAAATCTTCGACTCCCACGTAGCCGCGGGCTCTCGCGTGGCCGACATGCACGCGCGCACGCACACGCGTTTCGGCAATTTAGTCCGCGAGGCGACGCGCGCGCGCGCGCACAAAGAGCCCCAGCGCGCGTCTTAACGAAGTCTTAATTACCTAATTAGCCGTGCGCGCGCGAGCGCGACTAGGCTGGCGCATCATCGCACAGGGCCCCGCGGATTATCCCACGAGGTGAGGTAACCCAGAGCTGGCTGCGCGCGAGCTGCAGCGAGTATACTTTCTCCTTCCGAAATCATATCGCTCGAGAAGGAGCGGAAACTCAGACGTCGGAGCGAGAGAGACAGAGAGAGATCAGACTGGCGCGCGGCTCGCGGGAGCGAGAATGAGCGCACGTGCGCTTACCACACGCAGACAGCCGGGGCAAATGGGTATATGCGCGAATTTCGCGGGCCACTTCTGACGCGCGCGCGCCAGCGAGCTATGTTCGGCTGTACGGTTTCGCGATTTTCTCGCGTGCTCGGCTCGTGCGTGGTTGTAAGCACCGGATCAAAAGGAATTCCGCAGCCTTGTCGATGCGGGGGGCGAGCGAGATTTCGGTGGCCTTTATTTTTTCACTTCCCGACGACACCAGCGGGTAATTGGGAAGGGAGCTCTAGCTGTACGCGGTAGACTGTAGGGAATTTGATTCCGTGAAATGTGGCGACGATTCAAGAGCGAACTCGGCTACTTCCGAAAGCTGATTGTTGAATCATCAATGTGATTTGGGCTTTCAAAAAAGATGAATCCCGATTGTTACTCGGAGCCACTGGATTCTTTGTCCTTCCGATTGATTTCATCGTGATTATCGGGGCAGAGCAACAATGCTCGTTTGATTTCTGTCGAAATAATAAATGATATAACGAATGAATAATGAATGACGGGAGTGTGTCCATTGAATACGCGCAAATATCATTTGTCTGGCCTAACCCGGCGCGTATCTACTTTGCATTGGATACGCACATTTGTAGGCGATGGAAAATTCATATTTACGGATGAAACCGCTAGAATTGAACGCACTGGTGGATAAATCACGATTGAGGATTCATTTCTCTCTTCATTTAGAGTAATTATTCTACACTCGCGCGAATTTCAATAAATTCGATAAACATACCGTGCCCTCGTTAGAATCGTCCGATTCAGTAGAAAAATCAATTTCATTGAAAGTTTTCGGTCTCGGTTAGTTACGAATTCATTCATATTTGAACTGTTCATCATTTTTCTACGTTTCAGGTGTACCAGTGGTCTTGGCGTTCAATGGAATACGTCGCCCCGGGTAATTGATTAGTATTGAGAAAGTGTGTTTTTGAGAAAGTGCCAAAATCTATCCGTCGAAGAGAGAAAATAGGAAATGGAACAGGAACCGTAGCGGTTCAGCGAGGCAAGAATGCGACGTATAACTCGAGTCCTAATTTTTGACGATTTTTCTCCACTAACTATTCAGCATGGAACTTTTGACTGCACGCATTGAATAATTCATCGCCGATCATCAATCCGATGTTTACGCTCGACATTTCGCCGTTTTTTTTCTTCCTCCGCCGAGACGCGGCATATGTTACTTTTACTTTCCAGCGGAATACCAGAGTGACTCACGTCACTCCGTTGAGCATTGTCTCCGATGCGTATAGAGAGCCAACAAAAATGTACTCGCTCGTCGGACTGTTGATACTGTTAATCTGTGGATGCACAGGAGCGAGCATTTTCGAGAATGAAGGTGTATACCGGGCGCTGCTCTTGCAAAGTTCAGCTCGTACACGTGCGCGGCTGTTGCTGGGAGGAACCGTCGCATCGTACGCGGCTCTCAGAGTTTCAATGAATGAAAACTTCGCACATTTACAAAAGTTTCAGGAAGAAAAAGCTGCGCCGTTCGGTTGTAACGAGTAGCAGGAAGGAATATCTTGGGAATAAGAGTAAAAGATAGCGCGCGAAGAATAGATAGTGATTCTCCTTTGCTCCCGCATTACATCTTGATCACCCGTTTATCCACGAATATCTCCAAGCTCGGCGTGATTTCGCGAAACACCTGATACATCTGAAATCCGAGCCCCGTAACGACGCGCGATGAAAAGTCAATTCCACGGAACTCCGCTTCGTCCCGAGCGCGTGTGACGAAATTTAAATTTGTTTCTTTTTTTCTTCTTCTCCTTCTCCTAGCATTCCTCCGAAACGCGGTGAGACAGATTTGAAATCGCGCGTCGAGCGTTTTGCTCGCCGGCGATAAGCGGCGGATCGTTAGCGCGGAATAAAGGAGGATCCAGAGCGCTCAAGTTTCACGGCTTTCGCCCGAGAATTATATGCGAGCCCGCGGGGCCTATTTATTCTCGCGCAAAAAAGCTCGACGACGCCTGATTTGAATATTCGAGAGGCGTAAATCAGATGCGATCTACTCCAAGGTTCGCGCGTCCATTTGCAACCATCGAGAGATTCCCTCGATTCCCGGCGCTGTATGTGCATCCTTGAAACGGCCGACCCATCGCGAAGAATCGCGCGACGACGACGACGACGAGGAAAAAGGAGGTATGTTATTTTCGAAACGGCTAATGGCGGAACAATTAGCCCGATTGGTGCTCGTCCTTGATCGATTTAGCGTCGAGCGTGGGCCCACCAACAATCGGATTCACGCGCGATCGGCCCGCGGAGATAGCGGGGAGAGAGAGAGAAAGAGAGGAGAGACGCGCGCGCGCGCGCGCGTTATTCGGCAGGGTGACGAAAGCCAGCGCAGCGCCGCTCGGATTCGTCCTGGCGCTCGTCTTCCTCCACCTCTGCCGGTTTCTTATGGCGCGCTCGGAGCGCACAGGAAGCGAGGGCCGCTCGTGGCAGCGAGCGCATATATAAGCCCGCCGGCGCCCCGGGCACCTCCGCACTCCAAAGTTAAGCCCTGACCAGTTAACTCACGGTTCAACGCTCCGCGACACCCATGGCGAGTCTAGTGCGCAAGGTAACCCCCTACCGCCTGCCCTGCCTCCCGAACCCTTCCCCCCGTGCGCTTGTGCATAACGGCTTGTGCTCCGCGAGTGTCGCATCCGTCCGTCCGGCCATCCCACAGTTCGCCCCTGTGTGCAGCCACTCGGACCGACGTTTTATTCGGCGACTGCTGCGCCCTTGGTAGATATATGTATATGGATAAGCCGAAGAGTGATGTGCAAAACACGACTGCGTTCGCGGCTTTGATCCTGCTGGACTGTGCGCGCGATCTTCCATCGATGCTGTGGGCCATTCTCTCTTCACCGTACCCGCGCTCGTCGTTTTTCATTCTATTTTTTCTCTCGTGCTGGTAGGTTTGGTATCGTATACGATCTCGTTGTTCTTGATCTGTTCTAGCCTTTTTCTTTTTTTTTCTTCATTTCATCGTGTTTTCCTCAGACCGAATTACATCGAAGGTCTGACGTTTATCCGGAGGTTACAAGTACACGGAGTGAAATCACATTGTGAGAATTATTATTTAGTTTTGGTAACGCAGGGACAGAGGTTCATCATGTAGCAGTAACGCTCGGGAATGATTACATCATAAAATAGTGAAAATCATCATTTCTTCCAAAAGTTACTGTTGTAAATATCACGGCCTTTTGTCTATGCATTACCAATAAATTTTTGCGATATGATTTTGTCAAGAATGGAGAAAAAAAATTCCCCATTCCATTGATAGAATTTCCATCGTGTTTAATGTCGGTTCAATTCAAAATATACATTTGATAAGTGATGCTCACGAGTAGGGTAAATCGCGGGCCTTTGTTCGTCTCAATCCTTGCTGAAACTTTGTGAGATGGTTTTAGGGTGCATCCAAATATCTCTCGCGTACAGCCGTTCGGCAGAGAACGTTTCGTTTTCCTGGACGTATTCACTTGATTTCATGCATGCACAGTATGTATGTGTCTATCGGCGTGTGCAAACACAGATATACACTGTTCACACATGAAATCAATGAAAACGCGCGAATATACATTAATCGAAACGGAACTTCAAGCCGAACGACTGTATACGCCGACCTGTTGAGATAACCAAGGGCCATTTCGAAAACTTTGAGTGAAACACAAGATACGCGATCAGCTAATACTTTTCTAGTTAGATTGCCTTATACGTCTCGAGCGTACGTACAATTGAATTTTATGAACATGCACGCGATATTTATTCGGCCAAAACAAATTGAATCGTAGAAATATTTCAATATTTTTCCCTAAACCTAACCGGGTCTATTAAAATAATCTTGAGTACACATTTGAATTTCCATGTATAAGCTCATTCAAACAAGCTCAAGATCTCGGACGATAACTTGATTGAATACGAATGCACCTACGTACATGAATATTTCATCATTTTTGATGTACAAATACGGTATCACGGTATTTGCATGCAGTGGCGCTCGATTAAAAATTTCAAATGGAAGGGCTCATTGATCTGGGAAAAATGATAGAACTCGTTAATTTTTTTCCGAGTCCCGTCATTCCCGCGAAACCAGATCAAAATACCAACATTGATACATACGCTCTCGAGAGTCTGTGATTTCTTCTCCCGCACATCTCCTCGTGGATTCAATATTTTCCCACTGAATTATTATACTCGCGGTTGACTTAACGCACGGGATTTACATAAGAAAGTCAAACTTGGAGAAAATTGTCTTATTCATAGTGGCCCGCCATCTCTCGGGAAATATTGACTCGGGTATTAATTACAAAAGAGGCCCGGAAGATTTGTGTCAAAAAAAAAACCCAGAAAAGACGAATCAAATCGCAATTGCCCCGCGCAATCTTCTCCCGGCGCTCAAATTGACTTTTCAAAATGTTACTTTCGTCATCCACATTCGCTATTGACGATGCCGCGGCGCTGCGAATTTTATTCGAACGAATTAAATCGCAGCGCGACGCGAGCTCACACGAATCACGGGAGATTACATAAAAGCGCGGCGAAGGAGAGTAGCGAGAGATGAAACGCGATTATCGCCGGCGGGCCCGCCAAGTGCGCGTGCACAGGCATCGCGAGCACGAAAAATCCGCGTTCGCGCTCGGATTTTTCAGTCGTCTCGCTCCCCGAACCCGGGGCGAGTCGGTGCAGGTGGGATTGTGCGTGCGAGTTGCGGCACTTCGCTCGAGGAGGGGGGGTCGAGGAAACCACAGTGGGAAATAATGCGTGGTGTTCGCAATTTTGTAACGTGGCTCTCTCGAGCTCGTTTCTAAATACGCCGGGCTTTATATTTAAATTTGCGCGGATCTCGCACTTTCGGATTACGCGGGGAGACGACACCGGGGGAGTCGAGTATTAGAAACACGTCTGGAATCGCCGAGAGTAAAGCAACGCGAGCAGACCAGAATTGGAATTCGATCGAGATATATGGGGACGGACTCGACTCGCATCTATTTCCAACCGGCGCGCCATTGTTCATGCATTTCCTCCGGAGAACATCAAGCGTATGAAAAATGAAAAGTTCGCTCGTCTCGAAATAGAATCGTCTGATACCGCGAGCTTTCGGGAGAGACGTCGCGTATCAATCCACGAGCGCCGATGTATCCACACGCGGCTCCGTAAAAATCAGTCACAGATCATAGAGCTCGAGCGTGTAACGAGAATCGAGCGAAAAAAATAGACAAATCCCCACTGTGGATCGCATTAGCCGCTTCTAATAGTGTAATAACGGGGGGCGCGCTGCAGGCACGGCAAAGCAAGTCGTCGGGGAGAAAGCGTGGATCTAGCCGGAAGAGCATCCTCTCTCGAGAGGGACGGCCGATAATCCAATAATCGGCGTTGCACCGTCTAATCCCGGGATGAAACGTCCTCGCTCGCTCCGTTGTAGGTGTAAACACGCGCGGCGGTGCGCGGCACGCAACGGCAGATCGACGGGGAGCCAAAGTACGTTTATAACGAAACGCGGGCGTAATCGAGACGACGACGATGACGACGACGGAGAGACTAGAGTGGGGCGCATTAAACTGATGCTCGTTAAGTCGATTTACATACGCATATATACACGTGTATCGATCGGACGCGTCGTCGGTTCATCTAAGGCGGTAATCGCGTCACGAGCGTGTGTACAGTCCCCGCGAGCGAGGCCCCACGAGCGCGGAATTACATCCTCGAGTGCGCCGCACTGTGTTTATCGCTGATTTTTCCAACGAGCCACGCGTTCCTTCTTCCCTCGCTTCTCACTCGCTCTGCTTTCGTCAATTAAACCACCCCCTCCCCGATCTCTCTCTCTCTCTCTCTCTCTCTCTCTCTCTCACTCTTTGTCTCACTCTGGAGTCCCGAGGCGTCGAGGGTGAAAGTGAGAAATTCACTCGAGAGCCCCGCGCATTATGCGCGCAATGCCAGGCGCTGTTTACTTTTACTCGCGCCCCGCGCGCCCGTGGTGTCGTTGAATGGAATTAAGAATGTACTCCGGATTAAAAGCTCGGCGACGAGCACCTCCTGCCCCCCGGTCGACCCACTCCCTTCCTCAGCGACCCCGTCTAATGAATACAAAGCGCGAATTAACGCCCCGCCAGCGTTATCTCCACCGCCGAGACACTCTCGCGACTTCGATGTCGATCCATTCGAATTACGTGTGCGCCGAGTGCGAATTAAGATTTACGACTATTTTGCGTCGGCTGCGAATACTTGATAAGGCCCCTATCTACCCTGCATGATACACGGAGAGCGGACGTTTCGATAGTCTCGATCGCGATCGATCTTTCGATGAAAAGTCTTTGTTTTTTCATATCTTCTCTCTCGAGAACTTTAACCGGAAAACATCTTCGTAAAGGATGAAACGCTCGAAATGGGGAGGGTGGATCGGGCGAAGCCTGCTAGCCTGAATTATTATTCGTACAAAAGAGATTAAAATATTTCTCTCTGCCTAACTTGGATAGACGCTTTTATCCGATAAATTCAAAAGAGATCTCGCGAGCGAAGAATTTTCTTTTGTCAGAGGAGTCGCAATTTGACAAGGCGACGTCGGGTGGCTGAGGTTTGTAACACGCGGCTTATATTGCGAACCAAGTACCTCGCGAATTTTCAATTGGGACGAAATCCCGAGGATTTATATATCTGTTGGAAGTATGCAAGAATCATCGTATCCCCTCCGCGGATACCGCCAACCTCCGGTCTCATTAAAACCACCGACATCCGAATATATACATTGGCAATAAAATCAAATCTACTTCGCGCTCACAACCGATTCTCCCGAGGCTCGCAATTTCAATCATATATACTTTCTCGCTCGTAACGATTCCTCGGAGCGACGAAAATACGTCTTTATCCCTGCCGCGTCAGCCCACGGCAGAGAACGAGAAATTAGTTTCGTTATCGGAAAATCGATCAACCACAGCTGGTCTCGTCCGAAGTACACGCGGTTATACGTACATATACATACATATAGTTGCGAATCGCAGCGTGGCCTAGTAACAGAGGGACGAAGCCGCGGAGCATGAAGATTGCTCCAATTTTTTTCTTTCCCCTCACTTGACATCGAAATGAGCCGTTATACGCAAGCGCGCGCGAGCACCGCTACAGCCCAAGAGCGTCGCATTGTAGCCCGGTTAGGTGTGCGTGCACGTGTGTGTGTGTGTGTGTGTGTGTGTGTGTACTGGTGCTGCACAAAAGGAGACGGACGCGCGGTTAAAAAGCCGAGCTTGTTAATTCCCACGTGAGATGTTTCCGCGCATTACTTATTCGCGGGCATCCTTTTACGAGAGCGGCTTCGTTATAACGCGAACGCACTCTATTATTTAGCCGAGCTAAGCTGCGCGGTGCAGGCGAGCCGAGGGTGTACATGTACATTGCACGTATATATACACAACGTCGTGCGAGCCACGATTTATTTTGTAATTAGCCGCGGCCTTTTTCCCTCTTACACTCGTTCATCGGGAGCTAAGAAGCGGCTGGCGCAACAGCCCGCGCGGATGATGTGCAAATCGTGCAGGGCTCGACTCGAGAGCCTCGCGGCTATTTGCTCCGGATTTTTCGTTCTATATGTATGTATATGTATATACGTGTGTAGAGCCCCGTCTGGATGGTCTAGCGGCGCGCACGCGACCCGCCAACCGGGCCCTCCCACCTCTAATCCCTCCGGGTGTTTTGACGGTGATTTTTGCTTACGTAACCGCGAGCACTTGCGCGCGCGAGTATACCCGGTTATGAGCTGTTCCGACTTAATGGGATATGCCGTTCCCGGGCCTTTCGGCTGGGCTTCGGTGGGTATACAGTGACTCTGCAGGGTTTTATCGGAAAGTACGTGGCCGCACTGACAAAAATTGTCCGAGCAAAATTTACCTTGCCATGTGATACATGGTATAGAATAGTAAAGTTTCAACATTTTCTTTCGTTTGACGGAATAATTTCATTGTAAAATCAACAGTCCGTTGTCGTGGAGTCAACGATGTACTTCTCAACTATATAGAATCATTGCTGTTCAAGCAATAACCCGTATAATTAGAGTGATATTAACGATATCAATAAAATCGAATTAAATCTCTCAATTCTCTATAGTTCATTCATAGTAAGGTGGACAGTAGAAGGTTCCTGCCAATAGTTGATTTGCCTGAGGGAAAAATTGAAGATACACAAAACTTTTTTCTTTTTGTGGATATAGTTGAGTTTGCATCACTCGCCGGACCCGAGGAAGTGACAGTTGCGGTAAGCGCGCAATACTATAAATAAACGTAGAAATGAGAAATCGAGAAAAAAGATAAATTTTTGCTATTCTTACGGGCTAGAAAGTGTGAACGAGCCAATGATGTAACTCGTTACAAAAATAAATATAATTACGTCATGAATCACAATCTTGATGTAATAAATCATCAAAACAATGATATCAATCTCCAGAAGAATATCATAAACCTCGATGCTCTCTTGAAGCCACAACACGTGAAATCGTCCCTGAGATCCTCTCCGACTACCTTACAAGATGCTGGGCACAAAAGATAATTGCTCGGATGATTTGTTGTGAATTACAATGGGTAGCCGTTGTGTTCTCTCTAACAATAGAAGAAACGCACAGTCGCTATATACGATACGGCGGTTTTCTTTCCTTCCTCAAACGATGATGGATCGCTCCTGCTAATGATATACATTCCGACAAAGAAAGCTAAACAACCTCGTACAAAAAGTTCACCCACTAAGTAATTCCACTCGAAGCCAAAGATCAAAACCTTTTCAAAATAACCTGTGTGACAATTCTGTAGCGGCCGCACTTCACACTCGTAGATTATCGTCGACTTTGCACTTGACACGCATCAAATCGGAATTAAAACGTCGAACGGAACGGACACACGTGTGTCCCTACAGCTGAAAACCCAGCCGACACAAGCTTTAATCACGATCGCTGCAACCCAAATCTCGTGTCTTCCCCGCGTCGAATGATATCCCGGAGATTACAAACGAATAATGCCCAACGCACTGGTAGAGCTCTCGAGTCTGGGAAGAATCGGGCGTGTAAACCGTGCGCGAGCTCATCGGGCATTCCGAATCGCGGCGAGGCTCAAACGCGATGCGGGGGTGGAGGCCACGAGGGGTTGGGGGCGGCAAACAAACCCGGGTCGAAACCGTCGAAAAGCCTTTGGGCGCGTTGGAAAACTCCCCCGAGCTCGTGGCTCACCCTTGGCTTTGCCTGTATGTATTTAGTCAAACACGCTTGTGTGTATGTGTGTGTGTGTATGCTGCAGGTGATGGTGGCGGCGCTGTGCGTCGGACTGGCGAGGTGCGAGCCGCCGGCGCTGAGCAGCCAGTACGGGGTGCCGGGCAACTACGCCGGGCCCCAGGGACAAGGGGGCCAGTACCAGCAGCAGTACCAGCAGCAGGCCGGCTTAACGAACAGCTACGGCGCGCCCCTCGGGGACCAGGCCGGACACCACGGACACGACGAGCAGCAGGATTACATCGATAGCCAGGTTAGCAGCCCCGGCTTTCGCGCGTGTCCTACATCCCCGATTTTCCCCACACGTCCGCCTCTCGCGGCGCATTTCAATCGTATTGGCCTGGCCGTGGCGATCGTGTCGCTCGCGACGTCGGCCAAGCCCCGCTCGACGTTTAGCAACGCTCATTTGTCTACCCGATCCAATTTATCGATTGATTCCGAAGCAGACCGAGGTATATGGTCGAGAATCGAAAGCTCGCATCTTTGGAGCATCGTCGATGGCTTTGAGAGAATCAATCGAAAATTGCCGGATGGAGAAAAAACGCGAGAGAGAAAACGGAGATTGATTGATTTGATTCATTCTGTGTAGAAAAAACGGGGCTGTCAGAAGTCCGGCTCGTTTCTCTGGCATTTTGATGGCAGGAAGAATATAAAAAACCAATCGAAGAAGTTTAGATCCATTTGGATATGAAGAGAGAAATATCCACAAAATATCTCATAGGTTAAACAGCTTTCAATCTTGATTTCCGTCTCGTAACAATTTCACTTATCTAACAATGTCTCTGAGAGTCTGGCGAGATGCCAATTATCCCTTGTATTATCTCTGAAACCACTGAATTAGATGATTCTCATCATTTCAAAAGAATCCCATGAAACTCCTCGTTGTTGTTACAGCTATACCGACTGCAACGCAAAGCTATTTTCAACACTAGAACTTCAAACTGTTTATTCATTCAATCAGTCTCGCTGTAACAACAATAACAAACTAGAAGGGATTTTTTTTTCAAACAAAGGGAATCATGTAAATCAGTGGTTTGAGGGATTATACCATGGGAAAAACATTGCTAGATAAGTGCAATTAATCAATTATCATTAGATACAAATCAAGATCCAAAGCTGCGAGTGAATCTATGCGGCACTTTGTGGTAATTTTTCTTCTCATATTTAGATGGTTCTACACTCCTACGAGTGAATTTTTAGTTCTTTTCTATCATCAGATAAGTACTCAGGTTATAGAATCAATTCAATATATGAAAATTAGAATTATTTCTATGTTACTCTTAGAATCCATTAATTTCTCTAGCATAGAACTATAACAGATATATTGCAAAATTCTAGAAAGCGCTGGATGAAGCTCTGGCATAAAATTTGGAAATGATGCCGGACTCTGTCAACAATAAATCAGTTTATGACATTACGTTACAGTGCCAGATATGTTTCATTCATCTTTTTCAATGTATTGTTTTCTTAGAGTTATAAGCAGTGCACATTTAGAATGGATATCACAAGGCTTGATAGTGATTTTTTTTTGAAAATGTTTGAATTTGCCTTCAGAATTTCTTCAATTTACTGGTCAGGTAATACACCGTTGGAGACAAGTTATCCGGCCAAAGTTCCAGCACGTGTAACAAATATTAACGGTCGAATATGTCGCGCTGGCAGAATAAACGAGGACTTTGCACGTTCTTTCATGCTCAAATACCCGTGGGCTTTTACATTCATTACGTGTTGAAAGCAAATCGTATACTACAAATCAAGGATACAAGACTGAATGCTAAAGACCGGCCGGCCGGCGGGATCGACTATGAATGACTGCGCATGGAGAAAAAGGCATGGTCGAGAGACTAATTGCCTTATCGCTCGGTTTCTCATCGTGCATTTCTCAAACGCGGTCACGCGCCCAGTAAATAAGTTGAGAGCCTCCTTCGAACGGATTTTCGTGAATTCGAGCTTACACACGCGCGCACGCGTATATAAACTGTTTCCCCTGGCTACTTTCGCCCCCGAGCGATGGGCTTCGCCAAAAAGCTTTCGGTCGACGCGAGTCGCGCGTATTACTCGTCGTCGGGGAGGGGATACAGTGGGGATGCATCTGATATCGAGCTGAGCGTCTGACGTATCGCGAAAACCCGGGCCAAATGAATCATCGCACGAGGCATCGAACGGAGCGCCGGCCGCTCGAAAGATACAACTCACACCCGCGAAAATACATAGCTCGAAGTGAGCGAGAGAGAGAGAGAGAGAGAGAGAGAGAGGGACACACAATACAGCCTCGTTAAAAGTCACGGCGCGTTAAATGTCTCAATCATCTCGAGGGACCAATTATACCCAATGGCGCGCACTAACCTGTCGATGTGCGAGCAATCCATCACTCGGTCTGGCTGCTTCCCGCCCATTACGCCAGTCTCGCCCCGGCTCAATTAATATCGCGCGTCGCTTGAAAACTCTCTCGGTCTCACTCTCGCGCGCGCGCGTGGCGCCTCATTAAAGACCCAAGAGCTCGTCACAATGCGCAACCGAGGCGTCGCCGTCGTCGTCGGCTCGCAAGTAGCGCGAATCGCACAAGTGGAACAATCGTATGCGACACACCGATATATGCGCACGTATTTTTCATTTGCACATTGGATCCGCGTACGCACCCGCTCATATGTATATATATCTGGGAGAGTTCTTTACGCCACGTGACTTTTTTTTCCTGTTCTCCAGGTCAGCCAAGCGACTTTTTTCTTCCCCACCTCTCTCGCGATTGTTTTACATGCGCACGCGTGATTCGCGTATCGCACCGGTGTCTTACAAGTGTGCATCACGCGGACGCGCTGGCTTGGCATTCTCAACCGAAGATGGTTTGCGTCTACGATACATGCGATGGGTTTTGAAAACGCGAACGATCGACCTATGTCTGCTCTCGATTGTGCCGCGAAGTTATCTAATATAACCATGTGAAGTCGTCGATTATCCATGAAACACGCGTGTTCCGATCTTATGAATTATATGCCCCGAACTTTGGTAGCTCTCGAGAGACGGATATGTTCGTTTTAACGAGGTGTCCCGAGCTGTTCGGGGAATCGCCAAAGGAGACATCCAGTGGGATCTGGCTGTCTTCCTCGCGGGGAACGAGCGCGAGATTTTTCCTCCTCCTCCTCCTCCTCCCCCAGCCGCCTCGTGGAAAAAAAAACCTCGCGCAATTTCGTATATACGAGCATTTTTGTGCGTGGTGACGAGCAGAAGTCGATCGAATTGTGCACGCGTGACGCGGTTGACGCGGCGTCAATTAACGAGGCGTTGCTACTCGCCGAGACAAAGCTGCACGCGCAGCCATCAAATCAAAACACTGCAGGGTGATATATATATGTAAGAGCTCGACGGTGGCGGCGCGCGGCCCCTCGAGCTCGAGCAATCGCGGCTAAGGGCTCGCTGTTTACCTCGCACTTTTCGACGCGCCTCGATTGTCTCGCGCACCCCACCTCCACCGCGACGACCGACGCACCCACTCCCACTGCCATCAATTCCTATCCCCGCCGCAGCTTCCCGGCTGCCGAACGAGCGAATTCCGTTTAATAATTCGTCGCGTGCCCCAAGCGGGGAGATAGTCCATTAAACAGATGACACAGCTGCAAAGTGCGATGTTTCTTCGAGTGCTTTTCCTCGCTGCAGCTCTCTCTATCTCTCCGTCGCCGCGCAAGAACGCCTAGAGACTTTTGGTCGGCGGGGTTTTTCGAAGTGCGGCAAATGTGAGTGCGGGACGAGTGCGGTCGAGAGAGACTCGCGAGCGAGTGAAACCGCGTCATTACGCACCTGGTGCGTCTGCAACGGCGAGAAGGGCAAAATTATGATCCACTTCATCGTTGATTCACGTCATTTTTTCTGGGGCAAAACTTACCTGGGTATACATCCGTATGTCGATCTCGTATCATAATCCGCGGGGAAACTATGCACAACTATGCTCGTGTAACAACACTTTGGTCTATGAGGGTCTAGAGGTCTCGGGATCGAGGCTGGATGATGACTTTTCCATGCCGAAGCTTCGGCTGATGAAAACCGGAAGTACACGGTTAGGAAAGTCCATTGAAAATCGAGGTTATTTCCAAGAAAAATTACAGCCCATGGGCGGCCCTTCTCACATTGTACAGGAGACCCTACTGTCAAACTTCTCCCATTCTCAACTCTCACAGATCCAGTTAAAGCTTTGTAAAAATCTGGAACTAATACATTTTTTCAATAAATAAACCATGACCTGCCTTTTCAATATTCAATTTTTATTAAATTTTCTACCTCGAGTATTCTACACCTAATCTATATCTTATCTACACCTAATTGATCATAAATTTTGTCATACTTTTAAATCGCACTGCGAGAAAAAATGTCTCGAACAAGATGGCTGAACTTTTACAGAGCCGCCCTTAAAAATTGATCGTTAGTCCTGAATACTTGTAGCGCCTCCTGTATAACGTGAGAATAGCCACCGATGAATCCACGATTACAAACAGTCCCTGTAATTAGTCGTGAGCATAATCTCAATTTTCAATTACCTTTCCTCTCCGTGTAGGGATTACGGGCCGCAACCTGATCTCAATCTTCAGAGACGTGTCGTAGCGAAGTTGGGGAAAAACACGCGAAAACCGTTTGGCCGAGAGGTCTTAGTTTGCCGAGATCACCGCGACACCGTAATCCTGGCGGATCAAAATTCGAAAATGTCTTTGTGCACGCGGGCGACGGACTTTCACCTCTCCGGCAACGGCCGCAGTGGCCCTATCTCGACCGGAACATCTCGGCGCGCGCTTTCCCGCGAGAGCATCCCTCGGGGAAAAAATGTCCCCACCCGCTGCGCCGCGCTCGAGCCGTAAAACTCCACGAAGCGGCCGAGTTTCGGCGTGTAATGAGTGCTCGCCCCCTTGTTGGGCGCCAATGAACGATTTTGCCGAGGCTGTGTCGACACGCGCGGCTTGGGCAACGCGCGAGCTTATCCAGATTCACACCGCGAGACTCGCGCGCATTAAAAGAATCGCCGACCATTTGCGGCTATCTCTATTTCTCGTACTTTTACACCAATCCGCGTGGCGGCTCAATTCTGCGGTCGTCCGCAGCGTCGGTGGTCCAGATATGCCCGCACGAGTCTTTCGCGGGGTATATACTTATTCATCAGTGATTTTACCAGAGTGGCGTTAGCTCAGAGTACCGACCCAGGGGTTGCTGTGGGGATTTTTGGATTTTAGAACCTGGTGTACACTTTTCATGTACGCTGTTGATGTCGAATTGATTTTGAATCGAATTGTCGAATCTATTTTTGGAAGATAAGCGACCGAAATCGGATCAACTGGTATGTGTAAGCGAGAGAATGATGTCGAATTACTTTTTGATTGATTTAGATTGATGAGGAATGAGAGGTACTGGGAAGGAAGATTCAACTCGAATGTTCGAATACGAAAAGTTCGAAAATTCGATGTTCAATCTCGCCACCTTGCCATACCTTCTTTAAAAGTTAATTGACTTTTAGAGGCCGTAAAATAAGATATTTTCTGAGTATTTTTCCTTCGCAACCATTGAAGTAATTGAGATAAAATATTGAGGATTCATTAAACATGTTTGGAGGTATGGAAAACGATTTTATTTCGATTGAAAATGTCGAGGGCGACATAATTATAGCGAATCAATTGAGAGCCAATTTTCGAGAAGGTAAATGGTGTGCAGAGTAGTCATTTCCGGACGATATCTGAAACAAATAAAAGAGGCGTTTATCATTCTGTATGAGCTCAGCTATTCTCGCGCAGCACGTTGGATTTTACAAACACTTTGATTTTTCAAAATCTAACTAATATCTGTGCTATTATTTTCATGAAAATATCTGTTCAACATTTTAAGTCAATCGGGTGAAAAACGATCGAGTTATTCTGCACAGCAGTTTTAAAAACGTTTTTCGAGATAATCGCTTTTCAAGTTTTATTTTAACGCTCGAGACTATTAAGATCGAGGGTCCTCGGAGAATATGGGCTGTGAACATTTTTGAAAATATTCCCCACTCATAAGGGCGATGGAATATCATTTTTAGGTTTATTACACACGCTTCAATTTAATAAAAAAGAAATTTGAAGAAAAATCACCCCTTGACGTGAGCCTTTCATCACCGATCTATTACATTGAATTTCGATTGTTAATTTTGTACTCGAGTGTTCCATCGCAGTAAAATGTAACGGGGTTGCGAAACAATTTGTTTCTAACTAACTAAATCAAAGGCTGCGCTGTTGAAATTCGAGCGATAAAATTATCGAAAGCCTCCATAAAACTATTGGCAGTGATGCCCCGAAGAGTCGACTGCAGTAAATTATACCGAAGCACCAACAAAGCATGAGCTCTCCGAAAAAAAAATCTCGCTGCAAGGCTGTGTTATAGGTTCGTACCGTCGCTCATTATTGAATATAGTTTATTACGGCGAATGAAATGATTAAATCGTAAATCGCGCGAAATCTTCATCGAGCCGATCCTCCAATAAGACATCAGCCGCGTTTATGAAAAAATTTCACCACTCGTTGAGCCGTAAGAGAGTCGAGCTGAACTCAATTTATCCGAGGCGCGCGCGCTGCATTACGAAAGGCGCGCATTTACAACCGACACCCGCCAACTTCATACATACATACACATACATACATCCCCCACGGAGCCAATCTCTCACATCCGCAAAGACGCTGTATAGAGGAGAGCCGGGTAATTATTGCCGGGGAGACAATCAGGGTCGCGTGTCCAATCTGCGCCAGCCACACGTTTCGACAGATAGCTCGAGCGGTAATGCACAGTTTGACGAGATTTAGGGCGCAGAGGCCCGAACAAAAGATATACATACCGGCCGCCGTCCGCTTTTCATATCTCAATAATGCCGCGGCTATACACAAAGAGAACAGCACGATGTATCGCGCGCCGCTCCGGCTAATCGTGCAGCAGCAGCAGCGATGCTTACCAACACGCCGCCACCCACGCTCCGTCATCTTTTATGTATAGATCTGTGTGTGTGTGTGTGTGTGTGTGTGTGTGTGTGTGTGAGTGTGTACACTTCACGTCTTGGTCAACATGTATTGGTGTAGTACGCGCGCGTCCCGCAGCGCATCGGCGGCGGGGAGCAACGGAGCTCGATGCGCAAATGGAGATTTCGTGACTCGGAAATTTCATAGCCCGCGTGTAGTGATCCTTCTTCGCCGCGCGCGCGCCAGCCCCGGTTGCGTCATTTATATTATTTGTACACACACACACACACACACACACACACACACACACACACACACACACACACACACACACACACACACACACAGACACGGACGGACACACAAGCGCACGGCTCGTTAATAACGCCGTTTAACGACTCTGTCCGACCCGATGGATTGAGTGATCTGGTTGTATCCGCGATCGGATAGGCCGCGCGTGATCGCTCGAGCGTTTAATGCTCCGGCGTGGCCCGATCGAGATTTACAACGCAGACAGCGCCGGTTTACGTACATCCATTCGGACCAGACTCGCGTCTGCCTTCCGTATATCTTACTCGTTTTCCGCGGGCAACCGTGTTTCCCTCGGCGTTCCCACTTCAATATGCTTCGGATGTTACATCTGTATGATTCGTCCTGTGTCTTGAAACAGCGGCTCGAACGACGTTGTATCGATTAGTCTACGAATGAAAAGTTGTTCTTGATACTACCACTTCAGCGTGACAATTTAGAAATGTGACACACAAACAAATCATTTTCTCGAAAACGCTCTGATGAATCTACATCGGACAAAGTATTTCATACGTAAATTTTCCTAATCTATCGAATGGTGTGACTGAATTTCTAAGAAAATGTACCATTCGAAAAATAGAAAAAATAATTTTCGGGGAAAAGGTTATGATCCAATAGTTCCATGAAATTCCTGTAGTCCGGGAAGATTGAAGATGAATAGAGTTGTTTCCAACACGATTGATTAATTAGTTTTAATTTAGAAAATTATTGAAAAATAAAAATATGCAGAGAAGCTAAGACTGAAATGGCTGTCTTGGAAAGGTGGAATCGGAATTGGAATTCGAACATCTGATCTGACATTTTGGTCGGTAACGCAAGCAAATTTGGTTATATAGGCTAACG
Source organism: Aphelinus atriplicis (assembly GCA_020882685.1). Lineage (NCBI taxonomy): Eukaryota > Metazoa > Arthropoda > Insecta > Hymenoptera > Aphelinidae > Aphelinus > Aphelinus atriplicis. The sequence continues at coordinate 41,888,584 of CM037076.1, read as the reverse complement.
TCGTCGTTAAACTCCTCGACAATTTAGCCAACCTAAATCTCGCGATTACTTCGTTTTTTGAAAACAGGGGAGCGTTGTTTGGGTCATCTCTTCGGATTGGATTCATTCCGTGTTACCCAGAGGATTTTCCTCGGGGACCCCTCCGTATGGATAATTCCGGCGTAACTTGCGCCTACTTCGCGTCGGGTCCACGTCTTGTGAAATGGATTCATTCATAATTTGGAAAGTCAAGTTTCGAGCGTAACGGGTTCACGCGAACATGTATTCAAATTGAATTTTCTCATGGGATCCAATAGCATCATCGATATTTCTTAGTCGCGATAACGAAAAATTCCATCGATTAATAATCACGCTATGATTGACAGTGATACACAACTGGCATGGTATGACTGATGTTTTGGATGTATCATTCACTTGCGTTTTGAGTTGCTGTCAATTACATTTGAGGTTAGAGGAATCAAAGCGATTTCATTGATTGAGGCAATTTTAATATCAGTTTTTTTCTCAGACTCATGACAAATATTTTTCCTATCTACGTGTATGTGTGTAAATGTAAGTCTGCATGTTCAATTGTTTGTGCTAAAAGAAATGGTCTCTATATTTTTTGATTCTATACTCGTATTACCACATGATGAATTATTTCATACACCAACACTGCTGAGAGCTGAAACATTAAATCAACAGTCATATTTATGATACAGCAGAAATCGAATGTTTTGGAATCAAATCGAAATGAAGTATCATTAAAAGAGGGGGAGAGGGGTCATATGAAAGGGATAACAGTCAATTGTCAAGTCCCCAATGACTCCCATCCCATTGTCTTAAGTTATGTTAAGTTAATTCGATATACAACTGTGATAAGAAACCACGGATATTTTCCTCTCTGCAGATTAAATCTGGTGATCATATTATTTTATAGCTTATTGTGTACCTACATAATATAATGTAATAGATATACTGGGGCCTTGACAATATTATATGATATCGCTTCGGCATGATTACCCTCCTCTCAATCTCTATTAAAAATATTTCAACGAGAAAAAGTGGAAAATGCAACGGGGTTGAACTTTCAAATGCTCGTTTTCTTACTTCCACTGCCAAATGAAATTGCATCTGCATGTATATCCTTCACAACACATCACTCTTCCATGTTTGATACAATAATTTGGTTCGGTAGGGTTGACGCCTTCGGGTGGTATACACGCATCAGAAATCATATCGGAGTAGTGAAACAGGACGATGGCAGTAAGTCCGAGTTTGAAAAGAAGTTTCTCTGAAAAAGATATTTTTGATCCACTTTCTGTGTTACGCTTGATCAAATATGTAATAAACTACTCGTTACGAAGAAAATAAAGTGAGGTACAGTTTATATTTCACATTGTACATACAAAATAATTAACATTTCTTGACTTTTTCACGCTGACGAAATATCATAAATGAGTAAATATCAAGATACTTCAAAGAATTTTGAAAAAGCTGTACATGTTAATTGTGTAGAAAAGAATATGTATCAAGGGTAATGTAATATTTCTTACCAAACATTTTTCTGCTATTTTCCAATTACAATCCCAGTGAAGTAAACACGTTATAGAGATAGCAACGTTAATAATTAATATATTATGATGGTGAATTGGATAAGAAGCGCATAAAAATTCAAATACCAAATGTATTCAAATAGGAGTATTTACAGAATTTAGTTAATCATCGATCGTCAAATCGGTTGGTATAAGTGAGATAACGAATTCAATGGAATTTTATGTTCTATTTTTTGGGACGAGAAATTAATGGGATAATTTATCTATCATTACCTGTGTCTTAGTAAATGAAAATCCATAAAGAAGTTCGTTTGCAATTTTTAAATATTAAAATAGAACGCATGCAGCTTTCCTTAATTATGTTAATATACTAAAAGCGGTGAGAAATAGTACACAGAAAAACTCGACTCTGTTCGAAAACGCACACACAAGTCACATGGTACTTGGAGAATTTTATTCAACAGGATGTGAGTTTAAACTCGCAGTAAGTAGCGATATCAGTTGTGTAGGTATTTAAATTTTTTAGCGCCTTTCAAGCAGTGGCCTTTTCATGTCCGCCGCCAGTCAAACTATGTCCCATTCTTGAGTCACGTAATTTGCATTGTAAGAAGGTTTAGTACATAATTCTTCACCAATAGATTCCGGCGAATGACTTTCAAAATATTTTTCCATATTTTTCTTCTGGCTTTTCAAAACTTTTCTTGCTATTGAAACAATCCTAATGTCACCATAACTTTCCAGATCAATCACCAGAACAATCCTAATGTCACCATAACTTTCAAATTGTAAAAAGTTTTCAGTGATTATATTGAATCCATCTCTGTTTCCAGTTTACCTTTGTTTCTAACACGTACCGAAAATCGGCTCTTTTTCAGGCATTGTTTGCGTAAGGAGAGTTGATCAGAAAAAAATGTCCAAAAAGCTTTGGAAATTTTTCAAAGTGTGAAAGATGTACTACCCAGATTGCGTGTCTTTCTATCTCTAGCTTATTAGAAAGATATAATTTACAAGTGGGGGTGAACAAGTTTCGCATTTTTAACTTGACCAATCCTCATTCAAATATTGAAAATGCAATTTTAGTAGCTGGTGGCATCCGAATACACTTTTATGGAGCCGTTTACTTAAGTGAAAATGATAAATGCATAGATTGCACTAACGCAGGCGAAAAATTTTTAAATTCAATCAATCATTGCTGATCAATATTCAATACTAGCACAAACGAAATTCTATCATTTTTCACTCACATAATAATCAAACTGAAATATGCTAGCTGTTCTCGAATTTCTCACTGCAAATAATAAACGCAAAAACGGGATGGAGAGTTTCAATAGCAAGAATTCAGACGATTCCACAATTGGGAATATCACAACAAACCTTTAATTCCAAGCGTCAGTGAGACTGAAGTGAAGGAAATGTACGTAAAGCTCACCAGCCCTTCATTTTGATTCATGATTTAATATTCTGTGTACTGTATTTGGCATTCCACACATTCCATGATAGCATTAAATTGATTCTCTCATTCCATTGAATCTCATGTCTTGCGTAATCGACATTAGTTTGATTGACTCAGTTCATGCATAATACTTGAAGTAAAAGGTTTGGTGGATAGCTGTTCTTTACTCTGAAGCTTATCATAGTTTAGGTGGGTACCACTACTTTTCCGAGCCTTCACAGTGGATTATGGTTCAGATGTGTACATTATACGATTATCCCCTATATTCATGTGTATGTTAAATATACATTGTTCGATTATCTCTTCGAATTGAACAAAGATTTCAATGAACCAACCCTCATGAACATTTTCTATTTCAATATTTACAACTGTATTTAACTGCTCCGTGCATCGATCTGATAATGAATCGAGATACCTTATGTCACTAGATTAAAAGAATAGTCTCAAAATGGAATCAAATCGTTGACCTGGGAATTCATAAACGGAGAATTTGGGGTAAATCATTTTGAAAATGTATAATATTGAGCAAAGCAAATTGATCTATATTAAATATGATGATTATAAATATTGAAGGTAACATTTCTATGATAAATTATAAGTAATGTTGTTATCGTCTGTATTTAATACGATCTTCGCTCAATTTGTTGAGTTATATACTTTTCCTTGTCTACAAAGTTTTGCAAATAGATGATAAGCTCACTTTTCAAACGATGTATCGCTTTCAGAGTCCAATAGGGTCATACCCCCACTGACTCCGATTGAATATTTTGCATACATAATCACGTGTGGTCAAATTTCCGAAGACCCAATCGTACCTGGGATGAGCGGAAAAACAAACGAGTGCCCTCGATGTAACTCGGTGCGTGATTTTGCAGCCAAAATCGTACGAGTTCGGGTACGCGGTGAAGGACGCGGCGACGGGCAACGACTACGGCAGGCGGGAGACGAGCGACGGCGAGACGGTGCGCGGCGAGTACAGGGTCCAGCTGCCCGACGGAAGGACGCAGATCGTGACGTACACCGCCGACTGGCGCACCGGCTTCCACGCGGACGTCAGGTACGAGGGCGTCGCACAATACCCCGACCAGTACAACAACAACAACAACCAGGGCTACCCGTCGAGCAATCCCGGAGGTTACGATTACAATGGCAACAACAACGTCGATGCGGGATACAATGGTGAGCGGCAAAGTTGCTTTGATTAATCTTGACGCGTCGAGGCGAAGGATTCAGAGTCTCGAGCTGTCAAGGATCTTACAGCCAAGTTTCAGGCCCAGCTTCTCACTCACTGATTCAATTCGCACACAATAAATCATTCACCGGGTTTCTTGCGACGCGAAACTGCCTATATATAGCTGTACTTATTTCGAGGCAGCGATAATCTGGTTCGAGCTGGTGAATTAACGTTAACTCGGCATTGGTTATGTTGCTTCGAAGGTTTTCATTTGGTGCGCAATAAAAACTTGATAGGAAAGAGAAAAACTATTTTGAGATTGGAAGCAAATGAATTCCATCGACTGTGCTTTCCCATTCGAGTACACGGAGTCGGGGTCTTGCAATGACGCATTGTTAGATTTAATCATACGATATTTTTTCATCTCAAAAATCCAGCTCACCCGTTTGTACGGATGTAAAATCTACTTTCGGTTCATAGGGTTTGTCGATTTCGCGATACACCGAGGTTTTTCCAAATCATTTCATTTTCGAAATCCGTCAAATCACTCATCGTTATCGGGGGAAATAAATTGAGCCGATGCCGTGCTTACATCGGAAATATTTGGCCGATCTTATTAAATATTGCTTTCCAATCCATTTCGATTCTATTCCTGACGGGATGAACACGCTCTACTTTTTTCTCTCACTTCTCTCGGTCACGGATCAAAATTTAATACGAGCGAAATGTTACAGCTCAATGGGATTGGATTTAAATCGAATTATATACTTCGGAATCATCAATTTTGCCGAGAATAAAACGGTTGGAAACCATTAATACGTCTGGGTCTGATTCTTTTAGTTGTCCAATTTAATCATGGAATTCGATTATTCAAGCGCGTGCTTTTTGTTATAATAAATGCGGCTTCCCAGAGATTCCAGTTATTCATTCGGATATGAAAATTTCATTACCCCCTATACCGGCAGAGATCAAATATTTTTTCCCGGGCTTGCAAAAGCCCTACATCAGCTCTGAAATTTCGGCACTTGGTCAGGCACTGTGAAGCCATCAGAATTTTCAGCGTTCCTTTACAGTATATAGAGGATGAATTTATGAAAAATTTTAATCGGATAACGCTTAGGCGTTTTTGAGCGTCACGTTGGGAATTGCACTTTCCCAGCGTATCTACTGGTCATTGTCAATTGATATTCGTTAGTGTAGTAACATTCTGTATTATGATGATTGATGTATAGAGATTTATAAAAGCTGCCCGCGCGTACCCCGAGCTATTTTCACACGAAGAAGGATGAAACTATCGGTTTAGTCATATTAGATTTTTATCCAGCCAAAAAGAGCAAATGCGTGAGTGTAACTCAGCGGCCCCTTTGCCCGATGGAGAATAGGGCCAATCGGCTCGAGGCACGGCAAATACAGGAGGTCCGGTTTGTTTCAGGTAATCAAGGAGGCTACAACAATTACCAGGGCGCGGCGAACAACTACAACTCCGGGCAGAACTACAATTATCAGTTGGGCTCGAACGCCCTCGACGGGAACTACGGGCCGCCTCCTCAAACGGTCGGCGGCTCTTCGTACGGCACCGGCCAGAGCCTCGCGCCACCGCCTCAGCAGCAGTACGGCGTGCCCTTCCACTGAGGCCGGGCCAGCTCCGCAACTCATTCGGTCTCTCTTCGATGCTCGCCGCCCGAATTCGAGCCGCGCGACCGCGAGTCACGCGATGCTTATTTTTCTTCGATGGGGCGTCGAGTGTTCTTTGGGGATCCAATGGAACTCGCCGGAGAGTCGCTGCTCCGAAAGGTCGAGAGGTGAAGGCGTTCGATTGCCGGGGACTTGCCCATTTCTTTACTGTACATTTTAACCCTTGTACCTCCGATATTACTCTACTATTATGTATTCGACTTGGTGGAGTTTCGCAAATCATGCCCATACCTTATATTGTAATTTATTCACTAACCGAGTGTGAGTGGGGAAACATCATTGACAGTCTTTCACTTTTTCCCTCGTGTCAATTTCCGTTCAAATCGTATTCCGAGGAGAAATAATGATTTTGAACCGTTCGAAGCTCAAGAGATGTTGAAATTTTCTGTGAGATAAATCTTGAATGTCCGTGTGGTGATGTACATCGTTTTAAAATGACTATATTCTCTTACTTGATGATACTCTTGGGATAAGGAATGAGTAAAACGTATTTAATACGTCATATTTTCCTCTTTTCACCGGAAAACTTTTTAATTGTGACAAATGAATGAGCTAATTTATGTTCAAAATAAGAGATAGGTCTTTCTTGACGCTGCTAGATTGATGTAATCTAGATCTATTGTGGAGAAAGATTTATCTCTCTTGACATTATGCGGTAATTATGAAATGTAATCTCTGGTTGTAAGAATGTGACATTGTGATTTTGTACGAATATATTTTCTAATAAAACTATTCGTATGGTTGTATTTCGCTTCCTGTCACCCACAATTTTACACAAGGACTCTTTTATATGAATGGTTTCGGCGTAACTTGCCTACTTCGCTTCACATTTACGTCCTATGAAAATAATCCCAATCACAAGAAATTGTGAAATGTCAAGTTTCAAGCATAGTGGTATACATTCTGTAGATATCTCTCAGTAATAAAAATAGAGAAAAATTTCATTAATTGATAATTACGTATTAACTTGCTATTCACATGAGACTGACGTCGCATGATCATGATATATTATTTTCTCATATTTTTAATCTCTATCAATTAATATTTAAAGTTGGAGAAATCAAATCAATTTTATTATTTCGGACGATTTTATTGTCAATCTTTATCACATGTTGTTGTAGAGGTTATAGTGAACGGCATCTTGATGGTTAGCTCAATACCTATCAAAAAGAAATATTCTGTGTGTGTTTCAGGATGTGGCTCAGTTTACTCATTTCTTATCAGGAAACACTAATAAATGTATTACAGTAATACATTATCTCTTCATTTTTCTGATTCGATATTACCCCATGGTAGTCATAGGTGGGGCACATTTACACTTTGGTTCTCTGAAACATTAAATCAATGGTCAAATTTATGATAAGACAAAAATCGAGTTTATGGAATCAAACCGAAATGAGCTAGGTTCGGTGGTCTCTATTCAGAATATGTTAACCAGAAATAATGAAAAATGTAGCGGGGTAGAAATCCCAAAAGCAGTTATGCTTACCCGGTCTTTTGATCAAAAGGGCATACGCATTTATATCCACTGCAACAAGTCAATTCGCTGGGAGCATCCCCCTTGGGACAATACCCTAGTTCGGAAGCGTTCACGTCTTTAGGTAGAGCACAATCACCAGCAATTTTGGAGAAGTAACAAAACAGAACGATGGCAAGAAGCCCGAGTTTGACACGATGAATCCCTGAGAAAAAATGGTTGTTACAATATTTGATTACGTTGCGCTTGATCTGACGTGACGAACTACATAGACCGACATGAAATCGACGTGTCTTACGAAGAAAGACACATCTCAAACTGTCCGCGAAGAAAGACACATCTCAATTTGTCCGCGAAGAAAGACACAACTCGCAATCTAGCCGCGAAGAAAGACACAACTCGCAATCTAGCCACGAAGAAAGACACAACTCGCGTCTGCCCGCAAAAAGGATACATGGCGCACATCCCACAATTTTCCGATGTGAAAAATATATGGAATGAAAGCTTAGAATGAGTAGGTTATACTTGACAAAAAAACGAGGCTTTTCTACAGTTTAAACTCTTTTTTCGTTAATATTCGCGGGAGAATAATTCCGACATTTGTCTTTCTTCGTGGACAGATTGCGAGTTGTGTCTTTCTTCGCGGACAGATTCGGATATGTGTCTTTCTTCGCGGACAGATTCAGTTATGTGTCTTTCTTCGTAAGACACGTCGAAATAAGAACTACTAAATATAATAAACTGATTATATATAAGTATATGGAAAATATTGGAAATTTATGATTTTCTCAATAAAGTGAATCAAGATATTTTGAGGCATTCTGAGAAAGCTTTGCTGTTCGATCGTAGAGGAAAAATATATAACAAGGATAATATACTATTTCTTACCGAACGTGCTTCTGCTGTTTCCAAAATCGATTCCCTAAGAGCAAATACGTTATTTAAGGGGTTACATACACTAATTAAAATTAATAATTCTTGGACAACAGAAAAAAATAACTATTTTAAATTTTTCTTTTCAAACAAATTTTTTTTCAAGAATCTGTACATTAATTTGAAACTTTTCCACAAAAAATATATCCCAAAAGTGCATTGGAATATTTTATATAGCTATATATTTGTATTAACTCTAATATCACACTTGTCGTAAGATCCAGAAAGCTGAGGTCCACGTATACCACTTTTGCAAAATAGATTATGTTTCTGACATCAATACTCATATCCGGAACCTCAGTCGCCAAGATCTGATCAATTCTGATCACCCAAGTCTGTAGGCTTATCGAATACAATGATGAAAAATCAAGAAAACAGCTATTTCACTGGTTTGGTCACCCGCTTATGAGGTCAACTTGATTGGATCTTAGCAACTGAGGTTCCGGATATGAGTATTGATGTCACAAACACAATCCACATTACAAAAGTTGTATACGTCAACCTCAGCTCTTTGGATCTTACGGCAAGTACATCACATATGTCAAAATTACACTTTTGAGAAAAACACATTTTAAAGTTTAATCTTATGAACAAATCACAGTCACTATTATGATATCACATAACTTCACTACTGGAATTGCTCCTTATTATGCCCCTGCTTGATAATGATCAGACACTCCATGCCTGAGTCTTCTTCTCAGCGTGCGAGCTTGGAGAGTTGATGCCTCCACTCGACTATCCATTACACGAATCCTAGTTTCATTCTTCTTGGCAGAATAGAGACTAGCACTCGTACCAGGAACAATACCTAATGCACTCATCACATCTAGAATAACATTAGCACCATCATTGAAACTTGCCACTGGGGAACTTCTATTTTTTTTCTTCTGTGTTGACAGAGCTTTCAAAACAAAAAAATGAAATCATGAATAAATTTTTGTCTTCAATATTTATTCAAATAATTTTGAATTCAAACAGATACTTACTACTAATGTCTCAGCAACATGAACTATTCTCTTTTATGTTTCTATTTTATTTTGAGAAAATGAGAGGTTAACCCCAAAATAGCCGGTAGTTGATAATCAAAACAAACTTGAGAGTCACTCATGCTTTGTGATAATTTGAATCATGATTGGCAATAGGTAGAAAATTTTTTTTTATAGTTGAATATCGATTTTTTTTGATAATTAAGCATTATAAAATTTATATAAAATATTTTTCTGCAGAGAAAAAAACCGCTGCCAAGTGCCTCAGCAGTATGCTTTCTCAAAGTATTGCAATTGAACCTCAACTTGCATTAATCACCACTCTCTGAGAAAGCAAAATGAATCTCTAACTCATTTCCTCCACTCCATAGTAACGGTTGCTAAGGACATAAACAACGGTTGCTATGGTAAATATCCGAGCTTCGGTGTTCTTACTTCTTAGTCGTCAACAGTTCCGAAAATGGACCTCTAACTGACTTTTTCCATTCCCTAGTTACGGTTGCAAGGGATATAAACAACGGTTGCTAGAGACATCAACAATGGTTTCTACGGGAAATGTCTCTTTGATTCTTATAGAATCCCATAAATATACAAACCCAAATGATCATTTATCATGAATTACATGGGAACTTATCAAAAACACGATAGCAACGGTTGCCATGGAAATAAACAACGGATGCTACTAAACACCGAACTCAGTTCACATCTTTCGGAGACCAACCTGTGTGCAAAATTTCAGGACGATCGGACTATTCCTTCCAAAGTCATCGTACGACAAAAAAAGTCAGTCTGAAGCTGAATTTTGTATCTCCATAGCAACGGTTGCTAAGAGAATAAACAATGGTTGTTCCAAAATGAATGTCTTATCGATTCTCATCGATCGTCGAAAGAATTGGAAACCCATTGTGCATTGATGATGATTTTTGGAGCTTTTATCAAAAACACGTTAGCAACGGTCGTCTAGAGAAATAAACAACGGATTTGGCTGAAAATTGAACTCGACCGAGATTTTGTAGCGACTAACCTGTGTGCAAAATTTCAGGACGATCGGACAATTTCTTCGAAAGTTATCGTACGACAAAAAAGTGCTCGTACGTACATACATACAGACATTTTCGGATTTTCATGTTTTTCGACCCGTAGATTACGAAAATCGAGGTCCCGAAGTCCGATTCGGTGGGTCGATTTTTACCCCGTTACAAAGCTTTCTCTTTGAGAAAGCAAAATTAAATCAGCGTTGTTATTGAAAATCATCATTTTTGGCGGTTTTTGCCTCAAAACATGACTTGAGTTAATCTCGCATAACTTTTTAAGGACGCCGAATTTTTGAAAACGGGTTTCGGCATTCGAAAGAGAAGATCCAAATACATAAAAAAACATAAAAAAAAACTTGTTTTTTTCAATTTTAAGGTGTATGTAACCCCTTAATTAGCAACGTTGAATCTGAATACAACATGACTATGCATTAAGAAAGAAGCACGGAGGAATTCTCCAATAAAACGAATTAACATTGGAATATTAATGCAAATTGAGGTTCAATTGCAATACTTTGAGAAAGCATACTGCTGAGGCACTTGGCAGCGGTTTTCCTTTATTAAACGGAATAAAATAAAATATTTTACTAATTCTGTCCTGTTCTTTGTATAGCTACTAGGATAATTATTTATCTGAAAATATATGGGTTCCAACTTACAGTACGTAGCGAGATTTGTGTAGTTATTCAGGCCTCAGTGACTTCGAAGTAACTCTTGCAGTTGCCTCCTTATATAAGCCATCAATCAAGCTGTATCCTATTCTTGTGTCACGTAATTAGTAAAAGGCATAAGTAATTCACTATTCTTCACAAAGAGATTCTGTTTCATGACGTACAAAAAAATGATTCCCATATTTCTACCGACTTTTCAGAACATCAAAACCTCGATAACAATCCTAATATTATATTTCATTTGTAAATCGTGTTGGCACATAGCTTTCAAGTCATGAATAGTTCTAGTGAGCTTACAATACAAAGGAATATTCATCTCAATTTCGCTTTGTTTTTGAAATGTGAATGATATCAGCTTACTTTCTGGCATTGGAACTTATTTACCGGAGAAAAGTGACTGCGTAAATGTTTAAAAAAAACGTCTGCAAATTTTTAAATCGGTGAAGCACTACAACTCAAATTGCGTAACTCGTTGTCTATCTAGGATAACAAAGATGCAAATCGATTCGAAGTTGGTGCACGGTTTGTCTGCGGATGTAAGACTATGTGTGCGGAAGACGAGTGGACCCGTATTAACGATTCCTCAAAATAGCGTCACGAGCGAATAACGCTCGACTGGAGCGTGAGCGCAGTATGGACGTATTTTGCTTATATGCTCATTTCCAGGTATAGAAAATTGTTTCTGTTAGGATTATGACAGAGATGGATTCCAGCTCGAATGAGGATATTGAACTTGTAACACTTATGTTTCGAACTCTGTGAGCCGTTCGACGAGAGTCGCACTCTTATAAGAGTTATACCAAGTCATAACTTGGTAAATCTTCATTCATACATACACGAAAATGTAAGTTTATTAGCTGATAGCACCCAATCATATATTTCGTTCTTCTTGACCGTGAAAATTCATTTCAAGCACCGTATTGTGTGCGTGAAATAAAATAAAACTAGGCACTAGTGCATAAAATTATGAGAATTCAAAATTATGTAATTTTAACGAAAGTAACAAACTGAGTAGATTGCAGTCGACGTTCGTGCTTCGAACTCGTGAAACTGTTGAAGCTGATCATATTATTGTGACATAATTTAATAATATAGGGTTGTTAGCTCCTGGCGGTGCCTTCAGTATTGCAGTTTTTTTACAAACTCTCATAACATAAAATATCGTATCCAACTAAAGCGTTAAAATTTACACACTCATGAGGACGTGTCCTTGCGAGTCTTTAAACTTCCACGTGCTGGTTGCATAATATACTATTTATGAACTCCTAGGTTCAAGTCATTCCCACTGGAAATGATAAACATAAAAGAGGGATGGAAAGTTTCTACAGCAAGAATTCAGACGATTCCGCCATTGCAAATGTCGAAGCAAACATTTAATTCCAAGCGTATTGGATTAAGCCCTCAATTTTAATTTATGATTCAATATTCGGCATATTGTATTGGACATTCCATATTCCATGATAGCATTAAATTGATTCTCTCCTTTTATTGAATCTTTTCTCTTGCCCGCATCATCGACATTCTTCTGAGTGACTCGACCTTTATGAATATTATATTTCTCTCATTTGATTGTATTAGGATAATTGTTGGAGGAAGAAGTCACAAGCCCATGGAACGATATTAGAGATAGAACAGCAGCTAGGAAAAAAATTGTCCTAAGATGAAAAGCACAATTCATTCAGGTCGAAATTGTAGAGTATCAATATCATAATGAACAAGCAATAACGTGAGAAAAATATTGATCAAAATGTAAGAATAGTCGACTTTCCTCAACAATTTTGCAACCAGCTTTCAAAATTACGAGATGAAATAGCATGAGGAAAGGATCGATACATCTGACACGTTAAAAACCGTTCGAAGATGATGGACGAGTATAGAAAACGGTTCATTACCCTGAACCCTTCGGAGCGCACGGATTATTACCTGAGCCGGCAATTTGGCAATCGCCAACGAAGCTTCCTGCTCACGCGACGCGCGAGGCGTTAAAAACGCGGCTAAGTGATACGTTCAGCCACTTTCCGCGTCTGCAAATCATAGGACGACGACTTTATGAAGCGGCGGCGGCTGGCAGCAGCCGCACGAGCCGTAACGACTTATCAATGGGGCCGATGTATCTTTATGAAAAACTTCCCTTCCGAGAGCGCTTTATAATGCCACCGGATTGAAGAGCTTTTGATCCGGTGTCGGAGCCGTATGATTGATTTGCATCTTTTCATCTGTGCGAGCAAGTTGCCCGGATAGACAGATCATATACGATGTTTCAATGAACGTTGGCCACTTTGCAAGTATTGGATAACATTTATTCCGATATCTCCATAATTTTGAGAGCTTCATACGTACCCTCTGGTTCAAGTCAAATGACGTATCAATGAGATTGATGAGTTGATTGGAGATTTCTTCTAAGATCAGGAAAAGAGTATTGATCCCAGAGCAAAACCTTTTGTTATATAGCGTCGAGATGGTTTTTATTTTTAAACCAAGATTCATTTTTTGGTGTGTCTGCGAAGAGTTATTAAACCTATCTTTACATGCATATTTTAAGATGATACTGCGTAATTTCACAAGTAACCCCGCTGAGAATCAAAATAAACTGATTATTCATCTTAAAGGACGCCAGATTAATTTCCTTATTCATTTAAAATCATTTCAGATTGAATATAGGTGTGACTCTCACTGAGCTGACCTTCAGAAAACTCAATTATCAATAAGACTTACAAGGAGACCAATAAATTTACGAAGAATAAAAGCTGAATGGATCCTCTACCGAAATGATTTTGAGTCATTTACGATAAAAAGAATGCAAAACTCTCCGTATAAGCTATGTCGAAACAGTATACAACCCAGTCGCATTCCTCAGCCGATCTATGTCAAAATTGAGTAGCTCATAAAAATCAATTGAGAATTCTCCGCGCGCTCGTAAAGAAACGGGCAAATTACTCGTGTGAGATCTCCATAATACCCGTATAGCCATAGCAAAGTATCCACTATACGCAACGTTTAATAACTCGACGTGGAGCGCCGAGTCCCCGGTCAATTAGTACAACAACAGGTTACGGGCCCATGCAGGCGTGTAACGCAGCGCTGGCGCGCCGTCGATGAGCAGCCAAACTCCTCGATATATGTATACACTCGCCTCACGACTCGTATACTCATATAACAAGCGAACGAAAGAGAGAGAGAGAGAGAGAGAGAGAGAGAGAGAGAGAGAGAGAGAGAGAGAGAGAGAGAGGAGGCTATATGCGCGCGCCGACAGCGGACGCGTGCCCCCGGACGAAAACAATCCTGAGCGCGCGGCGCGCATGTGTCTTGGAGGGGGGCGAGGGGCACGCGCGCGCGCCCGCGTAATACGTATTATACGCTCGCGTACTTTCTCCGCGCGGAGCAGTGGGGGGCTCGTCGAGAGATGCGCGCGTGGGAAAACACTTGCAGCAGCCGGGGCCCTATTTTAAAATTGCACGCGCGCTGCCCGCGTACAACGCTCCGCATCGAGATTGCACAGCCCGCGCGCGGCTTGTTACGGCCGGGCTTGATTGTTTTCGACGAGGTCCCGAGCTTTGGCCACCATTTTGATATTCATGGGGACTTGTCGATCGATCGATAATTATCCCGCCCACCCACCCCCGGTCATACACGATTGTTCGCCGGGATTACTACGATTGTTTCTCACTCTTATCGATAATGACTATGTTTGGTGTTTCGGGGGCCATATGCGTCGATTGGTAATCAATGATTCGATGATTCGGTAAATTTATGGGGAATGATTCATGATACAACTAGGTGAAGGGTGGTATTGAGCTTGAAGCGTACTGGATGATTAAAAAATACAACAAGTTGCCCTACGTTAGAATTAGTATATTATTGACATTCAACTATATTTTCTTAAAATAAAATAACTAGTATCAACGTATTGTAGACAGTATATTTCGCTCTATTTTTAGTACATTTTACTGGGTGTATCGTGAAAAAATAAATATATTTCCAATTATAAGCAGTAAATATAAGAAACAATTGAACTCTTTGGATTAGACAAAAAGAGATTGAATACTTCCTCATGATTCAAATAAAAGATTGCAATCGTTTCGTTCAAAGGGAGATTTGTTCAAAAACTTTTTTTGAAACAGATGCTATTGATTTTTTCGCTTTTACAAAAAAAAATCTAAAAAATCACATCTGTAATACATCCCATGTTTTCCTAGTAGTATTCGTCAAATGAAATCGTTTTTTAAATTCTTCCGATATACATATGGCATTGTTACAATTTAGTAGATTTTAATATATGTTGTTCTTGTATGGAATGTGGAAGGTAAGGTTACTTTGAATGGTGATTATCTACGAGACTCATGTTACATGGAATTTCGAAGATACTCAAAAATTTAATTACCGCGGCGCCTTTTGAAAGTTTGCTTCGAAACTGGGAGTAAATAATTATACGGCTCATGCCCGTTAATATACATTTCCGATCTGCATGTGTTAGTACACTTCTAACAACGGGGCGAATAATTTGACGAGTACTTGTCTCTTTTCGACATACATATAATCATCAAAGTTATTTCCTGCATGGCACAACGTCCGCACCACTCATGGGCGATTTATCTTTTGTAACACCCAACCACACGATCGCCCCATTGGCTCACGAGCTTTTTTCCACGCGGCGGAACGACGGCTCTTGCGAAGCGGCACGCATCAATCGTCCAGCGCTGCAGCTCTCGAGCGACGTGGGATTTCTCGGGGCCGAAAATCGAGGGAGAACGTAAATCAGGTGGGAATCTAATCGACGCTGAGCGGCTGCGTTTTCGCTACTATCTCCCGGCTGGCGCGAACGGCTGTAACGGCGACGCAATGGCGATATGCAAAATCTGCACCACTGCGCCGCTGCATCGAGGCCAGATACGTACGGCTGAGCCATATATATATGAACGCTTGTGTGACTCGGTGTCGGGGGAACAGCTGGAGATATTGGACAAACGCTTAGCTCACGGACTCTGCGTAAACTTGGCCAAGTCATTAAGAATTATATCGTCCTCGGGAATTCGGAGATCCAACACTGGTACACCAAGACAACGACTACGCATGTCGGATGAGAACGAGGCGTATTTTGTACAGCGGCCATTGGGCATCGAGAATGCGTAGACCAGCTGATGCACTGTGATGCACCGCTGTAAGTGTGCGGGAGGCGTGCTACCTGGGCTTTATTAGCCCAAGCCTAGGAGCCTCGACCGGGGACAGAATTTGGCAGTGTCAGCGAGGAGCTCGAACGGTATAGATTGAATAGGAGACCTTGACTGTTGTAGCGATCATTGTATTCATAGAGTTAATAAAAGCGTGTATGTTCTAGTATAGAACACCGTGACCTTTTCTTGATCAGAAAATCCCTTTCCTAACTATCTTATAGTAGCGCGATTCCCCATAACACGAAATCTGGCGATCGTGACAGGACTTTTTGATTATTGACGTCGTGTTTGTGGTGTGTGAATTGCAAGTGATAGTAGTGGACAGTGAAAATGTCACTGGAAAAGGCCAAGAAGAAGAGGTCAGCAGCTTGTGGTCGTCGTGCGTGTTTATGAAGAGGAAATTTAACGTTGCTCGTGTATCAGACTATGGGCCCAGCCACGTGATTTGTGTAGTTGAAAAGAACTCGAGTAGTAGATTGACTGTTTGTTCGAGTGAAATATAAATTTAAAAAAGCTGATATCGCTATCAAAGCATTACCTCGTTTTTGTAACTCATTGTGTGAGAATATTGGTATGAATTGTTACTGATAATTGTGTAAAGGAAAAAGCGGAAATGCTGCAGTTATTTTCGGTACGTACGGATAAACGCGTGTATGTATTATTTTTCTATTTGTTATCCGCCTGCGTTTACATTCGTGTAACTTTATTGTTGTTGCTATATGTAAGCCAATCTATATGTATTTTCAACGAAATCTTTG
Source organism: Aphelinus atriplicis (assembly GCA_020882685.1). NCBI lineage: Eukaryota > Metazoa > Arthropoda > Insecta > Hymenoptera > Aphelinidae > Aphelinus > Aphelinus atriplicis. The sequence continues at coordinate 41,871,697 of CM037076.1, read as the reverse complement.
TCCTATCGAAACTCTTTATCCTCTCAACAACTGCGACAGCTTCAAACTGCCAGAAGATCGTTTCAAGTTTCAAATACTCGTCGATACGACGTCCAGTTCATTTTTCTTACACTGTTTCTCGTATCTTTAGTAGGTACTCCGCCAGTCTTCATAATGAGTGGTACTTAGTTTAGCCTCGTTACATATATATTTATATATATATATATATATATATATACACCAACCGAGGTGCAACGAGCCCAATGGTACATTTCACGTGAAATAAATCATGCAGCTTTACCGCGCTCGCATTACACGCAACAGTAGGTTCGCGGTGCGTTTCGGAATGCAAATAAAATGTTTCGGCGCGGCGCGCTACTCATTGACGCTCGTTCCTATATACCCAGATATAAGGTACCTGTACCCAATATGCGCCACCTAAGCGAGAAAGGTCACTACACAGCGTCAAATGAATATTTTCCAACATAATTGGTGTCAAATGAAAGGTCTACTCAATACCTACAAATGAGCTAAGTCTTTTTTTAATTTGAACAGTTCTACGCTAAGATACCGCGGTTTTTAAAAAAAAAAAAATTTTCGGGAAAAAATTTTTAGTGTACCCAATATGACGCCACCCTGAAAATACTTCTTTTCATCCAATTTGAAGCATAAAGCATGTCTGAAATGAATAAAATACAAACAAGAAAGTATATTTCTGATATAATTTTATTGAAAAATACATTTTGTCTTTGATTGAACCATAGTACATGGATTATATGAACTTCTAACAACCTAAATCAAATCAAGTTTTCAGTTAAAATTCATGAAAAACCGTTGTTTTTGAATCAACAAAATTAACTCATGCAACATCTAATTCCAATATTAATCTCTCAAATTGATGAACATTCTTTTTAGTGTAATTTTAAATATAATTGAGATGTTCTCACTGAAATGGAAGAGTTAAATTTAAAAAAATGTCCGAACCTATTTGAGACTAGCTATTGTCATGATGGTAGAAAAATTCTGTTTGATGTTTTTCCTAGACAGTACTTATAAACGCATAACCTCAAGATTTTTTCTCGTTATAGGATAGCTAATATCTGCTAAGCGTTCAATTCGACTACATAATTCTTCGTTCTGTACTGTCGTTAACGCATATGGTCGACTCATTTTCCTTTTTTCGCTTATGTTTTGTTTGACATATCGTTGAAATGTTCGACGAGGTATCTTATACTGCGATATCTCACCTTTCTTGACCTGCTCCAGAGCTTGAACTACATTTTCTTTCGACCCTATTTGGGGGATATTTACCATGAATGGGTTGATTGTAGCAGCTGGAACAAGAAAATAGGGGTGGCGCATATTGGGTACATTTGATAAAAATAACGAAGAGCTATTGAAACGGTTGATAAAAAGGGCGTAAGATGAAAAAAAAAAATGGATGATGTAGATGGGATGTCAAGGAATCGAACGATATATCGCTCGATTTTTTTGGCCCAGTTTAAGGGTATTAAAAAAATTCGCACTTACCTGAGCGAAATTAGATCGAGAATGAAAATTGGCGAAAAAATGGATAAAACGAGCTGTAACAAGTTGGTATAAGGGTTCCCGATCGGTGAAAATGTTTTCTTTCCTCATTATTTAGCATTGCCGACAAGATTCTGTGTCGCGGCGATGCTCTAGACGCGCGTATATATGAAATACGAAGGGTGGCGCATATTGGGTCCTGGCGCATATTGGGTACACCTACCTTATATTGAACAATCGCTCGAGCGCTCGTCGACCGATTGAATCGCGCTAAATATAATGCAAACTCAGTCTCACGATGATTCGTGTCGGCACAAATGGAATGTAATAACGGGGCTGGCGAATGTAAAATCGCGCGCGGCTATTGCGCGAGTATATATGGGTACATAGAGGCAGGTCCGGCGAATGCGTAATTACGGCCGATCGCTCTTGGCAACCAGCCCCGCGCTCGCGCGCGGCTATTCGCCATCGGCATGAATTTGCTCCTCCGAGTCCCCCCCCCCTATTTCTCCGCGCGCCGCATAAATACTTAATTGTGTATCGCCGAATATTAATCTAGCGGCGGCGCGGCTTAATTATACACGCGCGGCGCGGCTATGAAAAATGAGCCATTAACGTCGCCCTGCTGACGCTGCTAATCTTGAATTTCGCGCCGTGGCTTTTCGGGCACACACACTTTGGGAATATCACTCCTCCGTGGCCCTTCTGCAGGCTACTCGTTAATCACTCCGCGCGTTGGGCGCGAGAGTGTACGTGTGGGCACGTGTGTGATGCAAAGCTCTCCTTTTAAAAGCGAAGAATGTTCGTGCTCGCGTGTGGGATCTTTCTCTCTCTCTCTCTCTCCCTCTCTCTCTATTTCGCTCTAGCATGACGGATACGTTTTTTCGCGCCACCACTCATGCGCAACTCGATTGGCAGGCAAATTGTTTTCTGCTTTTCGATGTACGTATACGGTTGCTTTGGTCACCTCGCACGGTGAGAAATCATTTTGGGAAAATCAGGAGTTTTTTTTTATTTTTGTACCGCTGTTGCGACACTTTTGAGAGGAGCTCATCCCAGTAATTCCCGTACTGTTGTCTCAATTTCTAGATTGACTTGCACAATTACATTATCCGTTGTAGTGCACATTTTGGGTTCAGCCTAACTTACAATTTTAAATTGGGATTCGAATTGGGTTCGGAAAAACTTCTTATTCACGACTTTCATCTTGTTTTGAATCTTTTTGATGTGCAGTGTCTCCATACAACAAAGAGATTACTATATTTCATTTTATTCATTCGAGCTCTAACTCGAAAAAGAAATAATTACCCCACACGATATAATTGAAAAGACCCGAGACAAGAATAACTTCGAAACAGAAAAAGAGGCACGCGGATAATTATCGTGTAATCAATGAGAGCAATTTTCGAACGACGGCCGCTAAACGTTTGACAAATCTTTTCTAAATTGTATCACACCTGCAACACGACCATTAATGAATTCCACGATGAGTTGAGCATATCGATCTTGTTAGAGTAGTGAGAAATACACAGCCGAGCAATGACTCTCAAGTCTGAGAAAAAAAGAAAAGTCGACAAGGGCATTCGCTTCCGATTGTCCGAGAGCGCCAACTCATTCTCCCTTGTTCCCTCGGCTACGGGTCTCTCGAAAGACTGGCGCGCAAGACGACTCGGCCGCGGCAGTAACAAGAGTGGAAACGAGAAAACAGAGCCGCCCTTGGTGTCTCTCTCGGCTCATCGTATCGGCAATTACGCCGTCACTCGGATTCGATTTGGCCACTGAACGAATTACAGCTTTTGTGCTTGGTCCGGCACAATAGCACGGAAGGATATACATATACATCTGTGTACGGCGATCGACTCGAGTGATACGTCGAAATCGCGAGCTGGCGCCGTCCATTCGAGGTAAATTAGCCGCGCCCTCGCTCCTCGCCGTCAGCTGCAGCGCGCGCCTTTCAATCGTCGGCTCTTTTTCACGGCACGCTCCGCCTGTAACTCGAGCGCGGATTGAAATATTACGAAAGAGCGAGAGAAGTAGACGCGTCCTTTTTGTCAATGCAAATCGTCCTTTTTCTCGCTTTGTTCGAGCCGTGTCTCCTTGGGCTTCTTACGCGAACAGCCGGATGATGACGATTATTTCTTTTATCCCCGTCGGCAGCTCCAAGGTGTTCTCTCCCGGGGGGGCCAAGCCGACGAGTCGGCATGAAAGAGATGCCCAGCAGTAGGATAATTGGCAATAGACTCCCGCCAGTCGACTCGTCCATTAATTGGTGCCGAGCGCGTCGTTTGCTGTTTATGAAAGGATTAATTGAGGCGCGCACACCCGCGTGAGTTCTCAAATATTACAGCTCTCTTACTTCAATTGAAAAGACAGGCTAATTGATGAATGGTTTCGCTCGCGACGTGGATCCGCTGTGCCGCCGGTTCATTCAGTCGACAATTTGCGTGGAAATTGGTAAGCCACCACTCAATCAAATGTAATATAATCCAGTCCGTGAATTATACGTCTTCATTGAAAATGTATTATTAGCTCCCAAGACAAATCATTAATTTCCATTCGCTACTATTATGAAAGGGTAAATTCTCGATCATTCAAGTGTCTCGAGAGAATGAATCATTGATTAACTCTTAAATCAGCCTTTTCAATCATAAAATTCGTAATACGTATTGAAAAAGCACAGAATTCAGAGAATATTGTATCCCGGCGTGATGATATATTAAATGAGTAACCAGAATTTATAAAATCATCACATTTCACTATCAAATCTAGGGTAAAAATGTTCCTCTTCGCGTTAAATGTTTTTCCCCCATCGTCGCACCTCGACTGCTCAGCCAATTAAGGATCGATCGGCGAATCAGCTCGAGTACCCATCTGCATCAATTTCAGCAATGCAACGGGTTCTCAGGCGCCACAGAGAAAGATCAGCCTGTTACTCGTCGTCGCAGCCGCACTCACCGCAGCGCGAAATTCCTCACGGCAGGGGGAATCAATTTCGCGACTGATGCAGAGCAGCTCGCAATCTCGGCTATACGTATATATATATATATATATATATATATATATATATATATAGACACACACACACACACACACACACACACACACACACACACACACACACACACGTATACGTATACATCGAACTCATTGCGATGATCGATCGACGCCATGGCAAATTGAACGTTTCGCGCATATAAGAGCCGCCGCCGCCGCCGCCACTGACGCTCGGCTCTCGAGTTTCCGCGCGAGCTGCAATGCTCTCACGTCGGCTTGCGCCATCCAAATGATTCGGCTCATGCCAATCTCGAGCGTTTTACTATTTTTCAGGGGCCATTCGATTTTCGCGATGAACATTTTGGCTGGCGATTTCGCAAGGACGACTGGAGCGAATGGAGATCGGGTAGAGGTGAGCGCGAACTGGCTTCCGCCTGCTGTGAGTGCCTCGTTGCACGATGCCAGGGATTTGCCCGCTATTACGCGGATTTTGGATTCGATTATAACGGAGATGGCAGCTGATGGTGAGTCGGCCAACGAACAAGGTTTTTAATCCTAATATCAATGTTTCAGACAAATATACTCACTTCCAAAGAAAATAAAATTTCTGGAAAGTTGTTCATCTATTTTCGTTGTCTACTGATCGAATCTTATACATGTCTATATGTATACATACAATTATGACACATTATATTTGGCATGTGATATTTTTAGAATGAATGATTGAAATCCAGCCATTTTGACATGTCTTCCGTATATTTCGCGCCGTACTGTAAGTATGTCAGTTGAGCTATTGCTGATCATATTATCGTGATGAACTGAAATCTGGGAATCTTGGCAAAATTGGAACGAGACACATCTCACTTGCAGGTGAGTTGGAAGGTTTATTGAATGTAGCTCGTATAGACGATGAGGTATTCTTTTTTTTTTCTTTATTAAGCTATGGAAGTCTCGTTAGAGACTTATTGAAGCTACATTACATACATAAACTTTTACATTCTTTACATTTGTTATTAGATACGTAGATTACATTGTTCTAGGAATGAATACAGAAATTTACAGGCTTGTAAATCAGGTTTTGCTACGATCATTTCTACGCTCATTGGTAGTTGGTACTTGAGTTTCTTTAAATTTTTATAGAATTTAGCACGTTCTTCATCATATAATTTATATTGCCATACGACATGATTGATATTTTCATCTTCTTGCTCGCATTTGCATTTAGCGTTTTTGACAATCCCTATTCTGGCTAATGAGGCTGCGAGGTTGTAATGGTTCGCTCTTATTCTATTGACGATAACTATTAGAGCTCTAGGGAGCTTTTTATCTACAAACCATGGTTGTTTCTTTTTCGTTACGAAATATTGAAAGTATAGTTTACCGCAAATAGTACCAAATTCATATAGCATTTCTTCCGTTTGATTTTTGGCTTCCTCTTGGAAGTATTGGAAAAAATCAGTAAACGGTAATTGGGAAATTTCTACTGTAATTTTATTTGTCGCCTGTTTAGCCAGTTGATCGGCAGCCTCATTTCCTGCTATTCCTTTGTGAGAGGGTATCCAGAATATTTGTATGCCACTATTCTGTCCACTTTCAGTGTATTTTTTATATTTTTCTTTAAAACACAATATATAATAGTTTGTTTTAACGTTCATGGTGACAGATTTTAAGGCCTCAAATACACTTAAGGAATCGCAGAATATGAGACTGTTACAGTGAGAGTTCCTTATAGCTATGTCGAGGGCGTCATTCATGGCTATACATTCAGCTGTAAATATAGAGCCATGGATGTCGACTGATCTACTTATGTTTATATTAAGCTCAGGACACGTACAAGCTGACCCTACTAACTACTGTGTATTAGTACAGTGTATTTTGTAACTACCCTAATTACTGTGCGCTGTAATTCGATTGGAGAGTTGAGAGTTCTTCAATAAACATTTGCAAATTTTCCTCTTTGTTCTGTTAGGAAATTTTTTGCTTACATTAACATATTTTTTGAACATCTGATAATACTCTTACAATATACCTGTTACATAATAGTTCAGCGCTTCTGCTAATAAAATATTCGTAGGAGTCCTGTTTCGATATCCTAAAGCGCATCTTATAGCTTTATATTGTAATTTTTAAATTTTTTCAGTGAGGTTTCCTTGTGTAAGCCAGTATACAAAACAGGAGTATTCTATGATTGATCTTACAAAACTTTTGTAGAGAATTGAAAGAGTCGCTGGGTCGGCTCCCCACCATGTTCCACAAAGAAACCTCATAATATTCATCGATCTCATACACTTTTTTGTGAACTTGTTCAATATGTAATTTAAAGGTCAGTTTATAATCGAATGTTACTCCTAAAAATCGAACGGATTCTGTTGATTTTATAATACAATCTGCTACCTTGATTTGAATAGATCCCGGTTGAATTCTTCTATTGTTGAAATGAATGAGAGATGTTTTGCTTGGCTTCAATTCCAATCCCAGTTTAAACAAATTTTTACTTAGCGTGGCGATCGCTTCCGTCATAATAGACTTTGCTCTTTTTTCGGAATTAAATTTTTTGCTCATTGCTATATCGTCAGCAAATTCATAGATCTTTACTGTTTTAGCTATATTTTTTGTTATATTCATTCCGTATAATAAGTACAATAATGGACTCAGTACATCTCCCTGTGTCATTCCCTTGAGGATTTATCTGGGAACGTCTCTATTAATATCAGTTGTGATAAATCTTTCATGAGAGATGAACCTAGCATCCACATTTTTTTCATTCCAAATCATCATTATTCATACTTAAAATCGTTTCTAAATTATTATCACGATTTTTCGTCATGATCGAACCTTGTTTGAAAGTAAATATTGAAGAATCGAAAGATTCACCGGTCACTATTTTGACTAGTTTTTTGCACAACATTGTCCACAACAAACATGGTGGACACTCTCGTTCACAGGGTAAAAAATATTTTGTAACAGATGTAGCGTTACAATGAGTTTGGGTTGCTACATATATTTCACCGGTAACGGATTCTACAAATTTCAAAGTTTTTTTTCATATATTTATCCGAGGCATTGATTTATTAGATTATTCAATTTTATCAGAGAATGTCTGTGCTCCATGTAGGTTACAATAGCTACATGTTAAAGTTCGCGACTTTGAATGCAAATAACTTTGTTAGGAGCACGGATACCGCTGTTTTTTTTTCATTTCATTCAAAAGAGCAAATTGAGAACTATTATATATTTCAACGTGATTAGAAAATCATAAATTAAAAAAGTTATCTGCGCAAGATCTTGCCTTTCTAAAACCTTGTTGACTGTTTGGGATTAGTTCATTATGCTTGACCCACCACTGAAGGCGATTTTTAACAAGTGTTTCAAAAATTTTGCACAGGCACGATGAAAAGGATATGGGACAAACGCCGATTCCGTCAGGCTTTTCAATGAAATGTACATATGAACATCTCCAGTCCTGAGAGAAGTCGCTTTTACTGTACATTTCGTTGAGTATGTCAAGGAAAATCAGCTTGTATTTAACCGGAAGTTTCTGTATAATTTCATAGTCAATTCCATCCTGACCTGGAGCTGATTTACTGTTTTTAGAATCGATGGCCAAATTCAGTTCCGCGAACCCGAATTGATAATCGAAGAACTTGTTCTCAGTAGATGACGGAAGCCAGGTAGGATCCGTTTGAGCCTACGCGGGGCTAATTTTATTTAGGGCAGTTTCGATCTTGTGTTGAGTTTAAAGGTTGCTACTACAGTTTTGTGGTTTGATTTTACACCATCGATTCTTAAGTACTTTGCATTTGTTCCATACATGCGTCGGATCGGATTGAAAATTCAAACTTTCGGCAAATCTTTTGAAGTAGTCTCTTTTTTTAGCTTTGAATAGTTTTTTTGCGAGCGCGTAGTTTTATTGTAAATTATACGATCAGCAAGTTCCTGTGTGTGTTCCCATTTTAAGTAAGATGCTCTCCTAAGCCTTTTCATTTTGAGACATTCGGCGTCCCACAATGGCGCCGGATTTTTCACTTGCTTTCGCTTGTGTTTTTTCCTGGCCTGCAAGAGGTGATGGCTTTAGTTATTATTTCTGTGAAAGTATTATATTTCGAGCTCGATCTTTTTTTATCATAATCTTCCGATAAGAAGTTATAATACGCATCATTTAATTGTGTGTGAACTTTTTCCCAATCTATTTTCAATGATTTAAGCTTGAAAGTTTTCTTTTCGTAGAAATTTTTTTCCGTATTTATTTTAATATAGATTGGAAAATGGTCGGATCCAAAGGTTTCGTCCAGAACGTGAAATTCCACTTTCTCTGCTGTATTTGGTGGGGTAAATATTAAATCTAAGTTGGATTTTATGTCTTTGTGTACGTCTACGTAAGTTACTGTATCTGTGTTGTGAAGAATTAGATTGTATGTTTCAATACTGTTCTCGAGGTACTCGCCATTTTTATCATTTTCGCGACAGTTCCAAAATAAGCTGTGAGCATTAAAGTCGCCTAGTAATACAAAGTTGTTTGATCCGGTCGCTGTATTTTGTATAATTGTATCCCAGTCCGACTGAGAGAGGGTTACACCAGGCGTTCTGTAACATGCATAGATATCAAGAGGAGGATGAATATTATTTTTACATATGCCTGAAATTTCGCCAGATTCATCCGGGGATCTGATATTAACATTTTCATAGAAAGCTAAATTTATTTCGTACTAGAATCAATATTCCTCTTCCTCTCGAGTGAAGTCTATCGTTTCTGTATGATATATATCCTGGAATTTGTACATCATCGCTGGGCTTGAGCCACGATTCTACACACACAAAAACATCAATATCTTTCAACAGAGTTTGAATTTCAGCAGCTCTCTGTCTATAGCTGTGAGCGTTCCAATACAGTATTCTTAAACTATGCGCTACATTATTATTGTTTTGAAAAATATGTTGATCACCCATTATATAGATGTGATGTTGTTGTCATCTTGTAAACTAGCCACACTGGAGTCGTCACTGGAATTTTTTTCACTGGCCGGTGATTCGATGCGATTTATTATTCTCCGGACTCGATGTTTTAGGTTTTTATCTTCAATAGATTTGTCCACTTCTTTAAGGATAACACCTAGATTGTCAAGATCGTATTTATATTTCAGTGCTATTTCTATGCAGTTTTGATTATACGATTCATGAAGAAATTGGATCAACTTTGAAAAGTCAATTGTAACGACAGTGGGGTTTTCTTCAAAAAGTTTTATCGCTGGAGCTAGTTGCATCGAAATTTTTTTCATTGGCTGAGCATTTAATATTATTATCCGCTTTGTTTTAGAGACTAGCGGTCTGATAACTAGTGAAACGTTGTTTACCTTGATACGGCTGTGTGTCTTGATTAATTGATCGGATGTCTCGGGTGAGTTTAGGTATATACATATTCTTCCATGTGATATTCTCGAAATGTATGCCGTATTGCTGGGGCCGCTAATTCCTCCTACAGCGAGTGCATAGTCTCTTATGGTGAGACCGTTCACTGAATCAATTACGATGGCTTGTCCTCGAGTAGGTGGTTTTTCATATTGAGCAGCTTGGGCGTACGATACCGCTTGACTGTTGCTGGGGCTTTTCGTGTTTTCGTTACGTCGAGTATGAATGTTTTTGTTGCCAAAAGCATTCATGATTTTCACTTTTTTTTCCAATGGAGATACAGTTAACTGTATCCCCTACAATTATTTCACAGTTTATGAAACTCGTTGGCTATGCTGTTTCCTTTGGACTAGACTCCGAGCACGAACATAGGCGAGCACACTCGTGTTTGGAAACACGTCTTACCTTGTCGAAGGTTCGATCAAGACTCCGATGAGGTATTCATAGCATTCCAGTCATTTGTAAAAACAGATTTGTCAAATGATTTGATGTAGCTAATCCTAAACCATCATGTAAATTTCCCCCGCCTAAAGAACCAACAATATTTAATATTCAAAAATTACCGCTGATTATATCCGTAGCAATCCATGTTAACTTGTTCATAATATAAGGTGCATTTCCAAAGTATCTCAATTTACAAACCTTTTCGAGGAAGCATACTGCTGACTTACTTGGCAATACCGTAGTACCGTAGAGATCAGATTAAAAAAGAGAATTGCGAGATAAGATGAGCCAGAAGAAAACAGACCAGTTGGGAAAAAGGTGAATCCAAAGAATGCTATGCATAAGAACATCTACGGGGAGCCGAGTCCAATATATTCTTATGTTCCCAGAGCAAATACGCGTAGTGCCACGTGTGTCACGGAGAGATATTTCAGACTTCAGCTATCTTACAACAGGGTATATAGCCATGCAAGTATTCACGGGGGGCACGCGATACGTAAAACGCTGTATAAACTTTTGCGAGCCGAGCGATTCTCAAAGGAATACAGCTGGAGCTTGAATTTCAAGATGAAATTCATAAAATGTTCAGCGGCGAGTAACGGGCGAACAATTGGACCTTCCGGAAGTCGCGAGATCGTCAAAATGAAAACTCCTCGCGACGGGTGTAGCCCGTAACAGAGTTGGCATACACGACGCAAGTACTCGGTGCGGTACGCACGGCAGCTATGAGCATTGTTTCGAGAAGTCGAGATTGAAGAGGTCGCGCGCCCAGCTGCTCCGCTCGCGGGTCGCGCATTATATAATTGGCTGGCGAACCAAAAAAGCTGGGCGAGCGTAATAAAAAAACTATTCGCTGCTCTGCCCAAGCGTATGGGTGTATATTCGCGCGCGCACGTGTATGTATATATAGGAGTGTGGGGTGGGGGGGGGGGGATGTGCATTTAGCGTTTCACGTCGTCGTCGGCAAATCCACCAAATGCAAAGCGGCCCGGCTGTAATGTACAGGGACCCACTGGTATACGTGATGCGAATTACACGATCGTGCCTTACGCCGCGAGCATTAGCGAGGCGGCACCAGCCCGAGAGCCGTGCTCTACGTGGGGCGTTCCACGGGTGCAGGCGATCTACGGTGCTCCAGGGACACGCAGACGACGGCAGCTCGAGTTCGCAGCTGTATACGTATCCATTGAGCCCGAAAACGTGTGCGGGGCTGCTCTCGGGGCTGCGATGGCCACCAAAATTACACATCGTCACAATCGCTGTACGGCGACTGTGCTGGTCTTCAATTCATCATACGCTTTTGTTGCGACTGTAAACTCTCGTGCTGATCTAGGGAGAGTGTTCGATATTACCAATGCCAAGTTGTACTCCGGGTGAAGCAGAAGTCTGGCTGAAGTCTGGAATTGAGTTTGCACTCAAAGTGGGGCATAGTCCGCTATGCCAGAATCCCCGAATGTATTCAGAAAGTCTACCAAAACCTGAGGTCAGACTGTATGGCTTATGGCGGCCTTTCTTCATGTGAAGAAGATAAGTGAAGGAATCGTCGTCCACGGATAATAAAGATACTGATTGTTGCGGTGAGACACGGGAAACCCCTACCATTTTGCATGAGTGAAGTTATCAAATGATTATTAGGCTATCAAACTTAATAACCTATGAGTCGAGATTCTTTGTCGGAATATCTATTTTTATTCCCAGAGATCCTCTATTTCTGGAGACGCGAGTCGCAAGTCTGCCCAGCCACTTCCTTCGGCATGCGAAGCCCGCCCAGCTATACCTTCCTCATGTCTGTCCCAGTGAAAAATAAAAAGTTCGCTAAATCACATATTTCTTTTGCCCGTGACGTTCGTCATTAACAATGTGTCGGTATGCCGACATCTATAGATCGCGATGCTGCTCGTCTATGTGCTTTTGCGACGGACACTGCGGTTTCGGTAGCGGGGCGCGGATTAAACGATCCATTTTACAGATAATTACGTCAAATGTGCAGCAGCAGCAGCAGCAGCAACAGCAGCAGCAACGGTGGAAACGGAAATCGCGCACGTGGATGCTGCCGCCAAGGGATGACAATGTCCTCCTGCATCACCATCTACCCATGTAATGGTACAGTCTTCGATAGCTGACGATGCACATTTGGTAGCAGCATGTGGCGCGCGCGATCACTCAGTTTGCTGGAAGAGTCGCTTTATGCATCCCGTGCACTTTTTCTCTCTCTCTCTCTCTCTCTCTCTCTCTCTCTCTCTCTCTCTCTCGTTTTATCCGCTCGGAGCTATTACAGCGTGTTACAGCCGCGTGATTCATGCCAGCCAAGCCTTTTGTCTAGCTTGAATCTTACTACTCGCGAACAAAAGTACTCTCACGAGCGAGATCTACAATCAGGAGGCTAATGGAAATAGGTGGGTTACGGTAGCGTATGAAAAGATGAAACTGCCTGGAAGTGAATGTTTCCACACGCTGGAAAAATCAGTCTCCGTAACGACACAATCATCAAGCGCGCGGAATGATTCATAACGTTTACAAAACTCGAGTGGAAAATTAGCGTAAATCAAAAAGCTCACTAAACGCTCATATACCTACTTGGAGAAATATAAAGAGAGAAAGATAGAGAGATAGAGAGAGAAAGAGAGAGAGAGAGACTGAAATATCCGTACGGCGAAGAGGAGCTTGCTTTCGAAAATCTAGAGCAAAGTCGTAAAGCTCGGTAAGGAAAGGGGAGACGCAAGCGGTTACCTCTACCGTCGAGAAATATTACGTGAGACGAGCACGCATTTTTTGTTATAACCGCATATATACGGTCGCGCACCGACCTAACTATAAGCCTATAGTTATGAAACAATGTAGATTTGAATGATGCGTTGCGTGTGATTCTCATGCAGAACACCGAGCAAACTTACTCGCGCAACCTTCAAATATAAAATACACGAGTCGAGCGTTCCAATATTATGGAAATTTTCAAAACAAACCGACACAACTCCCAACTACGGACATATTGAATTTTGTTACAGGCTGTGTGTGTGTGTGTGTGTGTGTGTGTGTGTGTGTGTGTGTGTGTGGATGCGATTGTGAAGTATATGTTTTCGCTAGTTGATACGTTCGCTCGGGAAAGGGTTTTGCCGACTCCACCGCCAGTTTAGAGCGTAATAAACAAAAAAATTTACTTCCTCCGCAGCAAATCATGAAAAAATATGATACGTGTCGACGTTACAGTAGTGACAATTCCCTTGCGCAAAGCTCTATTCATTCGATTTACTTTTTGACATTCAGTTACATTTTCCTCGTAACGTATTAAACTCGATTGTCCATGAAGCCCGCTAAGAATCGTTAATTTTACGTGAAATTTTTTATGTATTTAACGCGGATTTTTTAAAAATTCACTCACGACCATTGAATTTACAGATCAGTGATCACTGCTCTGCAATAAACACGTCTGTCCAGTACGCGACTTTACCTACTCGCGCACAACGAATTTCGACTCTCGGGGCGCTGACCCCTCCCCCCCTCCCCCTATCTCCGGATACACTCGAGAACTCGGTCCCCAAACAATTCGGCTCATCCGCCATCGTCTGCCAAGCCAACACCATTCAATCTTCGAGCCATGCCGCGGCGGAGCCAGTCCCGACCAATCGGGGTCGTGAAAAAATCCATCGCGCAGCTCTTCACTCGAATCCGGTCGTGTCTGGCTCGCGCGCTTGATTTGTCGATTCATCGCGAATGACTTTTGCGCGGTGGATCGAGGGCGTAAGCGACGTGAAAAGAGACGCCGGAGCGCGATAAGCTGGAAAGTAGGCTAGCCGAGGGCGAGGAGTTGCCCCCCTCGTTTCCAGCGAGGCAGAGGCCTGGAAATTTCGCTTTTATCATCCGACCTCGAGAAGCTCGCGCGACGATAAACAGTGCGATCGAAGGCGAACTGCTCTCGATGCATGGCAACATAAAAAGCGAATCGAGCGTGCGCCCCCGCGAGTGAGAAACGAGGTGGGAATACCTTCGTGGATTCCTTTCGAGCGCGCCCCGCGCAATGAGAGGATATTGTTGTGTGTGTGTGTGTGTGTGTGTATGTGTGTGTGTGTGTGTGTGTGTGTGTGTGTGTGTGTGGGTGTGTGTCGGGCGAAAATTGCCCCATTTCACTTCCAATACGTTGCGTGCCGGGCCCCGCGAACGAGCCAATGCCCTGTGACTTTGAAATTCGTGCCTCTGTCGATTGGCGCCCAGTCACGCAATTCCAGCATTTGCGAAATACTCGCTGTTTTGAAATGACCGAGCGCGCGTGCGAACATTACCGACGAGCCTTGTATGCAGGGGCTGCTCGGACTTTCTAGGTCAAGGATATTCAATTCGTTTGTAAATCGATTTCTTTACAGGCTACTCGATGTTTACGATGTCTACCGTATTTCAGACGGCAGTTATGGAAAGCACATTTCATACTCTTGAGTACTATTAACATTTACGTTCGTGCCTATATCGATGGAAAACATAATGATTAACGTTTTAGATGCAAGGTAGATGTGTATTTCCAGAAAAATTGTTATTAACTTTACTAGATAAAAAAGTAAGGCTTATGAGAAAAATCAATAAAATTGATGTATAGTGAAGAAGAAAAGATGAACGATATTGTAGGTAAAATGCCATGGAATAGAACGGTATGTCGCTCAAATTTACTGGCCTAGTTCAAATGTGGTAAAAAGATTTTCACTCACTTATTGATAAGATTGCAGAGAATGACTGGTAAAAACGTCGTATAAACGTTCCCGATAGGTCGAAATATGTTTTCCGTCATTATATCGTACTACTAACGATATAATATCATCCGACGCTGCTGTAGAAAAGCATATGTAAGGGTGGCTCGTATATGGGTACGCCTACTTCAGTTCGTGCTCCAAACGAAGAATTTCCAATATTTAATCAATCATTCGAAATAGATGTAGAGCATGTTGTTGGTAATAACTTCCCCTTCATTATCTATAGTACGATAAACTCTAATAAAATATATTCCCAGGGAGGATATATATTACGCGTCCCCAAAGTCAAATATCCCAGAATACCGAAAGTCAAAAGTTCTCGATCGCACTGTACGTCGCGTTGGACTACGAGTTTAATAGAAATTTGGTTGAGTTGGTTGAGAGCGAGGTGCAGTGAGGTGGGATGAATAATAAGGAAATCTGTTGGGCTATACGCGTAGCAGCAGCAGCAGCAGCAGCAGCGCCGCAGGATCCAATTAGGAATCGAGCCTGCAGGTGAGCGCGAAAAGACAAGCTCCCATGCGTACTCGTCCAAAGCCACTCGAGGATATACACCGTGCGGTGCGCGCACACGGCAAAGGTTGACTTTCGGCGGGGAGAGCCCGCGATATACCGGGCGGGGGCAGGGGCAAAGTTCTCGGCTGTTCAAATTACAATGCATTCATGCGCTGCAGCCGCGCCGGGCTACACATACTTGCGCGGATCAAAATTCATGCTACTGCTACCAGCCGCGGCTTTGTTGCCGCTGTTGCGAGACATGTGATCTTTGCTCGTTTGATAATGCGCTCCAATTGACTGATGAATAAACCATCGTCATTGTCGGCCTTCTCATCGTTCTCGCGCCACACCAGCGCAATCGTTCAACGCTCGTATATGTATACACGTATACGCGTGTAATTCGTGAACGCACAATGACTCGCTTTTGATCGTTAGACATTTTATCAATTCATCGTTTGGCTTGCTTATACCTCCCGTCATTCCAAATAGGATTGTGCTCGTTCATAACTTATCAATGCAACTTGAAACTTTGTGAGCCTCTTATTGGGAACCACCACTTGGCATTAGGCTCGGTCCGATCTCGCTGAAACTTTTGAAAGTGGTTTATGACTGCATCCGAATGGATGGAATATCTCCAGTCATTCATCGCAGATAACCTGTTGATTTTCCCAAGGTATCACGTCGTGTTTTAGTACAACACAATCTATATCTATATACGTATATCATTGAGTGTGTATATACATAGACAGATGAATCAAAACGTTTGCTTGACGGGCCAATGCAGATGTGATCAGCTGTTTGGGTATCGAAGAACGACCTCACTCGTTTCAGTGGATTCAAGACCCAAACGTAATCGTGGTCGCGTAGCTGGTTAAACTAATCAACTTGAAACATTCGATATTATATAATTCTTTATATTTAAATCTTTTAACTTCAACTTAAGACAAGTGAAAATCTTCGGAACGCAATTCTCAAATTGAAAACAGGGTTAAAGAAAGCTTGGAAGGAACCTGAGTGCACCAAGCCACGGGAACGTTCAAGCTTCAGGGATATATTCTCTAACAAATGACGAGCCAAAAAGAGATACTATAATCTTCCGATATTCCTGATTGACTCTCGAAGGGTGGCAATCGTCGGCAATACAAAAGAACCAACGTCGTCGGGTCATTCTCGGTTCAACAGTTGAGAAACAGACGCGAACTGAAAGGTTGAATTACGTAAGCCCGACTCAACAGGGCAAGTATGTATATATCAAAGTTGGCAGTAATCAGCGAGCGTAACTCTCATCGACATCTCGACGAGGAGAAACTCCTCAATGGAAGTACAAGCTAATGTACGTAAGCTCGGAACGAGCCGAGCCGTACTGGGTGACATAATTCATCGCAATATCCCTTTGAGTTTCCTGCCGAGCTACTATTACTCACGAGGATTGCCATTTCCACTCCGTGCAAATCGATTCGACGGCTGACCTATAAGCGACGGAGCGAAACGAAAAATCGAGATTAAGCAAAAAAAAAAGGATACGAGGGGGAAGGGAGAGGGGGAGAGGCATCCGAAGCTCGCTGGAATCTTCGCAGCGTTTCGTTCCCCCCGCGCGGGAACTTGGCGCCCGAGCTTTAATTGACGAGGAGCCGCCGCTGCAGCTCGGTATAAGCCAATATCGATCTGGCCAACAATATTCCGATTCGCCGGGGCCGACGCGCGAATACTTTGCGCCAGCCGAGACCCTTGCCAATTACCTTGGACTTTCACTAATGAACTGTGCAGCAGCAGCAGCTGATTGCAATTAACCAGCTGCAGTCGGGGCGCGTGCGCCGACTGATGTTCGCTCAACCGCCACGTACCACATTCAAAATGGTATTCTCTCTGTCTCTCTCTCTCTCTCTCTCTCTCTCTCTCTCTCTTCAATTTTCAAATCCTCCCCAATTTTCGCCGCGTCGAAGCTTCAGGTATTATGCCGTGCAACACGTGTGCCAGCTTGATCCGGTTAATATATTACGTATGGGTTTCCGCGAGTCGGGTCTGATACGAGAGGACGATGACCCTGGAATATTGCAGGCTATCGATTCTTGATTCTTTATAATGGATATATCCAGAATAATTAACGTCCCGACACTCTATCGAAGGGTTATGATGTTCGCACGTGAGATTATTGGATTATTTTTCAGACGACGAGCCTTATGGTACCGTAATATTTAGTACTATTATGATTGTCATTGCTACTATTATTGATAATATTTCATTTTCAATTGACTGTTTCCATAATTTTTCATCTCCTTTGTCGGAATTGAGTTTAGTATACCTCGAGTTGCTCTAATTCGAACCCATATTGGATTGGGTGGAGAGCTAGATCTGAGCGGGGTAGCAAGATTTTCATCAATATGCCCGAAAATTCATTTATCATCTATAGAGGTAGATCCTGTTGATAGGGATTCCATCAAGTTTCAAAATATATTCTCATGAACTGATTTGGTATCAAGTCGAATCCTCAAGCTTTCAGTTTTCTTTTCTATATTCTTGACGAATTGATTCATAATACTTGAGGATTGATTATTAATTAATTTGTGTGAACTCTCATTGATTGGATTCAAAAACTGCAAAATAGTTATCCTTGGAAACTTGATGAATCGCCCATGGCAAGGTCCGGCAAGACCGGGATCTTAACGGTATAAAAACCCTTATTGGATCTTGACCTTTCTAAGCAAACCAGCAAGATAATCCTTTTGATCCTCGTCGAAAAGAGTTCGCGTACCTCTCGCGTACTCACCTTCGCCCGCGACTCCTCCCAGCTATTTTTCTTCCCGGTGCGAACATACTTACAACCGACTCGACACGGCAGACGCGTCTCATAACACTCGATTCTTCCGGGCGAGAAGGCGGAACGCGCGATATACCGCAAACAGTGTCGGGGCACAGGGGGGGGGGGAAATACGCGGCCCAGTTAGTCGGTGGCGCGGGGACGGGAGTGGTATAGGGAAAGCACGGAGGAGTTGGGGCGTGCGCGCAGGGGAGCGTTATAACCAGTCGGAGAGGAAAGTCAACACGGGCGTTTTAAAAGCCGCCACCGCCGCCGCAGCTGACTGTGCCCGTCGGCAAATGGTCGTGGCGAATCGCGGGGGAATCGACGCTCGTTCGACCCAGCCAGAGTAGCGTCGCGGGAAAAAGCGTATATATATATATATATATATATATATATATATATATATATCGCTCTGTCGAAGCCAAGTCGATTGAGGAATGTCGCGTGCGCGCCCCAGCGCCGGAAGCTCTAAAGTGGCGCGCTCGATCGTAAAGCCACGGATACGTATGGGCGGGTCTGGTCGCGCGCTGATCTGCGCTACGTCGATTCCCCCGTGGGCCGAGCCACCCCAACTACCCGCCAGATATGCCTGTTTATTTATTCGCGAATTACTTGTGAAGTGGCGCGGAATCCTCGGGGATTCGCGATCGGTCTCGCGTTGCTCCCCCTTTTCCCCCGGTAGCTCCTTCCCGCCCCTTCCCCGCCAACGACTTCTCTTTTCGTGACGTGTTTCGATGTGTATAAGCTTTTTAGAAAAAGCGTACGAGCTCATGTTGACGCGCGAATTTTATTTGGCTCGGATTTTTCTTTATACGCTTATCGAAGACCATATCGTATGTCTGTTTTGGTAGCAATCCGTGGATCTTGGCAAAAAAATATTTCACATGAGAAATATTTTTCCTCGAGGATTATTTTGGAAAATACATCTCACGATTCACGGGATACGTTACATTGTATCCTTCATTTGGCGTTCTCAATGTCACCGATAGAATCGAAATGTCGAACAAACCTGCTTCATACCGTATCAACGTATCTCTTCCAAAATAATATAGTCACCTCGAGGGCTAGCGGCCTATGAAAGCATCCGTTGCTTTTACACGGGATTATTCTAATCCAGCCGATTCCCAAACTTTACTCAGTAACGCCAGAACGTACGTTACACCAGTTCCCAGAAATATATATATATATATATATATACATACATACATACATACATATACATATATATATATATGTATTTGAACTCATTCTTCATTTCTTTTAACAACAACAACAAATGGAAGCAAATGATGCGCATTAAATTGATACACATGGACAATCGTTTTTGTGAAAAAAATCAATTTTGATATTACGCGGTTGTACGAATGAATATAATATTGATTGTAAATGGAACGGTAATTTTTAGTAGTATTCATTGGAGTGTGCACAATTTCCATTATTTTTGTATGAATTCGCACGAGCGTCATGCTGCTTACATAGCGACTCAGCAATAAAAGTACCGCGACCACTGAATAATGCAAGATGCTGCATACATGACTGTCAAATAGGATGTTGTGTTTCTGGAAGAATATAAAATTATTCCACCTCCTTCACGGAGTGTATTGCGCTAATCCGTTCTATGTTGGAGGCGGAAGAACTACATATATATAATTATATATAACCGTTTGAAGCTTGACAACGAAAATAGTACATTAAAAATGGTTCTCGACGGAGAAACAAATGTCTATTCAATTTTTATGATACGAAGAATGCGAGGATGCATATTCATCGGTGAAAATTTGAATTTTCTCGTATTAAAAGCCTTTTCCCTTCAATTTTTGAATATTCATCGCAAAATAGATTGAACGGCTCTTTCACGCTAGGAAAGTAAACGCATGCAAAAAATATTCCCTATCGAGCAATCGCAGCGCCTGATTATGCGTCATTTTTTTAATGGACGTCGAGTGTAAAGATACATCATACAACCGAGGAGAACCGATGCCGTGTGATTCGCATGCAAAAACACGATCCCGATAACACAAAAAACTGATTTCAGCCTTCCATTTCGTGCCTCGTGGAGTGTATGAAAAACAGATTTTTCAAAATGATTCCGCGGACGAGCCACTGATCCGCCACGGGTAAAAATTGCGAGTTGCGAATAGCTGAGGTACAAACGAGTACATTATCTTTCCGCTTTGGAGATACGAGGCCGCGACAAAACTCACGAGAATTAGCAGCGAAACATCGAGCGAACAATACTTGTGTGCGCGTTGCCGTATCGCGGCGCTCTGTCCAATCTGAAAAGAATGCGACTCGCTCGTGGGGTCTACTCCATCGGGACGGGGAGGAAGAAAAAAGAAGCAATTCGAAATTAAATCTCGCTAATCTCGGGGCAGAAAGCTGCCGGCTCTGGCAAGTGAGCGCGTGCAGCGAGAAAAATTAAACGAAGCAGGAGAAGCGTGATAAATTATCGCGTTAGACGCTGCTCGCACATCGCGGCGCGGGCGCGCATGACATTATCCGTAATCATATGACAAGCTACGGATTAAAGTTCGCTAACGGCGTAAGTCTTGGGGGCGGACTTATGTATCAGGCGGGATGATCATTCCGTGCGCGCCTCCCAACTCCGTGCGAGACTTTTGCGAGGCTTCGTTGACTTTTCATCGCTTAACCCGATTAAGACGTTGCACTGTCTCGTGGTCTGGCGGAAATTACATTTCCATTCCTAAGAGAATTAATGCCTGATCAATGGATGGGACGGAGCTCATTGTCCTCAGCTCCCCTCCCGACTACATTTTTAAGGTTTCCAAATTGAACTTTCTCCGAAATGTACATCAGCCTCGCGCTCACGTGAATATCACACGATTTTTTTTTTCCCAGGTACGGGAGAAGCGAGACTCGTTCTGGAACGATCGGGTCGATGAAATTTCACACGTTACAATCATATTCTACAATCGTTTTTTTTATTTCACTTTTTCAAGGGTCGTCATACGTGGGTGCTGCTCGAACTTTTGCTACGATTGCTTTGGAGGTTTTGAACTGGGCACACGTGACAGAAGACAATGTTTTAATACATTTACACTAATGAGTCGAATTACCCGTTTGAAGAGTTAATTCATTGTCATTTTTAAATGTATCACCATCTAGCAAGCCGGAGGATTGAACCTCGATGAAGAATGCGGATTCTTGATTGAAAATAAGAATCCACTGTCAAGACGATCAGGAAATGTTTGTGCGACTCGTGCTACGAGCTCAACTAGTTCCAGCACTTTGGGACCCGATGCAACAGCCTCCGGGCGTTGGAATGAATCATTCTATCGATTATTGAACTGATAAGTACAAATCTACTCGGGCTGAAGAAAGTGTGCCCGGTATCCGCGAAGACATTAACGATACACTGAGCCCTCGAGCTTTCCAATAACTTCGCTCCATTTTCAAAATGACTCGCCATTAACAATAATAGATAGTCCAACAGCTTCCCTTGAAACCACTCGACTTTTTCCGACTCAACGGCGAGTCTATGTCTGGGGAAGAAGTCGTAGCCACCCCCCGCCCGTGGCGGAGAGTGAAAATCAATAATTCCACGCGCCATCATACTTTACACATATAACACGTAACGCGCGCCTGACCGCGGCCGAAAAAATAAATGAGCCCCAGCGGTCGAGTCGAGGCGCGAATACCCCAAAGGGAGTACGTCTCCTCGCGAAATCCAGCCGAGGAGAAAAATTCCATCAGCGGATAGCGATTAAAGTTTCAGCCCGGGAGCATCAAGATGCGCGCAGGCTCGCGGGCTCTCGCGTTTATCGACACGGCTGCAGATAGTCTCTCCCATAAATATTCATCCTTATCCCGGCCGAAAATCGAGCTGGTTTTTCGGGCCGAGTGTATAGATATATACGCGGCGGGAGGGTAGGGGTGGGAGGGGCGGGTAAACAGGCGCCTGGGCTAAATACAACTGGGCGCATTAACTCGCTCTCTCGACTGTTGGGAGGCGCGCGCGTGCCCCGGCATAATTGGCCCCGGCTTCTAGAGACGTTACGTAGCGGTGCCAACGGGGCGAGACGACGATGCTCTCACGCCCGGCTATTATTTTTAGCGATCTCGATTATGCGCGCCCCCGCACGAGCCCTCCGCGTGTATGCATACGTATATACATTTTCGCGGCCCCGATTAAACGCCAGAGAATAATTCATGAGTTATTGGCTCGAGTAATGGATTGACTCGGTCGATTTGGCTGCCGCCACCGCCGCGCGATGTTTGCTTTTTATTCTAACTTTGCGGTGCGGCCGAGGGATTAACGGATGCGATTCGCGGTGGGAACACGGTCGACGCATTTTGCTCCCGCTCGGTTTTTCACTTTTAACGAGAAAATTATTTGTCGACAGTTCGAGGTTTTTTTTTGCCAGTTTCGAAGGATACTCGTTCAATTTTCAATCTCTCGATCTCTCGAGCCATTCGTTTCAAAGTCAATTTGGAGGAGCCTTGCTATCGTGATCGAGTCGAAGGGGAGTTTCAGTATAGTGCAAGATTTTTTTTAATCTTGTTTTACATTCATCGCATCGCGAGTTTGGAAAAAATTCTCGACGAAGCATTTACGTGATATTCGATAGATCGCTCACAGAAATAATCGTATTTTATTCTGATGAACATAGAAAATAAACTTTTGAGGTGAATAAATTATTATCATAATTACTAACATTGGCGATTTACGTTACATACGTAACATGTAAATATTGTTAGTCTTTATAAGTTATGTTACCTCTCTGGGAGAGATAATTAGAGATAAGACTTCCTTCTCACCGTCTATTGTTCGGAGTAATTTATAATGTCAATTTATATGTGTCGATAAAATATCACGTACGACCATCGCGGCTAGACGGAAATATCAAAGTGCGACGCGAATCATTCACGTGCACTGCAGTCAAATTAGAAGTTGTGAGAAACAATTGGACAAAGCCAGTAGCGTCGTGCAGTCACACCACCTCGCTCTCCAACTCGATTCAGCCTAGTCAGCCGTATCAGCCACGTGAAATCCGTCTCGCGGGCATCGGGAGTCCGTTGCAGAAGCCACAGCCAACTTATCTAGCCGTTGGCGGAACATTCAGAGCCGAGGGTGACGTTTCCCCAAAGTTTCCGCGGCTGTTGTGCGAAACCGATCAATTGCTTAGCCCCCCCCCCCGACGTCTGCACACAATTGAAACAACGCTCGCGCTCCAGAGGCTAATTGTTATTTATAGCACGAGGGGATATGCCCGAAGTGCCAATCATCCACTCGTCATCGAGAGTGAAGGGATAGCCGCGTGAGCTCGAGCCTATGTACCCCAATAAATTCGCGAGCCATTTTCACCCGCGAGCCATGAGAACGAAAGTGAAATGCTAATGGCTATCTTGTGTGTGTATGTGTGATTACGCACGTGGGACTCGATTGTGATAAAGTCTCTCGTTTTAGACCGTCGATTACCGTAATCGATTGGGTGATAAATTAGTCAGGCTGGCTAATTTTCACGGAATTTTAATGGTTTCGTGCAGGTTGTTTTTTACGGATGCCACGTCGGTCGTGATAATTGAGCTCTTCACTGCTTCTTCAACTCATTGTCGCATTTACTCAACCTATCATTAGTCAGTTCGTGAATGTTCAATGGTTGAAACATATGATTGGTGAATACGATATAGGACCAGGGAAAAAACGAAAAAACGTGCAGACGAAAACTCACCCTCAGGAAGTTAATTATTATTTTGGGAAACCATCAAGTTGTTGGAGTGAAGTGTAGCCGTTTCTTGATGTTCCATCGCTCATATGTTCCATCACTAGCGTGTACGTAAGCAGTCTATTAGTCTAAAAATGTATACGGTCATTATCATCCACTTCACCATATTTTCTTACGTAGTGCTGCATCCTATGATTTTCTTCAGGGAAATTCAATATTTTGTGAATGAAGATAAATCATGATCAAGAGTTGATTTCTGCAGCCACAAAGAAAAACTCAATTCTAGTCTCGGGCTTCTTGCCATCGCTGTTTTACATTTCCATAATTTGTGATGACTGTGTATAATCCAGAGTCAAAAATCCAAATGTCATTTCAAAATTTTGTTTGGAGAATAATTCACTCTTTGGAAGAGACCTCTAATTGTTGCAAAATATACATGCAAATGCTACATGAGATTTATTCCTGAGGGCACCACCGCGTAAGTATACACTCTCCTTTGAGCTATAATTTGCAACATTTTCCACTGTTTCTCACTGATATATTTCATTCTGATTCACCGCATTACGATTCTAGGAATTCGTCATGATGATCGAAATTCGGGACTTGATCAAAAATGAGTGAAATAAACCAAGGTACATCTAAATTCACTCGGTCACTCGTGGAATATGCTTGTAACAACTGCGTGAACACCTACAAATACACATACATGCAAATATCAAAGAAGATCAAAGAAGATTCAAGATTTTGTGATACTACTCTTGGAAAGAAGCTACATTTTTTATAGATATTAAAAAATCTCCGAAACAATAAAATAGCTTTGATTTTTCTAACCCGACAATAAAGGGCTAACCCGTCAATCGTAAAAATCTTCCTGTCCCGAATAGCTCGGCCGTCTGGTGAGCGGGTTGAATCTCTTCTAAATTACGAGCCACGATCATCCTGCCGCGATGAGGCATCGATCATATACTCACAGTTAACAGCCCACCCGAAATACCGATCTTGGGAAAATCGGGGGAGCAGGTAAATCAGTCGATCCCTCTTACTCGGCTCGCAGGTGCGAAAATGGGGTCAGACGCGTGCCGATTCGCTCGATCGCGAAAACTCGCGGGGGAGGGGAGGGAAACGATGGAGATGATGATCGAACACCGCACGAAACATGTCGACGTAACGAACTTTAACAAAGAACTCCCTCGATATATAAGCCTCGGTGTGGATCGTCGCGTCAGTTCTTTTGGACTCTCCTTCGCAGCAATATGAATTGCCTTCAGGTGAGAAAGAGAAAGAGAGAGAAAGAGAGAAAGAGCAGTTGGTTGATTTCGCGACGTTCCGCCGTCGTCGTGCCCGTATAAAGCAGAGGACGAGTCTCAAAGTTGGACTGTTGTGCACCGACAAAGTTGTATTGGCCGGGAATCGTATGTGCGCGGGGGTAGTTTCCACTTTGTTCGCCGTGAGAGAGCGTCCAAGTTTTTCCCGCCACGATGTTTTCATTTGTCGCAGTTATTGTGAAACACGCACGGTTGGGTTCCTCTATTTTCGTATTGGAAACTTTTGTCTTTATTATTCTTTGGATTCGGGAAGATTTCCATCTGGGAAAAGGATGTGTAGGGAATAATAATATTCATAGTTCTGAGTTGTAGGTGTATTCAAACTGATTAATGGAAAAAGTATGTTATAAATAATTATTCGTTGCGAACATTTCAGTCACACAGTTCAATGGAATGTTGTGGACTATTTTTGTCTGATTTAAATTTTTATAATATTCCAGTCGAAAATCTTTGATTCATCGTGTTCAATAGTCCGCTCAAATCCACTCTCCAAATACGTCAAATACGTCACCCTTACCTTGGCAAACGAATGCCACTCAAAACCCCAAAACGAAATCAACCCTCGACGTCAGTTTGTTTCGCAAAAATTGTGAGCTTAGCTTGTTAAACTCAGTTGGCAGTTTTGGTGATGTGCGCGGCCGGGTCACTGGGTGGTCTGCTGCCGGGCGACGCAGGCTACCAGTATGACAGGCCGGGCTTCGCCCCGGACTTCGGCAGGCGTACCGACCCACGTTTTCCCGGAAGGGCCTACAACGGACCAGCGGGATTCGGTCCAGGGAATAACTTTGGATCCCGACCCGCTGGCTATTACAACGGGGACTATCAAGCAGGCTATCCCGGATACCAAGGTAATGCGAACTACCCTGGGTACCAGGGCTACCAAGGCGACGGAGCGTACCAAGGATTTGATCGGGATAATGGCAGGGTGAGTTCTCTATAAGAATTTCTAAGCGCGATTCCGCGAGTTGCACAGGAATCTTGGGATTTGTACCTCCAATTCTCTTTATAATGTTTGAGGTGATTTGTAGTTACCCAAATTGATAATATAAGGGCATCAGCTAACGTTCGATTGCCAGAGATAATATCGTATTTTAATACAAAAATGTATATCCATTACATCTTGTACGTATATATATATATATATTACATGGATAAAATCAGCAATTATCTTTTATATCTCCGGGATATAAAAATGTTATAAAAAATGAACGGAAAAATATCACCTGATAGGGTTTCAAAAAACTACCTCTGAAAGTTTTAGTGGAATTGATAACCCAAATTCTAACGGGTCTCTTGGTCAGTCAAATCAAAACATTAACTGACAAATGGTGGCGAATATAGCGAATTTAGGTTTAAAGAACTATCTCACAAAGTTTCATTTGAATTAGAGACACAAATGTAAGGTGATATCCTGGTGAGTATTTGTCAAAAATGCCAAAACGTTTTTCTTCATCGAAAAAAAATATAATTCTCCATAGGGATGATGGATCATAATTTCACACACTTCACATTTTTGCTAATACGTCAGGAAGTTAAGTGATGCAACACAGTTAGTAACTCTGTACTCGCTCTGATTGTCACCTGATCAAAACGAATCAACGATAAATGTTTCAGTCGTGCAATATCACCCACTTTGCTCGCTAGTGATAGAAAAGACTAATTTTTGTCTGAAACTTTCTCCTCGCATGACTTATTATCGGTAGCAGACATTAATGACATCAATAGGAGCGACAATTATCAAGCCCTTCGTGAACGTGTAGAGAATAGAATATTAAACCAGTATTTTGGACGAGTGTTAAAATTGGCATATTCGACATACACATGAGTGAGTATAGTAGTTTCGGAATTTGATATTCTCCTTATGGAGAAAGAATTGAACTGATGATGGATAATTAAATAAATGTTGAATAACATCTTGATATTAGTTAATTTATTCAACTTTCTTGATGTGTGCAAACATCTTTTTTTGATGTCGTACGCGAATGTTAACGATAAAATTTAATCGGATTCTGTGGGAAATCGTATGAAACAAACAACGTTTCTGTGAACGGGATTTCTAGACGTATAGTATTCGCATGTATCTTCGTCGTTCTAATTAATTGGAATGTCAACTCCATTTATCCTTGCCAGTTATATTACACAGATCCACGTGTAAACTCTATCAACAATTTACCCAGTACCTTGCAGTACGTCGACCAAACTGTCGTGAAACTATTTGTCAAAATGTCACCGTGCTTCTAATAGTAAAAGAGAAGGATCCATTTCAGATATTATAATAATTATTTACTGAGTACATCTTTAATAAAAAAATCAACTTATCTTCATATCCAAAGAGCTCCAATACTAAATGTAATGATTTAGTTCCAGTGGTACTTATTAGAATCCAAATAAAATGAATTAGAAAAACCAGAAATAATATCTTGCAATCGAACAACTCATCTTTGAAGACTCATGTATATTCCTGAAACAACGTTAAAATCTCGCTCGATGATCTGCACGAGCCGAGGGAAGCTCGACTAATTGCATACTCGCTAAAGATTAACAACTTCCGTGTCCGTTCCGCCTCCTTTTTACGAGACTACCCATCCCTGTAGCCTCTCGCCAAGTTCCCTTTGCTCATTTTAACGCCCGGCAATCCTCGCCCTGTACTATTACCCCTTAACAGTTTGACAAACGAATCCAAAACGATCTAAACTACCATGAGCTATCAACTGCGCTCGGCATTCTCAAAATTTTAAAGAGTTTCGCGTGAAAATTTGCATTCTCACACCAATAAATTTGTTTTCGATCTCTCGTACTTTTATTATTTTGAGCAATTTTCACGTGAAAATTAAGTTTCTGTATTATTCTCGGTGGAGATGGTTCAAAATTGGATAAAAATATTTTTGTTTAACTTCAAACTTTTATTTTGCTGGGGCTAACCAAAGATACCGACCAGCTTTGTCTGATCGGAAATCGGAGAACCCAGTGAAACCTAGTAGATCCACATTCACAATTATCAAAATTATCTACACAATGCTGACACAAGGATTCAATCAATTAATAAACCAATGAGGATATATACAAATCGAATGGAATTTACTTTAATACGATGAAACCACACACACACACACACACACACACACACACACACACACACACACACACACACACACACACACACACACACACACGCGCGCACACACGCGCACAGACGCGCGCGCGCGCACACACAACACACACACACACACACACATATATATATATATATATATATATATATATATATATATATATATATTATATATATATATATATATATATATATATATATATTATATATGTTTCAACTGAATAAAATAAAACCATATTTGCTCCGCTAAATCTAATATTCAACTACTTAAATCAGATACGCGAATAATACTAATTCGTAAACACGCACTAGAACCTAGTTAATCTCATTTGGAAATAGATTGACATTCGATATCACCCAATAACTCTGTAAGTTACACTCGCGAATCATGCCAAATTCGATGTCACACTAGAACACTATACAAATAACTCAAGAATAATACTTGGTATCACGCGATAAATTAATGCTTGATTTTCGCCCTATAATCATAAGAATCTGAGAACTGATACTCCAAACTAAATTCTCAAAGCACACACATGTTCTACGCCAATCATTTACACTTAATAAGAACGCCAAATCTTGCACCCGTGACTTCTCTCTATTGCTTCCACTTCGTGTGGAGAGTACTTCTAAATCCTTCCATGCGACGGTCATACGCGGAAGGAAATCGGGAATCAAACTAGAACACGTGCTGGTGATGCATTGATCAAATCCACATGCCGTGTATCAGCAACTTAGCTCACGGCCCGACTCAAACGGCCAGATAGAAATCACCGCGCTATAGATGCAGCCACAAAGAGTCGGACTGTTGGGTCCGGTTGTTTGCGCGCGGTATATAGCCAAAGGAGCCGTGTGCGTGAGTGCGTGCTCCGGAGGAACGCTTTGACGCCGCGGAAGGAAGCTCGAGCCCTCAAAGGACCGTCCGACCTTTGAGCTGCTCAGCTGATAGCTTCGATGGAAAACTCGCCCGAACCTGCAAGTGAAACGAACTCGAGTTTGGCTATCTCAGAGGTCGTCGTGCTGCTCGAAAATCATGCTCTCCGTTATTATTTTTTATCCGCGAAGTTTCTCCCGTCTCACACGAGTTTTGCGGAGGCGCAAAATGAAGCATGCCTACGTCTTGGGATGGAAAACAGACGGTTAATTAAGTAAATATGAGTTTGACGACTAAACTAATTTTCCGAGATGAGATGATTGAACTCTGTGCTCTCAAGATATTATATTTCTTAAATGTCTTCATATTCTTTGTATGAAAAGTGATGACCTACAAAGTGAAGCCAGTTAACTCGTAATTCGATTCATTTGGAATACTCGATTAATAATATCTGATATCTTTCTTGTACGGGCTATCATTATACACGATCCCCTGATGTAAATATGTAGATATACTGAAAATGCATAAAATCGACACTGATTGCCAGAATATCTCCGGGAAATCGAAACGTTAGATTGAAAAGAAGTTGCGTATATACGGCTTAATGAGGTAACCAAAAAGCATTCTGGAGAGTTTCCACATGATCGGTCCCCCGAAGTTGACAACGTCTCCTAGTTAGTTACATGAGTTGGATAGATTATAGCACAGGCACTAGGCACGGCTGCCAGATTATGGTAGTCAGTTATATGTTAACGATCGAGGAAGTCGAAGATTATGAATTTGGACGTTCCAATGATCTAATTTAACTTTCAAAAGCCGAACAAAATATGAATGTAGGTTTTGAGGATATACATGTTGAAATGAATTGATCAGCACGTGGAAAGGATGGACATAATTCGATTAAATACCGGAATTCTCATGAAACGTGAAATTTGAAATGTATTTGTGCTCAGGGCTTCTGTGAGTGAATTCTAGGAATAACAAATTTAATATACTTAATTGACCGACAGTATTGTTCTCTTGGATGGAACTGATCATTCGACTTTTTAGAAAAAATATAAAATTGTTCGTATAAATGCTTGAAAATTCGAATGTATATAAGTAGATCCTTATAGTCGTACATAAATCTTTACTCGAAAAGCGATGGCTTGCACAGTAAATCACCAGTTAAATCATGATTTGTTTGATTTAGACAGCTAACCACGAAAGTATCGAGTAGGATGTGAATATATATAGAGAGTGCAGGCAAAAGAAAAGCAGGTAGCATTGAGCAAGACTACCAGTTGAAAAAAGACTAGATTATAGCAAAGAAATTAGATCTTCTTTGGTTATTGGGTACCCAGTTACAGTCGGATCTGTTGGCAATTGGGGACGCTAAAAACGATGACTTTTGGTGTTCAATAGAAATTGATGGTTATCACCACCGAATTTCTCAATAACCCAGAACGAAATAGTCATGTTATTTTCGTTAGTGTGTGTATTGAAATAAATTAACTAGTGCGTAAGGGAGATAGAGTATATAGCTGGTATCAACAACAGCATACGAGCGAGGTGTGTATCCGCGCCGTAGTTGTATGCCAAGTGTCGTTGTTGGATTCTTCTGCAGCCAATCACGTATGAAAACAACCTCGGCAAGCATTTAGCTCGTCTCATATTCGTGCGGCAACGGCAGCAACTCGAAACCACAGCGGGACAATGCGGCGCGGCGACATAAATCGGATTGCAGTCGCCGAATGAAAATAGACACCGGCGAGTCAAAGGCTCTAATGAAAAGTCGGTTATACAGCGGGGCGCGTTGAAAAATCCACCCCTCGATCCCCGCGTTCCGCGGTATTTATATACGTGCGACGCGCGCCGCGCCCGAGTAAACGTCCAACTTTGTTTCGCGTTTCACCCCCTTTGCGGCGATAAAAGAACTCGCCTCATTAAAAATCGCGCCGCACCCTCGGGATTTTCGACTGCGCCGCGGCCGACAATCGCGCGACACGGCGCGCAGAGTTGAAAAGCGGTTGATGGGATTGAATGCCATTGAATATATACAGAGCCGTAAAAAAAAACCCGATTATGGCGCGGGCCATTGTTCGGGCCCCGGCCCGTGACCGATCGGATCGTATCTTTTCGCGCGAGCTATCCCGCCGCTGCAAATTATTTAATATTAATTAGCCGCGGGCTGGCTGTCTGACGCGGCTCGCCGCGATCGTTTCATCGGCCTTTGTTTGGGCGCGAGCGTGAATTTTGCAGCCCGTGCGTGCTCCACTCGTTTGCGGCCGCCTATCCTCTCTCCCTCGTTATAGCTACTTTCCGTCGCCACCTTTGGGAGCGAGGACCCACCGCGTCGCGACTCGTTAATGTTTGACGAGCAGATTCAATCTAAAAGTTCGTGTACATTTTGATGGACGAGCGAGGGCCCGATTCGCGCTGGATTAGTTGACGAAATTAGGACCCGGCGTCCTTTTCTTTTATGTAACGAGCGAGGTAACAAGTGTAGTTTTTCACGAACATCGCGTGGAATATTCTAGAGGGTCATGGTTCCTCGCGTACAACTCGATAACCAGAGGTGAAAGCTTTCGCGATTTCTTTGCGTATACAACTTCGCGGGAGCTATTATGTGTTGACATCAACTTCTTGTGATCAATTATACCCGACCGTATAGCGTGCAGACGTCGAGTCACATTGTGGACGAATCAATTAACCAATTAAAAAGTGCCTCGTCAGTAACGTTTCGAGGACTTTTCTATCCCCCCTCTTCAGACTACACGGACAGACACTACACGGGGATTCTGCCGTTGGAGCGCATCAATACAGGAGTGTAACGAGAGGATGTGTGAAAAAAAACAGAAGCCGCGTGAAAATAAAATAACAAGTTGAATCGGTTGGCTTATTGAAAACGTCATCAACCAATCAGGATATGAAGCAGCTGGATTTGGCACATAATTAAATAGCGCCGTAATAACTCTTTGGATACGGTAACGATGCGCATTGAGGACTGAGACCGAGTCATCCTATAATTACTTCTCTCCGCTCTTTGAAGTGAATGTAAATGAGCATTCAGCCAGAGCGGAAGATTTTAATTACGCGCGTCAGCTCTCGAGTATTAGCCTTGTCGTATTCAAAGTAACAGAGACAGAGCGGCCCACCAATACGATATTTCAAACACGCCTATTTAACCCAAACGCTACGTTGTCGCACTGCAAAGGCACCAAATCGTGAATATTCGATGCAGCACAAACATCACAGCGAGAGAGAGAGAGAGAGAGAGAGAGAGAGAGAGAGAGAGAGAGAGAGAGAGAGAAGGGAGGGGGTGACTTCGTAAACTAAACAGCAGCAGCAGGAGCGGGGCGCTGTGCGGATACTCAAAGAACTTTTCGCGAGCCCGATAATTCGAGAGTTTCGCATTAATTTACGGCGAGTCGATATGTACATGCGTTTTGTTTTGATTGGAAACCCGATATCGGTTTTCGGCTGGATATTAGTATCCCAGAAATCTTTTCATTGCAAATATGTTCGGGAACAAATATGCTTGAGGTCCAATTTAGTCTATATAAATACATTGTCTAGAAGCTATTATGGAGAGATAGAGACGCGAGATGAATAATGAGTGACGCAGATGTAGACAAGCAACTGAATTGAGTAATATAAAAAGTATTTCTGGCTATGAAACATTATCCACGAGTAGAATATCCTATAACTTTCACGTTCATTCAAGATAATCAAATTGAATGCTCAAAGTTGAACATGAAGTGAAAGACGTTACCCTTCATCAATCGATTGAAAATCAATTTGACGATATGGAGTTAGTGATTTTATTTTGAAATGCTAAATGATTAGTTCACTAACACACAGCGACATAACGTATGGTTAAGTTTTTCATACTTTTAATTGTCTTGTGGTACCATAACACGGATAAAAAACTGTAGTGAAAATTACAATAGTCGCTAATCACGTAATCACAGACTGACACAACCGGGAATTTTACTGGAACTTATAAAAAAAGAACACTAGAAGTTTTCTGTAAGTATCTAATAATTTACTGTGGAAGGTAGTAGTAATTTCACCCAACTCATGCAAATTCGACTGTGTACTTCTATAACTTACAAAGGTGTGTTCAGTTCTTTGATGTAACAAGCTGCAGTGGTGAAAGTTATCCTTCGGAGTGGACTCGAATTCAAATCCCGAAGACTGCAAAGATATTTTCAGAAGTCAAATATAATATGAATAAAATTAAACCGATAAATTATCGACTTACTAGGAGACCACTTGGGATGTGGGTCACCAATCTTGACCAAAATTTTTTTGGTGTTTACTTGTGGCAAGAATAGAGTGTATCCAAAGTTTTAGGGTCCAACGCTCCCAAACTTCCAAGATATTAATTTATGTATTTTAGTTAAAAACGCTGGTCTCGTCCCAAATGACCATATGCCATCTGAGACGTATTTCCCTCACTGCACTACACTTTCACTGCTATAACTTGAATACCACATCACATTTTATCCTGAAAGACATATAAAAGGAATAAATAACGTGTATACTCAACAAATCTTACTTCCATGTCTTACTCACATAGAGTGAAACATGAAATATGTGAAAAAATCAACGCTAATCGACTTTTCATGCTGTACTTGTATACTGAAACAATAACAACATGCATATAAGCACAAAGACCACAAATGTATTATCATAAGACAACAATTCAGTGTCAGACTTGATTTTTATTCATGGAAACTTCAATTCTGAACATGTGTCGACCAATATCATACTCTAACACAAAAATATTGTTATTGCTTCAGTATCCAAGCACAGAGTGAAAAGTCGATTAGCATTGATTTTTTCATATATTTCATGTTTTACTCCATGTGAGTAAGACATGGAAGTAAGAGTTGTTGAGTATACACGTTATTTATTCTTTCTTTATGTTTTTCAGGATAAAATGTGATGTGGTATTCAAGTTATAGCAGTGAAAGTGTAGTGCAGTGAGGGAAATACGTCTCAGATGGCCTATGGTCATTTGGGACGAGACCAGCGTTTTTAACTAAAATACATAAATTAATATCTTGGAAGTTTGGGAGCGTTGGACCCTAAAACTTTGGATACACTCTATTCTTGCCATAAGTAAACACCAAAAAAATTTTGGTCAAGATTGGTGACCCACATCGCAAGTGGTCTCCTAGTTAGTAGATACCATCTACCGAGTACGTGACGCAAAAAAAAAACTAAATTCTCAAAATTTCACTCGAAAAACAAAAATGAAGAGAAACTCTGGTAACAATAACTGGAGTGTGTCGATTGTGTCGGTTGGTGTGTCGTGAATGACTATTGTTCCTTGTGAATTTTACTAGAAAATTTTTCTGGGTATCGATCTACGCACCTGCATTGGATTTAACTCCAAGCTATTTTCATTTTCCAATATCGTCAGGTTTGTCGAATCTCATGTAAAAGCTAACAGGTGGAACTTTGCTCGATTAGATACTACAATGGGCATCCACTACATCAGCGGCCATAAAGTAACGTCCCGTGAGATGCATCGCGTCAAACCATCCACTGATTTCTCCGTTGCTGATGTGATTTGACATTTTGCAGCCACGGCCGTACAGCTTCCAGTACGAAGTGCGTGACCCGGCCTCGGGCAACGACTACGGCCAACAGGAGAGCGGCGATGGGGCGGGTACGGTGCGCGGCGAGTACCGAGTGCTGCTGCCGGACTCGCGCACCCAGATTGTCCGCTACGCCGCCGACGACGCCAACGGCTACTTGGCCGACGTGCGCTACGAGGGCCAGGCCCAGTACCCCAGACCCTTCGGCCCAGCCGGGTCCTTCTTCCCCGGTGCTGTTCCTCCCGGGTACCAGCCAGGTGAGCTCCGACCGACGATACGTAGACATTGATTCGATGCTCGATCAGAGGGCTCGGGATTTTCTCGCGACGAATTCTATATTCTGACCAATCTGACTAGGCGACTGTGTGACGAGTGACGGATCTAACCTAAACTTGCAGAGTATCTCCTACAGTTTCCCAAATGGGACAGTCTGATTGGAGTTTCGATTTTCTCAGTCAAGCTTTATCTCCAAAATGATCAAGCAAGTTTCGTGATCCACGTGGTTCAAGCTGCTTTTCAAATTCTGATCTTCTGCGTTCACGTAATTTGTAATCGTTTTCACCTTCACAACGAGTTTACTCGCTATATACCATAGCCTCATTGAGGACGTGAACCCTT
This sequence comes from Aphelinus atriplicis, assembly GCA_020882685.1. Lineage (NCBI taxonomy): Eukaryota > Metazoa > Arthropoda > Insecta > Hymenoptera > Aphelinidae > Aphelinus > Aphelinus atriplicis. Next base: position 41,836,106 of record CM037076.1, on the reverse strand, counting down.
TTGCCTGAGTTCTGGGACTCACGGCCGGTTGCAAAGCTCGATGATAAAATTTGTGCTAGGCAAAAAGTGTAATGAACATGATCGTAGTCAACTAGTTCACAGAGTGAAAAACATGTTAAAAAATGATGTTAATTAACCTTAAAGTACGAAGGTAGAATCAAATGATCAGCAATAGGTCCGGTGACGTATCATATGTCGAACTGATTCATATACACAGTGACTCGGGTCTATGATTATAGTGTGCTTGGTCAGTTTTGTCGTACTCTAATCTCAATTTTTCAACAATTATTCTCTCCTTGTATAGTCACACCAATATTGCATCAAAATCCATATATCTAGAATGTTCAATCACACATTGTTCAATCTCTACCACTGTTTTAATCATCCTTGCGTATAAAGATACACAATCCAAAATTAATCGAGCATCCGGACAGTTCGATCACTTTTTCTCGCTTCAGATTTGATCCAATCCAAACTTGAATCATTCTGAAAATATAGCTCGCGATAATAGGTAGGAGGGTGGCAACTTTCCAAACAACAGAAGCTCAACAATCGCTCGCATCATTCAAGTTAAAATACCCGTGAGAAGTTGAAAACAGTGTCGAAGCCTCTTATAATATCATTATTCCTAGTCCTTGAAGAACAGGCTGCTTGAAAATTCACAAATCGTTCCATTCATCTTTGTGTAGAGTCAGCCATTGTTTCACAGAAAATGGAGCTGGAGTGGAGCCAGAGCTCTAATCAAATGCTAAACTTCTTCACTCTCTGAATTTAAATATGCTCCGGGTCTCAAACTTCCAATGTTGAATACGGTAATTGAATTATAGAACAAATAAAGAATTATTACAGAATCTTACTCAACTTATATTATGGAATGACATACTTGAAGTGAGAAATTGTAAATGAGATGATTGAAAACTTTGTAGCTTTTTTATTTGGGAATGAGATGCGAGAAGAATTATTCCTTGAATAATGTTCAAATAATTACAATATTTTCTTGGAAATATGCTCCCCTAGAGTGCTTTAAAGAGTCAAAATTAAGGATGGGTATTTTGACGATAGATCAGAATGTTCCTACACCTATTTTTCAGTACAATTTCCATAAAAGCTCATCGTTAAAAAGATATGTTCATTCACATATTCGCTTCGGAGCGTGAAATATGTGAGCTCAATTTCAAAATGGCCAAGTAGCATATGAGCGAGGTTTTTAATCCCACGTGGGATAATTACTTTCAGAGGATTCCGAAACTGGATATTTATTGAACGGAAAGTGTTTCGAAAAAAACTCATATATCACGCGAACATTATTGCACTACAGCGCACAGCCATCCGAAATCAGATCCTGTAGTTCCAAGCATTATCCGTAGCATTTGAAATTCAGCGCACAAAATTTCAACCGGCAGGCAGACGGACGGACGGACGGACGGACGGACGGACGGGCGGGCGAACGGCTAGATGAATTAGCGAGGCTTCATTTGAAGGGGAAAAAAGCAAAAGAAAGGGAGATCAATCAAAATATCCAAGACAACGAAAAGTTAATGGAGCCAATCGAATCTCCGCGAAAGAAGCGAAAGCCGACACAACTCTACATCACACCTCGCTCGCGCGTATCCGCCAATGCATTAGTGCGCGCGCGTCAAAGATCCCCTCGATCGGGTGACGAACAACATTAGCTCTCGGCAGCTGAGCGCGAGACTCGCCATCGAGAGTCCACTTGCTTTGATTCGTCGCTCGATCAGCTTTGAAAAAGGCGATCAAAGGTGACGGGGATGAAACGCACTCGAGATCACAAAGGATGCGCCGTGTCCGCAGGTAGGGGCGGCTTCGCCGGAGGAGATGGATTCGGTGGCGTCGGCGGCGGCGGCCCGACCAATCAATACCTGCCCCCGAGTGCCGGCTCCTACGGCAAGTGACCCGGAGGTGTCGCCTGCTCAGCTCGACACACTCGAGGATCGCCACTCGACCTCGGCTCATCCCTCGGCTGAGCCCCGCCGATGGCGTATTTCTGCTGCGCGTGTGCTTGGCTGGACGTTTCTACAAGCCGGTATATGGCCAGATATTACTTGGCAGCTCGCTGCAAACCCCCGCCCTCCTCATCCCCCGCGCGCGCCCATAGACTTTGGTTTGTATTTTGATGCGAAGTATTTATTACGGAAAATGCAAAGCAGTCCGCTCGAGTCTCCGTGGACGGCCGGTGTGGTCGAAGAACCAAGTGCTCCGGGTGAGAATAGCCCCCGACACGTGAACGAGATACAAATCAGGAATGGCGCGCATATACTCCAAGCACGCGTCTACTGAATATTACATCGATGCAAAACGTTGCCCGCTTAAATGCAAAAAAGTCGTCTCCTTCCAGAGAGGTGCGTCGGCCATTCTCCGAGCTTTACTTCCTCGCGAAATCGAGACGTCAACGACGTGTATTTTTCCTTTCGCGCGCTGCTGCTTGCGCGGCGCACTATTCCTCCATGCTATATATTCCTCCAGGAGAAAAATAGAAGCGAGCTTGTAAAAATAGCCATACTTGTATCGGCCCCGAAAGGGATGAAGTAGCAAATCACTCATTCGAATTCGACTTCGAATGAATTTATGCATTTGGAACTGCTGTTTCTGTCAAAGATATTATTATGAAAGCTCCGAAATTGTGACGCGGTTGACGATTTCAATGCCTGAACTGAAATTGATGTTTCCCTTTGTCAAAGATATATTCACGAAAGGTCAAAAATTGTAAAGCGATTGACAGACTTTATGACTGATATTTTTATCTTCGAATTCATTTCAAAGGGATTACCATGCACTTTGCGTTTTTCGAGCCGTTATTGAAGTGAGAATCGCACACATAAACAAATCCACTCACCATTGACGTGAGTTATAAAATAACAGATTTTTTGCAATATCACGTTTTATTACCAACTGTGTGTTCGGGTCCGTTTGTTTACTGAAGGTTTGATGTGCAAGTAGCTTCAGAACCTTGTCTAGCCAGACGTGAAATTAGGTTATTTGCAAAGTTATCGCTTATATCGTTTCGGTATACAATAATGTAAAACTGAACACGCAGTATCTAGACTTCTGCTTGATTTATTTCATAAGCTTCAATGCCATGTAACCCACCTGTACCCAAAAAGCTGTACTTAGAGACTTAAGAATATTTTGTAAAGACAACTTAGAAATGCTAAACTACACATAAAAAAAAAATTATAAAAATACATAGAAATTAAGTCATTATTTAATAGAGATCTTTTTCAATTGACATGTTATATCTACATTGTACTGCTATATTGGAAACAATCACACATTTATGTGTATAATTTCCAAAAATGAGTTCCGTACGCAGCTATATTATTCCTCTTGTAATTCTTTAGCTTTTATCAACGGGGGCCTGCGTAAACTTTTCCTATGAAGACTACGTTTCCATGGATTTGGTATACATCTTATCAAAAGGTGAGTTATTGGACGGTACACAAAAAAATCTAAAAAAGTTTTTTAACAAAATTTTGATGATACGAACAAACATTTACTGTTTTTAATGGACTACGGCACTTGGACTGCCATGTCTTGGATCGAGCGTCCTCCAGTGTCTTATCATGTGCACAGTATCTAATTGGAGCAATCGCGTAGTTTTATTTCCCCCGGTTTCTAAAATATTAAAATCGAAAATCAAAGCTTTTATATACAACTGTGCGAGGTTTTATCTTTGTCAAAAAGCTCGGGTAAACTCGCTTGATGGGACATCAGCATCGTGCATGATTTTTCAGCAAAACCCGAACGCGCGTGAGATGTATCGCTCCATCAGGCAAACTTCCTGGCTTATAACTTCCTCGCAATTAGTAGCGATCCTTCATGTCTCCTTGTTTATCCAAGAAAACAGAACTTTACAGATAACGCGAAAGAAAAAAATTCCTGTTAGCAGTCATGTACACTCAAAGAATGCATCAGTGAGATGATTGATGACCAACGAGGAGTGATTGACGGAACCATATTTATTTGTGAGTTTCATGTTATACGATACTCCCTCCCTATATTGATTAAACAACACCCATAAGAATCAATGCAGTATAAATGCGTAGTGACCAACCCTAATGGTTTAATGCCATGCCAACGCTGCAATGAACGGAATGGCCTATTCATTATGTCACGAATGAGCTGAAACAACTTTTCCTGGGTTGTAGTATAGCTTTCTTATTTTCCTGAAAGTAAATACACGTCTCACATGGGACTATGATTCTCGCATTCGAGATTTTCACCGGTAGAAGTTCGAGAGCAAGTCTACAGAACAATGTCGGAAGGTACTCAAGACAAATTCTTGCGCGTTATACAGGGGCAATTCCAGCAGTGGCGCGGCGGCGGCAAACTCGCAACAATGCAAATTAGTCAAAGAATGCATAATAAGGATCGGAGCCTGGGAGCGATAAATTAGGTGTATCACGACGCTCAGAGAGTGGGTATCGCGTAACGAAAGGGTGACTTGAGCCGGTGGCAACGAGGTGGCGCGTAACGTATATAGCGAGTCGACACAACTCGCGCGCGTGCGACGGGCAACAATATAAGCGAGTCAGCCCAGTAACATCGGCTGCATGTGTGCATAGCACATAATGGGACAATTCTCAGCACTCATACATAGTACAGCCCAGAGCCGTTTCAAAATATATGTGAACTGTTGCGCGCGACAAAAACATGGATACTCGGTTTTGACACGAGTGTATGTCTATACTGATGAACTACAGATGATGCTCTTTCATACAGGATCGTTTCCGCTTCGCGTATCTTTTCTGTTCCTGATAATCTATCCTATTTGATTTGTTCCCAGGATAACCCATTCTGATGGACTATTCAAATATTCTGCGGGCGATTCATCACATTTTCACTTCGTAACAAAAATCGCATTCGTGCGTCCCCACCTCTTCACAGGTGAATAACTCGTCTTCAATGACGCTTGTGTGCAGATCTGTCATAATACTCATCGGAACCATCCAACAAAACGGCGCAATATTATTTCCCCAGTGAATTCGTATTTTGGTTCGATTCATACCGCGACTGCAGCGGAATTTCCCTGTTCAGATTCGTTCGTCGTCTTTTTATTCTTCCAGAGGTCCATGTCCCGCGTTGAGCCAATATTCCGGAGGAAAATTTTTCATGGGGAAACGGCAAAACTATCCGAAACCCCACAAGATGGCTATTGAATTCGATCAGAGACGCAGGAGGGGGGCGTCTTCCAAGACAACCGACTCATCTTCGTGAGTGCCGAAATACATATATCGCCGCCCCCCAACGAGATGCCCTTCCCGAGTACACCACAGTGCCATTAGGAACGACATGAAAATTTGTGAGGCAGCAAATTTGAAGTTCCTCCTCGTTGAAGCTCGAGACTCCCTTCTTGCTACACACAGCTCGAGGAATTAAACTTTATTCCTTAGAGGGGCACCAGTGTGAGACTACAGGACGCTTATCAATGACAAAGTTGGGGGGTGGAGCGAGCTCCACGCACCTGCGACTCGGGCCACGAGACGACTTTACCACGAAAAGAGTCGGAAAGTCGCGCGTCACATGAAACACTCCTCGCGAACTTGGTGTGAGGTAAAAGGCTCTAGTGATTACCTCTCCTTCTTCAGTAATTCACGACCTATCCGGATTCTTTCGGATGTTGAAGTGCATACGGCATGAGGATCGGATGTTTATATTTCCTTCGAGTTTTTGAGTTATTTACTGCTTCAATCGATTGTATTATCTTATTTTTTTACCTGATTAGGTGTGAGTTGGAAGGGATTCTGTCATTTTCGAATGGATTGAATAAGTTTTAATAACGTACTAAATCACGCGCATTCTATTCTAGTAGCCCTAATCAAAACAAAATGAAACTCGAGTTGTTTCTATTTCATCAAACGAAGCTTCCCGATTTCCCGGTTTCAATAATATTCCATTCGTCCCTAGTTGTCCATAGGGTGAACATTATTCGCAGCCTTTCTGGTACTTATCCTCTTGGACGGGCGCTCCGGCCTCGTCGATCTCTTCGCTCACTATAGGAGAGGCTGTCAAATCACGGTGAAACTTTTACGAGATAACTTTTGACTATCTCGATAAGTCATACGTAAAGCCATAACGTTCTGGTTTCCAAGACATATTCGGTAAATTAATCTTATTCCATGCATTAAAAGTATATCTATAATATGGATGACTCTCATTATATATTTACAGGTATACTGTAAATGCAGAGAATGAAAAATTATTCACAGAGAGTATCTCTGGAAAATCGAGATGCTGTATACTCGGTATTGATATGGCCCGACCCTCATATTAATGACAGATTTTTTTTTCGTGTAATTATAAGTTCGTGGTTCGGGAGTCACACCGTTGGTCCACCCAATCACCCCTCGAATCAATCCCAGTTCTTGCAATGAAACGTCGTGAGTCATATGTGCGGTTGGTATAGGTCTTCAGACCTTAGCCCTCTGTCCCCTCCACGCCACCTGAGTTTCTCGATTGAGGGCGAGGCTCCTCTTGCTCGAGGTCAGAACAGCCGCTTATGGATCGCGAACTGCCTCGCAGCGTTCGTGTATTGGGTGACTATTGACGGTATATTACTATCTTGACATCATATCTATTCGCTACATGTCCTCGAGGCCCATCATGGATTCGAGCAAACTCCTTTCCTTTCGATCCTAAATGTTTTGATGTCTCGCACACTCGCGCCTCCACAGTAATCTCTCGTGCTCGAGACTCGTTGTCGCCCACTCGCGCAGGTCATAATTCGTTATAATACAGTAGCTATTCCAGGATTTTCGGAGAAGCAATCTCGCACACCCCCTCGGTCATCGCCTTCGTTTGGAACTGGCTGGCCTACTGCGCTTATAACAATTTCAAATTAGTGGCACGTATCCGGGCGCAAATTACTTTATTACGCCGTCGCTCCAGTCAAGCGCCTCGTTTATGGCGCTATTTCGAGGGACCGTTAATCTGGATCCACTCGTGTTCTGCACGCATAGCTTTTTCCCCGCCGACAAGCCGGACACTTACTTTGCATCGATTTGCCCCTTCGCTGTCCGGAACAGATAGAGAGATACGCAATCCGAGTCGTAAGTCACGACAGTTTCGAAAATTTCACGACTTTTTTTTTGAAAATTCTTGCGCAGTCACTTTCGTCTTGTAAACAATTTTAACTGCCTGGAAGTGAGATTTCATTCACGCAAACATAAAAACAAAGGAAATGTGATAACAATATTCCTTTGTACCGTATGCTCACTGAAAACTATTCAAAAGTTAAAAGTCATGTGCTAACACGAATTACATATGAGACATAATATTAAAATTGTTCTCGAGGTCTTGAAGTTCTGAAAAGTCAGAAGAAATATGAAAATTCTTGTACGTCAATGATAATATCTCTTTGTGAGGAATAATGAACTATGCTCTTTACTTCTTGAAACTACGTGACACATGAATGGGATACAGTTTGACTGACTGTGGATATTAGGAAGCAACTACGGGAGTTGCTTCAATGTCGCTAAAAATTTAAATGTCCACAGCTTGTTGAATAAAGCTCTCCAAATAACGTGTGGTCCGAGTATACATTTTCAAAGTTAATTGAATTATTCTTCGTACTATTCTGTCGCATTCAATATATTAACAGATTGAACAAAAACTTCGCGCGTTCCACTTTCCTATTTTCAATTTTAAATTGATCTCTTTTTCAATCTCTATTGTAGACACGGGTTTCTATATTGTATCGAAAACAGGATAAAGTAGTTAATTATTCATTTTTATATCGTTCCAAAAAAAAACGGAAAATCGCATTAAATTTATAATCTTGATTAAATCAGTCGATTTCACGAAGATCCTGTTATATTCCAATGTTATATCGTATTGTAAGAGAATCTGACTCTGCGTTTCTTCTCTAATTCGTAGCCATATTCTATTCACATTCAACGTTTCTAATTATATGATATGTTTCCTCCATTCAGGGAATGGAATTGGAAAATAGCAAAAGCATGCCCGGTAAGAAATATTATATTATTCTTGTTATATATTTTTCCTTTAAGGTAGTTCATGCCAAATTACGTTTTCTTACAATCGTCTTGAAATTTTAACCACTTATTGATAACAACATTTTACACCAGTTCTCAAAATCTGAACGAGCTTAGCCGTGCCAATCATGAATTATTAAATGTCAAAGTTTCACTTTATAACACGCGAAGTCCTATACCGGGCCTCTCAAGGCATGCTCGAAAAGACGTTTTCATCTATATCTCGAGAACGCTTCTTACGATTTTCATGAAAAAGTAGTATGTTATAGAGGACTTATCAACAAAAACTTCCCTCGCTTAGTGTAGTATGCTACACCGTACCGTTCTTGAGTAATTCTAATGCGAAGTTGATGATTTTACGCCCCGAACTAGCGCGAGCGGATGCCCGCCCGCGAGAGCGAGAAATGTGGCAACAGCGCAACACTCCTGTTTCAACCGATTGTGCAGCATGACGGGAAGCTATACACTAACAGTTTTCGAAAAATAAGCATCATACTGGTCGCCAGTTTAGTGCACGATGAATCAGATTAATAAGGGAAAAATAGTGTATTGCAATGAAATAGGTATAAAATTTGATATATTTTTATTATTATCCAACATTCTTTTACTAATGAACATAACTTGTAACTAGTTTGTTATTATGTCAATATTATATACAAACAACTCTTGAACATATTTTTAAACTAATTATCACAACTCTCATGAATACTCATTAATATGACAAAAATATTAGAATTATTATTACTAATAAGAGAACAATAAATTAGATATATTTTTTTATACAATCAATAATTTTTTTTAGGGTATTCTTATGTCTAGTAACTTTGGATTTTCCGCTATCACATTTTTCAGTCAACTGAGCTAGTACTTCAACTTCACCTTTCGTTTTAAAAGATTCAACCAATACATCAAAAGTAATATCAGCCCTAGACATTTTTTTTATGATGTCTCTTGATACGATACCTTTTAATTCACTCAATTTGTTCAAGTTCGACAAAGTAATATCACTCGTGGTTTCAATGTAATGTTGATACGTTTTCCTTTTTTCGAACAATTCATGCTTCTTATCAATATAATTAATCAATTGATGAAGAATTTCCACGTCAAATACTGCATCATGAAATTTATTAATATCTTTCGATCCTAAAAGATCTTCTGCCAATTTCGTTAGTTTGAACTGTCCAGGCCCTTTTCTTTCTGGTAAAGCTTTCCTCAAAATCGGTATACTATCGGTAAATCCTATTATGAACTTGAATTCATCACGTAAATTATTTTTTACTATGGCTTTTGTCAATCTTGGCGCATCAAACGCACTGTTATGAGCAACTAACAATATAGGTTTATTAGCATTAGATAAAAATTGTTGAAATGCAATCAAAGCATTTTTGATAGATATCGTAGATACCAATTGACTATTCAAGTATAATTTATTTCCAACTGAAGTTAAGCCTGTGATTTTTGAAGCTTCCTCAGAAATTTGTTGTGTTGGTGTTATGTAAGAACAAAACGTGCGATCATCTATTTTAGCAGCAATTTGTAAGATATCGTCTGTCATAGCTAGACCCGATGTTTCCAAATCAAAATAAACTACGCAATGATCGTTTGACGTCAACTCAGAATTCATGGATTGCACGGATTTTTCTTGCTTACTTTTACCATCTTTTATATGACTAGGTAGCTTAGACCTTTTTACCCTATCCGTATTAATGCCACAGTTAGATTTGTATGTTACACCTTCTGATTTTTCTTTAACTTTCCGTAAATTTTCTCGAGCTTTTTAATTGAAGCCTCCTTAATTTTTTTTCCTTACATAATGCTTTTGTAGCACGTTTTTTTCTAATTTTATCTTTATTTGAAACAAAATTAATTGTAAATTTAGAAGGAGAAATATTCAATTTTTGTCTTTGGTACAATACACTTGACTCGCCATCATTTTTGACACATACAGCACTCCCAACTCGATAATCTGATGCGGCAGTTCTACTATAGCAAATATTTTTCGGAGCCTTATGAGCGATTATATTGTTGATGCTTTCATTTGCTTGACTAGATGCAGAAACGGAGAATTTATCAGCATTGTCAGCGTATTTGCCTAAAAGTTTCTCTAAGTGTGTACGTAAATTTACATCGGAAAGTACCACTGCTTGCGGATATTTTGGATCATCTCTACGCTTACACCATGATTGGCAATTTTCATGGCAATTATATAAATGATCAGAAAGAACGCGAATAACGTTTGCAAGCTCTTTACTTTTTCCTCTATTCTGGTCGACAGCATACGTGAAACATAATTTTATGTGTGATATATAACCCTGCTTTTTCAATTGCTTGTGAGATTCAGCTAACTTATACAAATCTTTCCCAAAATTCTTTACAAGATGATTTTTATCAGATAGTTTATGAATTTTTTCATCATTTTCTTTTCTAAGAAGAGCTGTCGTACTACTGTCATCATCTCCTACAAGTACCTTTACTTTTAGTCCTAGGCTTGTGAGTATTTCACTCTTACAGAGTAATGATATTCCAGCGTCAGCTTCCATAGACTTTGCACTCCCTTCATAATTTTTACGACAATTGTGGTCTTTTGGGTCATGGCCTAAATCGCACGAGGCACATTTACGATTACGTGTTGCATAATCTAAAACTTTACCACTCATATAACCAATAAGAGTTCCGTAGCCATTGAGACTGTCATAGTTACGGCCTGCGCCTCTCTTTGACCAGCCCATATCATAAGATGCAATGATATTTGTTATATCTTTCGGTCTCGAATCATTTGGAGCATCAACTTTACAATCAAAAGAACTAGAAGCGTCGGCATTTACTTGAGAAATGTGCAACAATGGAAGGTTCGAATCAAGTACGTGGTTTGAAGTATGATTCTCTTTCAAATTAGGAATATCTAGCTTTTCTCCAGATGAACGTATCGAGTCATTTGCAGGATAAATATCTTTCAAAACATCCTGAGGCCTGTTGGGGAAAAGATGTATATAATATATAAAACTATTGATTGCGAGTAGACATTGCGTAGCTTTCATAATATTATATTTTGATATCTTCTGACATAACAAACTTATGATGTAAATAATATTTTGTTTGTATAAATCATTTCATTTTCATCATAAGAATCATAAAATAAAATCCACCATATCTTATGCTCATACCCTAATATTATTACTTTTTTCAAAATATGAACCGAACACAAAACAAGAGATTCAAAAAAATCTATAATATTTTCTTCAGTTTGTTCAATAACAATTGATGGTAAAAAATTCATAAACGAGGATAATCATTTCATAAATCATTGAGATTTGAAATTACGTGTAAATAATCGTTAATTGTCGAAACACTGTTGAGATGAGCTTACACAATTTGAGCTACTTTCTGTACATTATTTTTTATCAATTCTTTTTCTTCTTCTGCAGCTTTTACACAACTTTCCTTGGCAGTTTCTTCTATTGCTTTACCAACTATTTCCTCATACTTCTTGTACAACTTCAAACTGGGAGTTGGTATATCCATGCAAGTGAATATTTTTTCCAAAGCAGTGTGACCTGTTCCTGAGTGAATTGTACATACCTACAAAATGAAAATGAAAATAACATATAAATTTAGGTTGAGAATGAAGTATAAATCAACTAGTTGGTAAATAAGCATTGTGCTCACCAAGCACGGCTGTTGTATTTACATCTGAGTATGTTTTGGTTTTCAATTTTTGAGTTGGGCTGGTGGATAAAATTTTGTTTCTGACATTTGTCGCAAAACACAGTGAAAACACTTGATAAGCCTTTCCGCACTTCTGTAGTGGATTTCCCCAAATCCAATAGATCCGAACATTTGATACACTTTGTAGTGCGAGCAAGTGTTTTGAGGTTAACTATCCGATATCCTTCCAGAATAGTTCCTTCCTCGGCACATCGGAGATCTCCACATCGTTTTGATTTCTTTGCTTCACTCATTACTTGTAAGGCTTTCTTCTTACGGTTGTCGAGTTTTTCGTTACCATACCGCCCGTTTTCACTTCGATATTGCTGTGACATTGTTTACATCTCACTCAACATGCCGATAACGGCTCCGGCGCTGAGACTTGCTTGCGACGAACACAGCGTTGCCAGCTCACTACGGTCGGCCCGGCTAGCTTGTGTTTGTGCATGCGTGTGCCGTGTGCGTGTGCCACGCGTGTGTGCGTAAGCTTCAGATGGCATGAACTACCTTAATCGAATCAAAATAAAAAGCTTCTTCTGAATGCCTTGGAGTTTCTTGATACATTCGTTATTGATATTTCTCCATCATAATGAAGTCGAAGTGTCTTGACTATTATAACCATATACTATCGTCAATATAGAATAGTAACTGAGCTTACTTCATTTCGATCATATCATGAGTAGTTTGTTACGTCAGACCGAGCGTAAAGTAATCAAAAAATGTAACAGAAACATTTTTTCAGGGATTCATCGTGTCAAACTCGGATTTCTTGCCATAATTTTATTCTACTACTTCTCTACGGTTTATTATGTATCGAGCCTCGTTCTCATGATTACATGGTAGTATTACTACTTCATACTGTTCGCGCCACATTTTCAGAGTATGGTAAAACAGAACTCCCGCCCCGCCAGCACCATCAGTCCCCGCGCCCGATACGTCATATTGTTTCTTTGTGCTGAACGCGTCACATCGTTCGCAGAGTTCTTCTCTTCAATTTAGGCGTTTCTTCTGGAAAAGATTGGACAATGGGTAAACGAGGACGATCGGAGTCACCGAAGACACCTAAGGATACAGCAAAGAAGCGGAAAAAGTGAGAGAGGTCTGATTCGAGTCAGCGAGAGCGTCAACGGCCGCCGCGTGGCGAACATGGCGGCGATTGATTGATTGAATTTGTTGTTTATTTGAGTCATCGGGTAGGACCCCGTCGGACTCTGCTTGGTTACATACATTTGAATTGTAGATACAAATCATAAATAATAAATTGCAAATTATAATTAAATGTATAGTAAGTTAATCAGGAATAATATTAATATGTTATTTATAACAATTTGCTCTCTCTTCCTTGAGAGCTTATAATGTTTTATATAATAAGTAGAGTGATTAACAAAAATAAAATAAAACATGTCAAAAACAAAATGTAACAAATACTGCGTAGGCAGTAGGTTAGTACCCGCATTGTGTACACTATTGAGATCTCAGCCAGAACCGAGCGCTGCTACAGCCGTAATACGTTTGCAAGACGCGGGGGGATTGCAGGGACAGAGCATGCCCTTGCCTTGGCGAGCCAATCATTACGATCGCACTGTCTTAAATACGTAGTGAGCATGCTGCGGAATTCAGTAGCAGAGATTATATTTATGTTGTGAGGTGGCAGCTTATTTAACAACTTTGTTGCAGTGACCGTGAAGGACTTCTCATACGCTGTCGTGCGCATTATCGGGAGTACAAAGTTTCTCCGGGGGAGCCGTTGTGATGTACGCTCACTGTAGCTACCATCATTGTGTATGAAGTTATCATAGAGATTACTGGGCTCGCGGGACCGTATTATTTTAAAGGCGAGGCAACCAATGGATAGTAGGCAGCGACTTCTAGCAGTGAGCCAGTCCAGGGAGAGTCTGTACGGAGATACATGCGCCATCCATGGTATATCTCCGAAAACATACCGTACACAGGCATTATGAAGCCGGTGTAAACGCAGCTCCAGGCCGGCGGGAATATTTGAGATCAGGGTAGCACTGTAGTCGAAGTGGGTGAGAGCCAACGTTTCAACAAGTTTTTTTCTCAGTTGACGAGAAAGGGCGTGACGGTAAAATCGGAGCGCGTACAGTACGCCGTGCACGGACTTTAGGAGAGCATTGACTTGAGGCTCCCAGTTAAGGGATGGAGTGAGTTGCAATCCAAGGCTTGTTATTTTTTTGGCGTAGGGTATTATTACTCCATTAACAATAATGGGAGGCAACTGGGCAGTATCTATGGTACTAACATAAGGGGCACTTCCGAGTATAATTGCAGTTGTCTTATTCGGGTTAAGCTTTAAGCCATGTTCGCTTGCCCATCGAACAACTGCCCCAGCATCCTCATTCACTCGCGCAATACAGCTTTCAATTTGGGGTACAGTTGTTTCATCAAAAATTTGCGCGTCATCGGCGTATATTGCGCTTTTCGTGAATCTGAGGATACGGGGGAGACCATCGATATATATGATAAAAATGAGTGGGCCGAGAGTGCTGCCCTGGGGGACGCCTGACAATACCTGGAGCCAGTAGGATAATATGCCGTTCTCACCGCGCACGGCCTGCACCCGGCCACTAAGGTAACTCGAGAACCATCTTATAACCCGCTCAGAACAGCCAAATTTACGGAGTTTGCGTAGGATCTCCGCATGTGATATAGTGTCAAAGGCTTTCGAGAAATCAAAGGAGACTAGGATAGTGACCTTTCGGTCATCTATGGCCTTTCGCGTGTCCTCGAGGATGCTGAGCAGGGCGGTCTGCGTAGATCGGCCAGTACGAAATCCGAATTGGGAGGGGTTAAGCATCGAGTGCGTGGCTAGGTGAGCAGAAAGTTGTGAGTGAACTACTCTCTCTAGAATTTTAGAAATTTCTGGCAGCTGAGCTATCGGCCTAGCATCCGAGGGCAATTCCAAGGTAATCTTTTTCGCTACAGGTACGATTATGGAGCGCTTCCAGCTTGATGGAAAAATGCCTTTTGTCAAAGATTCGTTTATAATTGTGGTGAGCTGGGATATAAGTGCCGGAAAGGCGGCTCGGAGCATACCAGAGGAGATTTGATCACTGCCAATGCCTCGTGAATTTGCATTTGTGAAGATGCGAGTGACAGTCTCGGGAGTGACTCGCGAAAAGTCAAAGGTTTGTAGATTTTCCGGAATAGGTGTCTCCAGGCAAACACGTTCGGCCTCAAGGTAGGTGAGAGGGGGGGCGGCAGAAGTTACGGAAGAAAAGTGATCGGCTAGTTGGTTGGGCGAGAAATACTGTAAGGGAGAGGGCAGGCGGCGAGTCGATATACCGAGGCCCTTCAACTGTCGCCACATAGATTTTGCGTCACGAGCTGCGGCAATACGGTCTGATATATATTTATTTTTTGCTGTATCTAAGGAGTTCCTAAGGGCTCTCTGTAGTTCTTTATAGTAAAAAAAATCACGCTCTGCGCAGGTACGGGTCGATCTACGATACGCTCTATCGCGCCGCCGCCTGAGCCTCAAATGGCTCACTGACACCCATGGTTTTTTTAGCAAAAGCCACTGCTGCTTTCAAGACGACCAATCCAAAGCTCGGAAAAGATCTAAGAATCAATTTGATTGGCCAACTATCAATGGCGGACCTTCAATTCGATACTAATCGCTACCTCCCTTCTAAGATGGGATATGCGTGATGTGTGGGGCTGGTGCCGACTAAGTCTAGCAAAAGTGGGTTGGTAAGGTTGTATAAAGACGTGGAAACTGTGTTTTCAGTAGCCATGTTCATATTGAAATCACCGGTAACTATTGCGTGTGGGTAGATGGGTAGTACAGTAGATAAATGATTGAAGAATTCTATGGGATATGTAGCTTCAGGTCTGCGGTAAACAACTGAAAAAAGGAGGCGGGTATTATTGATTTTAACTTCGTACGCGATGTATTCGGGGGTATTTATATATTGTTGGGGCGATGAAAAAAGTATTTTTATTTTGTAATTTGTGCGGGCATAAAGGGCGATGCCACCACCTACCTTGTCAAGCCTGTCGTGGCGATATAATGTGTAGCCAGTTATATTAAGGGGGTCAGAGGTGCGCTCAGGCTTCAAAAAGGTCTCTGTTACACCAACTAGATCAAATTGTGTACTGGTGAGATGGGCCTCAAGTGATGGAAAGTTGGCACGGCCTAGTTGGTTGATGTTGATATGGCCAATCTTTATGACAGGTGGTTGGTGGCGGGAAGATCCAGTATTAACTGGGAGCGACAGACCAGGGGGTTTTCAGGGGCGAGTGCGTTGGGGTTGGGGCTCAAGACAGTTGAGGTCAGAAGAGTCGAAGATGGGGATGAGGGGGGAGGTAGGGGTTTGCCGCATGTGAATGTTTTGATTTTTATATACGGGGTGTATATAATTCAACGCGCGGGCTTTGCGTATGGCCTCGAGCCATAGGGGGTAGAGAGATTTAGGTATGATGGGGGTTATATATATTGGGGTGTCATCGTTAACGCTAAATACATGGCGTGCAGTTTTACCACGAAGCCTGTGGCCCTGCTCGCGAATGAGATCGCATGTATTTGCATTAGTAAATTTTATTACAAGTGAGAAAGTGGGTGAGCGCACGGGTTCAGTAGCAGCTTCAGTATTTATATTTGCGCGAGGGCTCCACACTCTGTAGGAGAAGGCGTGCTGTTGTGCTTGAGGACAGTTCAAGGCTTGAAAAACGCGGGCAGCAGCACCGGACAGGTCCTCAGTGTATGCAATAGGTATGCCCGAAATTCGAAGTTCATAGCTATCCTCTATAGTGACTCGCGCTTTGAGTTGGGACGTGATTGTTTGTATTTTTTGTGTATTGTCGGAGATAGCCTGCGCGAGTGTTTCACGAGTTTGTTGTGATTCCGATTTCAGGTCATCATAGAGTGCTATTATGTAAGGGGGGACAGTGGGGTCATTTTTAAATCTATCAAAATTAGCTGTGCTATGGGCTAAGCTTTGGCGCGAGGCGTGCGTATTTGCATTTGTAGGGGGGGGGGGCATTGTTCATGTGCACTGTAATTTTTCCGAAGGTTGCACTCGCAGGTCAGGGGGAGATGAGGCCTGACGCTTACTAGAAGAAGCTAGCGGGCTTTGCGGTAAACAAGAGGAATTTTCGTTTGAGAAAGTGGTTTCAGTGGGGTGAGGAGAGAGGGGCAGAGGAGTCACCGAAGCGGAGCAGTGTTCACAGCGATAGATTGCACTCGGCTCTGACAAGGATCCTATGCACTTTGAATGATGCGGGCACTTACATATATAGCAGACAGTAGCAGAATCGGTGTGTTTCACAGCACGCTTACACAGCCGGCATGAGGTGCGAAAATTCGAGGCGGTGCGGGGAGGAGCCATGCAGAGTGGGGGTAGGCCAGCTATTGTTTCGGCGACAGTCCCATCTATCGTAGGTGTGAAAATCACTCGCGCGTGCGGTCGATAAGTAGGATCGATGTCTCTCCAGGTGCTCGGCTAGACTGCTTGGCGCCACGAGGTAGGATAACCTCAAATTCTCGGAATTATTCTCTGGGCGATAGTATTTACAAGCCCTGTTGCAGAGCAATAATTATTGCACACAACGAAAGCTTGCTGTTTTGCGTGCAAGTGTCCTGTAATGATAGCCCAAAGGGCAGGCAGGTGCAAAAGTAGCGGTTCCAAAAAGGAGAGGTGTATTACGGAGTGTGCAGATTTGCTTACCGAGAGAGAGAGAGGGCGAGACAGATAGACCACGCTCGAGTGAGGACCGAACTAGAGAGTCTCGTTCCCGGTCGAGGTATACTCCCCAAAAACAACAGAAAGACTGTGCCAAGGATTACAGACGGCATCGAGGCGAAGATTCGCATGATCGGCGTCGAGAGCATTATGACCCGTACGATAGGAGGTACGATAGAAGGTATTCTAGGGAGCGTCCTCGGGACGGACGATGACACGGCCGCGGCGCCTCCTACAGTCGACGATCCGAATCAAGAGACAAATCTCGTCGCTACTCCCGTAAACATCGACGCTCTCGATCTAGCTCTCGAGAATATACTTATAGCAGATCCTCTCATGGAAGAATACTCTTATGACGAATCGTCCGATGAAAAATATCGTCGGCGTAAAGAAAAACATTATCGACGTCGTGAATGTTCTATGAACAGTTCAGTCAGTCACGACAGCCGAGCTCACACGAGAGGTGAGACAAGAGCTGATCACAAATCTGATGAGCTTGTCCGAGAGGCAAGACAAATTCAGAACATTAATATTTCTAATGATTTTCTTTCAGGTGATAAGGAAAGTGTATCAAAGGAAGGTAAAGTAATTGACGAAAAAGATAGCGAGAAAAATGATAATCAAAGTCATAATAATACCGTAAACACAACTCAAGTAGAAGAAAGTCTCGATGCTGATGTTTTGAAATTATTAGGAGACGATCCAACGGTTGTGGTTGATACAAAATCTCTCATACATAAAGACATACTCGCACGTTGGTCGAATTGGATTTTAACAGGCGTTGCCAAAGATGAAAAGAATGATTTATTCAAAGAATATCCAGCTATTGAGGGGCTGAAACCGCAAATATTGAATAAAGAATGTGCCATACTATTATCTCAAAATATTGTAAAGAGAGATGGGCACTTCGTTGATGCTCAAAACTTGACAGCATCAGTATTAACATCTATAGGCATGGCCATTACTGAAATATTAACACAAAAAGAATTTGACAAAAATAAAATTCTAAAATATTTGTGTGATGGTGGGAAATTACTAACCGAATTACACCATATCCAGCTCATTGGCAGAAAAGCCTGTATCACTCCTGGTTTGAATAAAAATATGTCAGATGTTTGGAACGACTCGAAGACAGATGAATTTCTATTCGGAAAAGATCTCGTAGCAAAAATCAAAGAAGCTGAGTCTCTCGAGAAATCGAGCCAATCACTAAAGATATCAACCGTGAAAAAATTTGGACAAGGAAATTATTTAAACCAGAAGGGCCCACCTGCGAAACGAACGAAATGGAGTCAGGTGGGCTACAAGAAGAAATATCCGGTGCCGACGAGAGAGCAACATCCATCGTACACGAGGCCATCGAAAAGAACAACGTCAAATCGCCGAACCCAAAGGAAATACTAGAGGTAAAAACCACAGCAGGGCGACTAAAATATTTCATCAACAATTGGGAAAAGATTACAAAAGACCCCTTTATACTGGAATGTATAAGAGGTTATAAAATAAAGTTTTTCAAATCAGTGTACCAGAAGTACATACCCCAAGAACAAAAATATTCAATAGAAGAGGAATTGGCTCTATCTAATTCAATTAGATCTTTATTATCCATGGGAGCTATAGAACAATGTTCTGCTGTAAATGGGCAATTTCTTTCTTCATATTTCTTGGTTAAAAAATCTAATGGAGAGCAAAGATTCGTTTTAAACCTTAAGAATTTAAATAGATTCATCTCTACAAATCACTTCAAAATGGAAAACATACATATTGCTAGTAAAATCGTCTTCAAAAATGATAAAATGTGTACCATCGATATGAAGGATGCTTTTTTCCTTGTTTCAGTTGACGAAGAATCTAGAATATTTCTCAGATTCAAGTACAAAGGAAAATTATATCAGTTTACTTGTGTCCCATTCGGGTTGAATGTTTGTCCATATATATTTACAAAAATACTGAAGCCGATCTTATCGAAATTGAGAAACCAGGGCTTAAAATCTGTAGCGTATTTAGATGATAAACTTTTAATTGGTAAAAACCGTGCAGAATGTATAAAAAATAGAGATGAAACAATAACCTTACTGGAAAGTTTGGGATTTATTATAAATTTTGAAAAAAGTCAATTAGAACCTAGCCATAGGTGTAGATTTTTGGGATTTATTATTGATTCAAAATATATGTCTATTGAACCTACTGATGAAAAAAGAATCAGATTACGAAAAATGATAAGTCAATTTAGTAAGAAAAAAAAATACAAAATTCGAGATGTGTCAAGATTGATAGGTTCTCCAATAGCTTGTTGTCCAGGTATAATTTACGGAAAATTGTATACAAGAAATCTTGAAATTGATAAGAACAAATTTTTGTACGAACATAGAGATTACAACAAAAATATGATAATTTCAAAAGACTCCTATAAAGACTTAGAGTGGTGGGACAACAAATTGATCAGCTCAAGATACTTCATTAAATCGTCAGATTACAGTTTAAAAATATACACCAATGCTTCTCTCTCCGGTTGGGGCGCATTCTGCAATGGCGAAAGACTCCACGGGTTTTGGAGTAGAACGGAAAGAAAATATTCTATCAATTACCTAGAACTGCTAGCCGCATATATTGCATTCAAAGCATTCACTCAAAAACTTGAAAATGTAAATATACTCTTCAAAATCGACAATACAACGGCAATTGCGTATATTAATAGGATGGGCGGAACTAAATATGTAGCCTACAACAAACTGGCAAGAAAAATCTGGACTTGGGCCGAAAACAAAAACATATGGATATTAGCAACGTACATAGAATCAGCAAAAAATGTAGAAGCCGATAAGCAATCCAGAATCTCAAATTTGGACACCGAATGGTCGTTGTCAAACTCAGCTTACAGAGAAATTTGCAAAAGTTTCGGTTACCCATCCGTTGATTTGTTTGCCTCTAGGATAAATGCAAAGTGTCATGCATATTGCTCTTGGCATAAAGATGCTGATGCTATGGCGGTAGATGGATTCACAATTTCCTGGTACGGGGAGAAATTTTACGCCTTCCCGCCTTTCGCATTAATCCACAAAGTATTACAAAAAATTATCGGCGAAAAAGCTACTGGAATTGTAATTGTTCCTCTTTGGACAACCCAAGCATGGTTCCCAATCTATAAGGAACTGTTAGTAGGAAAACCTCTCCTCTTTGAACCATCATGTAATCTATTACAATCTCCTTGCAGGACTCTAATCCACCCTTTAGCCAAGCAGCTTACACTTCTGGCAGGGAAACTCTCCGGATGTCATATCAACGAAAGAATATAGATGATGGTGCCATTGAGGTGCTTTTGGAATCATTAGCACCCACAACGATCAAACAGTATGACTCAGTATATCGGACCTGGTGGACTTTCTGTGAAAAACATAAATGTAATCCGTTTTCTGCTTCCGTCAATGATGTCCTTATATATTTTAAACAAAAATTTGATGAAGGAGCGTCATACGGAAGTTTGAATTCCGCTCGAGCGGCTTTGAGTAACATTTTAGAAATAGATTTGTCCAGTCAAGAAATTGTGAGTCGCTTCTTCAAAGGCGTCTTTAGAAAACGTCCATCAAAGCCGAAATACAGTAGAACATGTGATCCGCGTATTGTTTTGAACTTCATCGAAAAGTGGTTTCCATTAGAAAAGCTATCTTTCCAAGAACTAACGGAAAAAACAATTGTACTTCTCGCTTTAACAACAGCTCACAGAGTTCAAACGTTTTCCACTATTGATATTCAAAATATAATCAAAAAGAAAAATTCGATAGAAATAGAAATACCGGACTCGATCAAGACATCGGGCCCTGGAAAATACCAACCATTATTAATATTACCTCGATTCGATGAAAAGCCAGAGTTGTGCGTAGCATTAACCGTAGAAAATTACTTAGAAAGAACTAAAACTCTCAGGGGTTCTATTACAAAGCTTTTCATCACTTGTAAAAAACCGTATCGTGTTGCTACATCACAGACGATTAGTCGATGGATAAAATCGGCACTCATGAAGAGCGGTTTGGATGTATCAATCTTCAAAGGGCATAGCACGAGGCATGCCTCTACATCTAACGCATTTGCGAAGGGATTAGACTTGAACCAAATCAGAAGCACCGCTGGATGGACACAAAAGTCCCAAGTTTTCGCAAAATTTTATAACAAACCTATTTCTTCTGACTCTGGTTCATTTGCTAAATTGATCTTAGAAAAGTGAAAAATGTATGCCTTTATACCTTTGTAAGTTTAATAAACAAATGATAAGTATCTCAAAAAATAAAATACGAACTGATAAAAAGTAATTGTTCCTCTAAACATCTACCATGTAATCATGAGAACGAGGCTCGATACATAATTAAAGATCAAACGAACTTACCTAAGTGAAGTTCGATCCAAATTATGTGAGAGACTCGTTCGAAATGATTACAACCCTCCCTGCAGAATTATTCTCCACACGAAATAAAACAATTACTTCTGAAACTCTAAAAAATATGACGTATCGGGCGCGGGGACTGATGGTGCTGGCGGGGCGGGAGTTCTGTTTTACCATACTCTGAAAATGTGGCGCGAACAGTATGAAGTAGTAATACTACCATGTAATCATTTCGAACGAGTCTCTCACATAATTTGGATCGAACTTCACTTAGGTAAGTTCGTTTGATCCTTAATTCTTTTGAAGTCAAGACCCTTTGTAGGCTACGCGAAGACCTCATCACTTCTAAACCTGCGTATTGTTTCACTAACACGACTATCGATGGAAAAGGAGTTTGTTGTGAAGGTTATCATTGCAAATGTCTTTATAATTTTACGATCAAGTAAGTATCTGAGCTTTTGAAAGTTCGACCCTCCACGCACTACATTTCTTACTATATCTCGCTGAAATATTTTTAATAGAGATTATTGACATTTTATTTCGATTCTAGAAGCTCAATCCCCGTCTGATCACGAATCTGATTGCTTGTTTAATTTTTCAGATCTTCAAGGTGTGAGTGTGTCGATAAACTGTAGGATAATATCGATTTAGAAAAATACAGTGATAATGAATCAGTGTTACTCAGTTGTCAACATGGCTTGATCAAAAACGAGTAAAATGAGTCTAGTCATTACTGAATCAACTGGGTTACTCGCAAAATATTTTGGTCACGTCCTTAAATATATATACACACACATTTGAATGGAGAAAAGGAGAATAATGACGGGATTCGCAACGTTTCATTGCAAGAATTGGAGGTGACTATACTCGAGTAAAATCGATGTAATAACACTTTCATACAATAGCTGATGGTAAAATTGGATAAAACAAAAAAATTTCTTTGATTTCTTTAACCTTAAATATAACCCATAGCTGTAGGTCAATAGTACTGAGGAGGATTCTCCCAAGAAGACTATCATTTGAATGTCGCCGTCAGATAGAACACATTCACCAAAAAACCGCTGCCAAGTGCCTTAGCAGTATGCTTTCTCAAAGAGGCTTCAACATCACCCACAAACGCGTCCCAAACCTGTATTTTCACCATTCCACTAGCGTAGATACTATCATTCATTTTTCAAAGATTACGAAAAAATTATTTAATCAGTTCAATTCGTATCGTTTCGTACTCGATGCAAGACATTTGGACCTGCATAATTTTTCGATCAATTCATCTTGTGACTGTCATACGGTTGAATGGCGGTCAAAATCGATTCGGTCCGTATTTAACACACTTGAAGACTCATTTTGATCATTTTCGAGGGCAAAAGACACCAATTTCCCAAATTTTCTCTATAGCACGTTGAAAATACTGGAAACGAAACTTACATGAATTTTTCTTCCCCTTAGCAACGGTTGCTAGGGCGGTAAACAACGGTTGATAAGGAACTAATTGGGAAGATTTTGTGTCCTTTGCCGTCAAAAATGATGGAAATAGGTCATAAATTAATAATTTCCAACCTTTGTAACGGTTGCTAGGGAGGTAAACAATGGTTGATATGGAGAAAATAGAACTATTCAGTGTCCTTGGCCATCGAGTGTGACTTAAACTGATGTTCCGGCTTGCCCCAATCAGCACTCATAAGGATTTGTGAGAAAACACGTTAGGAACGGTTGCTAAGGAAATAACCAACGGATTTCGCTGAAAATTGAACTCGCCCGAGATTTTGCCGCGATTAACCTGTGTGCAAAATTTCAAGACGATCGGACCATTCCTTCGAGAGTTATCGTGGACGAAAAAAAAACGGGACGCACACACACACACACACACACGCACACACACACACACACACACACACACACATACATACAGACACTTTTGGATTTCCATGTTTTTCGACCCGTAGATCACGAAAATCGAGGTCCCGAGGTCTGATTCGGTGGGTCGATTTTTGCCCCATTACAAAGCTTTCTCTTTGAGAAAGCAAAAGTAGAAAGAAAAGTATTGAAACAGAACGATGGCAGAAGCCTGAGTTTGAAATAAAAGCTCACTGAGAAAAATGTTTAACTTTGTTCTTTGATCATGTTATGCCCTATATAATGTGATGAGCTACATATGATATGACGAAAAAAAGGGACGCACATTTTTGCTTTTGCAAGCCGAGTAAGAGGACTCCGCTGATTGCCCGGTCCCTCGATTTTTCCAAGATCGATACTTCATCTTAGATACTTGATCGATGCCTTATCCCGGCAGGATGATTGTGTCTCGTGATGTAGAAGAGATCAACTGGCTCACCTGCAGACGGCCAAGTTATTCGGGACAGGGGGAATGTTATGATTGGAAAAACTGCACTTTATTGTTGGGTTAGAAAAATCAAAGCAATTTTATCGTTCAGAGCACTTTTAATATCGATGAAATACACACATTTTTTTCTCAAAGTCTAATTACAGAAATTTTGATCGTTCATTAAGCTTGCTGTCAACATCAGTTTTTGCAATAGAATATTCTCAGTGTTGTCGTTATTCATAATCATGCAATTTGCATATGCGTCCGTGTGGGTGTTGAAGGTTGTAACAGAGATATTTCATAAGCTACCTAGTAAATTTAGTTACACCTCGGTTCATTTAACTCATTTTTAATCGAGTTACACTGATAAATATCTCTGTAATCCTGTATTGTTCTTCAAGTCGATATTAGTGCAATTGATATTTTGCCCATTGGTTATTTACCGGACGACGCTGTACAGCCACACACTTTAGGAGATCTGAAAAATTAAACCAGCAGTTAGATTGGAGAAGAGACAGAAATCAATTTTCTATAATCGAATTGGAATAAGGTGAATGAGAATGAAATATGCCAATGAGAAACAGTGAAAATTGTTGCGGAGTAAAATCTTCAAGTAAGCGTATACTTACGCAGTGGTACTAGCTTGGTCAAATATTACTTTGCATTTGCATTTATATCCTTTGCAACAAAGGTCTCTCCCAAAGAGTGAATCATGCTCGAAACAGGACTTGGCAGTTGGATCTTCGGCTCTGGGTTTTACACAGTCACCAGATATCGTGGAGAAGTTGTAAAACATAACAATTGCAAGAAGCCCGAATTTTAAGTAAAGGCTCACTGAAAAAATGTTTTTGTGCCATTCTTTGATTAAGTAACGCTCGATCTGGCGTGATGAACTACTGATGATAACATAAAATGTGGAATGAGTTACTATTTTATACTGGCGATAGTATTATGGAAAATATTCAAAATTTCCCAAATCCAAGACATATATCATAATACGACCAAATCGACAAGAAAATTCGAGACAAACATTTCAAAGATGCTTTTCATTTTGATCGCGAAAAAGAAATGTAGCAAGAGTAATATAATATTTCTTACCAGACATGTTCCTGCTATTTTCCATTTCTATCCTGTAAATGAAGTGAAGGAGATATAGAATGATAGTGAAATCTGAATAAAATATAATTTTATGATTAGCTGAGGAGAATTGGAAAAGAATTGCGGTGAGATTCTCATATCAAACTAAAGTAGAAGTTGATCATGGGTCAGAAGAAAATATTTCAAAAATTGTTCGGGTTGAGGAATTGAGGTTTTATAGAAATGATTTAAAATACAAATTTTGAATGAAAAGGATTAATTATCAAACTATTTTCTTGAAAATATCTTATGATCAATGATTATTCTGTACGCAAAAAATACTTTATTTTTACACTAAAAATTCGCTGATTAATAGATAACTAAATATAAAATAAGTCTCATAATCTTAACAAACTATTACTTGAAATAAAACAAGAGTCCAAAAACTATGATCAAACTTTCTTTTGAAAAAATCCAAGTGCGCAAAGAGAGCTTTTAGAGAGAGAGAGAGAGTGGTTACCTCAGCGAGTGCTGATACGCAAGTGTCGCCGAGCCGTCAAGCACCGTCCGGCCGAGCTTTGCACGGTTGTCCTTATCGCAAAGTCCCCACTACGTAGGCATCTTTGCTTCACTCCTACCAATCATCGAATTTTCAACTGACTCATATGCCGGAGCTCATGCCTCACTCCGACGCTTGCCCTTGGAAGCCTAATGCCATCGCGGTTCGGCCTGACGGCTCAACACCACCCCTGAAAAACTCGGGTTGTGGGGTCTAATGGCCGAGAGATGTCCAGCCTGCATCTCCCAGCCCCGTGGCTATGCTCAGCCTCGGAATCCATTGATTCCGAGCTGACAGGGCAGGCGTCGAGCTAAATGATATGCTATTTTACCATTTATTAAAAACCAAAATTTTCAGCAAAATTCAAACTCGACTCGGCTGTGGACGATACACGCGACTCGGCTCTGCCTACATGAATTTTGTTCTCTCTCTCTCTCTCTCTCTCTCTCTCTCTCTCTCTCTCTCTCTCTCTATTATAACTAATGCCTCATCTCTCCCTGTTTTCAAAAAACTCTTATTTATTCACCTCCTTGCCTGCGACCGTGGGGAGAGCTTGCACTGCTCTTAAATCATTAAATCAATAGATCACTTCTTTTAAATCATTTTTTCTTGTTTTTTTTCTTTTTCTATACCTCACGTAATTCGAACTAAGCCAACTAGATTCATACTGTTAAGTTAGATATAAGTAATCATATGTACTACTGATTATATTGTACAATATAATGTACAGGAAATAAAACCAATCTAATCTAATCTAATCTAATCTCTCTCTCTCTCTCTCTCTCTCTCTCTCTCTCTCTCTCTCTCTCTCTCTCTCTCTCTCTCTCTCTCTCTCTCTCTCTCTCTCTCTCTCTCTCTCTCTCTTTCTCTCTCTCACTCTTCGAATTTTAAAATCATCATTTCTTCATACACAGACATATTTATACTAATTTGAAATTAATTCATATAAAGTTTTACAAACTTGATCTTATATACTTATATAACTTATTTCTAATCATTTTACATATAATCGCATGAAACAAATTGAATAAAATTATGAATTTCCAACTTATATTCTACTTATAACTATTACAAATATATTTCGCGGCTACGCGTTCACAATGATGACGTCGCGCGCTTGCGGTGATGACGACATTCACGCGCCGGTTCGGACGCGTTCTCAGTTGTATACATTCCTGAGCTCTCGATCCGACGAACGCTATTGAGAAGTTATCAGTGTGCGTGCTCTATCGCTGAACTTGCGCGCAGTTGTCGATCTACATGATCATATGCGCTCGATCGGTCTAATATTGGCTCGATACAAAATACGCCACTATCGCCCTTTATTTTGGAAGTTTCGCTTTACAAAAATAGTACGCGTCATTATCAGTGACAAACCGGTAGTCTGACATTTTTGAGACGTTGCGCAAGTGTTAGATGATCACTTCTGACTTCATCGTAGTATATTTACCGCGACTACTTTCTCCATACGCGCACCGATAATTTTGACTTCGATACGTGCGGTTACCGGAACAAAAATTATGAGAAAATTAACATCCATTTCAGACATCCAAACTACTATTTTAAACTGTGTCTTCGATCAAAATTGAAGAAGAGTATCGAAATAAATTCCAAAATGTGATCAAAAATAGTACAAAGAGTAAATAAACTCACTTTGAGAATGTATCCTCATATGAAAAGTGATGGCCTCTAGAGTGATGGCATTAACTCGTGATATGATTGGTGTAGATCTAACCACGTGATTTGTAGTGGGGTGTATATAGATATAGTGTGAGATGTATATATAGATAGAGAGTAGCCGATGACATGATATTATATAGGTTAGGATAGTCAGTTTTGTTCGCGATGCTGTCATAAGTTTCGACAATTTATTTTCAAAACTATAATTGTAGGTATGTGAATTTGATGGTACGTGGATATTTTAGGCTACCTTTTAGTTTTCAACAGTTGCCGGATAGGATAACTCTGTTAGGTTAAGATGTCTGATTTGCAAGTTTTATGTGTTATGTGGTTTGATGGATCGTTTAGTGTTAAAAATCTGAAATCGTCTTGCGAGCTCAAGGGTCGATAACTCAGGATTATTTAAATAGAAATTGATGTCAGTGCTCGATGGTTCTTTCTAATACTTATATAGTTTTTACACGGATCATAGGAATGTAGGGTTCGGTTATTCATTTAGCTTTTAGAAATTTACATCATGAAATGAATTGAGATGTACGTCAAAACTATTCTGGTCAAGAATCGTGGAAACAATAATTGAAATATGATTTTGAAACGCACACATGTATAGATCGCGCGCAGCGCGTTTGTTGTAGCTAGTAAAAAGAATAAGTTATTTGGAGAGCTTTATTAGACAAGATATGAATTTCAACTTCGAGATCTGGTGAGATCAGTTAGCAATTCCTGCAGGTACCTTCTTATATCCACTGCCAGTCAAAATGTACCCCGTCCTCTAATTCTTGAGTCGCGTAATTTCAAGTAGTTGTAACGTCGGGATTTTATACGCGGCGCGAGTGTTTAGATCGCGTATTTCAAACCAAGACTTTTGTCTTATAGTTCGGGTTAACCGAAAAAAAAAACACAAAGAACGTACGGGCGACACGTTCGCGGAATAAAATTCAATTCAAATAAACAGAAAGCAAAAGGAAAGAACAAATAGAATACAGAAAAGAGCTTTTATCGTGTGAATTTAAAAGAGACCTGCCTAAAGACCTCAGTGCAATCAACTATCTAGTCCATACCCTTGTTGCCAAGAGAGACCAGAAATGCCCTGGGTTGGAAGAAATTTGGGAATTAGCTCACTAGTGAATCCGTAGTAGTGGGTTCATTCTAAAATTATACTAAGTACTAGAACGCAGCTTTCGCATGCGTAACTCGAGTATAACTGGTTGATTCAGGATGGGAAAAGTTAGACAAATGAAAATGAATAGTTCGACTCACTTTTTTTTTATTTGTATCAAATGACTTTTGATTCCTCTGAAGAAATAGTCCATTCTTCACGTCGAAGCTTTGTGGGTACCAAGCCTAAAACTAGAGACAAGATACTCCAAGAGCGATCTGCACCAAGATAGAGAGAGAACTGCTACAACGACAGAAATCCGACTACTCCTTTTCGGACCGTACATTTATATGATAGCGTTTGAGGGCGGAGTTTCGAGGACAAGCCCACAAATTTCTCCTCGGACCAATCGGATTTAAGTTTAATAACGAAAGCCTAGATTAAAAATAACTTAACAATTATTTAGCTAAAGATACTAGAGATGGATCGCACAAGTCGTGCTATCCGCGTTGGTAAAATTCGCAAGGTGAAAGCAGTTTTACCGAATTGAATTCGCAGATTTGCGAATAACATTGGCAATTATTATCTAAGGTTAAATCTAATAATATTGCCTTAAAATATAAGTTATTATCATCCTATATATCGAGTTTCATCTGATTTGGATGATAATAAGTTATTGTAAATTGATTTTGAAAGTTGATATTGAAAGTGTATTTTCTCAAGAATTATCGCGAATTGTGAAAAAACTATTGAATATTTTGGATTTCTGCGAACACAGATCGAATTGTTAATATATTTCGAACAATAAACTATTCAGGTGTAAATTCGTATTTATTGTTTAAACCATCCAAATTAATGAAACACGGTCGAAATTTTGTAAATTGCACGTTTCAGTCTTAATAAATTGTTTGAATCAAATGAAACTTGGTATAAATCTTCAATCTGAGGAGGTGCTTATTATTCATCTTTATTTATAAACATAGCAGTAAATTGGTCGCAAAAACTACTGTAATTTTAGAGTTCTAGAATTGAAATTTATATGGTTCAAAAGTTCCCAGAATTTCAGAGAAGTAGCCGCTTAAAAATGATTTGAAATTGAATAATAATTGTCAAATTTTGCAATAATATTGAATTTTCAGGAAAGCTGATGAGAAATTTCGATGTTTTCTAGAAGCTAATGATTTCCATGTATCCCCACCAGATATACAGTAGAGGGGCGATCTCGCGGAAAATTTCACTATACGGAGGTTTTTCGAGTACTTGAGGCAGAAGAAACGTATATCAGCTATACGTGATTGGTGCACTTTTTTTTTGATGGATGGGAGAAATGCATACTTCCGTATGACGTAAAATTTTCTGGTGGTGGAAGGTTGTCGCACCCAGTCGGACGTGTTTTTATTCGAATTAGAATTTCGGGCGCTTGAGCGGGCCTCTCTATATCTATCGCACAGCTGCACGCTCTTACAGAAGCTAATTGTTGACACGGTTTCTTTATCATAGATACAATGTACGACACGGGAGAAGCGTCTCGGCTCGCTCCCTATGTTTGCTTTTCGTGCTATTTTCAGGTGTAGGAAATTGGTTGTGGAACGACGGCGGCTAAACAAAAAGTTTCGAAAAAGTTATGGAAATTTTCCACATTGTCCAACCCAGATCGCGTATCGCTCTATCTCTATTTTGTCGAAAAAAATATGGTTTGCAGCTGGAGGATAGGCGGCTATTCCTATAGCTAGGATAAGAATTTTGCACTTGATGTAAAATAGGACACCTGTTTGATTATAGAAAAAACGACCTCCAAGAGTTTCAGTTGAATTGGCGATTCAAATGTCCTGGTTACAGTCTAAGGTTGCGTCTCCTCGAAAATCAACATTGATCTTACGTAAGTACGTACATTCTATCCTACAGTTATCAGCTTCTGTACATATATATAAATATATATTGTAGATGCATAAAATTGAAGATTGTTCGCAGAATATCAGAAATCGAAAAGTTTCATCATTATTGTTCGTCCTAAGTTGTCAACATCTTGTAAAGATCCTCGGATTGCGCGCCTCGTCGTTCAAAAGACGTTTCTCTGTATAACCTAGACTTTGGCGTGGACTCTTCAATCTGGCTCATGGTGGTCGTGGCCAACGTGACGTTGTTTCACCGATGTGTATATTCAATGGCTCGTAGCATGGATATATGTTTCACTGCAGTGAAAGCCGTCCTCGTCGTCCAAACAAAGCAGAAGTTCGAAGTTCGAGTCGATGGCGAGTCGAAAGAGAGGACGATTTGGCTTTTTGTGGCGGTCAATACACACGCCGCGTAATCACGCAATGACAGACGTCTTGTTAAGCGCTCAGCAAAGTGTAAAGTATGAGAATACATGAAAATGCTACGTTCTAATCAATCGTTGGCTACAATCAAAATCAGTCGTTTAGATGAGTAGGAAAAAAAGCAAGACGAATCCTCATCTCCAGATGATATTATCAAGAATAACAGTCGGGCAATCTCTGAGCTGACTGGATCGCCCAGCGACTGTCCTTTAACCTTACAGAGCGTTATCAGAGCGTTTTCGAGAAAATGAATTGTTTGTGTGGCACATTTCTAAATTGTCACGCTGTAACGTGCACGATGACTTGGCGAATTGGCTCGAGTCCAGCCGGCTGACGATACATTGTGGTCGGATATGCACGTTACGACCTAGCACAAACACACACACACACAAACATCCACACACGCGCGCGCGCGCATACAGCCGTGCGAGTCGAGCTAAATTATCCTAATTTGTCGAAAACGCGCGCGTAGCTTCTTGCGGCAGTCCCGCGTGACCCGTTCGTTCCTCTGTCATTCTGCCCTGCATTCCGCCCGGGCTACTGCTGCTGCTGCTGTTCATTTGTTTTCGTCTCTGTCCCTCTGTGTGTGTCTGTCTGTCTCTCTCTCTCCCTCTCTCTCTCTCTCTCTCTCTCTCTCTCTCTCTGCGCTTTTTGCTCCTCTCTCGCCCCCGCGTCTAATTTGCTGGCGCGTCTCTCTCGCCCTCGCTCATTCATTACTCGACGCCGTCCCATTGATGTCTTCGTTCGGCGAATGGCCTCTGTCCCGTTTAAACGAGACGCGCTACAGGATTAAAAAAGTTTTAATTAATTTTTTCCCATTCATTATCGGCGCTGCCGTTACAAAAGTTGCCGGCCTCCTCCTCGTCCTCCCTCCTCTTCTTCCCCTCCTCCCCCCGCTCAAAGGCTTGGCCACACCTCGTGTAAACATAATTAGGCGAGGGAGGAATTTCATCATCTTCTTCTTCATCCTTTTTTATTCAATCTGCCGACCGAGCCATTACACGCGGCTGCGGGGTGTGAGTTAACTTGAAAGAAAATGAAAAATGTAAGTTTGAAAGTATATACGTTTGTACGACCTGCAGATGAGCCGTCGAAGTGGCATTCCTGCGCGGTTACTCGTATACGTATCCCGTTGGGTTTTGGAGAACAGCCGCGAGAGCACCGGCGCGGTACATCGAAACACCGTTGATTAATCCTTGCCCTAATCGCGCAGTAATTAATGGGAAGACGAGCCGTTTCGTTTGAGGCCAAAGTGGAAACGCGATTCACAGAGCATATTGGAAAAGAAGCGAGCGAGGCGCAGCGTCGGGTCAAAAAGAATGTGAAGCGATGCGCAAACCGCGGCTCCATTAGCGCACTCGGGAGGTGGGCTCGAGAGCTGAACTGAACTACAGGATTCTCTTTGAGCCCGAACGGCAGCCAGCCCGATAAACATTGGCCCTAAGCATGATTTTACGAGGGCGGCGCTCATCCGTCGTTGCCGGCTCGTTAGCCTGGGCCCTGCGGGTCCCACCGAGTTTTACGAGCTCCTCTCACAAACAGACGCCGCACCGGCGCTCGTCTCGCAGCGCGGCTCCGAGGCTCCGCGAGATCCCTATTCGCTCGCCGTCACGCGCGTATACGTATACACATTTATATATCTGTTTACCCTATTGCCGCGACGGACAAATTAAATGCACGCAACCGAGGAAGCAGTTCGACATGCGACTTTGACTCAATAGCGTCGGGGGATATCAGTCTGCGCTAGGGATTAACGCCACCCCTGCCTGTATGTATGTGCGATTAGCTCCAGGTGCTCCATTCGCTGCGTCATACGCCGCGCGGCAGTATCATCGCCGACTCTCTATCTCTCGGTGCGCGCGTGACTTCGGCCGTCGGTATACTCCCCGTGAACGATTCGATGATACTATTCTCAATCAAAATACATTGGTTCACAATACGTGTACATATAATTTACGCACATTGATCTGCCTTCGTCGAAACGTTTCCCCTCGTTTTGAGCATCAAGAGCGTGTGAATTACATGTGCGCGCGTCAAGTATCAGTGTGAATTTCACGTGTATATAGAGTATGTATTTTAGTTTGAACTTACACGTTTAAAATACGCAACGAACCGCAGAAAGGCGGAGAACGTGTGCTTTGGGTGGAGATATATGCTAACAGTAAACTTTGAACCCCGAATGTATGTGAGGAAGCATGTGTGATGCGCACCGCAATTTTCTATAAGCTTTCCCCGAACCGCAGACAAGCAGAGAAAATGTACTTCTGGTGTAATCATTTTCAGACCGCGAGTTTTGAGCCCAACGTGCCAATGTGCGTGTAAGCGTTCATCAATCCGCGGATAAGTAAAGGGCGTGTGCGATACAACACAAATCAATTTTCAATACAAAATTCTGAACTAAAAATATTTGGGTGCTATGCGATACACCAGGAATTGATTTTGAAAGCCTTCTACTAACCGGGTGCAGCAAAAATAAAAATAGCAAATCGGAGCTCTAGAAGGACCCCCATGTCAATAACAAATTTATTCTAAAATATTATTTGTTATTCATCACTCATCGATTTTCATTCCTTTCTTCAGAAATACATTTTTCCTCGATCTCCGTTTGTGGATCGGAGAAATCTTTGAAGATGGTTTTCGCATGGATGGCACATCCCTCGAGCACTCGGAGTGCAAAGTTTACTTTTAACATATCTTTTTACCCAAAGCACACATTCTGAACATCTCTGCGGTTGAGCAAACGCTTTTGGAATTTATTTCAAATTTGAATGGATCAAACCTATCAAAGTCTAAAATTCAAGATCTCTCTGTGAGAAGCTTAGAAAATTGATCCCGTATGGATCATGAATCTCCCTAGTATTGGCAAAAAAAATGATCTCATAATACGTTTTATCTATATGCCTGCAGTTACGGGAAAGCTTGAAAAATTGTGACGTACATTCCAAATCAATGAATATTGTTTGTAATTATTTGTGGGCCTATGCATACCATGATAGTCGTGATCAATAGGCATGTTGCGATTGTCTCGTGTATCAACTAACTCACTTAATTTGCCCAGCAAAATTGTTCGAATTTTCGTTTGTCATCGCCCATGTATTTGCGGAAAGATTTCCACACGGATCATACGAGATTTCATCAGGAATTTTTACGTCAGCGTATCAGAAAGATCAATCGGAGTTTTGAGATGTAGTACGACGAAGAACAAATACTCTCAGCTCGCGTCAAGTTCCTCCGTGCTCGGCCCAAGTCCAACGAGAGAACGAAAACGAGACGCTCAAAATCCCGCGATACAGCTATGCACACGAAGAAGAACTCTTTCCTCGAAGCGAACC
Source organism: Aphelinus atriplicis (assembly GCA_020882685.1). Lineage (NCBI taxonomy): Eukaryota > Metazoa > Arthropoda > Insecta > Hymenoptera > Aphelinidae > Aphelinus > Aphelinus atriplicis. Next base: position 41,801,918 of record CM037076.1, on the reverse strand, counting down.
GCCCAACAACAGCCTGATGCGCACATACGCGCTCCTTCAACTCGAATTTGCCAACACGCATCTGCATCTTCACCCCTGTGGCCGAGCGGAGGTGTTGAAGTGTGCGCGCGCCAGGCTCGGCGGGGGGCGTCCGCGTGTACCAACGCGCGTCCCTAGCAACGCTCGGTTATGTGCGTCACGAACAAGCGGACGTCAAGCAAGCCCTCGACCGCCGAGTGCATCGTCCTGTATGCACGAGCTGACCCGAGCCGACGATGCTCCGTGAACTTCCGCGGCGGCGGAGGCGACCAAATGAAATTTTCGCTCAGAAAACAGCCCCGCCGCGTGATAGAGAAAGTTTGCGCGCGTATAAGCCTGGTGGCCCGGCGCAGGCCTCCGCGCGCGCAGTCTTGTACGGCTCGATATACTTATTTACTCGCCAGTTACAGCCCGTCAGCGCCAACTTCTTATGCGCGTCTGTTTACTCGATCCGACTTTCTTTGTGGCTCCTGCTCCCGCTGTTTGCTCACCTCTTGCTCGGTCATTTTTCCCAGCTCGAAAGAATGGGGGACGATTGTGAGAGATCATGAAACTGTGGGTCTGCGCTCTAGCCGCAAAATCATCGGGTTGACGGGGCAAAGCTTCACTTTCGGGGGCTGGGAAATTTAGAGCGTGAATTAATCAGCGAGACAATAGTCCGAACACTAAATAATGCATAGGCAGAATATTGGATGGGAGAAACGAGAGGTGAGAAGCTCTTCGTAACACGCATTTCAATTTCGTTCACATTATTAGTTATGGAGGGTGTACATCTACAATATTAAACACATTAAAATTGGAATACTTTGTTTATTAAGAATAATCGAATCATAAAAAAACTTTGTGAATATTAATATGAATATTGTTTTCATGACCATTAATATTTTTGATTAGCTTTTTAGGTTTAGTAAACTATTCCAAAAATCGAAGTTCTAGCAAGTCTTAACGATAAATGTTGAATATAAATGATTAGATTAAATAATTAATCCATATTTTTCCTACCTCAAGTTTCAAATTCAGGTGCAATTAAAACTCATGCACTATTCTTGAATATACTTCCTCTATAGTCTGTTTATTCGATGATTTAGGAAAAAAAGAAATATATAAAACTAGCGTCCCCCGTCGCGGCTTCGCCCGCGAATATGTGTATTGAGTTTGAAATGTCGTTACTCTCATTTATTGTTGAAAAACTCGTATAATATGTATTTATCTGTAAACTTTGATCAATTTGATACTTTGTAAACCTTGGAGTTGTAATTTTCATGTATTCTCTGAGAATTGGAAATTTTGGATAAACGGCGTTCTTAGTTTTTGAATTTTGAGGAATCAATATGAATTGGTTACGTATGTAGTAGCACAGTAATCATCTGTTTTTACTGCGACTTTTCATACACTGTCGCTAAAAACTTTTGGGTTCCCTCCGGAAAATGATTCTAAATCGAATGGTACATGTGCGTCAAACTGAAAAGTATGGCTTTATGTTTTTATTTTCGAAAATGTTCAAAAATCTGCATTTTTCTTTTTTCATTTTGAGTTTGTATGAAAACTATCAATCCTAGAGTAAAATGGAAGAGAGGTAAAAGTTTCGTTATTAAATTTTTCATGAGGATTAAGTATTCCGAAACATCAATCTCGAAAATTGTTGTTGCAAAATAGATACAAACAAAAATATGACCCCAAAAAATATGCGATTTTTTTTCAAGTTTTCAAATCATACCTACGATAATGACAATTTAATTTAGAGTACCTTATACAGTAATGAAAATACAAAAAAAATTTCATTTTGATATCTGATAGTTTTCGCAAAATCTATTTTTTTAGTAAAAATGAAAAATTGTAATTTAGTCCTTTACGAGCCTCCCCGAAATCCGCCAATTTTTTTACGTATTTTTATAGATACTAGACCTGGAGGCTCGTATACGATTTAGAATCATTTTCCGGAGGGAACTCAAAAGTTTTTAGCGACAGTGTATGAAAAGTCCGAGATAGCAAATTTTCGAACAGATGCGTACCGTACTATAGGAGCCTTTCAAATTAAATATCAAAGATGACTTTCCGAGGCATGTCCAAGTAGATACATCCGTGTCTTGGTCAGACCCTGCTTCCATATAATTTCCCACCAGCTACAGTTCAAATATATTGAAACTTCGATTTTTGAGGTCAATTAATCAAGTTAATAGAGAAAAAAATGAGTTCACTCGACACGAATATAATTGTGCGACGTTTTGTCATCAAGGTTCACTGGTCTCATCAGGCAACTTCCAGTTTGAAAGATATTATACATACATAGTAAAATCTAGTCAGTGGAAAAATAACCTCCACCAATGTATCAAATTTGCCAACACTCTAGCTATAGTTCGGACCATCTCGTTTCACCTCGAAGAATACGCACACAATCTATACACCAAATGTCACGGACAAAACAGATGCCAAACCCAGCTATCAATCCCCATATAAGATCATCGAATCGGCGTCAACGCTCACTCATCGAATGGCTCGAATCCGAGTGTGAATCTGCTGAAATCCGTGATCACGCAACACGTCGCATTCATCGCAAGAGCCGAAGTTCATCGGGGCATATACGTTTGTCGAGGGGAAATAATGAATTCGGCTTCTAATAAAACCCGTCGCCGCCGCCGCCGCCGAGCACTTTGAACTACTTTCTCGCGCACATACAGCCGAGTTCGTGCTGCTCGCTCCTCGCGCCTTTTTACCCGCTCTCGTCCATACACTTCCGACGAAAGTCGGTTATCAATTAGGCCAGCCGAGTTGCAGGCGCGTTTAACAGGCCGAGCTCGACTCGCGTACATGTATCGCATCGCTCGGGATCGCGAGCTCGTTGCCCGGCCGTGACAGCCGAACTATAGTTATGGACGGGCTGCTTTGACGGGGCTGTAATTATTGAAAACTAACCCAAGTCCAATTAAGCTGGGCAGCACGCGAAGACGCGGCGCTGCATGTCTGGCCCGTGCGTCTATGTGTGTGTGTGTGTTTGGGTACGCGCGCGTGTGTGTATGTATCGCCTTCGATTGGACAGCTGTTGCCGAGATTGCTTTGGGCTACTATATCCCTTATCCGACGAAACAGGCCGGACGGATACGCGCGGCCTAGAGGATCAGCACGAATGTCGATAGACGGGCGACTGACCTGCTGCACAGCTTGATGAATCGCCGCGCGGCTGCCTTTGTCTCGCAGATTTGGCCCATGTTATTGATCATTCGCGCACTGTTAGACGTGCGTTTGATGGCCGCCCAGACGTTGTTATTCTCGGGCCGATTGATTCACCCGATCTGACGGCAAGTTTGTCGTCCAGCGGAAAAGCGAATTTTGCTTCGTGAAGAAAAATCAGCCTGCTGATTCACGGCTGCTAAACAGACTCCTCTGGGATCGAGAGAAAAGCCTAAATACTCGAGGAAATCTTCTTGTTACCGCAACTAGCTGAAATTTTTCTTAATTAACCGAGAATCGATTATATGGAGTTTGAGAATCATACTGGATGAATTGATTATAACCGCAAACGCTGATAAATCATATTTTTTCTAAATTAGCATGTGGAGGTTGATCAATTTATCCGCTATCATTCTTATTTCATCGATCGAGGTCAATACATGGTAGACGGAGACATGATTATTTATAAGCATATCGAGTTCAATTTTCCATTGATAACCATGCTCTGTCTCTGAGACGATTTTATTTCAATCATCCGTAATATATTCCATCGGTCATTCGTCAGTTATTCATCACGAATGAAAATAATATCGATGAAATATTACTTATTATTAACGGAATAATGAATAGAGTTAGGAACAAGTCGAGATTGATACTCGGGAGTAGACAGAAATACAGCGAATCGATTTTAATCACCGGTTGAATACTTCACCTTTTCTATATTTGTATATTTCCATGTGGACTTTTCCAATCATCCCATTTCTTCATCAGCATCCCCGAGTGGGAGTTTGAAGACAATACAATGCTTCAATTTGAAATGGGCATTTATAGGCATAAGAAAAGAGAAGGTATCCCTGCAAGAGACAACTGTCCAGACAGCTGAGAGAATCGGCCGAGCCGAGGAAGGGGCCTTTCGGCGTATTCTTTCCGCCTTGAATATTTCCGTCCTTTCTCTCTTTCAATCACTAGCAACCCACACAAAAATGAAAGAAACAGCTCTGTAATTTCTTAAAGGCTCTTCCCGTAACGATCCTCAAGCCACGAATCATATTTTTACATCTTCCATAAAAGATATGAAACTTTGCGAAACATTATTTTTCTCCCTTTGGCTACGTATATATATTATATATATATATATATATATATATATATATATATATATATATATATATATATATATATATATACGCGCACCGCCTCGAATTTACTCCTTTTCGAGCTTTCATATACTGTACACTGAGAAAAAAAGTCAGTTGAAACAACAGCCATTCGCCAATAAATATGCACAATGATTTTTTTCCTTCAATTCAATGGACGTGGCAGTTAACTTGACGATGATAAAGTGTTGATACAACCATTGAACGTATCCAAGACTGAAAGGAAAAATGTTGAATATATATATATATAATATATATATATATGATGCCCTTAGACTCGGTAAGGTAGCCGAATCACCAGAAATTCAAAGAAGCGCCTATTTACATAAATTGGTTATTATTATTATTACTATTATTATTTATCTTGATATTATTTCGCTCTCGCACTTACAACGCAGTCGCAATACTGACATGAGACACATCTCGCAGATACATGTACATATGGGCAATTCTCTGTGGGATCGAACATGAAAAAATTTGATTTGGCTCAAAATTTTTTTGTAAGTTCTAGGGCATCAAGCCGATTTCCCAGAATTTTTTTAGATTTTTTCGAGCACTTTAACCCCCTTTAATAAATAGGCAGAGTTGCTGATTTTGCTGTTTTTGCATTTTCAGAGGCATTTTCAACCTTAATTTACACCCTGAAAATGACCTCTGAGGCAAAAAATGAATAGGACACTTTTTTCTGCAAATTGCCTGAATTTTATAGAAAAATTATCTCCAAGGTCATTGGAGCACATCAAGTACTCCACATTACCAATTGGAGCCTCTATTTTTGAACCCTGGGAGTTCGCTCGTCAAGCCCCACACCACATGGGTACTAAAAGTTGTCCCAACTCATACCACATACAGCCTATATAGTGAAAAAATGGGCGTGGACTCTGGAAGCTCCCAAAAAATTAATATATTAACTAAAATAGGGGTAAAAACAGGCTAAAATGACTATTCAAGGGGAGCCTTGGACCGCCAACACTTCCAATTTTTGCAAACACTTGTCTGTGGTATTATTACTATTATCCACTGTAAAAACTCACACATTCTATCATACTAATACATATCCTGAGTTGTCAATGTCATATTTATATAGATCAAGCATGACTATACTACTTGACGCCACCTAACTTTCAGTAGTTACATGTATTGATGGTCAATATATTGGCTCTATTGTGTTAAAATGTACAAGAAACTACTAATAAAGTACATTGTCATGAATTGCATTCACTCGATAAGAAAGATTAATCCAGAAACTACTATATAGGCTGTATGTGGTATGAGTTGGGACAACTTTTAGTACCCATGTGGTGTGGGGCTTGACGAGCGAACTCCCAGGGTTCAAAAATAGAGGCTCCAATTGGTAATGTGGAGTACTTGATGTGCTCCAATGACCTTGGAGATAATTTTTCTATAAAATTCAGGCAATTTGCAGAAAAAAGTGTCCCATTCATTTTTTGCCTCAGAGGTCATTTTCAGGGTGTAAATTAAGGTTGAAAATGCCTCTGAAAATGCAAAAACAGCAAAATCAGCAACTCTGCCTATTTATTAAAGGGGGTTAAAGTGCTCGAAAAAATCTAAAAAAATTCTGGGAAATCGGCTTGATGCCCTAGAACTTACAAAAAAATTTTGAGCCAAATCAAATTTTTTCATGTTCGATCCCACAGAGAATTGCCCATATATACACCTATAATGTTCGCATACGCGTGTTGAGGGCCATATACTTAATCGGCCTTATATACAAATCGTCCTCGTTTCCCGTCACTTGCGAGAAAGACGCGAACCCTGGAACCCTGGAACGATCAACCCGCGAATACGTTGATCGTTCCAACGAATACTTTGTCATTTTAACCAAAAAAATCAATTGTTACAATTGATCCTCACCTATTCAATCAAAGTAACTCGCTTCAGTCAATTCAACATACATAAATACTTTGGATTAACTAAATACTCATTAGTCCAACTGATACTTCTTTGTTTCAATATCATTTTCTGTTAAATCAATGGCACCGCGGCAGTTGTGCGTATTCATTGGCAGTAGCAGTTGTTTTGACTGACTTTTTTTCTCAGTGTATCCATTCAATTTGTCTCTCGTTAATCAGAAATGTTCCAGACTCGCTTGCCAATTGTCGACCGGAATACACCTCGCTCGTTCTAGCTTACAACGTGAATACTCCGGGTGAAATCTCATCGAGGGACACAAGTCCCCCAAGAGCAAACGGAAAAACGAGGGAGTGTAATGAACGAGAAACGCGGCAATTGTATGATGAACTCGGAGGACCTTGGATATAACACGCTCGACTGCGCGAATCGACTAAATTAAACGCCGCGCGCATACGCGTTTCCTCGGCATTTGCCCCGACTCTCTAAATGACATCAAAAACGAGCTCGACGCACACACACGCGCGCGCGCTCAAAGAAGCACTCGGCGCTGGCTGGCTGCAGTCGCAATTCAAATTCTAATTAAGCCACGAACTGAGAAGCCGATTCTTATGCGGGGGGGGGGGGGTAACGCTCACGAGTCGAGTGGAGGCTGGGGGTTTCGCGCAGTTTCGACACTTGATTACAGTGTCTTAAGGAGGCTGCGCACTTCCGGGCCCGGATGCGATTAAGCCTGGGCTCCGTTAATCAAGCGGTCGCTATATGAGCGGAGCTCAGACGCCACGGCGTTTACTCAGCGATCGTTGACGTCTCCGCGGATGATCGAGGCTCGGGGGAGACGTCGCCCGGCATCCCTTCCACCCCGATAAGGGCTGCCTCAAGCTCGACTCAAAGGAGCTTATATTGGCTCGCCGGCCGCACCGCTTCGCTTCTAATTTGCCACGCTCATGCGCCTCGTTCCACTCGGATTCGGTTGAATGCGAAATTAAATGAAATTTCTCATGGAGCGACTCTGTCCCCGGTTGGGCATCGGGCGTCGAGTACTTTCACCACCAGCTTTCATGAAATTTTGAATATCACAGTTTAATCTCGGGCTTGTGGCTGGATATCACTTACTTCAGACCTATCGACGCAGCTACTGTTCCAATCCCACATCATAGTCTGTCCTAAAGTTGTAAAAGACTCTGCTTGAGTTGATGATTGATTTTGACAGTCTTATAGTGGAACTAGGTCAAGCTATATGCAATCAATTACTGAATGGATCCCAATCATCACGTATCGAATTTTATGGCTTAGAATTTTCAAGTTTCGAGAAACCTTATAAGAATTGTATTATAAATTAGTCGAAATGAAACTGTCAGTCATTTACGTGGAAGAAACGAAGGAATCAATCGAAAGTTCAATAGTTTCTCGGCGAATATAATAAATTGAATTACTTCCTCCCAGAAAGGAAGGGTCTGCTGCCGACCAAAATAACGAGAAAACTCTGTTGAAAGATTGAGTTTTATAGAGTTTTTAACATTGTTCTTATGCCAGCTGAACTTTGCTTTCCACTGGAAATGATATTATTCGTATTGACAAGAACGGGGTATCTATACGAAAAATAAGATATCGAAAGTTAAAACCGTGAAAAGTACGATGATACTTTGGGAAACTACAATAGCTGATTACATGGGGAAATGAATCATGAAACGCCAGTCCGGGGATAAATAAAATCTATTTGAAATAGTCAAGAACTTATTTTCACGATGTGTCAATGTTCGAGAACGAAATCGTAAAATCGTAGCTTATAAAAACGAAGCTACAATAAAATCTTGAGATGTAATACAATGGCATTGCAAACACATATATCATATTTTTACAGTGTATCGTTGTCTGGATAAGCTTTCACTATGATTCTTTCAAGTATATGAGATCACAGTTGACAAAAATACCTCAACGCGCCGCCAGAATTCAAGATTCTTTCACGTCCATTACAATTTCATCAACCAGAACTGAGCATTTCTCGATATAAACACCAAGAGAAATCGGGGCTGATACATAATGGAGGTGTAGAAGAAGAGACACAACGAGGTGAATTAAAAATGAGGAAAGCTACTTGGAATCCAATCTGTCTAGCTCGATACGTATCGATACGCGACTCATAATGGGAAATAAAACAAGTCCCGAGATAGAAGCGCGCCGGCTGGGATTCAATCACACTCGCCCCCGGGATGATTCTCATATTTTTTTCAAAACCCCCTCGCGTCTAGGGTATGTCGGAGGGTGGAGGCGAGCTCGCGCGCGCGTGAGAGAGAGCATAAGCCGGCTCCGCAAGCCCAACCACCGGCGGGAATGCACTTAACAGTACAGCGTGAATTTTTAACAAAGAGCCCTCCGCCGCGCCCACTATATTTTAATGACAAAAGGAAGGAATTCAAATTTTATTCGCCACGCGGAAGCAGTAAAAGGAATTTCTCGTTTCAGTCCCCGTCGACAAATGTCCGTCGGGTCCGTGCTATTCCCTCTTCTCTTCAAATTGCCCATTTCGCGTGTATAACAAGAAGGCATAATATAAAGTGGGAAAGGGGGCGGAGAACAGTGACGACCGAGGGCTGACCCCGGCATGAAGGACGCGCGCCCGTTTCGTCGCTACTATCCGCGGCCGACGGCCGGCATTTTCCAACCAGCAACGACGTATTGGAAAATTTCCCGGCTTTTCTTTTTCATCGCTTTCCGAAATTACAGCTTTTCCGTTGAGCAGACTCGAGTCTAGGGCGTTTTTTCTCTGTGCTGAAACTTGGCACTTACCACTGGTAATATCGATTTTCAATTACTAAGTGCCTATTATCATTTGCAGCTACGCAGGGAGAAATCTTCTTCACAAGATGAGATAGTGAATTTTATCAGAGCGTAGGAAAAGTTTTAGTCACAGATTGACACTTTAGTTGTTCCAACTAGGGTGTCTCATTTCTTATTTTTCGAGAGTCATTTTGGCAAATTTCACTCCTGAAAAAGTTGTTGTACCCACCAAGACTTGAGTTCGAGTACATTGCTCTCGAAAAGTTGATAATCTTCACCTCTGCAGCAACAGTCATTGTTACGCACGAAGAACTCAGGTCACATTTGTAAGTTACACAAGTACATAATCAAATTAGCATGAGTTAGGTGAAATTGTGATGATTTGAATTCCTCTACCAGTTTTGAGGTTGACTTTATGTGAAAAATCACGGCATTTTACTCGAGTTTTCCTCTCCGGGTATTCTTTCGAGGAGTCCGTAACCTTTCGATTTACCGATGTACAAAGATAAGTCCCAGTGGTATTGGTTCATGTTGGAAGACTTTGAATTATAAACAAGAAAAATTATTTTGTCAAATATTGTGTTCTATAACCTTATAAATCTTGTTAAAAAATCCAACTGCAACCATCACCGTTAAACGATTCGATTGGAGTATTTTTCAACCAAATAAGGCTTACTATTGTTTCTTCGTGACTGTCTTCAGACAAAATTGCCCAATCGTCACACGAAAATCTGAACGAGTCGTTGAAAAATCAAAGCTCGACTCATTCTATAAACCTATCTGCTTCGATTTGTTGGGACACTGCTTGTTCTAAGCCGTGTCTCATCCTACGCAAGCGTCCTCGGTAATAATTCATACGTCCCGGATATATATATACACCCTAAAGATTCAACGAACAATTGCCGGTTCGTTGAACACGCAGGCCGTCCCAGTAGAACGGAACCACCTTCTCCGGCGGAAGGAGTAAAAACAATATTTCAACTGGAAGAGCCACAAAAGGGGCTCGCTCGCGCACCAGCAGAAGCAGCAGCAGCATCATCATCAATTACGAGAAGACGGGCGCGAGCTTTTACGATGAAAGCGGCCGCGCGGCGGCGCGTCTTAGAGGGGCGCGAAGGAAAAACGCGCGGTAAGAAGCAGCCAGCGTAGCGTCGGGGTGCGCACGCCGAGGCCAGAGAGTACAAATTGCAAAGCGTCCCGCTGCGGAGGCCAGTACGGCGGCACGTACTGTTGGCCCGTGTCGGGCGCCTGGCCCCCGAAGTGCCATTGAACGTCGCCCGCTGCAAAGGGCCGTGCGCGATCCCGTAAATGCGTAATACAAGCCGAGAGGGGCGTCGAGTTCACGGGGGCGTCGAAGGAGACGTGTAGCCCGGGGACGATTCAATTGGGAAGTTGGCGGAGTCGTGACGGCCGAGTATTCCGCGTGGCGGCGAATTTTAACAGCTTCTCTCGCTCGATATGCCTTCGGAGTTTCGCTGCTGCTGCTGCTGCTGCTGCTGTTGCGCGCGTGGCGCGGCCAAGAATTCGCGGCTGCGAAGAGACGCTGCAAGCGCCGGTGATTAGGATGCCGCGCGCTCGGCCTGAATATTGAATCTAGCGGGCGAGCTCGCGCGCGCTCGGAAAAGTTTCGAGCTCCAGCCACCGAATTATGCGCGACTTTTCGACGCGCGCGCGCGAGGCGAGCCGGCTCCGAATTACGGAATACTTCCTCGTGCGGCGTCTTTGCCGCCGAACCGATACCATCTAACTGCCGCGTGCACGTGGATTTGGGGTTGTCGCGGGGACGGCGATAGCTCGAAGAGATCCGATTTTCATTTGCATTCGCGATAACGACGCGGGGAGACGAGCGCGTTGAACATTCTACTTGGTTAGTTTTCACGTAGAAATTCAGCTGTATTTTGTTTGAGTGGGCGCTTGTCGCCTCGGTGCGGAAAATTAGAGTAGGTTAGGAGTAGCTTCGTCGAGTCATTTGAAAAATCTTCCCCTTTCGAGCTGTATTGATACCGATGATTCCGCTAAACCTTGTTGTGCGATATAAATGTCATTTCACACCAACTCGACCAGTCAACATTTTTGGTATCAAATTTGTTGTGAATGGTCACCTTATCACTCTTGAATTTGTGAATCATATGTACTTCAATAAATATTTTGAAAAAAAAAACAAATTCGAGGTGTAAGTTATTTCCTTGAATTGTAGTTAATATGGGTACATCTCCAAGTGAGGATAACCCTAGGAAGTAATAAAAAAGTAGTTAATTTATAAAAAGTCTCACTCTATTGATTGAAAACTGAAAAAAAATTTTGACTCAGCCTAAACTCAATTTCCAACATACTATTCTCTTCGTAGACATGCCCAGAAACATCACCGGCGCTCCAATCGTTTCCGAACAACTCCAATCCACCAACTCATGAACAGCTGATCTTCCTTCTCAATCCCAATGAGATTCCCATCAAAGTCGCGCAATAAAGCGTAATTCACGACATTGCCTCCAAAGCGGTTTACACTTTCCCAAAGCGTATATCCCGATTATAACTGCTCATATAGGCCCAGTGCGAGCGTTCGATCGAACGACAACGATTTTATGGCTCGAATCGATCGGAGCCGAGTGGAATCAGAGAGCAGCGATGCTACGGTGAATCGTGAATCCCGCTAATGAGGCTCAGAGACACATGCGATGTGTAGGTATACACGTGTGTGCACGGCTCCTCCATCCTCTCGCCAGCTCTAATGGACACTGACGCTATTTAATTCGCCACCTACGGAGCGAAGGAGCAGAAGGAGGAGGGGGAGGGGGCGGGGATGGGAGTTGGGTGCGGCTAATAGGCCCGAAATCTGACGCACCCGGAACTTGGTAATTGGACTGATCCTTTCGGGCAAGTTTCGCTCGGGTCCAACACTCGATACTTGCCACCTGCAGAGCGAGAACCAGAAGAGGCGGGAGACTTTGGCCTACATCGCGAGCCACAGAGCCTTGATCGTGTGTCGCTCTTGTTCCGCTCACTCGAGCTCGGCTAATGCCATTGGCAGCCGAGCAGAATCAACTGTTTATCCGTAACTCGCGCAAGCTCCGCGCGATCCTTCAATCCTTCCGATGGCTAAAGCGATATCCTTTGACTGAATCCGGAATCGATAGGAGAGTTTAGTTTGGGAGAAGAACCAAGAAAGACACATTTGGCAGAAATTTATTTATGTGTAGTTCACTGGAAGTCTGGAGAGAGTCTGGTATAGTCAACTACGCCCGACTTTTTTTCTACAAAAATCTGGCAATGCCGATGACAGACTTTATACCACACTTTATAACAAAAGGAAGCTGACCATGCCCGATCTGTCTAGTCAAACCACTTCATTGATTGAAACAAAGAATTTCTGGAAATAAAAACACGATTTCCAATAAAGTATCTCGTATAGATTAGGATGGGAATTATATTTTCACCAATGATTTTACTAATCAGATATAATTTTCTCCAAAGTCCCGCCACAAAAAATATAGTCTTTAATTACCCTTGGATGACGACTTCTTCAACTAATCTGTTCTTTACTGGAAAAATTTGTGCGAGGCTCGATGTTTTTGTTATACCGCGAGATCAACAACTGAATGAAATTCTAGAGTCCAGCGTTGATGCTAGCGATTCGCGGTGAGTAGTTGGTCCCTCTGTGTATCAATATCAGCGAGATATTCTGAACGACACATTCAGACAATTAAAATGATGTATTTATTATTCGTTGAGAATATGAACCCCACCATTACCTATGAAACGGGATACTTTGTGGACGATTTTATTTCCAGATGTCACCTGCTTTATCAATGACGCGGAGCGAATAGACGAATTGGATAACAATCGGTGTGCCAGCTGAAGCCACATCCACGTATTACAGCGAAGCTACGAGCTGTAGCTTGCCCAATCAGAGTCTACCATGAAGTCTTGCATTGAATTTCGCCAGATTTTTGTCAAAAGAACAAAGTCCGGCGTAGCCGGGTATGCCAGACTTTCGCAAAACTTTTGCCAGGCCGTCCCCATACAAATCGAAAGGTCTGTCGTCGTTAAATTTTGCCATACTTTTGTGTACAATGAAAAAACAAAACCCGGCGTAGTTCGAACTATGCCAGGCTTTTGCAAAACTCTTATCTGGCAGAGCTTTTTTCCCCCCACGGGAGCCGCACATTCCTCGCGAGTTCTCGTCCCCCCATATGCAGGTGCGACAGGCAATTAGACTCGACAGCGAGCTAAGGGTAGGGCAGAGCGCGCGATCGATCGGATATATTCAAATTAGCCGCGGTTCATGAGAGGCTACTTTGTCAGACGAGGCGCGCGCGCGCACACACACACACACGGACACCGGGCTGATTAATCAGGCTCTCACGTGCCGGGCGCAATCAATAGATGCGAGCGCGACTGTGTATACGCACAAGACGCAATAACATTGCGCGCACGCGAGCCCGACATCTCCTCCTGCTCGTGCTCCTCCAGCTCGCAGACCGAGTTGCAGATCAGAGCAAAGGGACGGGGTAGATAGCGCGGCGATCCAATCATCGCCGATCGATCTGGAGATGCACACGCGCCGCTGGGGCTGCTGTTGACACACGGCTCCGATGGGATTAGGGGCTGCGTATTTGCTTTGGGGCGAGTTTGCCCCGGCGAAATTCCTGGGAGCGCTGCTCTCTCTCTCTCTCTCTCTCTCTCTCTCTCTCTCTCTCTCTGCCTACCTCCCTCCCTTCCTCCCTCTCATTACCCATTCGCAGCCGGCTCGGCGGGCGCGAGAAAACTAGCCGGCAAGTCTGTTTGGCACGCGCAAACACGCGCAGTGACCCTGACTCGCGCCCCCCTTGGCCTCTCGTCGACGGACATCTCCAGATCGTCGCTCGCGCGCATACGTGCAGCTCTCGCGAGCGACGACTTCTCCTTGTCTTAGCCCGCAATTCTCTTGGTTACACGTGACGATCCTCCTGCCGCCCCCCGCCGTCCTCCGTGCCGCCTGTTTGGCTTGGCTTCGCCCTAGTTTGGTGAACAAACTACCCCCAGCTCTCTGTCTCTCTCCCTCTCTCGCTCTATCTATCTCAGTTAGCCCAGCTGCTAATCTAACCCACACAAGCTATCTAGTGCTTTCCCGCGATCGCATAAAGGGCCTCCTCGATAAGCTTCGATCTCGGGCGCCAGGTGTGCCATAACATCTCTCCAAAATTCTTACAGTGAAAATTCACTGTCTTGTGATGTACCGGCCAGAGGATTTTACTTGAGCTTCGCCCAATAAATATTCACTAAGCTCATTAGACAAATATCGATTATTGCACTCGTTTTCACGTGGCAGTACGTACAGAGCTGGGCTTTTCACCGATGCTTACAATAAATATTCACGGAAATTTTCTAGACGTGAAATTTATTGTGTGAAATTTGATGCATATTTGTTTATTTTTTTTATCAAGATTCTTGATCAACTCCAATCTTGCGAATCGAGTTCCTAAAGCATTTTTTATCTTCCAAAACCATACGTGATTTATCCTTTTTATTATTCACTTTTCTACATTATTTGAATCAAGTGCTTGAATGATAGTAGATGTTTTCGTACAGTTGCATTTGCAGAAAGTCACTATCAACAATATCTATACGACGATTCTATCCTTTTACGCACGAAAAATCACGAGTTTCATGGATATCCCCTTCACGAATCGGATACAGATCAAAATATTTTGAGTTCGGTATCTGCACTTTTTGCAAGCATCTCACATTCGATAATCCACGATCAAAATTGCTCAGTATAAAGTTCACGTATGCGTCACGTTACAATCACTCAACATTGACTCGCCGATTTTCCAATCGAGATCCTGTATTATCCTCTCGAGTTTGTACTTCATCCATACGTGAGCTTCCATTAGACGCATATCCCTGTTTCATTGTCGAGATCCTTTTTTTTCGCGGGCTCTGGCGAGCGATAAATTCGTCCATCGAAAAAGCGATCGTCAAGAATTACCGTCAGGTGATATTTGACGTTTAGCTCACACACGATATAACGACCGCCGGGACGTGTCTGGAATATACCGGGCGGGACCGCAACGGTGTGTAGCCCGAAACGCTCTGCAGACGCATTTTTGAGGGGGATTTTCGCACGCTAAAAATTGCTTTGCCCTTGTTCCGTAAAGTACCCATCGTATCGAGTATTCTACGCGCGTACGTAAAAATTCATGCGATAACAGCCGCTAATGATTCGTCGCAAATCAAGCCTTTTTACATTTCGATAAGCTGATGAAAACCGCTACTGACTGCATTAACAGTATGCTTTCTCAAAAAAACTCTGCATGAAAAACGGTTGCTATATAGAAATGACAATTCTGTGTCTTTTGCCTCCGACATGTGAACCATACAATTGATATTTCAAACTACCTAGCTACGGAATATGGAGATAACAAATACGGTATACCGTGTCATGTGACATCAAAATTGCTATAAATGAACTTGAACTCGATATTTCATTTTCTTAGCAACGGTTGCTAAGGACGTAAACAATGGTTGCTGTCGTGTCGTTCACCATCAATCAATGGACTCCAAATTGATTTTTTCTTCTCGTAGCAACGGTTACTAGAGATATCAATAACGGTTGCTACGGGAAATATCTCGTTGATTCACGTCGATCCTCCTGTGTATATTAATTCGGACCCCAAGGTGCATTTACGAAGAATTATAGAAAACTTCCAAAAAACACCTCAGCAACAGTTGTTGAGCGAGTAAACAATGGATTTTGCTGAACAACGGACTCGGGCTTTAACTTTCCACGACGGAACGGATATGCAAAATGTGAGGAAGATTTCTTTGAGAATTATCGCGCGCCAAAAGACAGCGTTACATAGTCCGTACGTATATACAGACATTTTTGGAATTACATTTTTTTCGTCACAAGTCTTTCTCTTTGAAAAAGCAAGATATGCAAATAATCCGATCTGTGGATCTCTAGAGTCGATATGTTTAATTTTGAACGTCTTCACTGGAAAACATACAGTTGAGATAATAAAAGCAGAAGAATCAATAGTTTCTGTATATCGAGTGAATGCTTCCACGAGAATGAAGGATAATAATAACACTGAATCAGAATAATACCTACTCTACGAGTAGCAAAGTAAAACCGTGAATACGGCACGTTTATATCTGCTGGAAAATGGCCAGAATATGGCAAAGATTTTAACCGGAGGCTCATTTCATCTGTTTCTGATCGCTGCGACCAGCGGACTTGAAGTAAGTAAATTCTGCGGATTAATCGCGAGTCGTATAACAAAAGCTCGGATTTACGTTTAATCTCCTCACGCACGCTCGGTTCACCCAATTTTTTCGCCACTGCATACGAGAGTGTATGTTATACGCTCAACTGCTCATTTTGATCTCGGCTCCTGTGTCTTTTATGCTACTCCGCAAGTGGGCAAACGAGTGCGCGATGAATGAATTCTAGCGCTGCAGAGAATTTTCTCCTCTGACTGTGCTTTATACAGTTATTCCAGAATGAAATTACACGCCCGACGTGGAATTTGTATTATATTGTTTTCTTTCCCACTGGCGACTCCATAAAAACCAAGTTATTCCAGAATTAAGTTGAGCGTATTTCAAAAGTTCAACGAGAAATTAAAATTCGTTCTCAATAATTAAACCATGTGGCTCGGCTTCAATTGTTATTCCATTGGACGATTGCTTAGTGACTCTCCAAATATTCACGATTTTGTTTTCTTTCGCTGTCAGAACAAATTATTTAGATTAGTAAATGAGCAAGATCAAAGAGAAGACTATTATCTCGTTACTTGTTGAATGCTTTGTTGGTATTTGAAGATTTATCACCGTAATTGAAGAGAAAAAACATCGAATCTTCAAGAATCCAAATGAAAAATATCCAATTAAGAATTACAAAAATTTTTCCTCTCGCGAAAACGTGATGAAATCCTAGCCGCTCATTAACAGAAATTGTGCATCATTAAAATGCAGAAGAAAAATGTCAAAGGCTCTCGGGAATAATTCAGTTCCTCTGCTTTTCATCTCAAAAGGTAATCCATTAGAAATAATTTCTGCATGATTCATGCGTTTCTGCGTTTTCCAATCTTCTCACAATGTCTTCAGTCTAAATTAGTTCCAGTGCATAAATCCGCAAAGCTGTAATCGCGTGTATAAACTTTGATATAAAGAGCTCGGGAGCTATTGTCAAATTTAACAATATGAAACCAGCGAAGCTTAATACAATACTCGTATAGCGCTTCAGATTTTGGGAAAAGCTCTTTGTGCACAGTTTATTAATAAACACCCGGATTACGCTAAATCTCATAATACTGCTAGATAGTATATTACCGAATGGGTACATGAGCTTAAAGACGCGGCCAATAAAGTATTTACAGTGTGTGTATCGACTCTCCTTTGTTAAAAATCCTCTAGTTCTTCAAATGCAACTCGCCAAATGGTTGGATTACGAAATCCTTTGCGTAATTCCAAGCCAATGCGTGAAATCAACTCCCGAACTAACTTTATCGCAGCAAGTTGCTGGTATTTTCAATCGCGCTTTTTATCTCTTCACATCGAAATCAGATAGTCATGGTATAGTTCGCCGTTGCCGCGTATCGCGAAAGTCAACCAATGATACATATGCACACCTGGACACCGAACCAATCATTCGGCTCAGCAAAAGACAAACGATCCGCATTTTGCAAATCTCTGAAAAATATAAAGAATCGCCTTTGGGACCATAACTTTTTCACCGGCCATATCCAGTGATTACGGCCAAAGCCGAGCGAATCCCCGTTTTATTTTTGCCGGTGCGCAACGCAGTATAGCGCACGGGACGTTCCATCACAATAAATGCGTGCGTAACCATTGCGGACGCTCGCCTTCATAATCGAGTCGGTTCTCGCGTGGCTGCCAACATCGAAACGAGCGATGCGGCCGCGGATAGACAAACGATTATCGATTCGCCGCGAGCAGCGACAAACGTTGCCCGCGGCCGGGGACGCGGATTAAAAGTGAATTCGGTACAATAATACCGAATAAATTGGTCCGATGATCCGGCCGCGCTTTCGCTCGTCCGAATTTTCCATCCGCCGCGCCGCTGGGCGAGCGGGATAACCGCGATACGCGCACACGCGCATACACGGCTCGCGGAGAATATAAATTCTACGCGTTTATCAAATAAATTAATATTAACGACGCGCTCGGCTGGACTTGGTCGTCGCGGGAGTTTTTGAATCGCTCCATATATAATCGAACGTATCAATTTTCATCTGCGATGGCTCACTTTTAACGGGAATGATCGAAAGACTGCCGTATGTGCGCGGATTTCGGTGTGCGCGGCAACACACGCGTGTAGCTGTATATAATCATTCTGCTCCAGCTCGGCACTCTGTTCGTTCGATCAAATCGGAATTGAGATATTTAAAAATGAACCTTTTACGGGAATATGTCAAGCGTGAAGATTCGGAATAATCGAGACTGATAACGGATCCAAACTGCCCGAGCCCCATCAGGACAGGCACACGACCTGTTCGCTCAAATTAGAACCGGCGATGATTATTGAAATCGAGCAAAATGAATCGTTATCGAAACGTCGGTGAATTGCGTTCCATTTAGTTTCGGAGGTTCAACCATAGGGGAATTTGCATACAATATCGTATATCCAAATAGTTAGCGCGAGAATAATTGAGTGTTTTCAAACTCAATCGAAATTCGAGCCAACACGAGTCATTTACATTTGAAGTATATCCGTACGTATCATAAACACTGGATCTTTCAAGGTTCATATATCTCATGGAAAAAAAGGAATTCATTCGAGCGAGAAAAATTACGGCTCGATCTATCCTCGAACGTTTGAAAACAGCACGTGTAAAAAGCGACACACATGGGTGGTAAGCAAAAATTTTCCATTCACATGCAGCCAAGTATTTCCCATCCAACGTTTGTCATTCACATCGCGAGTCCCATATACCCGAGAGATACGTGATACGCGCTGACTATCCTGTTCGAAATTCTTTCCCAACACAATTACCGATAAGCCCAACGGCGGCGGCCCTTCTCTCTCGCGCTCACCCCTGAACCTCACCCAGAAACGCCGAAGCCTCACGTGCGCCGCCAGCACACGTACGCAACACAGCTATCGGCCGCTAGACCGAGCGGCATCATAACATGACGCGAGAAGGACGCGCGTGCGATGGTTGGGCCGCCGCGCCGCCGGGAGAAAGGTGCGAGAGAGAGACAATAGACCGCGCCGAGCGAGAGAGAGCCACCTACAAAGGACATTCTTCTATCAAGGCGCGGCCCGCGCTCGTCCTCTGGCCTCGGTACGCTTCCTCCGCGCTCGCGCGCGCGCGCCTTTTTTTCCCTCCCATGCGACGTCGCGCGCGCATCAGTATTCTCCGCGATGACGCTGCTGCTGATGCTGGCTCAGTTTTTCACCTTACTTTCACCTTATACGTTTGGGGGGACGCGAGAGCGCAGCTGTGGGTGATTCGGATCGGGCTTGCGTAACGCCACACATCTGTCGGCGCATCGGTCGCGATGACGGGATGATCGTCCCGAGTCAATCACACGACGAGAGACAGAGAGAGAAAGATGCTTTGTTGCGGCGGCAGCGGCGGCGGTATCAGCCTTCACTTTCGAGACACGGAGAACGGCATGTGTCTCATGACGACCGCGGCGGGGCCGCAATCTACTCGGCATCATTTTCGCGCATCCATCGCACACCGCGTGTATATAGTCAACCGCCGACGACGACGACAAAAGAGGAGGAAGAAAAAACTCGCGTCCCGGCAAAGTTCGAATCGATCCTACATCAACGCGCGCGCGCGAGCCGTGATTTCATCAACTCGAATTTCTCTCTGGCGCGACCGCGAGGTTCGAGTGAAAATCAACTTGGATCAATTGAATTGTTAATGGCGGCGCGGGCGGACGGGCTGCAGCCGGTCGCGGATTTCAGCCGCGAGAAAATATATCCAGCGTATAATCGAGTGATCCGAAATGGAATCAGCGATCGGAATAGAAGCTTTCATGATTAATCGCTCGTCAACGGCACAATCGCCACCCGGTATCAGCCGACGGTGAACCCGCGGCCGGGCTCGCAAAGAGCTCCGGGGTGATGGGTGGGGAGCCCCCCCCCCCCGACTTCGTTTACGGCGCGGACGAATTTCCCATTGATGGAATTACCCGAACGCCACCGCATTATCCGGGGCATCATTGTGACGGTTTACATCGGCGAATCGTACCCGCGGACCCCTCGTCCCTTGCCCGCCCGATTTTACTGCACCCTTCGGACCCGCTGGACGTGTATCGCGCATACACGCACGAGAAATATAGAGACGGATGAACTATCCGGACAGCGGATAGATTGCGATGATATTTGATAAATATAAGCGCAGGCGTGATTTCTTCCTCCCTCTTGTTTCGACTGCCGATTCAATCTCACGTGGAGATGAGTCGCACACGACGGTAATTGGGAAGTCTCACCGACACAGCTGTATACCGACAGCCGAAGGATCGGCCGGCTTTTGTTGTTCTCGTCCTGTATGTAGGTATACGTGCGTCACGACTCGAGCTAGCTCATATACAAAGCTTTGGTATTCGAGCTGATCTCTACTTTCTTCTTGAGCCAACGAATTTTCGCGAATGCTTGATGGATCAATGGGTGATCGCAGGCATTTTACCTTCCACTCGGATCGAATTCAATTGCAACAAGTGGATTTGCGTTTGACGCGAACCCAGTAGTCTTGACACTCGAATCCGATAATTTCATCATCCCGATGTATGGAATCCCATTGCAAAGAGATAATTTCTACTCGCTCAAAGGATGGATCTTCTTGATCGATTCACGAGTAATAGTCTTTCTCAGGATCCAATTCTCTATTGCCTTAAAAGACCTATCAATATCACCCCTGGGTGAAGAATTTAAAAACTCATTTACATATGATTGTGATAACAATTTTGTAACTGAATTCAAATTAATTGGTAATAGATGGCAGTGTTAGTGATTAAGGAACTGAACCTAAACTTTCAGGAATCTATAACACTTTGAGAAGAAAGTACATGTTGTCAATCTTATTCTGAAGAACATCTACATTCTTGAGTTATTGATATTTTTATCGCAAGAGGACTTCCAATCAGCCAAAAATGGAATTTTCAAATGCAGTAAAGGATTCTTCTTTGATTTTCTAACCCAACTGAATTTGCCACATCTCGTGATTTGTATCCTTAAGGATCAAACGAACAAAAGTATCCCAAACTTTTTCCACTTCTCATCAGCCCATCTACAGTTTTTACCACTCGAAACGGTGGGAATACAGGTGCTCAAACAATGAGCCAGCAATACAGGCAGTAGCACTGGAATGATTTTGAAATCTACTTTGGCAATTATTTGGGCGATTCAGGCTCCCAAAAATGTATACACATTCACTTAACCCATTAAGTCCCAGATTGCAGAAATTTTGTTGGTACTTTCGAGCTCAAATATTTTGATGAATAAGACGGAAGGTTTATTGCAAAATAGTCATTCCTACTATTTTCGGGTGTGCTCTACACGAAACAATGGTTAAAAAGACTGAAAAAATTGATTTTCAATAAATAATTAACAAATTAAAATAAAAAATGCGATTTTTTGGAGCACTTTTTTTTTCAATCCAAAATCAGAGGAAGAAGGAATTTTATTTTCATGGTCGCAAATATTCACAAGAGTGCACAAAATATTTGAACTTTCCAAATTCGTTGAGTTTTTTTGACTATGATTTTTTTCAGCAAAAAGGCGGCCAAAAAACGGGAATCAATATTTTGGATTTTCATATTATCAGTATTTTAAAGCATTCATTTTCATATTCGATATATTCCTTTGGAATTCCGTATACAGGGGTTTTCAATGTCGCTGATAACGATTCTGACATCATTTTCTCAAAATTCTGGATCCGAAATGGCGGTTTCAAGATGGCGGCTGACGATTTTCCACATTTTTAGTCGGAGAACCATGAAAATTTGAAATAATGGGTTTTCGGGGGCACTGATGATAAATCTGACATCAGATTTTCAAAATTCCGTATCCAAGATGGCGGTTTCAATATGGCGGCTCATGATTTTGTACATTTTTGGTCGGAGAATCGTAAAAATTTGGACTAATGGGTTCTTGGGGGCGCTGATGATAACTCTGACATCAGATTTTCAAAATTCCGTATCCAAGATGGCGGTTTCAATATGGCGGCTCATGATTTTGTACATTTTTAGTTGGAGGTTCGTGAAAATGTACATTATTTCAAATTTTCATAAACTCCAACTAAAAATGTACAAAATCATGAGCCGCTATCTTAAAACCGCCATCTTGGATACGGAATTTCGAAAATCTGATGTCAAATTTATCATTAGCGCCCCCCAAAACCCATTAGTCCAAATTTTCACGATTCTCCGACTAAAAATGTACAAAATCATGAGCCGCCATCTTGAAACCGCCATCTTGGATACGGAATTTTGAAAATCTGATGTCAGATTTATCATCAGTGCCCCCGAAAACCTATTATTTCAAATTTTCATGGTTCTCCGACTAAAAATGTGGAAAATCGTCAGCCGCCATCTTAAAACCGCCATCTTGGATCCAGAATTTTGAGAAAATGATGTCAGAATCGTTATCAGCGACATTGAAAACCCCTGTATACGGAATTCCAAAGGAATATATCGAATATGAAAATGAATGCTTTAAAATACTGATAATATGAAAATCCAAAATATTGATTCCCGTTTTTGGCCGCCATTTTGCTGAAAAAAATCATAGTCAAAAAAACTCAACGAATTTGGAAAGTTTAAATATTTTGTGCACTCTTGTGAATATTTGCGACCATGAAAATAAAATTCCTTCTTCCTCTGATTTTGGATTGAAAAAAAAAGTGCTCCAAAAAATCGCATTTTTTATTTTAATTTGTTAATTATTTATTGAAAATCAATTTTTTCAGTCTTTTTAACCATTGTATCGTGTAAAGCACACCCGAAAATAGTAGGAATGACTATTTTGCAATAAACCTTCCGTCTTATTCATCAAAATATTTGAGCTCGAAAGTACCAACAAAATTTCTGCAATCTGGGACTTAATGGGTTAAGATCCCTCATTATTCCACCTTCGTATGGCTACGATCAAAATCTGGAAACCAACGGTATCTCGCAAATTTCACGTTCATTGATCGCTGCACATAGTTAGAGCATTTACATTGTAAGAAAAAAATGGATTTTAGTTCAATGAGAGAGGGGTCGGTTTGACGCTATAACAAGCGAATATTTCATCTCAGCTGCTGAACCGACTTCTGTAAGGCCGAGAGAAGTGTTGTAATAATCCTCGAGGAAATTTCCATTGCTACATCGTGAAGCTGATTTTTCTTCTCGAACCAATATTCGTTTATTTTGAGTTTAGTTTCTCGGTAGTAAGAGATACGCGTAATTTGAATACCGACTGCAGAATTGCATTAAAAAAAAGAATCATCGAAGAACCATCGTACACGACAAAGATTCCCTCTGTAGATTTCCAGTGCGTTAGAAAGCATTAGTAGTCGGTCTTTCTCCCTCTCTCACAGCAGTTAGCTACTCCACGGGCTCGTCTAAACACACGTTCCCGACCGATGTTCCCATTTCGATCCGCTTCTCCTGCATCGAGCAGAACTGTTTGCTAACTCTCTAGCCTTTTTCCAAAGTAGAAAAAGAAGAGTAAAAAAGTGCGGCCCCCTGGAGCTCGCGAACGTAGTCGCGGACCGCGGACAGGTCGAGTGGTTCGCGGAAGCGCGAGTGCCAAGCGAGCACAGAGAGCAGCGGCGACGTCGACGATCATCTCGGTTGCGCGCTCGATCGCTGCCGTCGCCGCGTGCTCGACTATATACATATATATACATGCAGTGCATAAATACAAAGCCTGCACCTGCACGCTCCTCTATATAGCACTTGGAATGCGGCGCGCGTGTGTCTCAACAGCTCGCGGGGATGGGCGCGAGAGGGAAAAGGCTCGCTCGAGCCACCTCGGCCAAATTGGAATTCGCGATCGTCCTTATTATATGCGACACGATCTCGCAGCGGTCACGATACCACCTCGTCCCCTTCCACCTGTTCGCAGCTGCGCGCACTCTTTCTTCGGAGCTCGCCGATTATCAATTCGTCCCGGAAATGTTGCGCGCGCGCGCGAGCTGCAGGTTCCATTACGCGCCCGGTCCCGCTGCCAACTTTTTCTTTCTCCGTCTTGGTGTATCCGATTATAGTTACGTGGGAGACCGTGTAGATGTGGACGGATAGACGGATATTTAACATATTTATAAGAAATTGGACTCGTTAATTCCTTCTCGAGATATAGCGCTAATTCAATAAAATCCTCTGTATACATCAGGATTTCATCAATTTGCAACTGATCGAATCTGCGCGCGTTATTGTTTGAGAATAAAATTTAATGCGAGCCGTGGCGCGGCGAGTATAGCTGCTGCATCGTGGCATTCTTTATATTCCTCTCTTGCGACTGTATACATACAAACTTCGCAGCGACGTACGAGGATGCGAGCGTGTACGAGCGCTGGGTGTATTACGATAGCTCGGGCGCGAGATGAATCTTATCGCTTCGATTCATGACTCGGCAGTAATACTCGTTGCCCCGGCGAGGAGGAGCTTATTTGCGAACGATGATGTTGTCGATAAGATATTCAATTTTAATCAACATGGAATTAATCTCATTAGTCATAATGAATTGTAGAAAAGAACATCACGGATGAGAGATACGCTAATGAAGAAATAGCTTTTTCTAGTAGCTTCCTCGAGGCGAATAATGAATTATGAACTTCCACGGTTGAATTGAGTGAGAATACCGTTTTTTACACGTGGATTAGCACGAAAGGCTTATGAAAATGCTCGAACAATAATCTTGAATCCAATCTAATTCAAGTTCCAGATAGAGTTTGATCTTTAGTCGAAACTCGAGTGTAATTCGATTTTAAACGGCAGTCGGGCCTGAATCAAAACTCTGTCGAATCTTGAGCTTCGATTCAAGCTTGATATCGAACTCGATTCCTCCTGCTCTGGTTCGTTGGGATTCGCTCGCGATCTCGAGCCTGACCGCACGAGTTTGGAGCAAAGAAATTCGATGCTTTCTCCGCCAACTTGCACTCGATGGAAAGTAAAATAAATACACGGCGCGCGGTGATGTGTTGGATTTACAGTAGGGCTCTCGGAACAACTCTATAAAAAGCGATACCCTCACCCAGCCGCGCACGACCTCCACGTGACTTGTCTCCCTCTCGCTCTCACTCTCGTTTGGCTGCTAAAATCCAAGCTCGAAGAAGACTTCACCGCACAGCGCCCTGGTACACACAGGCGTGGAGTATAACCGACGGGGGAATCGGCGATCAGCGATCGTCTCTCGATAATCGGCGCACTTACAGTCTCGCGCCTGCATATATCGTCTCGCCCTCTCTCTCCCGACTGCTCCCGTGACATTAGCCGCTCGCGCGCGCGTCGCTAACACACCCACACGGCTCGAATGAAATATCGGCCTCGAACAATGTAATATGTATAAGTGGTAGGTGGCAAAGAATGCCCGAGTCTTGCCGAGTTTCGCCTCCTTTTTCCTTCTCGCTCGCGATCCGCCGGCCCGGCCCTCCAACGCACGTCAAATCTTTCGCGAGAGGCATATCGGCTCGATATTGGTACACACGGTCTAAATACACCTCTGCCGCGATAAAGCGATTTCGGTTTTTTTTCTTTTCTCCTCCTGCTCCTCCTTCGATTCATCGACGCGCTTGCGTAACGGGGGGTAGGCGATCGAACGATACCGGTCGCGCCCATTAATTTCGTGTTATGCGCGAATCATGTATATGTGTGTATTCTGTTTCGATGACCCGAGGCGAATTATGATGGCTCGTTGAGCAGACGCTCGAGCGACGCGACGAGCCGTGGGTTTTATTGTCGGGACAAACGACCGAAAGATTGCACCGTCGTATCTCCGCGGTTTTGGTTGAAGAGTCAGAGAGAGATACCGTTTCTATCATGCCTCCCATCAATCATCTCATTAATGCACTGAGATATGTTTAGCTCGTCCCTTAATGACCACTTTTTATAGAGCGATTCGATTTGGCGCGTCGGCAAAATAATATTACAAATCCATCAACGCGCGACGACGCAATCGTTTAGCCACGTACATATGATTAATGTAATTAAGCCAAACTCGAGTTACATCTGCCCCATGTGGCGGCTAATGAAAAAGTCGCTTTCAATTCACGTGTATCGTAAATCCGATCGTCGGCCGCGGCGGCGGGCATCGGTCGCCCAGCAGCAGCGGCGATACACTCAATTAGCATCGGCGAACATTGAAATCGAAACTCCATTGGCGTAGTGATCGATAGCCTGATTACCCCCAGCTCTCGTCCGCTCGTGTTTCCCTCGTTACCGGTCGTTGACTCTCCGCTGCTCCTCCGCGAAGCGCGACCCGTCATCATCTCCGCGCCCGACTCCTTTGCATTTGTCCCACGTGCGCTGCGCGGGGGGGTTTCGGACGGGGGTGGATTTTTCATGCGCCGATGATAATCCCGACTCATGAGTATGGGAGACCCGTATGGAGCGCACCGCCGGCCGGGTATTTGCATATTCAGCCGGCGGCCGACGCTCGGGCTCTCGTGCGCTCGAGCGGCGCTCTGTGTGCGCCAGGGGCTCCCGAAAATTTTTCCCACGTGTGGGTGTGTGTATATGCGCAAGTTTTAAAATTTGCAGAGTATATTTTGGTAGGCACTATGTCTATACTCGACGCGTATCAACGCGGAGGGTCAGCAGTGCTTCCGAGTCAGGGCCAAAGAGAAATAGAAAGTCCTTCGAGCTGGAGAGAGGAGATATATTTAAACGAGTCTTGCGTGGGAGCCCACGCGCCGCGCGTCATCCTGTGTGACTCGAGGAGTTGCACACAGTTCTATATGCGAATCGATTCGTAGGTTTGAACCTCGTGAAGAATCTGTAAACTGGTCAATCGTATGGGCGATTCTCGTGAACAAAGGGGCTGGATGGATGGGATAGTGATTGGACTCTGTAAATCCGAGGAAACAATTTCACTCGCTTCGTTTCGATGCCCGAGTTGCAGATTATTTATTGTCCATGCAAATCTATACATATGTGTATATTGCTTGGATTTCCTCGAACGGCTTCGACAATGCGGGGAAAAATCAGACGGCAAAATCTGCGAAACGCCAATGCAAACATTGTATAGAAGTACGAGATAGAATCGCAAAAGTCCCCGCAGTCGATATTTATGATCGTTCAAATTTCACGCAGCTCAGAGAGCTTGTAATGTGTATACATTCGAATACGCGAGAGGGCAAGATACTACATTCACGCATTTCAGAGAATAGTTCGTGAAACAAATCACAAATCAATACACGCCAAGAATACTCTATGGATATTTAACCGTGTATCCTTGAATGGTTCGTGTTTTTCATGTTGTAACTCACGATCACTCGAGATCTTATTCAACTCGCTTTTCTACTCAAATTCGCGTTATACTAACGTTCGAGGATTCTACGGGAAACCGAGTCAAAGTTGAAAAATGAATATTTGACGAAGGGTCTCGCTTTTTTTACCTGATCTGTGAAGGGTCAATGGTATAAAGAATCAAAATGAGAAAGCTTTGTGACGGGGTGAAAATCGAACTCTCGAATCCGACCTCCGGACCGTCATTTTCATAATATATGTGCCGAGAAACGTCAAATCGCCCCAATGTCCACGCATACGTACGCAGGGAGCGCTTTTTCGACACGTGACATTTTCCGGAGAAATGGTTTCCTACGTTCCTGATATTTTGCACACAAGTTGGCAAGATGAGAGCCGAGTTCAATATTTAGTAGTAACCGTTGCCAACGTGCTCGTGCAAAGTTTCTCGTAAATCCTCATATTATTTAGAACTTTTGATGGTGAATTGCATGGAATTGGAAGCTTGGTAGAAACAGGCAGGCTAAATTAAATTTTGCAAAGTAATATCACCCCATAAGAAGATTAAATATGCAACAGGATTTCTGCAAAATGGATGAGCATCTAAAGTTTTTATTTTAATCATTCAATTCGAGCGTCTATAAAATCGTGATTCATAAAACCCTCTTGAGAAAGCCCGCAACTGCTGATTCAGCCAACATCGTTTTTTCTTTCCACCGCAACGACCGAAAGTCACTCGATTGTTTCGTAATCCAAGCGAACTCGAGTCGGAATAATTAATTTCCCTGAGCTGGCACGTTTTGGACGGAACGCGAGCCGGGCGTCCGGTCGAAATAGTTGGCCGTGGTTTGAATTCGCCGTGCCACTCCCCGGGCCGAAATCAGGAAGATAACGACGTCACGTTGGGCGCATCCGCAGCTGCGTGTCGCGCATTATTGCATTTGCCACGTGAGCGTCACCCTCGCGAGACCCAATCAAATCAGCCGCGCGAGCGAACAGTTTGCCCCGCGCAGTCTGAAACAGCCCCGACAATTTGCCGTCGCCCAGTCCAAGGCTATACATGCATACATATACATAGACGCGCGACGAAGAATCGCGTGCGCCCATTTGGCCGTCCAGTCGAGTGCAGATCACGTGGGCCGCGATCGTCAATCCGGAGGGCTGCAGTGTTGTCGAGCGACAAAGGACCCCGCACAATCGGGACGACTTAATTGTGAGACGCCCGCTCGCGACGACGCATAATGCGACCAGCCGGGCTTGCCAGTCGTCAGTCAGACCACCCGGTCTATATTCAAATCAGGACATTCGCGCGAGCAAGATGACTCTCCTATTTCCGGGGCGCGCGCGCCGCGATCGAGGAGAGCATGCAAACGAGCAGGGCTAATGTAATACGTATCCCGCTCGCGCGCACGCCCCTCTCGACGAAATATCGATCACCCGGACCACCCCCAACTGCGGATCGCGCTCGGCTACCTCGGAAAGAAGACGCACACGGGTGTCTCACTTTTGGAGCCGTCGTGGATAGATGCGGAATCGGGTGGGATTCTGGTGGCAGCAAAGATATTCTATGTGATAATTCCCTGTAATCTCCCTATCATTACGAATGGATGACGCAAATCATCAACTCCTGTACAGTACGAATATATTGCAAATTTTATGGAATATCCCGTGAGATACTCTGTCTACTATAAATGCTATAATAATTCCCATATGTAATTCGCTTCCTTTACATTATTCCATATAGATTTTCTCTTATATAATGCTGGAAACCCCAATGAGTTTTGCGTTTCTTCGTTTTTGCTTTCTCAAAGAGAAAGCTTTGTAATGGGGCAAAAATCGACCCACCGAATCGGACCTCGGGACCTCGATTTTCGTAATCTACGGGTCGAAAAACATGGAAATCCAAAAGTGTCTGTATGTATGTATGTGTGTGTGTGTGTGTGTGTGTGTGTGTGTGTGTGTGTGTGTGTGTGTGTGTGTGTGTGTGTGTGTGTGTGTGTGTGTGTGTGTGTGTGTGTGTGTGTGTGTGTGTGTGTGTGTGTTGTGTGTGTGTGTGTATGTATGTATCTATCTATGTATGTATGTGTGTAACGTTTTTTTTCGTCCACGATAACTCTCGGAGAAATCTCGGCAAAATCTCGGCCGAGTTCAATTTTCAGCGAAATCCGTTGTTTATTTCTCTAGCAATCGTTGCTAAGGTGTAAAATTTTTCGTTTCTTTTGTCTAGGATAACTTTCGAAGGAATCGTCCGATCTTGCTGAAATTTCGCACACCGGTTAGTTGTGGCAAGATCTATCATGAGTTCAGTTTTAAGTCACACTCGATGGCCAAGGACACTGAATTGTTCTATTTTCTTCATAGCAACCGTTGTTTACTTCCCTAGCAACCGTTATGAAGGTTGGAAATTATTAATTTAAGATCTATTTCCATCATTTTCGACGGCAAAGGACACAAAATCTTCCCAATTAGCTCCTTAGCAACCGTTGTTCACCGTCCTAGCAACCGTTGCTAAGGGGGAGAAAAATTGATGTAAGTTTCGTTTCCAGTATTTTCAACGTACTATAGAGAAAATTGGGAAAATTTGGTGTCTTTTGCCGTCGAAAATGATCAAATTGAGTCTTCAAGTGTGCTAAATACGGACTCAAGGGCAGTGCGGATCGATTTTGACCGCCATTTAACCGTATGACAGTCCCAAGATGAACTGATCGAAAAATTATGCAGGTCCAAATATCTCGCATCGTGTAGAACCTAGAACCGTTTGCTTTGTTGCATTTGATCAAATAATAAGAGAGCCCGGGCAGACATCAACAGTCGCGACAAAGTTTGGTCAATTGAAAAAGAACGACACTTTACACAGTCACAAACGATACGAATTGAATTGATTAAATAATTTTTTTGTAATTTTTGAAAAATAGATGATAGTATCTACGGTAGTGGAAAGGTGAAAATACAGGTTTGGGAAGTGTTTGTCGGTGATATTGAAGCCTCTTTGAGAAAGCATACTGCTAAGGCACTTGGCAGCGGTTTTTTTCATTCTTGATGGTGTGGAGTTGCGATAGAAAAACCACATGATCTCATCAAAAATCCGAATTTCCAGTGAATGAGAAACGAAGCAAATGGCCTATCAACATTACCGATGAGGAATATGCTATCCGATCAAAGAGCATATTTTATCTTCAAGAAATTTTCCGTAAAATTTTTATGGCATGACTTGACACGCCTATGGAAATATTGATTGGCGGCCGAAGTTCGTTCGTCAAAGAAATCGTTCCGAACGAGCCCCGCACCCATTCGCATCAATTGTATTGCATCGTAAAATTCGGAAAATCAATTTGCCAGCTTGATATGAGAGATCTTTGCTCGGAGCTATTCCAATTAACAATTCTCTTAAATCACCCACTCTATTTTGAAATATCGCCCATGTGTGTGTTCTTTCCCGGCGCGCGCAAGTCTATTCGCTGAAAAACCGTTCAGATCAAAGTATCGACGGCAAAAGCTATTTGGATATAAATTACCCGCGCGCGGTGAGTTGTCGGAGGTGAGCTAAAAAATACTTGTGCATGCCAATCACTCGGCGTGTAGTCCGGTGTGCGTTAGATCTTGAGTTGATCACTTTTTGATTGATGCTCCGAAGCGAATTACATGTACTCGCCAGACGTGATGAGATGTGCCGACGAGAGAATTGCGCAAATACACGGCTAAAGAATCGATCTGGAATAGTCCGTGCACGCACATCTATCAAGTTTGCAACACACGCATCAGTCTGATTTTTTCCTTTTGCCCCGTTCGAACCAAGAGAGACGAAGACGAGGAAAAGCTGAGGTAAAAAAGAACGACGCATACGTTTTTCTACAGCGTGAAAGACCTCGATTGGCAGTACGCGCGGCGATATGTAGGTAAGTGCGAGTAGCGAGACTCTAAAATGTACACGCTATAAGGGGTCAGATAGGCTGATGGCGTAGCCGTGGTGTAGCACAGCGTATCGTGCCTTGATAACCCATTAATTGGCTCAAACGCCGGGAACAAGTGTTCCGCTCCTATAATATGAGATCGATTGGCCTACAAGCTTTGGCCTCTGGACGATATTCTTCGTCTCCCAAGTTGATTGCTTCCAAACTACCAATTACAAGTTTACACGATCGCGTATATATACACGTTCGCGAGGAATCACGCCAATCATCCGGGGCCACTTGACGATAGCGATTTTTTCTTCCAATCGACCCAATTTCACCGGAGCCGCATCGTACACGCGCGCGCCGACGTCCACGTAAAATTCGAAATTAACATTCATGACCTGTGTAACGGCTCGAAGAAGCTTATTAGCGGCCATACGGAAGGGACTTTGGCCCGAGAACGGGGCGATTATTCAAATTCGTCAAATTGACGAGCAGCGCATAACTCAAATTCGCACTTGGCGCGTTTCATCACAATATGCGTCCCGGTGCTCTCGCCGCGCGATTCCCGTCGATTATCCGGCGATGATTTTCCCCTCGTATCGGCACACAACAAATTAGAATGATTGCACCGGAGCCATAGGCGTTGAGCACCGGCTGTTACGCCGCGGCGGTCGTAACGATTTGTTCGCTGCGTGCGGCGGTGTTTAGCCGGGCCGATAACCGGGCGCGCACGAGGTGGCTGCACGTCCGCACGCGAGTGAATCAATCTTCGGGCGTCTCTGATTAAATATCGCTACTTATCCCCGGCCATAACGAGCCGAATAATCGCGCATAAATTAGCGGATTAAACGTGAGAGAGGGACGCGCGCGCGCGTCGTCTTGTGCAAACACTCGCGCCGCACACACACACTCCGGGCATATTAGCTTTCGAGCGCGACGACGAGAGATAAATCCGGCGCGGATTTGTTTATCATCCAGTGCCCCCGGGGAGGTTTTAATTGGAGTCGCGGGCGCGCGAGAGAGGCGTTATGAGCCGGCTCCTCCGAAACCGTTACTTATTCGAGGATTATAAAATTGCGAAAAATAAAATCAGCGCCACGCGCGTCGGCTTTATCTATTGGCCGGTAAATCCCGCGAGAGGATCGGCCGCGACGCCTCACGCGCCGTCGCTTTATGGCCTCTCATTATATCCAGCCGACGCTCTGTGCACACGCGCGCACATACCCACTGTCCGCTCATTTTGCGCGGAATTATTGCGGCGACTCGGAATTTCTTCCCAGCCGTATATTGAGCTATTGGCCGTAGCTGGCGCATCCACGCTGAATTATGTTGTACGAGGAGAAATGTCGCTTACTATTGGATAACACTTGCGCGTTTCTCTCTTTTTCTCTCTCTTTTTGTGATGCCAGGGAATTTATCTTACGCTTGGCACGAGAGAGAGAGAGAGAGAGAGAGACGCATGCTGTGATTTATGCATTTTAACCCACAGAAACGCCAGATTATCTCCGGCAATGGTTCTCGGCAATGAGTCTCGACTTTGCAATATATTCGACGGCCGCACATGAGAAATTTCTACTTGGATTAATTTACTATTGGCAATACATATATATATTCGGAGTATTCGAAGATCAGATATTCTTTTCGATCTTTTAAAAGTCGGACGAGCTACGGCACCGACGTTGACATCTTCGCGAAAGTCAACAATCGATCATATTATCCCGAACCACCGAGAACAATCCCGTATGCCTTTGATGCAGCACCGAAACGCTTGTTGCTACCAGTAGATGTTCGTCGATACTCCATGGGTTCGGCGATCTGAATCGGACTATCTCGCTAGCGGCAAGAATCGCGAAACGGTTTCGCATGTAGAAGCGGAATTTTACGTTTGATCCGTTACATAACGCGTGTATACGTGTGTATATACATAAGGTAAGATCAGTCGTTAACCTCATTATATCCTGAAAGCTCTCTGTATTTTACCGTGGGTGCAGTTGCTTTCAAGCGTGCCAAGACTCCGGAGCCTCGATGACTCCGCGTATTTCGCATTTTCAATTCCCACGTAACGGCGATCAAAGCAGCTGGTTAAAATAATTCAGCCATATATCTATATACACATTACGGGGCGCGCGCGCGCGCACAGAGCGCGTCTCGAACTCAACTGTTCCAAGCTCAAAGGAGTTCAGCGCGGCGCAAAAGTAGCCCAGCTTCGAATGCAAAGCGAGCCTCGCCTTCAGCGGCTTTCTCATTCGAACTGCTCGCGCGCGCGCTGGAGGGCGAATCATGCGGCTGAGGTAAAAAAAAAATGACGAACACGAACACGGCCCGTTACGTTAATTAAACTAATCCTCCATTCCCCTGCCCCGCATGTCGCGCGAGCGCTTGCAAGCGACAGGAGCGAGCTGCGCCGCGACGAAAGGCAGAAATGAATATGAATCAGGATAGACAAAGGCGCGATGGGCGTCCCTTTGAACCGCGCTTCTGACTTTTTGCCTATAGGGAGCCGCGCACTACGAGGCTGCACGCGTGGCGGCGCCTGCAACGCGCTTCCCAGGGAATTACGTGCTGAAATTCGCTGCCGCGGAGAATATTCCGCCCCAAGGTGCGTGCGCGTGGGTCCTAATTATCATTCCCTGCAGGAATCATGAGTGGGCAACATTTTGATTCTGACTCGTATTTTCGAAGTCTCAATGGCTTATCGCCATGTATTCTCTTCGTGTTCATTCGCTTAGAGAAAAAATGATGGAAAATGAACAACGTGGAAAATTTGTAGCCGATTATTTGTCGATTGCATTTCCAAACGAGTCGTAAGAATATCTGCGATCAGACGTAGTCGTCCATATCGTGCTCTTTCGAACTCTATGAAGAATCTTTTCCGATATATCTTTCTTCCGATGAAGAATCGACCACTCGTCTGAATATTTACCCATTTTGACGAGCATCTCATCGAGATTCTACACTTTTACGGGCCGATAAAAGTACACCTGTCGATCGGCTCGTCCGGGGCGAAGTATTCAGAACATCCTGACTCCCTCATAAGAGTAAAAACCCAATCTTTTCCCCCTTCTGTCTTCTGGATCATAGAGGATTCCAGGTGGCCTCGATCACTATTCTCTCACGTCTAGCCAATATACACTCGCGACAATATTTCCAAGTGTAAATATACCCGTTGGATTCGTAGAACAAAGGTGACTCGGCGCGTCGAGTATTTCGAAGAGCGAGCGAGAGCTCGAACGGGCGTAAAAGAGGGACGAAGCGGCCCGCCGAGCACGTTTGCGATTGAGTTTTATGGCGTATAATGAGAAAATCGACATGGCTGGGGGGGAGGAAGCAAACGACTGCGGCACGGAATACACGGGCGCATTCGAGAGCGCATCGACGATAACCGCGCAAGCACCGCGCGCCCAATGGGTATTTAGGCGCTTGACTCGGCGGAGATTCGCGAGCCCAGCGTATACCCATACGTGGTTGTATCGAGGAAACATCGGGCGATGCACTTGCGAAGCGATAAACAATGAATTTTTAGTGGTCTGCCTATTTACTCGCGTACTTCGGGGAGGTTCAAGAGTCGAGAATTTATCATAATGATCCAGTGCACGGGGAGAAGAGGTATATTGTGAGGATGACTTTTGCCGATAGGAACGTGTAAATGCGCATACTGACTGAACCGACAATTTTACCGGAAGTTCTAGGGGAAAAAACACTAGGAGTTTTATGGAAATCTACTGCGAAAAATAGTAAAAATTATGGCTGGTCGTGGAAGCTCAGATATTATCTGCTCTTTTATACGTTAGACTACAGTCACCTTTCGCACAAATCCAACCTTCAAACTGCCCTTTTCTATCCACTTTTTAGCGTTCTCAACATATACCCGTCAATTTGTTCAGTGCCGAAGTCAAAAGAAACTGTAATCGAAATAACTGGAGTGTGCGTGAGTCTGCGACTGAAACTCCGGATATATCCCGGTAAAACTCGCTGTCTTCCTTCGTGAATTTCACCAGAGGACTTCACTCCGCGTATGGTTGTGCTCAGACGTGTGCGCATATATTTTGGTGGATTGATCGAATGAGCCGCCGTGGCGACGTGTGTCACGCCAACAAAGGCCGAGCGAGCGACGGGGGAGCCGCTATTCGTACAATAAGCTCAAGGTATTGTTGCTCGTCCACACCTGAGGTTGCATTGCGACACGCTCCAACATACGACTGCCTAAAGTCGGATATCCAATCGAGCCTCGGCGCCGCTGCTCGAGCGACCTTGGCGGGAAGCTGGAGACGCGCATCCGATGCCCAATTGCTCAATCGGTTATTATAGCGTTGGCTGTCTCGCGGTATCCTCGCCAACCCCGACGACGTCGACGAGTATGACGAATCATCGCCGCGCCTCTGAGCAATAGCGCGTGCAGGCATATATCGACGTGTCTTACGAAGAAAGACACATAACTGAATCTGTCCGCGAAGAAAGACACATATCCGAATCTGTCCGCGAAGAAAGACACAACTCGCAATCTGTCCGCGAAGAAAGACAAATGTCGGAATTATTCTCCCGCGAATATTAACGACAAAAGAGTTTAAACTGTAGAAAAGGCTTGTTTTTTTTTGTCAAGTATAACCTACTCATTCTAAGCTTTCATTCCATATATTTTTTACGTCGGAAAATTGTGGGATGTGCGCCATGTATCCTTTTTGCGGCCAGACGCGAATTGTGTCTTTCTTCGTGGCTAGATTGCGAGTTGTGTCTTTCTTCGCGGCTCGATTGCGAGTTGTGTCTTTTTTCGCGGCTAGATTGCGAGTTGTGTCTTTCTTCGCGGACAAATTGAGATGTGTCTTTCTTCGCGGACAGTTTGAGATGTGTCTTTCTTCGTAAGACACGTCGATATAATGTACGTATATCTGCAGGCTGGACGAAAAGGCGCTCGACAAACGATCCCAATGCCGCGTTAAGCGGGCTCGGGCCCGTTTGTCACGGGCGTCGTGTGCGGGCCTCTGGCAGCAGCTTCTCCACAGCCCCATTAGGCGTGTTCGCCGAGACGGGGCCGGAAAAATGAGCGCCGAATATACATAACTGCACAATAAACGCGGCATTAGCATAAATCAGCCGGGCGCGTTATTGTACCCCCCCTGGCGCGCGCGTTTTATTCATACGAGAGGCCGCGAATGATTCGTCAAGTTGTCGAGCCCGTCTCGCGCTCCGAGCGACGCATCAGCGCCCGGGCGCTGCTGCTGCTGCACAATCGGCGATTAGCCGCGTCGCGCTGTAAATCATAATGCGCCGCAGTTGCAGCTGCGCGTCTCGCAATCGGCAGAAGCGCGCCTTTAAAGGAAGCGCGCGCGCGCGTGTGTGTGTATCTGCGGTAGCTCGGCAGATTAGACATGGGCGTACTTTTGCTCTCGCTCTATCCATCTCCCTCGCTCTCTTTGGCGCAGATACGAGCAAACTGCGTGATGCAACGCTCGTTTTATCTCGAGAGAGCTCGTTTGCGAGCGTTTAGTGCCGCGCATCAACGCGACTCGGCCGCGACGAGGTGTGAGACTGACATTGTTTGCAATTTGATGCCGTGTATACACACGATGTCGCCTTCGCCAGACGTGATGCTTTTTTTCCGTCTCGCAAGGCTCCTAATGGTGACACTTAGCGGTGTATATACGCTACCGAGTTTGATGATGCTGCAGCGCGCCAAACGTTCACGCGCGCGCGCGTGGAGCCTCCGGGGCATCGCCGCAGCGGCTGCGGGGGTCCGTACCGGATGTTTCGGTGACTCGGCAGAGAAAGTGTTATTTCGAATCGAGAGGGGTCTGCTCGTGATGGTGTAGAACGCTCATGATTCTAATAGTACAGAGTCGGCTGAATTCACCTTGGAGTCGAAGTTATTCTGGAAGGTATTTTGCTGGGCGTGAAACTTCTTTTCGATGAATATACCACTGTGGAATGAATTGGCAGTTTGCTGTGTACTGCGAAATCGATCTTACATTGATTTACTCTCACTTTTCCCAAGGATCGCCGAGGGAATTCATACAAACTACTACAAGGAATTTAAACAATGATAGTCCACGAATATAAATTGTTTCCAAGATTTTGAAAAATGTTTACGTTCCAAATGTTGAAGGTGACCGTTTTTGATTTTTACCCCCCTTGAGCAACGGTCGCTAGGGATGTAAAAACAGTGGTTTCACATAGGAAACGATAGAGAAGATGTGCCCTTCACCATTCTATTCTCTGAAAATTAAGTTAGCAACACTTGTCATGGAATTGTCTGAAATCTCATTCATTCTCATAATATGTGCTTTGGCGTCAGAAAATCAGGTGATGGGCCTGATATTGACTGTTTAGACACTTTTTAACGGTTACTAGAAAGATAAACAACATTTTCTATAGGAAATTATAAATATTTGGGGCCCCCGCCATTGGAAATTTTGCAAAAAGGCTATGGTTCATGATTTTCTCTTTTCCGAAGCCTGTTACAAGGTTATTTTGTTTAAGTAAACAACGGTTACTATGGAATTTTCTTTACTGCATCGCTTATTCTCACAGTTTCTCATTGACCCTCATAAAGTCACGATCCAAGTCGCAATGAGCATTCATGAGAATTCAAGAGAGATTTTCAAAGGACACGTTAGCAACGATTGGTGGAGAAGTAAACCGCCAGTTGTTATTGAAAATTTTAGCAATTCCACATCTTGCTAATGCAGACTTGTGTGTAAATTTTCTAGAACATCGGATCAATCCTTCCAAGGATATCCTGTGCCAAACAGCGTCACGTACGCGCGCGTATGTATATACGAATATTTGTAGGATTCGGTATTATTTGACTCGTATAAGGTTACGAAATCGAAGATGTCCGGGAGTCGAATGATCGATTTCCACCCTATTAGAACGCTTTCACTTTGAGAAAGCAAAAATAACATTGGAAGAAGCAAAAAATCTAAGAATTATGGGAGTTTCCATTGGACGAGACCTGACGTCACAGGCATATACTCGGACAATAGATCGTATGACATTGGGAATAGAGAAAAAAAATTCAACTTCCACGCCGTTCTCACGAGATGAAGAGCTCGATCACGTTCCTTCATGTTCCTCCTATTATTCATTTCGCGCCGTCATTCATATTCATTTGTCCATTTGCATTAGCGACGGCATCGCCGGCAACTTTATCAGCGACACGTCTTTCAAGATAAACCGAAGGATTGTTTGTTTTCCCCCCCCCCCTTTTTTTTTGTCGTTCTGCTTTGTACTCGGGACGCAACGAGAGACGAGATTTTGCATTATATGCACCGGAATTCGTTTTCCGTGCCGTTTGCACGCGAGCTAAATTAATCCGCGAGTCTCAAAGCGCTCATTCCCGGCGACTAATTGTTATTGAAATACCTCAATTTTCATTGCAAAGGCAAGTTGTCGCTGGGGCCGGATGAACAAGAGTCGTTTCGAATTTAATCTAGCCGCGGGAAAATTTGCGACACAGAGAGGTACACACGCTCTCGACACGTCGACGGGGGAGATTCCTCTAATTCTGCCAAACGGCAGCCACGACCCGTCACTATGGCTACCAAACCATCCGGCCGATCCGCAAGTTGGGCCCAACGCGTGTAACGTCCATTGAGACTCGTCGCAAGAGCCGCAGGTAGCGGCTAATCTGCCAGATACTAGCCAGCGAGAACAGGTGCCGCGCGACATCCAAACCGATCCACTCGGCTGGGCTTTATATCAATCGGCCGCCCTCCCGTATGCAATTACAGACGCGCGCGCGTCTTTGGCGACGTGTCTTCTCTCTCTCGAACGAGGCTCCGCTGCCGCGCGTATGTATATCTGTTTGGCGCTCGCGACCGAGAGCGAGGCATATTGTGCAAGCGAGACACGGAGATTTACCGTTATGGGAGCAGGTTATGCACTCGGCCGAAGCGCGCACGTAATGCATATACGCCTCCTGTACACTGGCTAAATGTACATTTCGCACGTTCGCATTGTCTGGGCGAACTGGGAAAATATCATATACCGCCCGCGGCTCTTGATGGATGGGCGCAACACGCGCGCGCGCGCTCCCCGCCACGCGTTCTTCTTTTTTTTTCGTTGTCATTTTTTCTTTTCGTCGGTTCCCGCGCAATGATCACGTGTCCCAGATTATCGCTAATTGCTTGTTTGGTTAGTTCAATGCGAGAGTTGGATTGATCTTGATATTGATAAGTTGGAGTGAATCAGACGAGTTGGCGAGCGCGCGAGCCTATAATACTTTGTGTAAGTGATTCGCACTTGTACCTCGCTTGTTCCCGGTGATTTTTCGATTGTGTTTACAATTTGTTGGGGCTGTTTTGACGGGGGCTAGTTGAAGTTTGAAAACGTGAAAACCGGCAGGGCTCAATTTGCTTGAGATCTTGGACAATTTGATAAACAAATAATATTTAGAATTTTTATTTAGAATCATTATCATTATCAATGAATGAAAGAATTGAATATCAATTGAGAATAAAAACAGGCTAAAATTTCATCAATTCTACGATTTGAGTCAAACAAAGAGATAATAATGGTCTTTTAAAGGCTCAACGGCAAAAACACGGAAAACGGCGTTCTGAAAAAACTGCGTTTGATGTTTTGTTTGAAACTATTTCCCCTGGTTTAAATTCATTAGAGTTTTCAATTTTGTTTGCGCCAAAATAAACTTGTATAATTGCTCCACATGATTCCGAAACAGGAAATCGATTTTTTTCGAAATTGATAACCGTTACAAGACCCTTAAACAGTGTTCCAACGATTCTCAGTTTATCAACTAACAGATTTCACCTATAATGTCATTTTCTTTATAAGAAACGTGGAGCTGAATCTGTCGTAAAGGTTGGAGGGTAACAAAAAATTTGTTGCCATACGCTCTCCGCACTTTTCTTCTCTCTTGCGCCGAGAAGGAGAGTTACCGTGACTTCGCTATAAAGTTCGGTGAATTTAAATACGGTAAAAAGTCCGCGCCTCCCCTCCATAGGCAAGTCTGTGGGTTCCATAAAAAGCTGTCGAGTAAATTTATCTTTTTTAATTTAACTGAATTTGTTGGATGCAATATACTTGAAAGACTGAACTGAGCTATCATCATACAAGTCTATGAGAAATAACTCACCGTGATGAGCTATTTCATTGATGATCGAGGAAATCTGGACTGGATAGAAGCTGAAACGAAATTACAAATGTGTCCCGTTTTTGCGTGGCACATTTTAGTTAAAATGCTTCTCAACTGTGAATGTATGGTGAATAAAAAAGTTCCAAGAATAATCATGATCCTGGAATTTTTTTGCAAGGGGAAATTTTTCCATCCGACCTTTTTCATTTTGAAAGTGGAAAATGCCTCAAATATGGGTATTTTTTCAATCGATGCAAGTCAAACATCCACTTTGGAAAATTGCACGATAAACATGGGATAATTCCAATGTTGAAAATGTGCCGAGGCATGAATTTGAAGTATTCGACGTGCTTGTTTGCATGACCCTGGTGAAATAATTTCCCGTATGTTAAAATCACGTCAACCTTTTTTCCGGATTGATTGTTGTGTAAAACGAGTCGTATGGAGCAAGATAGGAAATGGCCGTTCCACCTGCATAGCTCCAGAGGCAGGTTAACCTCGTTTTAACGAATGAAAAATTATGTTAGGATGAAAATTTCACTACGATCTTGAAGAGCACACTACCTTGATTTCTACGCCCCTATATACTTTTTCGATTGATATCGAGGTTGATAGGATTATAGACACAATATTTTGAAATTTTATAAAAATAAATGATTTTTTGGTTTGAAAAAAGAAACAAGTTGCCTATGACCTTTACTCTACCGTGTCTCAATGGGTATACAATACAAAAATCGCCGATTTACTATACAAGAAAAATGGCTGACCATTTCGGCTGCTTGGCCGTATCATCCACCAAACCCCGTTGTCAACATTGTCGTGCCACTTTACTCTTGTCTCGTGTCTTCTTCATCGCATCGGGTCATGGTTCGTTTCCCTAACCGGCGAACGGTACCGGAGGCGATGTTCACTCATTGGTGTATATACATGTAGGGTGTGCTGGTGTCGGAGGGCGGTCGCTTGCGAATCCTCAACAAGAGCCATAAGTCTTAATTGCGCAAACGCGCCGCCGGTGGGAGGCGAATAGAGTCGGGTATATACGCGAACGCGCGTATACAATATAATAATACATGCACGCGCGAGCGGCGGCTGCGGTGGTGGCCGAGGGAATAATGCGCGCGGCGGGCGGAGAGAGAGAGAGAGAGAAAGAGAGAGAGAGAGAGATGAGATCAGTTCTAAATTCACCGGATGTTTCGCGTCTTTTGTTCGATGATGAATGCCCCGTTCGACGATGATTTCTTAACGAGCGATGAGGAGGCTCTGATATACGCAAACGAGCGGACGCATCAGCTGCCCAAGAGAGAGAGAGAGAGAGAGAGAGAGAGAGAGGGAGACGCGCTCCGGGACGTAGTTCGATATCCAGCTGGTTTTTTACGACGCCCCGTGTGTGCCGTTGTGCAACGCATGGTAGCCACGCGTTTCGAATAGCCGTCGCCATTGTTTCGCTCGACTCTTCCTTTTTTTCTGCGCCCCCCTCCCCGCGTGCGCGTCGCTGATGCCGACTCAATCCCAGGTGCGCGCGGGCACGCACAGCAGCGTCGTTTAGATCATTAGCCAGGCGTGGTCAGGACGTTCCGCGAGAGCTCGTACGTTCGATGCGCAATATCGCCGAGTTGCAGAATCCCCTCGCCGCGCGCGGGCCACTCCGAGAGCCTTACTTGTGTTTCTGCCCGCGGATATGTGAGAGCCGTCGCTGGTAATGACGCGCAGTTCCTATGGCTCGTTGCGCCGCATTCCTTATGTATCGTAGGTTTCCAACACTCGTCGTGTGTGTGTGTGTGTGTGTGTGTGTACGCTAGTGCACTGATGAAACTAATTTTACGACACCGCGTTAGACACAAACTGACGCCGGATCAGAGAGACGCGACCCGAGTGCCGACAGGGGAACAGGCGTACGCGGCCGCGCCGTGAGAATGAAAGCCAGTAGATCGATGCCGAGTTTGGTCAGACGCGACACTTCCACGCGTGCTTGAAAATGTGGGCACAAGTGTGCAGATCGAGTTAGGATGTATCAGTGTGAAAATGATTCCCCCCGTATGAAGTTTAGCTGAAATCCATGTGAATTTGTGCAATGGGACAATGCCAAACTCTAATTTTCTCCGAGTTTCACTGGAGTTTTGGGCGGAATTTTCCCATGCGGAATTCAAATGAAAATAAGAAAGTTCATAAGAATGACTTCTACATTGACTGTCCAAACTTCAGCGAAACTTGAATGGCAAAGAAAATTGAAGTTTGGCATGGTCTCATACGAAGAAAATTATTTTCTCCCGGGATGAGAAGATCGTAGCCGGACCAGTAGAAATGTCATAATTTTCAACTTCGTACAACGCAAAAATGTATTACTTTGTTTGGAATGGCAGTTGGGTACTGCTCGCTAGTCATTTTCTGATTGCGATATTCGTGTTATTAGCCAAATATCCACGGAGATCTTGATGAATTCACGCGACTGTCAAACTAACGAGATCTACGGCAACTCGAGATACGTACGACAGACGTACATTCCCGACTACGTATTAAAAAATGAATATCCAAGCGCCATTCCAATTATCCACTCAGACTATGCGCCTTAATAGATTAATCACCATTAGGAAGGACTCAACCAAGAGGAACAATCGCGTATTCGACGTGGATCAAACCCTAGAGCTGTACGTGTGTGTGCACGCTCGTGTAATTCCTCGGCGGAGTCTGCACCGAGCCTTTGACAGGGGTGAACAAGACCGCTGCAGCGCGCGGTGGGGAACAAGACATTCCAGGGTATGAGAGCGAAGATATTGGACGAGACGGGCGCGGTGTGGCTGCGGATATTCGCCGAGTGCTCCCGTCTTCGCTGCTGCCCGATTGTTCTATCCCCCCGCAGGCTCGAGTCTTCGGCGCTGCGCCGCTTCACTTTGGACCGACAAATCGAGTTACGCGCGCGACGCTCTCGGCCCCAGCCCCGCTCCCCGAGCCCCCCATCAAAAAGAGGGGAGTAAGCGTCGTGAATATGCATACGTCGATCTCCGGACGCACTTAGCGGACCCTGCCCATGAATTGTGCACCGATCCGGCGCTGTCGCTTTATATATACACGTACATATATACGCGGGACTCGACGGCTGCCAATCCGGCGACGCACCGCGAATAAATCTCGCGCTCGTCCGACTCGACATCGGTGGAAGTGTGCCTGCGCTGCACCGAGCCCGGAAGATGCGAATCTCGCTTTGGCGTGCGCGCGGCAGCTCCCACGGCTATCCGCAGTGTGGCCGCGCGGCGCGCATTGTGTATCGGCAGTTGAAAAACAACGTCGCCCGTAATTACGTTCGAGCGACTCGAGCGCACATCAGGAAATGCTCGCTAGCTCGCTCGTGTGTACACGTACACGTTGGCCAAGCGAACCCGATAATCGCCCCGTCGATAGCTATTCACTTATTAACGCAGCGTATAACGTACGTATGTAGCGTGTATAGCTGTAACGTAATTCGGACGGGTAGAAGGATGTAACGCTGCGCGTCTGTTGCGCAACAGCCGTCGATCCATAAATTGCCAAGGCGATTTCCATTCGGCCGAGTGTGCTGCTGCTGCTGCTGCTGCTGCTGCTGCTGCTGTAATCGGCTCCGTAACAAAAAGGAAGAGCACAACAGCCACAAAAATCAGCCGGCCGCTAATCTGGTTAGCCGAGCGTACACTGCAGCCGAGGGAAGGGTATATACACGCTGCACGCTGCGACTGATCTCTTCCATATATATATGTGTATGCACGCTCTCGCCACCGTCGCCGCGTCTGCGTGGGTAATTACCACCAGGATATAGCGTGCACCACCGAGAGAATCCTCCCTCGTAATTGACGGCATTTTTACTTTTCGATTGGTCGCGCGGGTTTCGGATATCTAATCGTTTCGTCGTGGCGAAGGTGCGATCTTGAACGAGCCTATCTGTAGTGTTTGTGAGACGTTGATCAGCGACAGAAAGAGTTCATTCTCACTCGAAAAATAGCGCAGTCCATATCTAAACGTAGTTTCAAAATGAATGTATTTATTTGCAAAATTTCATACATGAAGGATCAATATTTCAATAAAGCTTCGGAATTTCATCTTTGGAAAACGTGGATAATC
Organism: Aphelinus atriplicis; assembly: GCA_020882685.1. Classification (NCBI taxonomy): domain Eukaryota; kingdom Metazoa; phylum Arthropoda; class Insecta; order Hymenoptera; family Aphelinidae; genus Aphelinus; species Aphelinus atriplicis. The sequence continues at coordinate 41,757,435 of CM037076.1, read as the reverse complement.
AATCCTTCGGTGGTAGAATTTCGCAGATGCTTGGAAGAAAATATATGACCTGTGGCGCGTTTTATTCGCAGTCGATTCGACCACCAATAAGCCTGCTGCAACATGTTCCGGTGTAGTTTCCGGAATAATTTAATTGAAGCTTTCATTGCTTCTCTGAGTGGATCCACCAACTCGTCACTCTACGATAAAACGTCTTCGCTCAAATCTTCGTACACAAGTTTAATGGCGTGTAAAACATTGTTTGGCAGAGCTTGATAGACGCGTTTGATAGATGCCAAAGTACCAGCTGCAGAAGCTCGCCAGGCACACCAAAGCTTCGCGCCGCTCGGGCATTTCTCGTGCTGAGGAATTTCGTCGATGTCGAGTTGAAATGATAGTATGTGGCCCAATATACAGCCTTAATTTTGCCAAATGAATCACAGCTTTTTCCTGTTGCCATTCCACAATATACTATCAGCTTATCAATAATTTTACCTGTTAGTTTATTTATTTTTCATGAAGGAAAATTTCCAAATTTTTTTTTCTCCGACTTCTTTTAGTTCTACAGTTTTTTTTTAACCGAATTTTCAAAATGTCTTCTCTCTTTTGCGTGGTCAATTCATTCTTTTTTAATGATTCCCAAATGTTGACTATGAGGAGCCACAGGGGTAAAAATATAGAAAACAGTCCCTTTGTGAGGTTCAATACAATCTTCTTGGAACTTATTTAAATGTTCAATCTATAGGAATGGAAGTATATTTGTGGCTAATCTCTTCAATCGAATCACCGTTCAACATTAACGACTCAACGTTAATTAAGACAACAGGATCAAAATTTCTGTTGACAATCAATTGCGTTACCGTTTGGTATGTGACCCGCCCTTTGATCATGGTCACAATGAAGTCTCGTAACAGTCCAGCTGTATAGAAAAATCGAGGAAGAATTTCTCCTTGACCCTCGAGCGCGAGAAGGGTTTTGTCCTTCAGCCAACTGTGATAAGCACACAGCAGTGGGCACACGAACAGTCGGGTATAAACGACGATAAAGCCGACGAGATATTCGAAATTCCCATCCGAGTCATCAGCTCGATCGTCGCGTTCGGCAGCTTCTCGCGTGCGCGCGGCTGCGGAGCTCGCGGAACGCGGGAATCCAGCGAGCCGAGAGAGGGAGAGCGGTTCGCTGGCTCTGGCGCAGCCTAGATTCCTCCCGCAGCCAGCCACTAGGTCACCCGCGGCTCGAGTTTTCACTTTCATTCGCCGCGCGCGCCCGGCTGAGAGGGGCCGCCGCCGCCACCGCCACCGCCGCCTCTGATGTTCTCTCCCGGAGATGCACCGCTTTTCCATTTAATTCCAGCTGCCTTTCAGCCGCCCCCCTACATACGCATACACTCGTTTTTTCAACTTGAATTTTTTAATTACTCACTCGGCTTTAATGCGCTTCAGACAATTTATCATGTTTGTCATTTTTTGCTCGCGATTAGTACACACACGCATGCGGAATACGTGAATTTCTAATTGGTACGTTGGAATTATAATATGGCTGAACTATCGACGTCGGCGCTTTTGTCTCGATTCACCTGGGTATAATATCGGTCGTGTCGGTGAGATTCACTTGACATTCGTTGTGAATATTTTCAAACATTCAGAACGAGTTGTGTGTCGAACATTCATTCACGGCTAATTGTCTCAAATTGCAATGAATTTGATCGCGATTATAAATCGATACATCGCGACTCTGGTGATGCGGATAAAACGCGATCGAGGTGTGTAACGCGTCGTCTGGTGAGGGTGTGCGAGTCGCGGGGAGGGTTATAACGAAGCGGTGTCGGTATGCCGCCCGATACTCGGTTTAGAAAGTGTGCTTTTTCGCGGAATATTCGGTGCTTTATTGTGTTTTCGCAGGCCAATCGACGCGAGATGCATCGCCGATACACGGCCGGCCGAAGGAGAAGCAATAACAGAACAGCGTTCGTGAGCCGTATCCGCGCGAGCGATCCGCTAACGATATACACCGCGCGGGTGATTTATTTTTGATGCAGCCGCGCGCGCGAGCTCATTGTTGGGATGATTTTTCATAAAAGTTCGGCTCTTTGCGTAACGCCCGCGATTTTGCAACACGTCGCCGTCGTCGGTGCTGAAAAGTCTATGTACCGAAAGTAAGAGAGAGAGGGAGAGAGTCACCGAGCTAATTTGGAGGGATACTCGCGGGCGAAACGCGCGCGCGCTCGGTGAAACGCCAACAAAAGAAACACGACTCAGTGCATATATATATATATATATATATATATATATATATATATATATATATATATATATATACGAGGGCTCGTTACGGCAATTAAACGCCGAGCCGAGACTCGAGCTCGCGTCGAACGCTCGTTTGCATCTGGCGCGCGGATGCGTTGGGCGCCATATAATACCGAGAGAGCGAGAGAGAGTGTGTGTGTGTGGCAATTCGAACGCGTTAGACGAGTCGATTATTTACGAAATGAAAACGTCGTCGTCGTCGTCGTCGTCGTTGGCTCCCCTCCACCCCCCTGCGAGAGAGGAAAAAGTGACGGTTGGATATGCGATGCGCAACTGCTATATAATGTTCCACGCGCCAATGACCTACTGACGGTGAGGAGCACGCGTAAACCGAACCCTGTATACACGCTCGTTTTTTTTCTCTCGCTCTCGAAGATGCTTTGAACGTGGCTGTGGATACCGCTCGTCTCGTTGCTGGAGACGAGACAACGTAAGACGGAACGACGAAATTCGCTCGTTACAAGATACGAGTCTGACCGGATTCCTCCGTTTTCTACTGGTCTACTCCGCAGTGCCGATGCGAGCGAGGGAGTGAGAGGGAGAAAGACAGCATCCACGCGTAGGATGTTTTGTCATCGGGAAAATCCTATGGAATGAGTGCGATCCACCTGGAGCGCAGCCAAGTGCATTGAGACTTGTAATTCAGCGAATTTTCATTGTGGAAAAACTGAATTAATCCGGGTAAATATAACGTGGGTACACCGAGTGCGCGGTGGTTTTTCTGAAGCGCGCAAAACACACACTGCACGGATTCACTTTGATGAAATTTGACCGCGTTTCTCAATCTTATTCTTCTTCTCTCTCATTTTCGCTCTCTCCCTCTCTCTCTGTGACTGTTTTTTCCCACGTATCATGTTCCCTCAGCGTCGTATTATGGAGAAAAACTTTAAAAATAAATACTACGTACGTAAGAACTTGCATTATAATGGAAAGCAATCGGTTGATGAAGATCTAGAGATTCGAGATGTACTAAATGGCTGTTGGAATTACCAAATTCTGGATCTCGCGATCCAGATATCTCACTATTTATACTTTTTTAGTATACTCATGTCTCCAATAAATTTATATTAGACAGTTTTGCTCTTGATTGCTCTGACATGCAAGTTTGTCAAAGTGTCAGATATTCAGTGGGGGGGGGGGTCACACCAAAATGTAAGCCATTGTCAAGAACTCGGTAATTCCAATTATGTCGTAATGTCTTAAGGGGGGATATACAGTTCGAATGAAAAAAAAATTCGATTTTTTTTTTTTCATAAAAAGTTAGTGAATTTCCCGTAGAATATGCTCCTGAAACCCTTTCTTCGAAATTCGAACTCCAAGTGTTTTTTCCAAGGGATTGCTGATTGAAGTGTAAGTACGATTTAACGGTAATTTAAAACTTTCAACGCGTTTTTCTCAAAACTGCATTTTTGGAGTTTATGCCGGTGATAACTCGAAAACTAATTATCCGATTGAGCTGAAACTTATAGGATTTTTTTATTAAAGTATTACCTATCAGATGAATTGAAAATTATTGTAATATTTTATTATTAAATATGGAAAAATGTGAGAAAATGGCGGGAAAAAAATTGAAAAAAAATTGAGTTTTTCGAAAAAGATACGCCAAAAGTGCAAATTTTTTTTTTAATTTTTTTTTGATAATTTATCTACTAACTGTGAATGTAATTAATGTAAATTTTTTTAATTTTTCGATTTCCGATCAAAATTGCGACCAGGAGAGCCGGCACAAGCAAAATAGAGGTAATTTTTCAACGCTATCTAACGGCCGCCATTTTGTTAGAAAAAATTTAAAAAAAATATTTTTGTATACTACATGGATCAACTTATAATTGTCAAAAATTTTCGATAGATTTGATTAAAAACTACCCTTGAAAAACGATTTTCAAAAATGAGTTTTTTTTCTCGTTCGAACTGTATATCCCCCCTTAATTTACGTTGAGTCATCAATGCCGACGGGTGATTCGATTTATAATAATGATAGAAGTTCCCATGAATACTTTCATTCTTACGAATTGAATAAACTATTCATTTTATTCACGGAATGTCGTTCATTGCGTATATGATACCCCCTTTTTATTGACTCTCATCTCGAAATTTGATTGCAACGTTATCGGTAATGAGTAGTCAAAAAGGCATGTAGCCAGTCGAACAGAAAGCGTAGCGCTCTAGAAATAACAGCCTAGCCTTCTAATCGCGAGTCGCACACGTACGACTACGAGAGGAGCGCAAATAAGCTCGAGCACAGCGTTTCACTCATAACACGCCGGGGCACGCTCTCGAGATTTCATTGATCGCCAGGTTACGCTCCCGGATACTCCGCTCGAGCTGTGTGTCTCGCGTTGCTTTTCGCCTCTCGGCTGCACTGGCTTCCGTAACTCGGCTCACGCGACTCGCCTTTGTCTATTGCGGCGAATTTCGGGCAACCGGCGATGCTTATCGCGCGCTGTTTCGTCAACCGTGCATATATGCGTATGTTTGTTCGATCACGATCGAGAGTTGGTGGTTGAAAAATCCCCGTTGCGCGCGCGATAGAGTTAGAGAGGGAGAGAGAGACGCTTCGAGAAGAAAACTTCATTGTTTGTTAATTTTAATGGTTCGATTCAGTGGGTGTAGTAACGGCCCTTTGAAAACTCACTTCTCCGATCATTGTCTGCGGCAGTTCTGTCGGCGGATCGACGAAAGAAGAGAGAAAAAAAGCCCGCTCGTTCCTCCCCGGCTTATATATCCATCGTCGGGAAAGAATATCGAATCGGCCTTCGCGTATTATGATTGTTCGATTCATTCTTCGATTCCCCAGACCTCCAACTCCGCTCGAACAAACTTGAACCATGTAGATCCCACCGCGGGAAGGCTCGACAATGCCACTCAACAAACTCCCCCGAATCCAGCAAGGAAGCATCGAAATCAATCGTCCTGGGAAGGGGGTACAAAAAAATGGAAAACAAAAATTGAAGCGCTCATTAACTTTTTTAGCCCTTTCCATTCGCGGGAACTCATTGCATCAGCTCCGCGCGAACTCTCCGCGTATTTAATTAAAACTTCGGTCTTGGTGTGCGTTCGCGTGTGTCTCTGGCTGATGTAAACGAGCGACGAGCCTCTTCGTTTTTTTCCCTCCCCAGCACCCCCTCCCGTTTCACGGCGACTCGGTCGCGTCGTTGTTCTTTCCTTTCTCCCTCGACGTTCTGCGAGACTTAGCCCATATTGATGCGCGTGCGAAGCACACACGAGTCTCGGGCGCGGCCGCAAAACGAGCAAGAGCAGCCGGTGACTTTTTGCCCCGAGGTCGATGCGCCTTCGGCTTATACTCACGCAACGCCTAAACTTCCGGATGGATATCCTCGTTTTTGCCCTCCCGTTTCCTCGGGGGAGTTCAACACAATGAGCCATAATGCGCCCCCACTCGCGGGGTCGCTCTTCGATTCAATCCCGGTAAAAAGCGCGCCATCAAGGAGTTTGCCACGGGTTCGCAGCACGAGGACGGATGGGGAAAATTAAAGGAAGTTCCAGTGTTTTTTTCCTCCTGCGCGCCGCATAACAATAACGTCGTGCCGCGGGGATCATTAACAATGCGGCTGAAGTTGATCGAGAGGCCGAGGCGCAGTATTTGGAGCACGATAATTCGTAACTGACTCGGCCGACTTCGGCCGCTGGGGAGTCGACTCGGGGGGGGGGGGAGATTTTTAATTTAAAACTCGAGTGTCTACGTAAGAACGTCTCGTTGACTCGTCAACTTTTGTTCGACTTCCGATCCTCCACGAGGAGCCACACGATTTACAGCCGCGCGGGCGCGAGTGTCAATTAAAAACGTTGCATATACCCATATACCGCGCGAATGTTCTTCGGAACAATAATTGGCACAACGCGCCCTCGAAGAGCTCCGCCGCCGACGAGTAATGACGAGCCGTGAATCAACCGGCCGGCGTTAATTATAAACTCGCGTTGAATTTCGTCGGACGACTCTGTAGAGTCGATCGGGGGTGAACTCGTGGACTCTCATTAGAGGAGTCGAGATGGTCGCTAATAGGGCTCGTAAATATCATGAGGAGCCGATTGAAAATATATTTATGAGCTGTAAACTACCTCGGCGAGAGTGTTGGTCTCGAGTCCGCTTGGGCGAATGAACGGCGTCTTCCCAAGCGCGCAGCATTGTGCCCCCGGTGATGAACGCTCGGCATTCATCTGAATCGCCACCAGCGCATAATAAATTCTCATAGGCGGTTCCGCAACCGACGCATAGGAGCAGCTCCGAACCGTCCGGCCGGGTTCATCCATTACGCAAATTACCCCGCGAAGGGTAATTGTGTGCCGAATGGCTTCGGGCCTTGTTGTTACGGTGGAAATAATAATCTCCTATTACCGGCAACATCGGCTGTACACACGATGAGACGGAAAAACGTTTTACTCACAGCTGGCCCAGAGATGAGCACACACGGACAACAGAGTAAAACGCCATTCAGTTTGTAATCTTACGATGTAAGGATTTAAAAGCTTCCATATCAGTTTGTTTTCGTGTGCTTTTTTCTACTTGATTCCCGTGTCGGTCTGTCTGTCGGCAGTCGGATGGGTTGAAATTAGTGATCGATTTCCTTCGTGAAATCGTAAGTTATTCATCGTTCACAATCAAGCAACTCCCACTTTCATAAAGGAATATTTATGTGATGGAAATTATCATCTTGTTAAAGTCATTTGCATGGGAGCATATTTTCGGAGGATGTATTTCATTTCATTTCTTTCTTTTTTTGACAGTTGATCATTTACCGGAAGACTTAGACTTTAACATTCTTGATACTAGAAGAATATCACGTGTTATAATTATACGAATCACAACTGGATTATCTATTCCCTAGTTCTTTCAACTGTTTATTTGCATGTTGATATTATCCCTGTGCCCGACTTCCATGAACATATGCAGTGAAAGCTCACTGCGTGAGAGTGGATATTCACTCGAGTTGGATGAGATTTGAAAGTTATAATTTTCCCGGGACATATTGTGATCTCACGTTGAAAAGTCGAATCATCAATTCTAATGAAATTCAAGCAAGTATCCACCGTTGCACCGTTGAAATAATTCACTTTCATACAGTGTATATATGAACTGAGCGAAAGAGAGTGTAGTTGCATCCACGGCTGCTCTCGGTGTATACAGTAATGGGCCAACGAGTACGAAGGTTATCCAGCTGATAAGAGGATGAATACCGAAGTGTGACGCAACACACCATCGGAGCCCGTGATTTCGCATGGCGAATGTAAGGCGTGCATTTGCGCAGAGGGTGCACGGGTACCTACATACACATACGCACATCCCGGGGTTGATTGCGCGCGTGGGTGAGCGGTCAATCAGGCTAGCGGCGAGCAGTTGCCGCTTCCGCAGTTGCAATTGGGCCGTTACTTACACGAGTATACAGGGCCGGGGCTTTGGGCAGGTCACGCGAGCGCGGCGCGAGCTTTAAGCCATGGGAGGAGGAGGCGGGGCCCGAGTGTCACGAACCAGCGTCGCGAACGGCTGCACGCACGCGAAGCGGCCCTCGTGAATATATCCCGCGAGACTTGGGCGAAAAGCAGACAAACCGGGAGAGAGTGAGAGAGAGAGAGAGAGAGAGAGAGAGAGAGAGAGAGAGAGAAAGGCGAGCAGCGAGTGTCCCAATACCATTAGGGCCGTCTCTCCCCACCCCGCCCGTGCTCTCCGTGACATGTACTTCTTCAGCTGCGCCTCACCAGGGCCAGCCATACTTTGTTCGATTACCAATTGCGCCAACGACTCGTCCCCGTATTCCAAGTACATCTCGAGTATCGTGCTCGGGAGTTTTGGGTAGTCGAGGGGAACATTTGTCGGACGACAACTCGAATGCACTTCCGACGCCAAGTCGGTGTACTGTCTTGTTTTGCACGAATATATGTTTTCGGATGATCGACCGTCCAACCCACGGTTGGAAAAAGCAGTATGGAACATGTCTGGCCCATGGAAGTATGGTAGAAGTCTGACACGTGTCTGGCATTGCGAACCTTGATGGATCCAATCAGTGATGATCAGGACTGGCACTATTTCCCGACTCTATGCCAGATTTTTAACCAGCTTTCTTCAGAAACGTGAAAGTCTGGGGAAATTTATCTGGGTCAATTTCATGGCAGACTTTCACCCGGAGAACCCGCGAATAATGCAAAGCATCATTACCGTCACCATGATATTGTCAGATGTGTGAGATTGTCTAATTAGTATCAAGATGATAATCAATATATGAATCTATAAACTAAGCTATAAGGTATTAATTTTACATTTCATTCTGGCACGTGTCTGGCATACGTCTGGCCCATGAACTCTGGCAGAAGTCTGGCATATGTCTGGCATTTTGAACTAATAACAGACTTTTTAATTTGTATTGGAAAATTCTATCAAAACACGAGGCCAAACTTCATGCCAGACTTTATGCCAGACTTCTTATGGAGAAAATATACTTAGCTGCGAAAAATCTGACATGACGTCTCACTTTACGTTTTGCCAGACTTTTTCAACATAAATTAAAAAGTCTGGCATTAGTTCACAACGCCTGACGTATGCCAGAATTCCACCAGACATTATTCGCCAGGCATGCCCCAGATTTGTTCCAGACTTTTTTACTTGTTCGAGAAACTTGTTCGAGTGTATTTTTAGATTGTTTGCACTCCTAGATAACTACTCTGATTATAGAATGAAATACATAATTGGTGTCACGGTAAAAGTCTGGCATAAAACTGTCCCAGATCTATATCCAGACTCTCAAGATTCTGAAAAATGCTGTAACTCTGGCATAAAATCTGGAAATATGTAGTGCCAGACATGTGCCAGACTTCTACTAGATTTTGAGGGCCAGAAATGTCATTACGATTCAGACACTGGTAGTCATTACGATGCAAATCATAGTTGCTAATATACACTTCTTGAATCGATCCCTGATAATACTGTCAGTCAGCGATGCTCGGTTTCCATTCAAAAATCGTTTAATTCCAACAGATGGATTTTGCAATGGAGCTCACATGTATATACACGTGGCAACCCCGAGCCAGATTGAGATCTGATAAAAAGAAAACATTTTTGTAGACCGTTTGTTTACCTTTTCGATTTAAAAAAAATAACAATCGATCCGCGCGCTCTCGAATAGAAATCCGCACGAAACAATTTTGCCTACTCAAACGTATATATATTGCCGCGTGTCCCGGTGCGCGAGCGCGCGAGAGAGCGGCCGTAGTAATTTCATCGAAACGAACGTTTTATTCATCGGAACACTGCTGCTTGAGAGCCGCGCGCTTGTTTAAAATCTGAATAAAACATTTGTCACGCTGAAATTGCCTGTCACCCGTACGCCCCGCAGAGAAAACATCGCCTCTCCACAATAGAGAGCGATGGCAAAATAGAACAACGCCAGCGCGCCACGTACATATATATACACAACTGCTGCAGTCAACTCTTCTCCAGGAATCACCCCTGTAAATTGTTGTCACCCTCGCGATCTGTAACACCCCGAAATACGAAGGCCGCCAAGTTGCTCGAATAACTCCTCGGCTGTGCTGAGCCAGCGACGAGGAGTATGCATTAGTAAATACCATGCAGTCGCGACTATAGCGTAAGTAGTCTCGTGCTCGGTCCGACGAGGGAGAGGGAGAGAGAGCAGCGCACCCATCAAATAAATCCTCGCTCCCTTCCAAACGATCTTGACGACTTGCGGGTCGCTGGCTCGGCTGGGCCAAGCCTTCAACGTGCTCCGACTTTGTGCAGTAACCTTCTTTAATCCACAGCTGCCGCGAGACGCTTCGACCTTTAGAATAATTCATCCACCTATGAGAATTGGCATTTTGTAACCGCGAATACGATTGTATAACGGGCACCGCGCGCATTAGCTTCAGTATATACATCTCGTACTGTGGATTCGCCGTCCGTATATGGCACGTATACCACTCGAGTCCCGCGCATTGTTGCTATCGATTGTCGCAATCCCCGCAAGACACGAGCGGTAAAATCGTCAAATTTATTTCGTCATTAATTCGTAATTCGCTAGCTTGTTTTCATTGTTCGATGGACCAGTACGGAATGGCGAAAAGTCGATTCATCGAAGAATAATCTCTCTTCCGCCAAAGCTACCGAATTCGAAGTTACGATCTCAAATATCATGGAGGGGTCATATAATATCAATAAATCATTCGAACTGCAGAGAGAAAAGCGTTAATGGATTCCCATCGTGATTATATCAACCAAAGTAACTTTTGACATTGATAATTTAATGGAAGTCGAGATAACAAAACGGATATGACTGGGGTCTGAACAATAATTACTATGTTACTCATTTGGTAACCCCCACCCCTAGAGGTAGCTCGACACCGACGAGTATAGAAAAATTTGATGTAAATCACGAGACTCGAGAATCGAATGAAATTCCTACAAACCTAAGGGTAACGTGACTCATAACAATATTTCCTCAATAACATGAACAATTGATGCATTTTGCAAGAAGAAAAGCCTAGCATAATTATTAAGCGAATCAACTTTCGACGCACTGATGATATAACGCGCATTGAGACAACAGCTGCCGGAAATCTCCGGGGTCTTGGCAATTCTTCATGTTATTCAGTTTTGGTATAACCTCCTCTCCCCTCGCATTAAAATTCTCCAGTTTCTCATAGACTCAAAGTGCCTTAAACTTACATTCATAGAGTCTCGTTCGTCCGTAGTAATTATCCTTCAGCTTGTAATAAAGGTACCGTAATGATCGATCAATGAGCAGTGAAGCATGTTTCATACGATTGATTCGATACGACCAACGCAGTTGTAACAGTGTGCCAGAAACGAGCCGTGTGACAAAATGCGTGTTTTTCCACACGGTATTTTTCCATCCTGTAAACTGACATCGTGCATATGTAATTGAAGGTGAAAGGCGATCGAGCCGGTAGCCAGTGGAACAGGAGAAGAACGAATGAAATATTAATCGTTCGAGTATACTGCTGACGAGCAGCTTGGAAAATACCATCTGTCTCGAGAGCCGTTCTTTTTTCTCCTCTCATTTTTTCAAGAAAGATGCACTCCGTGCCAGTCGTTCTCCGTCGCGGAAATGAATTTTGCCATCGTAGAGAGAGAGAGAGAGAGAGAGAGAGAGAGAGAGAGAGAGAGACGTTTCCACGGGAGATTAATAATTTTCCGCTCGCGATTTCAATTTGAATACCCAACAATGCTCGCGCGGGAGCGCATAGGCAAATCCCCTCGTCTTCATTTGCGTAACAGCTTTTTCTTATCCCCCGGCCGAAATTGGATGTATAGCAGCGTCGAGGCTTTTAGCCCGCAGTCGTCGGGATGACGCGAGCTCGCGCTCGCGGGCACTTCAATCTCCACGGCCTCGCGTGCGGCTCTGAGCACCTTTCGGTGTACATGTACCGAAATCCGCGATCCAGCGAGAATCGGCAGGCCCGCACGAGGTGAAAGATCGAACAAAGGCGGAGCGCTCGGGGTCGCGGGCGATTAGCCAAACACGCGCGCATCAGCGGCAGGCAAATGACGCATCAGTTTTATCCGCCGTACGCGTCAGGCGGTTATTGTGATTGGCCCCATTCGACGCACTCGACCGCTCGCAGGGGAAAAAAATCGTTTGATTCTGTAACGAGAGATCGAGCAGCTATACCTACTCGGGAGGATCGCACGCGAGAGAGGCCGCGCTATTGCGAAACCGCGCGTGGCCTCTGATGAGTTAATTTTCGAGCCGAGAGACGCGCTTCTCGTTTTCTTAGCTCGCCGCGAGCTTCCGATGACTCATTGCATCGGGGCTAATCAGCCGTTCGCCGCACAATGAAACTATGCGCCGCGCGGGCTGGATTCAATTTTTTTTTCTTTCTTTCTTCTGTTCTCCGCCATCCCATTTACGGCGGGGCCTGCTGACTTGTATGTATATACCCCGCAGAGTAGACCGCGAGACGCGCTTTCGAGTTTTCGCGCCGATTACACGTTGCGCAATTTCGAAATTTCGCCCAACGGGGGACTACGAGTGTATATACAAGCGCGCGCGAATAAAAGTAGCTTCGCCGTCACGATACGCGGCTGTTTCGAACGTATCTAAGAGACTGCTGCTGAGGAGGATTTTAACTTTAAGCTCGAGATTATGCTGCTGCAACTTTAATACTGGGCGCATCATGGTTTCCCATTTTCTTAATTGTAACGATGCCAGACTTGCGGAGGAACAGTAAGAGGATGGACTCGCCGTCGGGGATTAAGCCTGGATTGTACAAGTACAATCCTTCCTCCGTCTCATCTCTCAGCCCGGCTTCATGTTTTATCATTGTCGGTATTTCATTTTTATGAGTACCATTTCGATGGAATCGATGAATCTCTCTCACACTCTCAGAGTGCTCTGATAATCCCAACATAAATTCACCGTGAAAATGAAGAACTCGCTTTTAGTATCCGGCTAGAATTCGACATATTTACCTCGTGTGATTTCGTCTGGTTTCCAGAGTTTCGTCTGGTTCCCATTCAAGTTTTTTCGGTTTATTGAAACACGATTGATTTCTGGACTGACTCTGCGCAGGCCCGGAGCTGAATCTAGATGAAACTCTGCGACTAGGACTATAGACTTTCACGAATTTTGTACGATTTCCACGAACTCCCATAATTTTCAATCGTAACGGTTGTTTACATCCGTAACTATCGTTACTAAAGATATGGGTAAGACAGTACATATACACGGTTCACTTTCGATAATTTTTCTAAATCAGGATTTCATTTCAGTATTCCAAGTATTCTATAGTGATCGTTGCCCACGTCTCGTATGTAACGTATACTTATTTCCCCTAGCTCTAGCAGCAGTTGAAAACGAAAAAAGGGATAAGAACTTAAGCTGCTTCAATTGCCAAGAATGAAATTAATCTCTAGAAACTGTAATATCTTGTCTAATAAGCGTCTCAGAGCAGCGAAACACGTTGAAAGTGGGGTTACCTCAAGGATAGGATATTCCGGGAGACGTTGGGTCGTCTAGATTGAAAATTCAATTTGTTTCGCCAGCAATACGAACATACGCTTCTAAATGAAATCGAAAATCAATACTTAACCCACTTGTATCGACAAATTATCCGTTAATTCGAATAATTCAATTCGTCGATATTTCGAAACTCCGTTATCGAAATCTGGTAATTGAACACGCACAAAACTATCGATACGTACAACCCGCCGTACGAGACTCGAGTTGCGAAATGTCCTCTCCGCAAGTTTGCTGGGTCACATTTCAATCTCTTACGAGTTTCATCAGGCAAATTACTCCCTCATATCGCCGCATCATTCACCCCCCTCTGTATATCTGCTGAATGGCGAGGCCGGGAGACGCGTGTAATCTCGGTGGAACTGAAAGTTCCAACTCGGACTGACCCGCTAAACTCGTGCTCGCTCCCAAACAGGAAGCTCCAGGAGCCGGCATGATAACTTCGCCGGGTGGCCTCTCCTCCCGCGGAAGCTCGCGATTTTCTCCTTATTAATTCGACGGAAGAAAAGCGTCACCCGTCGTCTCCTCGGCCGCATCGGAAAAAAGACCACACGCCGAAAGAAAAAGTTCGGCGAGCGCGTTCCTTAATTGAGTTGGCGCGCGCTCGTTAACCCATTACTCGGACGCGGCCTCATCTGCCTCTCGAATAAAAGCTCCCCGACGCCGCCGCATCGAAGGGCCGGGCACGTGAGCAAAATTTCCCAGGTCGCACGTACGCGCGTGAGAGCTTTTCATTCCGGGGAAAAATAATTCGGTTTATTCGACCACTTCCCCGCGCGAGCGTTGGCTCGCGAAATCGCAGTTTCTTTCCGTTAACGAGCGCGTGTCAAATATACCACGGGTCGCGTTGACTCGGTTTTTTTTCTCCCCCCTCGTCGGGAAGGATGCCGATTCAATGTCGATTTAGCGACGTGATTATTCGTTAATTAATACCTGATTGTCTTCGTTTGTCGGTAATTACACTGTTTGCCGCTCGAGCTACGTATCTCGGGCATCTTAATTACAGCATACGCGACGGCTAGTAATTGACGCGGAATTCAAATTTGAATATCGAGTGCAATCAAAGCAGTTCGGTTCAATAGAAATACTTGCAAAAAAAATCAAATAAAAATTCCAAGGGTATATCATTTCGGAGCCGCGAGAAGTCAGAGTATATATACACGTCGGCGCTGCACGAAGGGAAAACAAACGATCCACAGCCGAATTTTCGCTCGAACTCACTCGTGAGTTTGCGCCGGCCGTCGACGAGGGGAGCGCGAAAAAAAAAAGGCAATGCTGCACCTTGAGGCTGTCAGGTGCACACATTCCCTCGGCGGCTGTGTGGTGCCACTCGTTGCCGTGACTCAGCTCGAAAAAAGCTTCGCGTGAAAATGAGAGCCGATCGGATGATGAATCGTACTCGTGGGCGCGCGCGCGCTGTACGTGGGTACTTTCGAAAGCGGCGCGGAGGCGGCCGGGGAAAATTCGTCCTCTCGAACGGCCTTGGCTCGTCATGTGCTCGCGGGTGGCAACGCTACGTTGCGGAGGAGTACATACATCCAACGCTGGCCTAGACAAAAAGCTATGACTTTGAATCGCGCGCGGGGCTGATGCAAACTGTCGGGAGCGCCGCGATTGTCCGGCCGTCTCTGGCTTCGAATTTTGTCGGCATAATTGTGCGCGATCATCGACAGGGCGATCTCTCGAGCTATACGAGCTGCGAAGCGTATATACTTTTGATCGCGCGCGCGGGCTTCCTTCGAACGGAGAATTGGACGATCGTTGCAAAACGCCGATATATCTGTGCTTCGGCGCGCCGGAGAATTAGGCTTCGCGAAAATAAGCCGCACCGGGTGAAGTTATTGCCAGTCGAACACGCGGCTGAGTCGGGATGATGCAACAGGCTTCTCCATCGGTATCCGCGCGCGCGCACGGAGGAATGCTTCATTTTCAGGGAGGCAATAAAACATAGGCTGCGATGATAAGAGCCGGCAATTTATGTTGTTAACAAAGGGACTCCGCGCGCTCGAGTGATACCCCGACACACCGCGCGATATTCGATCCTTGCGTCACGACATCAAACTCGTGCCACTCTCGCTAAAGATACACCTCTCCGGGGTATACGCGCAAGAAGAGCCGCCGGGATAAGTGGAAATTGATAGAAAGAGGAAAGAAAAAGAAAAATTATCGCATTTCGAATGGCGCAGTGTCTGTTACTTATACGCGCTGCGGGTAAAAACTACTTACCTTCCATAGAATAACCAATATGTTATATGGACTTATGAAATCATGCTAATACCCGAGTGCACGCCATTCAGATGCGGATGGAAAAATTCATTCCTTTGAAAAACCTCGTAAAGTCTTCCCGCCGCGTCACCCGGCGCGCGGCTGAGCGAAAGTAGATTCCGATATAATTCAATTTAGAAGAGAATCTCCTCCCCCCCTCTGCCCCTCCACAATTTACATTGCATCTTTTCTGGCGTTGAGACGTTGCGAAATTCATCGCGCACCAGCGTGTTCTGCGTGGCCTGCAAAGATCTATCAAAAATAAATGTACATCGCATACGCAATACGCACGTGCGCGCGTGTGTATATGTGCGTATAATATCGAACGCGAGTATTCGCGCATCGGCGAGCAGAAACACTCGGGTGCCGCTGAACCGAGCGAGCATCAAGGAGCGACGGCGCGGCAGTTGTCGGGGGTACGTATGGCCATTCGATGCGCGGTGTCGCGTTTCCAAAATTGGATCTCTCGTGAAAAATTGATTTATCCGTTCGATTAAGCCACGGGGAGAGTCGAGTGTGATCGATCATCGGGCTCGAATTAATACCGCGTGTAATTTAAATCCGAAACACATGGTGGTTCTCGTTTCATTGGCAGAGTCATTAATCCCCTAGTATCGATATTGATATTTCTCTTTCGCGCGATGTGATATAATAAATGATGCATCATTAGCGAATCGTGTCTACAGCATTGATGGAAACGCGAGTGTATTTATTTATCGTTGCTCGCACGAATCATACCTGGCGAATAGCTTCTGCAATGATATTCTCCCATAAAACAAATTAATTGAGATATAAAACAAGCGCATATTCCATGTTTATATTCGAATTATGCGGGATTCGAGTGTATAGTCGCGTGAAGATGATGAAGATTTCTCATAAATCCACAACTGATGATGGTTTAAATCCTTATCGAAACGCATCGATCAAGCCATCAAAAACATTCGAGTCATTATCATACCCGCGATGCCGCGGCGTATAAAAGTCCTGCGATCGAAAACTCTTACATCTTTATTACCCCAATCAGCCATCGTATCAAAACATTGGACGTTGTGCGCGAATGCATTACACGCGGGCATATAGATATACGTAACGCGTATTAAGTGTTGCCTCATTTTATAAGGGCACTCGAGCCCGATCATTCAGATAACTGTAGCATGGTATTATACACATTGCAGTAATGCATAGACATTTTCCGTCGTTCAATTCGCATTACGATCCCCCGTCACTCTGGCATTTGAAGGTGGTTTAATCCCGTGAAAATTAGAAGGAAAGCGAGTCCAATTTGAAATTTAAATCTCTTTATTCGAGACAAGAGAGAATGCCACGACTTTCCTTCGCGGAGATGGAGGAAAAAATTGTCTTTCAATTATCCTACGAGACAATGCTCGATTGTCAAAAGTACTTTGCATGGCTCCGGTATATATAAGTAGGTAAGTTCCCGGTTTATCCAGATGGCGTTTTTAGTATATCAAATTTAAATTCGCTCCACCTCGTACAATGTATCTCTATATACATTGACAAAAACTAGTATCCTCGCGGTCAAAAGTTCGTCATTCAATTTTCCTATTACTGAGAGCTGCTTGCCCTAATCGTTTTCCAATACCAGGACATTTTCTGCTTTGCTAATGATACACGTAATCTTTTCATTGTCCAATTTCACTTGGATAATCTCCTTCCATCACGACTATACACATTCTCAATCCAGAGATTACGATGCTTCGCATCAATCAATCAGCATCTGAATCGCTATGATCCTGTCAATGTTCGTCCAATATCCACAGAACCAATGAAACAGCCCCTCGCAATGTATCCGCTCCATCGCTCGGGCTGTAAGCGACCTAAACTCGTCGCTCGGGCGACAGAGAGTAATTTTCATTATACAATCGCACGTCGCCATTTATTTCCCCGTCGCGAATAATTTCCTCGTGTGTGTCGCGGGCACCGATCGACCCCGCGTCGCCGAGCTAATGCTGCACGCGTGGATCCTTATCGCACGCTGGGCTTCATGGATTGGTTCAGGTGAGTCTGGTCGGGGATTCGTTAATGCGCGTCTTTTGCCTTGCCATTATGATTGATCGGTCTGATGGATTTTCAAATTTGTCACGTTCATTTTGAACTTTGCATGTTACTTTTCTCAATGGTAATTTATTTCACATCTGTCTAATTCACGGTGAGTCGAAAGCAACTTATTTTCAATAATTCATGAACAATAGTCTGGTGTTCTCTAGAGTGTCTGTAACTCAATGGATTGATTATTCGTGATTTTTGTCATATGATATCACGTTTTGCGCTGACAGGGGATTATGCCCATTGGTAACTCCCTAGTGACATGATTCATGAAAAATGAATGGTATTGCTAAAATAAAATCCATAATCGATTCAATCTGCGTTTGGGCTCCTATCATAATCATAATTATTTATGTTACCCCTCTTGTGTATTCCTCTTTGAGGGTGAAAAAATTATTCTCAGCTCGTTTTACCGCTGCTGGTTATTTGCCTTTCGAGTACCAATTAATGAGGATGTAAGACTCTTATACACTAACGGATAGTATAGTTACAAGTTTTACATTGAAAGCATTTGACTCTTCTCGCTATTAGCTGTAGCAAATATTACATATCTTATAATATACTATTCACCAATGACGTATGAAATGAGTTTAAGTGACATTAGTAAACAGAGATCGATAGACTTTTTCCGTTATAAGTCTAGTTTCCATCACTTGCAATAAGCTCAGTCATCGATCATTTCATACTAACTTCGCGTTGACGGCACCTGTCAGTTTCCATACTTATCATGTTAAGACGTTTCTTATTAGAATATTATTCAGTTCAAACAATAATACAGAGCACGTCGAATCAACACTTGACTTTTGCTTTCTCCAGCGAGTTGGTTGAATCGTCTAAAATCAAAAATTTTTAATAAAATCAATAATGGATCGGGTTGCGTGAAATCATTCAAAAATATTGTTGAATCAACGAGTCTTTTCTCTTGGCCGATCGCGGATAACAATTTCGACGGACAAAGTGAAACGGCCGATGAGCGGTTGAACAGGTGCACGAATGACAGCCAGCCCACGATACCAACGGCGTCGGATATGCGCGGGGATAATAATATATGCCTAGCTCATCCCGATAAAAAGCCACCTCCCGCAGCCGAAGAGATCGGTTCTCATGAATACATATTAGATACCCCAGCGATACGCTGCCGCGATGTTATTAATCAAAGCAAAAGACTGGGTGCTCAATGTGAATGGGGCACCATTACATTGGCCAATATATCGCAGGCAACTAATAATCGGTGGAGTGTATGTTTGCGCGTGCTCCGCATCCAGGGCCATTACGCCAGACCTGGGTGATCCGCCTTTGGTGTAAATAGGGGCGTGAGTCCGCAGATATGCGCAGCAAGAGGAGATTGGAGAGAATTTCTTCATCTCCCGCCAGCACTGGCAGCAGCAGCGGCAGCAGCGCTGCATTAATGGAGCCACGCAGACGAGCCGAATGCTAATGACTTATTACCAGGACGCGCGGCGTTATTACAGTCACGTAAGGGCAGATGCCGCGACATTGTCGTAGATATGCCCGACCCGTCCAAGTCACACGACGATCATCCGGATGACGCTGATGTAACCGAGGAGAATTTGCAAGACAGCGACAATACACCTGCAGTGCTTTTATCGTCGTTTTATATCGGCTCGGGACGTATTCTGAACTGATTACGAGGCGCCACTTCACCGTCGTGATTGATCAATTGTGGGGTGCCGTGTAACGGGGGTTACTTTGGACACTTGCCAAGTCTACCGCGACAATTAGAATGTTGCTAATCATCTCAGAAGTTGAGTAGCGACCCGAACTACAAGATTCTACCCAGATCACAACTATTCCCAACATTACTACCTCCGCGTTTGACTACAAACACACCTGTTCCAAACTTACGCCCCAAATAGCTAGGGGTAACTTCGGACAAGATACGTGATTTGCATGAAATATTTTCTTGTTGTCAACAATATTCAATGGAATATTGGGGAATTCTCAATGGAAACATTTTCGTGATTTCATCAGTTCAATTATCTTATTATAATTTGGAGAAATAACCACAACGTTATCAGCAAGCTGAATATAAAATCAAGATTCAGTCGAGTAAAATTTTCGATTTTGTGAATTTCGTAACATTTGATAATCATAGTATATGTGGCTAAAATGTCAATCGAAATATTGTGTCAATCGAGATTTGCAAGCGGACAAAAAAAATCTAAAAATTATAATCTCTAAAATAGCACGACCGGCCCGCTGCTGTGCGGTGGATTCAGGATCGAGGTGAAAGCAATTGCATTTTTTTCCGGACGTAGTGTCCAAAGTTACCCCCGTTAATCTTGATTATGCGTTTCTGAAATTGTTCGACAATACCGGCAGCTTGCAAACAAGAACTCAAAAGTTGAGTTGCTCGGTTGGACTTTTATTGTGAATAAGAGTTTTCTTCGAGCTCAGGGTGTATCCAGACTATGAATGACTGATATTCAAACGCACTGGGTCCTTGAAGTTGTAGCATGTTTAGCACTTGGACATAGTCTGGAATCGTAGATGCATCGACGAGTTTTCGTAAGACCTAATGAGTGAGCGTCCATCGATTTTAATAAAAATTTTTAATTATTTTCTTTCATCCGTTAATTTGAACCAGACGGAAGTAAGATACAGTATAGCAGCGCGCCGAGATCCCGTTGATTTCAACTTACGTACGTCAGCAAATTAAATTCTTGATTCTTGGGTGGAAGCTCATTAGCGAATTTACGACCCATAAATTTTCATAAAGCAAACGGAAGGGGACTGCAGTATTTTGGTCAAGAAGCAACTTACAGCCGGTTGCACACTGATTACTTCGTGTTTGTATGTATAGGGTTCGTGTAATCTTACAGCAAAATCAACATACAAATCGCTTGAATGATTCATCGCTCCAATTCCACAGATTATTCGCATGTGGATTCAAAAATCAAGTTTTCAGCTCTGACAAAATCTCATACCGAGATTTTAGAATAACTTCATCGAAAATTTCCTCGCACTCCATGCATTAGATTCAACGTGGCCTAGATTCGCAGATTATGCGCTTTGTATATCAAGTCTGCGCTTATGTATTATTCGCTCGATTATAATCAATAAACATCAGAGAGTAATTGAGCATATTCTCGGAATATTAAAATTACGATTCCAACTGTGGAATCATCCCTAGAAGGGATGAATAATTGCGCCACGTCTATGGTGCTCGAGTGAATCTTATTCCAAACGAAACAACTCAACTGTCAGAAGCACATTCCTGAGTCAAACAGATGGGATTAAGGGACTTTTCCATTTAGTTATGGTCGAGGCGTTTGGAGAGGGAATTTCGCGAGTTCAACTTTCAGACCCTGTTTTCCAACGCGACAGACGCGCAAAAAATCGAGGCGGTGGAGAAAGAACTGGAGCCAGTAGCTTCGTGAGCTCGCGCAATCAATTAGAAATGAACCTGGTCGGCTCTTCTTTTTTTCTCCCAATGGCGAAATGGTACATCGGGAACGTATACGCAACCGCACAAAAGACCACATACGCACCTTATCTCGTATGCGAGTGGACGAATAGGTGCTCTTTTGACTTTGACGCGGTACCGCGTGCCCTGACGACGAGAACGCCAAATGCGATATGAGGAATGCCTCGAAGCGCTTGGTTCAATGCGGAAATGTACCATTAGCGGATGTGCAATCGGGTCTCGATCGAGATGGAAAAGGATGAAATGGCACGTGTCGCCTCGGACTCTTGCCCCCCTGACCTTTGATGTCTGTGTTCGGTGATCTTAGTCGCGGCATCTCTTTCTTCTTTCTGAACGATGAGCTACGAATGGAACAGATTTGAGATTCCATGCAATTTTAAAGTTCTCATTAGATAATTAGATTAGATAATAGAACGGTTCATTTGATGGAATTATAATGTTTGAATTACTTACGGAGCCAACGATTATGAATTTCTTTCCCAATTCGCGTGATGACGATGAAGATCTGCAAGACAATCTCGGCAGTCCTAGTTCACCCTAATTCAAACGTGAATGAGACCAGAGAAACCTTCACGTGCGAGCACGTATCCAATTTGGTACTCAATCATCTCGTGTCCCGCGAACACTCACATTCAGGAGCAGACAGTACAATCTTGGAGCCTGCGTTATCAAGCGAATTAATCCAAAACGGGATTCCAAGGACAACGTGGGAATTCGAGAGAAGTTGGCCGAAACAATGGGTCCGACGGTGAAATCACAAAAGTACAGCGAATAACGCGAATCACGGATCAGTTGGTATTGGGATGAATCTTTCCGCTCGACATGTATGTAAGTATATTTTGCCGTGCCTAATATCCTGTCGCCTTGTTCCGTCGTGCGCCCGATCCAAGATCACAGAGCTGTGGAACGATCCTTTGAAATCCGCGGCTTCCACGCGCGCGCCTGCCTCGAAAAAGAACGAGCGGGACGAGAAAAGAGAGCATACGCGCGCGCCTACCGAGAGACATCACCAACTCGCCCGATGGCCGCGAAAAAGGAAAAGAGGAGAAGCCCCGCGCGCAATTGCGCTCGGCGCCCGCAGCTTACAATATTCCTTTGCGGCTCGCGGCTGTTGCGCGGCGTTCTATTTAACCGGCGACTCGTTGATTGGTCTCGCTCTCATCCCGAAACCGCGGCTCTCTCGGTTCGCGGATGAAAAACCGAGCGAACGACGCGTATAGGCCATATTGGCCGCGTGTGTCTCGCAGAGCGCGCACTATCTATCGGGCGCTTGTTGTCCTTTCACCCGCTATTTGTTCATTGCGGCGCATCGAAAGCGCAAAGAGCAGATCTTTCTCTCTCTCCCTCTCACACGTCTGTACCTCCTACGTGCCTTGTTCTTCTTCGCGCACGTCCCCCCCGTGAATATTTACATGCCCGATGCATAGTGCCTGCGGGTCGTATCCCTCCCGTCTCTCTGTCTCTCTGTCTCTCTTCCAGTGTAAAAAAAAAAGTCTGGGACAAGTCTGGGATATGTCTGGCCATAAGGTCTGGCAAAAGTCTGGCAAAACAGGAGCCCAGACTTTAGGCCAGACTTTACGCCAGACTTTATTCCAGACTTTATAGGGATAAGCTATACCTGATGGAAGCTTCGTGAAAGAGGCTGGGTAGCTTGATGATATCCACCAATTTGTCCAATCGGAATCTTGTTCCCATCGTTGGTGAAGCAGGGATCTCTGAAAATGAAAATTAAATGAACAAAGTATCGCTTCACAGGTTATATATTGTTGATGTGGAAAATTTTGTAATAATAAAATAATTTCACTTATCTGAAGTACTGGCGTTTTTCAGAGTGTCACTGCGACGATAATATATTCATTGTTCTTGAATGACGATCTCCTTACTGCACTTTTTCCAATTAGAAAAATTAAGCGAGGCTCGTTGTTATTGATAATGTTAAACCAAATAAATGTAACTGATGTAGCTAGCTTCACATTGAATAGTTGGTCGCTTAGTACCAATAACAACGAGCTTTATTGAATTTTTTCAAGTGGAAAGAAGTCGTCATCCAGTAACATTCAGGAATAGTGACTATATTATCGTCCGAGTGACACTCTGAGAAACGCCAATACATCAGATAAGTAAAATCATTTTATTATTATAAAAATTTTCACATTAACAATATATAACCTCTGAAGCGATACTTTGTGCATTTAATTTTCATTTCCAGGAATCCTCTGCTTCACCAACGATGGAAACAAGATTCCAATTGGATGAATCGGTGGATATTAGGAAAGCATCAAGCTACCCAGCCTCTTTCACGAAGCTCCCCCCAGGTATTGCTTATCCCTATAAAGTTTGGAATAAAGTCTGGGCTCCTGATTGGCCAGACTTTTTCAATGCGCATCAAAAAGTCTGGCATGAAGTCTGGGCTCCTGATTGGCCAGACTTCTTCAATACACATTAAAAAGTCTGGCATGAAGTCTGGCACTAGTTCACAACGCCAGACATGTGCCAGACTTTTGCCAGACTTTATGGCCAGACATATCCCAGACTTTTTTTTTACACGGGTTTCTCTCTAACCCCGGCCACTCGCAAATAGCTCGCAGCAAGGTGTTTTTCCATTTGTCGCGTGTGTGTGTACGTGGCCGCGTTTTTATGCGTTCCCTGCGGTCAGAGATCGGCTGACTTTGGGACGTTATCCTGTAGAGAGCTTATTTCTTTGAGGGCTCGTGAACGAAGCTTTATTTTGTCGGTCGATCTCCAAACTTGCCCGTGCGCGAACGAGCCGGAGGAACGTCCGCAAGCGCAAGCGCGCCCGTTCAAAGCGAATCCGTGAAATGGATACGAGTCATTTGCGTATGCTTGTGCATGCTGTAACGGGAGTTTCCATCGAGTTTCCACGGTATTTGCCCTCTCTCTGTGTGCGGCTTCTCATGGCGGCGACGTGTTGTTCTCGATAAATATATGTTTTTTCACCCCCTTTTCTAGGATGGCGGTTGTCAATACCCTTCGAAGGGTTGTAAATATTGCCCACTCACTGGAAGTATGCTTGTCGATTTTGTAAAAGTATGCAACCGCGAGAAAGGACGAATGGACGAATGAAAATGACTGTTTGTTCATTCGACAAGTTTTTCAATCAAATGCTTCATTTTTCACTTTGTTGTTGTTCGCGATAAAAGCGCATCCCCTGACCCGTGAAGTGTCCAGTCAACCCTTCACGGCCTACGATTTTCTATGAAAAAGTATCCTTTTTTCAGAAACTGTTTGTTTATACAAGCAAATTAACACAATTGTAGGCAAGTTGAACTTCATCTCTGATTGTATAATACTCGGTTATCATAAACACAAGACAACCAGGTTATTCCGATTGAAAACTACATTGAAATAGTAAAAATCTGCATGTGGACGCTATGCCCCAATTAGTTTTGTTGGCTATTATTTATTGGCAAAACGAGGGTCGAGCATTATCTTGGAGTATTATTGCGGATGTTGAAGGTAAAAAGTTTAGGAGTTTAATTCTTTTGATCCGAAGCTCAATGGAGCATAATTAAAGTATGAATAAATAATAAATTGTACGTGAAAAATACAATCAATGAATGACACGTAAGAACAATGTTTAAGATACAATTTTGAAACGAGGAAATGTACACAATCGACGATAAAATCAAATTGTGCCCTTTTCTACTTCTCGAGACACTAGTGTGAGTTAAAATTAAAAGTACAACTAGCAAACTTGGAAACTCTACACCAAAATGTCACGTTCCGTCGAATACAGTGACTGTTTGTGTCTGAGCTCGAGCGCACGAGTCGATCAGGCTACTCGACAGCAGCAGCAGCAGCAGCCGGGCAGCGTTGCATCTTCCCTTTGATGCTTCTCGACGAGGCTCGCGGGGGAATATGCATCATACGGAAGCTTTGAGTTGTCTCATTTTTTCCCCGTTTGTGCCTTTGTTTCGCTTTATGCTTTTTCGTGCGACTCCTCGTTTCGCTCGGTCGTTTTCTCTATGTGTGCGCACGTCGTCAAGCTGCGCCTGGAGAGAATACTCGAGGAGGCCTTTCGCGTGTTGTTTGATTCACTGTTCAAGACGCCGCCGCGCTGAATTTCTTCTGCGACTGCATTATATATATATACACTCGGCCGCGATTAATTCGCGCGTGAAAATTCTTCAACCCGGGTTTTCCGTATTCACGTGAAAAATTGACGGCGAGCTCGGTCCTCTGCAGATTGCCGAATTGCGCGACTTTGTACGAAACGCTGCTTGCCACGTAATTGTTACGGTGAATTTCCCCAGACGCTTGACGTGCCATTTTGAACTTGTACGTTGTAATTGACAGTAGAAATTGTACAAACGGATGAATGGTGAGAAAACTTATGTTCGAGACTGAAATTTCGTACGTAAGTTTTTCACGATTAAACCACGTCGAAGAACGCCGCAGCCGTTTCGCGTTTCCTTGCTCATTTCGTACACTGTCGCTGCGGATTTGAAGTTTCGATCGGCTCATCTCGAAGCCACTTTCATGAATGAAAAGTTTCCCAAAGGAAAATCGCTTGGCAGGACGTATCGCGGCTTTGCCGCTCCGGGAAGTCTCGATTGCTTTTATCGAGGATCACGGCTACTCTCGTTGACATCTCAACGTTGTCCCATCGCAGTCAGCAGAAAGCATCGAGCTCGATCGGTGGTTGAGGATTTCGAATCTCATCCATATTTTCAATTGTCTGAACCGTCGATGCGAGACATTCGACGAAAGGCTAATCAAGAAATTCCTCGCTTGGCGCAACCCGGCATGATTCAGACGAAATAGCCAAAGTATACTCGATACCCGTAGACCGTTTCGATTCGATTCACGTAGCGTCAGAATTACATAGCGATGAGAAAGAAGAGGAGAAAAAAATACCAGTCAAACGAATCGCTCGTGCCCCTTTTCATAAGAGTCAATGGTTGTATAGATCTGCACGTCAGCGCGCCCCTCGAGCCGGCATTATTTTAGCGTCGCGCGAACAAGACTATCGCCGCGGAGCGTTGGCACATATCGAATCACTGTGATTCTCAAAAGCACGCGATCTAATAATTATATTGGCGAGCCCCTTTCTGCTCGGCTCGCGCACCCACACACGAGACTCGAGCCACTCTCGCGCCCGAAAAACTATAATCAGTTCCAAAAGCCGACGGCTCCACAATAGGGACTATTCATTCTCCCTCTCTCGAGAGAGAGAGACAGACTCGCATCTCGGCGTGTCGTTACATCTTTTATGCGAGTTCAGCTGACATTTTAATAATTAATCCTGAACTTTCCACTAATAATTATCTCTCGCTAAAGGATACTATACTATTGATAGTCCATCAATAGTATAGGTACTATACTAGGTGTGCATGAACTTTTTGGTGCAAGAGAGAAGAGAAATTTTCAAATTTATACGGCTAAATATTCCAGCGATCGATCTGTTCATATTTTATTCAGCTTCTGAAAATGAGATACGGTCATTAGAACCTCAAAATTCTTCATCTTTACTTTCCATTATTAATTTTATTGACAAAACTGACAACTCTCAACTAAGCCTTCTCTAACGTATAATCCTGCTCTATACTTTTCTGCACCCTATATTTCACTCGCATATCACGTGGTTAGGTCTGAACCAATCAAATTACGAGTTAACTGGGAATCCATTCTACAGCCCATCTTTTTTTACAGACGGATTTCTAAGCTGGGCTACAACGAATCCTGCCACAACTCAAGCTTTGACGTTGAAGCTCGCAAATTCACACATTTTAGAACCTCGACTTGGTAAACCGATCGATTGGGAAGATGAAGCGATGTAGTTAGTGAGTGAAAGATCAGTAGAAAAATCGCCGTCTAGGTTGAACCTATTTGGTATACCTCACTCTGGTAAGTCGCACAAGCTGTATCGAGGATCTAACGATTGGATTAAAAATGAATTGTGAGCCCATTTGTAAGAATACAAAACCCATACTGGTCACCTAATGTTGAATGAAACATCAGGTCACACACGAGTACCAACAACATCTAACGTTTTGTAAAAATAAGATTGAATCGATTTGGTCGCGGGCCCCGAAACAGGAGCGCATCTCGGGCATTTTCCGACCTAACCGGGCACACGGTGGCCAAGGCCGGGTGTGCTCGAGTCACGAGCTGCGTGTGTATGTACATATACGTGGTGCAGCGCGTACATCGGGAGCGGCCCACACTCACCGTACACCCGGCCGCTCGCTCGCGAAAGAGAAAGAAGGCCGCTCCGCGCGCGCACTTGCCCTCTCGCGAGAGCTCGGCGAGAGAGGAGGAGCTGCTGCTGCCGCTGCTGCTGCCCTGCGCGATCCTCGTGTGTCTTCCCCCCGGTTATTGGGCCCCCACGCTATATAAACACCCGCGGCCGGCGTGCCGAGCAGTCAGGCTGCGACTGCCGGCCCCGCTGCTTACATGCGTCCTAGTGCAAGTACGGACCCACCCGCCCACACACACATAGTGAATCCCAGCTCGGTCTGGCTGGTTCTTGGTTCAGCTCGCGCGGCCCCGGCTCGTGTGAACAATCCGCCGAGCAATCGGCTGACGGAAGTGACGAAACGAAAGACTGTTGCGCGCGCGACACGAGTCGAGTTCGGTGGCGCGCTGCCGAGCCGGATCGCACGCGGCAGATCGGCCCGAAGGGCCCGTGGATCGCTCGGATCTTCACTCGCTCGACGCCGGCGTTCGGTTGCCCGCGGCGAAATGAGACTGAAGGATTGATCGCGTTTGTTGTTGTTGTTTTTTTTTCTTCGTGGGTAGGTACAGGACAGTATAATGTGAATCGAACGAGACTGGAGATTCTGAGATGAAATTCGGACGGCTTGATGATGAATCTCGGATTTGTCGTTCTTGATCGAGATAGTAATCGACGGGCATTTTCTGTAGTTTTAATGAGCAAGTAACACGGTATACGCCATTTAGAAGTAACTCTTTCGAGCTAATTTGCATGAAAACTGGTGGTATTCTTCATTGACAGGTTTATTAACAGCTAGTGCAAATTTTATTCGTATCTCAATTCTTTCAATTAAGTGTCGAACGTTCATAGTACTACATTAATTTGACGTCTCAACCTGTAATGATAGACTTTCGAAAAGGCTCATGATAGTTTGTTAAATCGTAATTAAGATCAATTCAGAATTTAACATCGCGAAATCTATTAGTCTTTGATTTTTCCAAATACCTGTTTAAGTTGGGAAAAATCACTATCGATAGCATGTACGTGATTTTTAAAAGTAATTTACACCGTTAAAGTGAATATATGGCATTGCACCATCGAGCAAAATCATCCCGTTCGAATCTGAGTAAATAACATTATCTAAATTATTCAGTACCCTCGCCACGCGTGCTTTCAGATCCTACGTGTCCTACGTGGGTGCAACAAATTACGTACAATGTACCGACTGTTTGCGAACTTACACCTTTTGCGATGAAGACTTTATGAGACTTTGCGCAATACTCGTATACATACGAAGATAGATACTCTCCAATTACTTGCTCGCAGTTCATTAGACTTGTATAATTCATTCGATACACCGCATAGGTGTTGCTCCTACTCCGATAAGACGTGGAATTGAATATGTCTTCTCCGTCGGGACGAATAACGCTGCCAATTACGATAGATAATTCGAATCGCGTTGGATAAGTTGGCGATTAGTTTCGATATTACATCGCTATCGAACCGAGTCTGGGGGGGGGGGAGGCGTCGAGGGACCAAAGTAGCCAGAGCGAGCTGGTGTACCGAGATGATGTGCTCATCTCTCAAACTAACGTGTGACAATTTTTCCTTCCAACGGATCTAAAGTATCGCGAGGATCGCGACGAGTGTGAGTAACCCCCTGCTCTAGCTGCTGTTGTTGTTCTGATCCGAGCCGAGGCCGCGACGATACATCGTCCAAGGCACGCCTGCCTTTAGCAGCAGCTGCCCTCGTTATCGCCAGCTACACGCCACCGGGATAACGAGACTCCGAGCCATGGTCGCAGGCGCGTCGCGAGTGCAGGTAAGCAGCGCTCCTCCGTCGGGGCATCTCTCACATCTTACACAACAGCGAGAAGGGTTGGCTGCTCATGTATCCCATAGTGGCGAAGTGGGCCGTGCGCCACGCGGGCTAATGCAGTGCAGATATTCGAAAGTGCGCGCGGGAAAAGTCTTCAACCTACTGCGCCTGACCGTCGCGTTTGGGTGGAATGATCCTCCTTGGATGATCCCGTGGCAAGCTGGTATCGAGGCAGCGCTAAAGATGTGGATTAAATGAGGAAATTATTGAAATTGGAGAAGGACGAGAACGTTTCTCCCGGACGCTCCAAAATGTACAGCTGCGTACAACGAGGCGTGCCAAAGTATGATCGTATCTCGGAGAGAGCAGGAAAGAGTCGTGCATCTTTCAAAGATCAAATTTTCCAAATGGCTCTCCGAGATAATATTATACTCGGGAAATATCAGTACAATTATAAACTCCCCAAAAAGCGACGATACTTTGAGGTTCTTCCAAATATACTCGCTTTGTCAGGATCTGTAGACCTCAAAACGCTTCGTCATGCAGATGCCAGTGGGAAATCTGTCTAAGGGACCACTAACCTCTGGTAGATTTCTACGAAAAAAAATCAAAGAAATCCGCTGGCCAAGAACTGACACATTTGAATGTTCCATAAAATTTTTATAAAACGGGTCTATCCATTCATGGATTTATCCTTATCGCACCTTGCTCAAATATACCAAAGTTATGGCATCATCCATAAAATCAATAGCCTCTGAATTTCATTCGTACAATCTATTATAAGACTCTTCCAAATGTAAACCTCGCCTGTAGACAGGCGTGCTGGCGGATTATATTTTACCCAAGTCGATCAGATATGTATATATCTCTCTTCGAAATATAATTGGACGTTCCGCAAGCGCCTACAAGTGGATTCCACTTCAATCCAAACACTTGGAGCTGTCGGCAGGAAGCTGTAGTCTGCACACACACATACACACACACACACACACACACACACACACACACACACACACACACACACACACACACACACACACGTACATACTCAATCAAACCACAAAGCTGTTGCAACCACAATTGATATTTTTTTCTCTACGCGCGCAGCCAATTTTAATATGTTTTCGATTAATCCGACAGATAAGCAGCCTATTGTCATGTCACCCGAACGAATCGTCCAAGTCTTGTTTTTCGTCGACAGTCTATAAACGGGCGCCGCCGTGCTTTCAATGAATCCGTTCCCAAAGGTGTGACATTCTCCTAACGAGCTTCGTACACATACACGCTCGCCCTATTACATTTCTCCGTTGGTTACAATGTATATACGTGTAGCGATTGCGTAACTCGTGTAGCTTCGATTGAGGTATCGCGTTACGTCGGACTCGCGAGATACTCCCGAGATAAGCTCGTTCTCGTCAAAACAGAAGCTGCAAAATAAACGATATCGCACCTATCGAATCGGGCTCGCGTATAAAGCTCTCGGCCGATCGAACCGTCCTCGCTTCGCCGCTACTATATCTTCCCAATCAGCTCTAACCCGGCCGCTCTCGAGTAATCGGTAGTTTTTCAATCCTCCGAGCCAATCGCTTTCATAACAGCGCGACTAATGAAAATTTCCCCTCGCCCTCTCACTCTCTCTCCCTCTGGATAAAGAGAGAGAGAGAGAGAGAGAGAGAGAGAGAGAGCCGCATATCCCCGGCAAAAAGTCGATCGTACAAACGACACATTTTCCCTCTCTTTCTCTCTTTCCCTCTTTCCGCGCGATTCCACCTCGCTTTATCCCCGCCGCGCGTTCGAGCTCGCATTCAGATTTCTCGGGCGGGAAGCTCGACGAGCCGGTTATTGGGAATCCGGCGAGTTCGGCCGGCAGGCGTTTATCTCTCGCGGTGAATTTATCGCGGGCCACCTCAAAGACGTCCTTTGCCGCGGATAAAACGGGCGCGTGGTCGCTTTCGCGCGCGCGCGAGCCGCGGTTGCGCAATCGGCCGCGCGTATATATACGTACGCTGTATCGGGCTCGCCGGCGAAAGTGCCCGGATCACCGCGCGCTTCCTCCGCGCGAGCTGCACTCGCGGATGTATAGTATGTTCGTACGTGCGTGTGTGTGTGTGAGTACCTTAGCGCCTTGGAATTTCGAGCTGGTCCGATGCGCCTCGAGACATCTCGCGCGAGCCGGACGAGGGAATTTAGTAACGTCCGCTGGATAGACACACTCGTGGCTTCTTCGAATAGCTCCGAGAGATGTGTCGATGCTACGTGAAATGTGATAGTACGTGTGTTTGGTATATATTTTTAGAGCCGTTCAGTTACGCCGTGAAAACCGCGCGTGAATTCGTACTTTGCCTTACAAGCTCACCGAATAGAAAATTCATGGAAATCAATGAAATAAATGAAGAATGTCAATACGAATTATATGCTTTGATCATGTCTAGACTATGCCAGTTCATTCTATCAAACATAATTTTTCCACTCGGGTATTTCCGTTGTTTCACCGCGGCGAGGATTCCAACTGACTCTAGAAGCGCTTCTAATTAAATTGCAATTCTGTTGTGTGTCGGAATAATTGTGGAACGCAGATATAACTAGTGGGTGAGATCGGAAAATATGCTCGTTCCCAGCGTTGAAAGATCAAAGAGGCGATACAAAGCACTCGAACTACCCTTGTTGTTTGGCATTTGATTGCCCGAGCTCGATGCAAGATTATAAACGGAAGAAAGTTATTTTATCGGATAGCGACTAGTCCGATGTTCTATCATACTCTCAATTAAATTCTCATACACAATGATGTTTAAATGGTGAAAATATTCTCTAACCCCAGTGTATCGTATAGACACAAGTGATTATATATTACTTCAAGTTAACGAAAACTTGACTAAACATTTCGAATGAAATTTCATTACAAACTGCAGGAGTGAGCTGTATATTTATTACAATACGACTGGCAAAATATCGTAATCGAATCTAACTCGAATATTCGAAAATTGTCGAAGAAAGTTTTTAAGCCTTAACCAGATCAAACAAAAATCTCAAACGTTTGAGTAATATTCACCCCAAAATTTCCAATGACAAGTCCCGGTGAATCCAAGAGACGCTCCAGCTTTTTGATCGCAAACTATTGCCTGCACGTGTCCTATTTTTGGTGAAATTTTTCTCACGCTTTTCCCATCCTTTCTCAGTCGTTTTCCCTTTCAATAGTCAAACACGAAGCGTCGGATGATGTATAGCATCCGACGACCTTTGCAAAATTCGATCCCGTTGTACTTGAAATACTTCACAAGTCTCGTGCAATTTTTCGGAACTCGCTCGTTACGAAATCGGACACTACATTTTTGGCGCATTTTTCAACGTTGTCACCGTTACTTTTATTTTCAAAAATGTACCTCGTACTCTAAGCCATGAGTTTTACGTCGAATCAACATTTTGACATTCCATTCGAAATTCTCTGATTTTTTTTCAAGTACATTGAATTTGACACCGTCGGCTCGGTGGTCGGAACTGGGCCAGTAGTGATGCATTCACAGTAATTATTAGTGAAAATGGATATCCTCCGCAAATCATCAGTGAAATTTTGCGTAAGCAAATAAAGTGTATTTTCGTATCAAAATGGATTTTTGAGATTTTCAATCGTTCCTACAAGCCCAAACTCGTTTGAAATAATTTTAGCTCTGAGGAATGTGTTGAGCGTCGTGCAATTTTGATTGACGAGGAAAATATATCGGTTTTCGTTAATTATTCTCGATTAATTATTCAAAGCACCTGAAATAGAGAGTTTGTCTGCTTCTTTTCATTGCATTTTTTAATAGGCAGTGCAAAAATAATTACGAGGGGATGAAATCCGCGCGAGTATACGTCACACCGGTAGTATCGATGTCGTTTGAATCCGAATACATAGAAAACGCTGGATCATCCAACGTTCACATAAACTTTGAAAACAAAAACTGAATTTAAACAGAAAGAAAAAGAAATACGACCTAATCATCATTTGAACGTCTAACAATATAGCTACGGAAAAAATGCAAATCCGCTTATCACTATCGAATCGAGAAGTAAAATAAAATAGTCACCGCCGCGTCGGCCAGACACGGGCTAGATTTTCGGCAGACGTGGGCTGCGTGACTCCCGACCGGGCGGGTCGCGCTGCTGAATATCGCGTGACAAAGCAGTTATAGAGCGGGTGGCGCGGGTACGTGTATATATACACACGTATATATGCATGTATATATATACATGCGCAGGTAGCGCGACAAATGAAACTGTCGCCGTTCGCTTGAGTAATCGCTCTCTCGTTGCCGCGCGCGGTATAAATTACGCGCCGCTTCGGGGAGCGCCACACCGCGTCGTGGAAAAGAACGAGAGCGAGTGCGACAAGACAGGGCCGCGCTGCAGCCTCCGAGCGTGCTGTGCGTGATCATTGCGCCGAGCGACGCGGTGACCGATATACACCTGGCGATATGATTCACCTATCGCTCGATACGTAGGTGCAATCGTTCGTTTGAATTTTTTGATAATTCACTCGCGCGAACGGCATCGGCCAATCTATATTGGCCGATCGCTCTGGTGTATGACGCGAGCGTAAAAAATTGCTAATCGGCCGGGGGGAGAGATAATGGGGTGGATGTGTGTACGAAGAATTCGGGAGGCTTCGTTGCGAGGGGGAAATCTAATTTTTTGGTAGTACGGTTCATTTTCAGTGTTTTTAGTTTTTCGTTACACGTATAGCATGTACCCGACAATTTCAATGGATAGGAAATTAGATTTTCGCCGGAGGAACCGAAGCGCAACGTTTCCTTTGTGTTATATACTGAAGAATTTCATTTTGAATAACGGTTTTGAAAAATAATAAAAACATAAATTGTTCGATGAAGGGTCGCTGTTTTGCGGGACGAACGTACGAATAATGAGTTAATGTAATCGCGCGGTTATTCGCAGAAAACTGATGACTCGGCTCTATTATAAAAATATCGCGTTATAGGGGATTCGTGTCGGTCGGCCAGGAGTCAGTTTGCATTACAGCCAAGATGCAGGTCAAAATTAGCAGAGCGTATTTTGGAACTAGCTTGGAGTGCACGTTTTCCTCAGCTATAAGCGCGTTCATTTTATGAATTTCTCTCGGCTGCTGGAAATCTCAGGAAATTGGTAATTTTGTTAGTGGTAAAGCTTGGCGCTGCCACGAATATTAAAATAAACCAGGCTATTCCAGAAACTGATATTAGCGTTAAAAACGATATTCGCCGTTTTTCTTACCCCCTATACGTTTTAAACGAAAGTAGTTTTTCGCGATGAAGAAACATTACTTCATCGTCGATGAGAATATGAGGAGACTTGAATATAACTGCAAACGAATTATGTTCCCTACGCGCGCGTGCGTGTCTGCATTAGCAATTCAGATTATTGTGCATTTCAAGTGTGAAAATAAACATGATTTTCCGTTTGAAAAATCATTAATACACTCTGGGTTCACAGATTGCACGATGAATTTGATCAAGATGATAAATGATGTTGTGTGTGTCAGTCGAAATACATCTTGAGCACGAGCGAGAAGAGAAAAGAACGTCGTGTTATTCTGTTGTACGACTAATTTCAGAATTTCCTCGTGATTCACCCCACGTGCATTTCTTCACTGGAATTTCATAAGTAGCTAATGATTCTCGGGAAGGTGCTTCAATCCTCATTTGGACTCTCGCTCAAAGTTGAGTCACATATACCTCATTTCGCGACGACGCACGCGGCTTTTCGAAATTTCTTCCTCGCGGCGTTTGAAAAAGTAGAGAATCAACCAAGTTCAAAGGGACTTTGCCTCCGAAGATTTTCGAATAGCTCGTATAAACATGGAATGTACCATTCGTTTTGTAATAAAAATCAACAGCAAATATTGGCCACTGGGACAAGTAATTACACCGTAAAACGTGAGACTGGCAGGTCTTTTACATCACACGTACTTCATAATAGTATTATCTCGCCGGTGCATTTACGTCCGAAGAGTTTGCGCAGCGCCAATTAGAAAATCCTCTGCAGCAACAGCTCGGCACAGAGGAGAGCGAGAGAGCTCGATAATTCCTTTGAAGCATCGTTTCGTCCAATTTGATGAGGCTACTACATACGTACACTCGATTTACGCATTCTTTCAAGTGCATGTCAGGCGCAGAGGCGCTTTTCACAAATATACACGTTGGGTACGTGCAATCGATATTCTGCAACGAGAGCTAATTCATTTACTGCATCTTCTTGGCCAATCTAAAGATAAAAAAAAGCGACGCACGCGGAATATTCAGCAACCATATTGGATTTTCCCTTTGTCGCACATTGACAGTCGGTATTGCTGTATAGACTCTAATACGGTGATCTCGAATTGTCAAGTTTTATAATTTTCCTGGGGGAAAATTAAAAACTTCGACCCGAATGTATATATATATCCTCTCTCGAGCACTAGTAGACTAGAGATTCTTTTTACGCCCAACGCAAACTCTTAATTCCATTCACGTACATGTAAAGCTATACCCGAGACGGAGTTGAAAGAGATTTTTAGGCAAGTCGTTAACCCTTTCGGAACTTGCGCTTGCCATTAGAATATCAAAGTTCTTTCAGAGTAGATGGAGCAAGATTATAAAGGCGTAAACTGGATCTACAGTGCTTTGAACGAGATCGCGTACACGAAGTTTGGCACACATAGTAACGGACTGCGAACAATCTCTAATTAAAAAAAAGAAAGCCTCTGCCAATTTGAATTCAAATAAGTTCTTGGAACATTCAACTTATCGATTGAGTAGCGCGATGCCTCAACGAGTGCATAGATATTTGAGTGGTGGAAAAATCAAAGTTGGCTTGAATCGAATCCTTCATATGAAAACATCATTCAATAACGATGAAATTGCGAGCTTGACAATTTTATATCAGTCGAGGAATTAGCGTTCGAGATAGCGAAAAAAAATATCGAGCGACGTATCCTGCACTATCACAAATTGCAGCAATTCTCTAGTGAAGTTTCTTCCTTTCTCTTTCTCTCTCTCTCTCTCACTCTCTTACTCTCACTCATCGCTGTTTCTCCAGTCATATGAAACGCGCATCGCATCTGATCGCTCGAAAGGCCGGGGCATTGTTCGAGAAATTGCGACAACAGCGGCGCTCGACTAAAGTACAAAAATACACGCTTGTATTTGTTGGGATATGTGTTTGAATATACAGCTTGTACAAATACAATCGCCTTCCATTGATCTCCAACAAATGACAATAAAAAGAAAGAAGGGTGTACTATTTTTCTGAGTGCAAAATCCGCATACACATCGATCTGGACGTTGTTGTTGCAGGTGGAGAGTCGCGGACGGATGATAAAATGGTGTCGTACTTCAACGGATTTTTCAAACAATCCGTATTTTCCCGAAGAAATGAATTATCATATAACATTCAATCTAATTCTAATTTCATCGTCATATTCCATTCACTCGTCGACTTGCTTCATAAACAGCAACTCCCACTCTCCATCCTTTTCCCACTACCTGATCTCCATATTCACGCACCAGCTGATCACAGAATACAATAAACCAGCGATCCTTTGATAAAAAGAAAAATGAATCCTCGAGAAAAAGAGCCCCACTGATTGCGTGTGTGTGTGTGTGTGTGTACAGCTGGCGCTGCTATGCTTGGCGACGTCGGTGCTGGGTGACCTGCCGCCAGGAACGCGGCTGCGCGCCAACACGTACCTGCCACCTGAGCCAACCAAGGGCTATGACTACAACAAGCCATCGCCGGGCTTCCCCAGCCCAGGACCACCCGGGAGGCCACCTGGACCAGTAGGGCCGCCCGCGAGGCCCCCGCCATCCCCGGTCGGACCGCCCGCCAGGCCGCCGGCGTTCCCCAGCCCCGGCGGCAGACCCGCCCCAGGAGGTGGATATCCCGCGCCGGGACCAAGGCCCACCCCAGGCTTCCCGGACTACAATGGCTCTCCATCTAGCCCCGGCGGCTCGGTGAGTCGTGCTACATTTGATTTGCGGGCTATTCCAAGAGTGGATAGATGATCCCGTCCAACAAAATGATGATCTGATATTTTGAAAATCGGTATTTACTCGGGAATATTTGCCAATAGTGAGTGATTCGCTTGACGAAATAATAATTTTCGTTCCTAACTTTTTAGCGAAATTACAAGTGCCTTAGCAGTATGCTTTCTCAAAGAGGCTTCAACATCACCCACGAAACAGAACTTACGGAAAAAAACGTTACACACACAACACAACACAACACAACACACACACACACACACCACACACCACACACACACACACACACACACACACACACACACACACCACACACACACACACACACACACACACACACACACACACACATACTTTTGGATTTCCATGTTTTTCGACCCGTAGATTACGAAAATCAAGGTCCCGAGGTCTGATTCGGTGGGTCGATTTTTGCCCCATTACAAATCTTTCTCTTTGAGAAAGCAAAAAATATTACTGTCCAAAATAGTGAATATCTTAATTATTTTTTATTGAATATTCAGTGATATTCATCGGTTGCGCAAATTTTACTGATAGATAGTAGTTCTCGACTATTTCAGAACTAGAAAGTCAAACAAATTAGTGGAATTGATGCGTGTCTATAGAGACGTTCTTTGAATGTCTTACTTTTATCGGACGAAGCCCCACGTGTACGGCAAATTGAAATCTGAGTTCCTAAGATGCGACCATACAAACATCGAATACCCTAGGATTTTCTTTCATTAGTTTTATATTCTTATTCATGATGAACTTAGCGATAAATGATTACTTTGAGATCGTATTGAAAATATGTCAAACTTTCGATTACCATGATACAAAAACTAAACATAATATTCGACATTAACGGAAAAAATTATATTTGATCGGAGCATGTATCAAATCAGAGAGGTAATGGATGCATGAAATATAAGCATCTCTTCACACAGAATCAAACTTCATCCTCTCTAATCCAAATTCTCGTGACATACGCAATGATTTATTGCCCGAAAAAATGTTAATTTTGATTCAATTTTTCCCAACATAAATTTAGTACACGTATATAACGTTTGGTGCTTGCCACGAGTTTATGAAAATAAAACCCACGAACAAAGCCGACGTGTTCCACGTTTCCAAGCTAGTCGTAAAGTCTCCAAGGATTGTTTTTACATTTGAACTTTTCCACGATTCAAAAAATCAAAAAATCACACTGAGCGCATGCATTATTCCCTCCGCAAGAGAAAAACCGAGTGGTTGTCATTTGACGGTTTACAGGAGAATGAAATATTTTCACGACGAATTTCTGTTCTTGGAATAGGAAGCTCCCATACATTTTCAATGTTGCACTTTTAGAAATTCAAAAGCTTTTTGCACCTCGTAAACTTCGTACAGCGCGAATTCGAGTTCAAAACTCACGGCCGAGGAAGTTTCGAAATGTGATGCTTTTCCATCCGCGGGAAAACAACGCGAATTGAAAACTGCCGACTCTTTGCACAATGAAAAATCACGTGCGGATCCCCGCGCGCGCCCGCGAATTCCGCTCTAAATCACCACGGCTCGATGAAATTTTCTTGGCGGCAGCCCCGGGGGGAGAGGAGGAAGCCCGCCAGCGCACTTCGAACACTGAGCAATGAGCTTATATATCCAGGGCAAAAAGCGACCGGTCAATGAGTCCCAGCCGACTCTCATCGCGAGAAACTCCATCCCGCCGCGGCTCGGGTAAAAAGTCGCGCGCAAGAAAATCCCCCCATTCATCTGGCTGACTCGAAGCAGTCGCGCGCGCAGCCACTCACAAGTGCGTGCGCGAGCATATTCGCGATAAACTGCTCTCGGCCAAAGTTTCGTATGTACATATATATATATATATATATTCCCGGGGATTCCGGAGCCGTATCTCCTCTCGGCCGCGCTCGCCTTTTTCATTCGCGGCGGCTGCGGCGCTTTTTACGAGGCGCGTTATCGGCGGCGCACGTGAGCCTCTCCCAACGTCCAAAGGGCCCCGAGTGGCTCGTGCGCGATCCTACGCTTTTTTCGGCCCCCCTCGCTCGTACGATTCTTTCTCTTCGCGGATTGGGAGCGGCTTATCGAGTATCGCTTTGCATATTCGTGAGCTCGTTCGCGAGATTGCGCTGGTTTTTTGGCAATTAGTATAATGAGAGCTCGGTTTTTATTGTGTTTATCATGGTGAGTCATATACTCGCTAATTAAAATACTTCGTGTGCTTTGTTGCTCTCTTCGTGTTGCTTTGGAAATTTATCATGCAAATATTATCCTCCCTTATTGAAAAATTGATGTGGAGTGATGTTTGAGATAATCACAAACAAAAATATGATTAATACAAAATGAACCGTTGAGATCGCGCCAAGTTGATTGTCGCTGGTAATACAAAAAGTAAATACGATACTGATTCAAAGCTAGTGCTTCCTCGTTAATTTTTCATCCACATCCTGAAATACTTTGATGGATATTAGAATTGATTGAAAAAATTAACTCTTTCGATTGATTGAATCATTCGACGGGTCTAAATCCATGGTTGCTTTCTTTTGTGGAAACAAATACACTTGATGGGATAAATTTATAAGCGCCATGGGAAAGTCTGTTTAATCTTGTTTACAAAGTTTTGAACTAGATTTGTCGTAAATAATGAAAATCGAGTATCAGGCATAATCGAATGTAAAAAAAACTCAATTTTCATTATAGTTTCGAAACCAGAAATAGAATGAGGACCGTAATCCAATGGAGAAAAATCTGAATTACGCGATTACAACCGAGGTTACACGCAGCTCACATACATTTTCGCTCATCACACCGAATTAAAACACAACTCGGAAGTCACATTAGTCGAATTTTACTGCAACATTGAAAAGCAAATATCTGTCAGCTATCAAGTTACGTTCGACATGTGAATTCCATGCAGTATTGCGAATATACAAGGGCTATCGCAGTCCCGTGCTCGCTCGCGGCGCCGCGGCGCCCGTCGAGATTCATTTCTCCCGACTGACAAGCTCAAGTACCGGATAGATTCATGGTGGTGATCGTTGGAAAAATAATTCTCAGCGAGGCGTCAGCAGCTCGTTCGTCATGATCTTTTCAATAATTCAGAAAACACAGAAGAGGCTTCGCTCGCGCGTTGAGAGAGAGAGAGACTCGTTGTATGAATAACATCAGCTGCCGCGGGCTGGATCCCGCGGAGCGCCATGCATATTCAGCGGCTCGTTATATATACATATACACATACATACGTATACGTATATATACGCGGGGCATTTAATTCTCTGCCGGTATAGTTGCTCGCCCCGAGAGCCGCTCTATATACACACAAGCACACCTTCGCGCAAATTCTTTTGCTCTTTTGCCATCCATCTGCAGGCGGCGCGGGTGGCAGTTCCCTCGGCCTCGCCGATGGGGCTTGTTTCATTTCGCGCGAGAGCGACCGAACGTGCAGCTCGCGCGCGCAACTTCGCTTTGCGCGCCGCAACTGAATACCAGCGCGTGCCGCGTGAAAAATACACGCCTGCGAAACTTCCGTGGATTCATTTTAAGCTGCTCGCGCGCGCGCGACTCTTTTTTTCCTTTCGCACAGTCAGAGCCCAAGAGAGAGAGAGAGAGAGGGATAGAGCCGCTCCCTTGATGTAATTGAAATAGCGCGAGTTTAGTTCACTTTACTTTATTAAAATTCTGAAAGGGATAGATAGGTAAATAATGCAAGCGCGCACAAGGTGGGGGGGGGTGGGTGGGTGCAGGCAGACGCGCGCAGTGCTGGCTGGCTTTTAATTAAATAAATACACACGAATAGGATATACACGGCGGCGCGCGGTATACAACATGGCTTTTTGCGAGCCGGAATTCCATCCGAGTCAAATTGAATACAGGCCAATTTTTAACTGACGTTTTTCGACGGCTGCTCGCGTATTAATCCCATTAGCATTGAGAGTACAAAAAGCGCGCTGTTTTGCTCGTAATGATCCGCCGCCCCCCGTCCGCATTACACACACTGATGCCCAGGTGAAAGAAGCGCGCAAACTTCAATTGCACCGAATATATACATCTCGAGTTCCGAATAACGGCCAACAAACTATTCGCACACTCTGTGGACTCTTGCTTTCAGTGATCCGCGCGTGGATGTTTTTGCGCCGGCTGCTCGAGAGATAGAGACAGAGGGAGAGCGAGCGCGCATTATGTAAAAGTTCGAATGTCACAAGAGCGTTTTTCGCGTGCGTCAGATCCTGCCCGGATAGACGCGCGGGGTTAAATTTATTAAGGAGCGGATTAAGTTCAGCCGCGTACGTACGTAATGTTCTCGTAATCTTCGCTTGGAATCCCGCGAAATACACATAGGAATATGTGTCGCAGGCACGCGCGGAACGAGTTGAATTAGAGGAGGCAGCTACGCGTACTTTATGCCCCCTCCACACATTCTAAAGTCTGAGACGTGGGTATGAGTTTAGAATATAATCGTCATGTACGTCACGGAGAGGTGTATTGTTTTGCCGATTTTAGCTCTCGCGAACTAGTAGAACTTCTGACTGCGTGTCTGACCATACCCGGTACTGATCTACTTCTCGATTACATCCTGATAAATGGTATCGAAAACGTGCGTCCACATCTAACGTTGCGCATAGAAAGAGACTGAGCTAACAAACCAAAGTACACTTGTTGCGCACGAACGAAAGACAATTATTTTTCTATAATATGTTGCGCCCTTGATTCAGGACAGGAGCTATATACGTGTTCTCTGTTGATTTGACGGCAACGCGTTCTTTCTCTGCACACTACTGTGAAAAGTTGTTAACCGAGCAAACTCCAACTGTTGCTTTTTCGATTTTGATTTTCGATTTGGTTCTACGTCTCGTCCGTCCGCATCGAGCGTTGTACGCTCGTCCAGCTTGATTCTCTATTCGAGTGAATTTGAGTTTTCCTCTCGAATTTCCGAGCGTTTTGCTCGACTGTTATTTCCATATATTTCAAATACAGATGAATGAACAAGTACATCGTGAATACCCGAGCGAGGTGAGGCGTTTTCGGCCAGCAGAGCGTTTGCTCGCGCCGAAATAGCTTATGAATCCTCGAGCGAGGTGCATGCGCTATTTCGGGAGAGGAAAAAAAGTCAATTCACTCGATTTTGCTGAGCGATCCGGAACAACGCTTTGCTTCATACGAACAGGTGAATCTCGCACAGGACGAGATGGTGTTGGATAGGGCGCGTGACAAACTGCCTCTCGTAAAACTGTCCTCGCGGCCACATGTATCCAAGAGAGTATCACGGCCTGCTTTAAAATTCTTACCCGCAGCCAACGGCATCGACGGACTCACCTACCGACGTAGGCCCCCACACGGAGCAACTCAGCCGTCGACTTTAGGGTTAGCCCATGTGGCGCACGAGGCACTTTCTCGGGGGAGCGTGGGGTAAAAATCTGCAACCCTTCGTGACGCATCGATCAAGCGCGGCCGCGAGTGCACACGTAATCGCGGTATAATTAATAACAATTATAACGCGCGGCTGGCGCTGAGGCCATGGGGAGAGGA
Source organism: Aphelinus atriplicis (assembly GCA_020882685.1). NCBI lineage: Eukaryota > Metazoa > Arthropoda > Insecta > Hymenoptera > Aphelinidae > Aphelinus > Aphelinus atriplicis. Next base: position 41,714,874 of record CM037076.1, on the reverse strand, counting down.
GCCGCGGCTGCACGATCGCGATCTCGTTGTTTTCGGCGTCACGACCAGACTCTCGTACCCGCGAGAGCGAGAGAGGCGACGCTTCCCAGCGCCTAGTGTCTCGCGCTCCGCTGCTGGATTCATTTCGAGATGGATCGAGTCGTGGGGGGGGGGGGCGATGTCAGGGAAAGGGAGAAGGGATTCGTCTTGCGGTGTAATTATTTCGAGGGAGCTCTCGATAAAACGCCGCGCAGACATGCTAATAACTTGGCGGAGTCAAGCCGAACTTTCTCGCGTGTTATTCCTATCACGATTTAACATGGCATGCAGTCGCGCAGGCGAATCCCCGAGTATACGTATACATGTATGTATGTGTGGGTACAAGTTCGCCGCGTCGGGAATCGGCAACCCGATATCCTTTCGACTGTCGTATTCGGTGGTATTTGCGCACTTGTTAACAGCGTACGGACGGGAATCCGCTCGAGCGATACGGAGACTCGGTGTACAGGTGAAAAGTGTCAAATAACCTGGCCCCAGGAAGGCCTGGGATCGAGAGTGTGCCAACGTCTGAGGCGGTGGGGAATTCGCGGCGATTGAGTTGATTAGTCGGGCGTGATTGATGCTCGGAATTAATACATCTGACTATCAATCATTGTAATGGACCGAGGAATCGCAATCAATTAATCTCGGCTCGTTGAGATGCTCGAATCGTACGTCACGAGATTTTACACAACGCGCGCGCGCGCGCAGCGAGTTTTCACTCCTGCAACGCTCGCCGCGATACATATCACCCGTCGTCCCAGCCAGGAGAACGATCCGACCGCTTGACGCTCGACGATTGTCTTCCTTCACAATGTTCGTTTCATTATCGCTGCTCGCGGCCACGTTTTGCTCCTCATGCCACTCATCCACTTTGCAGCAGCTCACACAAATATCCATTCGTCGGTTTATTACACACCACGGTTTCTCGCAACACTTCAGCCTCTGTACTCGCGATCCGCGCCTGTGTACGCGAGGCTCGAGAGAATTGATTTTGTGAAATCATCAAAAAAGTCGTGTCAAATGGATTAACGTCGTGTGCTTTCCTGAAAAAGATTCGTGAATTTGAAACTCTTGTCAACATACAGACCTTACATGGAATTATTTTCACTCTTTGAAATGGCTCTTAGAGAAAGAAATACATGGGTTGTAATATAAACAGTATAGATTTCATGTAACATGATAACTTCTCAAGATTTTAAAATATTTGACGTTTAAATTATAAAAAGTAGATCTGGTACCGATTCTTCTACCTTTTAGCAACGATTGCTAAACAAGGGCTGCAATGAAACAAAAATTTAACTCGGTTCATACCTCGTCACTATGAGCTTACTCACAAATAAGGTAGGTGTACCCAATATGCGCCAGGACCCAATATGCGCCACCCTTCGTATTTCATATATACGCGCGTCTAGAGCATCGCCGCGGCACAGGATCTTGTCGGCAATGCTAAATAATGAAGAAAGAAAACATTTTCACCGATCGGAAACTCTTACACCAACTTGTTAGAGCTCGTTTTCTCCATTTTTTCGCCAATTTTCATTCTCGATCTAATTTCGCCCAGGTAAGTGCGAATTTTTTTAATACCCTTAAACTGGGCCAAAAAAAATCGAGCAACATATCATTCGATTCCTTGACATCCCATCTATATCATCCAATTTTTTTTTTCTTTGTATGACCTTTTTATCAATCGTTTCAATAGCTCTTCGTTATTTTTATCAAATGTACCCAATATGCGCCACCCCTATTTTCTTGCTCTAGAAGCTACAATCAACCCATTGATGGTAAATATCCGCCAAACATGGTGGAAAGAGAATTTAGTTCAAGCTCTGGAGCAGGTAAAAAATGGTGAGATATCGCAGAGGATGGCTTCGACTATATATAAGATACCTCGTCGAACATTTCAACGATATGCCAAACAAAACATATCCGAGAAAAGCAAAATGAGTCGACCATATGCGTTAACGACAGTACAGAACGAAGAATTGTGTAGTCGAATTAAATGCTTAGCAGATATTGGCTATCCTATAACCAGAAAAATGTTGAGGTTATGCGTTTGTAAGTACTGTCTAGGAAAAAACATCAGACAGAATTTTTCTACCATCATGACAATAGCTAGCCCCAAGTAGGCTCGGACATTTTTTAAATTGAACTCTTCCATTTCAGTGAGAACATCTCAATTATATTTAAAATTACACAAATAAGAATGTTCATCAATTTGAGAGATTAATATTGGAATTAGATGTTGCATAAGTTAATTTTGTTAATTCAAAAACAACGGTTTCTCATGAATTTTAACTGAAAACTTGATTTGATTTAGGTTGTTAGAAGTTCATATAATCTATTTACTATGGTTTAATCAAAGACAAAATGTATTTTCCAATAAAATTATATCAGAAATATAATTTTTTGTTTGTATTTTATCCATTCAGACATGCTTCATGCTTCAAATTGGACGAAAAGAAGTATTTTCAGGGTGGCGCCATATTGGGTACACTAAAAATTTTTTCCCGAAAATTTTTTTTTTTTTTAAACCGCGGTATCTTAGCGTAGAACTGTTCAAATCGAAAAAAAACTTAGCTCATTCTGTAGGTATTGAGTAATTATTGAGACTGACTATTTTTGCTTCACTCGAGCAACCGCGGTTACTTTGGGAAATGCAACTTGTTCAGCTTCTCGCCAGCGCTGAGTTGTGCAGCAAAATTTCAGAAAGATCGCGGACACCGTTCGTTCGAAAGATACAACGAAAGCGGTGTCCGATTCGAAAGTTCCATTTTCACCCCATTAAAATGCTTTCTCTCCGCGAGAGCAAAATACCCCCTCCCCCCTACTCTGCAATCTGCACAAAGTCGCACAATCCGCGATACTAACTGCAAGTGTATCCAAGGTTAAAGTTGTCTCGCGTGGTCGTCCGGTTCCGTGCCGTCTCGTTCGATTCGTGCAGTGGCTTTTTATTTTATCGGCCTTTAAATTTTTCGCGAGCTTATCACCGCGGCGGCGGCGGCGGCGGCGGCGGCGGGGTCGCGTGCCGACCGATCGCAAATTTCTCGAGACGGCCCCCCCGGTTATATTCGTGCGCGACTCGCGCGTCACCCGGCAATCGCCCCCGGGGTATTTACGAACTCGTGCCGGCCTCGCCGCGGGGGCGCAACTCTCGGGCGGACTCTTAAGAAATTGCCGGCTGATACGGTTACGTGCGCGCCCGCGCACGGATTCCCAGGCGCATTTGTTAAGCAGCCTGCACCTCCTCCGTTTGCACTGTGTACGCGTCCTCGTTGTCGCAGTGGCCACCCGCCGCCGCCGCCGCACTTGCACAGCGACAATTAATTAATACACACGCACACGTACACCCGTGCGCCGGGGAGCTCGCGCACAAAAGACGGTTTTAAATTTTTACAAGTGCGTACTAACCTGAATATTCATCTAGATATAAGCGCGCGAGCACAATTACATAAAGAGCGAAAACATACTCGTGGAATAGAGCAGTGAAAGAATTCGTGAGTTGTGAGTCTTAACAGACCGTGTAATAAAACACTCGCGTTTTTCATTTTCTCACCCAGTCTTAAGCGGATTAACCATTTCAATCGGGTTTCGTCAATAGTTTTATTTTCCTCGCTCTACCGTAATTCAGTGGATTCTTCAAGTGCATGCATCTCTCACACACACTTCTTCGTACGTATTACCATAGGAACAAGGCGCCTCACACGCGGCAACCTCCTACCTCGCGATCGTGTGAATCTAGATAACTGGCGTACCGTAAGAAGATTATGTTATATTGGAGCCAGCGGGTAATGGCTTACCACACAATAACTCAAACGCTCCTCGAACAATATACAATAACATTTATTATGATAATTTATGACGATTCATAATGTATGACTTCATGTGCGTTGCAATTTCCAATTGAAATCGAGCTCGTATGACGCAAGACGCTCTTTATAATGGGGGGAGGAGGGGGAAAAAAGAACCTCATCGTTCTTCGCGCTGCAACGGGGATTCACCTTCGTAATTCTTTAATTTGTGACTCTTACCCAACAATAATATCATTCCATTCGATTCAGACAGATCAAACGGGCCGTTATCATTATTATTATTATCGCTTCTGAACGAGCTTTTCAAATGTGAGGGATGCATGTGCGCTAAATTATCGATCAGGTGGTGGAGAAAATCGTGTCGCCGCAGGTAAAATGTATATCGTTAGGTGTGTAAACTATCAGAAATAAATTTAAATACGATAAGCTTACAAAACATTCGAGTCGTGTTATAAAATATATTAATATAAAATATCCTCTATACGCACAACTAAACATGCCGAAGTTATCTTACTCATCATATTACGTATACCGTACATAGAGTGAAACAAGACACGAATCGCGAGATATTTTAGCGGTTACAGGAGGATTGTACAGTTAATGGCAAATTAACACAGTGTAAATAAAACATACATTTGATACAGGCGAAGTTGTTCTTTCGTCACCTGATTTTACGAAGAGGACTAACAAAAAGCTAGACGTTTCACCAAAGTTTGGAAAAATAAAACTATTGAGATTATAAAGAGGAATTCAGATGAAGAGAGAAAGAGGAAGGTGAAAGCGAGAATAAACAGCCGAGCAAGCGGGTGACAGGCAAATTGCGAAAACTCCGAACGAATCGTGCATTCGGCAATAAAAATGCATCGACTCTCGATGTGATTCACCTGTGATTCGAGTGCGTTATATATAAGAATTTAAAGAGTCAGTTAAATATTTTTCTTGTAAGCGATTCGAGCCGCACACACGAGTGTAAGAAGGATCATAACTTCTTCTCAATTATTTCACGATATCAATTTTCTCAGTTTGTAAAAGTATCACACTATTTTCCCCCAAAAATAACCTTTGTTCGAGAAACCAAATGCGTTCCAAACTGTTTCCAATTATGTTAACTGAGAGAATTTTCCCATAAACATTACCACGTGGTAGATCCTGGAATTTTTGGATAAATAAAAATTCAACCAAAGTCTCACATACGTAGACCTGAATAATTCGATCCTCCCTAATCATAAGATCGATGATTAGAATATTAAAAATGTATTTTGGGAATTCTGGAAGTTAACTCTTATTTTAGAAGCCAGGAGATTACAGAGTTTAATTTCAGAAACTCTCGTAATATGAGTGTATTTGTATTGAAGATTCATTTCAAAAGGCAAAATCATTTGATGCCACTTTCAGAACGATCCTACTTTGATTCCCCTTATCATTCTGCCTTCTGGAATACTACTTCATTTTGAGATTTTCTAAAATAAGATTTGATTTTGATGTTTGCCAACCTACGACCTCTTGTGATTCGAGAGGATCGAATCACAGTTAAACATGAGATGAGAATCACTGTATATGAATTATAAATTTTACCGTGGTGCTCGGGTAGAATTTAATCATTCAACCACTGTTGCCGGTACTTTTTACCGTATTTTCCATCCTCAATGTCCGACAACCCCAAAACCTCTATACGCAACATCACAATGTGATCCTCCGCCCGTTTTATCTGTATACTTTGAGCTAACTATTGAATTTTATCGTTTGCAGCCTGGAGCCGACCACGTGCACGAGCCGGGCATGCCGTTCGACTTCAACTACGCGGTTAAAGAGGAGGCGTTCGGCAACGACTACTCGCACAACGCGATAAGCGACGGCGACGTGACGCGAGGCGAGTACAGGGTCCAGCTGCCAGACGGCCGCACCCAGATCGTCCGCTACACCGCCGACTGGAAGAACGGCTTCACGGCACAGGTGTCGTACGAGGGCACGCCCACCTTCGGTCCTCCAGGTGGAGGTGGCGGCGGCGGTGGCGGTGGTGGTCGCCCCGGCAACTTCCAGGGCTACTAGTGAGCCCCTGCCGAGCTTCGCTCTCTGACTCTCTCTCGTCGCACCCTCACATCTTGGTTTGGTCGAGCCACTGGTTCAGTCTGCCACTTTGCTTACACGTCATCTTCTCGATCCTAAATCACGTTGGTTGATTCTCGCGTCGAGTATCTCCGAGCCGGCCCAATTTTCCTTGGTCGAGCTCATCGAGTAATTTGCATTAGCTAACCTTCAATCCAAATTTTTCGTTCGAGTGTATCGTTGTGGGCATACCGGAATGACGGTTTTTGCCGACTCGCAGTTGACGATCGTAGAGTACACGGCCAGTTCGATGGGGTAAACTTGTTTCGGGATCGGCTCGCGGATTATAGTGTTCGGGCGAAACGGCGGGAATTTAGTTTTTACAAAAGTCTGAGTGCCGAGGAGATTGAACCCGTGGCTCAAGTCAAAGCGGTGATTCGAATTACCGAGGATTCAGAGAGCAAGCCCAGGAAGTGAAGAACAAATGACCTCTTTTCCAACTCCTTCGGTTTCATGTCTCTCTTTCAAATCCGGTAAAAGCTCTTGGAGTGGGAGAAGTTTTTTGTGCATGTAATATATGCAAAGGGATCTCCGCCCGCAAAGACTCGCGACTGAGAGATGAAAGTAAATGAGCTATGAGGTGAAAATAAAGGATCTCGTCTGAGGCTTTACTTTCGAGGACGCATGAAAACTCCCTTATAAAAATTTATTCAAGTAACTAGTTGACAAAGTGGAAGTTGAATTAATCGAGAGAAAAAAATAAAGACGAGTACACAGTTAATTTTGGCTCTTGACGAAAAGTTTAGCTTTCAATTCGCAGACTTGCACCAAAGTCCTTTTATGGAGGTACAAAAAGCTCAATTTTCACTGCGAAGCCCTTACCCATTTGAAAATCGAGAGTATAAGTACTAATATAACTCATTGGAAAGGATGTCCGCCAACTCGACGATGTTTTCTAATGTTCATAAGAGATATTGGATTATTTTTTCACATAGCAAAGTGTCTGTTAACAATTTTACATATGAAATTTTTTACAAATGTATATTCACAGGGAGCTATCGCTTCGCGCAATTACTCATCAAACCATCAATACTGGAGACCATTGCATAAAGATTTTGTTGTAGAATAAGTAAGAATTGCTCATTTGCAATCTTTACTTCTAGTAATACATCCCTATCATTAAAATCAGATTACCACACTGAACATGATGTACAAATGAAGTTTACAGAATAAAATACTTTCGTAGTAAAATAAAAGACCTGGTCACCCGATTAATTTCGTCGAAAGTCAAAATTGAACGAGCAAAGAAGTGTATCATGCATTTGTTTGGGAAATATTGTCTCTCAAGAAAAGAAAAAAAAAAGTTGACTGAATTTTTTTCCCCTTTACTATGTCACGGGTGGAAATGTACATTCGTCTTTCAACAGGCTGAATGTCCCAGGGTGGAGCTCAGTCATGCGTATCGCGATCCGCAAGCTCACCCTTCCAGAAGTAACGAGCGCGAAAGAAAGAACGAGTCGCAAAAATGTCATTGTACAGGGACGGGTGAATTCGTGAGGTTCGCGAAATTCGACCATACCTCTTGAACTTAACCCGCAACTCCCCATACCAATTTTTTTTTCTCCTCTCTTTCTCTCTCTCGCTCTCTTTCCCTCTATACCGATGTCTCGACCTTTCCATTTTCTCTGCGGCGCACTTCCCTTTGCCTCTGCGTCATTTTTTTTCTCTCCCAGCGGATATTATGAATTCCTTGATGAAAATTCTTGAGACCGAGCATCATTGAGATCTCTATTCGCATTCCTTCCGCCTTTTGAATTCATGAACAAATCACTTTGCCCACGTTTCTCCCTTCGCCCCGTCGTTTACTCCTGCTCAGCCTCTCGTACGCGCCGTCTCCATTCACATGGTATCTCTTATATTCCGTCTCTTTACGGAACCGTAACGAAAAAGCATCACAGGATGGGAAGGAAGGATATGAAGGGAGGACAAAAGGCAGCCTGTAAGTTATTCATGATGGTCACCTATTTTGTATAAATTGGATTGGCACGGACTGCTTGTAATGGAAGGGAAATATATTTAAATTAAGCTCTCGAAATTGATTAGCAAGTATGGCTCACACTAAAATAGCTCCTTCCTCCGTGGAATTCACTTTGTAAGATAAGCTGGAATCTTGCATATAATTTTCAACTTTTGCAATTCGATGTTGTTTGATATCAAATTAGATGAAAATTCCAGTCTCCATCAAACTGTACATTCCCTGTCGTTGGTGTTATCCACTGGTTGCATTTGAAAATATGCTAGGATTGTAATTTTTTACATCGCTCTCAGCCTCAACAGATTGATGAATCACAGGAACGCAGCAGAACCATAGATATTTCCAGCAGGCGGAGATTAAATCCTACCCTTTGAATAACTGAAATAACTTCTACCTCTTCCCCGCAGCGAAATTAAACTCTAAATTTGTATAACTTGACAAATGGCCAACGGAACTGCAGCGCATGTTCCATGGGCATTTCTAACCAATCCACCTCATTCCGTCATTTCTCTTGCAGGTATACATATATCTTGAGACTGCAGTGGCAGCTGAGAAGACTAGATGGAGCGGGTGGGGTAGGGAAAGGTCAGTGCGGTCGAGGCGCGACCTTTAAGTTATACTCGCGTGGCTGGTGTGTGTGTGTGTGTGTGTGTGTGTGTGTGTGTGTGTGTGTGTGTGTCGCATTAGGCGCACGCGAGCCGTTTTCCCGGGAACAATGGGCCACCTTGAGCTGGACAAGCGCGGAGGATGTGGCGGAGGCTGCAAAAAGCGCGTCCACTTTCACCGCGTCGTGGGAACATCGCTCCGTTCGATCAATCACTACCCGGACACTTCTTCTCCCCCCGCCGGCTGTTTGCCAGCTCAACGAGGCTCGCGCCGCGGTTACACTAGCCGTTCAAACATTATAATCTATCGTGCGAAGTGTCGATTATTCCGACGCGTTCGATTAGACGCGCGACACTCTGTTCAAGGAACAAACGATCGATCGTATAGGATGTTTCTCGTTCGTTTGTTTCGCAGGGAAATTTTATACGGATATCGAATTTTGACTCGAGAGGGAAAATGTTCCGAAGCCCACTCCTCTACAGGGATGAACAAGAAAGACTCAGTCCTAGAGCAAATCCTCTTTTTCTCAAGGTTTGAAGGATTCGATTTTTTCGAGTGTATATGGCTGTGCTGAGTGAGGAGTGTCATTAATTATGATTCACAATAGGCATTGCGCGAGCTCAATGCTATTTATGTGTTGCACGCCATAGACGATAATAGGCGTGAGGATTGTCTGGAAGTTGTATGAAAATAATCATAACCATTTGGTTCCAAAGTGAATTGGATTGAAATCGATTGACGTCTCCGGCATTAGTGTGGCACAAGTCGCCTCGCTCGGCTATCGTAACAAACTCCGCGCGGAGAAAATTATATATTATTACGTATCCCGAAAGCGCGCTTTCTTTCTCTGTCGATTTGCATTCGGTGTATAATCAACCAATTGTTTTTACGGCCGTGTGAACGTATTTGCTCAAGTATCCACGTAGTTCGAGGTTGAGTAATTTTCCTGTGTAACACACGGCTATCATCCTATTATCCGAACTCGTATGAAGAAAAAATCACGCGTTACACGAAACACACGAATTATGGCGATTCGATTGACTCGAGAACTCTCGTCGCGCGAGAAGCAATAGCGAGACAATACAGCTATCAATTCGATTGAAAATCGTACTATCTAAGTGACATCAGAGGAATCTTTGAATCCTGAAGACTACGGGGGAAAGAGAGAATTGAACTCTCTCGTTTTTCCATCGTTCCAATAAAATTCTTTATCCAATCATACTCGTCGTTGCGTCAAACATCGACATCAACGTCTCGAGCAATCGAACGCCGTTATTATCATTCCGCTTGGGCAAACGGCGACTGATGAGACACGCGCACACTTATAACGCAGGTGCACGTATCTTCGGCACTCGCGGCGGTCTCGGCGTTTTATCCGCGAGCCAAACAAAAATCCGCTCAGCCTCTCATTCGTTCCGGATGACCGACTCGTTTTTTCGTCAACGTTATAATGATATGCGACGGAGCTGGGACGGTAAGAAAATGGATTTAATCCGCGCGCACAGACTCGGGAAAAGCCTTTGAGGGGCAAAAATACAACTTGAAGGTTTGTTAATCGGCTCTGCTGTAATGCCGTTCCACGTAAACTTATATATACACGGGGATGGATGGATGAAATGGATGGATGGATGAAAACGGGAGAAATTTCGATGGGAGCAGCCGAAGAGAAATGTCTCGGAGCCCGCCCCGACATTCGCGAGAGTCTTGGAAATGTCTCGCGGACTCGTGAACTCTCGACTTTCCATCATGAATTCGAGTGTTTCGCGACGAGAATAAAACACACAGCGAACCAACGAACTTGGGGTTGTGCGATCTTATGGAAAAATGAGGAAAGGCTGTTTCTTCGTAGAATGATAATGACACTTGAGTCGCTTGCCGCGGCCGGGATTATTCTATAACTTGGAATTATCAATCGATTTGTCGAAAGGCAAACGATCCACGCGACGTGATTTTCAAATAATGCCGCAAGCTCTTGCAATTCAACTCATCTTCGTTTGACGATGTCAATTCGTCCGACTGACGGCAGAAGAAGACACGTAGCACCAAGACTCGCTTCGAAATCTCGAAAGCGAATTAAGAATCAAAATATCCCGCATCGATGGTCGATTGATCCCAATTTAGAAAAAGTATAACACGCGAACTCGGTCACGCTGTGTACCCCGCCCCAACTTCCAGCTCGAGGCAGCCGCGAAATTTCAATTCATTCGTGTGCACGCGCGAGCGCGCGCGGGCTCTCGCACGCCCATTGAAATTTAATGCGCGGGAAAATCGTCGGTTATTTCTATGTCAAGGAATGTTCAACGAACGAGACCGCGAGTTATGTATCTCGTTTCGCGGTAATTCAAAACGCAATTCCATTAGGGAACCGTATACACTTGACGCGATTGTCCGAAATTCGTCGGGCGCTTTGCTCTATTCCCCGACCCCCAGCCCCCGCCGCTGCTCGGCTTCCTTTCTTTATCTCTGTGCCGGGCTGCCCCCACCGCCTCCCCCCCCCGTACAGCGGGCGGCTAATTTGCCGCAAGTAAATGTATAATGCGGCAGTCGCGCAAACGGAGCGCAAACTTGTTTATACACGTATACAAGTGAACGCGCGCGCGTATATATACACGCCGCGGCCGAAAACGAGCCGGAGCGTTCTGGAATTTCTCCAGCTTGAAACACTTCTCTCCATCCTTATGCCATACCCTACGACGAATGGAGGAAGTAAAACGAAACAAAAGCAAGAGAGAGAGAGAGAGAGAGAGAGAGAGAGAGAGAGACGAAGAGAAAGAGAAGGAGAATTTCTCGTATGAGAGTATATTAACTCAGGAGCCAGGAAACTCGTTGCGAAATCCTCGCGCTATTTCGAGCGTACGAAAATTTAATGCTGATATCTATGTTCATCTCTATCGTATATGATTATGCAATATACTCTTCATTGTTGCTAATGCTGAATATCTCGCGTGCGGGGGCAGTCCGAGTTCGCCGTTGGATTAATGAGCAAAAGAATCAGAGGAACGTCAGACGGTCTTCTATGGTGTTCGTTATATCGTGTAGTGTTTCATAAATTGAGGTGAGTACATGGACTTTATGAGATATTCTGTAATACGCGCGCTTTTCGATTCGAGTGGTGCTCAGTCTGTGCTGATATACATATAGCACTGAAAAATGACGTTTCGTCTCAACTCGCAGTTTAATTTTTCCAGTCTCAACGACTGCTCCAGAGCAGTCAGACATCAGAGTGTAAAATTTTGATTTAACCTTCCTTATTTTTGTATTTTCAAGCAACCTGGAACGAGTCATGTCAGGTATGTATTCCCTCAATTTAAGGGGTAATATCCAGCAAATTTTTTTTTTCTTTTCATTTTTTTTTATTGGCTTAAATCATGCTAAAACTATCCTAGAAACGACATCTACAACTCCCAAGTACTGATCTAAACTCAAAATTCGTTTAAATCAATTTTTTACTGAACAACTTTCGTATAAGATACATAGCATTTTGAAACTTTAAACGCGTTTTTCTCAGAACCATGTTTTCAAATTCGGTGAGCAGTAGAACTGAAAAAGTTTACATCTGATTGACTTGCAATTTTAACTGTAGCTTCTTCATTAGATTATCTAGTAAAGTACACACCATTTTAGCGATTGATTGACAAAAAAAAAATGTTATAAACAATTAAAGTCGACTTTTTTTGTCGAAAAAAAAAAATTTTTCAAACCATCGCCATTTTGCGAAAAAAAATTCTAAAAAAATAATGATGTGTACTTCACTAGATAATCTAATGAAGAAACTACAGTTAAAATTTCAAGTCAATCGGATGTAAACTTTTTCTGTTCTACTGCTCGCCGCGGAAGAACTTTTTAAAAAAGCGGTTCACGGCAATCGCTGCACAGCCGCCATTTTGTAAAAAAACTAACAATAAAAAATTTGTTTCTATTCTCCAAGAGTTGCTTAATCCAATGATATATTATTTATATACCTTAGATCTCAAATGTCGTTTAAAAAAAAATCATGAAAAAAGCCTCGTTTTTTTGAGCATTTGGCGGATATTACCCCTTAAAATAGTTTTAAACTATTGTCCATGAGTACCATGAATAATGGATACTAATGAATATTTACTAAAAATTCAATGGTAATTTATTCACTATTTTTTACAATAAAACTTGAGAATAGTATGAACGTACACTTGTGAATAGTAATTCTAAACTATTTTGAATTTCGAAAGTAGGTAAGCTGTGACCTACTAATACATTAATCAAATCTATGGCTCAATGATAGGTATCTTTTGATATTTCTGTTACCTTCTACATCATATTTTGACGATGCTTGTCTGTATTTACTGGTTAAAGACAGGCTTTTGTCGTATTTCATCTTTGCGAGACTTATACAGTCCCATGAATCATCTTATTCTACTGTACAATGATGAACTTGAATCCTCGCATATCAACGTCTAAGCTGGAGAGATGATTTCCCATCGAGGATGAATTTTCGATCGTAAAATGTAGAACGTCCGCGCCGACAAGCAGCGAACAGTCTGCTCGTGAAGAGAAAAAAACCGGGTAACACGGGCCGCGCCGGTCTCCCCCCGTAATCCTTCGTATCATCAAGCCGAAACAAACGCACATTAAACTCATCCGAACGTCAAATTTCGCATACACGCGAGCGTTGCATCAAAGTCAGGACCCACGTGGCGGGGGGGGGGGATTATACGAGGCGGAATAAGCTGCAAAAAGTCGGCTCGGTGTAAAAACGTCTCGACGTGGGCACCTATACACGGCGGCGCGATGTTATTTACGAAGCCCGAGACACATCGCGCGCACAGTACGAGAGAGAGAGAGAGAGAGAGAGAGAGAGAGAGAGAGAGAGAGAGAGAGAGAGAGACAGACAAAAACAGGCAGGGGGTGGTGCGGAAAGGGAGGCCGTCTGAGAGGACGTCCCATCATCGCGGCATCTACGTCGTCGCGCGCGTTTGCTCTCGGGCGCGTCTTATCTCCGAGTCACGCGCCTCGTTTCCGCTTCTCACGTAGCCCTTCAAAACTTGGTATTACTTTGACGCTGCGCCACCTTGTTACACTTATTGCGTTACTCGGGGCTCGCCCGGCTCAGCGCGCGACTCTTACCTGTCACAGCCAGAGTCGAGCGCGCGCGCGATATCGTTTACTCCGCGCGCGAGTGAATTTAAAAGCCGACGACTCCGCCTCGTTTTTCATCTTCTCCGCGGCGGCCCCGTAAGCTGCGAGCGGCCCGGAAAATTGCGCCCGGTCGACGTCGCTCCCCGCGGATCGCGCGAATCAGCGGAAAAACTGAGTTCGCGCCCTCGCACCATTACTTTATACACTATACGGTTGGGTGAGGGGGAGGGAATCGAGAGCTGCGAGCCTAGTAGGATTCGGACGATCGAACGAGCTCGGTATATACGCATCGCTCGAATTTCGGGGTGGAATATCGTTCGGTACGAATTGAATGTGTATTATCAATCGGAGATGGGGCCAAGGCGCTTTTGGTCTCTCGAAATCGCGCCGATTGATAACGGTAGAAGCTAACGAATAATTGAAATTGAATACGCATTGATTATCCATGAATGGCCGTTCGTCTGATGATTATTCGTTTGATTTGCGATTCGCGGATTGACGTTGGAGACGGTTAAGAGATATACACACGTACTTCATGTTTGATTTATCGATCCGAACGTTTGTCCTACATATGATTTTCATTGAAATGAAAATCAGCAAAAACGTTACTCTGCACAACTCTCGATACTCGCCATATCCATATGGTAAAACTGATAAAATACGCACCCGATCGAATTTCGAATTCACCCGTCACAATGTTCTCTCTCGTATTGTATATCCAGTCGATCGAGGGGTTATGTACACCTCAGAAATAGAGGAGTTAAATCCCATTGAAATAGCACTGACGAAAAAAAATGATGGAAACAAAATTTAGGTTTCGATGCGCATATAATTTTGGCCATTACCAGAATCTTCAACATTCATCATCTTGTTGATGGCACGACTCGGAATGAACTAAATTTCTTGTTCATGATAAATTTCTGTGGATGAATGAAATTACTTCAAGGTAAGAAGTCAACAAGTGCATGAATTTTGAAGATTTTGGTACCGATCAGAATTATATGCATCCCAAGTAGAAAAAAACTTGCGGGACCTAATTTAAGCGAGCAGTTTCAACCTCACGTACAGGGAACATTCGAATAGCTGGAAATTAAATTTCTACATACCCTTCGCACTGTTTTTTTTTTAACCGACACAAAAGAAGTCTGAAAAAAATGTCATAATTTAAAATAATTATTTCCATTTGGCAATGCAGATTTTTCTCCGCCCCAGGTACAAGGTGCACATAAACTCCCTGATCGATCCTCGAGCCTCCCGTCGTTTTGGCCCGTCACCGGGAAGAAGAAAAAGTCGCGCGCATCCCCAAACCGACTTGCTTACTCGTAAGGAATTCAGGCGGAGCGCGCGGGAAATACCGGCAAACATCCCCGGCCGTTCGAATCAAAACCGGGTCCCACAGCCCGAGTTGCCGCATCTCAGCGAAATGACTCGAGAGAGCGAGAGAGAGGACAAACAGCCGACGGAAATGCGGAGCTCTTTGGTGCTCGATCCAGGCCGGGTGGCGGGGGGGGGGGAGGTTGCACGTAGCGGAGGACACCCGCGTGTACAGCCCCGGGCGCACTTGCTAATTCATTCAGCAGCGAACGCTGCTGCTGCTGCTGTTCGCCTCGAATAATACATTTCCGCTCGGCGACGTCCCGGCTGCTGCTGCTCTGCGCCTCCGGCCCTGCGCAGCGGCCCGAGAGCCTCTCGCACCAAACGAATGACGCCCGGCGCGGCGCTTGGCCAGTATTG
Source organism: Aphelinus atriplicis (assembly GCA_020882685.1). Lineage (NCBI taxonomy): Eukaryota > Metazoa > Arthropoda > Insecta > Hymenoptera > Aphelinidae > Aphelinus > Aphelinus atriplicis. The sequence goes on along the minus strand of CM037076.1, from coordinate 41,699,508 downwards.
CTCCGGGCTCCGATTCGCTTCGTTTTCTCACTTCTTACCCCGTACCCCACACCCCCGCTCGTTCCTCCCGAGGAGATTCAGAATCGAGATGAGCCAAGCGCAGCCAACGACTGGAGCTTGAATCAATACATCCTATTTTCAGGCCGTACCTCCGCGAGTTGTCAATTAGTCGTGTTTCGTATATTCGGAGTAGAGTTTGCCGGGGCTATTTATAGGGGCGCTCGTGCTTCGGAACTGCGAAGAGGCATTACTTGCGGGAGGAAGGGAAAATTAAATTAGATTTGGACAAAGTCTCTGTATCATTTACAGCTAGTAATGAGACGTTGAATGACTCAATTGACTTGGGGTCAAAATGGGGTCAGATTCATGAAAAGTGATATAGATGAAGCCCTATATACTGTTACCGATACTCATCCATGAATTCTGGAATCTGGAACGATAATAAAATATTAATTTATCAGAGTATTCGTAATTAATTCTATCCGATCGATCTTTATTAGTCAGAAACCGAGTGCGTAAATGGCTAAAACGATATAGCTGTCACGAGTGTCGAACGGAAGAGATGTAATTTAATTATATCTTGACAGATTTTCCATGAAGCTAAAAAAAAAAATTATCGATCCTGTTCCTCTTAAAGTGGTCAAGTTGAAGATAAGAGGAGATGCTCAATTATAAAACCATTCACTCCGATGCTCGAATACACGTTTTTCAATCTTCGTGAGTTAATGAAATTTCATCGAGACACTTTTGGTGGAGCACAAGGTAGAGCGAGAGCTCGGGATAACCGACCGAACGACCCAATATAGCGGAATATATGAGCCCGAAGGCACTGGCTGCTCTTTTCACAGATGAAATCTAATCGGAACCCGCGTAATCGCTAGAGACGCCCTTTCAATCACTGACCCACGATTGCTTTATTCAAATAAGACGACGAGATGCCAGATTACCGGTGGAACAAAGTGCTTTGAGAGTAATACTCCTCGAACTCATATGAAATGTGGAGGGCTAGTGTATGCCATCAATAATGTGATGGTAGGAACAATAGCCATTGAAATGTAACACTGTCTATTAGAATATAATATGTCGGATACTTTGAAGCCAGGTACTCTTTAAATTTTAAAAATTTAAAAGCTACCATTAGACTCAATTCCAGAAAATTGCAGGGCTGATGAATAATAGTGAATGAATCATTATAACCGGAATTAAAATTCTTTTCTACCAATAAACAGTGGAATTTCACTGGAAAGTTAACCAAAACTATTACTTAATGTACCGAATTATTTACTATTGTTATTAACAGGACAAAGTTAACTATAACCAAGTTTAATCAGTGCTTATCAGTTCAGAGAGTATGCAGAGGGCTTGTCTCCGAACTGGGCATAAATTTTCAAATCACGCTAGAATTTACTTACAAATTTCACGAGCCAAACACGATTAAAAAACGCTCGAATCCCTTTGGCTTGCGAGTACTTAATCGTTAACGAAGGCTCATTCCGTGCAAAGTAGCCGTTATCCGACTGGAAATGGTTATATAAACTGTTGATCGAGTGAGCCGATACATGATCCGTTTTTGCTGAAACGCAGCCCAAGCGAATTAGCTTATTATAATTCGCGAGCCTAGCGTTTCTAGTTCGTAAAGTTAATTAATTAATTGACCATCGGCGTATAGCCCGATCGTCTCGACGCACCGAGCTCCCTTTGAATTTTGGAATTCCCATGTGAAATTGCCAACCAAAAACCGATCGGCTATGTATACGTATATAATTCAGACGTCAATCCTTTCGAGGCAACGATCGCGTTTTCCTTCTGCCACGGAAACCTTATATGAGCTTAAAAAAATCTGCATAAGCCGGCGTAATTCGTTCGAAATAGCCTCAACGCGGTGCGAGATGTAATCGGTTCGGAAAAAAAGCCTGGCCAAAGTGTGCCTCAAGCTCAATCGCCGCGTGAATCGCGTGATGAAAATTCACACCAGCGCGGCCAAGCGGCCGGTGCTTTGCAATCTGATAGGCGCGCAAACATCGCGGCTCCTCCCTCCCCTCCCTCGATATACACGGCCAGCTCTTTTATACAATATCCACTCGTTGTTTGGGCACATCGGCCGCGTTTCCGGGACGGCTTCGCGCCCGATCGTGGCGCGCTTATCACGCCCCGGGAAAGAGAGGGGAAAAAAATCTCTGGCGCCTCTTACAATCGAGCGTCACGATTTTCCGTCTACAAGGAAAGCGCATTGCCCGATCGATAGATGGATCTCTGGCGCTAGGCGAAATTGCACAAAATTGCCGTAATCCAGTGGAGCCGGAGATTCTTAACGCGCCGGGTGCATATATATAAAGAGCGGCCGCGGCTGGTCGATACGCAGCGGGCTCGAATGCAGGACACAGGGACGGCTAATATCAAGCGCGACTCGATCGGTCGGCTTTGGCTCTCTCTCTCTCTCTCTCTCTCTCTCTCTCTCTCTCTTTCACTCTCTACAGCGCCCCGAGGCTAATTAGTTTCCGTGCGCTAATGCGACGTATAGCTGTCGCGCCGCTCGCGTACGTGTGCATATTTTGCTTTGAAAAAAAGTGGATATACGTACATTGGGTGTCGTTCGGCTGGATGATTTTTGTTGTTTGTCTTTCGGTGCCTTTGAATGCGCGCTCAATACACTATAGCGCCGCGATCCCCGGGCTCCGGGTAAAGGCTTCGCGCGATTCTGCATCCGCGGGAGCAGCAACCGGGTCGAGTTTCTCCTGAGAACCCAATGGGGAGAAGAATTTTAAAAAGAGAGATCATTCCGGGATGTGGATATTGTGAATGCGCAGTGAATTGTGCTCGATATCCGCGGTTGGTTGCATGTGCGGGCAAATTCGCAGCCGCGATTCGAGTCAGGTTGAATGAGGAATTCAAAACCGTTCTTTCCCTGTTTGAATTATCGGAGGGAGGAGTCGAAGCGAGCTCGAAAGCGAACGTTCCTACGACATTTGGAAATTACATATCCGACATTGGAGAGAGAAGTGTACAAGTATTTATCCGTGACGTTTCTCAGTTGTGTCTCTCCGCGCGAATGGAGCAGAAGAATAACGACGGGGACGCTCAGAGGGGGAAAATATCGTGGATGATTCGAAAAATGTAAATCGCGTCGATGCCCATCCGGTGGCGAAGCGGACTCCATCTGTCAGCTGCTATTCGAATCGGCTTACATGAGGAGGAGGCTGTACCGCTGTAGCCGCAAGAAATTCCGTTCGTTTTCTTCGGGAAAGTGTATCGAGCGCCGGCGAGCGGACGACCCGACGTGCACCTACGTATGCAGCCACTGTGCAGGACTTCGCGTGATCGAAGCGCGCGGTATGCTTCAGTGTGGAAAAAAACGAAGTCTGGCACATGTCTGGCCCATGAAGTTTGCTGGAGGTATGGCACGTGTCTTGAATTGTGAATCAATGACAGACTATTATTTATTGATTTTGAGTCGGGCATTATTTCCCGAATTCATGCCAAATACTCGTTTTTTTACAATATTGAAAGACTGGAAGAATGTATGTGAGCGACACTTTTATACCATACTAGTGTCAGGGCAAATTAGAGGACTCTAAAATAAATTGTACCTGATTTTGATTTTTATATCGAATCTATAAATTGAGTACTTATCTGCCAGAACAATGAATTTGAAAATCTCTCAAAGAACTATTTGAGAAAGGAAAAAAATACCTCATAAGACTTCTTCTAACTTTTATTTCCGTTTAATGATAATTGAACAACTTCACTTATCTCATAATGCTTCACAGAGAGTGGCCAAAGCGATCGTGCTTTATACTATCCTCGTAGCCGCTGATTTTCTTTGAAAAACATCTCTTGAAGCTCGTCGACGCTGTTGTTCTAGCGAGACTGGTCAAAAGAGGAAGAATTCATTGTGGAAGTGGAGTACTTTGTGGAAATCATCACTGCCATTTTCAAGTGATACTAGACTTCTTCGAGTGATTTTTTTAGATTCTTCCTGCCGTCAGGTGAATACTCAGGCTAGAATTGGAATAAAAATTTGTTATATATTTTCTAATATATAACTTCCATCAATTTTTCTGAGTAAAATTGTGACACAAGACTTGTCCTGATATAACGTCAGATCCCAGAGCTGCCGAATAAAACTATGGCACGAGGTCCGAAAACAGTGCCAGACGTACCTATCAATAAGTAAAAGTCTGACGTGTTAGTTCGCGATGCTCGACACGTGCCAGATTTTCACCAGACTTCACGGCCAGACACGAGCCAGTCCAATACTTTCCCTTTACGCGTGCGGTCTACCTGAAATCTAATTTGCCAGCAGCTCGAGTAAATTGGTGGAAAGCGGGGTGGAGGAGGAGGTACCGGGAAAACAACACTACACTCGTGTTGTAGTTTCCGTGAAATTTCGTCGCCACGTGTCTTTTGCTATGTGCCGCGCGTGTGCGTGTGTGTGTTCTCGAGAGAGCTCAGCGCTACACACAGCAGCGCACGCAGTCGCGGAGAGTCGGGTGGAAAGGGTCTCGGGTGTTACATACCGCCGGGCCAAAGGGATCGGCCAGATGAAAGGCACGCGCGCGTTATCTCGGTCAGTGATTCGAGTGCGCTCCTGGTAATTTCGCCGGCTCGCGAGAGAGGCACGTCTTGGCCGACGGCTACTCGAGCGGCAAATGGCCCGGGGCGCGTGTATATACACGGTGTCGGCCGCCGCCGCGCGCGAGAAAAAACAACGGCAAAAAAGTGCTGCGCGAGATTGATAGGTTAATTTTGCCGCTGCTCGGGGGAAAACAACGACGGACGCGGCGGCTGTATTACGACGAGGGAACGACTCTTCCGAGAGATCGCGTGCGCACGGACGCAGGGGTTAATTGAAACGTCGTCGATCGACGCGCGAAATCTCAAATTTTATGGACGGGCCTGATGAGGATCGCTCGTCGCCGAGGCGTCTTCTCCAGCAGGGGACGGTGATAATGCCAAACTGACGTAAATCTAATTTGCTGCGGCGAGGAAGGTGAGAGGAGGGGTGGAGAGGTAACATTTGTTGGGAAAAATTTCTTCACCTTATCATCCGCCAACTGTGAGTATCTCTCTCTCTCTCTCTCTCACTCAATTAATGTCAAGTTGAACCTAAAGAGAGAGGAAGAGAGAGTCCGGTGGATCGCCCGGTGAATTCTTCCTCGGACAAAGTGAGAATGGTGAATTTTCACGCTGCTGATTCTATCAGCATTTACAAAGGGAGTTGCGCTATCAGTTGATTAGTATGATCAATCTAATTACACTGGCGATGAAGACGAGGTCAAGATTCTCAAAATAACTATTTTTTTCTTCTCCTCACAACGTATGTGTAGAGTAATAAAATGAAAATAAAACATAATAAAATGTATATATGAGTTCCATATATATTTATTATGAGTGTGTACAACTGTACAATGAAAACAGGCAAAAATTCGCTAGTGTTTCGTCTAGGATCGAACAGCAACGTTTGTCTGTATTTGTCAGAAACGAGTGTCAGAATGAATATTAGTAATAATTATCTGAACTGTTAGTGTTACGTTGGAATCATGTAATGAGAAAATAAAGAAAAATAGAGAAACTTTAAGGGAACTCAATAGTTAAAGATAAAATCCACGATTGAACATCATTTTTTTTCTTCCTCACCAAAACAAAAGATATTTCGTTTTCACTAGCTATCAATTTGTTCCCTTCATGGTGATAATCAACGCTAGTTTTTATGAGTAATATACAACGGGATAGCATAAACAAAAATGAAACCAAATACAAAGAAGAGACGATTTTCTTTTTCTAAAGCTGAAGGAAAAACGCGTGTGTTACACTCAAAATTCAATCGGAAACTGGGTTTATATTCACTGTGGAGTTGATTCGTAACAAAGGACTTTCTAGGTTTCTCTGTTACATTCAAGGAATACACGGGTGTCAAGTTGCGACTTGTCGAAAAGCTAAAAGAAAGAAGAATACAACTCAACCCGTTTTAGTATAGAACTGAGCAAATGAACAAAAATTGTAATCAGATGAAGATGAATTGTGTAATATTCGTTTATTCGATAACCGAATTTTGAGATGAACAAAAAAAACATTGTAATCTATAACCGTTTACCTTACAGCTGATGCCAGTTTCATGTAGGTCAAATGAAGATTCTTACTCAAATTCAAAGGGCAGATATTGTCCCTCTCTTTCAACAATGTCAATAATATCATAAATGAATAATAACAGAAAAAATAATTGATTCTTTGTATTAATTGTTCATCATTTTGCTTTCTCAAAGAGAAAGCTTTGTAACGGGGTAAAAATCGACCCACCGAATCGGACTTCGGGACCTCGATTCTCGTAATCTACGGGTCGAAAAACATGAAAATCCAAAAATGTCTGTATGTATGTACGTACGTACGTGCACTTTTTTGTACGATAACTCTCGAAGGAATTGTCCGATCGTCCTGAAATTTTGCACACAGGTTAGTCGCCGCAAAATCTCGGTCGAGTTCAATTTTCAGCCAATTCCGTTGTTTATTTCTCTAGCAACCGTTGCTAACGTGTTTTTGATAAAAGCTCCGAAAATCATCATCAATGAACGATGGGTCTCCAATTCTTTCGACGACGATCGATGAGAATCGATAAGTCATTCATTTTGGAACAACCATTGTTTATTCTCCTAGCAACCGTTGCTATGGAGATACAAAATTCAGCTTCAGACTGACTTTTTTTGTCGTATGTTAATTTTCGAAGGAATGGTCCGATCGTCCTGAAATTTTGCACACAGGTCGGTCTCCGGCAGATGTGAACCGAGTTCGGTGTTCAGCAACATCCGTTGTTTGATTCCATGGCAACCGTTGCTAGCGTGTTTTCGATAAGTTCCCATATAATTCATGATAAATGATCATTTGGGTTTGTATATTTATGGGATTCTATAACAATCAAAGAGACCTTTCCCGTATAAACCATTGTTGATGTCTCTAGCAACCGGTGTTTATATCGCTTGCAACCGTAACTAGGGAATGGGAAAAGTCAGTTGGAGGTTCATTTTTGGAACTGTTGATGACTAAGAAGTAAGAACATCGAAGCTCCGACATTTACCATAGCAACCATTGTTTACGTCCTTAGCAACCGTTACTATGGAGTGGGAAAAGTCAGTTGGAGGTCCATTTTCGGAACTGTTGATGACTAAGAAGTAATAACGTCGAAGCTCCGACATTTACCATAGCAACCGTTGTTTACGTCCTTAGCAACCGTTACTATGGAGTGGGAAAAGTCAGTTAGAGGTCCATTTTCGGAACTGTTGACGACTAAGAAGTAAGAACACCGAAGCTCGGATATTTACCATAGCAACCGTTACTATGGAGTGGAGGAAATAAGTTAGAGGTTCATTTTGCTTTCTCAAAGAGTGGTGATTAATGCAAATTGAGGTTCAATTGCAATACTTTGAGAAAGCATACTGCTGAGGCACTTGGCAGCGGTTTTTTGGTCTCACGTGTTGTGTGCTATTGTCCTATTTATCTAATTCCAGAGATGCGACGCGACGTTTCGAAAACAGCACGATCAATAGCAGATCGGTGGAAATCATCGGAGCATCGGAGCTTCTTCCCCCCGACGTAAGACCGAATTGCTGGAATAAAATGGAATATCCTCGTACGCGTGGGTCGAGGAATCATGAGCATTTTTCCTGCCCGTCCGAAGCGACTGAGAAAAACGAGAAAAGCAAATGTCGAGAAGAGGAGGTGGATGGGGGGGGGGAGAGAAGAGGCAAAAGAAAACAATCTGTACAGTGGGAAAGGGTGGAAAACACGTGGAAGCGGGTAAACGGGACAAAGGGGCAAAAAGAGGTGGGTCGCGGCGAGCGAGCGAGCGAGTGAGCGAGCTCAAGAGCAGGGAAAAACCGCAGAGCGATGGAAAAATAAACTATCTCGGTGTAATTCAAGCGTGGATCAATGCCACGTACGTATACGTGGGGCTAAGAGACTTTCAGCTTTATCCCCGCCGACCCCGAGCGAGCCAGCATTTCCGATCCAACTCCAAAGTGACAGCCAGCGAAAAAGTTTTACGCCGCGGCCGCTGCTGCTGCTGCTGCACTGCGTATAGTTTCAGCGGCGGAAATAAAGGAGGCGTTGGAAAGGACTGCCGCCGTCGCTGCTCCTGCTGGGCGGACGTTTGCAAAACACCGGGGCCGTTTGAGGAAGAAAAAAAACGAGCTCGAGGATCGAGTAGGAAGCGGCTGTATAAACGCCGAGGGGAAATTAAGCGCGAGTGCTTCATCGGTTAGTCGATTCAAAATTCATATTTTATCGATCGATCCAGCGTGAAATAAGGGCACGCGCGCTGATTTTGAGCTGAACGAATGTTTTCAGAAGCGATCATCGAGTGAGTTGTTCAATCAATTTTTCAATCTGCTTTCGGAGCTCTTACCAATCGATTTGGTACTCATCTTCTCAGAACTATCAGCGTAGTTTGATAATAATAGGATTCATAAAGAGTACTTTTACAGTCACGGTTATTGCGCACGAAGGTAAGCTATAATTCCTATTATACTTTGTGCCTGGGCGCTCGGAGGAATGTATCAAGTAAACAAATTTATACTAATTTTTTTCTCGAAATACGCATATGATTCGGTTACGTTTCGCACTCAAATTTCAACAATTTAAGACATTTCGTCCATCCACATCGAGCCACACGCTTATCCAACTTGATGCTATGCGAGTGAATTTAAGCGTTCTGCTTGACCACTATTTTCATACTTCAAATACAAACAAATGAAAAAAAAAATGATCATACTCTCATTTCACTCGATCCAACTGAGCAATCCGCACCAAAGATTTTGATTGAAAATGGCCGCGTGATAAAATTCTCCTTCAACAAATAATCGAAGAATGAGGAAAGGTCATTCGAATCTATTCTTCCGTCTCGTTTATTTGATAAAATCGAATTATAAATTCCGGGCGATAATGTCGAGTCCTTTCTTTCTCCCAACCAGATGAAAGACATTCCGGGAAAATTGAAATTCGGATCAGCCGAGCCTTGAAGATGGAGCTTGCTCCTCGCCTCAAGCCGAAACAGATGCATTTTGTTGGAGTGAAAGGAAAAAAAAATGAACGACTCGACACGGATGCACCAATTAAAGAAAGCTCGGGGGAACTTTGTGCCGCGCGCTTTGACGACAAAGCGCGCGATCAAAGCGAGCTTTCTGAGCTTTGTCCGCCTCTCTTTCTTTGGCAGCACTCGCAAATTAATGCCCACTCGCCCCGCGCGTATATGCTCACGTACCGCGACGCGCGCGATTGCGCCTGCGTACTTTCCGCGAGTTAAAAACGAAAAGGGAAAAAACGAGGCTAAGTGTGGGCGTGCGGCATAGATTTTTCATTTTTCCCTTCGCGCGTCGTCGCCGCCGCGGCTACTTTAATGCGGCCTCGCATAATTTTGTCCCCCTCTCCGTGGCGACAATAAAGCAAATTATGCGCCCGAGTCTTCTAGTCGCGCGTCCCTAAACAAAGGGGCCGCGCCCGTTTCTCGACACTTTTCCCCCGTCTTTACTTGTATATTACCGAGAGCGAGCTTCCCTCGACTTTTCCTCTCTCTCTCTCTTTCTCTCTCTCTCTCTCTCTCTCTCTCTCGCTCTCTCTCTCTCTCTCTGCCTTTGCGACACTGGCAATTATGAATTTACTACGCGCGTCCGACTCTTGCGCTCCTTTTGTGCGGCAAATTTTTCCCGTCCGCGCGAATACGAATACCGTGTCGAGCCATTTTAATAACGCTGTCGGGGAGAGGGAAGGGAATCACTAATTAATCTCGAAGGGTCGAAGTGTTTTGCGGCGCCCAAGTAAAAAAATTATGTATAAATTATGCCTACAAAGCTATGCCTATAAATGGACTGACATAATCTATGCATAATCTAGACAGTATCAAGGCAAACTCGGAAGGTATAATTCTCTATGCCTTATATTTATGCCTAGTGAGCGTTGGCTCTTTATTTTCTGTGCATCAATTATGCCTCGACAATAGACATACATTCCATCAAAATTTGATTAAATATTACTTAATTTTAAAACCGAAAGACCTTGTAAGTTTTCAGATGGCACACACACACACACACACACACACACACGCGCGCGTGCGCGTGCGCGCGTGTGTGTGTGAGATTTAAGAAAAATGGAACAATTTCATCATGCGAAGCTTTTTTCCAGGCTGAATCTGAAAGTGTCCCTTGGAACATTCGAGATTCGGATTATTCTGCGACCGCCTGAGAACGCGACAGGGTCTCGAGCTGCAGTGGCTCATCTTTACTCAGGATCATCGACTTTCTTCCAGTCAGAGCGCGAGAATCAGCACTTGTTTGATGAGCAGAGCGCTTCGTGAGGGGCAGGGACTAGACGATTTCGCCAGTCACCCCAAACTCAAAGATAAGTTCTTATTTTCCATCAATGTCTTGATCCCCCAATATCAAATCTATAGAATCGTTAGAGAATCGCCCATGAGTATTCTTTCGAGCTCGTGTCGAAAGGTGGAATGCTATTCTATATTCGTATTCGCGGGTGGGTTCTGTTTACGGACCTGTCCTCTTGCGGATGACTATCTGCTGGCAATGGGTTCAGCTTAATACTTGGTGCAGTCTGACTCCGGTCAGTCAGTAAGACGGATAAGAGGTCGTTCTCGTCAGTGGATGTTTTTCGTGAACTTTGTCAAGGTTGGGTGGAAGGTGGAGTGTCATTCTGTATTCGTATTCGTGGACGGGTTTGGTTTACGGATCTGGACTGCCATCTATAGGTAGTGCAAGAGCGACCCTATTTTACTGATCCATATGGTACTACCGATGGATGGCGTCTCAGATTTTGCTTTTGCAATCGAAACAGATTGCGTCTTTCTATATACCAACCACCTTAACATTTACAAGATCTCTCGGTTTTATAATTAAGTAATAATCATTCAAATTTTTGAATGAATGTTCATTATCTAGGCATAATTGATGCATAGTAAATAAAGACCCAACGCTCACTAGGCATGAATAAGGCCTAGAGAACTGTACCTTCCGAGTTTGCTTTGTTACTTACTTCGATAGACCTTTGAGATTACTTTGATAGACCATGTGTAGATCATGTCAGTCCATTTTCAGGCATAACTTCCTAAGTATAATTTATGCATAATTTTTTTACTTGGGCGATCATTGCGCCCAAAACAATAAACCGCTTGGATTAGTGCGAGGCATCGTGCTTTCGACCGATTTGAGCGAGAAAATAGTTTGAACATTTTATCTCACCGAGTAAAAGCGAATAGATCTGGTCTTTGAGGGAAATTTCGAATAGGGCTTCACGAGAGCGAGCGTCAAAAGTTTTGACCCCGAACGTGGGCGAAGCCATTTACATTTCATCGGGCAAATAACGCGCTATCCTTGGGAGCTGTATACCTATAACTCGAGATAGTGGCATAAAAAAGATCCCCAGATTGCATTATACCAAACATTCGTGCTTCTAAAATAGCGGCGCGTATGAATGCGAAAGTCACAAATCTGATCGGAGTTTATATGCCCTCTCCGAAAAATGTTATCTCGCGTCGTAAAAGAACGAGTCGTGAATTTTCTCGCCTCGAGATAATATGACCGAAACAAAATGCCAAGTTACCGCGTGGTTCTGGCGCGTATGATCGCCATGAAAAACCACGGCAAAACGAACAAAACGATCCTGCGGTAAGAAAACACCAGAGGAAACTTCATCCATCAACTTTGCTCGAACTTCATCGGGCCATTCGTCACCTATATATATATGTATACGCGAGCTCATTGCCGGCCCCCTAATGACTCGTCGTCCCATTGTTAAAGTTACGGAACATCGAGTCGTTGACGGGTTGGCCTATCGCGAAGTTGGCCCCTCGCTTCGCCCTTGGGAGTAACGCGCAGCTCAACGTCAATTCGAAAATTGACTCGCTCGCGATTTGATGTCGCAACGGATTACGTACGCAGCGCGAAATTTTCGCGGGCGCGCTCGGGAGAAAATTCTTCGGCCCAATAAATTATCGTTCGGTATGCGGAATAATAGAATGCGAAAACTCATTGCTCGTATGTGTATATAGACACGCGTGTCTGCGCGCGCGGGAATGTCGCTCGAAAACGTATGTATACACGTGACTGAGCGCTGTGTGCTCCTGATGAAATTCAAAAAAGGGAAAGCGAACGAGAGCCGCGCGGCGCAGCTGCGACCTCAGATGCAGAAGCAGCCGGAGTTCCTGGAAACGCGAGGACGTTCCATTTGCAACTATATATATTTCGATCGACACAAACCGACCCGCGCATCACCAACACGTAAGATATAAATCCCGAGCTGATTATTCCGATGCGCCACGACTCGCGCGATCCGTGACGTCGGTGTTCACACTCGCGAGACGACACACATTCGCGAGATAGCTGCAGAGAGGAATCCTCTCAAATCGTCGCGATTGTTATTGTCAAGTTTCAATGGCAGTGATTAGCTTCTTAATCGTATGGTTGGCTTAAAAATCAGAAATCAAAAATCCCATTGAGACCAATAATTTCGGCTGTCAAGAAAACTCATAATCACTCTCCAGAAAAATCGTTGAACATCGAATTGAAAAATTTATCGAAAGGCCAATATAAATAACAGAGATTGCGAAGAAAATTACAAATTTTAACGTTCCGTCTGACCTAGTTTTACTCTCGTTTGGTGTCAGTTTACTGTTTACCAACATACCTCATGAATTGATTTAAAACCGTTCGGATGAAAAAAATTTCTCAAATCGACAATATAGATGTAAAATATACCGTTTGATAAAATAATCAATATTGAACAATTTATATTTGACAGTATGTTTTTCAACGCTGACAATGTGTATTAAGTACGAAAGAATAATTCTCATTAGGAATACCGCTATTTCTTGACTACTAAGAGACGTTGTCAACTTCGAGTGACCAATTATGATGAAACTTTTCGAAATGCTTTTTGAGCACGTAACTAAGCCATATATACAGCCATTCAATCTAACGTTTCGATTTCTTGGAGATATATTCGATCGATAATATCTGATTTATTTCATGTACAGTATATCTGTATCTACATTTTATCAACTCAACAATTTTTTTCAAATTTCCATCATTAAATTTGTTGTTAATGGTCAGCTTAACACTACTAGAATTTTTTTAGATTTTTCATGCTAATATGTAATAAAATTTACTGAGCACTTAATATTGATAATTTTAATTTTTTCATATTTTTATCAACTATGTGGCCTGACTTACTCATAAGTATAAAAGTTGTTATGAATGAAGTATATTTCATGAAAAAGTAACTTCTTATCTCAAAATACACTTTTTACAATTATTTGGCAGAGCATATAAGCTTAGAACAAGCATATAATTAGAAAAATTCTGTTTTGAAGTTAGGAAGTTACTCTTTAATGGAACACAAGTCATTTATAACAACTTTTACGCTTAGTATTTTTTTCATTTAATGACTGTTTTGTGAGTAAAGCAGGCCATAAACTTAATAAAAAGTGATTTATTAGTTGATTTTATTTCATTCAGATGTTGTAACTCAATCACCACATTGAAACACAGCTTATTTTGATGATTTTGAACCAAAAATTAGAATAAAGTTTATTCGGTCTAAATCAAAGTCGACGTACAAGTCAATTTTCTCCAAATGCAACATACTCTACCAAATAATCAAAAAAGTGTATTTTGAAGTTGTGAAGTTATTTTTGTATGTTATATAGTTAAGTTATAACAACTTTCACTTGTGTGATACTTTTGGATTGATGACTATCTCACGAGTCAATCAGACCACAAAATTGATAAAAATATGAGAAATAATCAAGTTATTTAAATTGAATGCTCAGTAAATTTCATTATATATAAGCATCAAAAATCTGAAAAAATTAAAGAGTGCTAAGATGACCATTTGCAACCAATTCACCAATGAAAAATTATAGATAGATATATAGATAGATCGATAGGTATACTGTGAATGCATAAGATCGAAACTAATTAGCAGAATATCTCCGGGAAATCGTAACGTTAGGCTGAATGGCCGTATTCAGAGATACTCAAATTTTGAAAAATTCAGGTTTCAAGATCATGTACTTCCACAAACAGGCATATAAAAATCTGAAACAAATTGTGAGTTTTCAGGTGACGGATATCAATGAATTTGTCCACTGGCCGTGGAACGTCCCATATATAGACCGTTGCTGTGAGCTCCCGCTACTCCACTCATTATTCTGCACTTCCGACTGGGCAGAAGTGCGAATCCTTTGTTTTCCACTACCTTAACTGTGAGAACATTTAAAACTGTGATATCAAAATTATTGTTTGTCATCGTTATACGTTATACTATCGCTATACTGTAGATTTCCAATCAAGCTACAAAGATCGTTTTTGAGAAATTTATTAGAAAACTACAAATAATCACTAAAAATAATGTTAGAAAATTCAGAGAAACGGGGTGAAATCGAAGTGGAACAATTTGAGTCCCAAAAATCCTCCCGATCCAGGTCTGCCTTTGTGGTAGAGTCCAGCTCCAGAAATAGGTAGAGGAGGCTTTGTGGTGACGTCCTGCTTATCCAAGAAAGGAACAGTACTTTGACTCAAATCTCTGCTCAAATCTGACATGACGAAACGCACGTATTGATTATTACTAGAATGCTGATTAGACGATTTTTCTCTAGTTGGATCATTAGGCTCAGTTAATACGACTTCAGTCCTGCATAATAGAAAATAATAGACAGAGATAGGTATCTTATCTTTGAAAGTTACAGATTATCGATTTCAGAATTATAAATACCTTTTCTTAGTAGTATTAGTATTGCATATCCACACACTACCAGGTCTATTCAATGTTCCTGTAGAAAAGTCGAATGGAGTGACCCGAACTTCTAGTCTTAAGTCTTTGCCAACTTGTTTGAAACGAAACCCAGTAACTAACTCATTAGTATTTCCCTTGAAATCATCTAAATATATTACTCTTTGGTCATATGTCACTGGATAAACCAGGTCATTTTTGAAGAATTCAACCCATTCTTCGTATTTCAATTCATGGTCGTCATTTTCATCTGATCGAGATGTAGCTACAAAATTGTATTTTGAAACTTTTTCTGATAACAATTCAGATTGGGGTATCTCTTTGACCTCCTTCCACTCAACCTCACCGTTTATACTTGCGTTTCCTGCCAATTTTCCTTGTTGTACTTGAACATAAAAAACATTGCCACGCTTTGTGAGTCGAACACCAGTCACAACCCTGCAAATATTTTTTGTGCTATCAAAGTTAGCTTTTTCATTTTTACATGCACGTGACATTAAGTTGATCTTTAGTTGATAAAAATTTCACATTTTTCCATGGCAATCTAAGAAATATCGTAATAAATAATGAGCTGCAGATCAATTATTGTAGTTTGAAATTGCAACACAACACTCCATTACCAAAGATATTTTCTCCAATCGAAATCCAAAATTTCAATCGATTATTCTGGAATTTTCACTCACTTATTTTTTTTTATATCCGAACTAGTGGGGAGCAGACTGAAGTAACGGTCTGTCTCTCTTCCCTCATTTTCGCAATTGCACAGACAATCATGGATGAAAAAAGTACTCGCCAAACCTTGTGTATTCTCGCAGTATCCATCGTGTCCATACAATACACCATCGCCAGTTTTCATCCAATCGTACCGACGATCACTGCCAGGTGGCTATAGATATAAATGAGAATGTGGAGTTTTAAAAGCATGCCTCAAATTGATTCATTAATAAACTCAAGTTGTTCCATAAATTATTTTAAAATTTCAATTGAATCGTATGCAAATGTGGATTTCTTTTTAACTATTCAAGAATTGAAAGAAAATTTACGATAAATATCGATTCATCCGACTTAGTGAACCGTTCCTCATTATTGAAAAAGTGAGATTGATGAATCATTATTTATCGTAAAAACTCGTGAACGTAAAAATAATTTATTTTGAAAACAGATTTTTTAATTCTTACAGAATGGCATATCTGCATGTAATCAGCAATAGTTATGCAACCTCGTAGAATTCCTGCGCATCTTCTGTCCTTAGGCTGGGCAAAACAATGGTCTGTTCTGCATCTCAATCTTTCGTTCTTAAAGTCTTCGCACCTATCGAGTATTATGCGAAAATTATTTCGCGTCATGTCACTTTGATAAGCGAAAAATCCTTGGAACGTTTCTTGCAGTTTCATATATGTAACATCTGTAATAACCAAAACTCATAAGTCTACCATTCGCGAATATACCGATTACGATTCGTACTTTTCACATGTTTCTCAGGATCACAAGCCCAAATTTCTGAAGACGCAATGGCCATAGCTTCTTTCACTTTGTTGAAAGTATTATCCACTCTAGATAAATACTCGTTCTTTTCGTCATTTTTACTGCATTCAAATGTTGCTGTTTGTACAAACCTTGATGACAATTGTGTATCCCAACATATGTAAAGAAAAAATCCATCAAAAAAAGACTCACTGTTCTCGTAACTTTCTTTCAATCCATAAGCATACAAGGTTACTATCAGTCCTTTGGCATCAGTGAGTGCAACCATGTTATATAAATCGTAAAGAAATTGCTGTGACGATTTGCCTTGGATACACATTGTGCCAGAAGCCTGGCGATACATGACAATTTTTTTTAAAATAACAATTTATCTACGTACATTATTATTTGATCATATATATCAATATTCATACGTTACATACCGTACTATCTTTGGCAATTATGCTGATGATACTGTCTTTCCTCACGTCCCTGTCAATAAGTACTTCATGCATTTTATCGACTGTCGCTCTCAATTCTTTTAAGCTGGGTGATGTACTTACGGCTGCAAACTCTTTTTTCTCCCATTGATAACAGTCGGGATTCTCAAAGTAATTCAAAAATTTTTTATACAACCGTTGTACATCTTTTGCGTATTTGAATAGTATATCAGTTTTCTCAGTTAGTTTATCTAGCAATCGGTTCGAGATGTTTTCAAGTATTACATCTTTGAGATCTGTAAAGTCTGTAGATAAACTTTTCAATTTTGTAGAAGTTTCTTCTTGAAGTGCCTCTAAGCCATCTATATCCTTGCTTTTCTGAACTTCAAGCATCACTTCGATTATTTTAGACATGCTTTTAAAAGCTATTTGACTCATTTGAAAATAACTCGATACAGTCGGTTGTTGCAGCAAATTTAAAACCAAAAATACGAGACACATCGATCCCATAGGTTTTGACATGTTTTACCTTTCGTAATCTAAAGCCACAGTACAAAATAGATTTCTTCAAAGTTAACTTTTGTATTATGGCTGCTAGAAATTAAGATAGATATTATTAGTACACGTTTATTGAAAATATCCAAACAAAATCTAAACAAGACACCTACCATTCTTTTGAGAATTGTTGGGGATGTGAGGCAAGAAGAACGAAACAAAAATAACAGTGAATGCCGCTCCCGGGTGAAATATATCTACTAATATTTGTTGTTTGATTTACTTTTTTGAAGTTGAAGGAAATTCCAAAAATGTCTCTTCAATCTCCGTATATTTTAATGAATATAAAGAATATGATATAAATGACAGAATACTGAAATTTCTTTCTCTCCGTTGCGGATTTTGAAATAACGAATTTACGAAAAGAAATATAGAATCAAATGTGTGTGAAACATTCCAGATCAAATTTCTAATGTTGAAATGAAAAGGTATTGGAATCACAAATCTATATGTGAAAATTGTCTCTTACCGAATATACTTAATATTCGAAATTTCCCAAGAATTACTCGCTATTATAAATATCTTTATATGGTTACGAGATTAGGTAAGTCAATTATCATTATTTGTTACCGTAAATTTTTTACCGTCTATATTTATTCAACGCTGCAATCATTCCATATACATTCCTCATTTCACTCTTTAACGCTCCATTAATGAACCACTATGTACGAATACTCATTCGCTCATCATCTACTAACTTTTGTTCTTCGATACCATTGTTATAATACACATATCGTTTCGCTCTTTGATACTTAGCTTTGTCGGTCTCTACGACGACGAAGTGGCGTAAACATATTTTCAAAAAGCGCAGATGCAATATCGATGAGATGACAGCGAAGTAGCAAACAGTAGAAATCGCCCTGCACGCCTCTAATTCTCCAAAAATTGAAAGTGCCTTTGAGAATTGCGCCGAAATCTTGTCTCAAGTGCCAGCTCGGTGCCCAATTTGATCTTCCACAAACCAAAGCTTCTCACATTTTGCTATCAGCTGATGGACTGCTTTCCGAGACACACTCCACACGCGGAGTTGGTAACGTGTACTCCGACCGTGATTTAATGATGATGGTTTTCCTCAATCGTCGGCTCTTATTCACAAAGAAATTATTGAACGACCTCCCCACTGCTGCAATCTCTGCAACGAATTTGAGTGCAAACTCCTCGTCATGTTCAGAATCGTTGCTGGGGCTTCGCGAGTACATTTGTCGGCTCAGTGGACATATTTGAAGTGCGCATTCAATTCATGATATGTATTTTATATTTTATCAAGTCGCCAAATATGGATAGTTTTGGGTGCTTGAGATTCTGGGTGTTTGCGGTCCTGGGTGTTTGAGATTCTGGGTGTTTGCGGTCCTGGGTGTTTGAGATTCTGGATGTTTGAGGGTCTGGGCGCTGGAGATTCTAGGGAAGAGAATTTTCAGTTAAATGTGGTGATATTGAGAATTGTGAAAATTCATGTGGGTTTCTATAAGCTGAAACTAAGTGAGTATGGCTCGGGAGTCTTCTAGTACCAGGCGTATACAGGCATTTCATTCTCAGCTATTCAAATATTTCCCAACGCTAGATCAAAATTGTCTCAGGCAACCAATAGTTTGAATTTTATAACCAATTTTTCAATCGAGATGCATCTTACATTTATATAGACAACACAAATATGTATATTTAAATCACAATTTTTAAGATTTTAATATACAATTATACACTATAACATTATTTTGATTCGTTCATCAAATTAAAGGCGGATTTATTGTTTCACTTTTTGCTTTCTCAAAGAGAAAGCTTTGTAATGGGGCAAAAATCGACCCACCGAATCAGAGCTCGGGACCTCGATTTTCGTAATCTACGGGTCGAAAAACATGGAAATCCAAAAGTGTCTGTATGTATGTGTGTATGTATGTATGTGTGTAACGTTTTTTTCGTCCACGATAACTCTCGAAGGAATGGTCCGATCTTCTTGAAATTTTGCACACAGGTTGGTCGCGGCAAGATCTATCCCTAGTTCAATTTTCAGCAAAATCCGTTGGTTATTTCCCTAGCAACCGTTTCTAACGTGTCTTCTCACAAATCCTCATAAGTGCTCACTGGAGCTATGAGAGTCAATGAGAATCGATGAGAACCCTTTGTTTACATCCTTAGTAACCGTTGCTTCTGAAGCCGGAAAATCAGTTTCAAGTCACACTCGATGGCCAAGGACACTGAATTGTTATATTTGCTCCATAGCAACCGTTGTTTACCTCCCTAGCAACCGTTACGAAGGTTGGAAATTATTAATTTATGACCTATTTCCATCATTTTCGGTGGCAAAGGACACAAAATCTTCCCAATTAGCTCTTTAGCAACCGTTGCTAAGGAGAAGGAAAATTCACGTAAGTTTTGTTTCGTGGGTGATGTTGAAGCCTCTTTGAGAAAGCATACTGCTAAGGCACTTGGCAGCGGTTTTTATTTTTCATTATTCTCAGTCATTGGAATAAACGATTATGTTCGCCCGTATATAAGGAAGGTACACAGGCGTCCGATTAGTCATTTTCGCATTCAAACATCCATGTGATCACTTGACATCAAAATTCAGCTCATTTTTGATACATCTACTAATCCAACCCCACTCTCTAACTCATTACAACTAATAGAGCCATACAATGTCTATACATACTTGTAATTCTGATATGCTTATCCACTTCACTATTTGAATGTTATTTAATTGCACAACATAATGCACATCCATAAACGAAATGTAATCTCTTTCTCACCTGCACATTCTCTATCTACATCTATATCTTACTCTCGTAACGTGTTCATATGGGTACAAGTATATTAACCAATATAATCACTTCCTATATAACAATTGGCTTGACAGCTAGTGAGATCTAACGTTCGTTATTGTTCTCAATGTATCATATTACATTGGGTTACATACAATACTAGCTACATTCAGACGCGCTGCGCGCGATCTCCATTCGTGCGTTTCAAAATTATGTTCCAATCATTCACATATCGAATTTGCATCCGATGTATCCAAGCATGTGTGTAATCTTCGGGTGAAAGATATTAATCAAATACTTTTCGAGAAAACTTTCGAGTATTGGTTAAATGTTCTCTCTCTCTCTCTCTCTCTCTCTCTCTCTCTCTCTCTCTCTCTCTCTCTCCTCTCTCTCTCTCTCTCTCTCTCTCTCTCTCTCTCTCTCTCTCTCTCTCTCTCTCTCTCTCTCTCTCTCTCTCTTCTCTCTCTCTCTCTCTCTCTCTCTCTCTCTCTCTCTCTCTCTCTCTCTCCCTCTCTCTCTCTCTCTCTCTCTCTCTCTCTCTCTCTCTCTCTCTCTCTCTCTCTCTCTCTCTCTCTCTCTCTCTCTCTCTCTCTCTCTCTCTCTCTCTCTCTCTCTCTCTCTCTCTCTCTCTCTCTCTCTCTCTCTCTCTCTCTCTCTCTCTCTCTCTCTCTCTCTCTCTCTCTGTAGGGAACATAAATTCTGGAAAAAAGAGTCCAGTTGTTCGCGCGACTGACTCGCGGCTGAATACTGGCTCGGATCGTGCGTAGGGTACACGAAGCGCCGGGCCGCGGCCTATATCAAATGTCGCGAGACGCGCCGCAGCACCTCGGGAAATCCGGGGGGTGTCGCATCCGCGTAAAAGACGTGTGCGCGCCCGCAGCCGTATATTTTATCGCGAGCCGACGTCGGCAGGAGCAGGAGCAGGAGCAGGAGCAGGAGGAGGAGGAGGTCGTTTGATATGCGGGGCTCGATGTGAATGCAGTTTGAGCGATTGGAGTGCCAGCTCTTGTCTGAAAGCTTTTGCCCTCCGCCTCGCGATGGGACGGGGCTTTCTCTTTCGATGGATTAAAAGGCTCTGGCTCCAGGATGTTGACTCGAGTGTCGAGTGGCATTTGCGTGGACTGCTCCGGTGTGTGTATGCGCCTCGCCGGGCTCGATGCGTCCGCTGGCCCGAGCTGGCCAACTTGGCGAGCCCGATATCGAAATTAAACAAACATTCGATTTCCCTCCCGCTCCGCACCGGTTACACACTGGCTTTTGAGTAATCTTCGTGGATTTGTTGGGCAGATTTGGCGGATGGATTTGAAACAAACCGATAGTTGCAACCTATATCCTCCGAATTTAAAATAGTATACCGAATTTTTGATACTGAAAATTCTTTGTTTACCGGCTATGCAATGTTTACTAACGAATAGTAGGAACAGCGACTCCACCCAATGTGGCACTTTTCGCATATTTTGTATTTCAGCCTTTTCTTTGGGAGTATTAGACGAAATTTCCGATCGCTTCCTTGCTTGTTTAGCGCTCTCTTACAACAGTTTAAAGTTGTGCTACCTGCTTTCTACCTCCTTTTTATTTCATTCTGCTAACTGAATTGCAATAAATAAGCTTAATCACTCTCATTTTTCTACGGATATGCATGTCTATTAGATCTTATACAAAACATCTTATCTCTCGATTGATCACGGCCAAAATAGTGAATAATTCATGAGGTTTGAATAATTTATTAAGTTATTAATATTGACCATTTTAAACCAAATATTCACTATCGAATGGTCATTTTGAACTATTACAAATTCGCAGAGTACAGTTACGAAAAGGCAAAGATTCAAATTCGGGAAATATTTCAGTCAATCGAATTTGTCGAATCAATATTTTTTACGTCTTTAATCCATCGTCCGCGCTATATTTGAGCAATATTATTCATCATCTTTATAGGCTAGCCAGGTTAATTATACGGGCTATACGAGCTCCTCTCTAGGCGCGTTAAAGAGCTCTTTTTGGAAAATCGATTGAAATAACATTTACCATCATACTTCACGGTGGCATTAATAAAGTAGACGCGAGCTATGGTACGGTCAATTAGTCCAGGTTGAAAACTGCAGCTAGAGCGGCGTTGATGATCAATTTCAAACAGATCGTGTAGATACATCAAATCCGCGCTGTTTTGTAATTGAGCAGTGATTTCATAATTAGCTTACAAATTAAATCACCCGCGAGACTTTATCATTCGCGAAATCGTAATGCCGAGGCTAATCCATTCGGCCGATACAAGCCAATTGCCTAATAACATTATGTGAAATTGAATATTGTTTCTCAAGTTAATTACTTAACTCATTAAGCGCTCCCGAGCGAGCGAGCGATCTAAAATCAGCGTTATTCCAGCATCTTGCGCCAGTCGTCGGCAATCAAAAATACTCGGCCATACTCTCGCCGCTAAGGAGCTTTGCCCCCGCCGCGCAATAAAATCCTCATGAACGTCGCAATAAAGCTTTAAGACTCGCGCATTAATGTACTAATAACCGTCGCGAACCGGGCATTAAACCGGGGGCATGATGCTCCCGAGGCAACGTATATAAATTCAAAAACACGCGCGCGGCCGCATTGTTGTTTACACGTCGCTGGCTCGGCGCGCGGCATCAGCGGACACTCGATCGGAGCACCTAAGTACTGATCGATTAGCCATTCCATCACGGAAGCCATAATCCGGCCAAAATCCCCATCGCTTCCCGAAGCTTGGGCGAAAACAATGGGCCTACCGAGAGCCGCTTCGCGGTTTCATAATGACGTGGGAGTCACGTAGAGATAATGAGGTGCTGCTGCTGCTGCTGCTGCTGCTCCTGCTGCTGTTGCTCTCGGCTGTTTCCTCCCACCAACGAGACTCTCGCTCTTTGCCGGCGGCGCCGCAGCAGCCGCCACGAGCCAACGCTACTCTCCCCGATGGCTCCGATGTAATTAATACCGATACTCTCGCCGCGCTTGTAATGAGCCGCGATCGAAGAGAGCAGTTTCTTTTTCCTCCGTATACAGATCCTCTATACTCGATGATCCGGACAACCCCGCGGTGTCGATTGGCCGTTCGACGCCAGATTAATCCGCGTTTTTCTTTTTCCTTCCACCCGTATATGAAGATTATATCGACGTGTCTTACGAAGAAAGACACATCTCAAACTGTCCGCGAAGAAAGACACATCTCAATTTGTCCACGAAGAAAGACACAACTCGCAATCTAGCCGCGAAAAAAGACACAACTCGCAATCCAGCCGCGAAGAAAGACACAACTCGCAATCTAGCCACGAAGAAAGACACAACTCGCGTCTGGCCGCAAAAAGGATACATGGCGCACATCCCACAATTTTCCGACGTGAAAAATATATGGAATGAAAGCTTAGAATGAGTAGGTTATACTTGACAAAAAAAACAAGTCTTTTCTACAGTTTAAACTCTTTTTTCGTTAATATTCGCGGGAGAATAATCCCGACATTTGTCTTTCTTCGCGAACAGATTGCGAGTTGTGTCTTTCTTCGCGGACAGATTCGGATATGTGTCTTTCTTCGCGGACAGATTCAGTTATGTGTCTTTCTTCGTAAGACACGTCGATATACTTAGAACGTTTTGGTTGTCGCTTAGCTCTCTCGAGTTCTCAAAAATTCTTAATGCATTTTCCACGCAGACAGATCTTTCGTCTTTGTACGCACGCGCGCCGAGAGCAGGATGGAATTCGCATTGCTGGCTGCTGGAATAATGCAGAGAGGAAAGCCACTTTCATATGTATAACCGGGGGAGGGGTGGGAGGAAGAATTTGAATTGGATCCGTGTTCCCCGAAGAAAGACCTCCAAGGCCCGTGTGTGTGTGTGTGTGTGTGTGAGAGTGAGAGAGAGATTTTGAATTTGAAATGCGGCGGTGGGAAACCTTTCGCCCGGGAAGCACGAAAAATGGCTGGCGAGAAGTGGATATTCGGTGAGAGAAAGGGGGGAGTAGAGCCTGCATGGTCGTACAATGGGAAAAGCGAATATCACGTGGCGTACGACGACGACGAGAACGACGACGCCGCGGCGTGCGAGCGCGTGAAAAACTATGTTTCAGCCGTGAATGGATCCAGATAGTGCACGGGTCGGGCTGGTCGAGAGATATTGGCCCACGTGGCTCGGCGAGTGCGGATCCCGGCTCCTTCCCTCCCATCCACACACACACACACACACACACACACACACGCACACACACACACACACGCGCACACACACACACACACACACACACACAAACACACACACACACACACACATCCCGAAAACACATCCTTTGATCCATCAGCCGAGTGCTTTTGCTCTTTCTTCGCCCGGCCGAAATTCCGAGAAATCAGCCGCGGCGCGCGCGCGGGAATAAGGAAGGAGCGACGAGCAAAGCGAGAGCTAGACGGTTACAAATGTTCGCGCATTCAAATAAGCCGAGCAGCGGCAGCAGCAGCAGCAGCAGCAGCAGCGATCGCTCGGAAAGTCGTTTGCCCTTTGTCTACGTCGCGCCGCGGCGGCCGCGGGGGGTCGTACCTGGCTCTATACTCCGGGGTGGAGGAGCAAGAGGAGGAGGGATGAACAGCACACAGAGTAGCGCGCGAGATGAACGCGAGGATATTGGCTGATTTTCATCGGGGCCTTATGCAACCCCCTTCCCATCGCCCGACAATTTTTCAGCCGCGGGATGCAACACGCTCGAGTCGCGCGCGCGCGCTGCGGTTGTAACGGGCGCTGCCGCCGCCGCCGCCGCGATAGCTCCGTTTCGCAAATGCGCTCCTCGCGCTCACGCGCCCGCTTGTGTGTGTATATACATCTCTTCCGGATGGCTCGTTACAAGGAGATCTCGAGCTCGCGAATGAATTAACCCCCGTCTACGGTCGATTCCGCTCGAGCTGCAGTGCTCCGCGCGCGCGGCTGACCTCGTTCGAATTACTCGAGTAGCCCCCGATACACGTCGGCCCGAGCGATCGGAACAAAGGATGCGCATACGTTCTTCATGTCCCATCGAGAATTTAACTTTGTCGCTCGTTAAGAGCCCGCGCGCGCGCCAGAGTCTAATCGAGTACGTGCAATCTTTTGTATGTTCATTAGCAGCGACTCGAGCGAGATTTTCCGGGTTATATTTTCAAAGAAAACTCGTTTTTTGAAGGGAAAAACTTCTGCTCCCGCGCCCGCGCGCCTGTGGTTATTTCCTCTCTAGGATTTCCTTTGAAAGCCAACCTTCCTTTCTCTCCCTCCCTCGTTTGCTCACTTTGAAAACGAATTTTCTTTGAAAATAATCTAAAACCAGAAAACTACCGTGCGCGTTGGCGAAAGCATATATGTGTGGAGC
Source organism: Aphelinus atriplicis (assembly GCA_020882685.1). Classification (NCBI taxonomy): domain Eukaryota; kingdom Metazoa; phylum Arthropoda; class Insecta; order Hymenoptera; family Aphelinidae; genus Aphelinus; species Aphelinus atriplicis. The sequence continues at coordinate 41,674,159 of CM037076.1, read as the reverse complement.
AGGTCTCGCCTTATATACACTTTATCAGCCCTGGTGTTTTCATAAAGCGAAATTCCCAATGTTTGTCGCTTCGAACCAGCGAACCAACACAGAAACGTATCCAATCAGTTTCGTTCTCTCACCAATTCCCGGGCAAAACGAGTTCGCTCGTACTTATCTCGACGGCCTTTACCTCGGCCCTTCCAAAATGACTTTGAAGATCGAAAATCGAAAACCCGATTGCGCGAAGTTTATCCGGCGAATGAGCGCGCGCTGATGCATTGTGCAAGGCTCAACGATTGGAAAATGTCAACTCATCCTGTGTATTTCACTTACGCGCGAGCGAGAGATCTCGACTTCAAGATAGATTTGTCTCCTCGGAACTTCGCAGAGCGGCAATTTGAAATGTTCTCTCGTGTATATATGGCACGGCTCGGTGCAGTAGTGCCAGTGTCTGCGGTGGGATCCCTGCTAAAAGCGGATATATTTGTAAGATGGATGAGACAGCCGGGACAAATGACAGGAGTGAGCCTCTCGAGCGACGCTCACCGCTTGATTCGTCCTGGAAATATAAAAATAAAACGACAATCGACAACTTTGTTAGCGCCTCTCTCGCTCGCTCGCTCGCTTGCTCGCGCGCTCATACATATTGTCGCGCGCGCTTAAAATAGACACTCAGCGGCGCGTTCGTTATAATATTCTTTGTCTATCGCGGGGCCGAGGAACGAGCGGTAAGTAAGTAGGCGGTGATGAATGATGACGAAAGCCCGCTCGAGAGACGTACTCCGCGGAGCCGAGGATAATAAGATATGACGACAGAGACGAGTCTAACCGGGGAAGAAGAAGATGGATGCAATAATACAATCATACGGCTCTCGAACTCTCTCGGATATATGCAATGAGGTTTGAGATCGCGCCGCGCAGTCCTCCTCCGATCGGCTCGAGCTCGACAAAAAGTAAACATCAACTTTTCGAGCCTTTGGCAATTGGTAAATTTCTGCGCTTCGTATACTTTTCAACGCGGGGGGACTCGAGGACCCTCGAATCTGACGAGTTGCCCGGCTCCGTCGAGAGCTGATGCGTAAATACGCCGTTGGACGTTACATCCTATATATATATATTGGCCCGGATGAACTTCCTCAGTCTCTACGGGCAATATTTTCGAATCTGCGGGTGGAAAAACAGCGATAAACACAATTCAATATTGAATCCCGGGCAATCCGCGAACTACGTCGGGTCTCGTTATTCACAGTTTGATTTTTCTCGTCTCGTTCAGACGCTGCCTCGCCAATAATTAAAAGTACGCAATCTGCCGAGGGGGTCGACGGAGGAGAAGGAGGAAGAGGAAGAAAGTAAAAAAACATGTCGAACTTTCTCAACTGCAGCTGAAAACTAACTTTCCTCTCTTTCTCCCGCTACAATAATCGTCCGAGGAGGTAAGCACAGAGCTCGCGGAGGAGAGAAAAAATCGGGGGAAAAAACGAAAAATCCCGACGTCGCGCACTCGCCTGTCAATGGGCACTCTCGCAACCTGCTCTCGCGGATAGCCGTGTATGCGTATATACATCGACGATCGCTCGGGATTTCGCCGCTCTCGTCATAATCCGCACGCGCTATCGCGGCGAAACTTGTTTGCTTTGTGCGAGCCCCGTGGACATCGATTAAAGTTTACGAGTGGCCGGCTACTCGCCCGCGCGCGCGCGCGAGCATAAATGTTATAACTTTGCTCGTTAAGCCCCGGCAAGTTTGCATTTAGCGTTTATACTCGATATGTATATATATTATGCACTGTCCACTCCACGTCCTACTCTCCATGTCCGCTTCTGTTTGATATGCCCCTTTCTCTCCTCAGCCCTGCGCCGCCGCTTCGATCGCTCATACATGCGCGCACGCGATATCGCCGCGGCTTGTTTTTGCCCGACCCAAAACCGATCCTCACTTGCACGTCAACCTACCCGCGAATCCCTCGAGCGGGCCATCGAGCGTATATATTATCTGTTTTTAGCGGCCCCTCGTGTGGCTGTGTTGATGATAATGTAATTCGAACATTGTCCCACGTTTGTTCGAACATAAATTGGAGGATTCGTCCCAGCGAAAAGTGAGATTTGATAGTTAGATTAGAACTTTCGGTAGAATCAGAGGTGGCTTCGGTAATATCAAAATATTAGAAAGGGAGATAGTGAATTTTGAGAATTTCATTGTTACAAAAATCCGACTTGATAAAACAAAATGATTAAACAAACTCAACGAGGGATCAAAAAGTGGCTATAACAGCGTTAACAGGGTGGAAACGATTGGTGTCACTCATCACAAAAATCGAATTTTAGTTCAAGAAAAAGGATTAGTTTTACGCTATAGTAAAGAGATTTAGTCTCCTGCCAAACCGACACCTTTAGGATTAAGAAAAGTGGCTTAATCTTAGAGGAAATCTTCTTCCTATAGTCTCAAACTGATAATTTATTTTCTTGAACCAAGATTCCATTTAAAGATGCGTTCCTGGTCTAACGTTCTTTTTGATTATGTCATGATTATTATTTTCTTGAAAGTATAAAGGCGTAGGAATCAACTTGCTATTGCAAATTTTCTTACTCTAACCAACATAGGACGTTCACTCAAAAATAATTGGTCGAAAAAGAAAATATTATCGAGGAGTCTGCAGTTCAGCAGCAGCTTATAAAAAATCTTTGCTTGTTATATCGTCAAGCAGATTTTTCCCCTTGAATCGACATTTCATTTTTGTGAATTCTGTAGAATATTTACATTTGGACGATATATCACGAATTCGGAGTGTCTATTAGGAATTTTTTCTAAAGCCAAGCGCAACACCGAGCCTTGTATTATCGAGATAAAATATATAAGTACGGTAAGAGTGCGGGGTAGGAGTTTTAAAAAAGTGCCGCGCTACGAGGAAGAAGGTAGAATCTCCCGAGCCGAGGGTTACTCTCAAGAGTGTGTGTATGTGTATATATATATATATATCGACCGTGAGCCGCTCTAACTGGAAAATAACGTTTTGCTCACCGGCTCTACCTCGGTCTCCTTCCTCGTGCTCGTTTTCCCTTTCTTTACGATACACACGCACACACACACACACACACATACACACGCGCGCGCGCGCGCGCGCAGCTCGCTCTCTCGCGCTTGGCTACATAGACATTATATATTTGTCCTGGCGATCCGCGATAACTTCACGCTTCTCGTCAGAGGCTCTCGGGAGCCTTGTGTCTACATCTCAATGAGTCACTGCATGTGTCGCCGCGCGGCGACGTCATTCGAGCCCGCGGATCTAATTGGTATCGGCGCGCGAGCGCGAAACAAATCGAGCCCCGTCGTCGCCGTCGCCGTCGTTATACTGAAAAGATTGAAATGTCGTACTCGCCGACACGAGAGATAAGCTTTGACAATTCTATGCTGCCGCCGCCGCCGCCGCCGCTGATGCCGCGATGCTACTTCTATTCGGTTTTGTTTCCAGCGCTGCTTTTCTCCCGTATTGTACAACCAAAGTCCAATGGGAAATACGTTGACTGTGTGTTCTCCCTCAATTTCACATCTCAATCCCACTTTGTCGCATGAATATTTATATACGCTCGCCAAAGTACATATTTAACGAGTACAGTTGAGAGCAGCCTGCATTTTTCGAGATCTAGCTTGCAAATTCTAGGGCCAATACTTGCGGGGGGGGGGGAAGGTGAATTCAAATCACGCCACTCTGTATTCGTGTACTTTCGACTGTGCGGATGGGAACTTTTGTTTCCCCCTGCCTGGCTATAAAAATGTCACCGTTACAGATCACGATTGGTGAGATGTGAAAGGTCCTTGTCGTTGGTTGTTCTATTTTATTCATTCGGTTCGATTTGTTCTCGTGAAATATTGCAGCTCGAGGAAGCAAGTGGACCGAACTGGCGAAAAGTTGCACCAAGGAAAAATTGATTTTACATCAATTCAAGTTCCTTTTCTCCCGAGTACTGGCCCTCGAAGATTCAATTATCAAACTCGCTAACGATGACCCATATTTTTCCGAAGAAAAGAAAAGAATCGAACCGAAGCGTGTTCGAGGAGGCAGGGAGTAATAAACGCCCACATTCTAACTTGGCCGATCTAATTTTATTTCCATAGGATTATTCTAGAAATCAATCGGGCCGCCCCCGCCTGCCGCCCGATCTTCCCAATTCCCCGAGCGACGCGTGCGTTAGGGAAGTTTACCCTCGGCTCGAAAAATTAATACCTCGCCGGGGTTACGGCTCGCTTACATCTCGAAATTTTCTTCGGCGCAAAGTTTGCGCGTTCTCGGGTTTCGCTCGCGCGCAAAGTCTAAGTGAAATGAACCCCGATGGAGTTTAATCCAATAAATTGTGCTTTCCGAATCCTCGCGGTATAGTTGGCGCACGCCAGTTGGAACTGCAGCCGTGTATGTACCTCGGCGGAAAACCAATTAAAGTTTAAACATTCCTCGGGAAATATCGAGTTAGCAAGCACAAAAGCAAGCGGATTTTCCCCGCGACTTATTGTCCCCACCCCCTCCGCCCCACCTCAAAAACTAATTTGTATTTCTAATTATCTCGAGAGTCGCGCGTGTACCAATCGCCCCGAAGACAAGTGTGCGGTGCCAATAAATACTCCAAGTGCCTGTCCAACGACACCGTCGCGCGCGCGCGTCAACGTGCGATACCCGTGGCACACAAGAGGAAGAAGAAACGAGAGACACGGACGCGGGCATTGATGAATCGAGACTCGGTCGACTCGGAACAATTTTTTTTCCCTTCCAACACCGGGACCTCTGTGGAACACAGTTGAAAGTCTCGCGGAGACAAATTGATTGGAGTTTACGAGCGGCCAGGCCGAGCTGCGACCACCCCAAGAGCGCAATGAAAAAGCGCGCGCAGTATAGGGCGTCACGCTCGAATCATTTGAATCCGTCGTATATAAGTTACCTCACGCACTTGTTCCCGCTTGAACGCACATACATTTATTTATATTTATATATACACACATATATTGGTGTAAACAGAGGCGCGCGCGCGCGTATGTTCGGGATAATTCCCTCGCGGCGGATCAGTCTGGCGTGATTGAATTATAGCTTCTCGTTGGGCAATAGCACGCGCGATATTCCGCGCTCGCTCGCGGGAAGTAAAAGTTTTGCCGCTCGCGAGCTCTCTCGAGCGCGCGCACTTGCAAAAGTTTCGGCGCGATTAGAGAGTATAAAGTCGGCTCTCTCTCTCTCTCTCTCTCTCTCTCTCTTTCTCGGCATGTGGGTCGCGGAGGATGATGCTTACGAAAGCTTGGACCAAACGAGAGATCGCAGGGATATGACACTATGCGCGGCTCAAGCTTATCACAGCGCAGAAGTTGCTCTTGTTGTTGTTACCCGACCGAAGAGGCGCTGCTCTGATATATGTATATTTCAAGTAAAAATAAATGTCTGCGACATGTTCGGCCCTTTAAGTCTGGTACTCTCTGGCATTGTGAATTAATGCTAGACTTTTGGTCATTGATGATAAAGCCTGTCATTATTTCAGCACCTTTCGACAGAGTTTCATTTAGCATTTTTCACTAACCTCAAAGTTTGACTGATACATACATATAGGACAGTTTTGCGCTACACTTTTCGTTTTCCATTTCTTGGTTTTCGTAATCTACGGGTCGAAAAATATGGAATTCCAAAAATGTCTGTATGTATCATACGGTACGTATGTGACGCTATCTTTTGGCGCGCGATAACTTTCGCCCGATCTTCCTGAAATTTTGAACGCAGCTCAGTCGTGAAAAGATGTGTAACGTTATAGATGTGTAACGTTATAGATGTAACCCCAGCACGTTTTCCAGCAACATCCGTTGTTTATTGTCCTAGCAACCATTGCTAGATAGTTCAAAAAATCAGTTCTAGTTCCATTTAACGACGGCAAAAACACATCATTTTCTTTCTACATAGCAACCGTTTTTGCCCAAAGCTTCTTCGAGAAAGCACGTAATGTTAATGCAGTTGGCAGCGGTTTTTTTAATAAGGTAACTGTACCCAATGTGCCCCTCCCTAAGGGTTTTTCGCAAATTTGACTATGATAGACTTCGAATTTTAAAATTCTGTGAACGGCATCTCAAAGCTTAGCTCAATACCTATTAGAAACCATCTTCATAATCATCATTCAACTACTTTAACCTATCGAAAATCGCAATTTAAAAAAAAACGCAAAAAGGCTAAATGCACAAAACGTGTACCCAATTTGGCACAATTTTTTAATCATTAGCTACAGCCTATATAGGCCTACAGGGACGATCCAATTGGCATTGAAATAAACTCTCAATCATGTTCCCAGTGATATTTATACAAAATTTTAAACATACAACTCAAAAATACGCGTCTAAATCATCGTAATATGTCTATACAAATATTCAATGATTTCACTCAGTCTTCCCATTTAAAAACGCGTAGAGGGGCACATTGGGTTCACTTTTTTTTGATGCGAAAAACAGCAATTTGAGTAGGATAAAAAATAATTTTAGGAAAACTGATGAGACCAATCGAAAGCTGAGATGTTTTTACACAAAAAAGAGTAATGACACTTTGAGAGATAAAAATGATTGACACCTGATTTTTGAGGTTGAGTGTGAAAAGTGAAATAAGAAAATGGTGAAAAAATCAGTAAGTGAAACTTCAAAGTGTTGTAGGAGAGTGGTTTTAAGGGCTAAATGGGCGGGGAAGATACCGAAAATTTTCTTTTAATTTCCCCAACATAACCCAAGAGCGACTGATGCTCAGAGAGCACCGGAAATACGAAATCTGACGATTGTGCCAAATTGGGTACAGTGCCAAATTGGGTACAGTTACCTTATATCAAATCTACCTCTTGGTGCGTATATATACGAATATAATACGTTTCAATACACGGTACGTCAATTATATACTGTGAAATATGCAAATCAAAACTTTTCACTTTTCATCGGCTCTATATTCTGTATAATCGCGACATCATACATAACCGGAAAGCGATACTTATACAAAGTGTTCCACGGAGAGCTGTCGGACTAATTCCGAGTTGTGGTCCGTGACGAATCTCAAATTGAATCGTATTTTATTGAATTCGGAAGCACGATTAGACTGGGAAAGCCTCATTTATTGGGCCAAAGTGAAAAAAAGTTTACTCGGGAGAAAGTATTGGGGATACGTCGGCCGGTGAAACGTAAGGATAATTTGAAACGAATGGAGGGAACGTGTGAGTTTTCACTTTTTCTCGGGGAATTCCTCGTCTAATTGTCCGTTCGATATTTGCCCTGCATGCACCGGCGGCGAGTCCGGCAAACGGACTGGACGTTATTGTGCTGTGCGCGCGCGGCGCCTCGTCTTTTCACATCGCGACTATGTGGGCCACTGGGTTTGCCGGTTATTGTTGTAACGATTGGAAATATAATTCAAGGAAAGCAAATCACGAGCGTGTCGTTACGAAAAATCGTTATTATAATGTCGTTATTAGATCATCGGCATGAGGTATATATTGAATATATTGAACCAATTGCGAACGGTTCAGAGAAAAGCGCATATACAATCCCCGCCGCTCGTAGAGCTGAATAGCGCCTAAGTATTCGTACTTTCCGCGCGCGCAAGCGCCGATTGCGCTGATGAAATAATAGTCCCCCGTGCGCCACTTTACGCAATACAAAATTATCATATCAATACGTATTAAGCCGTTGGAGAGGCCCCGAGAGGTTATTTTCTCACTTTGTTCTAAAGTTGCTACACGGCTTTTTTCATTCATTTTGATCAATTATTGTCATTCGAGGTACTTAAAACTACTTATAATGTTTCGACAACCCTTGAAAACCATCGCCTCAGATAAATTTCAATCGGACGTGGCTTTTTTCTTCTTTTTCCCTCTGGGAGAATGGAAACACCGAGAGTTGAGTCAGAGCGAGGCCTATTGAGACTCTCCTTTTCCAATGGCAGCACGAAAACAAGCTTATAATGTTTGGATTACTTCTTGAAAACAATCAATGGACATATAAATCTCCGAGCGATCGCGCGCAAAACTTTTCGAGTCTTCTTCTCTTCTCCCAGCCGTAAATCGGAATAATCGAGCCCGGGATTAGGTCGGATGATTTAGTCGCTCCGCGATTTAACGCGCAACGATCCGGCTCCCGGTCTTGGGGACAAATTATAAATTAGTCTTGATAACGTTGTAAATCGTAGCGTATCATCGGAAATGTTTCGCAAGCCATAATTCTACTGCCCCCCTCCTTCCCTTAATCTCGCCTCCCGTTCATACGTGCCACAGCGGCAACTTAATTAATGAGTGGTTCTCAAGCATTCGCAGTACTGCGCGCGCGCTGCAAGCTAATACTCTTATCCATCTCAATAATAATTAATTACCGGCTCTGCTCATGTTAATGCGCGTTCAAGTCCTTTAAAACAAAGGGCCCGGCTCGCTCGCGCGCAAAACTAATACCATTATTATGTGCCGGGGCGAATGAGAAACGATACGTTAAAGGCAAAACTTTCCGTATGAGAGATATATACATACGCTAGTGCGCACCGGCAAAATTTCAACTCCATAATAAATTCAAACTGCTAAAAGTTCGTGCAATATTGTGCGGGGTTAAACTAGGCTCGTACCACTTGTATACACATTATACCAGCCAAGACGCGCACCGCCATCCAACTTGCTCTCTTTCAAATCTCAACGCACGCGCGGCTCAATTTTGTATCGAGGCGTCCGAGGGAGGGAGTTGACGCGTATACGCAACGTATAATGCATCCCATCGGAAGTTTGGTATTGAACAATCGACGCGAGGAGTCTTTTCACGATCGGTCGGCAATCCATATTTCCGCAGTACTTATACGAGTCAATATTTTTCAAAGTCAAATTTTCAAATTTCCAATGTCATATTGATGGTTGCATATTTTGTATAGATACCTTCCAGGGTTAATCCTAGAGGAAATCTTGCTACAGCTTGTCAACAGCAAGATTCGATTCTCAACCTGATTGATCTCGATAGCATCCCAATTGAAGACACATGTTCGGTGCATGGAATCGCACCCCGAAAATTCTCAGCTCTCCCCGCATAGTCTCGGTGAAAAATCGGATGGCAATTAACGATAAGGCACGTTCCAATCCATCCTCCTAGTCCTGCCGGAAAAAAAAACGGCCAGCCTCACTCGTATTTCAGCGTCACGAGCGTGTGTATATACACAAATGTGGTACACGAACACGTTACAAAATTAAAACTGAAGCGCGCCTAGGTAGCAGCAGCAGCAACGCATCCTCTCCGCTCTCGCATATTGTGCCGTCCGCTCGCTCGGCGCATTTTATCGGGTAGCGATCCCGGCGTGGCTTGTGCAACCAACAGCAGCAGCAGCAGCTCGAGAGAGAAAGAGAGAGAAGAGACAGCTGTAGATCGATGTTGGGCCGCTAAATTAGATCAGGTGAAGAGCCGGATTGGCCAACTGCGCCGCGCGCGCGCGCTCTCGAGATCAGCGTACCTTGGCTGCACTCGCACTATGCAAATCCATCCGTAGACGGTCAACGGTCGTCCGTTTGTTCTTTCTCCCTCGCGCCTCGAGATTTCAATCGGCAGCGTCGCTCGGCTGCTGGCCCGCCGCCGATGCCGATCGCCACTTCCGGGTTGTTTCGCGTTTCTTTGCCCAACTTTCGCGCTTCCAACCGAATCTGCCGCGATCTCGCGCCAACGGTTCATCGCGATCCTTTGTGCCGTGGATTCCCCCGGATAACTCGGCAATAAATATCTTCTTGCGAACCTATCAAAAAATTCTAATGAGAATGGATTATCTCGGGTGTATTCACGCGCGCGTTTGCAGAGTTTAGAGAGCCGTCGCGCTTGGCTCGTGTTGTTTGTTCAAAATTTGCGGCTATTCTGCGCAGCCACTGAGCAAATATGAAAAGGGCGGGGAAGAAAAAAAAAGAACGAGCACCTGCATACATCGTTTGAAAAATCGAGCTCGTACGTGCTATCGGATACACACGATACCCACAATGCCATAATGAAATGTAAATAATTTTCACGCGGATTTGTTAACCAAATGGATCGTAAATAAAAGTTATCATGCCTTAGTGCGTAATTCCGATTCACCCGAAATTGTTTGCACGCGCATTCAAACGCTTCAATGCAGATGCGCGCTCGGATAAAAAGAACATGCGCACCCAATACTGAATTTCATAAACGGCCGTGTATATCCCATTGCGCTGCGCGATTTCAAATGGGCTCCATACAAATTTAGGCAAGGTTGCGCCGTGACCGTCTTCACAAATGTTGCCTATTTTCATACTCGCTTTTGCTCGCGTTTGCTCGCCGAGTGCACTTTGGGAACAGGCGCGTTTTTTAAAACGTACGATCCCGAAAAGCGAGCCGGCAATGTACGAACCTCCGTTATGCTACTCGCGGCTCACAAAGAATGTTGGGAATAAAATTTGTGCGAATGCCCCGACAAGCTAATTGGTAACTTTTTCCCTCGAATTCCTCCCGTTCCTCTACTCCCAATCGCGACGATGACTCTATTCGTTACAATATACAAACTTCTCGGAAAACCTTCCGTTCGCGAGAACACGAGACTCGAGGCCAGTTCGAATAAATTATTGCACTTTATGAAAAAAAAAAAACTACAATTCACATTGAGAGCTGACTCGAGAAAACGATAAATTCTAGGTCCGCGTAAAAACGTCCTGGATTTTCGGTATATCCACTAGGTCAGCACATGTCTCCCATAGATTCGTATACTTCAATCGCAGTGGTTCGACCAGGCGAACGCATCGGATCATGGCAAAAACCAAGGAAACTCGACGAATGGGGCGTGAATAATGGCTGACGCCCCCCCCCCCAAGCGCTGGTTCTTCTTTTTTTTTCTTTCGCGCCGCAGCCACGACTTGAGCAACGAGAATATCAATAAAGATCGTGTCAATGCGACACGCGGCTGGTATTCTTGCTACATCGCCCCCGGGAAATTGAGCTACATCATCCGCGCGAACTGGCTCTAGGCCGGGAAGCACACAATCACACTCACACACACGTATAAGTGTGGGGGAGAGAGAGGCAGGCTCGTTTTGAATAGCAAGATACACGAAGTCAGAGCGAGGACACGCGAGCGTTTGCCTTTTGCCTTACCTATTGTGTGTGTATATATACGATATCTGCCACGTCGGTCTGCCAGCTGATATTAGATCACTATCCATCGTGTTCGAGCTCGTTCTTCAAGTGTTTATTGTGTATTCGTTAATAAATATGTCTTTGGAGAGATGATATTTTGTTCTAGATTTCAATGGTTTCTCAGTCTTCCAGGACCTACGCCAAATTTAATAATTTGCACCACACAACTCGTGCAAGCTTATCAAAGTGATACACTAATTATAGCCTCTAATTATGTCTGCGAGGGATAGATTCCATACCCTTTTGTTCAATATTCCATCAGATATTGACCGTTTTTCTAAATCTTTAAAGTAGCATACCAGGCGTGTTTTAAATCAGTAAAAATAAAACGACCAAGGAGAAAGCGATCCAATTCCAACGGTGTTTGGAACATACGTATATACGTAAATCGATTGCCGCGAACGATCTGACGAAAATCCGTTGTATCGGCGAAGACGGAACGTACATATACACGGTGTGGTAGCTGTCAGAGGGGCGGTATATGACGGGGACTATATAAACCCGGCGCGCACGTACTCGCGCACGTATACACGTATCCAGACACGTGTGCGAATTTGCATGGATCGTTTTCGATGGCATAGACGATAGCTATATTAAATGCGGAATGGCGTAAAGCAATAAATACATTCCAGCTCGCGCTCACAAGTGTGAGGAAATTCGCGAAGATGCATCTCCTCTCTGTCGCTCTCGCTCGCTCGCTCGCGCGCATGCACATACGTAAAAAGACGTCAAAAGCCGGCTGACACGGCTAATGAAAGTGTACTCACAATGAGCGGCGGCTCGTGTCGAAACACGGCCGGCGCCGTATGTGTAACGCTCCTACACTTACGGATATCGAGCAGCAGCAGCAGCAGCCGTCCTACATTGCATGTATCTCGGGCTCGCGCACGAGAAGCAGCATCAGCATCAAACGGCTCCTTGCTCTTGCACCGATTGCACCAATCCGATCGCTCCGTGTCTTCCCCGAGCCGTGCCGGCATGATCGCTCGGCTGCGCGGCTATGAAACCATGACGTTTTCCTGCCCCCTCGGCCCGCGTACAAGCGACGCATCGAGCGTGTGTGTACGTATATCGATGATGACCGTAAGTCAATTATTGCGCGAGCAACGAGACCCCGAGCGTCTCGACGCTCGGTCGCGGCGAGCCGTTTGGGATGTGCGCTCCTCGCGGCATTAGCGCAATGATTCCCAGCGCATTGTGCGCTCGCGGCTCACGGTCACTGTTACCGTTTTGCCCGAGCGGGGCTCGAGAGAACCGAGGGACGCGCTGCAGCCAGAGACGTGTACACAGTCTCCCCGATCCACGTTGAACAATCATTTTTACGTTCGACCGAGCCGCGAACGACTTATCGTGATATCGCGTTGAGTAAGAAAATTTCACGTGTACACGGTACAGTGAAAATCTATAGCGTTATTATTCGCCGTTCCTCGGATTATTTCTTTCGAGCCAGTTTTTCAATCATTGTAATATATTTAAAGTTGCACACGTAACGAGCCGGGCTGAATTGACTCGGAGCACATTACGATGCTGTTGTGAAGTTTCATAGAGGTGATCTGGAAAACGTCTAAATCAATCTGTATTGGAAAGACGAAAACGGTCTACCGGCGTGATATAATCGTTGCAAAATAGACAAATGTTATTCCGCCCGCGCTTAATGAGTGTTATATAATACAGCCTGCCTCGTCTGGCTGAATTTTCACGGCAAACATTGTTCTTCAAGCCTGAACTTCCTTAAGTGCTCCGCGTGTGTATATAGCGAAGGAGGCAGCAGCAGCAGCAGCTGAGGAGACGGCGGCGAAAAGAGCACTTAGTTCCGCGCTTCACTCATATTGTTAAATGGCACTTGGGCGCTCGCTCCGATGTTAGAAGGGAAGAGTAAGAGAGAGAGAGAGAGAGAGAGAGAGAGAGAGAAGGAGAGAGAGTGAGAAAGCGCACCTCACGTCATTCGAGGAGTGGAAGAAGCTCGGGACCGTCGAGGAAGTGGAAGGGGTCGTGTCCATCTTGCTCGTACTCACGAGTATAATCAGGCGCATCCATCGTAATCATCATGCACATATGGAAGCGCCCCTCTAACCCCCCGTCGGAGCGCCAACCCCCGATTCGATTATAATTGCATGCATCAGTGGTTGATACCACGAGCTTTTTGTTCAATAATGGGTACTGAAAGGATCCTTTTTATAGGATAGGCGTCCCTTTTTGAGATCGCGAATGGTCTCTCGCGCAACTCTGTGATTTGACTCGCGACGGAGAAGATGCCTGATGGCCTTCAGAAAGAAATTTCCATATTCGATGTGTATAAATGCCGGCTGAATTGCAGTGCTTTGCCGGCAACTTGAATCCTTGACGGGATGAGAAACGTAAGAGTTCTTTGATTATATAAAAAAAATCGCGCTTTCGCGAGAGGGAATCAAGATTGCTTTGCCGGCGCGCAGCGCGGCGTCGATTTGCATGAATTTCGCCAGTTTCCCTATTAATTTCATCACCCTCGAGTCTGCCATTGAGCAAAGGCTTAAAATGCCCGTATAGTAGGAGGTATATGTTTGTCGTCCTAGATTTTGCGCTTGCCCTTTCATTTAACTTTGTTATGGCTGGTGAGCGAGTGAACGTGTGAGTGTATGTGTGCACCAGCGCGCCACTGCACACGGAACGGAATAGAGAGAGGGTATGGGAATCCTTTATCGGTGGGATGCCACTACGAGCGGATCCTCTCTCTCTCTCTCTCTCTCTCTCTCTCTCTCTCTCTCTCTCTCTCTCTCTCTCTCTCTCTCTCTCTCTCTCTTTCTCTCTCTCTTTTACTCTCTCTCTCTCTCTTTCTCTCTCTCCCTCACGTCCTCGCGCGCGAGCGGCGCCCCACTCTTTCCCCAATACTTGCACACACATACATAGTCGCCGCGCGTGTGAGGCACCCGATAGACTCAACGTCATGACACAGTTATAACGATCTTCGCTGTAAATCTTCGGTGGAGTTGCACCAAATCCATGATCTAACGCTGTGGACAGAGCTGGGGAGTATATAAAGTCGATTACGGCTACAGGTTTGTCATTCACGTTTAGCTCTGCTCGCACGGTGGTGCACGGCTTACAAAAGGGACGCTGTGCCGAGAGCAAAGCTGCGTCAAAGGGGACTCCCTCGCGGGACTACCCCTCTAGGTTCGCTGGCCACTTTGGCTGGACAAGCCGTCAAGCGAAATTTTATCCCTTGTTCAATACATGACCATGGAGAAGGTAAGTGATAATAGTTTTTTTTCGATACTTCTCTATATGTTAATTGATACTTTTTTAGTGCTCCCTGCATTTACAAATATAGTCTCTTGCGATTTTTTAAATACAATCATTCATCGTAGATTCTTAAATTCCGTTAATCATAAACATCAATCAATTAATTAATGAATTAATCAATTGATCAAGTTTTAATAAATACTCCGTGAAAAAAATGTTAACGCATGGTGAGAAAAGTCCATCCAAACTATAAAAACTTTTTTCATTATTTTCCAAGGTGATATGTGTGCTGGCTGTGCTATCACTATGTTCAGCACGACCAGAGCCACCAGTAAGCTCGTACCTTCCCCCAGGACAAGGTGGACAAGGCGGGCAAGGTGGCTTCGGCGGTGGCCGACCAGGAGGTGGCAGCCCTTCTAACCAATATGGACCTCCCGATTTCGGAAGTGGTGGTGGTCAAGGACCCGGTGGTAGTTTTGGTGGAGCGCCAGGCGGCGGTGGCAATGGGTTCGGTGCTCCTTCAAGCAGTTATGGTCCACCCGGTTTTGGTGGGAACAGTGGGGGTGGTAACGGTGGGGGTGGTAATGGCGGAGGTGGTAACAACTTTGGTGGCAGTGGAGGAGCTGGACGGCCACAAGATTCATACGGACCACCACCAAGTGGCTTCGGCGGTGGTAGCGGTTCTGGACCAAGCGGTGGTTTCGGAGGTGGTCAATCCGGTGGAAGACCCTCCGATTCTTATGGACCACCATCAGCTGGTGGTCCCGGTGGATTTGGTGGCAATGGTGGAGGCGGCAATGGTGGTGGCTTCGGTGCTGGCAATGGTGCTGGCAATGGTGGAAGACCATCAGATTCCTATGGGCCCCCTGGATTTGGAGGAGGAAGTCAAGGTGGACCTGGTGGGTCTGGATTCGGTGGAAACGGTGGAGGTTCAGGCGGAAGACCCTCAGACTCTTATGGGCCACCAGGTGGTGCTAGTGGTTTCGGAAGTGGAAGTGGTGGACGACCTTCTGGGAACGGATTTGGTGGAGGAAGCGGTGGAAGGCCGTCAGACTCGTATGGACCACCTTCATCAGGAGGCGGAGGATTTGGCGGCAGTAATGGAAATGGACGACCTTCAGGATCAGGAGGTTCTTTTGGAGGTCAGAGTGGTGGTAGACCGTCTGACTCGTACGGACCACCGTCCGGAAGTAATGGAGGATTTGGTCAAAACGGAAATGGAGGAGCGGGTGGTCGACCATCTAGCAGTTACGGTCCACCATCAGGTGGTAGTGGCTCCGGTAACTTTGGGGGCAATGGAGGGTCTGGTGGGAGGCCCTCGAATAGCTACGGCCCACCCTCCGGTGGAAATGGTGGTGGTTTTGGTGGTTCAAGTGGTGGGAATGGAAGACCTGGTGGTTCTGGCTTTCCTTCAAATGGTGGCGGTTTTGGAGGAAACGGTGGGAGCCCTTCAAGCAGTTATGGTCCTCCTTCGGGGGGAAATGGTTTCGGAGCCAATGGAAATAGTGGAGGTTCAGGTGGAAGACCTTCTAGTAGCTATGGACCGCCCTCGTCGGGCAATGGATTCGGTAGTGGAGGCGGTCAAGGTGGTCAGAATGGAGGTGGTCAAGGTGGTCAAAATGGAAAACCGTCAAGTTCGTATGGTGCTCCATCGAACGGATTTGGCGGTGGTAATGGAGGAAGAGGAAATGGAAATGGAAACGGAAACGGAAACAATGGTTACCCGCAAGGAGGTCCAGGGAGTGGAAACGGTAATGGCCAAAATGGAAATGGAGGAAGGCCTTCAAGTAGTTATGGTCCTCCTGGAAGTGGCAACAACGGACCCGGTAGCAGTGGACAGAATGGTTTTGGTGGTGCTGGCAGTGGTGGATTCGGTGGACAAGTCCAAGATAGTTACGGCCCACCACCTTCGGGAGCAGTAAATGGTGACCAAAATGGTTATTTGTCCGGTGGACCAGGAGGAGCTGGAGGAAGTAACGGATATTCATCTGGTGGCCCCGGAGGCAACGGATTTGATGAAGGAAATGATGTGAGTCTAGTACTTTTCATTTCTTTTTGATTTGGATCAAATAATAATCTTGACTGCTCAATTTTCGTCTTCGTATCCACTCACCCATGTGTTTTTGAAGTAAATATTTTGAAGTATTTTGTGGTTAATGTGACACAGAGCAGTCAAGTAGAACAGCACTTTACTAATAACTAAAAATCTAGATATAAACCAAACATGCAATAATATTTCGATTTTCTCACTCTCATTGCAGGAGCCTGCAAAGTACGAATTCTCATACGAAGTGAAAGACGACCAATCAGGTAGTAATTTCGGACATACAGAAATGCGTGATGGTGATCGAGCACAAGGCGAATTTAATGTTCTTTTGCCTGACGGCCGCAAACAAATTGTAGAATATGAAGCCGATCAGGATGGATTTAAACCTCAAATCCGTTATGAGGGTGAAGCTAACACTGGAGGAGCAGGCGGGTACCCTTCGGGAGGTCCAGGCGGTGATAGTGGATACCCATCTGGTGGACCATCCGGTGGCGGATTTGGTGGACAAGGTGGACAAGGTACGCAAGGTGGGCAAGGCGCACAAGGTGGACAAGGTGGTAATGGGCAAGGAGGCTATCCTTCTGGTGGTCCACAATCTGGTAATGGATTTGGTGGAAATGGTGGCAACGGTGGATATCCTTCTGGTGGCCCACAATCTGGTAGCGGATTCGGTGGAAATGGTGGCAATGGCGGATATCCTTCTGGTGGTCAAGGTGGATTTGGTGGAAACAATAATAATGGAGGCGCGAATGGTAATTTTTAGAAATTAATGAATCTCTTTGAAATACAAGTACAATAATACATTTTCTTCTTAGGTTATCCCTCTGGGGGTCCAGGCAGTGGTGGTTTTGATGGCGGCCGAGGCCAGGGAGGTAGTAGCGGTGGCTATCCATCTGGAAGTGGTGGTGATGCGGCAGCGAATGGTGGATATCAATATTGATTGCTTATATCACTATAAGCTTGTATGTTTAATATATATAGACGTATCGTGCATTGTATAATGTTCATGTCGCACTTTATTTGTTATGAAATGACAATATATGTGCCAGTATCAGTATTAATTTTAAGACATATGATAATTTTGAAAAAAGTCTGTAAACATTTCATCACTCTTCTCTGCGATTCATATATCGAACATTTATGATGTCTCCATCCTATTTATTTATGATATAAGTAGTATGCGCTGAATGATGGAAACATGTATAGTATCCGTAGCGTGAAAAAAAAACCGCTTTAGTAATAAATTTTGCGGTCAACCATACCAATTTGTTCTTTGTTTCTTGAACATTTGCCCCTTTACTTCATTACGCATACGGTAACATACATTTTGATAGGAATAATGATAATCAATTACAATTTAGAACAAAAAATCTCTGAAATACAATTAATTAATTATTTGATCAGCACATCCATTTTCAGATACCAACGATACATATTCGCTAACACATTATCCATTAATCAGACTTCTCAATCTTACACTCTCCATCGATACCACTTTTGTTTGCTCGCGTATGTAGTACACTAGTGGGTGTTCGGTAAATTAAGGGATCGCATAGAAAGGTTCGCTATTCACCATCTAGAATCTGTAACACTCCAGAGACGAAGATGCTTAAAGAAAGTGCACCATGGCGTAATCGGCTGCATGTGTAAGATAAGCCTTTACATTAACGTCCCACGTGTAAGTTACACAACACGTGATGCGGTGATGCAGGCGCTAGGTATTATCGAAAGGATATACAACATTTCTCAGTTTGTATACAAAACATATTTGTAAATTGATAATTATAATGCCGTAGTTGTATTTGAATGACCATGTTACGATTTTTATTCTATATAAATTTCAATAATTTCAACTTCATATTGAATTCAACTAATTGTAGTACTTGAACTTTGCAGAAAGAAATGATATTCCACAACATGTCATGTCATCATGAGAGTTAAAAAATGAGTTTGAATTACAGTTCAAAAGCAACAAATTCAAATGCCAAAGTAAGTCATCAAAGATAGATTTGAAAGAGTGCAGCTCAATTGTTAAAATCATCACCACAGAACAGGAAATCGACGCGTGCAAACTTGCCAGACAAGCGCGCGGCTCGTCTGGCGTCATCGTTGCTGTCACAAATCTGCGGTTTCTTATTAAATGTAACCACAGTGCTACAGTTGTACAGTAAATCCGCCAAATTGCTGGGTATCTACCTCCATTTCGACTCATCGCTCGCAATCTTGCTACCTAGTATATATAAACGGCTGATAGCTTCTATGGAGCCTTAGTTCAGTTTGTGTCCCACGGCTTGCAAGTCTATCTTTACACTCATGATTTTCGAGGTAAAGTATCATCGACATATCCATTATTTGTGTTACAATATTTCATAGTAATTATTTTCTTCCAGTCAGTTAACAATTGATAATTTATTTGCAAATTATAAATCATTCTAGTAAAAGAATAATCATTATTTATGGTACAGTGCATACATATATCTAATTTACGTTTTTAATATTCAACTTTAACATCATGCAAATGTTGTTATTGACACGATGCAAAGTATTTAAAAATAATAATCTTCAATATGCTACGCGCATTTTGAAATATTTCAATTAGCCATAAAGTTATAAAAATTCATTGACAATCATCAAAAAGACAAGTTTGTTTGAAAATTTTTTACATAGACACCCGCTCCAATACAAGTTCAGAATAAATATATGAAAAAAAACTGTGTTCACATGATGTAAGACAGAAGGATCTTCTTTTCTAGAGTGAGATACATAAGATTTCATCTATTTCTAGAGTGGAGTACATAATATTTTCCTATTTTATAAAGGATACTATTTTAACAATCTGGTTCGACAAAATGTTCATTACTTTAATTCCCGAGAATCGATACTGCCCCGGATATATGGATTACGGGTCTCGCAAAATATCGCCGGATAAGATTAAAAATTCACGATACGCCATTTGATACGAAAAATAATGCCATGGCAATGGAGCTCCATAATGTAAAGAAATATATTGAAAGTGTAAGAGTAAACAAATATATAATCTGTGTCATACAAGAAATAAATTGAAGGACATTTGATAATTGATCATGATATACACAGCTTAAAGATAAATCAAGAACTGTTAATAATATTAAAAAAAATGAAATCAATCATCTAAAATTCAAGGGAATAATCTTGCTCAGTATATCATCTTGATAAAATTCATGTGAAAGAAAAAAACCAGAAAGAAGTCGCCGGCACAACAAAAATCAAACAAGCTGATCAAACAAAAGCGCGAGTAGGTCTCGAGCGGTCTCAAGTAGCTGCAAATAGTGGGCAAAGGCTCTTTGGCCGAATAATCACACAAGCGGCTGGTTGTGTCGGGGACCCTTTGAAAGCCGCTAATTTTCCTGCTCCATGGCCGCGTGGCGTGCGCTTTCGTTTGATCAGTGTCGAGTCGCATCCATCTTCATAGCCGCACCCCCGTCGTCGTCGACGCTGTATCCTTTGGACCCTCTCTCCCCACGCCACCTCCTCCTCCTCCTCCTCCTCCTCCACGGAATTCAAGGATCGGCGGCTCTCCGAGTTCACGCATGATTTTGTGCAGGTACTGGTGCTGCAGCTCGCGACAATGCTGCTGGGGATCCGGAGCGAGCCACAGGGCCAGGCGTATTTGCCGCCAAGCGGCGGAGCCGCCCCCGCCATCCGACCTCCACAGGCGCACCCGGGCCACCCCGACGAATGGGCTGGGGTACGTTGCTCTTCGCTACGCAAGCCTAATTAGGACCGCGAGCGTAGCCGACGACCGATTAGCTCGGGTCTCTTGAGCGGAAATGGCGTTCGTGCAGTTTCATGGATGCCTTCCTATCGGACTGCTTGTGTCAGGTGGAATGGGAATATGATGACTTTAGTTTAATTGTCGTGGTTATCGAACCGTTAGTAATCGAATCCCCGCTGGGTTGTTTATGATCAAAAGGGTTTTCGTCATTTCGTAACTTCAGCATTGCCTCGGCCGTGAATAGGCATACAATTCGAACGTATACATTAGGACCCTGACGGATCAATGTGAAACGAATCCTCGAGGAAGGGTGATATCGTACGCTATGAACAATAAACTATATTGCCCGAATAACATCAGCAATCGAGTCAATCAGCAAAAACAAAAGCATTCGTGGCAGCACCTATGATTCGAAATAACTTTCGACATTGACGATTGAGCAGGAATTTATACAAAAGGGCGGAAACTACTGGGGACTATTGACATATATTCATATGTTTCCCCTCTGGTATGATCTTCCTCTAACTTCTTTTGAAAATTATAATATGAAAGATAATCATAGATGTCATCGAATCATAAATTTGCATTAATCAAATTTAATTTAGCTTCCTTTCCGTACCTCTGACCTAATATTTAAGTCGACCGTTCCGTACTTTTCCTGTGCATATATAAATTGAAGAAACACACAAGTAGTCTAGTCTTAATAACAGTAAACCCTACCCGAAACCCTACCAAAGGTTCGAGACAATGTTCTCTCTTTGTCCTTGTCACACTCTGTCTTCACTACTTGACCTTAACTAACATCCCTCGGTTCTCTTAAGGGAGATTAATTAAGGACGGAGGGCCAAGATACTCTCTCCGCCCTCTCCCTCCCGTTTACATGGGTGAATCTGTATTGTATATTGGTGAGATTTAGCTTGTAGGTGTACGTTCGCCAGGGTGTTTGTGCTTGGTTGTGAATGTGTGTGTGTGGTCGCTTGCATCAGTGTGAACCGTAACAACGAAATTGCGTCATATATTTAAATGAAATTTTGCAGCTATATTGAAAGTGTCCCCTTACCTCAAACTGATTAAATTTTCGCACCTAATTAGATAGTATTAGAATATTAACTCGCTGCACAGTTCGTTTTGAAAAAGATTCGATTAATTTGAAATTCAGAGGAATATATTGAACTCAAGCTGCGTGCAAGTATTATGAAAATTGATCAATCTAGTTCTTTTCACTATCAAACTATCCAAAAGTTGAGGTATTTTTCATGTCTTACATTTGACATATCATATTAGTTTTTCCAGACATTCGACATTTCCAGCACCTTTCATTATTTTATAGTTTTTAACTAGCAACCCATTGAAATTTTAACAAATGAAATGTTGATTGCAACACCGCAGTAATCCAAATCTTTGAAATTATTTTTCTTCTCTGTCAAATCGAGAAGTGTCGAGATAAACAATCGTATTTTAGAAAACCCCAAATTATGATTCAGATTCGGTCAATCTTTATTGATTTCATTCATGTACATTATATAAATATATCGCCGTGAAATTTTAAGGATTGGCAGGATATCTTTGAAGAATCGAGGCATTAGCGGAAACAGCTGTAGATCGAGTAAGAACCATCTCGAGAGTACAAGCGTGTAATCGAATTTCAAACACTGAAAGAAGTTCGCTTAATCGGACTCAAAGAAAAGGTTTGCCAACGTTCCGATTAATTTAATTTGTGGATAAGGCACGTCATCCTCGGGATTGGTCGATAAATCGCCAATGATAAATCTCACCTCGGTTCTAATTGAAAGAAATACCCAATTATAGTTCGAGTCAATCAATCAGACGAAATGCGTGAATGTAACTCGATACAACGAACATTCGACTAACTGTTGTTTGCCCACCAGGACCCAGTGAACTACGAGTTCTCGTACGAGGTGCAAGACGCAAACGCAGGCCTGGACTTCGGCCACAGGGAGATGAACAAGGACGGCGAGGCGACCGGAAGCTACCACGTGCTGCTTCCGGACGGCAGGATGCAGTTCGTCGACTACATAGCCGACGCGGGTGGCTACAGGCCGATGATCCGTTACGAAGGCACAGCCTCGTACCCCGCCGGGCCCGTCGGTTACCCGGCCGCCGGCAATCCCGCCTCCGAGGGCTACAAGTACAAGAAGAAGAAGTAGGGCCGGTCATTTGTATGGCCGCACTTTCTTCGAGTGTGTGTGTCGACGACGCCGTTATTGATGACCCTCACCTTCTGCGGCTTGTGTATCCTCGAATGCCGCTATGACGCGAGGCTATTTTTCGCGCGTAATTGAAAATCCGTCCCCGAGCGATTCGTCTTGTGTTGGGGATTTCGCGCGTGTATCGCCGGGAATTCTTTCGTTCGCCGGAGTTGCCCGAAAACGGAGAGGAAAAAAAGGGAAAAACGGAGGGGGGCACAGAACAAAAATTGCACGGGGACGGAGAAAACCAATTACACGATACTTTCGCTGGGCTTTTCGAGTTTCACGCTGTCACGTGCGACCCAAGCTTGTAATTATTAATGATATTGTTTCTTTGTATATTTTGAAATGTAACAATGAACGCGCGTCTGCGCCTCGCGCGAACTGTAAATAATAATTTGAAGGAAAGAAAAAAAGGTAAAAAAAAGTACGCTCACTCTCTCTATCTCTCTCTCTCTCTCTCTCTCGAACGAAATTGGCGCCAATTATTCTTCCCTTGTGTACACACACGCTCACCTGAACTTGCCAAAAAGCGCTCGTAATATACCCTTCCTTATTTATTAGCCGAGACAATCAATTATACCGGTCGAGGTGTATGCGTAAAGCGTCGGCCGAGCGCGAGCGCATTAAAAAGGCGCGAGTGTCGAGCGTGAATTTATGGGCGGCCGATAACAAACAAGCCATTCGGCCGCCGTGTCCATATTTCTCTTCTTCCTCTCTCGCGCGCGCGGCGCCCGTCCCTCTCCTCGTCCTTCTCCCCTTTCCCCCTCTTTCCTCCGCCCCCCTTATTAATTAACTCGAATTGGCGGTTGCGTCAGTGGCGCGCGCGCGCGAGCGTGACCTTGAGCGGGAGAAAGTGCGCCTCGTGCCGAAGATGCTCTCGATGGATAATTCGCGATTAACTTACTTCTGTACGAGCGAGCAATTATTTCCCACCCAACTGTGCAGCGAGACTGCATTGTGAAAAATATAATTTCTGTTATTTGATTATTGTTCAAGGGGACTTTGTAATCCCGCTGAAGTACCGGGAGACGACAGCTCTCATTATATGATATATGATTACACTGAAACTTCGAGAGGTATTTGTTTTATATACATTCACTCGTCAGGTAGCTTTGTGATTTGTCAGAGATGTTTACCGATCATTGCTGGTTTTATGTGAATGCAACATATATTTATACATAAGAAATAACATACGTGCAGGTATACTATCTTTATATTAAAATATGACAATATCTGCAGAAAATTGAAATATTAGCTGATAGATGACCGCATGTATTATCCATTTGGATGAACATAAACCATCTCCAAAAATTCCAGCGAGATCCAAGACCCAATTGGTAAGTAAAATTACAATTGAAAATAGCAGAATAACGAAGTACGTAATACTTTTCGCGATACAAGTAAAATAAGATTATTCTTCCCAAGATGCATCTTTGTTTTTAAATATTATAACGTTCGCTCCCTACTTGAAAGTTTTCGGCACATTGTTTCCATCATTATTCAAATTCACAATTTTCTATCCGAGGAATTTTGAGAAAACTCATCACATAATTGGACGAAACGTCTTGCAAGGGATACAATGTTGGAAAGCGAAAGTCAAAAATCAATATTCATAAATTTCGCACTGGTTGGAATAATGACCTCGGCGGGTTCATGGGGGAAAACCTCTATAGTGGTTATAGGTAAGTCCCGGATACACAACTAGCTTGAGGTATTGCGGGTCCCTCGCAACAGCGCGACAATCAATCGCGCGCTAATAAAAACGATTTTGTCCGCACGCGCGGTATATATACGCGGATAATCTGCTTGGTTCGCCGGGCTCGGTTCGCGTGTCCGCTGCTGTTATGGCACAAACACTAAAGCTAGCTTGCTATATCAATTCGTACTGCTGTATTTGCGATATGTCCCCTTGGGGAATTACCTGCCGCGTGTCGCAGGGATGATTACGGACACGCGCGTCGCTGACGCTGCTGAAGTTTCAAAATTTTACG
Source organism: Aphelinus atriplicis (assembly GCA_020882685.1). Lineage (NCBI taxonomy): Eukaryota > Metazoa > Arthropoda > Insecta > Hymenoptera > Aphelinidae > Aphelinus > Aphelinus atriplicis. The sequence continues at coordinate 41,649,808 of CM037076.1, read as the reverse complement.
ACTCCAAAATAAACAACCGCTTTGGATTCGGAACAATATCGCTGCTTCGTCAACCGTTGTCGAATTGTCTTGCAGTGCGGTGTTCTACTTTGCTGTGGAAGATGCTCTGTTGAATAGGTTTCATAGCAAACCCGATTGGGACGTGGTTCGATTGGTTGCTAGAGGTTCATCCACGAAAATTTGAATGCAGGAGCTCGAAATTAGGGGCAATTTATTCGTCGATGTAGATCTAAGTGAAAAGTTTTGAAAATATATTTTTCGGTGACTTGCAGCGGCCTCCACGGGTCATGATTCAAGTTTATCCGAATATCCCAAAATAATTATTAAAATGGTTCGTATTCTGGGTCCGCCTTAAACTATATGTTGAACTATATATGGCTTTCCTTCTGATACTTAATTGTCTTGACATTTTGACAGGACCAGAATATTGTATTTCAAATATTACTCACCCTGTACGAATTTCAAACATTCAGATATGGAATAAATCGATCGATAAGAGAAAAAATGGTTCTAAATGAAATGTAAAAATAAAATGCAAATATAATATGTCAGATGGATGGGATATTATTATTATTACACGTGGGAATAAAGCGTGCTTGAACGTAGCTATGCATCGTAAAAAACGAATGAGAATCTTACGCATCCTTGAGAAACCGACAAGGGAGGTTGTTCGAATAATGAGGTGAATGTATATCGTGTTTAGTTATTATGTTTTTTTTTCCATGAATATGTAATCTTCACCCGCACAACGTAGGGATAAATAGCGATAAACACAACATTATTCGTATAAGGGGTGTAAAAAAGGATATTCGCAACTTGCTTAGTTTGAATAAAAAATTTTTCTGAGCTCTATCCACTATTTATCCTGAAATTAATTGATCTTCCACGATACCCAGTACTTTTTTTCACAATCGTCTAGTAGAAAATGTGTATATAATGATAGTACTACTCATTTAAGAATCTTCTAGATAGTTAAGTTGAATTTCATTTGTTTCAATTCACTCTCCGAAACAAATTATAACGTGGGATAGAATGAACTCCAATCTAATCACGCCTTAAATATTATTCATAAGAGATATTTTCACATGTGCCAAATTATTTCGTACATGAAAATCCACGCAGTTTTTGTCCAGACAAATTTAGACTGTGTCAAATCGACATTCATTCATACAGTTAAACAAAGCCACACCTGCGAAATTTCATGGTTCGTATCGAAGTTAGCGAGAAGCTTGACATGAGAAAATCGGACGCTAAAACCAACATTTATGGGGGGGGGGGGACATCCGTGCGTGCAGTTCTCAGACCGCAAAACGTGCACGCCGAGGTGACGAAAGCTGATGGTTCCCATGGTTTCGCATTTGGATCTTCCAAATTGCACCAGTCGAACTGTTAGGTATGTATCCGTACAAGGAAGAAAAAAATCTGATTGGAATCTTCGTCTATTTAGTAATTCCAGCCTGTATATTCAAAAGAGGACTGTCGAAACTTTGAATGTGAATAAAAGTGAGTTGATACAAGATCCTTCCGATCGAAACCTTCTTCGGGATATCTATTTTCGAACTTCTATGAGTATAGCGAATTTCTATAGCTATTAATTTGGAGAATAGCTGACAAACAGAGACTTGATGGAATCTGCTCTTGACTGAGGATCAGTATCTTAGTGTAATGCTAAAGTTTGACAGCATCTCTCAAAATGTTATCGGTTATAGCTGATTCCCATCATTATTTGACATTGACGAATTCATCATACAATACCGAAGCTCAAGTCTGATGAACAAAAAGTTGATCATTCTCGAATAACACTCGAAGATATTTTGAAACTTTTTCAAGTGGCTTGTGTCGATAAATTTAAAATGTTACACTGAAAAAGTACGTCAGAATATCGCCAAAACCCTGAAGTTTGAAACGTATGCAGTAGTTTTTTCCTCATAGCTTCTCGAAATTTATACTTGATATGAGGTTGAAACTGACTTGGACACTGAAATTAGGTTGTCACACTCGCACAAATTTTCATCTCCAAATTTTGTCCCTTTGCTCGGTATAACCCCTCTATGATTGTCTATGTGACCCACAAAACGCATACCCCCAGAACAAAACTGTTCTCTCTGTCCCTCCAAAAAAAAAGAACCAAACGCTCCCCTGGCAATCCACCCGTCAGATATATCCAGCGACGACTCATCATCATCATCGAATCGAGTCGAATTAGCAGGCAATCGCACAACCGGCGCGAGCGCGTGTGGGTAAAAGAGTCGCGGCGTCGAGCAGAGACTCTATCCACGAGGGCCGCACGGGGTACGTATATACACTGCACACACACCACATATATATACGTATCACGTGCGCCCGGCCGGCTTACGCGATTACATGATCGGCTCTCGTCGGTTAATAGTTGTAATATCACCCTTTCCAAAAAGCACAAGCCGCTCGCTCGTAAATTTCATCAAGTATATTACCCGGCCAGGCTCGAGCTCTCGTGTGTGTGTGTGTGTGCGTGGTTGCATATCCAGCACGGCCGGGTAACATCTCCGCGATAAACATCTCCGGGTGTGCGCGCGAGCCAGCGCGAGTTATGTGCGTAAGTGCATATACGCGCCGGGGAGAAACGTAATGGCCGGTCTTTGTGAATATCGCGCCGAGTGTGCGCGCGCGGGCCAGACATCGAAGAATGATTTATAAGCGGCCCGCGCCGAGAGAGAAATTCGCGCTTTGCTAGTGTGTGTACGTCTGCCTGTGCTTGTGATTTAGGAACTGAGCCAGATACAGCTCGGCGCGGGTTTGCACAACCACGCGAGAACTCGACCGGCTAGATAAGAGTGACACACAGACACGCGGCGCAGGTGTAATGATGAATAATAAACTTAATCGTCCGGAGAAATATGGAGACGTCGCGCGCGCGCAAGCTTGGCTACTTTATTACGGACGCAGCAGCCGCAGACTTCCTGAAATGCGGCGCGGCTCTCTAGTGCAGATATGTTTATCGGCCGCGTCTGTCGCGAGTGTATCGAATTGATTGGAGCGAGCGTTTTCGCGGTGGGCTATAGGAAAGGGGGATGAGCTGGCTCTTCGCGTATAGGCATTCGTTACCCAATCCAATCGGCTAAATGATTTCGACAACTGCACGCCCGGAATATCATAATCTCGCGTTACGTATTCCGAAAAGGACTAGTCATCTTGGCTTTGTACTCTCGTACGTCTCTTAGAATCGTCCGACTCGCACGTCGAATTTTTCCTCTGCGGCAGTCGCTCGCCAAATTCGACGCTCCGCGTGTGCCCCCCCCCCCCCGACTCTTTTTTCGAACTAAAAATATCGAGGGGATTGCAGACGCGCGGGTCCGGCGTACCTCATTATTCATCGAGCGCTGTGTACGGCTCGGTGAAAATGTGTGCGCGCGAGCACACTTATGTAATTTTTTTTACCCAGAAAGAACTATAAGGTCGATCGAAATTAAAAATGAAGCTCGTTGAGGATGCTTTCGCCACGTTATTACATTATTTGCGATAATCTTACGCGCGTGGATATAAAGAATTCGAAACGCATTAATCATCGCGAGTGAGACATTCATCTTGAGGTTTCTTCGACAATTATACGCCCGCGGAGTTGTTTTCGAGTGTATTTTTGAAATCTCGCACGTAACGCAATCGACCTTTTGTGCGGGGAAATTATCCCGAGCAATATTAGCTCGAGCTGAACCGATTTGTTTGATAGTACACTAGGTTACTTTATTCTAAGAAAAACACTGCAGGTGGATCTGTATAGTTTTTATAAAAGTACACTGACGGTATATTCTTTGCTATTTAAGGAGTCAGTTGATTATGACAATTATTTTTCAACCTTTCTTTATTGACTTACATGATGCTTGAGAATGTCATTCCATCACCCCGATGGATAGAAAATATTTTGAACAATTTTCACAGCTCATTTTTTCGAAACTCTAATTACAGTCTGAAACGTTAGAATAGAACTTTAACCCAATTTTCTCGAAACTACATTTTTCAAAATGGTGTGCATCATAACTCGGCCATTTCTCATTCGATTATTGTGGCTCTCGCGGTACTTTAGTTTATTGCGATCAAAAATAATTGAATTTTTGTGAACAATTCTTTTATGGGCATAAAGTTTGTATGCAAGCCAAATTTGCGTGAATCAATATTTTTGGAAAAGCCAAGCTATACAACGGTAGATGAATTCACATAGAATGAAAGAAAAAATGTTCATTTATTTCATGTGCTGTCTGAAACTTGCACAGCACTTTATTTCCTCAAAACAAAACGACGCTCTCGATTGAGCCACTGGTAACGAAATCATTATATAATTTAAATAAAAATAAAAGAATATTTATTCATGCCTGAAAACATGTTAAAGAAGCCCTTGAAGCTTTGTCCCCATTCCTATATTCGTTAGGAAGGGAAACCGTACTTGAAAAAGCTTGTTCAGCCAATGAAAGTGAACTAACCAATTCAGAAATTTGTCATCTTCAAACCCACCGTTGCCGATTCAGTCCCTCCACGAATCACACAATACCGGGAAAATTAAATATCCATCTCCACTACCGTGAATCACGTGTCGCGGATAAAAACAGACGAGGACAATCGTTGAACATATGGCCAGGCGTATACACACCCCTTGCTCTCGATATCAGTTTGATAATGGCAGTCATTCGGCTCGGCGCGCGCGCGTACTCACGAGCCTGCCATTCGAAATTCCACGCGGAGAGAATGAGGAGAGGTGAGTCGGATGACGAGATCGCAGGACGGGTTGCGTGATGGTGATGATGCGCAAGAGCCGCGCGCTGCCAAGAAGAACAGTCTCATCGCGCCTATATAGCTAATCCAGCTGTCTCTCGCGCGCACAATACCCCCGAAGCCCGCGGTGACATCATCGGCCCATAAAGCCTGCAGCCTCTCTCTCTCTCGCGTGCACCCTAAACCGATCGGGCGAAATAAAAGGCCAATTTGTACTGTGGATCACGCGACGTACTTCCCCCCCCCCATAAATCCACAAACTAATCCGCGCGCAATAAAGCGAGCATTCCGATCGCGAGCCGCACCAGCATCCCCGAGAGTCGCGCGCGCACGCACAGCTAATCAGCCGTTCGTTAGCAGCCGGCTCGACCCGACTTTTTTCCCCTCTTTTTTCTTTCGCGTCCCCCTCTCCGCACCTATCGTAGATCTCGCTCGAGTAGCCTTTTCTCGCTCCCCGGCCCTTTCGCAACCGGTCGTACCCCCAACTCGCAGCGATCGCGTGCTCCCGTTCGCCCGGGGGGCCTCTCGTCGGAGGGCAAACATCAGAGACTCTCGCTGCTCGGGGCATCGATCAATTGACGCGCGCGTGCACGTGTGCGGTGTCCCACCACACTCGGACGTAACTACTCGAGAGAGTCGCGCGTGAGCTCGTCGGCTGACGCAACGGGCTTTCTCCGCGGGGTGCCCGCACCGTGTGTGCACTTTTCGACCTACATCCGGATGCACACATACATTTCTGCGTGTGTGTGTGTGTGTGTGTGTGTGTGTGTGGCTCGAGCAATGTCGGAGCGCGAAGCTCGCGAGAGAGGCACTTGTTCCGCCGTGTGACGGTGCAACGCTCGTTGCACACGCGACAAGTGTAACGCTTTTGTCCAAACTCCCCTCTCCCGTCCATCTCGCGTTTCCCTAAACATTTTGGTTATTGCTCTTCCGTTATACTCCAAAGGTCGTAGCTCGTAGTACGAACCCCGGGCCCGGGATCGAACCATGCACGAATTAGCGCCAATCGCGCGACACGGGCGAAGTTTACTTGATTCGTGTTCGTTACTCTTATCGGGTCAGCCTCGAGTTCGAAGCGATACAGCGTTGCTCGCTTTCACAAGGACAGACTGGGATTTGAGCTCGACCGAGGGGGTCAAGTGTGCGAGCGCCGAAAAACACCTGCGCGAGCGAGGCGCGCGCCCGACTTTTTGTTGCTAGGGCAGGGAATATTACATTATTGACTTACTATAACCTTTGACTCTTTGTAACGGAAAACGCCTGCACGAGCTTGGGTGTATAACGTCTTATCTTTCGCCTGGGACTCGGGGCCTAAGGCACAAGAAATTATTTTTTGTTCTTAGGGAGTAAAACGAGCGGTTCAGGCCCGATGCCTAGACTGAAAATCGCTATTTCCTCCCTCATACAACGAAAAGTTCTTAATACTGTTGAAGTCATCAAGTCGGACTCTTCTCCGGGTTCAGTGCCTTGCGGAAGCGTGAATCATGAATTATCTATTCAATATTGTTATCAAATGCACCTTCCAAGCAACTCAAATAATCAATACATGAGCATAATCCTCACCCGAGATAAATGAAAAAAAAAATCCATCGGATCGCTGATACGACTCGCTACCGTCTTGCGCAAGCTTCCATCTCTCTCGCAATCGCCATATTCCAGCTGCAGTTTGACATCATAATCAACGACGTATGAAATACAAGCGTATTTCCGAGGGTATATATTTATACACGTATATGTACCCACGCGCGCGGGCGCGATATCGCATGACTCGTTGCTTTTCATCGGGCCGAGAGCAATTACATCAGTCTCGGTGAAAAAAAAGGTGGCGGGGGGGGGGGGGTTGAAACAATCCGACTGAACAGGCGTCAATCCAATCTGCATCAGCCAGCCCGTCGACACACCCCGAGAGATCGTTTCCTCCCGGGAGCGCGAATAATTTAATTTAATCACTGTTGCTGTCACGCGCTCGCTCGCTCGCGCCGGCTCTTTTGCGCCCGCGTGCGGGGGGGAGGGGGAGAGGAAACTGGATAGCCGACGAGAGAGCGAAGGAGACGCGCGCGCGCGGCAAGTACGCTAATTAACGCTGCCGCGCACGACGGCCCACGACGACTCCTTGAAACCGGACCCCACCGCGCGCACGCGCTCCTGCTCGGCTGCCTCGAATTTTCGCCGGGGATCTTTACGAGCCCCGGCCTTTGAGGATCGCTGTTTCAAAAGGGCTGAGCCGCGGCTCTCTCGGCTGTACGTGTGTGTGCGTGTGTGTGTGTGTGTGTGTATACACGCGAGCCGAGGTTGAAAATGGCTCCGAGGCTCATTGCGCGATGCAACGCTGATGAATCGCTGTGGCTTGCGAGCGTCAAGTGTTGTTAACTCATCCGTCGAGGCTTATTTTCGCCGGGTCCTAGGGGCTAATATCCTAACCTCAAGGGTATCCAATTTTTTTTTCTCTTCTTTATTCGAGGATTCAACCGGGTTCTTGCAGAGCACACCTAATACTCTGATTCTACATTCCGATCTATATTATTTCCACTGATTTAGTGGTGGATAGGACTTTAGAGTTTTGCAAGAAAATAGAGGATGATTGAAAGTAGCCCGTTACGCTTTAAATCAAATATAATGAGATGGGACTTTTCACACAATCCATCATGTCTCAATAGGTACTCGAAGAATCACGGATCGCGGATATAAAACGATTAGCGCGTTGGCGCAATTAACGGGTTATACTACCATATACAAGAAAAATAGATATGGCAATTTTGCCTTACCGTATTAACCTTTAACCATCTCAGTTAAGATGAACATTGCGAACATTCCACCCGTTTTCATTGGCAAAGTCAAGAGATAAGTATAGCTAATCTCTTTTCATCCCGTTATATTTCGGATAGCTCGTCCCGCCTGGCTGTCCTGTTTATTTTCCTGCTGATGCTCATTTGAATAAGAGTGGACCGTCGGAATTTCACGTGAATTCGGGCGAGACAGGGGAGGTGCGAAAATTGTACAGTAAAAAGTTTGCAATGTAAAACGGGCTCATCTTCATCAGGCTTGATGTAAGCTCGGCCCCTCGCGGAGGGGCATGGATATATCTCTATACCAGAGCCGGTGCGCGTGGCCCGGATACTTTGCCAACTTTAATACCGGCATCCTTTAAGGTTCAAAAGAGCCTTTTGAATTAAAAGTTTTGCTGTCCTCTAAAAGGATAATGTTACTTTAATAGCTTTCCCTCGCGCCGGGATGACACAAACTGAGGATGCTGGATGCGCATATTCTCTCTTCCATCAGAGCCAATATATACAGCGAGGCGGGGGCTGAAAGGGGTTCCAGGAGGGAGGAGGGAAAAAACCGTAAAAATATTGCTTAGGCTCGCGGCAAAATGTGGAGCACATCTTTTTTCACAACGCCGACGTATAAGTTGCCCCGCTCACCTCGAGATTCGCATTAATGATTTCATATTCGTAATATCGAACGTAATAATCCGACGAAGCCCTCTCTCTCTCTGTCTCTCTCTCTCTCTCTGTCTTGGAGACGCGAAATTCCCATCAATACTAACGAGTCGGCGTTAATTTGCCCGTTGAGCCAGGCGCGAAACGCACACTCGCACACGTGCTGTCGATGCTACTTTCGCAAATGACTACTGGGGCACAAGCGCGGCGAGGAAGAAAAAAATGCGAGGGGGGGGGGGTAAAAAGTTGCGAAACGCGCGTTGCCGTAGCTCGTTAGAGAATCGATCGAGCCGCGGAGCGTGAGAGGGCTGTGGGGAAAGGGGGGGAGGTAAATTGAGACGAATAGATGAAGTTCGCGCGATGGGGAAAAATGACATTAGGGCGAGAGCGATGATCCGGGCCGCGCGCGTCAAACGAGCGAGGAAAGGAAGGTAAATGCAACGAGCACCACACCGACGGCCAAGGAGGAACATCGGGGAGGGCGGTCGGGTAAAAAGGCGCGCGCGCCATTAAGCCGCGGCTCGAGCGTAGTGCAGTTGCGATGGCCGTTGGGAAAGAAGGCGAGCCGAGGAGTGCTTTTTTCATTATTTAAATTGGCCAGCGGGGCTAATGTGCGCGAACGAGCGAGCGGGCCGATCAAGCCGAATGGGCTCTTCTCTCCTCTGATCAGCCTAATTGTTAATATTGGTACAATCACTCGGATAGGCGCCGATGCAAATTGCCCTCTCGCCCGCTATCACTCGCAGCGAGGCCGTACAGCGCTGGGCTCGCGAGATAGCGCTCGGATCAAAGTCTCGAGCGGCGAGCTATGTATGTTGCCCGCGGAAACGGTAATAACATTTTTCGGAACGATGGGGGAAAAAAGCTTCGGACGTCGGTGGATATCGGGGCTCGAAATCGGCTGCCATGGCGAGGTAAACGCTGTGGCAAACGGAAAGTCCTTTGACAAACACCAAGCCCGCACATTGGCTCGATGTTGCCGGAGTCGATGTTGATGTTTGCCGCAGTGTTTAGCTCTGTGTGCCACCCCAAAATCATCAATTCGGCCGAAACTTGATTGGACGAACTTTGTCTCCCCGGGCTTCGACAAGACAACGCCTTCGGCGTCTTCGCGGGCTGCGTATACACAGCTGCGCGCGTCACCCATTCAATCCTGTATTCATCGAGATTCCGTTGATTCAATCACGTATCCTACACGTTATATCTCGCTCGCCGTGTATCGCCTTGGGATTGCGCAAGTTTGTCGAAAGATATTAACGCGATATATGATATAATTTGAACAAAAACAGGCCAATCCGAACTTTGGCGGGACAACGGATTAGTTCAATGCTGAGTCGATCAGCCAAGGAGTTTTGCTTGGATCGTCCGATCGATTTAGACAGTCGCAGCCTCGACAAAGTTATAGCACAGCAAGGCTTGGATGATCCAGTGTGCAATACAAGTGTATGCGGCGAAGTTATGACAGTACATCAACACACCAAATGCACTATAATATCTTCCAAATTGTGTTGAAGACACATTTCGACGCTGAATCCTTTTTAGGCCTATCTAAATTCTCAGGAAATCACTGTTCAAAAATTTCGGATCGATAACAATGTAATTCATTATTGTTTTTCCAATAATTATTCCGCTCACGGAAAGATACATTTTTTTCCAATCGAACTCTCGATACATCCAAATGAGAAATGATTTTTCAAACGAACGTGACGAAGTCGTATAAGTGTCGAGCCAACGGGAGGAATCATTCAATTTTCATTGCATCCCCATTAGCCGTTGGCCCATTAGTCAAGCGTGTTATGGATCTTGCACTCTTGCGCGCGCGCCCGGCCAGCAGCACTTAAGGCAGCATCTAATGCCCCCAGCAGAAGCAGCAGCAGCAGCAGCAGCAGCAGACACGCCGCGGCGTACACAGAGCCCATAAATTATACAGCGGCACAATTATCGCGAGCGAAGATCGATAAGGGTAATCCCCGGCGATGATTATATAACGCCCAGCTATTTTTCGGCCCGAAACCGGCTCGCCGAGAGGAACATCGGCAGGACGTCATAATCACGCAGACGCAGCGCGAGGAGGAAATTTTGATTTCGCGCCTCTCGTATATGTATACGTGTCGCACGCATCACCGGTCACGACACGTATACATGACGAGCTGCGCGCCGCCGTCGAGATTTCAATTCGAGATCGTCGAAGCATGTAATGGCGATTAGATGCGGATCCGATGACGGCGATACCTCGAGCCAGGCGGAAATTTGGGATTTTCAAAAATCGCATTACACACGATGATCCGCGACGAGACGGCCGCGACCACTCGGGTCCATTAACAGCTGCGGTTCTCTTTCTAATTGTTTGCATGATAGACGATGCGATATAGCGGATGGGGAGTAGGGGTCAAACAGCGTTACGCCAACCCGATTTACATCTACTAGGGGGGTACCCCCCCTGCTCGCTTCGCTCGCCAACCCCCCGTGTGTTCTTTAGAAATCAATAATTTCAATAATAAGTGTAGTAATAATTAAAAGAAAATTACATTCAAAACAATAAAACTTTAAACTTGAACCTTCGATTTTGTTCGATTGAAAAGAATACTGAACGAACGATTCGAATCAAAATAAAAGATTAATGTCAGCTATATTCATGTTAAACGTTTGTTTTTTTAAATAAATAGTGGGTTTAACTTTAGGTTAATAGTGACATGTGCTAGATCATATTTTTTGGTTTGGGTATTCCGCGTGTTCCATTTCAGATTTTCAGCAGCAGATTTTGAGTAAGATTGCAATGGTTGCTAGACACGTAAACAATAGTTGCTATGGGTAAAACGGAGATTTTGTATCCTGTGCAGTTGAAAATACTGGAAACGAAACTTACGTGAATTTTTCTTTCCCTTAGCAACGGTTGCTAGGGCGGTAAACAACGGTTACTGAAAAGCTAATTGGGAAGATTTTGTGTCCTTTGCCGTAGAGAATGATGGAAATGGGTCATAAATTGATAGTTTCCAACCTTCGTAATGGTTGCTAGGGAGGTAAAAAACGATTGCTATGGAACAAATATAACAATTTAGTGCCTCTGGCCATCGAGTGTGACTTAAAACTGTTTTTCCAGCTTCCAAAACAACGGTTGCTAGGGATGTAAATAAACGGTAGTTTCGACGAATAAGTGGATTTATATTGAAAAAAAATTGTCCAAAATAATATTTAGTCCTTTCCTTCTACTGCAGCAACGGTTTCTAGACACGTAAACAATGGTTGCTATGGGTAAAACGGAGATTTTGTATCCTGTGCAGTTGAAAATACTGGAGATGAAACTTACTTTTTCTTTCCCTTGGCAACGGTTGCTAGGGCGTTTAACAACGGTTACTGAGGAGCTAAGTGGGAAGAATTGTGTCCTTTGCAATCGAAAATTATGGACATGGGTCATAGATTGATCATTTCCAACCTTTGCAATGGTTGCTAGGGAGGTAAACAACGGTTGCCATGGAGCAAATATAACAATTCAGTTTTCTTGGTCATCGAGTGTAACTTAAAATTGATTTTCCAACTTTCGAAGCAACGGTTGCTAAGGATATCAACAGTGGTTGCTATGGGAAATATCTCATCCGATTCTCTTCGATTCTCATTGATTCTCATCAACTCTCATAGTCCCAATGAGCACTTATGAAGATTCGTGAGATAACACGTTAGGAACGGTTGCTAGGCAAATAAACAACGGATTTTATTGAAAATTGAACTCGGCCTAGATTTTGCCGCGAATAACCTGTGTGCAAAATTTCCAGGAGATCGGACCATTGCATATTTATTGGAAATAAATAATTTATTCGAAGACACGGGTGGAAAAAGAGGATGGAAAAAAGAGGTGGAGAAAGGGGTGAAAAAAGAGGTGAAAAAAGGGGTGAAAAAAGAGGTGGAAAAAGGGTGGAAAAAAGGGGTGGAAAGGCGGATGAAAAAAGGGTGAAAAAAGGGGGTGAAAAAAGGGGGGTGAAAAAAAGGGGGTGGAAAAAGGTAAAAAAATGGGTGGAAAAAGAGGGTAAAAAATGGGGTGAAAAAAGGGTGGAAAAAGAGGGAAGATTTTGTATCCTGTGCAGTTGGAAAAACCACTGCCAAGTGCCTCAACAGTGTGCTTTCTAAAAGTATTGCAATTGAACCTCAACTTGCATTAATCGCCACTCTCTGAGAAAACTAAAGAAACCTCTAACTCATTTCCTCCACTCCATAGTAACGGTTGCTAAGGACGTAAACAACGGTTGCTATGGTAAATATCCGAGCTTCGATGTTCTAACTTCTTAGTCATCAACCAGTTGCGAAAATGGACCTCTAACTGACTTTTCCCACTCCATAGTAACGGTTGCTAAGGACGTAAACAACGGTTGCTATGGTAAATATCCAAGCTGCGATGTTCTTACTTCTTCGTCATCAACAGTTCCGAAAATGGACCTCTAACTGACTTTTCTCACTCCATAGTAACGGTTACTAAGGACGTAAACAACGGTTGCTATGGTAAATATCCGAGCTTCGATGTTCTTACTTCGTCATCAACATTTCCGAAAATGGACCTCTAACTGACTTTTCCCACTCCATAATAACGGTTGCTAAGGACGTAAACAATGGTTGCTATGGTAAATGTCGGAGCTTCGATGTTTCTTTCTTCTTAGTCATCAACAGTTCCAAAAATGAACCTCTAACTGAGGGGTGGAAGAGGTGGAATAAAAGGTGAAAAAAAGCAAAAGGGGGTGGAAAAGGGGGGGGGGAAAGGGGTGGAAAAAGAGGCAGAAAAAGGGGTAAAAAAGGGGTAAAAAAGGGGTAAAAAAAGGGGAGCAAGAAAGGGGAGCAAAAAAGGGGAGCCAAAAAGGGGAGCCAAACAGGTGAGCCAAAAAGGGGAGCCAAAAAGGGGAGCCAAAAAGGGGTCGAAAACTTTCACGGCGGCGGCGGCGGCGGCGGTCTGGCTTTTAATATAGAGAGATATATCTGCGTAGTGCGCGTTTCAACGAGAGAGTAATATTAATTAGTGGTTAGCGCCCACGCCCACGCCTGTATGCACGCATTATGAAAATCAGATATTGGTATTAGCTCAATCCTCGTCAATCCGCGATAATTGATCGGCTTAGACTGAATTTTCATTATTGGAGGATAAATATATATGTATGTGTATATTAGCTTGCAGCCTAATTCGGTAATTATTGATCGACTCGAGCCCAATAGAAACCAGGATCCAATCGACTGCACCGTATAGCTTCGAAACTGCAGATTGTAGACATAGAGCATTGTCAACCCGTGTGAAAATACTTTTGGGGTAGAAATTAAGAATAGTGTGTAAATTTTTGTGAATAAATGTGATGAAATCTATCGGTAACGCTCCCTCCATTTCACGCTCCCAGTTCACTGGTTGCAACGCGGATACTCGACATTTTTTCCCGAGTTTTAACATTTTCTCGTGAATTATAACGGTGACTGAATTCAGTGGATTATTAATCAAAAACCGCTGCCAAGTGCCTTAGCAGTATGCTTTCTCAAAGAGGCTTCAACATCACCCACAAACGCATCCCAAACCTGTATTTTCACCATTCCACTAGCGTAGATACTATCATTTATTTTTCAAAAATTACAAAAATATTATTTAATCAGTTCAATTCGTATCTTTGTGACTGTGTAAAGTGTCGTTCTTTTTCAATTGACCAAACTTTATCGCGACTGTTGATGTCTGCCCGGGCTCTCTTATTATTTGATCAAATGCAACAAAGCAAACTGTTCTAGGTTATACACGATGCGAGACATTTAGACCTGCTTAATTTTTTATCAATTCATCTTGTGACTGTCATACGGTTTAATGGTGGTTAAAATCGATCCGTCCTGCCCTTAAGTCCGTATTTAGCAAACTCGAAGACTCATTTTGATCATTTTCGACGGCTGAGGTTGGAAATGATCAATTCAAAATCTATTTTGATCATTTTCGACGGCAAAAGACACCAAATTTTCCCAATTTTCTCTATAGCACGTTGAAAATACTGGAAACGAAACTTACATGAATTTTTCGTTCCCTTAGCAACGGTTGCTAGGGCGGTAAACAACGGTTGCTAAGGAGCTAATTGGGAAGATTTTGTGTCCTTTGCCGTCGAAAATGATGGAAAAAGGTCATAAATAAATGATTTCCAACCTTCCTAACTGTTGCTAGGGAGGTAAACAACCGTTGCTATGGAGCAAATACAACAATTCAGTGTCCTTGGCCATCGAGTGTGACTTAAAACTGATTTTCCGGCTTGCCCCAATGAGCACTCATAAGGATTTGTGAGAAAACACGTTAGGAACGGTTGCTAGGGAAATAACCAACGGATTTTGCTGAAAATTTAACTCGGACTAGATCTTGTCACAACTAACCGGTGTGCAAAATTTCAGGACGATCGGACCATTCCTTCGAGAGTTATCGTGGACGAAAAAAAACGGGACGCACACACACACACACACACACACACACACACACACACACACACACATACATACATACAGACACTTTTGAATTTCCATGTTTTTCGACCCGTAGATCACGAAAATCGAGGTCCCGAGGTCTGATTCGTTGGGTCGATTTTTGCTCCATTACAAAGCTTTCTCTTTGAGAAAGCAATAGACACCTTAACAACGGTTGCTAAGGAAATAAACAACGGATTTCGCTGAAAATTGAACTCGCCCGAGATTTTGCCGCGATTAACCTGTGTGCAAAATTTCAGGACGATCGGACCATTCCTTCGAGAGTTATCGTGGACGAAAAAAAAACGGGACGCGCACACACACACACACACACACACACACACACATACATACACACACACACATACATACATACAGACACTTTTGGATTTCCATGTTTTTCGACCCGTAGATCACGAAAATCGAGGTCCCGAGGTCTGATTCGGTGGGTCGATTTTTGCCCCATTACAAAGCTTTCCCTTTGAGAAAGCAATACGGATACATCGAATGATACGGAAAATTGTGGATAATCATGAATGTTATCGAAAATATTACATTGATATGTGAACATTTTTTCTGACCTTTTTTGCTTTCTCAAAGAGAAAGCTTTGTAATGGGGCAAAAATCGACCCACCGAATCGGACCTCGGGACCTCGATTTTCGTAATCTACGGGTCGAAAAACATGGAAATCCAAAAATGTCTGTATGTATGTATGTGTGTGTGTGTGTGTGTGTGTGTGTGTGTGTGTGTGTGTGTATGTATGTGTGTAACGTTTTTGCTTTCTCAAAGGGAAAGCTTTGTAATGGGGCAAAAATCGGCCCACCGAATCAGACCTCGGGACATCGATTTTCGTGATCTACGGGTCGAAAAACATGGAAATCCAAAAGTGTCTGTATGTATGTATGTGTGTGTGTGTGTGTGTGTGTGTGTGTATGTGTGTGTGTATGTGCGTCCCGTTTTTTTTTCGTCCACGATAACTCTCGAAGGAATGGTCCGATCGTCCTGAAATTTTGCACACAGGTTAATCGCGGCAAAATCTCGGGCGAGTTCAATTTTCAGCAAAATCCGTTGTTTATTTCTCTAGCAACCGTTGCTAAGGTGTAAAATTTTTTGTTTCTTTTGTCTAGGATAACTTTCGAAGGAATCGTCCGATCTAGCTGAAATTTTGCACACCGGTTAGTTGTGGCAAGATCTAGCCCGAGATCAATTTTCAGCAAAATCCGTTGGTTATTTCCCTAGCAACCGTTCCTAACGTGTTTTCTTACAAATCCTCATGAGTGCTCATTGGGGCAAGCCGGAAAATCAGTTTTAAGTCACACTCGATGGCCAAGGACACTGAATTGTTGTATTTGCTCCATAGCAACGGTTGTTTACCTCCCTAGCAACAGTTAGGAAGGTTGGAAATCATTTATTTATGACCTTTTTCCATCATTTTCGACGGCAAAGGACACAAAATCTTCCCAATTAGCTCCTTAGCAACCGTTGTTTACCGCCCTAGCAACCGTTGCTAAGGGGAAGAAAAATTCATGTAAGATACGTTTCCAATATTTTCAACATGCTATAGAGAAAATTGGAAAAATTTGGTGTCTTTTGCCCTCGAAAATGATCAAAATGAGTCTTCAAGTGTGCTAAATACGGACCTGATCGATTTTGACCACCATTAAACCGTATGACAGTCACAAGATGAATTGATCGAAAAATTATGCAGGTCCAAATGTCTCGCATCGTGTAGAACCTAGAACCGTTTGCTTTGTTGCATTTGATCAAATCATAAGAGAGCCTGGGCAGACATCAACCCTCGCGACAAAGTTTGGTCAATTGAAAAAGAACGACACTTTACACAGTCACAAAGATACGAATTGAACTGATTAAATAATTTTTTTGTAATCTTTGAAAAATAAATGATAGTATCTACGCTAGTGGAATGGTGAAAATACAGGTTTGAGACGCGTTTGTGGGTGATGTTGAAGCCTCTTTGAGAAAGCATACTGCTAAGGCACTTGGCAGCGGTTTTTTTCGTCCACGATAACTCTCGAAGAAATGGTCCGATCTTCTTGAAATTTTGCACACAGGTTAGTCGCGGCAAAATCTCGGCCGAGTTCAATTTTCAGCGAAATCCGTTGTTTATTTCCTTAGCAACCGTTGTTAAGGTGTCTATTTTTTCGTTTCTTTCGTCCACGATAACTCCCGGAGGAATGGTCCTATCGTCTTGAAATTTTGCACACCGGTTAGTTGTGACAAGATCTAGTCCGAGTTAATTTTTCAGCAAAATCCGTTGGTTATTTCCTTAGCAATCGTTTCTAACGTGTTTTCTCACAAATCCTTATGAGTGCTCATTGGAGCAAGCCGGAAAATCAGTTTTAAGTCACACTCGATGGCCAAGGACACTGAATTGTTCTATTTTCTTCATAGCAACCGTTGTTTACTTCCCTAGCAACCGTTATGAAGGTTGGAAATTAATAATTTAAGACCTATTTCCATCATTTTCGACGGCAAAGAACAAAATCTTCCCAATTAGCTCCTTAGCAACCGTTGTTCACCACCCTAGCAACCGTTGCTAATGGGGAATAAAATTTATGTAAGTTTCGTTTCCAGTATTTTCAACGTACTATAGAGAAAATTGGAAAAATTTGGTGTCTTTTGCCGTCGAAAATGATCAAAATGAGTCTTCAAGTGTGCTAAATACGGACTTAAGGGCAGTGCGGATCGATTTTGACCGCCATTTAACCGTATGACAGTCACAAGATGAACTGATCGAAAAATTATGCAGGTCCAAATGTCTCGCATCGTGTATAACCTAGAACCGTTTGCTTTGTTGCATTTGATCAAATAATAAGAGAGCCCGGGCAGACATCAACAGTCGCGACAAAGTTTGGTCAATTGAAAAAGAACGACACTTTACACAGTCACGAAGATACGAATTGAACTGATTAAATAATATTTTTGTAATTTTTGAAAAATAAATGATAGTATCTACGCTAGTGGAAAGGTGAAAATACAGGTTTGGGAAGCGTTTGTGGGTGATGTTGAAGCACCTTTGAGAAAGCATACTGCTAAGGCACTTGGCAGCGGTTTTTCATAATTTTCTGCGAATACTATACTCGAAATTGAGTGATGATTTCGTAAGAAATTGAAACTATTCTTTTTGAAAACTGGTTGGAGAAGTGTCATTTTTCATATGGACAGGCCGTGTGATTGTCAAACGACCTATGCTAGATTTTTTCATTTCCTCTTAATAAATTTACACACAGCCGATTTTTTTTGTTTCTTCTTAAATGAATTCTTTTTCCCTTGGATATTCTGACGAGAATCTCTATTCTCATACGCGACGAGCCTGGGAAAATGAAAAATGTGACCAATATATAATTTTTACAATAATATTGGACAAACATTCCCTTCAATACATAGCTTCATACGATAAGTAAATTACACGAAAAAATATGAATTACTCTACTCTTTGTAAATTAGTATTGTTCAACAGGACCCTTGATCCTTCCGCCGCGCTGTTCGCGGTCGAATTGAGATGTATCGTATGAATTTCACGCTTGCCTAGAGTGAAATTCAACACGATTTCAGCACGAGCCGTCCTACAAAGACTATGAGAAACTGGCTGTTGGTGGGGGAGGAGGGAGTGAATAATTGGGATTAGCCGCGGCAATGGAGGTGTGAAAAATCCGCGAGGGTATAAAATTCGAGGCCGCAACGAGTTTTGCCTCGGCGAAACTAGCTTGTAAAAGCAACCGAGTCCCGGCATCATATCGCCGTCGTGATGAATTTCGCTCGCGCTCGTATCATACAGTACACCCACTACATACGGGCGCGCGAGCATGATAAAAAAGCGCGGCGCTAGTCTGCGGCGAGACGACCGCAACAGCCGCCGCCGGCCAACGCGCGACTCGCAATTAGCATCCGTCCCGTGATAATAGCCTCCTATAGGGCTTTTTTTCTCCCTCTCTCTCTTTCTCTAGCGTCGAGTCGGGCGCGCGCTTTCGACTGTTCCCGGCTCCGCGCGAACAATGTCGCGTTGGTCGATTGTGTCGAGTGATTTTTCGGCGGCCAACCGATTATTACATTGCTGGATAATGCGCGCCGTTCGACGATTATCGCGTGAGATTCAGGGTAATTAGCGAGGCTGTTTGGAAGAGGCTCGCGCGTGCGGTATGTAGAATACTGCGGAGGCGGCCCGTGCTTGCCTCGTTTAGACAACTTATTTCGCCAGGGTGATCAGCTCTTTGGTTGCGCAACCATTGTGAACTGCATCTGGGCGCCGACGAGCTCGCCGAGCGTTTAACAATCAATCAATTTGAATTTTCTCACAATTCGCTCGCTCGCCATTACGATGATTTATCGCGTCGTTACACGGGGCAGCTATAACGCAGGCGCGTCACACGGATAATCAAGCGACGTTGATTCAGTCCATCTCGCGTGTTCCGACGTTCGTGCTGCATACGAGCTGAACAATCAATATATCCGCGGCGAGCCGTTATTTTCGTGGAGGTGTTGGACGCGCGGTAAGTTCAAACTGCGTCCCGGGAGAGACAATAATAATCCGTATATATGCACCGCGGCGGTAATCCCCCAGGCACAGTACTGAATCGCTCGAGTAAGATAATCGCGCATTCATACAGGGTAAACAATGATACGGCACAGATCCTAAACTAAATGCGCGCGTGTATAATCGTCTAGACTCTCCGTCACCTCGAAGGAATATTGAGTGCTCTCTCTCTCTCTCTCTCTCTCTCTCTCTCTCTCTATCTCTATCAGCCATTCTAGCTCCGCTTTGATCTGAATACATTAAGCTGCGGCACATGCGCGCTCGACTCGTCCTCGGTTATTCATAAACACACGTGCGACGTACAACATTCTAGCGCGTTGTTCGAACCCTCTATACGCGCCGTGTCGATCGTTCAAATCGATTCGGCGCACTTTGCCACCGATCAACGCATGCACAAATTTTTCCCTCTCGAGAAATCGTGGGATTGCCCCACCCGGAGAAGGGCCCAATTATTTTGGGAACGTGCAAACACACATGTGTATACAAGTGGGCTGCCAGTGTCGGGGTTTAGTAATATTCGGCTCGTAAAAATGCGTTTCGTCACACCCACGTGGCTCCCGCGGGACGACATATTGTTTTCGTAGCAGAGATCGCACGTGGAGCCGAGGATTTTTGAAGGGCCTCGGTTTGTTTGATCGGCTGCAGCATCTTCGGGACGTGACGAGGCGCGTCGAGAGTTAT
Source organism: Aphelinus atriplicis (assembly GCA_020882685.1). Classification (NCBI taxonomy): domain Eukaryota; kingdom Metazoa; phylum Arthropoda; class Insecta; order Hymenoptera; family Aphelinidae; genus Aphelinus; species Aphelinus atriplicis. The sequence goes on along the minus strand of CM037076.1, from coordinate 41,629,935 downwards.
AGCTCCTTCCTGAACGAGTGACTCACCGCCCATGGCCGGTGGGCCGCGATTCGAATGCACACGCCATGGAAACGAAAGGGAAAAGCCCGCGGCCGCGAGGAACCGATCGTTTCACGCTTCATGTACGTGATCGAGTGGTGTTTTTCTTTCTTTCTTGTTTTCCTCCGCGCGTCGAGAGCACGAGATTAACCCTCGACGTGTGCGCGACGTCTAGTGGCCGAATGACCAAGTCAATTCCATCAATCCGCGGCTATACGTGTTAAAATACTTGCTGGGTGATTGTTTCGGGGAAGAATCGTATATCCTTCGAATTGCCAGTCTTCCCAGATCTAAAAAGTATACGAGTTGACAATCGATGGGTCGAGTATAAAAGTGGAAGCAATCGGTTTCCCCGGGATTTCAAAGCTCGGAAATTCCATTATAACATCGACTGCACTGTGGTTGATATGAAATTGGTCGCGAGAAGGGAAAGAGACGTATCAAAAATGATCGGTATTTACGGGTGCATAGCATCTGCAGATGTCAATGTAGGCTAGTTGGGCCCGACTTGAAGGCACCAGGTGTCCTGAAGTGTACGGAGTCTCGAAGATGAGATAAATTCCGACACGACATACTGAACACGAGCCGTTGTTATATTCAAAAAGTTTATAATCAACCAAACGTGGATTCCCAAAAGAATGTCCTGCCCGACCTTCTGTGGCGATCTTGGAATGCCCAAAGGACATGGCGCGACACACAAAATATAATCCTTGTGAAATTCTGACTGGACGGCTGTATACCGATGGCTTCTCGCTCGAGCTATTAATACGGAGCGATCAGCGCGCGACCAACAATGATGAACATCTTCATCGATCAGCCGCGGCCGGTGTGCCCTTGTCACGCATATCGCTCTCGGATCCAACGGGGTAGTCGATCCTCGCATTAATTTCTCTCTATCTCTTTCCGTCTGTCTTGGGCAGAATCAGTTGGATCGCGGATCATCTCCCGACCTTTCAACGAGTGCCTCGGGGCCGCTCCCGGTTTTTAGCGTCCCCTTGTATACCTTGGCACGTTTTCGTCAGCGAATCGAGCTACATTATACATACCGCAGACTCGCGGTAGCTATGTATAATACCGTTTGAATTATCGCGCGGCTCAAGGATCGCGCTACGAGCCATCTCCACTCGATGTACCAGTTACTCGGGATATGGTTGTTTCGTCGGTCTGTCTCGTGCGTGCCCCCTCCCTTTGTCACTTCAACTCTGTTGATGCGTCCTCGGCGTTTTACTATGGCGATAGAGAAGTTCGCTATACCTCTTCGGTTGAAATAGCGCTGTCTTATCTGTCTTTCTCTCGCTCTCGTAACTCTCCGAACAGCATGATAAATACTAGGGACTTGGTTTACTCCGGAGGATTTTTGATGGTCTTATCGGCGGTGTACGGGATTCGTGCGGCAATCTAGTTTCATTGCTCCTTTTATTTTCTCATCCGAATATACTTACTTTTATAGGTTCGCCTTGTGTCATTCATCATACGATCAACAGAATGACACAGATATGTATTTTACAGAAATATTTCAATTGAACGTTGTATAGGTGTTTACATTGTGTTTATTTTATTTGCCTTGATTTATTAATTTAGAACGTAGTCTAACTAAAAACCACGAGGGAAGATACGGCAACATCGAGCATTGCTTTTAACGTTTGATATTGATTAGATAACGGTCACCTTGTGATAGCCACTATCAAAATAGACCTGAAAAAGAAAACCAGCCGTGGCGAAACGTAATCTGTTTACAATAAAGCGACGCATTAAGGATCGTTAATTCAACATATTCGAGAATTCAAGTAGGTATATATATCGAATCGTCACCGGGCACCGAGCACCAGAGATAACAATGACAAACAACGGACTGCGCGCGGCACACAGAATTTTCCGGGTTTCGCCGGGCAAAATGTGGGGAAACGTACGCGAGGATTCGTCAGTTGGTTACAGTATATATCGCGTCCCATTAGCGCGGCGTTCATCATATCAATTACCAGAAACAATGCGGCCCGGGCCGAATCGCTTCCATTCGACGCCCATTAAAACCCCGTGAATTTTTCATGCTGCGCGCACGAGCCCGCATTGTGATCGAAGCGCGCCCGAGCGAATATGTCCTGCGTGATGTTGTCCGAGCGAGTCCGCCACCCGGTCAATGCGGCCTCCCCCGAAACAGTCGGACTAAAATATTTGCTCCCGGCGCGAGTTAATGCTATCGCCGCTCGCGACTTTTCCCATGATTATTGCAGCGCTCTGGAGTTGGCGTCTGTGCATATCTGCGAGTCGTCCGACTCGCGACGGGTTTTGGGCTTTTATTTATCTTGGACGGGAGCGAGCTCGAGATACGTATACGCCCGCCAAAGCACACCCTAATCGGCGCGGGTCGGGTGATTAATTTTTCATTAAGCGCGCGAGGTGATTCCGAGCCGAAAGCTCGGTAGTTAGAGTCGCGGTCGGGTTGCAGTACATGCCGGCTGCGCGGGCCTGTATTAATTTACTCGATCTCAGAGGCTGCGGTTAATTACATCGAGAGAGGGAGACACGTGATACGAGGATATTGCGGGCGCGAATTTAATCGCGCTATGCGTATATGCTACCCGGTGATTTTGGTTAGATGTTATGTATAGGGACGAGGGCGTTTTCGAGCTTGGTCCTTTTTGCTATAGTTTCGCTTTTCAACAGCTCCGGTGAGCGCATGAATTGGCTGAGGTCTTGTTAGCTGGTGGGCCACATATGTACTCGCTCGTGTTGGACTTATTGTACGGAACAAATGAATTATTTCTTGATTGGAATTTATAATTTTGATCCTGTCCTTGCTCCGAGTTGATTAATACTAATTAACTTGGAGAAGATATGCGATAACCGTTGAGGTTTCTCCGCAGGGGGTTGGATTCTGATATAAATTTACAAGCAGCTTGAAGAACGTACTGTTAATATAAACTAGAAAAATGATCAACATCGTTAGGATAACACCAATTATTTAGACATCCGGATTCGGTGAATATTTTTCCCAAAAATTGAATTCATTTGTAACATTAATTCGAAAAATTTGAACAAATCGACATTATTTCATCATTATTGAGATTTTCGTTGGTAATCGCCCCCTTGAGAGTTATTAATTCTTTTCTAGCACATTGTAACTCGCCTTGACTGATTTTCAAGCGACAGTTCAAGTACTCGCCTCTTATTCCCTGAAAGTGAAAGTGGCCTTGACAAAGACCACTTTTCTACCTTATGTGAATTAAATTTTGGGAAATTTCACGACAAACATGCGACAAAAAAACGTTTGCTGATGCGCGTAAAATTAGCAAAGAAGCGTTCGCAAACTACTCTACAATATCCCGCTAGAATTTTCGGCCCGACATAATTCTTCATACAATCATGACAAGATTTTGTCCGGATTACGCTGGTAAAACGAGCCGTTTGGGAAGATTGTATGGGGTGAGATAGGGGCTGGCCGTTTTACAAAGAAAGCCCCACAAACATGTTAATTTAGTTTTTTGACGCGAGAAAAATTACTATTATCGTCCAGGACCTTGCAGAGCACATGGAGTACTCTGATTATATGCCCTGACACATTTTTTCCATTTGCTTAGTGGTGGATAGGAGTAGACCCAATACTTTGGAATTTTCCGAGAAAAGAAAACAAGTTGCCTATTGGCAAGGACGTTCTACACTTTGTCTCAATAGTTACTTGAAGATTCGCAGATCGCGGATATCGAGCCCAACGCGTTGTACAACATGAAAAAAATGGATTGTTGTTTTACATCCGCCTGGCCGTATTTCCCGCGACCAGTTTAATTTTTCGCAGGCCAAGTTACCCCTTGTATTACACGTACCCCTTGTATTACCCCTTACATTACCACTAGACACTCTTTCGAATAACTCGTTCGAATCCGTAATCGTAAGCGATTCTCTCTCAAAGGAGAAGAACGCACGTGTCACCGATGAAATCGATAATATGTGCGACACGATCAAGCCCGGGCTAATATTCCTGCCACATTTCATTTTCCGCGACGTTTCTATCCTCCTCTCCAATCCAGGTGCATTTCGACTGTAGTGCATCGTCGTGAGTAACACATCCATGACGTCCGACTCGAGGAGATTCCCGAGCTAAACAATATTGACACAAGTCATTTTGGCATGAATACAAATCTCGCATTTCTCCACATATCCGTCGGCTCGAGATCGCCTCCTCCATCAAAACTCGAATCGATTCATTTTTCATCAACGTCGCGCGTATACCACTCGTGATCCCGAGCAATCGAAATTATCACCGTCAACGTCAATTGCCAAACTCGTGCGATCGCCATACACACACGCAAGACGCGCGGGTGTCCCACGAATCAACGATCGAACGACGTCTACTCGCGATCGCCGCACGAGTGTACATCAAACAGTGAGTGTAGCGCAGTCGACGTGCTTCCGCGTGATGATCAAATTCGTCATTGATAGTTGCAACACACGCACACACACACACACACACACTCGTGGGCCATTGGAAAAGTCGAGCGTATATTTGCCAAGTGCGCGGGGCCGGAAGCGTAAACACGCGTGCAAACAAGCCTGTCCCTATCTCGAGTTGTGTACGTGCGTGTGTGTATACGCCGGATAAGGAGGGAAGACTAACGAGGATATCGCGCGTTGTGTCATACACGCATACGGAGGACCGCGCGCCACATTCAATTGCACATTGGGCGCTTATCCTTGGCTAATTCAAGGTGGGCTCTAGAGAGAGAGATGGGCATTGTTCGGCCGCGCGCGGCGAAACAACAGTTGGGTGGTTTGATTTTTCAATCAGGGCCGCGCGTCCGACGCACACTCATCCTCTTATGTGCAGTGCGGCCGTCAGTCTGCGGACTCACGGAGAGCGCGCCGCCGCGATCTCGAATCGTGACGCGCGCGCGCGCGCGAGTGTGTGCGAGCGCCTGTGTCGGAAGCCATTAGGCTCGATGTCAATTCTCCGCTCTCCGCGGCGCTCGAATCCTTTGTCCGATATTGTGCGGGACGGACGCGCCGCGGCTGCGAATCCAATTGGCTCTCTCCCTCGCTCTCACTCGTGTCTTTGTGCGCTTTGCGAAACTTTCATTGCGATATGCGTGCGAGGAATGCGAGCAAGATTATGTGTATATACAATGTACATGTCTGTGTGTGTGCAGACGCGTCAATTTTCGACTCTCCATATGGACTCGTTGATTTTTTTCCCGTCGTGCGCCCTTCGGCGTTTTTATCCGAGGGGGGAAACGCTCGCGCGACGGTGGTGTCGAAAATGAATCACAATGGTGTTGCATACGGCCGGTATGTTTCCGGGAAAATGTACAGTGGACGATGACACGGGGATTAGACGGTGTTGAACTGTTTTTTACCTTTTTTTCTCTCTCTCGTTTTTAATTAAACATATATGAGCGCACCACTTGAAAAACGGTATGAAAAGATATCGCCACCCGTAATCTCTGGACTTTCAATTTCGGAACTGGGAGGGGTTTGTCGCACACCTGGTTTTGTGTACCTTGGAAAATGATTATGAAATAATCCGTGCGGTAATAAAGGATGTTATATATGGCGTTTGTGGACTGAAGAAAAAAAAACACGAGAATCTAGAAGAGAATTGAATTGCTAGAGAGAGGTGCATGGAACTACCCCTCAATTAAATTTGATGGAATCGATGTCTCTCAAGATTCTGATCGAATGTCGAAAATATTGATATAATATCGGGATCGCATTGACAGTTCCGAATTGATTTCAATGTGAATTTCATGTCAAACTTATCGAGTGGCTTTTTTATCCAGACCACTGAGTCGCGATTATCATCGCATAACGAAGGCGAATAATTAGCTTGATATTTCTCAGCGTTCGTTAAAAATACTATAACCGTCTCGGTTTACCATATACTCGCATCCAACAAGTTGAAAATTCATTCTAAAAGTTTGATTACATCATCCCATACTTATCGTCCCCGGCTAATTGAATAAGAAGTTAATTGATCTTCGATCCGATAAAAATACTCCATCGTGAGCTCGTCAGTTTTATCAACGAAATTACAAGCCGGCAATCGTTGTTTTGCCATCTCGCTGGAGCGTCGAACGGGTGGGTAATTAAAATTCTGCCTGTTCACGAGCCCCAGTTTCCACCAATGATTCACTCGAAAACTGACGGACGCGTGTCGCATTCTTCCCAATGCGTTCCCAACACGATAATTCATTTCGAAAGTCGTCAAAGTTCAAACACTCCGACTTTTCCGGCCCTTCGATCCCAATCAAAATCTCTCTTTGCGCGGTCACATTTTTGGCGACGAACAGCTGTTATATTCCCCGTCGTTGCGAGTAGTTGAGGTATTCGTACCAGCTGTTGATTCGTGACCATTCGACCGTAATAGAAGTTGCCGATTCGCGGGTTACGGAAATACCGGGAATTCCGTGGGATCGTTGAGGGTGACAGAGCCGTAGTGGATTGGAATGGGGCGACAAAAGACGTGAGTTCCAGTAACGAATCAACAGTGGGCAAGGGGTAGCAAGGAATTTGGACAGGGCTGTCACTCGTGTCAACCCGATCGACAGAAATACCTGTAATCTCAACTGATTGATAAAAGTCATTTTCTTTTTATTCGTTTTTTAACGTTGTCGTTATTTTTTTTTCTCTGTTAAAAGTGAATTATTTATTTATCTTGCTTTAGTAAGAACAGGCCGAGGAGGCCAGTGAAACTTTGCGCGAAACAGGAGATCACTTCACGTTTGGGTCTCCATTCCCACTGAAACTTTCGGAGGTAGCTTTTTGATACGCAAATAAGTCATTTTTTCATCGGTTATTCAATTCTAACGTTTTCATTTACTTGAAAAATCAACCAATAAGGAATAATGAGCTGATTTTCCTATCTTAAGAACCCATTGTACACGCAAAAATGAAAGCAAGTTGTAATTTTTTTCCGAACTGATCAGAATTTAAGCTAACATACGAAGGGATGAAATCCGTGTGACTTCACATCGATAGCAATGATGTGACGCCATATCCATGGTAGTATATCTATAGCTATCCTAAATTACGGGAACTCTAAACATCTATTATTTCACTGATTATTGAATTGTGAATAAAATAAAAAAATACGAACTCGAATTACATTTCAAGTAATACACATAATTTTATGCATATGCTGAAATGGATGTCTATACACGCGAAATATCATAGTATGGATATATTTCCTCTGTATGAGAAAAAAAAACAGAATCCTAAAAAAATCGAAAGGTCATCCAACGAAAAACTGCGTGAATTATCCATTTGAGGAAAAATGAACCACCTCCCAAAGTTTCAACTAGATCCGAGACCCAAATGCCACACTCACAGAAGAATCTTCATACAGAATTATACTACTTTGGAACATGATGTACTGGTGATTGAAAAAGAAAAGTCTTGCTTGGAAAAGATTCTCTGAACGTGGCTCCGAATTCCTCGGGGAACAAAAATATACTTTTTTTAGTGTTTCGTGTTCGTATCCAGGCAAGCCACGGAGTATTGGGTCATTCCAACTGCCAAAGCATCGGCGATCATCTCACTCGAAAAACGAAGGGTGCGCGTTGGAGCTTAGAGGACAATAATGTCTGGGAGGACGATGGCGCGTCCAGCGCTGCTTGTGGTACGCGCGGCTATTCAAAGCGACGCGCGTCGGAGTGGCGGGCAAAATTAATCGAGGCTCATTCGGCGCGGCGTTGAATTGCGGTCACAGGGTTGCACCCACTCGACAGCCGGACCGAGAGAGAGAGACAAAAAGAGCGCGCGGGAAAATTCATTACGCTCTCGGCGTGGTCCTAAAAAGGCAACTCGATCGTCTCTCTCTGTTTCTCCGCGGGGCAATGATTGTACGCTCGTCGAGGAAGAAAAGATCCGACACCTCTAGACAGAGAGAGTCATTAGCGCACGTGCGCGCGCGTCTCAATCATATGCGCGCGCGCGAGCGCGAGAGAGGCGCGAGCCGCGCGTATAACCTTAGCCACCCCAAAAGCAGCGGCGGCTCGGGCTCTCGAGCCGCGTGAGGTGGCGCAACGGCCTTGCTCGCGATGTTACATATGTCGGGCTCTGCTCTCGGCCGCGGCGGCGGCGCGGCCGCAGCGCGGAGGAGGAGAGAGATCCCGATGATGAGCATATCTGTCGGTATGCACAAGCGGCGCGAGCGAGCGAGCGAGCGAGCGCACCAGAAGAAAGGTATAAAACCCGCGCTTCGGCAGATGCTACCTCGCACTCCGCAGCCCAGTCATCCGCAATAAGGATCGACACAGCCCGCGCGCATATATATACACACACACGTCAGGCTCACGTTGATAACCGAGCGCACTCGAGCAGCCGAGGCGACCAGTGGGATATAGTGCGCCCTTAGTCCGACTCTGATATCGTGCGGCGCTCGTTGTGCCATACACACAACCCTATCTCGACACACAGCAGCAGCGCACGCGTCATGAACGTGAGTATGGTCGGCACTCGACATTTTCATCCGGGGGTTAGGGGCTCGAGCCCTCCGAGGCACGTGGCTACGCTTGTTTCGCCAATCACTCGTTCTGGGCATTTTTTCAGCTCCGGAGAAAAATGCCGGGGATCGTATCGATTAATATCCGAAATAATGCTCGAGTGGATTTCCGTAATTGGCTTGATTTTTCGGGTAGTGAGCTACAAGGGATTTTCTTCTCGGTAGTTTGACAATCATATTTATTTTTGAAAAAAAATTTTCGGTCAGGGAAATCAATACGGACTTTGAATATCAATGAGTTTTGAGAATTTCTGGCGAGAGCAATTGCATCATTGAGAACGTGAATTCTTTACGATACGAGATATTCAAAAGGGTGGATGTTTCAATAATCGGAAATAATTGGCTTCATCGTGATATTCTCAAATAATTTTCTGTGTGTCGGGGAATATCGAAGTGACAATATAATCAGGTGGTGCTCACCACCCGACAAAATTGCTATAATTTACTCATCACAATTACAATTACTGCAATGAGAAGACAATCATGCACTTGCAATTGTCACGTGAAAACTGAGACTCGCAGGACAATTCGACCATTGCAAAATAATACATTCTAGGAAAATTGGCGTGAAATATTCCATAATTCTCCTCCGAATCCTTGTGAAAAGGAATTGTAAATTTGTTGTGTGTGTAAATAAGAACATGAATAGATTCTATGCCTAGTATTTATGGAACGAATATCTAGGCATGATTTACTAAGCATGATTAATGCATAGCTCGTACGACCAATAAATGCCTGAAGTTTACTGGGCATAGATGAGACATAGATCTTCCAAGTTATGCCTTGATTATGCTTTGGTTATGTCAGTTCATGTCTGGGCATAATTTTTCATGCATAATATATGCATAACTCTTTTACTTGGCTATATCAATTTGCAATCGGTATTTCGAGTAGTGATTTTTTCATTCAATATGGATTCCATTTTCCAATCGTGTATAGTTCTTACTTTCATTTGAATTTCGTATTCATTTAATTGTATATCCATCTTTGCCATCGCGATTAATTCGTTGGTTTATTTATCACGAGGCATACGAAAATAATATCAGTTATTGGTTATCACAATATTTATTATCTTCCGGATTTATTGCGGATAATTGAATCAATCAAGGCTGTTTAAGGGTGAAACAATCGAATACTATTTTCACCATTGCTAGGAATAATTCCGACGTTGTTCATCGATTCGTAATCCGATGAAAATTATTTTGATGCATTAAAAAAAATTGAATCAGTTATATGGCGAATATACAAAAAAATTTTATGATTCGATCAGAAACATTTATCTTTCACTGAAATTTCCTTGATGCATTGCTCTAGTGCGAGATATTAATTAAGGTCGGTTGCCTCATATAATAAATTTCCCCATAATCAGGTTCATTATTATTCATTGTAAACACACAGCTGCACAATCTCCGGGAGAACGATGGCTCAACAAATTTTCTTGTGCTTTGGCACTTGCTTACGAGAGCATAATTAAAAACGAATAATTTATTCACACGAAATAACAGCTATAATTTTTCGCCCTCCTTTTGTTTCGTTTATATTTTTCATTTTGTGAGCCCGAGCAATAGCAACACGATGAATATTAATTTAAATAAAATATCGAAAATTCTACTGTTTTGAAATGATTAACTTCGAGTCGACAAGTCGCTTCATTTACTTTATGAATATTTTCAACCAGGATTAAAATGTGGCTAAAAGTGGCAATGTAGTTCGGCACGAAAGGGCTAAAACTGATTTCAGTTTTAATCGAGTCAGCGCGTGAATCTCATGAATTGCTGCCAGATATTTCGCGATCGGTATAAAACGTGAAACAACCGGGAGATTGGATCGGAAGATGCTTGTTCATCAAGAATTCTAGTACTCTAACAAAAATCTAATTTTTTATTCGATAAGAAAGACCATTGAATTGCCCCCGCATCCTTAAATTGGCTTCTCCATGGACCCCCAAATCCCGACTACATTAACAATACGGAATCAGTATCCGCCACGTGCGTGAAATCCGTTAAATCATCGTCGGATAGACGACTCGGGCCACTCGTAAAACCCGACAGTTGGAAAAAGCTGTGCTGCATCCGTTGCGCAACTTTTCCATCCCCGGTATACGCGTCCATACACACATATATACATCGACTGCGTCTCGGGCCCGTCTAGCCGCGGCGGCACGCGCGCCAGAGAGTGAGAGAGAACGTGCGCGCGGGGGGGATTATTGCCACCCGTAAATCAGCTGGCGCGCGCGATCCGCTAGCCCCACCGCGTTGCGAAACGCGTAAACGCAAGTGCGAGTCCGCGATTTTCGTGATTCGCGCGCCATCATCCGCAAATGAGCCGAGAGAGTGATTTTTTGTCGTTTACACGCGAGTCGTGTATTATCATGGAGCCAGCGCGCGCGAATCGATCACGTGCCGGCGTCTCTTTTCAATCGGCGCGGCTCGTAACCCTTTCGGCTGGGTATAACGGCGAATTCGCGCTGCAGGGCTATACGTATACGGACGTCGAGGTAGCCGATCGTTTCGAGAACGGCCGTTTTGGATGCCGTTCTCGATCCGCCCGCCCGCCCGCCCGCGCGCAAAAACACCCGATCGAAACTCGACGGAGAAGCGACCGGTATCGGACGCGACACTTTTGAAATGTCCTCGTCTCGTGTGCCTCGAGTTTCGAGAGGTATGTTGGGGAAAAAAGTGCCATATTTTCCCTCGACCCTCCTCCTTTTATTGTCGCGCAAGTATTCGACCTTTCGGTATACCGTGCGAAAGTGAATCCCCACCGGACCTACCGTGAATTTACGGTGGCGAATTTCGTTACGAGATCTAGAGTGTATTCCCCCGGTGGCACATGGCGACCGATTCTTCTATTGTAAATCAGCCATATACGCAGCGAATACAAATCCTTGACAAATAGAACAACACAATGTATGTATTTGCATGAGCCGTAGGATCGAGCATTGGAATCGAGAGTAGATTAGACCATCTCCGTCCGAATCGGCGAGCGGAGAAATTGAACGGTCTCCCCCCGGCCCGGGAGACAGAGCGAGTGTGTTTTCACAAGTGCAATCCAACACACCATAAACAGACGTGTATTCAATTACTATCAGTGACTGCATCTATATTCGGGATTATAAAGCTGTAACCGTACATACACACACCGCACACACACGACTGCGGCTTATGTGAATCGACGCTTTCGCCGTGTACATACGTCGCTGTACGTGGGACACTTGACGCATCGCTCGGTCACGCGCGAAAGATTTCACGCTCACACACACACACACACACACACACACACATATACGTACACGCATGGTTACACGCCGGTGACATTAAACCGAGGGAGGCAAAGGGAACGACGAGTGCACTTTCATCGGGCCCCTCAGCGACGATCAATAACGAGATCCTCGCGCGGGCGTCGTCGTCGTCGCGAATACGCGAATATATACGTACACACGCGAGTGAGTATGTGTACGCGCGTATAAAAACAGGTCGTGTCGGTTGGCGCGACATCGATCAGCCGGGCGCTCGAGGCTCCCACGCGCGTCGTCGAGAGAGGAGCCGCCGACCCCCCCGGGGCTCTACCGGTTTGTCCTCTCGCGGCTCGCAATTCATTAGCCGTACGCGCTCGGGGAGGTGCGGCCGGGGAAAAAAACGAGCTCGCTCGATTTTGATTAATCATCCCGTGCGCGCTCGGCTTCGCGGCCGGCCGATAAAAGCCGCTCGCGCTAATTTATACGCGGATCCGGAGGCGATAAGGGCCTGCGCGCGATCCGGGCCCCAACGATTGTTTTCGGCTGCGCAAGCTACCGCCGCTCCGTGGCTAATTAATCCCGTGCAAGAGGCGTGTTCATGCTGAAATTCGCGGCGCGCGTTGCGTGTATGTGTATATGTATGGTGGGACGCCGCCGCCGCCGCCGCCGCCGCCGCCGCCGCGGCTGCTTTCTCCGGCCGAGTTATTCGGCCCGAAGAGATAAACTGCCGCGATCGATCGAGATACACGCTTATGATTATTCGATGCAAATTTCACGCGAGTTACGGCCGCCGCGTCTGATGTATGGCGCCGCGAGACACCCGACTCGCCGCGCTCGGCCGCGATTTACGCGGATACGACACGAGAACGTCCGTTTAATGAGACGTGTGCTCGTTGGAGAGAGAGAGAGAGAGAGAGAGAGACACCGTCTTTTTTTTTCTTTATTTTACCCAAATACCCGCGGGATTTATACCCGGCTCGTCGCGTGAGGCGCTTATCAATTGGGATGCGACCGGCCAGGAGGGTTTTTTTTTTAGGGTCGACCCATATTTTATACATCCGATCCAACTTGTACCGTATTTTCCTGCTGCTAAAGACCGCTGTATAAATATTAAAAATCAATGGTTAAAGCTGGATGAAATATTGACTAGAACTGCAGTGAGTTTTCACTTTGGTTCTATGAGTTTTGATCCAAAAAATTTACTGCAAATTTTATGTAAAAATTACTGCTAGTGATTTTTCACTTTGATACAGCGATCTTTCACTGAATAAGCTTTTAAACGAGAGTACCTGATTTCGCTCGCAGATGTTTCATCGAGTTTTCGTACGATTATACGCTTTGCTTTTCCATCTGTTTGTTTTTCAGCCGGTCGTGAATTCGAATCGTGGCCCGTGTGTGTGTGTTTTCATGACTCCGATACGAGAAAAAACGACGAGTAAGAAACCGCGGATAATTCGGCGAGTACGCGCTTTCACTTGAATCGCGTACACACATACACACACACACACACACACACACACACACACACACACACACACACACACACACACACACACACACACACACACACACACACACACACACACACACACACACATACGTCGAAAAGAAAATAATTTCAACAGAGCCGCGACTCGTAAAACTTTATAGATCGATCCTCGGGCGTAGGGCGAGCAAATAGCCGGGCCGATTCATCGGATATCGAAAAATCCTCTTCGCCCCGACAAAGATTCGCCCCCTCCCCGCTTTGGGGGCACACGCGAATACACGCGAGACCGCCTGTTTGCACCGACTGGCTCTCCGGCCTCGATCTCGAGTCACTCCCTCGGCTTGGGGATTTCATTCCCGAGATTCTTACCAACGGCGTCTCGCCCGGCCCGGTACTCGCACGCGCGAACTCACGAACTTGGACAAATACAAGAAGGTATACCGATCGCAATCCACTTTCTGTATTGTAAACGACGCTTTCGGGCGTCCCGTAAACGCGTCTCCCCACCCCTCCCGTTTCGTTTCCGACGATATGCAAATAGGTTAGAGCCTCGTGGATTGATTCGAGTCAGCCGCGTAATCGAGGAAAAGCCACGGAAAAAATGTGGAAAAATTGTTGTTGGAAATGCGGAAAACCAGTAGTATCTCTGATTTCCCGACTCATGGATCCCGCAACTGGAATAGAAAAATTGCAACGTACATATGTTGCGAGTATGCGGCAGGACGCCACTCGCGATTTTTTTAATCGGAGCTGCTAACATTCGAGTCATCAGATCGGGAAAATTATTTGAACTGACGAGCTTGCGAGAAGTCGAATTCCTACGCGCTCGGGCGAGAAAAAAGATCCTCTTTCGCGTTGACATCGTATTAATTTTTTTCCTGGTAGAAGCGTGATTTCAAGAAGTTACCGCCGCGATTGCTTTCCAGCATGGTTCGTTAATGACGAATACAAATCAGTCAAGCCGAGTATTCGTCCCTACTATTTCCATACGTCTATGAGTTACACAGTTGTGGATCTCTCAAGTCATTGGAAAATATTCCAGTACACGAGCATCTTCATTTTCCCACCAACATTCCATTGTCATCCGAGAAGGGACAGCAAACGATCGCTTTCGAGCTCTCAGCCCCGCAGTTAAGAGCCTACCATATTTTTGCCTACACCGTCAAACAATCATATTACTCCGGACACGTCTACCTAGCTAGAGACACGCGAAAATCTCTCCGTGACAAAACAGCTTGAGTATACAACGAAGAACGGGTGCCTTGTCGCGAGCACCCCGTTGGGCAGGTGCGCGAGCCGATCGAAGGCAATCGGTACACGTGCCTCGGGAAGAAAGGAAGATCGCCGATACAGATTCGGGACTCCCCCCGACTCCTTTCCCGGAGAGCCCTCAATCGGCTTGGCCGTTGGCAATCTGCGGCTCGATAGACGCGCGCGCGCGCGAGTTGCGTCAAAATACGAAATTGCGTTCACGCGCGCGCTCGCGCGCGTTTGGCAACTGTCTAACGAGCTGGGTGGCGGGAGGGGGAGATTTTCCACTGCCCCGAGAGCGTGGAGCGCGGCCGATGAAGGATGAGCGCGCGCGCGGCGGGCTTTTCGATTGGCCCGCGCGCCTGCGAGGCCTCTCTGATGCAAGCTCGCGTTCGCCCTGGTGCAGTGAAGAGAGAAAGAGCATTTAGGATCGGAAGATTGAGCGGCGCGAATCAGAGTGACACGCGCGCCAACGAATGGTTGAGCTGTAGAGCGCGCGGCGAGACGGAGAGAGCATCTGTTTCGAGGTTGGCCAATCCTCCCCGCTGCTCATATGTTTATCAAGCCGCGCGAATTCAACGCTGAGGCAATTTTCTTTCGTCGATGCGCATTGTACCGCGGAGCCCCGGCTCTGGTGTTGGGAGCTTTCCTGCGGATGATGGATGTCGTGCTCCCCCGCAAGGCACGCGCGTGTGAACTGAGAAATATTGCTGTATGGCTGCTAATTTTGTATGGCTCCGGAGATGGGCGCGCTAGTTCGAGCCGATTGTAACTCGAGGTCAGTAGTAACAGGCGAGTGTGGCGAGCCGTCGGTACGATTATCAACCCTTAATGGATAATACGCATCCTCTCTTGCCTCGCGTTCGACACTTTCATTATTCAACATCTTACCGACTTTCGTGTAAAGCAAACCAAATTGGAAGGTACAAGTAGTTGCGGGTCGAGATTGGTCGGACACGTGGCTCCAAGAATCCGACGCCCGTTCTGAATCGATTCGCTGTATCCGCACCCGTTGACGTGAAAAACAAATGGTGTTTCTGTCCACAGAAGATACTGATAGCGTTGGCGGTGAGCGTGGCGGTGGCGCTGGCCGAGCCACCGGCGTCGAACCAGTACCTGCCTCCGAACCAGCAGTACGGAGCCCCGGGAGGGCAACAGAGGCCGCCGCCACCTCAGGGAGGAGGTGGTCGCCCAGGATTCGGCGGTGGCTCCAGCCAGTACTTGCCCCCGGGACCCGGAGGTCCGCCCAGCCAACAGTACGGACCTCCTAATGCCGGTGGCTTCCCTGGTGGAGCCGGAGGTGGTGCCGGTGGATATCCTGGCGGTGCTGGCGGGTACCCTGGTGGCGCCGGAGGAGCTGGTGGATACCCTGGTGGTGCCGGTGGTGCCGGTGGATACCCTGGCGGCGCTGGTGGATACCCCGGTGGATCTGATGGCTATGGCGACGAGAACAACGTGAGTACAAGGCTCTGCGTTACCCAATATTGTCAGTGTTGTGTAGCGGAGGACTTTTCGGAGAAGCGTGAATCGAATGGACAGGAATCGGAAAGTAGTAGTTCAAAGATCATTTTGTATAATTTCATCTCACTGGACGGCGAACGCCCGGAAGTAAGATCAGACCTCATGTAATACGGGTTGATACTTTGATTTTCACAAAAAATATATGTCGTGGAATTTTTTTCAAAATATCATACTAACGACTACAGAAGGAATGATTTCTCGAATCTGTCCTGAGCGTTCCTTCGTGAAATCAATTTATTCACCATTTACAGTAAAGTTACTCACGCTTTTACAAAAGAATATCTTCAGGACATACTCGAGAGACGCTAATTATCATATCCTTTCTAGTCGATTGTTAATAATGAACTCAGATTTGTAACAGCTGCTGTAGCCAACTCTCTTGTAATCAACTTCATCACGAAATAGAATTGTCGTCGACATTACTTATGTATATGCAAAGTTTGAGGTTTCAAGCTTCACGAGAAGTAGCTACTGAAATTCGACCTAGTTCCGAGCCTCCCGCTGCTGACAGACAGACGGACAGACTCTAAAAATATACATACGGGCTTCATCCTGCAAGTCCTCACCGACCAGTTGTCAAAAATTGTCTTTTGCGGATTGTCTTCAGGCACCAGCGAAATACGAGTTCGAGTACTCGGTGAACGACCCGCCGTCTGGCAACGACTTCGGCCAGAAGGAGTCTCGCGACGGCGACCTGACCCGAGGCATGTACTACGTGCTGCTGCCCGACGGCCGCAGGCAGATGGTCGAGTACGAGGCTGACCAGGACGGCTACAGGCCCAAGGTGACTTACGTCGATTCCGGATCTGGCGGCCAAGGCGGATACCCCAGCGGTGGACCTGGCGGCTACCCCGGCGGTGGCCAAGGAGGCTACCCCAGCGGAGGCGCGGGCGGATACCAGTACTAGGCTGCCCCATCACCACACTCCCGAGAGGCCATTCGCATTTTTAGTGATTTGACGCATATCTCGCGCGCTGCTATCAACCCAAACATACACACACACGCACACGCACACACACACACACACTTACACACACGCACAATGTCTGTAAATAGCATACATCAAAATTGGACAAACACGTCTCTTCTCACCGTAGCTCTGGAATTTTTCGTCCGACGACGAGTTTTACTCGAGTGTAGTTGTTTTTTTTTTCTCTTGGAAGCGCGCGCGGATACGGCGAATCGCGGCTAAAAGTTGATCATAGTACAACAGATAACTTCATAGGGGCTCAACAGCTCCCGCAGTGTGTTCGCGCACCGTTGTATCTCGATCCACGTTGACTCTGCGTCTCGAATCGGAGCCTGCCAATCAGGATGCAACGCGTATCTTACTAGAATACATGCTATATATTTTTTTCTTCGCTATGAAAATACTCATATTTTTATACCTCAGAACGTAAACCACTCACGTGACTAACAACATGTATCATGTAGCCTCTGTCTCACACTCTCATGCACACGCGCACACACGAATATACGCCAATATTGTAATAGGAGACCGGGCCGCGCGCTCGCTTTGTCTCCCTCTGTAACATAGCTCGAATCGCGCCCCTCTATGTACACACCCACCCACACGCACACGCACACGCGCGCGCGCGCACACACACACACACACACACACACACACACACACGCATGCAATATGTGATGATCGAGTAACACGTGTATATCCGAGTGTGTATCGATGTATACCGTAACGGAAGAAAAGAAAAAATGCATTTAAAAAAAGAAAAAGAGGAAAGGAAGAGAGGAAAAAACATACATACATGAACGAGCGCATGGGCGCGAGCCTGTACAGTCTGTTCACACACACACACACTCGTTACGACTCGGCTCGTGCGCGCGACTCCCATATATCTATACGTATACATACATATAATATGTACCAGTGTATAATCCTGTCTGTATCGTGTTTGTACAATATAATAATTTAAACGAGGCTACTCGTGAATTGATTTTGCATCTGCTTTCCCAACGCCTGAACACGTAGTGCGCGCCAAAACCGATCCTTTCTCCGCGAGACGCCGCGCCGGGGCCGTGCGCGGCTGCTGGTCTCTCGACGCGCGCGCGCGTGCGCGCGCCTAATCCACTGCAGCGCGGCCCAATTGCGACGGAGAGAGCTCGAGTGACGAAAAGCCGCAATCCCGCACGACAATCGAACTTGCGCAAATTGAAATATATACACACACGCTCGCTCGCTCGCACAAATAGCTGCAGGTGGATTATAAGCGGCGGCCGATGCTTATCCCCCGTTATACCACTGCGGAGCGAGACAAGGGGAAAAAAATCGCGAGCGCGCGTGTGTATACATTGGTTTTGGGCCGCGCTCTGTTTGTTATGGCGCCGCCCCCACCCCCGACATCTCTCTCTCTCTCTCCCCGGAGTGTGTTTGCTTTTGAAATCAGAGGCAGCACGCGGATCCAACCGGAGCTGCGGCCGGGCTGTTTCGAAGTTTGCCCGTATATTGACTTTTTCTCGGATGATTGCTCGCGGGCTAATCCGATTGATGCGCGAACGCTGCGCAACGATCTCTCGGTACGTCTGTGTGTACACGTATATGCATATACGCATCCGCGCGCGCGCGCGCGTTTCGGGACTCGTTCGAAGATTATACGAGCGTTATTGTGCCTTTGTTGGGGGAGGGGGGCGACTATACGAGCTCGCGGAAGCTCGGTGGGGGCCGCGGCTATTGATGAAACTTTGATTATTCAGCGCGAGCGCGCGCGCGCGATGCATAGAGCTCGAGCTGTGCGTTCGCAGGCGTTTTCGAATTCCGCACGCTAGTCCAGCGTTGATTCGAGGAGTAGATTAATTATCGCCCCCCTCGTTCCGACACCGCGCGTTGATCTTTTCGCTCGAGCGCGCGTCTCTCTTTATCGCGTTCTTCATCCGTGTTGCACTCGGAATGCATATGTACGCGCGCGTTATTCAATCGAGGGGAAGGTCGAGTGGCAAACGGATTGAGCAAATAACCCGGGGAATAATTTGCGAGGTAAGATAAGACCCGCGAAACAGGAGGAGGTGGACGGAGAGCAAACGGACCCTGCGGACTCGGCCGCGTTGCCATTGTAGCGGCCGCTAATTAATATAGCCCGTATCGATTTTACTCATCGCCGTCAAGCTGTATACGCACTAAGCAGTAGTACGATAGCGCGCGCGTGAATTCAAAATCGCCAGGGTACGTAGTCGCCCGACCCAAGTTGCGAGAGCAATTGGCCGTTGCGTTATACCTACGCGGGATCTATGTATACGTAGTCGAATATTCTTCTTTGCCCACGTGAGCGTTCCGAACGATATTTATAATATGAAAATATCGGAGCTGCCATGCGATCGAGGTTGCTTCAGCGTCGTTTGGGACTTCGATTTCGATCCAACTTTGTCACGTGGTTCCTAATAGCTTATATCTCAAGCCATACACTCTAACGTTTTTATTTTCGGAGATATTTTGTCAATCTTCCTGGATTTTGTGCATCAACAGTACGTAAATGTATGTAAGTTTGGTTGGGCCCACTCCTAGTAAGTCAAGATGTTGTCCCTTTCGGGAGATCAATCGTGACGGTTAGATCTCCGAAATACTTTTTTGATGCCTCAATAATCCATTGAATTGGTTTCGATCTTATGCATTTGCGGCACATCTGCATATACAATAATTCATAGATATACTGTACATGCAAGAAATCAGATATTATTGATCGAACATCTTCGGAGAATCGAAACGTTAGACTGAATGGCTGTGTCTGCGGCTTATTGAGCATTTTGGAAAGTTTCATCGTGATTGGTCACCCCAAGTTAACGATGTTTTCTATAGTAAATCAAGGCGGCCACCATACATGATGTATATTACACCACCAGTTAAATTCATCAAAATCCACTTTTTTGTATTTTTTTATCTTATTCCTTCGGCAACATACAATTTCCTTGAGATATTATAATCTTCTCAAAACGAAATTTTTCAAACTCTTCCTATTTACATCATATACGTAGTTCAATATCCCCAAGCCATAAGAGCCATTGTCAAGAATGTAATTTTTGTTTTTGCCGTACATGAAAATGAAGTTGATCACGCGTAATTCACTTCAACGCAATTGAAATTCGGTCGAGTTTTGTGTAACACATACTGTTCGATTTCCAACTGTGTGTATAATTTTACAAGATCACGCTGGAGCCACCTCAAATCTCGAGTGCTTATCGACAGTGAGGTCCGCTCGCGTGTGCGCGGCTGCAGTTTCAATACGAGATGCCCCGCGCGCGCGCCGACCCGCGGCTTATCTGGGCCCGCGTAATAAAGAAGCCAGCCGAGTCAGTCTCTCTTTCTCT
The DNA here is from genome assembly GCA_020882685.1 of Aphelinus atriplicis. NCBI lineage: Eukaryota > Metazoa > Arthropoda > Insecta > Hymenoptera > Aphelinidae > Aphelinus > Aphelinus atriplicis. The sequence continues at coordinate 41,609,586 of CM037076.1, read as the reverse complement.
CGGCGGCACGCGGAAAATGTGAAAGTGACGCGAGTTTGGCTGTAACACGTGTATACACGTGTCGCCTCTCTCTCTCTCTCTCTCTCTCTCTCTCTCTCTCTCTCTCTCTCTCTCTCTCTCTCACTTCCATCGCGTATCCCCATCTCCGCGGGCTCTCCCCCCTGCCCAGATCAAAGCCACGTCTGCCTCGCGCGGGCGGCATATGATTCGGAGGGATATATTCCTATATACTAGCGGCGCGCGCAGTTGTAACGGAATCACATTTGGACACCCAATATACCTGCGGCTGCAGGCATGTGTGCTCCGGGTTGAAAAGGACGAGAGAATTTTAGAGATGGTTCGATTCCTTGGGTGAAAAGTGTAGACGGGTTTTAAAGTGTTGGGCCAGTTGACTCGGGACTTGATTGGGTAGGCAACGAATAGAGACGATAATCGAAGCTAGTAAACTTTACAACCGCAAAAATGGAATCTTGGTAAAGAAAAAAATCTCTTCAACGCTATAGCACTTATGTCAACCCAGCAATCCTTCATGACAGAGCGTACGTGAGGTAACGTGAAATAACGCGAAGAATTGCACAGGATCGTTCAGTTTCGAACTCTGCTATTTTGTTTTTACAGTTCCGCACTATTTGTAGAGATTTTTGAATTTTTCATTCGTATTACTCCGTGAGTATAACGGTTTGACAAGAATTACAATATTTTCCAACAGGTTGTCCGTCACTTCATGACATTCAGAGAAAAATATGGGAGGAATATGTAACTGTGAACAGAAATTGAAATTTACTTTTTGATATATTTTGTACCGATAATATATATGGATACAGAATAAAAATGTTCTCCAATTTCCTTCTTCAATTCTTGTCTTTCGTTAATTCAAATCAACGCTAACTTCAAACCCTTGTACAATTAAAATGATTTTCAAAACATTTCTGTTTTAGATTTATGTTCATTGAATTATATTATGAAAACGTTAATTTTACAATATGAAAAACTGATGGACTGATACTTAATTATATAACAATATACCAATCGGTTTGGGCCTAACGGCAAGAGCAGTTGGGGGCGCAGATAAAGGATACCACTCGAAGGACTCATAAGCAATTGAACAAAATTTTGATTCATATACTTACGTAGAATTTTCATTCATTCTCATCTAAAATTTCATGTAGCCAAAATATTTCGATTCTGAATCATTCAGTACACAATCGTTCTGACATATCATTGTTTTTCACACCAACTGCGAATCGACCGAATTATTTTCAAGGAAAAATCATCCTGATATCCATACAGCAGTTTTCGAATATCGGCAATCGAGTTGATTCTTTTTTCATTCCTTTCTTACCAACTGTGATGCGCCTCTCTCGCGTTATGCAGTTTTGAAAATCTCACGTAGAATCTCGGCGTCGCTCCGTATCTGGCTTGAGCTCGGCCGTCACGCGTGGCTCCCGTAGCGGTGCACATCCTAGTGTGTGGCAATGGAACGAGACCCGTGAATTATACCCCGAGCCGTATGATCTAACCGTGGCGCTTTGTTCTGGCGAAAAATTGATCAAGACCTCGTCGTCGCCGACGTCGACGTCGTCGTCGCTCGTTGCGCAATATGTCGGCTCGACGAGATTGATTCTTTCAAATGGGTAAGGCGACCGGATTCGATTGTCCCGTCTCTCGTCCGCGCGACAACAGCCAAAAACGTGAAGGAATTCGCCCGTTTTTTTTTCCGTCGTCCCGGAGAGCCGCAGTCGCTCGATGTGCTCACTAGCCTCACCGAAATGTGCCTCCTTCCGAGATTATTACAGGTTTTCGCGTGTACTTAATGATAGGCCGCCTCGGCGCGCCGGGCTGTTCAATCTTCCGTTTATATTCATCGCGCAGTGTTTACTCGCACGCGCGCGCGCGGCGCGATCCCATTTTTCCCTCTTCCCTTGCATTAATGATTTAATAATCCGATCGATCAATTTCGAGCGGTACAATTTCGAGCGGAATGAAGCGATTCATCATTCCCTACACGTTTGCATATACATTTTATAAAAGTCATTTTTCTGCCGCGGTCTGAGAAAAAGAAAGTTGGGTATGCCGGCGGGACGATAAGAATTGATAGAAATATAATTACGAAAGGATGTTGAATCGTTCTTTCGGATATTCACAATTTATTCGTTTATATATTCAATTATTCATTCGTCCCAAACATACAGTCGAAATCAAGTTACACGATTGTTTATTGTTCGTTCGAGTGGGAAAGCAATTCATCCCCAAGGATTATCTATCGGCGAGGAAGAAAAACGTGTGGTAAATGAGACGATAAACAAAAGTCAATTGATTCGTCACCTCTCGCGGATTCCCAGCGGATCCCAACAAACACACACTCACAGCGTCTGGTCGTAGATGTAATGTCTAGGGGCTCAGGTAGAGAAATTAGATACCACAAGATCATTCAATCAATGTGAACAGATGCGCCTCTCGAATTGAATGCCCGGATTCAATGGATTTTCGTAAGTGCACGGCGAGGCTAACTTGTTGCTCTGATGAACTTCAACGGCGAGGAGACGTCGTCGGATTGCAAGATCGTATACTTGCTTCCGTAATTGTCTCCCTCCCCCTCCCCCTCCCCCTCCCTCTCTCTCTCTCTCTCTATCTTCGCTACCTTATATAACTATGTGGGACAGGCCATAGTAAATTTTCATCTCGTGTTCGACGGTATGACCGATGTATCTATTTTTTTTCTTTTCCACGAATCCTTTGCGACGGTTCGGCCGTGGCGCAATCTCCTCCTTTAACGTCGCTCACGCGAAAGAAATCGAACCTTTGATCGTCGATGGTTTGGACAAGCTCATACGTTTGATATACACATACTGGGATCAACCTGAAAGTTCGGATGTGGATTCAAATTGAGACACGATCGCACTTCGATGTTCATACATTATATTTTCTTACAAAAATGATGATCTGTATAAAATTAACATGCACAGTATACACATATTGATACCTCCAGCACACGCACGCATATATATCTATTTATATAAGTATTATTTGTAAAATATGAACTATTTCTGTTCTCGCGTCGCACACGAGTGAGGTTCTCTGAATTTCACGTGGCGCGCGGTATGTGCGAGATAATGTGTGAAAATAGATCACTACAATAATATACACGAAAGTGCGGAAGGGACAGGAAAGGAGATAATCAACACACGCTGTATCCAAGAGTGAGTGAGAAAGTTTGTAAAAATGCTAACTACATAATCAACGCGGGTCGGGGGGCGAATGAAAAATTATGAAATTCTAATCAAACAACGGCGGGCAGCTTCACGGCGAATATGTAAATTATCATTTTTTTCTCCTCTTCTTCCCCCTCGCGAGAAAATCAGCGTTTCAATTCGAGTTTCTCGCTGTTTTCGCGGGGCGCGGAACGAAAAAAAGAAACGAACCAGCGCAATCGCGCAGCTATTATTTCCCGAGAAAATTATCCAGAATAGGAGAGCAGTAGAGGCGTTGGCCGCGGGATCGTGAGCAATCAGCTTGAGGACGATCTCCTAAGCGGACACGAGCGAGTGACTCCTCGGACTTACTTATCGCGATCTCGCGACTCCGCCGACCCCGTGCCAGATATCCGTCCGCGCTCCAAACTTGTAATGAGCGGCTGGAGCTGCGCATAATGCATCTGTCGCGCGTTATACCAAAGCTCCCGACCCAGGGCGATGCGAACGTTTCGTGAAAACTAATTGCGTACGTACATGTATATGGTTGCGAAAAAAATTGTTTGGATGGAATTGCCAACTTTGGGACAAGCGCGTGTAAATCGCGGGATGGTCGAACTACACACAGCGATTTTCCAAAAGTACATATCTCGACGTGTGTAAAAATCGAGCTCCCGATTTGGGTTGTGTTCTAAAATATACAGCTATACGCGACACGTGTCGCGTTTTGTTAACTAGTATTTAATGCGGCTTTTCTTGCAGACGCGTCGAGTGGATACACGGGTACACGGTGGGAAGAGAAAAATTATTGCAACGATTCTTCTTGAATGCGATACCTTTTGGAAAACAATTCTCTGGGAATTCGAAATTGTTGAAAGTAACTATTGAGCAGAGGTATTTGATATTCGTGAATAAAATTTCAACTATTTCAAATCCGGAAAGCACACATTACTTGGCTTCCTTGTGGATGTAGCACCAGCTGCAGCTAATAGGCACTAGTACGCGTGTACGAATACGCGTAACACGTGCGTCTACCCAAATACGTGTAACCGGGCCGAAAAAAAAAGAAGAAAAAAATAAACGTCGAATACTCGTTGATGAGCGCGCACACACACGCGAGCTGCGCGGGCACACACACGCACATCATCGCAGAGAGACTAGTAGTGTCCGAGGCCGTTGGCGTTGGAGTCGTAGCCGGCGAAGCCGTCGACTGGCTTGGAGCCGAGGACCGACGCGACCTTCTCGTACGAGATCCTGGGCTTGAAGCCGTGCTCGTCCGCCTCGTAGTGGACTATCTGCATGCGGCCGTCGGGCAGGAGCACGTTGTACGAGCCGTGGGTGTGCAGACCCTCGCGCGACTCCTTGTGGCCGAAATCGTTCCCGTACTCGTCGCTCACTCGGTACTCGAAGTCGTACTTGGCCGCTTCCTGCAACGGCAATTTCACAATTTTTTATTGAGTCTCGTGGTGTCGCCAGGGAAATTCACGCCCGTGTGGATTCGCAAACAGGGCGACGGATCATTTCGTTTTGAATTTGAAAACGCGTGTTTTCTTTTTCGGTTTTTGTGAATCTTCCACCGAGTCTATACAGTGTTGTATACCCGAAATCCCGACAATCCTATTGCGAAGCGTCAAGAGTATAAACAATCAGAATATGCTGTTTTGAACGACTTTTGAATAAGTTCGCGCCCGAATGCCAGAATATAACAATGTAGAAATCGGGATCACGTAAGCCGGAAAAACAAGTGTGTACGGGGAAACGAGCTCACTCAAAAGAGTCAAAATTCACTAAAAAAGTAAACATGTAGCTTTGTTATCGACGCGAATTGGAAGACAATCGTTCGTTTGCTACTTCTTTATTTGATATCCGCTTGTTGCGTGTATGAATTGAAGCAAACGAAAGTACGCGAAATGAGTTGGACTCGTTTTGGATTCTACCGAGGAATTGAGTCATGCATTTGCGATTACTCGCTTGAAAAATGTCTACACGCGCTAGTACAACAGGGAGAAACGATTGCGTTTCTCACATATTTGAGTCTGGATAAAGTCTAATTGAAACGAGCGATTTTAATTATTTTCGAAAAAATAATCGCGAGGATCAATAGTCGAGATCGTACGCGTTGATACTGTACCGTACCGCATGATTTCATAACCGGCGCGTCGTTGCGAGTTGCACATGTACATTTCGCCATTACAACTCCACATTGATTACTCATATTCAATTGACTCCGCTAGCATAATAGTGATTCACGAGAAGAGCCGCACCGGGTCGCGGTCCGTTACTCGAGGCATTTTCAGATTCCGAAGATTTACTCTTTCCCCATTAGCATAAGTACACACCTCAATTTCCCTCGACTCTCCTTCCTTTTCTCCGTTTCACTATTCATCACCCGGCTCGATTGATAATGGCTTCTAACAAGGAGGAGTTTTCCAACCTCTCGGTATTCAATCACGATCAAATTCAGTGAGATGATTTTTGGACACCCAATAGTAACCCGCGTGAGCAAATGTAAAATATAAGATTCGCGAGTCGTTATGGATTTGATGCATATTAAAATAATCTCCCAGCTACGCATGTACGTTGTATATAGGTGCATGAAATCAATCCCGAGAAGCTCTCCTGATGTATTACTGTATTAGCATTGATTGTACGCGATCAACGTCGTGCTTTGCTAAGTGAATTTCTCGTGAACGGGTGAAAGAACGCGCATCCACGTCGTGAAGCCTCACGATTATAAAAAAAGTTGGTGATTGTCACAAGGCTCACCGTGACTTGTTCATTGTAGGCTGGACCCCGTCTGGCCGCCTCGGCGGAGTAGCCGTAGCCCGGGTGGCCGGACTGTGGGGCGGCGACGGGGGGCAGGTATCCCTCGGCCGGGGTCGTGCTGGTCGGCTTTGGCGCGGCGGTGCTGGGCGGCGGCGGCAGGTACTCGGGCTTGGGCTTGAACTGCGGCTTGGGAGGCAGGTAGTCGGGCCTGGGGGGCAGGTACTCGCGGGGCGGCGGCGTCACGGCCGGCTGCTGGGCTGCAGGGGGCAGGTAGTCGCGGGACGGAGGCCCGGTGGGCCGGGGCTTGTCGGACGCCGGCAGGTAGTTGGGCCCGGGCGGCAGGTACTGGGCCGGGGGGGCCGTGGACGAGGGCCGTCCGGGCGGCAGGTACTGCGACGACGGGGTCGGGGGTGGCTGGCTCGGGGCCGGACTGCCGTGCGAGTCGTGCTGGTGGTGGTGGTGGTGCTGCTGGTGCTGCTGCTGCTGCTGGTGGCCGCCGGGCTGGTGGTGCTGCTGCTGGTGGGGCGGCAGGTACTGGGCCGACGTCGAGGAGCCCGGCGGACGGTAGCCCGCCGGTTCCAGGCTCGCCAGCGCCGTCGTCCACAGGCACACGATTACCACGAATACCTGAGGATTTGTAACGCACACACACATACGCACACTTGAAGCCTTTTTTTCATCGAGATTATAGCGGGGTGGATAATTGAATCTTCCGAGATTCAACTTTTTGGGGTGAGCGAATTATATGAGGTCGCAAAAGTACTCTGAGAAATCGGGAATAATATTGCAGATTACACTTTCGTTTGGAGAAATTTCATAATTGATAATAATGCGCAAAAAAGTTACAGAGAATTCAATATTATGACTTTTTTTCTACTGATAAATAGTGAAATTTTTCTGGAAAGTTAAACAAAAAAATTAATAATAAATTATTCACTATTAATATGAACAAAGAAAAAGTTTACTATTTAATCAAATCAACATTCACTGTTTATCAATTATGCAATTCTGATTACTTTATATTTGAAACGTTTGAGAATGACAAAGTGATAAGCAGTGGATATAAACTATTGAATAATTTTTCTCACAATACCAACAGTGAATGATTCGATACACGAAATAGTAGTTTTAGTCAACTTCCGATTGAAATTTCACTGCTTATCAGCAGCAGAAAATGTTACTGCCAAAAAGTAGTTTTCGACTATTTCAAATTTAGAAGGTACATTCCTACTGGTATCCACTGCAAAAAGCTGCCTAAATTACACAATATTAAAGATTCAAAAAAATGTAAATGTGCATTGGAAACACTGCCCGATCTGATTCGATTGCTTCCGATGGCCGCGAGTGAGCGATACCCTGCTCATCCGCCGGACGAGGAGGCCCGCTCGCGACAACGAGCGGGAAAATTCGAACGTCGCGTCCCGGCGCACACGCGTGCAGTTGCCATAGCCGGCCGTATCGAGTTGGCACAATCACACGGCTCGACGTTATTCCATCCATTGGAAAAATCACACAGTCTACGCGTATCCCGAGCCACGATAGGAGATTCAACGGAGAGGAAGCAGCCGGTATTGATGCGTTAATCACTGTTTGGCCGGTCACTGCAGCGCTCGGACTGGAGGCGCGGCGCAGGATAGCCGCGAGAGAGCCGCGAGTGGACGGCTTACCTTCATGCTGGTGGCTCTGTTCGGAAGTGGCGTTTGATCTAGGTCGTGCAGCTAGTCCTCGGCTTTTATACGCACCTCCACGCGCTGGCCAGGGCGGGGGGTATGTGCTCTCGCGGCGCTGTGCTCCTCCGCGGCGCGGCTTATTCATCTTCCGCCACGGCTCGGCCACGTGAGCTCATGCATGCGCGATCTCTTCTGCAGCACGTGTCGCAACGCATCGAGAGCAAGGCCGAGAGCAAGGGTCGCGCATCCCACGTCACCGCACACGCACCAAATATTTTTCACCGCCTGTTGCACATACAGCGCGCACACGCGTCAATCTTGGCCTGAGGAGATTTTGATTTGAGTATTGCGCGGTTCACCGGTCGGTCAGTCGAATACGCCAAAGATGATTGATTCTCCGCGGATTGCGAGAAAAACGCTATTGTGGCACGAGCGTGTGGGTATCATTTTTGTATCGTCTGCAATTCGTCAGTGTCGAATAATCCCAAAGGATCAGCGCGTATTATTTTCTTCTTCGTGGCCCGAATAGAAAAATGATGCATAACTTATGCCTAGGTTGAACTGACATGCAGAGTATCTTGGAGATATTCACGAATCATCCTTGACTTTATTCATATATACAGTATTTTTTTATACATACAGAAATGTATATATTGAAACGAATCTGTATACATCAATATACTGTGAATATGCCTAAAACCAATAATGATTCATGCACATCTCCACATGAAAACGAGACTTTGGGCCTTATGGCTGTGCTTGAATACCTCAAATCCACCTCACAAAGTTTCAGCAGAATGACCGAGATCCAAAGGTTTGATTCTCTCCTCGTCTGTTTTTTACTATCTTAGATTCAAATCGTAGGCATGTAAGAGCCATTCAAAAAGTATACAATTGGAAAAAGTATTAGATATCGATGATGTCTCATATTTTACTCCGAACCCGAAAATCCCTCTTGTGGGATTGAGCAGAAAAGAATTTTGTGTTTGTCAATGATATTGTCAATGAATTCCGTATAAATAATCTACGCTTACCTACGTCTAATAGATGAGAAATAGATATCTATAAGCATAATTCCCTAGGCTCAACCAATGCATAGCTCTTACATCTTATAAATGCCCAAACGTTTCCTATAAGCTATTGATAAGGCACTCATTCATAATTTCTTCATACGAAGTATATGCGTCACGATTATAACTAAATGATGTCAGTCCATTTCCTAAATAAGATCTATGCATTATTTCTTTTAGTGTAGGGTATAATATTTCATTCCTCGTCTTCGACGAGAAAAGACTGATCTAATGATGGAATCGAAGAGACAGGGACTGTATTATCAGACATTGATTATTACATGACTCAGCGGTTTTTCAATATTCAAGAATTTATTTGATTTGACTCTAATTATAGAGAGAATGATTCAAATTAATCTAACGAATTTGTACGAGAATAGATGTATAAATCAATTCGGATGTATAATTCGCTCCATTAAAAAGGGAACCGAGTCTGCTTTGCAATAGAGTCTATGATTGTTCAAACGTTTGGATTAAGAGCATCCTTACAACAAAAAGGACATTGATTCATTTTTGCATGAGTTGATTCATATATTCATCCCGAAATTATTCTCAAACAGAATTCTTGCATATGAATATAATTGCTACTGTACAAATGAATAATAAAATAACTCTTTTCATCTCCAATTGTTTTACCCGTTTTCATAAATTAGTTGATAAAATTCAAGATTCTAGACTTGCCGAAGACATCGAACTCGTCCAGTCGATTTCGGAGTTGACTATACGGAAATATTCCGATATTTTTCTAACATCGAAGTATAAATAAGAGCCTGGTCAATTATCTACGGGAAATAAAATTAAAAATGCAATTCATAATGAATCATGTAGTTCATTAAAACCTCTTTACGTCGTTGAACAAATTGAATTGTCCTGAATTATTTGTTCGTAAAACTTTTTCCTACCATCGACCTGATTCATCGCGTCTCGTTTCATAATGATACAATACGATCATCGCCGATTAACCAACGAGAGCATTGGATTCTACAATATGAAAATGTTTCCTCGCACAAGTGCCATAAAGACTCGTTGCGACACTTTGAAGATGACTATTTTCCACGGCACAATTAACCTTTAATCCAAAGCGGAGTCTCGATACTCCAACGTGTCAATCAATTTTTTCTCTCGCAATGCAAATGCATATGAAGATTCGAATGTTTGCCGTGCGTTGGCAGGCCGTGAGAATCTGGCGCGATCTTCTGCCGAAGTCTGGCTCGAGCGACGAAAATTTAATATAAAATCCTCGCGGCGCAATCGCGTGTACGCATCCACTCGTGCATTCACTTGTATTTCCATTCCTGATGCAAGATGATTTTTGAAAATCCTCCTCTCAGCTCCGTTGTACTCGAGTAGGTGTATACTGCAGGGACATTAAGTGCGCTTCACGTCTAGATTGTTGATGGCTCTCGAGTGCGTACTTACACTGGTTCCGAATTTCAACAGCATATCCTCCACGCTCCCGCATTGATCGAATGTCAGCTTTGGTTTCAACATGTCAACTCTCCCACTGGGTTTACACGGCAAATTGCCACGGGATTCGATTTTTCAAACGGCCGATATATATAAGCACTCGTCGCTAATATCCTTCATTAAAAGAATTAATTTAGCGTGTACATCGCGTTTGATTCAGATGAGAAATTCGTAATTTGAATTACTACTGTAACGAAACGCCACACAATACAGAGGCAATTGCGTACATATAAAAATGCCATTCTTATCATCTATGTGGAACTTCATATTCTGGTAATTACTCGTGGATTAGTTGGCATGTATAATATGTAGATTCGGAAGCGTTTATCATTCTGCGTTAATAATTCGCAATTCGCATTATTCCACTTTTCAAAGTAATTTATAGACGAAGAGTAAATTGTGCGATTATTGCAACTACATATTTTACGATTATCCGAACAAATTCACGATTCAATGTATGTGCTTTGATTATTCGTCCTACGCAAATATTTATACATAATTCATCTTATACGTAATTTCCGCTAACTTTGAATTTGCATGATTCTAATGACAATTTCACCATCGAATAGAATAACAATAGTTGGTGCTACAGCATTCGAGCCGAATCGTATACACTTCACGTTCAAAGCATTGCATGCAGTTTCTTTTAATTGAATGAAAATCCCGCGACCCAAATAGATTTCCCGTTAAAGAGAAAAATGCTCAAAGTCGAGGTCGACCCTCTTAGGCTGCAATTGAGACAGGCTGTACTATTATATAAATGAGTTCAAATTTTTTCCGCTCGTAGCGTTAAAGATCTTTAATGAGTCAAAAATATTATACCAGACGAAGCGACGTTTCAGTTGCTATAGAAGTTTGACACCCTTTTCAAGTCTACAAGTTTTTCAAATTATCCAGTCGGTTCTACATTGTTTGATTGTTCATTATTAACTCCATGACATGCATCATATGATATATATTTAATAGCTGGTATTGAAATATAGGTAATGCTATTATCATTATCATAATTATTTTTAGATAATAAGTAATGCTCTAAAAACTGTTTAGAACTAACTTCATAGCTATTCAAGGGATGATCGTTATTACGACTTTACTTTGTCATCAGCAAACTTTGTTATCATTTTCCGAGGACCCTTCAAGCGATCTAAAATGGTTAATCGAAGCTTTTGAGGTGATTATCTCGACACTGCAATTCTAGCTGGTGTGCAATATAACTCGGTCATATTTCATCATCAATTTACTTGTCATTTCAACTGTTGCCTTTCAGATTTATAAACTATCGAGGCATATTGATTTTTGTAATCAATAAACGAATAAAATTTCTAAAAAGTTTTAATGTGAACTAATTTTGCAAAAATGATTATTTTTGTAATTATTAAGGTACCGGGACAACTAAATTCATAAAGAATGAGATACATATTTAATTCATCGCAGGTGCTGTCTGGAAACTGATACTCTATGCACAACGTTTACCTCCTCAAAAAAGTGAGGCTCTCGATCGACCCGCTGTCTGAAAGCTATTTTGTGATCTGTATTGAGATGCAACCTTTTTTTATGCATCGAGATAGGTTCAATAAACTCTTGAGACTTTAATTATTTCAATTACTTTCCCATTGGTTGCTAAGAACAAAACACTGCTAAGCGCATTAGCAGTATGCTTTCTCAAAGAGAATTAATTTAAAAAAAAATTGTGTATAATTTTAGGATAACCTGTACATTTTACAAACTCTTAATTATATACCAGGAAATGTAGAGTTCAATCAATTTGGTTTTCACTTTTCATGCCAACATTTTTTAATGGGACGGTGCATTTACATTCGAAAAGCTCACGCAAAATAAAGTTCCTTTCCTCCTTATGCAGCAACGGTTGGTAGGGAGACAAAAAACGGTTACTACGGAAAATATTTCGTTGAGTCGATCCTCTCGAGTTTTTGGGCCCTAACAAGCACTTTTCAAGAAACTTCTGAGAAATACCTTAGTAACAGTTGCTAAGGAAATAAACAACGGCTTTTGCTGAAAATTGAGCTCGGGCTATACCTTGCTATGACTAAGCTTTACGCAAAATTTCTCGGACGACTTCTTCGAAAGTTATCGTGCCCCAAAATAGCGTCACATATACCCTTACGTTCATATAGACATTTTCCGTGTTCTTCGACCCGTAAATTACGAAAATGGGGATCCGGAAGTCTGATTCAAGAGGTCGAATTTTGCGGCGTCACAAAGCTCTCCCTTTGAGAAAGCACTTGGAAAACACCTCATTTCCCAACCATTCAAAGTCAGCCAATCCCTTGAATAAATGACATAATTAAAAATCAGTTTCGGATATTACTTTCGAGCTTTGACGATCCAGAAACGTTCGAAACTCGCCAAGTATCCAGAGGCAACCATTATCCACGAGATGATTCACGTTAAGATTTCCCACCGACGACTCGCTTCGCAAAAACGTTGGCTCACCCGCGCGCCGCCCGAGTACATACGGCTGCGTCGATGCGTCGGGCTGCGCGCGCGAGATCGCGTAACCGCAAAATTCCGATGTTATAATTCACGCGCTAGGCCGCGATGTATATACGAGGCGCGCGGGTCAAAAATGCAGATTTACGCGGGCGCCCCGATTAATCTCGGGCCGCGCGGTACACGCGCAGCTGTCATAAATAAACGCGCGGGGGATGCCCGGCCGCGAGTCATCCTTGGGATCCCGGCGAATCTCACCTCAAGGCCTTTCACCGGTGGTTTATCGCGCGCCTCGCGCGTGTGTGTGTGGCCCGCTCGTTTGCAGCGCCATATTATTGGATAACGACGCGTAATGAGCCGCCGCCGCGGTCGGAGGGACGAAAGTGAAGGTGGTCGATTTTTTTGCATACGTACGAGCCGCCCGTTACATATACGCGCGCATATACATACGTCTACGGTGGATTGACGAGGAGGATACGGCCGACGGGGGCAGGAGGAAGATCGGACGAGCTGCTGCATCGCGATCCCGTAACGGTATGAGTATCGATTTCGATGCCGCGCGCGCGCGCGAGCGGCCATGATTGTATTACCTCAGCGACGAGCTCGATGCGTTGCCGCAATAACGCGCTTATTGTTTCGGTACGTTTCACCCAACGAATTACGTGCGGAATGCCGCGGCGGGAATTCGGTACGATGTGCGCGCGTATATATGCGCCAGGGCTGCTACGCCGCGCCGGTAAGACAATTGACAATGCGATATTTGAGATATAGGCGCACGGCTTAAGCCCGGGATGAATTTTGGTTATCCCCATTTTTACCTCTGAGCAACTAGCTCCACTGTGTGCACATCCACTGTAATCTTGCGTCAAAGGATTCGACGGGAAGATTCCGACGTTTCGTTGCCCGTCTTTATTCGAGAACAGTTTCGTTACACGAGTTGTTATATCCAACGGGGTGGATTATAATTTTCTTCCTCGAAATTTCGGAAATTTCGGAAATGTCGAGCTGATGAATTTTTAATCCTCGTCAAACACGTTTGGTAGCGACCAACATTTGATTACTCTATAAATTTCTTCGGGAGATTCTCTCTCGCGTCGAAAGGAATGTTTGAGAAACATTTCTTCAAAAAAAAACATAGCTCGGATTCTCGAGCGGGTCTGAGTGACGTGTCCATGGCCTCGGATAGACAAGGGAATATATTACACGAGATTCGCAGTTCGATATGTGAACCTAATCTCTTAATTCGCTTGCAATGGAAATTCACTGTATATGGAAGCAAAATCCAACTCCTATAACACGGATAGATGATATTTTGTTAATATATATTGCGGTGAACTTTTCATTGAAGTACCAAGGAATATTCATTTGGGTGACTTTGTATTTGACAATTCAAATTTTCACCGTAAATTGAGAGTAATTCCATTTAGGATACGCGCTTTGAGATGAATTAGCCTGAAAAATTGAATTGTCAAATCTAGTTAAATCAAATGTATATTAATTCGCATACTCGTGCATTTCGCGTTGAATTCCGCTTGCGCACAGTAGAATTTCGGTCGCTGTGGTACAGCGAATTCCTACGCCATTTCAACTGGATCGCAAAAATCACTAAGAAATTTCAAAACTCGATCCGAAAAACATAATCTTTTCCGAGCTCGATCGCAGTAGAAGTACACGTGCGCGAACCCGTTTCCTCGACACACACACACACACACGCGCGCGCGCGCGCGCGCGCACGCACACGTCTCGAGATCTCGGGTTTCTCTCTGCTGGTGTTTCTTCGCTGGCTCATATGCATCGGGAACGTACGCGCGAGAGCTCGCACCGGATCGAGCGAATTTCCGCGCGATGTAGCCCCGCGCGGTATTGTTTTACCCGCGCGTCTACATGAATTCTGTATGTGTACGTGTGTATACACGGGGCTGGTTGAGCGACCGCCCGAGAAGATACGCGCCGCGTGTATCCCTCCGCTCGCGGGTTTCCTTTTCGCGTTTCTGGTCGGTTGAGGGCGAGAGGCGCGCAGACTACACACAAACACGCACACGGACACGCGCGCACACACACACACACACACACACACACACACACACACACACACACACACACACACACACACACACACACACACACATCGAGAGATGTGAAAACTTCACTCCTTTTATTTCGAGGATTTTACCCTCGCTCTCGCTGCGAGTCGCATTTCGTCTCGGATATTCGAGAGATTATCGGTCCGATTACCCTCACGGCTGAATATTGCTAGAGCCAATCGAGTTGGGGGAAAAATGAAGAATCAATCGACGTTTGAAATCTGTTTTTCTTGTAAAAAGTTTGTTTATTAAGAGTACGCAAACACAATCAAGATGAAGAAGTGATAAAACGTTTATTGTTACACAAAGTTCCAACGAGCGAACAACAGTCTCGTGTCGTTCCATCCCTTTCATATACATTTCACTAGATTGGGAAGACTCCAGACGCGGCCGTTTCAAAGTCTCAACAAGTTAATCAAAGTTTTTTATGGTGGAAAAGTTCCCGTTCCCCCTTGCCGCCCCCCCCCCCTTCGGACAAAATCAAACGTGCAGTCTGATAAAATTGCTAATTCTCTGATAAAATCCTCGACGCCGGAATCGATTCTCCAAGAGTACGTGCATATATATATATACAGTCCCTCGGCGACGAGGGAGAATCGTAAAAAAAAATCTCAATGACCCGATCGATCATCGCTGTGGTCCTTTCACCGGCTCGAGAGAGATATTCGCAAGAAAGGACGCAAGAGACGCGGGATATTAAAGCAAATATACGTGAAAAATGAAATTACAATGTGTGTTTGAATGCGGCTAGGGGCGAGCGCGCCGCGCAGACGCATAAAACACGCCCTCGCGCGGCTGAGGTGAAGGTCCGAATGAAAGGGCGGCAATATGCGTGCGGCTGGAATATATCCTCGTATATACGCGCACGTATATGCAGAGCCGCGCTCAATGGGGCGCGCCGGGATAAGCCCGTGCGGCGGTGGCCGGCTCGTACGATATCCTCGGCCGATAGCCCCGCTCGTCCGCCTCGTACTCGACCACCTGCCTGCGGCCGTCAGGCAGCAGCACGTGGTATTTGCCGCGGGTCACGTCGCCGTCGCGCGACTCCTCGTGGCCGAAGTCGTTGCCGCTGCTCTCGTCCTTCACCGCGTAGCTGAAACTCGACCTCGCCGACTCGCCGCTGCTCTGCTCCACCTGTATATACACCCGGATCAACGGATTAGTCATTCGCGCATATACATAAAGGGAAAGGAAGATTCCACGGACCAGTTTTCTATCATAATCCTCCTCCCGTATGGCTATATTTTATTGTGTTGAAAAAAAAAATTGAATTGAAATCAGGTTGAAAAAAGAGCTTCACGTAGAGCGACATCCTTATGTAAAATGAGCTAGAGAAACTGATCGATATTGCCCAAACAAAAGCAATGATCAATTCATTTGGAAAAAAAGAAAAGTTTTCACGGCAATTATCACCAACCGAACTTAACTTTCGACGCGTTGACGATGTTGGCTAATTGAGACAACAGGACGAGAATTGCTGGGGTCAATCGACAATTGTTCGTGTTATCCCTTTGGTACGACCTCCCTTGAATCCCTACCCTGAAAATTCTACCGAGTATTTGTATTGAGGTGAAATTTTCCCTGTAATCCCTGTGAGATTCATTCGAGTTTTATAGGATATAATAATTTAACTTTTTAACGACTACACGAAACGTTGAACTTATCAAACTTTAAATTATCAAATATCCTGAATTCAATTGAATATTGACTAATATTGCGGTGAAAATTTATCCACCCCTTGTTACGAATTATTAACTCGAATTTTCACTGTGAGGATCTAAGAGAGTGGCAAAATGGTTTCCAAAAGAAAATACCACGCATAAAAATGATGACGCATAAGCAACAAACACAAAGCCTTAGGTTCAATTAGGCGTCTAGTACAAATCAATAAATAAATTCATCAGTTTATAATCTCTATAATGAAAAGAATTGAACCAAAAACAGTAGGTACACAAGCCAGCCATATGGACGACTGAATTATGAGTAGTGAGGCGTGGATATGGGTCAATACTATGGTGTGGGAGAATTTTGAAAAAAGATGAAATTTCAAAATTTTATCGAAACTAAGATTATTGATTAGGTAGGGATTTTTTAATTTCTCAAATACACTAAACGCGTGCCTTGGAAATCATTGTATTTATCAATTTCACTAGACGGAGCGCCTAGTTAGACGTGGGCAAAAACACAGGAAGGGAGGGGGGCATGTTGTAGCTCTCGACGTGCACAATATCCTTATAGGCTTCCTTACAAGCTGCTTACAATCTGTAAATGGAGGAGATTCTATCACGTAGGCCGTGTCACGGTGATCCAATGTAGATCGACCGGGGGCATATTTTCTCATCCCAAGGTTGTGGATAAAACCCGTAAATGGACTAGAGCACGGAGTAAGAATACATTGTAACGTATCAAGGATGAACTAGGCCACAAAAAATGTATTCGCTCGCGAAATTCTCGTGGTATTGATTTTGGATTGTAAATTTGTTTCGTGATAAAAAAAGGAACAGCGTCGATGCTCCAACGACCAGCGAGTCGGATGAATTTTGGCCAAAACAGCGAGCTCTAGAATATTCGACACCGTTGCATGGTTTCATTTAACCGCGTAATGATCTGTGTTGATCCAAATTTGGAGTAGATAAAGCCACAGGATAGGACAATTAACACTTTGACTGCGGACAATGTGTATACACGCTGTGGACAAATCCGCCAACTCATTGAGTATTATTGAATCAGTTATCTCGAATTTCGGAATTCCGATACGAAGTTCAAATTCAGCATGACAAAAGCGGCCCATTGGTACCGATTTTCAATTAAATACAACCACTTATCCAGCATACTTTGGGTCCACTTTGCGGTCCAAAGGGTTAATAATAATAATAATAAGAAGAAGAAGAAGTAGGAGGTATCGTACACAACTTTCTCAATCAACAAAGTGGTTTCATTTAAATTGATTTTCTTTATTATCCCTCGTGCACGAATACAAATTTCCGACTCTCGAGAACAATGAAAGACACTTCGAGCCACGAACAATTGTCTAGCGAAAGAGAAATGTATCACTCGGTTTTCGCGAGAGGTAGAAAAAACGAAGGAACCAAGAGAGGATCCCGAGAAAGAAGCAAGAATCATCGACCGGGAGTTTTTCGGGTTTTCGGCGCGGAACAAGTGCCGACAGAGGGGGGCGGGGAAATAAATAAAACGTTCGTACCGCTCGGTTGACGAGCCGGTTGGTCGCGGAGAGAGTGACTTCGGAACTCGTGCCACTCGAGCTGTTGGTTGAAAATTCAAGTACAAGAGATCCGGAGAGCGGCGGGCCTGAGCGAAAAAGTTTGGGAGCGAGGAGTCGACAGCTGCGCGTCACACGGAGGTAAGGGCGTCTCGAACAAGAAAATCGCACGGATCGCCAGGCCCCCGGATCTGTTTTGTCCAACAGGACTCGTTCTCTCTCTCTCTCTCCTTTTCTCATCCTACATATATATATGTCCGCGAGTATCTTTCGCTCGCGCTTCGTATAATGATACTCGGGGAACTTTCTCAAGTTCGTTACGGAGTTCCGCCTTGTTCATAGCCGAGCGAGAAGTGGATGTTTGCTTTTGCAGCGGCGAGAGAGCCTTTGCGCGCGTAACAGGCGCATTACAATGTAACACGCGCTGTTTGCTTTTTTCATATTTATTTCGATTCGACGAGGGAGCCCAGCGAGTTTGTATACCGTGGAATGCATATGCGTATGTGAAATTGAAATTGGACCGGATGAATCGAGCACGCGCGCGCGCGGTAACCAAAATGTTTCGCGTTTGTTTATTTTCCATTTACACCGATGAGTTCTCGGGAGAAATATAATTATCCTTTGGAAATCATCGATGAACTAATTAAAATATCAAAACCGAAACGGGAATTACACGTTAATTGTATTCCCATCATCTTTTCCCATCACATTATGAACGGTTTCGTTGAGCGAATGGTATATAACGCGTATCACTACACGAAATTTCGTTTGCAACAAATTTGTTTGATACGGAATAATTAATGCTCGTCGAAACACATTTCGTCGGATGCATTCGATTTTTTCCCCCTTTCAATTCGTTTGATTTTGAATATTTCACTCCCGATCAACATATCACGCGATTGCCGGGCGCTCGTCGAATCATTTGGAAAAAGGAGCAACCAAAAGGTCGCGTCGCAAATTTTCGCACGGAACAATATAACTCTACACTGCACCAATCTCAATAAAAATTGCGAAACGATTTGCGCCGACTGAAGCGAATAACGATCTGTTCGACTCCGTTACACTTTGCTCTTGGCACTACAATATAACAAGCAATCTCGCGTTCATAAAAAGCGAACGGAAAAAGAAGAGTGCAACGAAAGTGCATCGGCGTAGTTATTGCCTTTTGCGCGCTGGCGTGATGGGCATGAATCCCGGAGGAAAGAAGGCGTGAAACACAGTATCGAAGCGCTCGAATACAATCAAAGTATCACGAGTCAAGTGTGGAGGGGGGCGGGGGAGAAGAGTAGTTCAACGTCAAACCAAGTGGAACAAACGCCGTACGAACGCCGGCCTCTCACCATTTAAATGCCAATCACCCTCCACTACGTCTGTCAATCCAACAACTACCGCAGTTCAAGCGGATGTGACATCATACGTTTCCATAAATTATATCACGTCATGGCGTGTTCGATACTTTTCTTCATTAGTTTCCGAATGATAGGAGGAGGGTAAAGTCCACTTTAGATAAAATTGGGCCAGCCAGACTTCAGGAATAATCAGAATTATTTTGTAACTGAAAGGGTTTTTAATTTGATGTTGGAATGTTTATTTGGTGCATCTCAGATCTTTCAAACAAGTGAGCAAGATCAGTCCTAAAATCAAAGGGCTGATAGAGGCTGATGAGACACAACGTATATTTGATGAACGTCGGGAAAGTTATTCCTTTCAACCTTTCTTTGATTTGTGTCTGAACAATCAAATAATACAACGTATCAAACAAAATAATCACTGACCTTTTGGTGCTGATGGTGATAAAGATGATCAGCCTCGTGATGCTGAAGATGATTTTCATGGTCTATTACATCATGAACTGGGGCTGCTAACGCAGCTGAAGGTAGAGATGGTCCTTCTGGAGACGATAGATCATTGGTAGGGGCTCGTCGGGCATCCATCACTTTCGGTTGACGTGATTCCTGGTTTTTACGAATATGGTAATTCTGTTGACGGTCCGTCTCATTATGAACTGGGGCTGCAAATGCAGCAGAAGGCAGAGATGTTTTATTCAGAGCAACTGTTCGACTAGCTTCCACCACTTCAGGTTGGCTCATTTCCTGGTTCTGATGATGATGGTAGTTGTGTTGACGATCCGTTCCATTTTGAGCTGGGATTGCTAACGCAGCAGAAGATACAGATGTTCGATTTAGAGCATTGGTTAGATGGGCATCCTTCACTTTAGGTTGGCTCATTTCCTGGTTTTGACGAAGGTCTTGTTCGTTGTCCGTTACATTATTAACTGGAGCTACAAATGTATCTGGAGGCAGAGTTGATCCGCGTTCTGAAGACGATAGTTCTTGAACAGGGACTCGATGGGCATCCGCCGCTATTTCCTGGTTCTGAATAATATGGTAGTAGTGTTGATTTTCCATTACATTATGAACTGGAGCTTTAAACGCAACTGAAGGCAAACTTAGTCCATGTTCT
Organism: Aphelinus atriplicis; assembly: GCA_020882685.1. Classification (NCBI taxonomy): domain Eukaryota; kingdom Metazoa; phylum Arthropoda; class Insecta; order Hymenoptera; family Aphelinidae; genus Aphelinus; species Aphelinus atriplicis. The sequence goes on along the minus strand of CM037076.1, from coordinate 41,589,204 downwards.
GGGTTCGATAATTCTTGAGCATTGGCATTTACTACTTCGGGTCGATGCATTTCCTGGTTCTGGTGAATGTGGTAATGGTGTTGATTGTCCATTACACGATAAGCGGGGGCTACTAACACAGCAGAAGGAATAGTGGGATCGTATTTTGGATACGGTAGTTCATTAGCCGGGTCTTCACGGGAATCCACGACCTCGGGTAGACGTGATTCCTGGTTTTGACGATGAAAACTGTGTTGGTGATTTTTCCCAACAAATAATGGTGCCTCATTTGCCGATGATGGCAACACCCGAATGACTTCAGACTGCACATTTATTTCCTGTGCAAAATCGGGAGTGTGTTGATTGTCAGTCGTGGAAGGCAGTGGCTCAATGTCTCGGATTAGACGGTCGAAAGACCTTGGCACAAGTCGTAAGCCATAATCCCCCGAGTCATTTGGCACCGGGAAGTAGTCGTCCGACGATGGAGAAGTAAACGTTGGTGGTAAAAAGAATTTTGACGGTCGCCTATAGTCCAAAGGTTCTAAGCTACAGATGCTTGCCCCCACAAACAATAGCAGTAATGCTGGTACCTACATAAAATAAAGTAAACACGTACTTCTCAAATTAACTGTCTAAAATAGTGTATGTTCTGCTTATTTTATAGTGAAAATCCACTGCTATTGATCAATTATGCCATTTCTAATAAATAGTATATAGTACTAATAAATAGTATATATCGACCCTCCCTATTCATAAGGACGTATCTCGGAGAGTCCCAAAATAAGGACGTATCTCGAGCGGCAGAATAATAAAGACGTATCTCGCGTGAGCGCAAAGAAAGGACGTATCTCGGACGAAATAATGTCGCAGCTCGCGGAGAATTGCGACTCAATATTGAATCTCACTTTGATTGAAAATTATAACCGATTATAACCGCAAATAAATCTCAAGCATAAAATTAAAACTCGGCAAACATGAAAGCGATCATGGGGGCGAGTCAAAATATGAAGCATCTGTATTTTTTTATTCATGAGTCAAAAGCTCAGAAACGATGGTCAAGAGCCTATCTGGCATTTATATACGTGGAATCACGGTGGCTCTGTTGCAGTCGCAAGTCGCGAGCGGTTGGAAACAACAAGTTACAAGACGCAGTTCACAGTTGATCATCTTCTTCGTTTCTCGCTATTGGCTTGTAGTTTACTTTCAATAAACTGGTTAGCCACAATCATATGCAATGCTCACAGTGGAGCGTGTTTTTATTTTTGCTTTCCATATAAAACTGGCCCTACAGAGGTGCATGCCGGGAATTAAACCCCGACGCTCTGGGCGAGAGTCCAGAAGTCTTTTCCACGAATAAAGCTACCGGCGCGCGGCGACTCATTCATCAGAACCGTTTGTTGTTCGATATTTCCAACCTGCACTTGGAAAAAAAACGTTCTCTCAAGATTGCTATAACAATTCAACCGTAGTAAATCCTATCAATTGAATAATAAAGTATTGTTATAGCATGCGTACATTGTTTTAATCTACAATGGAGGAATAAAATAAAATCTAAAATACAGTCCTGCGAATACTCATTAACCGGGAAAAAGTCTCCGAAAGCTCATGTTTCCGCGAACCTTTGGTCTTAGAATAGCTTGTTTATATCGATAATAGGAATTTATCTTCATGTGTGAACTACGTTAATTAATTTTAAACCGCTGAGATACTTTCTTACTTTGCAATTCTCCGAGCTACGATATTATTTTGCGCGTCCCTCCGAGATACGTCCTTACTTTGCGCTCGCGCGAGATACGTCCTTCCTTTGCGCTCACGCGAGATACGTCCTCATTTTCAGGCGCTCCGGCGTCCCACGAGATACGTCCTTATGAATAGGGAGGGTCGATATTACTGTCTAATTTTGAAAATTCTATTCACTTTAGTAAAATTGCATCCTGAATGACTGGGTTCGATCTAGATTCATTCAAAAACCTAATCAATGTATATCAATGTATCAAGAATGTAGTATCAATGTATTCAAGAAAAAAAAATGATTAGATTCTTAAAGGAAATTATATCAACAATAAACCGCTGCCAGTCGGGCCACTAAAATCTTGCTTCATCCCTTCCACGAATCAATATTTTTGACGATGCACGGTGCCAAGACTCCTATGAAGTCCAAGATCTCGACCATGTGCTGTGGCAATGTCCACTTTACGATGAAGAACGCTCGAAATTCATAAAAAACCTATGCAAACTCAAACTTTTTCTTTCTCTCTCTAATTCTACCCTGCTCTCCGATTGCTCTCTCATTTTATGTCAATGTATATATTTTTTCTTGGAAGGCTAAACTTTCACCATGATCAGGTAAATAAAACAAATACACGCCGAATCTTGATAAAACCGCTTTGAAAAATAGCAATATGTATCACTAATATGTATAATTCATGTACCTCATCCTCATATCATCATTTTTCTTTTCATTTTTTTTTTATTGGCTTAAATCACGATAAAACTATCCTAGAATCGAAATCTACAACTCCCAAGTACTGATCTAAACTCAAAATTCGTTTAAATCAATTTTTACCGAACAACTTTTATATAAGATACATAGCATTCTGAAACTTTAAACGCGTTTTTCTCAAAACCATGTTTTCAAACTCGGCGAGCAGTAGAACTGAAAAAGTTTACATCCGAATGACTTGAAATTTAAACTGTAGCTTCTTTATTACATTATCTAGTGAAATACACACCATTTTAGCGATTGATTGACAAAAAAAAAGTTATAAACAGTCAAAGTTGACTTTTTTTGTCGAAAAAAATTTTTTTTTTAAATCGTCGCCACTTTGCGAAAAAAAATTCTAAAAATATAATGATGTGTACTTCACTAGATAATCTAATGAAGAAGCTACAGTTAAAATTTCAAGTCGATCGGATGTAAACTTTTTCAGTTCTACTGCTCGCCGCGGAAGAACTTTTTAAAAAAGCGGTTTACGGCAGTCGCTGCACAGCCGCCATTTTGTAAAAAAACTAACAATAAGAAATTTTTTTCTATTCTTCAAGAGTTGCTTAATCCAGTGATATATTATTTATATACCTCACATCTCAAATGTCGTTTAAAAAAAATCACGAAAAGAGCCTTTTTTTTTGAGCATTTGGTGGATATTACCCCTTAAAACGTTCAAATGAAATTCAAAGAGAAAAAATTTAAAAATTTAAAAAACTCAAGTTCAAGAAACCTTTTAAAAGATACGACCCTACTCTGTGAATTTTAAATGATAAAAACTACTATTTATTAGTAGAAATTGCATAACTGATAAATAATAGTGAATTTTCATCAGTTATCCAATTGTCACTATTTCAAATTTAGAATTTTCATATTGATTTAAGTCTCGAAAGACTTGACTTGTGATAAGATTATACTTTTGAATACTCCAAGTCACGTTCACTATACTTTCAGAAGTTTTGTTCTGGACCGATAGTTTTCTAATTAAAAACAAATCAAAAAGTGCACTGAGATCTGTACTTTTATTAACACAAAAATATATATCTAGTTTTTCGGTGCACTGAATAAGCTTCGTTAAGATCGACAAAGCCAATGTCACTGAACTTTTCTCGATTGTGAGGCATCCACTTCTTTCCGATCTCTCGACTTTTGAATGAAGTTAAACTAATGCCATAAATTTGCTCAGACAATCTTCCACGGACAAATGAAACAGCACAAATATAATCACTAAACTACTGCACAAGCCTAATCACTAAAACTTTCTTCCTGACAGAACTTCGCGTGACCTCACCACCATCTAATCACGAACAAATTCCTAAACGTTCTCCGTACGATATAACCACCAGACTTAAACACTCACAAAAGACTGTACCTTCATATCGAGAGCCGTGTGATAGCTACTCGCGTCCACAAGGTAGTCGAAAAACTGATTCCCTTCCAAAGTGGGCTAAAACTTTTATAAGCCTACAGTGCGGAAACACTCCCTTCCCTCCTACGGATCCAACAACGCGTCTTCCGCGTTAAAATTCGGCTGACGGAAAGCCGAAATTGCGCCACCCGGACAATGAGCCACGGTATGCGAGCAGCGAGAGATATATGTGCAAGGCCACTCGTCTTGCGTGCACTGATTTTTAGCGCCACGCGGAGATATTAATCTCGACGAGCAGATGATCCGTCTTTTGTTCTGGCGGAAATGTCAAACACGTTCTAGTGAGTGCGTTGTATCCAAGCTCACTATGGACCCTCTTCGCAAACAGTTCTTGGCTCGCTGTTATACTGGAGCAGATATTCGAGTGGCGCAATGAAGAAATTTTTGATGTCTCGGTGAAAAATGCTATTCGTGCTTGGTGATTGTCAGTCATGAGCGTTCTCTAGATTCTAATTAACCCTGCAAGATCTTAACATTTTCGAAAGTAGATGAGAAATTCTCTTGAATATACTGTACATCTCAAGATTTCTTCAAGATAAAAATTTTGATACATGATACATCTGTCTTTCATAATTCGTCCTGAAATATATAACACACATACTGCGATGCTTATCCAATATCTTAAATTGGGATGTTTCTCGTGTTTTGTATGTAAACAGATCATTGAAAGGAAACTGCTTCACCTATACAAGTTAGGTATCATTCATCAACAGAACTAAAAGTTGGTCATTCAGATAGTTTGAAATTCGAATTTATCGCGTGGAGATTTCAAAGTTTGGACAAACCTTTCCGTAAGACAATCCCAAACTTTCTCCAAACTTCAGTCTGAACTCGTCAACTATGAAAGCTTGATTAAAATTTTGCGAGAATTCCTTTTCTGAATTCTCTAAAACTTGACGTGTTCCGACTGAAGTTTGGAGAAAGTTTGGGATTGTCCTACGGAAATGGTTTAGCCAAACTTTCATCCAAGTCTAGTGACCGAAAAAGACGATCTTTTGAGAACAATATTTTCCAGTGTAGATGAGTCCAAATCAAATCACAACTCTACTCATTTTGAATACGTCAAGTGGATCTTTTACATATTCTCAAGCAATGCCAAAAACATTTTAACATAATGGCGAGGGGTTACGCACTCCGAAAATCACGAGGAAATCCTATGGAAATCTTAGGAAATCTCAGGAAATCTTGGAAATCTTAGGAAATCTCAAGAAATCTGAGGAAATCTCAGGAAATCCCAAAAAATCCCAGGATTAAATCTCAGGAAATCCCAGGAAATCCCTGGAAATCCCGGGAAATCTCAGGAAATCCCAAGAAATCTCGGGAAATCGGAGAAATCGCGAAAGATTTCCTAGTGCGTAACCCCTCGCATAATGGACTAACTGGCCGCGCTTAGGTGGGTCTCATTCGATAAGCGAAACTCATGCTATAGTCACAGAAGACACTGTAATTTTCGAGCCCTCTCTCTTCGTGGGAAATAGCTGTGAATAACGTCTTCACAATTATATTGAAAAAAATTGCCTACTCCAATTGCAAAAGGGAAATTAATAATTAAATTAAGAAAATATGAAGAAAATCACAATTTATACTCCACATCTTCGTTTAAAGTTCTTTGAAACTATGCACAAACACTGATTTGCCTTTAGCTTGAGAGAAGCAGAATGCATTCGTGAAAACTCTACCATAGAAAATTGGAAATGATTAACATTCAATTCATAAAGTATCAAATCGTTAGTTTAAACTACTTTGGAAAATAACCTACTTTGGCATTCATTAAGAAAATTCCCGAGTGATTCTACGAAGCAAAGCAATTAATAACTAATTTGACGATACATCTCGCCCTATAACGTAAATGGAGAGTTATATGGAGAATCGAGGAATCAACATCGAGGATTCAAAAAACATAGAACAAAAATAAACAAATGTAAATTGACCAAAACACAATAGTTCACTGTATTTCAATGCACGACAAATGATTGATCTGTATTTTCACACGTCACACTTTCGAATATCATTGAAACTCTGCCACGAAAATGTGTAAGGATGATTATCTAAACCGGAAAACGCCCAACCGTAACTCATTATCTTCTTCCATCGCTATCTCCCGCTCGAATCAAATCCGAAACGATCTCAAGGTCTGGCGAACATCTCACAATTGTCCCTTTCTATTGCACGTGATTGCCTGACATCCGTGAACAAATTCCTGACACTGGGTGATCTGATTCATGCCAAGCTCGGTGCATAGATCAGAATCAAAACAGAGCAGAAGACGCTCGAGCAGCGATTGATTAGGAATGTCCAACGTATGTGTGTGTAAGTGTGTGTATGTAAGAAAAATCAGAAAGCGACGATGACGCCACACACATTCCTAATGGTGCTTTGTTCCCGTACATTTGCACATTACGCACCTTCTCCCTTTGAAATGCTCAATTTCTCAACTGTCGTTATCGAGAGCTGATTTCCTCAGACGAGGAGTGCGTTAGACGATATTCACTCGAGGAAAAACTAAGATCTGCATTACACAAGTCTCCCGATCACCCGATACAAATCTTGAGGTCGCAGCATTTTAGAAAAAATAAAGTCTATTGTGTTTATTATTAACTTCATGACGCTCGTCATGCTATGGCTAGTTCTAAAGTAGAGGCAAACTACCCACCAAAACGCCGTCTCGAAAATTTTATATATTGAATGAAAATGAATTCTATTAATAATAAATAATTCGACGCTGATGTCACTGCGAGCTGAAAATCTCCCAACAAGAGCTACTCGCACGTATGAGAATCCTCTCACGAGATTATTCCAGGTACAATGCACTTCCAGGAAAAATTATTCACCAGAGAGATTTTGATTGGCTTCATATCCTACCCCAGATCAATCAATCCTTTTTGCGTATTTCTAGGGAAACGAATTCAATAATTCAAATTAATTTCATACTGTGGAAATTAAATCTGCCAATTAGCTCATTAACCCGCTACTTCGGTCAATTTTTGACTAATTTTTAATTTTCCGATTTGTAATATTTGCAGACAATGCCCGGATGAGGATTGACGATCCATCAAAAACGGTTTCCATAAACGTTCTCCCGTCTGCTGATATTTATTCAAATACACTCACAAAAATCGAATTATGGCTCAAGAAGAAAAATCAGTTTGACACTATAGCATAAAGATTTATTCTCCTGCTGAACAGACTCATCTTATAGGACCAAGAATAGAGTCTTCATTCTAGTGGTAGTCTTCTTGTAATAGCGTCAAATTGATTTTTCTTCTTGAGCCAAAATTCGATTTCCAATCAAGATTTCATTTTTGTGGATATACTCCTGTATAATCTGCACGGAATCAAACACTTTCCGAACAGATTTTAACATTCGTGGCTTTTCAAAAATCAAGTTGAATTCAGTTTCTATTCAGCCCGAGTGTAATCGGCTGCACATTGAATGTTCACCAACAACCAACCTTGAGTATTATTTGATATCGAAGGCAATGGAGTATCGATCTTCAAAATCCTCGAATTTCTTCCCAATCACACGACTCAGCACAAGTTTCTAGTTCACGTACCCAATGGCTGTATAGCAGATATAGACGTGGTCATGAATAAACATGTTCACTTCATTATCTGTTATCTGTTGGGTAAGACAAGTAGATGGGATTGAAGGGTTCTTTGTTGGTGGAATAAACAGTAACTTTCAATGCCAATACAACAAAGGATAAATATCTACATCTTCCATGAAGACAATGCTTATTTATCCGAAGAATCAAATTTTAAGTTCAAGGATATACCTCTGACATCTATAAATTTTCATCAATTCCCTTAATTTTTTCTGTTGATCTGTGATTTATCAACGTTATTCTATACCTCTACAATCGCGTTGTTGACAATTTGGTACGCGTACTGCAAACACCATTAAGCAGATCACTCGGATAGAAAGTTGATCAAATATTTGGGCCACGTCTGCTCGTGTACGAAAATGCTGATTATGAGGAGGAAATCAACAGTCACGCGACGAATTCAGGTTCAACCTCGTGCCCACACTTTAATCCTCAATCCTCTCGCTCGCATCGACTGCCCGCCGAAATCATGCTCCATCGGCAAGACTCGACGCAACATGGCCCGACGGATAAGCCTCGTCGGATCGAATTTTTAATTGGCAAAACCAATTATCGACAGCTCGTGTATGGGAAAGGAAAAAAAAACTCGTTTTCCCGAAAGTTCATTTCGCGGAGCAGACCGGAATGATAAAGTTATATATATACGAGCTTAAAAGCAAGCTGGCTTTTCCAATTGCATTACTCGCGCGCGGCCGCGAAGTGGGCCCGTCTTTATCTCTCGCTCTCGCCTCTCGCCTCTCGCGCGTTTTTATCCTTTTAATTACCCCGTGTGTTATTACCCAAGTTGTGCGCTGCGTATAACGCACGCGCGGATAAAACATACCCGAATCGACGTCTCGTTGAAAAAACATTGGCGAGCTGCAGCCAGGTGGAACCAAAAAAAAGACGAATAATCCCCGCGAGTTGTGGGGCGCGTCATCGAAAAAGAAAAAAGAAAAAAAACTGCGCGTAATACCAATTTGCCGAATCACTCGGGCATCAGCCGGCCCTCCAGCCGGTCCTGTATAGCAAACGAGCCCGGGATAAACTATCGGGACGGGTAAAAAAAAGCTGCTTCGCACCGCTCGAAATTGAATTTCGCGTCGCGGGCAAAGAGCGAGTATATGGAGAGCACGCGCGGCGCGCGGTTATCAACTGCCCGTGCAGCGAGCTCCGCTCTCGATTCTCTCGCTCGCGCGATCGGGAGCGGACAATCAAAAATACGCCGCGATATCGAGCTCTCGGGGCTTGGAATATATGCAAAATCGAGTTGCACGAGCACCTGGGAATCCGATGAACGCGTGCGCAACTTTTTCGGAGCTCAAAACCACCATCTCGAGTGCGGCAAGCACAAGGGGAAAAAATAAAAAAAGTTTTCTCGGTGGCGAAGACGGTGTCACGCTGGCATTTTGAGTATTTTCGAATAAGTACTTTCGGCCCGGTTGCTGGACTCGTTTTTTTTTTGTATCTTCCCGAGTGGATGCGGGCGAGCGGGAATGTTCTCGCTGGGATGCGAGAGCGCGGCGGAGTTTTTTGCCCGAAATTCTGATTTTCTTTTTTGATCCGTGAATTCGAGCGAATTTTCGGAAGAAACGCTAAATTCATTTTTGAGACACTGTGTGTTATCGTTGGGCTTTGCGATGATTTCAGAGTGGGCAGATCGCTGGACGAAGAACGGAAGGGAACCAGAATACACTGGTGAAATGATTTTACGAAAATATCTCATTACGATCATTTAAAAATAACTTCTCCGTTGAGTAGCAACAAATTGAACGTTATACAGTTTATAATTTGGTAATTATTTTCTCCGACGTTGATGAAATTCAGCGTGGAATCTTGCGAACGCGAGAAAAATCATCTCCCCCGCGAAAGCTCACGCTCCGGACCAAAGTTTTTGATTGCACATTCTGGACCTATTTCGAGCGCACTCAGCGTACCCTTGCAATGCATTTTCCATAAGACCATACTCTATCTAATACCTGCTCCGAAGAGCTACTCGGACTCGAGCAGCGCCGTAACTGAAAGCTGTACATAACGAGTGCATAGTTTTCCGATGAGATCCAAACATCCAACTCGGGAACGCGCATTAAAATCCCAAAACTATACTCGGGCAAGGGGAATAATTAAACGCGCCGGTGGAGTATAATTACACAACAGTTCGGATAGGGGGATTCAATCGAAAGTCGCGAGTCAAAGTATTACCGCGAAATCGAACGAGGAAGAATATGATAATGAAATTGAGTCCGCACCAGAGCGCTCGAGCCACGTCGAATTTCCCGGCTATACGCGCATCTGACCGGGCCGTAATCATTCCGAACGTATACGCAACGCGCGATCAATTTCGCCCGGCTCGCTTCATATAAAAGAGTAACATCCAATTCCGGCTCTTCTCCCGGCGTTTCCGCGCATCAATCGCATAAAAACCATCGACTGATCAGAATAAAAAGGAATCGAAACCCCCCCAGCGCGGACACACACACACACACACACACACACATCATAGGGTGGCCGGCAATTGGCGACTCGTGCGCGCGGCCTTACTTTTTTCCCCCTCTCCCTCCTCCGCCTCGCTCTTTCGAGCCCGCTCGCTCCCGTGAAATTTATCGCCGTCTCGCTCGAGAGTGAGAATTTAACGTTAGACCGGCGGCGGCGGCTGCGGCGTGGCTTTGGGAATTTACCGTGGCTGCACACACACACACACACACACACACACACACTAACGCACACGAGCGCGAGACTTTATGCGCGGCGTATTTCACGGCCGCGCGCTGCTCGTGTGCGCCGCTCCCCCGTCTCTCCCGATAAAATGCGAGCTCGTTAATTTCACCCGATGAAATTTTTAACGACGCGCGCGCGCGGCCCGAGGAATCAATTGGCGCCTTTTGCCGGAGCTCGTTATATACCACGAAGAATTGTCTGCGCGCGCATTTCCGCGCGCGGCATCGAGACAACGCGACGGGAGAGGCGCCATGTAAACCGAGGCTCAATTAGCGGAAGCATATACAGCTCGAGTGCTGCTGGGCTTTGTACAAATCGAGAGCGCTAATGGCCCGTTAACAGCTCGCTCGCGGCTCGAGTCGCTGATTTTAGTTGTTTATCGAAAAGTTCTTTGCGCCCCGGGCCGCGCGCGCCATTTTGTAGCCTCTTTGACTTTGGCTCTTTGTCCCGAGGCGGGATAACTCGGCCAGGCTGTTTTGCATCTCCCGAGGGGGTAATTCCGATGGATATTATCGAGCGATCAGCTTTCAATTAGAAGGTGGAACTACCGATTGTAACTCCTCCGTCGCAGCGAGAGAGAGAGTCAATAAGTAGTAATTGGAGTATTGGCGTCGACGATGAATATATATATACAAATTTGTCCCTGTTGTCGTCTAATTGGACGAATTTGGCTGGATGGACTGCAGTTTCGTTTGCATTCCAAGTAATTGCATCAGCTCAATAAAGAAAAAAAGAGCAGAGGACAAATTGTTGGACAATCGTGATCAGC